>OU611788.1:10000000-11258213 GCA_914767645.1 Hydraecia micacea | reverse complement strand
GTATATTTTTAGGCGTTAGGCGTGTACGTGGGTTTCTGATTCACAGCTTTGCGCGTCGGCGTTATCGGGGAAATTAAAATATTGGAGTTAGGAAGCGGGTATCATTAGCCGTTAACTTCGTTATGAGGAAATGGAGGTACAGACGCCAGCACATCAAGCAACCCGAAACTGTAAAATTTTCCCAATCAACCTTGAACCTTATACTGTTGCGATAAAGTTGAAAATTTATTAAAGAAGTTTAACAGATTGTAGTAGCCTGATGTGCTGGCGTCTGTACAAATTTTTACACTGGGACATATATACAAGGTGGCATACAGCAACGCGAACTTTTTATCATGGATTCAGTACATGATTCTGAACACGTGTGTTGAAATTTTACGTAGGTAAATTAAGTTACGTAGCTTGTCCATACATTTTGAGCGCGTAGGTATTGCACTTTCCTATAAAACAGCTGATTTCTTTTTTGAAAACCGGCAAAAAAGTTCTACTCTACGGTCTAGAATCATAATTATGCTGATTCATGTGCGATTTCTTGGTTACAATTTGAGCGTCGATGTCCCTCCCACCCTGTAGGTATATTTGACTTTATGTTCTTGTTTAGAAATTTCCGTTGGTCCTTTTTCCTTTTTCTAGTCCTTGCCGAACCGAAACACATGTTTTTTCCAAAACAAAAACAAAGAAAACATAGTTACATACCGATAAGTAAAACCTCAACATTTTCTTCAAAATAACGTTCGGCTTCATTCCAAAAAACACACATATCTACATACAATTCAAACACACAATATTTTTCCGTACACGTCTCAAATATACGGAATTAACTCCCACTTTTACGGCGTGCCTTTAAAAATGCAAAAGTACGGGATGGCTGTAATAAAAAGTATGCACCCGTTATCTCATGACATCTAATCTGCATGATGTAACCTCGTAATGCTCCCGGGTATAACCGGGGCGTAATATAAATATGCGTCTCGTTATATGTTATTTTCCGTGTTCTTTTTTTTTGTTCAGCTTTGCAGCTAGTTTGTTTGGCTTCCGATCGTTTTCTGTTTTTTTTTTTTTGCGATGTAATTGCGATAAATGTTTGTTTTATTTTTTCGATATTGTTTATTTTTAACAGTATAAAAAGAAATAATGAGAATGTATAGTCGCCGGCACGTAACTTGGCAAGGTTTTGGCGTATTGGGAGTAAGTTAGCGCATGTACACTTTGTGCAACAAGAAAATTGTCACTTTTATTGTTTGTCATTATACTATGGTTATTGCCATAGATTATTTTTAAACATGTCTGTTTACAAGAAAGCTAAAGAAAGGAAAAACACATCTAACAACTCTTGCCAAGTTACGTGCCGGGGACTGTATTTGAGTATGAAAATGTGTTTGACAGTAATGTCCGATATAGCAGTGATCATAATCTCAGATAATTTACATTCCATCGCCAATTAATAAGTTATGTACTTAAGTGAAATATATTCTCAGCTGGTTTTTGAGTGACCATTTGTAACAAAATGGTCCTAATAAGTTTTTGGTTGCAATGGAATTTGAACTTTGTTAATTATGACATTCAGTTTGTTGTTCCATAACTTGAGAATTATCACAAATTCTTAATTCAAATATAGTACAGTACTGTCAAACAATCTACCACCGCCACCTCTGTCTGAACAGCGTATATGAATTTTCTAAATAATTCGCCTTATATAAAACACATGTTTCTACTAATTCAATTTTAAACTGTATCATCCAGTTCGTGGCTACAAAATTTTATGTGCATCAATAAAATTTACTTGTGTTTACTACATTAACACGAAATAGCAGCAGGTGTTATCCTGTGTTATTTACGGTCTGTCTAGACAGAACAATCCTTTTACAGGACTGGAAGCAGCCTATTCATGCGTACTACCTGCCTATAAAAATCTGTAGCAATTTCAAGCTACATTTTTATACTTCATTTTATATAGCCTTATCGTCGTAACTTTTCGATTGGAAGATTTTTTTCACAATCGAATTGATTGAAACCCACGCAGATTTCGATCTAATCTAAAGACTAATCAAGTATTGATTAGTTAATATGATACTATTATTGTCCGATAGCACGGGATGTGTTCTGGTTGTCTAAATGTAACCATTGAGCGTGATTTCGAGCCACTATTTAAGTGTCGGTACCAGTGGCGAAAGGTGAATTTATGACAGAGGTAGGCCGGAGCAAAAAAAAAGCCAAAAGAAAATTTCAATGATGAATTGACTATAGAGTGGTTATGTTCTGAATTTTCGAAGGGAAGCCGGTGAGAATCGAGTTGTATGGTACCTTCGCCACTGGTCGGTACCGCACATTATTAGGTCAGGGCAACTCTCTAATGGTGTGCGGTGAAGTACACATGTCTACAATGATTTATGTGGGTCCGTGGCCAGCGCCACTCTCTGGCAGTACTTACCATAACGCAAAACATTGCACACATGCTGCACTTATCGCGTGCTTGATCAGGGCCACCCTCCGAAGGCGCGGGAAATATGCGGGGTGACTTGTAATTCAACGTATTACCGTCAGGAGCAAATAATATAATAATACCTCGAAAACTATTAAACGGCCAAACTTATGGGTGGTTCCATTTGTTGATTTCCATACTTTCTATTATCGTAGACAAATTGTGCATCGTCTGCTTAGAGCCTTAAGTACCTACTTACATATAACTCGCCAAATCTGCATCATATCAACCAACCTTGACACACAAAGTGCGCATAGTCTGTTGCGGTTGTAAGTCAGATATGCAGGTGGCATTAGTTATATCAGGGATGGTAGCTAGACGCACTAATAATTAATTAAACCGCAGACTAGAACAGCCGGTATCTGCGGCGTCACACTATAACAACCGCTTCATATGATGACAGATGTGCATGTGTCTATGTAATGTAGGTCCCTATTCAGACAGGGGGGATGACTCGATCTGAGACATCTGTAGGATTAATTTTAAGATGTGTACTAAATGTACTGGCAAGAAATTAAGTCTGGTCACATTCGAACAGTCAAGCGATTTAAAATGAGGTATCAAATATTTTGTATTAGGTTTTTTTTTTGTAAGAAAACAGTGACAAGATATCCGGGGAAATGTAAAGACGTTCGCTTAAAATAAACGTAAAGAAATCATAGCGTTGCTTGATTTCTTAAAAGTACTTCTTAGTGCTTTATAGTACTTAATAGGCTGTATACATAGCGTTTCTAAATTGGGCGGATGGAGAATTGAGAGATTTAAGAAAGACGTGTTGAGATTGTAAGGAGCATTATGTTAAAAATCTATTGTTTTGTGCAACCCTGAAGTTTTCCTGGAAATCCCACACACTGCATAATATGTGGCCATCATGGCTTTAAAATTAGTAGCCTTCTTCTTCTATTCTACTCTTTTATTTTTTAGGGTTCCGTACCCAAAGGGTAAAAACTAAACCCTATTACTAAGACTTCGCTGTCTGTCCGTCCGTCTGTCTGTCACCAAGCTGTATCTCAAGAACTGTGGTAGCTAGACAGTTGAAATTTTCACAGATGATGTATTTCTGTTGCCGCTATAACAACAAATACTAAAAACAGAATAAAATAAATATTTAAGGGGGGCTCCCATACAGCATAAGTGATTTTTTTGCCGTTATTTGCTCGACGTTAATAACGGCAACAGGTAGACGCTTGAAATATTCACAGAATAATTAGTTGTATATTCACTTTTTTAAATAATGAAATTAAAATAAAATAAATATTTAAGAGGGGCTCCCCTACAACAGGCGTGATTTTTTTGCCGTTTTTTCCTTGTGGTACGGAACCCTTCGTTTGCGAGTCCGACTCGCACTTGGCCGGTTTTGTTTTATTTCTTTCGGCCAAAATACTAGTCAGTTAGGAAAGTGCGGACGAATCGAACGCTTTTCATAAAGTAAAATTACAAAAAATGTATATGCATAATCAGCCTATAATGTTCTCACTGCTGGGACACAGGCCTCCTCTCAGTGAGAGGCCCAAAAAAAACAAGAGGGTGCAAAACATATGACCTACATTATAAAAAATAAAAAAATAGAAGTTATCTAGTAGAATGTTATAACTTTACTTCTTAAAGTTAATTGCCGCGCCTTCAAGGCGGATTCGTGCTAAGTAACATTGCACAAAAATAATTGCTGGGAAACGACTTTTATTTTGAGTGTGAAAATTTGCTGTTTGCAGTAGTGCGCAATGTACCGCACGCAAAACATTGTGCTTAAGGGTGCTTGCAACGGTACAGGGTACGTGGGGGTATTTAAAGTTGTGTTCTAACATTAACAACTTGTTTTTGTTAAGAAAACGTCAGTAAAAGTTGGAATTTTGACCTTTAATATCTTCGTAACCAAAAGGTTCCCAGGTATGGTCCAATACAAAAAAAAATATCAGAATGACGGGGAGTACAAGTGACTCGCGGCTTTGTTAAGTGTCTTTTTACACCCGTTATATTGACAATAAAAACTCAGTTGTCAATATATTGAAATAGTATGGTGTATTTTTGTCAATACAATGCCTATTAATTTACCTGAAACACGAGGTTGTCAAAATAATAGATTTTTACAACCTCGTGTTTCAGGTAACTAAGGAACTAAATCATTTCTGCTTAGTTTTTATACAGGCAACAAAAATACGTAAAACAACGTCAGACTTTTAGACAGTATTTTATGACAGCATGTCTACACATTGCTGTCGTATCCAATACCTTTGAAATCTAATAGGCTTCGAACTACACTTCTGGACACATCTATTGGCCCACCTTGTATTTTCAGTTACGTTTGGTCCTAGCTAAAATTTTATATTAGGTCGAGCAAAAAGTCTTTATGCAGTTTTGAACCTGGCACATTCACAATTTCATTCAATAGTCTTTTTTTGAATTTCGAACACAGAATTTAAAGAAAAAAAAGACAATTTGGATCCTGTTTGTTGATATCAAATAATCGAATACTAAGAAAACTTGGTTTTATTGGTTTACTTGGATTTCATTCTTGAAAAAGTGATTGATATCTTTGGTTTTGCAACAAACATTACTTATTCTTAACATTAAGGTGAGGTTCTATCAATAATCTATGGATACTTCACCTGAAGACGCCGCCCAAGCTGTGGCACTTATTCAGGCCGGACACAGCCAAAGAAACGTGAGTGCTCAACTTAATTTAAGTCGATCTGCGGTCCGAAATGTTTATCGGAGGTACCTAGAGACTGGCGGCTTTGTTCGTTGCCAAGGAAGGCCACGATCTCAGGTCACAACTGAAAGGCAGGATCGATTAATCGTGACGACCAGCTTGAGAAATCGTCACCTTACCTCCATTGAGATACAAAACCAACTTCGCGACTTCCACGGAGTATCTGTGAGCGCTCGAACTGTTCGGAGAAGGTTAAAAGAACGCGATATGGTACCACACAAGCCAGCTAATGGGCCCAAACTAACGCGAGCCCACCGAACAGCGCGCCTTCATTTCGCACGCAGTCATTTAAATTGGACACAGCAAGATTGGAGCCGTGTACTCTTTTCTGATGAGTCTAAAATTGTGTTACATGGCAATGATGGAAGGAAGAAGGTCTACCGACGTAAGGGAGAGCGTCTCGCACAATGCTGCTTTGAAGAGAGGGTTGCTTATGGCGGTGGCTCATGGACTGTCTGGGTCGGTATATCCGCGAGCGGCAAAACACAACTTGAGGTTGTTACAGGACCACGGCTGCCAACATTAAATGCTGAAAGGTACATTCGTGAGTGCTTAGAACCTCACGTGATACCATACGCGGACTATGTGGGCCCAAATTTCCTTTTTATGCATGATAATGCAAGAGCCCATGCGGCCGGCATCGTCAGGGAATATCTTCGGGATGTGAACATCACAGTTATGGACTGGCCAGCCAGGAGCCCAGACATGAACCCCATTGAGCACATGTGGGACGAACTAAAAAGACGTGTTAGGGCTCGTCAGCCAGTTGCCCAGACGATGCAGGAGTTGAAAACTGCCATAGAAGAGGAATGGGAGATGATCCCTCAAAATTTCATAGAGCGGTTGATAAACTCTATGCCTAATCGTATGAGAGCTGTGGTAGATGCCCATGGAGGCAATACGCGTTATTAAATTAAACCTTATTTGATAAAACATGTTTTTTATTCAAAAATCAATTGCCTTTAACAAGGCGCATATCCGACTTGTTAGGCGTAGCTCCATGTCGTATGGTATTCTGAATTCAAATTTAAAACAATACGATCGAAAAAGATGGTAAAATGTATCAGGTTTAAAACTGCATCAACAGTTTTTGTTCAATCTAGCAATCATATTTCGGTAGGGGCCATCGAAACCTAAACTCTAAGGTGGGCCAATAGATGTGTCCAGAAGTGTATATGAATTTCAATTAATTAACTCCTCGACAACACTGTATTGGAAGGTAGATTGAATCCAATAGAGCGCTCCATCAATTTGCCAAATTAATAATAATTGCCACTAGCTTTTGCCGTGGCTTCCCCGGCATTGTACCTAACTGAAATTCGTCCGATTCAGTTGATACTCAGACTAACTCCAAATTGTTGTGGAATTTCATTTTCACCAACAGATATTTTGGATATGTGTTTCATTCTAAGCCCAAAATATGAAGTTTATTTAAACTTGTTCAAACAAAATTCGCGTCGCTAGTTGCTGCGGGCCGTCCAACTTCGACAAAATAAATATAAAATAGATTTTGCTACACAAACATAAAGAAGGATTCTTTTTTACACCGGAATAGAATAAAAAGTACATACGCTAGCACATGAAGCTACTACAATCAGTCAAATGTCTTTAATAGATTTTCAACTTTATCGCTAAAGCATAAGGTTCAAAGTTGATTGGGAAAATTTTACAGTGTCATTCAGTGTCAGTTTCAGTTTACATATCTAGAATTTTAGGTAAACTTTACCTCTTTATAATATTAGTATAGATAATCAGCTGTTCTTCAAAAAGTACAATACTTACACGCTCAAAATGTATGGACCAGCTGATGTGTGGATTAGACAGAGTTGAGAATGAAAAAAATTATGTGACAACTAGATTTTAATAGTCACATTTTGAAGGGAAATGACTAGTTTATTAGTAACAAAATATTTATTTAAAATTCTTAAATATTTAATTAAAAAATAGTTAAAATTCGCAAATAAAATATTTAAGTAACAATATTATTAATAAAGGTCTTCTATTGAGGGCATGAAATTATCTGGAACTTGCGAATTGTCTACTTGTCTTTTCCTAAAAGCCATGAAATGTGCCTTCATTGTAGTAGTCGCAACGATCTTGTTAGCTTCCTTATCTTTCTTACTTTTCTTATTTACCTTCCTCTTTGCAAGGGTCAGAAATGATTCGCCTTCTGGTGTATCGCAAGGGAAAGATTTCTTGACGCTGAAGACTTGGCAAGTCGATACTTGAGTCTTGTTTTCTTGGTCTGCGCCTCCTAATGTATTCGTTTCTTTAACTTTTAAGGCAAACACATCGCCGTCGACATTATATTTAGTTACTGTAACTGTCTTGGACGCTTTCTTTTTAGATTTGGTCCTTTTGGTTTTATTGGTAGTCCTGTGGGTCGTAGTCGTGCTTGTTTCTCTCTTATATCGATTCCTGTTACCCTTAAGACGCAAGACTTGTTCGTGTAGTTCGTCAGAGTTTGGTAGGGTTTTTATGATTTTAGTATGAATTTTGTATGCTTTGATGGCTCGTTCCATACAGTCGATGCATTGCCTACAATTCACGTCCATGAACACCGTTTGCAGGTCACTGACTATCCTCACGAGCGGTGGTCCATTGATGTTCAGAAGAATCTTCTTTTGCATCGGCATTGCATGGAATATCATTGAGTTGTTGAATTTGATATCTGAGTCCAGTGTGGATTTACCTGTAAGTAACAATAACTATAGTAAACTGTAAGGGTACAACTTCGTAACCGACTACAAGCAGCAGCAACAGGAGACATGTCTCAGCGACACTACTGGTTTCTATGAAATACGTGGCATACGAAGTGTCGCTAGCTACTAGTATTTCATAAGAATACATAGAAACCAGTAGTGTCGCGGCGACATGTTGCCTGCAATTGTCGTCTGCAGTCGGCGAAGGACTTGTACCTTAACTGTCGAAAATAAAACCAATACCCTACTATTTTGACAGCAGGAGTATTAAAACCAAAACGATTTATACGTCAATGCCCAAAATTATTGCAAAAATTAATAAAGGCAGACACAATTCAAATTAGACGCTTTAAAAAAACATAAAGGTATTTCCACAAATCCCAGCGACTCACCGAACGCGTGCGGCAAGTGTGCGACTAGCGCGCAGAACAACAGGGAACTCATTAGTTCCATTTGTGCTCTCGCTGTGAAGGTGTCTTCGCTCCTGCAGACAATCTTCTTACTAAAGTGCGCTAACAAGCTTCGTTACAGTGCGGAGTTTTACAAAACGCGCAGTGTTGCTCACAGTCCGCTCGACGCTTCCCGGTAGTCCTTCTAAAATGTTTTCAAGTGTACATAGTCCATAATAATTAAAACGTTAGTAAAGATGTTAAAGATGATGATGAAATTAACCGTTTGTTTATGTTTATTTACCTTATTTTGGAAAAAAGATTGACAGATTTTAAAACAAAAATAACCAAGATTTAGTAATCAGAAAAAAAATCCTACCAAAATCCTCAAGTTTGCTTCCACTTTCTACCCACTTCAAAAATCACACAGCTCAAATAAGCCGTTGGAATAAATAAAACACGGAAAGATTTCTATTCAACTGAACAACGTGTTGGATTCTGGGAAACAGCAAGAATAATGCGGTTGTGAAGTGAAAAATCTTACTTATATCCATGTTGGGTGACACGTAACTGCTGATGATCGAGATCCATTGTTTACTCGCTGTTTACACATGGCCGACCTGACGACGGTCGACAATTATTGAATGTTTGCTCCACATGCTTGATTCTAAGCCATTGTGATCACGTCGATATGTTTATGTTGCTCCAATAACCGGATACTCCCATCCATGCGGTTGATTCCATTAAATCCCAACTTCGCAAAGTCGATTACGCCGTTGACCTTTGTGTTGGGTTAGTTGTTTTGAATCTTTGTGATGGAAACTGTCTCTGTTATGATTTTGAGAAAGGCTTATGTTTTATAATAATTTTAATAATTTAAAACATTTTAAAACATAGTCATTCAAGATTTTACATTCGCAGAATTCACACGAGAATTTGCGACATTTATCCGACGGCAAAAAAGTATGTAAGTTTGAAGCTTGCGTTCAAAAATCGATCTATAATACTAAAGACCAGACAGATAAAAATTACCTGCACTGTGTACACCTACCGACTGCAACAACAAAACTGCAAAAAACGGTCACGAAACTGGTAACTATGTATATCTACGTACCTACGTATGATTAGACTGATTGAGTAACGCATGTCGAAATCTGATCGCGCTACAAAGTGTGTTAATATTATGAACTTTGGTTTGTATCTGCCACAATTTAAATGTTATTACAACAATGAATAAATTACTTTAATGTCTCCCGTTTCCCATATTACCTCTCTTATATTTCTTTCTCAATTAGCAAGCCGGGAGCAAAAATCGTAACGCACAAAAAATTTAGCGCAAATATTTTCAGGCATTCACGGCAAGCGTTCATGTTCAGTTTGGTTCAAATAAAATTACCATAAAATATTATGGTAAAGTGTAGCCGAGCATAAAACCGGGGGCAAACAACTTTTTTGTAACTTATCTCGTTACTCACAAAGATGTGACTTTTATGACGCAAACGGACTTTCAGGTTATTTGTATGCTACAAATATCCCAGATTTGTTCCTATGTTCCGTGCGAATGTTAAGATAAGACTTTTTATGGTACAGATTTCTATCGCGATTTGTTTATTTTATTTCGGGATCGAGTTTTACGCGATCGTAAATAGGTGGGCCTGATTGTTTTGAAGAGACTTTCGCGAATGGTTGAGAATAATGATGATGTCAGTGAAACAAAGTGTTGTGAAATATTTTGAGAACCATTTTACTCCGGGGGGGTTATTGTTTGGCATTGAATTGCATTTTAGCAGCATTGGACATCCAATGCGGCTAAAATGCAATTCAATGTTGTTTTTGAGTTTTTCCATAAGGAATATAGGATAAGACTTCTTTTTATCTCGATATTCCTACAGGATCGAGACTTATGCGGGTGAAACCGCGGGGCGCAGCTAGTTACAGTCATAACTACGTCTGCAAAATTCTACTTTACCATCTTAAAGTCATTCCTTCCACTCACTCATACGCTCGTTGCATCAAACCCCACGCAGCCATTTCTCCAAAGTCGGAAGACAAAAAAGCGGCTAAGTGCGAGTCGGACTCGCACACAGTTTCGTACCCACCGTAAAATATTTAACACATTTTTTTTATACGCCGAAAACGCGTTTCTTGTATGGAGACCACCTCTAATTTTTAACTTAATTTTAATTCTATATTTATTTGGTGTTATAGTGACCATAGTAGTATACACTCTGTGAAAATTCCAAGTGTCTACATATTACGATTCAAAATATACAGCACTGTGACAGGCGGACGGACAGCGGGGCCTTAGTAAAAGGGTCCCGTTGGCACTCTATGGGTACGGAACCCTAAAAAGTCTAAAAGTATCATAAATATAAGGCAGCGTTTTGTCTGATATTGTTTCACTTTGGATAAGTAACTCCCACATGAATAAGGCGCTTAATATTATCGGAACATTTTTTGTAGTCTTGTTTTAACGAAGAAAATCTACTTAATATTACGTAAGAAAATTGCTATTTTGTTTCGGAAATGATGTTTATTTAATCGAACTCTAGTGTTTTTTAACGTGGGGCAACACAGAGCAGTGGTGGCCTAGTGGTAACGGCCACGACTTACAAGTTGTAGGTCGTGGGTTCGAACCCAAACAGGCACTTTACTTGGTGAAAATTATTTCATCACCTCTGCTCTCAAAACGATAAAGGAAAACATCGTGAAGAAACCGGCATGTCCTAGAACTAAAAAGAAAAATTCTAAGACATGTCACGTCCACCAATCCACACTGGGCCATCGTGGTGGCCCACTCCCTCTCACAAAGAGGAGGCCTGTGTCCCAGCAGTGGAAATATTTATCGAATGATTATGCTAATGTTTTTTTTTAATATAGCCCCGTTCCTTACAGTTTTAAGGGAACGTTTATGGCGTGAGTCAGTAGGCACGTCTCAGAATCTAATTTAATTGCTCGAAGTAAAGCATAGCTTTAACAAGCTCACTCCACATAAAGGCCAGTAGCCCCGACGCGACGGAGCGACGCGACTCTAGTATAATCGCGTCGCACGGTCGCGACTCTCTGAGCCTTATTTACGTCTCGCAATTAAGGCTCCGTGGGTATTAACACCTTCACTCCATACAATTTAAAGCCATACAATAATTAACCCTGTGCAAGAATTGAAAGAAAATCTACCCTTAGCTTCTATACCAGTTGAAGTTTATTTCTGCAACTACAATTGGTCCAGAATTTCTCTCTATAATAAAACTGCTGAGAATGTTGGTCTAGCTGTCACCTCGTTTATATAAACTGTGTAACAATTCACTGAAGTATTAAATTAAATGTATTTCCCCAGACTGGACTACTGTCACAAAATAGATAGATGCAGAAGGTCGACTCCATACATCGAGCGGAAACGTACGCACACATAGGCATGCTTTACAGGCAGCGACACCCTTACGCCCTTTGTACTGTAAAGGTTGTTTACTAAAGTCAACATTATGTAGTGCAGGTTTTTTTTTTTTGGATGGGAAATCATCTAATGACTCCTCCCGCTCTGAGTGGAGCGGAAGGGAGTGTCAGACTCTTACTGGTATTGTTTGAATAATATTGTAAGTGGTAGATATTTGTCCATCTACCTATTTTAATGGGACCTTATTAAGCGTGTAGGTTTTTCTGTCGTCGTTGTATGGACCATGCAGGAGCTGACCTTCTGTCCCTATATATTTTGTACTGCTGAGCTCCCAGAGGCTTAAATTCATTCCGCTTAGTTTTACACTTTTATACTCTACTGCGTTTATCTATTAATTTCCGAACACAATCCATTATGTGTGAATGAAGTAATAATTAACCAGTAATTGTGTTTTGACTAGGTAACATCAATCTGGTGTTCCCCGAAGGGATGGCAGAGGTGTTTGGTTTAGCTATATTTTTCCAGTAATATTTAAGTCTCATGTTATGTGGGGCGACCCTATTGCCACTCACTTCAACACACAGTCGATTATGAACTAACTTTTTCCCGTGGCTTTGCCCGCGTGGATATCCGAAAATATCCCACGGGAACGTACTACCGAGATAGTATTTGTGTGCCAAATTTCATCCGAATCCGTTCAACCATTTTTGCGCCAATCCGGAACATACATCCTGACAAACAGTAAAAAATAATTACAATGAAAACACTACTTTACTGAAGTAGTGTTTACATTAGGTATAATTACTTTTTCCAGTTCCGGGAAAATTTGATAAGGAATTTGCAATTAATTAACAAAATGAAAGTCAAAGTACCCAGTTACCTACTATTAAGACATCAAAAGCTTTTGTTACAGAAAATGATTTTTGAAATAATTTAATTTAAATACTGGCTGGAATAATTTATTTTTAGAAAGCTAATAAATTAGATTAAAAAAGTTAATCCTTTCATTTATAAAAAAATTCGTTTAACGAATTTCATTTATTCGGTGGTGTACAAGTCATTAGTGTGAATTTTCTGTAGTCATAATCAGCCTATAACGTTAATTCCCACTGCTGGGACCCAAGCCTCCTCTCTGTGAGAAGGAATGGGCCGTAATCCACCACGCAGGCTCAGTGCGGGTTGGTACATGTCTTCGAGTTTTTACTAGAGCATGCCGGCTTCCAACGTTTTTGAGAGCATTGGTTATAAAATAAATTGCACAAAGTAAAGCGCCTGCCTGGGTTCGAACCCACGACCTACCGACTCGTAAGTCGGGGCCGTTATCACTAGGTTATACCACTGATTTCGGGAATTTTCTGTGCTGACTTAATTTATTTATGTGTATTAAACAAAACAAGGGGCTCGTGGCTACTTGTTCAATTGACCCATGCAGCTGTTTTCACTTGATAACATCCGCATGGGTTGATCTTCAAGAGCAACGCTTGTCGATGTCGTTCCGTGGATAGGATACTATCCATTACATACTGAGATTCCTCTGTGCCTCGGATAGCACGTTAAACTGTTGGTCCTGGGTCGGCTAGTCAGCAGCCCGAAAATCTGTGAACCATCCTTACCAAGGGGTATCGTGATACCCAGGAACTGGGTTGTAGGGGTCAGATAGATAGTCGCTCAATCTAATACCGTAAAATGGGGTTACATTGATCAATTTTGATCAATTTTAAAATTCGAGGTTGAATATTTCTGTACTAAGGCTGAAAAATTTACAAAAATAAATGTAACATCGGTTTTATGGGTTGTATATGTTTACATTAAAGTAATATTTTTGGACACTCCTTTTTGAGAAAAAAACAAAAAATAATCATCGTGATCAACTTCATACTGCATCGGGGATACTTTCATCGCACTAGTTTTTGGTACGTATTTTGATAGTAACCCCAAAAAACAAATTAATATCGGTCCACAAATGTTTGTGCTGCAGTTGTTTTAAGATGATGGTTTCTGGGTGGGATTCTTTGATAAATACAAATAACTGTTTTTTTTGTTCAAATCTATATATTTAAATCTAATAAAATTTAAGTTAAATTAAGTTTTTCATAAGTCGAAAGTTGTTATCAAAGTAAACCCGTAGTATCAAACTAACCCCATTTCACCGGTACTTGTATTCTGCTGCATCCGGTTAGACTGGAAACCTACATAAGGAAAATGCTAGGATGTCAAACAGAACAAAGGGAGTCAATACAACAATATGGAATTATAATTACATTCACAAGGAAATGTATGTTTAACTCAAGAACAATGCGAGGAAAATTCTACAATTTACAACATCACTTTTACCTAAGTAAAAGTAACGCCTTCTGATTCTCTTTTCTTAAATCCAATGGATTGATGTTTTTCTGCGAGTACGGGTATTGTATTGTCCATTGTTATCGTGGTAACTTCAACAAAGTAATGCCTTTTACGTCGGTAACCTAACTTCCAGACATCTTGCGTGACTAAAATGTAAGCACTAGGTAGGTACGTACCTATAGTACTAATATTGTTCTTTTACTATTGTTAACAATGGGGAAGGTCGGGCAAAGCTAATAGGGATGATGACGGTGTAAAGTAAATGAAATTCTATTTAGTCCGTCAGTTAGAGTATTAAAAAATAATGTACACATATTTTTTCTTGTGTCAACCAACCAAAAAATTACAAAGATAAAGCGTGTCAAAGTTTGGGAGTGGGGGCTCGTGACGTCACGTGTAGGTAAAAATTGTACCAACACGTGACGTCATGCGAGATTTCAAATCAATATACTTATCTCTGTAATGTATTGATTATGTGAAAAAAGAAAAAATACGTGCCCAATACTTTTTAATAATATACCTGATAGACGAAGAAAAAAAAGTTAGTCGTCATCCCTATTGTAGATGACGTGATCATAGCTAGGTCCCTACGGCCTTCACATTTCGTTAATTCATTTCATTTCGTGTTAATTTTTAAGTTTGATTTTATTTCACTATTTCGTTATTTCGTTTGATTTCAATATTTTAAATCAAGTATTTAACTTTTTTTTTAATAGCGTTTCTTTTTTTTATTTTTTATTTGCGGATTTCTAACACACATAACCTATTTTACAATTTAACACTAAAATATAATAGATATTATATACAAGTGTATAATAAAACGAAAGGAATGAATTAATTCGTATTTGACTTGGAAACTGTTAGAATTTAAAACCTTAAATATTTCCTCGTAGTCAATTTCTTCAAAATGTTTCTGACATAAAATCGAAATCTGTTTAATTAAAAAAAAATCTCTACGAAAAGCTTTAAGCCACAATCTTCTGATTGTAGGGTCTCTCGGGAAATGGTGGACTTCAATTTCAGATTATTTAGAAGCACAACATTGCGTCATTTTTGCAAAAATAAAATAAGACCACCTTACGCCTTGTAGGTATTATTGGCTTGTGTTGGGAACTAGCTATGGCAGCGCCATTTTGATACTTGCCTTTTCTATTCCCAGTAAATTGAAACTTCGCTAAGATCGAAACTATCCAACTGTCACGTAGACAATTAAGCCTTGTAGTTTTATGACGTGCAAGTGAAATTCAACTTTAAGTTAATAAACCAATTACGGTGTCGACTATACCTAGGTGGTAAATGATAAAAGATTTTATTTCTGTAAGTAGGTTGGTACAAACACTTTTACACGTCAATTATATTTTATTTATTTGCTATTACCACTTACATTTATTATTACAGGTGCAAACCCAATAGGTACAACAAATGTAGTCACAATTCCCACACTCGGGGACATCGCCATTTTAAAAACTAGATGAGTCTCAGAACTCTTTTAAAGTCCAAACATACCTAATCGTGGTCAAATCATGACGAAGACCATGTAGATAGGTGTCTGAAATGGTCTATTGAAGAAAGAACCGCACAGTTTGAGTGGACCTGTCCAGTCAGTGGCGCACGCATTTGTCTGTGGTTTGTATGTGGTGGTATGTTATGGTAAAACCGTGGTAATCTACATGAAATAACCGAATCAGTAGACTCGTAGTCGAGACTATATAAGTGCTAAAACTCCTTGTGAAGGACCTCTGGGGAAATACTACCTTATTTATTTCTGTCTCCTTAAAATGTTAGTCACGTGAGACATTTCAACTTTGTGACAACAGTTTGGTCCTTGGTGTTCAAACGGCGGTTAAAAGTTTTCATCATGGTTTGTCGACTTGTTTGCTGACACAAAGCATATTAAATAAATTTATCATAAGGCCTGTAATCCCCGACGAGTTAAGCACATACTGGTGTACCTATAGTACCGAGTATACTTACATTTCACCAGTTATGTTTTAAGTCCCATAATTATAATAGGGCGAGCCTATTGTAAAAATACTACGACGTGGACCACGTCGTAGTAATTTAAGAAGTAAACAAAACAAATATATTTATTATTAAATTGAAACAATTTCTGGAATACAAGTCATACTACTCAGTAAAGGAGTTTTTAGAAGACAAATCCATTGCAAAATAAAATTATTCTCTCTCTTATGCACCAAACATTATGAAATAATCTAATATAATATGGAATATAGAAAATCTAATATAGATATGAAAATGTGAATAGGCACATAAATAATAACATAATTTAATAATAATGAAAATATTTTTAAGAATTTCATAATAATTACCTACATTATTCTTATGCAATACTTACATAAAATAATTAATACACTATACCTATATACACAAACCTATTAATATAATATAATTATAAACCCAATTAAGCACATGTAATAATTTATACTTAATTTAAAATAATATTGATTTGCTACTTATGCTCTCTCCCTCTCTCCTAATTTTGCTGTGCCCGACAGTGTCCATATTCATCTTTTACATTATAATACCGTCTATGTAATACATATGGAATGCAATAAAGTATTGAGTATTGATTGATTGTAAAATTAATAACTATTTATATTTTAATTAAACTAATATCTCACCAAAAATTAAAACAAATCCAACCACATCTAAACACGGTTCACGTACCAGATTAAAATAAATGAGATAGGTACGTAAATAAAAATTTTAATCCCTGCCCTGGAATTGGACATATTTTATCGTGGCGCCGGCAAGTACCCGTGTTATAGCCAGTTGATGCTAATCCAATTGCCCATAGAGAAAATTTAACTGAATCTCATCGCCAATCAAATACAAATATATGGGAGCTGAGTTTCGGGGCGGCTTGAATTCTGTGATCCAATTAAATTAATTGCATACAGAATAACATTTTTTTACAAAATAACGACCACTTAAAATAATTTAAAAGCAATAGCAAATTTTAATATAGTGGCATATTAATTATTTTGTCTAATATAATAATACATAATTATGTTGCGTTACGTAAAAATAGGCACATTATAAAAGCATTGTTCGATTACCATGTGGCAAACTAGTCATCGCACTGACGTCACGCAATGTCCTGCAACGCGCAAGCAGAGTTTACCACGCAACTAACATTTATATTATATACAACGTCCTGACATCAATCGTCGGGCAGTTGCCCACCAGACTCAACACCCGTCGAGTCGGAGGATCCTCCCTTTTCTATGGCAGGTGAGTGAACACCCTGTTCCTCATATCTCTATAACTAAATAATATAATTGATGAAATAACTACAGTTTCATCCAATTGCAGCACAACGACAACTATGAAAATACGCCTTAAAAGTTCATGGTCATTACAAAGAAGCATGAGGTACCTACCTTTAACCTTATATAGCCTTTCAAATATGCCTTCACCTTCAACCAACGATATTTAGGCAAAGAATACTTACCACTTCACCCCATAAATAAGAAAAAAGATAGATTTCCAATACAGCTGTTGACCGCACTAAATAGTAAGGCCACGCCCCCAAATAAATCAGGCCTTCGCAAGTAATATATGGACCTTCTTATAAATGTGTTCATCAAAATAAATACCTTTTATATTTTCTAATTAACTTTGAGTGTGGTCAATAAATCACTCGTTTAAGTTTCTTATTTCGTTTTCGTGAAACTTTTGGAATTATCTTGAGGTTGTGGCTCATAAATTAGAGTTTAATATGTTATGGATACGTTTGTGTTTTTTCTTTATTTTATTTCAAATGTATAAGTAGTCAATCAACTCAGCCTATCTCAATCCACTGCTGGACCTCTTCCAGGCTGCGCCACAACACCCTGTCCTCCGCTTTCCGCATCCAATTCACCCCAGCCACTGATTTAAGGTCGTCGGTCCATCTAGCTGGGGGGTGTCCCACACTACGCTTGCCGATACGCGATCGGTCGGACAAGTGCTTTATAAAAGTGAATATAGGTAAAAGATATTTACATAATTATCATCATAATCAAAACGTCCTCAAAACTTTACAACGCCATTCATGTCGTCAATGCCTTTATGTTGAGATGAATGAATAACGTGAAAGCAAGAATGCCCAATAATCTGCAGAAATCGAGTACCCATAGTGAAATGTTGAATAAGAGTTCGTAGCTGGTCCATTTATTAATTGAATTTTGTTCGTAGAAATCTCTCCTATCGAGAAGTTATCTGTGTTTGATTCCCCTTATCACTTTAAGGGTAAGTTACAATCTTCTACCATTCCGACATAGCTAGAATAATAAAAATAATAACACATTTATTTTCGAGCAACACGGACTCGATAACGTTAGTAACAATTCACTTATTATTAATATTTACATAAACATTATAACTGATAAACACCTACGTTCCTCTTAGCAGGTACATGCAGCTGGCTCAAAAAGTGAAGGATATGGCAATCCAATCAGGCAATAATAGTAATTTAATTTCTCTCAAAAAGGTATTATACTATATTTTCATTCAAGTTACATCTTTCAGTTTATCCTTTGTGAGAGCTGGAGTCTATGACAGATCTCCAGGCTCACACCCTTAAAATTACAATATTTAATTGCACGTACCTACTAAAATGGTAGTTAACTGTAGTACATATATTTCTAGGAAATCAAAGCTAAAACACTATTTCATGTGATCAAGCAACGGTTCGTATGAAATATTAACAACTAGCAATACATCGAGATTTCTTTATTACACTTTTTTTTTGACGTGATAACGACTTATAAATCGATTAACGCCGGCTGCACGCACGAAAAAGCATGACTCATTGTCACGTTCCGCCTGAGCCGAGCGCGCAAACGAGAGCGCGGAACAAGCGATAGAGAGGCACGATCGGCCTAAGCGTTCGGCTTATGTTTTCTTATGTACACACATCAAAAGTGTCTAGGGATCAAGCATTTTTATGCGGATTTCTTGAGATTGAGATGTGGCTTTGTAATAAATTTATATGGATCCTTTTTGGTGCATTTCATAATTTGAATCAGGAACTGTGAATCAAATTCGAGTAAAAGATGAAAATCAGCTGTCAATATTTTCCCTATAAAAACATACAACGCATTGAAGACATTATTAGTGCTACTGTTTCCCTACTACTGATTAAAACCAACGTTATTATGGAGCGGCGACGTCATTTAAGCAGGGAAGAAATGCTCAGAGCCGTGGGAATGATAGAAGCTGGTTCCCGGCAACGTACTGTGGCTTTAGCTCTGAATACAAGTCAGAGTGTTATCAGTCGACTTTGGACACGTTACCGAAGCACTGGTACCGTGGCTGAGCGCCATGGAGGACGGTATCGCTGCACCACACGGAGACAAGACCGATACATTCAAATCTTAACTCGAAGAGCTCCAACAATAACCGCCATGATGTTAGCCGTGAGGCTTCATCACTCTTCAGGGAACTTAATTAGCGACCAAACAGTCAGAAACCGCTTGCATGAAGTGAACCTTCATTCCCGAAGACCGCTACGGGTACCACCTATAGCAATGCACAATCGTAGGATTCGATATCAATGGGCTCTTGAACACAGAAATTGGGCAGAAGAACAATGGCGTTTCGTGTGCTTTTCTGATGAGTCTCGTTTTGGTATGAGACCGGATACAAGACGTATACGACACTGGAGAACCCCTGGACGCCAACAGCGATTAAAATCCTGCCAGGAAGTCCATCCTTATAGTGGTGGAACCATCATGGTATGGGCGGGTATTTGGATCGGCGGAAGAACTGAGTTGATTTGGATCAGAGGCAACCTCAACGCTCAAAACGATTGTATCAGACGTCATCGTTCCTCTACAAGTGCAAATCGGTCCCTTATTTCAGTTAATGCATGATAATGCACGACCGCACACCGCAAAAGTTGTAAGACAGACTCTCGCCGCAGCTAACATCAATGTCCTGCCCTGGCCTGCTCAGTCGCCAGACTTGAACCCGATTGAGCATGCATGGGATATGCTACAGAGAAGAGCTCTGCCGAATATGGAGGGTATCCAGTCGCAAGAAGACCTTTTTTTGTTGTTGCAACGAACATGGGCTGCCATTCCACAGCGTGATTTGGATGAACTCATTTTGAGTATGCCAAACCGATGTTCTTGTGTTGTTAGTGTTCGCGGTAGAAACACGGATTATTAATTGTTTAAGTTACCCAATAAAATTTTAAAGAAAACTGTTATTTCAGTCTTTTTTTCGAACTTTTGTGTTAGTGGTTCAAATGTCAAAAATCCCTTTATTAGGAAAATGGCAAATTTCTTTATTAATGCAAAGGTGACTTGGTTTATCGTTACTGTGACAAACGAAAACACTTTATTTGATGAATCCTTAAAGAAAATTTTAATTAATATCAATCAGGAGAAAAGTTATTGCAAAAATATATGTTGATCCCTAGACACTTTTGATGTGTGTAGTTATCACGTAAAATTATCGTCCGTAAACCGACTTTACAGACAACCAATTTTTTTCTATCTGCAATCAGCCCTTGCGCTTTAATCAGATTGGTTGTTTCTTCACTTGGCAGTTCGAGATTTTTCACACCCAGCGATGCCTCATCTCGTTATTAGATCTATCAGTGTTGGTTAGATTGACGCTATTCGTTCTCTTTTAAGTCTGTAGGTAGAGTCCGAGGACCTTACAAGTGTCACAGCGAGTTCATTTTTATGACGTTGGAGTCTTTCCTTGTAATTCTTGTAGGACCTTTCTACAACCTCCTTGATAGTTGGGATTTGTAGGTACTGTAGAGGCTGGACCTCTTTTATAATGCAGGCCGGTCATAATTGAGGGCGTGTTCCATTCGAACGTTCAAGCCGTATGTTAAAGAAAGAGTTTAGGTTTGACGTGTGAGATAGAAAGTGCTACTTTTAAGTAATTATTATAAAAGTCTCCTAATATATCTTAATGATCTAATCATTTAGGAGTTTAATTAAATAAAAGGGCTCCCATTAGAGCTCGCCCTTTACAGTACTCATGTACTTCAATGTTTTTTGTTAACCAAGGTGCACCACTTAGGGCACGCCACGATAGTGGCGATAAGACCCCTCTTTGAGGAGTGGCTAGAGAGGCGTCACGGCGTTCTCACCTACCACCTGACGCAGGTCCTCACCGGACACGGATGTTTCGGGAGGTTCCTGCACATCATCAGGCGGGAGGAGACGCCCGGGTGTCACCATTACGAGGATCGCCCAGAGGACACGGTGGAGCATACGGTGGAGGTCTGCCCAGCTTGGGCGGAGCACCGCCGTGTCCTCGTAGAGGCGATCGGCAACGGCGGCGACCTCTCGCGTCCGGCCCTGGTTCAAGCCATGGTCCGGGGCGAGAGGGAGTGGGAGGCGGTCACCTCCTTCTGCGAAGCAGTCATGCTAGCGAAGGAGGTGGCGGGACGGCTCAGGGAGAGAGTCGCACGCCTCAGCCGCCGCGGGAGACGCTACGGGCGTCGGGGGCCGCGTGACGACTCCCGGCCACCGTAGGCGCGGGCCTGCGGACGGAGAGTAATGGGTAGCTCTCCGTCCGATCAGGACCAGGCCCGTGCCGGACGGCGCGTATGTGTTCCACGCGCGCCTCAAAGAGATGTCAGCATAAAGGAAGGGGCCTGCCAGGGCCGAAGCCTGCCGGGGTAGCGGGATCGTCCGAAAGGGTTACCGCTGCCCCGGAACATAAAGGGCTAAGGAAGGAACACGGGTGGGTTTTAGTCAGTAAGAGTCTGACACTCCCTTCCGCTCCACCCAGAGCGGGAGGAGTCATTAGATGATTTCCCATCCACAAAAAAAAAAAAAAAAAAAAGGTGCACCACTTAAGGTTTTTAGTGCCTTATTTTGGAAGCGCTGTAGTATCTCAATATTTCAGTGGCTTGCCGATACCCAGATCTCTATACCATATGTCCATACAGATGATACTATGATACTATTCCATGTGATCAAACAACGGTTCGTATGACATATTAATAACTAGCAATACATCGAGATTGCTTTATTAAGTAAGTACATGTAAGTTATATATCCATCCGTTATAAATGTGATGGAAATACTCTTCTAGGATACTGTAGCTTAAGCAGGCAGCCGCACTACGTCACTACCGAACTTGACATTCTAATATTTTGACTACCGCTATAACTATTATAATTGTCGATATGTCGCAGCTAGCAGGTTTAATTAGCCGTTTAGTTAACCGCCTAGCCTTTTAACTAAACGGCGGCCGTTCAACTAACGGCCTGAACGATATTCAATTATAGTTTAGGTTGGAACTGTAACCAATCACGCGCGAGATGAATTGGCCGCAGTAACTAAGCCAGGGCACCCCGACCAAATGGGTTAGGTTAGAACTGTGATGAACCGCGTGCGAGCCGAGAGAGCGAAGCGTGGCGAGCACTACTTCCAAAAGCCAGGCGGTTAACTAAACGGCTAATTAGTCAGTTGGCTGCGACAGATATAAGATAAATACTATTGAACGTTGATTCATCAATTAAATAGTAATCATCGATTTAATCCCCTTTATTTATAAACTTTGCTTAAAGTTAAATAATGCGAACCATACATTTTGTCGTTCAGACGTCTCTAAACTATAATCAACGTTTATAATGTTTATAACACTGTGTGACTTAAGTATTCCATTTTTACACAGAAAAGTGTGACTAAAGTGCGGGTTTAGGTCACACGAGCTATAAAATAATATACGATACGTGTGACTTAATTAGTCTATTAATGCATGGCGTTAATGCTATAAAATAATATACGATACGTGTGACTTAATTAGTCTATTAATGCATGGCGTTAATGCTATAAAATAATATACGATACGTGTGACTTAATTAGTCTATTAATGCATGGCGTTAATGCTATAAAATAATATACGATACGTGTGACTTAATTAGTCTATTAATGCATGGCGTTAATGCTATAATGGGCTACTTAACTCACGCGTATCGTACATAATCAGCCTATAATGTTCCCACTGCTGGGACACAGGCCTCCTCTCGATGAGAGGGAGTGGGCCGTAATCCACCACGCGGGCCCAGTGCGGGTTGGCAGATGTCACATGTCGTTGAATTTTTCGTTCTAGGACATGCTGGTTTCCTTACGATGTTTTCCTTCACCGTTTTGTGAGCAGTGGGTGATGAAATAATTAACCCAAAGTAAAGCGCCTGTCTGGGTTCGAACCCACGACCTACAACTCGTAAGTCGCGGCCGTTACCACTTGGCCACCACTGCTCTATCGTAATGTACTAATAATTCCGTCCTTGTTACTAACATCCAACATTACATACATTAGTAACTTCCTGATGGCAAATATCTTTGGAAACTAGTTAGCTTTGTAGTCGTATGAAATGTCGGAGCTATCAAGGTAAGTCGACTGTCAAACCACGACAGTGTCGTTGGTGGCAGTTAATCTATCGGAAAGCCCCCGATATTTCAGTGAAGGGTCGGACGCCCCCGACAGATCGATGTGGGCATCTGTCAATTGAATGCTGCCCATCTCTCTATTAAACCGCTGTGAGTATAAACTACGATTTGTACAGTAAACTTTGGT
The DNA here is from genome assembly GCA_914767645.1 of Hydraecia micacea. Classification (NCBI taxonomy): domain Eukaryota; kingdom Metazoa; phylum Arthropoda; class Insecta; order Lepidoptera; family Noctuidae; genus Hydraecia; species Hydraecia micacea. The sequence continues at coordinate 11,234,629 of OU611788.1, read as the reverse complement.
TACTTCATCTTGTTGAAAGGGTTAAGATTTTTTATTCATATACATATAATTACCCCCTTACTAATAAACGTTGTATAGCGTCTGTATAGTTACACAACGCTTTGTCTTCTTCTTTCGAAAGTCAGGAAAGGAAAATTACTGACGACTGAAAGAGAGAAAACGGTGTGTAACTATTCATCTATACGTTTATTAGTAAGGGAGTTAATGTATACAATTAAATGAAACCTTTTTTAAACCTGTAACGGTTTAGTTTCTTGCCCATTCTTCTCCATGCGAAACAATCCTTCTCTTCCTTTATTTATACACCATTTAACTCAAGAACAACTGGACCGATTTTTACGATCTTTGGTGTGTTGGATTTGTCTCCGCCCCGAATAGCAGTATGACTATTAAAACATGGGGAAAATTCACGAAAAAAATAATAATGCAGATATTTCAGTTTCTCATACATTTTGTATGGAACGACTTTTTTGATTCTGAGGCAGTACGAAGTTTGCTGGGTCAGCTAGTTTGAAATAAACAATTTGACTTTGACTTTATTCTATCGTCGCAAGCGCTTTATCTTATATTGAGGTTTAGTGTAGGAACAGCTGATTTTTTTTTCGCGATTTCAGGTTTGGTCCCATAGTAAAAGTTGTTTGTTATCATGAGTACAATAACGTGTTTAAGTATCGGTCACTAATTACCAGTCACCCTATATACACGGATAAAATAGCAGGGGGTGACTTTATTTATTTTTAAGAAATCCCTGTCACACACAGTCAGGCGACTGATCGTAAATACAATTCTTACAAACTAAGAAGCGTCCATCGCTTGCATTCTATTCGAGGGAAGCTTAGTGAACATGCATTTTGCTACGTACCTATAAATTCTTTCCTCATTTTATCGAAAGGTCATTTATTCGCCTTCTATTGGAGAACGTGCGCCGGGGCCACTTAGTCCGGCCTCACACAAGCCACTTTGCTTAAATTAACCTACTTCGTTTGATAAAAAACAATGCTATTCTAACTTTAAGATAATATAGGTTAAAGTCATATCACATATTTTATGTGGATGCACTTACTAAAAGGGTACTCCTCTGCGTAACCCTTCGGAGAGTACAAGCTTGAAAGTATGTACAAACTCCAGCAAATCAAGCTACCCGAAACTGTCAAATTTTTCCAATCAACTTTGAACCTTATGCTTTAGCGATAAAGTTGCAAATCTATTTAAAAAATTTACAGATTGTAACTAGTAGCTTGATGTGCTGGCATCTGTACATACCTATATTTAAAAGATAAATGACATCAAGGCTATTTCTATTTTGTTTTATGTTTTTTTTTTTAATAGTTTAGTTTTAACTTAGGATGTGTGTGTAGGTGTTATAAGTATTGAAGATTTGTCCCAAACGACGATAATTGAATTCACTTATTATTGAAATATACCATTAATTTTTTTTTTAAGTTTTCAGCTTCGCTTTGTACCCTGCACGCGACTCATAATAATAAAAATTTAATTGAACTCAGTGGGAAAACCAGATAAAATATTTCAGGTTACATTTCATTTATTCATATTATTATTACTCATATTAAACAGAATAATAATTTGAAACCTCCAAAATAATTCAGTTATAAATAAAATATAAAGTAATAAACAGTGCACTATTTTTGTGCCGACAGACTGTCCTGCAGTTTGACAAGTGATTCAATTTGTATATAACGTTGTAACGTTGCTTTGTATATAAGTTAACTTAGTTATTGGCTGCAACTCTAACATACTCTAACTCTACTTATTTTTATTGTGAACCATATTTTTTTACTTGAAGGTGTAAATAAACATTTTTTTTTTTTTATAAATTTGTACTACTTCCTTGAATAAAAAAAAATACGGTAAAAACTTAGTTGCACCTGCATCCGGCCCGTCTGAGTCACCCCGTGAAAAGCGATCCTAAACGACGCCTCCGTACCAATGCATTTTTAAAATTAAACGCCTCTCTCGTTATAAATCCGTTTCCATTAGATTGATGTCGGGCATTATTTCCACCATCTTTATAAACATACCATTTTTATGGCATAATTTATAGGTGTCGAGGTCTTACTCGTTACTTTGTAAAGCATTATATTTCGTTTATTATAGTTTAGTTTATTGTGAATACTTAAGTGGATTATGTGGCTAAGTAATAAAAGCCGCACGGGTCAATTGATCAGGTTAAGCTACGCTACCACGGCTGATCCGTGGATGGATGACCATCTTTACATACCAAGACCCCTCCGTGCCTCGGAAAGCACGTTAAGCCGTTGCGTTGGTCCCGGCTGTCATTCCTGGATCTTTGAGAGTCGTGACGGGTCGTCAGAAGCCCGAAAGTCTGACAACCAGTTTTACCAAGGGGTATCGTATTAGCCAGTAACTGGGTTATGGAGGTCAGATAGGCAGTCGCTCCATGTAAAATACTAGTACTCAGCTGCATCCGGTTAGACTGGGAGTCGACCCCAACATAGTTGGGAAAAAGCTAGGCAGATAATGATAACTATGTGGACTATTATGGAACATTTTTTCATTTATTTTTAATAAAAGTTTGGCAGTTTTAGTACATGGAGAGGCCTACCCTAATGTCCTTTCATTGAAATTGTTCGACGAGTTGTTGACCTCCTTAAAACTTGAGTTGTTCTGCACGATTGCTGACAAAATAATGCGAGCACTGGCTGGACAGGTCTACTCAAATCTGTTTGGTTCTTTCCTCAAAAGACCATTGCAAACCTAAGTGGTCCTCACATGATCTTGAGGTCTGGACTTTAAAAGAGACTGTGACCTCTGAGTTTGTTTCGGTATTTCTTCTCAGAGTAGGTAGTCAGAAAGGCAACACGGACCTGATCTAGTTTTTTAAATATTATTGACGTGTGATTTTTTTGTATAGAATAGAATAGAATAGAATACTCTTTATTATGTACATTATATAAATTACAGATATAAATATAGAAACTTTACAATGGGTGACACAATGGGCGGTCTTATCGCTAAATATACTTATAGAAATAAACACCATCATCGTCATACTTATCGTACGTAGGTTGTCGATTGTTTTCCCTATAGCAATGAGTACATAGGATCAATGTTTGTCCCATTATTCTTCTCAATGCTTCGTAAAAATTCCTGTCATGTCATTATAGCCTATACGTGTTTACCGCAGCCGATCATTTGTCAGACCACAACATAAGAGTAATAAATTAGTTTACGACTGATTTGTTGTCAATTATTTTCGTGGAAAATACAGTTTTTCAGATACAAGGGAAAAAAATTGCGTACCTAATGCTGTGTTAGGGAATGGAAACATTTCTAATTAAAACTATTCGTTGAATATTAAAATAACCTCTTAGTGTATAAAGGTTTGAGGAACAGGGTGTAAAGTTCACTCATCCTCTATAGGAAAGGGAGGATCCTCCGACCAGACGGGCGTTGTGTCTGGCGGGCAACTGCCAGGTGATTCATGTCTGGCTGTTGTATACATGCTAGTTGCGCGGTAAACTCTGCTTGCGAGATGCAGGATTTTTCGTGACGTCAGAATGACGCGAATTTCGCATGTGGCGTTCGGTCGCACGAGCGACACGCGTTGACGACAGATGCAACTGCAACCGTCGACGCGTGTCTGAGGCGTGTCGACAATATGTGCCGCTCGTGTATTTGAGCACCGTACTCTGTAGTTGCCTCTGTCGTGGACGCGTGTCGCTCGTGTGTATGCACACTAATACATACATAAATTCACGCCTTCTTCCCACAGGGGTAGGCTGAAACTACATAAAACCACCTACTACGATCTATACATACTCCTTTTGTTTGCTTTGTATAAATTTACCTTTTATAGTTATTACTCGTTATCGCGGATCGCGTTCTAAAGTTTTGAATAAGTATCAATTTTACTGTTTATTTTTAATCCTAATGTTTTAGTTTGAATTTTGATTCTAATGATAATTTTGATTTTAATTTTTTTTACTAATTTCGATTATGATTTTGTTTTTTACCTAGTGTTTTGTTCTTTGTTTTTAATTAATTTTTCTATCCTCACTACGAGTAAAAAATCTTGTTAAAATATATTTAAGAAGCTATTTTTTATATAAGTGCTGTGAACGCCTGTAAGTGACTAATTCACCATAACTCAATGCATTTATGTTATTTTTTATTATGTTAATGTTTCTAATGAATAGGTGTTGGTGTACCTTTCAAATAAAATAAAATAATCATAATCAGCCTATAATGTTCCCACTGCTGGGACACAGGCCTCCTCTCAGTAAGAGGGAGTGGGCCGTAATCAACCACGCGGGCCCAGTGCGGGTTAGTGGGTGTCACATTTCTTCGAATTTTTGGTTCTAGGACATGCCGGTTTCCTCACGATGTTTTCCTTCACCGTTTCCTTAAAACGGTGAAGGAAAATAAAATAGTTAAATCAAAATGATGCCTATGCATAGTATGCATCAATAGAACACGTCTACCACCCAATATTCAAAGATGACATAATAGACTCGTAGCAGCGTAGCGTTTCGGCTATATCCGCTACGAAACACTGTCGTAGTTGATTTTGTATTGGTCGCTACGCCGTAGTCCGTAGCAACATAATTCTATCATTTTATGTCACCCGATCACCCCTCGTAAACTGCTGCTGAATCGAAAGAAAGATCCCTGCATAATAAACAATCTTGAATTTGCTCGTCTATTATAAAACGTACCAATTTGGTTCATTAATCTGCTTGCAATAGAGTTAATTGCAATATCCACACACGTTATTATTGCATTGAAAATAATTGTAATTTTAAAACATTCAACGTCTAAGATACTTTTCAACTTACTTTTTCGTGACGACTAATAAAGTAGTATGAAATAAAAACCATGTTGCATGAACCCCAAATAAATTTGGATGAGGGCAGGACAATGATGATGCTGATAAAATAAGTTAATTTTCATCGCAAAACATTTAAAACTTAAACACGGGCGATTTCTCGGGCACAGCTTTTAATAATAAGATTTCAATCAAATTTCTTTGTGCACAGTTTCGTATCTCAAAATAGTCAATTAAATAAAATTACTTTAGTCTCAAAGCAAACAGCAAATATTGAAGCTAATCAAATTTATAAGGAAGGACCCTTACAAACGAAAATCGAATCTAAAGTTACCCCGACTTTCGAACAAATGTCGGACATATTTTTAGTCTGGCAACAGAGTATAAAAAAAAAACTGTACCAAGATATCAACAATGGGAGTAGGGATGATACCTCTATGAATGTGTAAAGCCCTTGGTTACGACAGCCGGGTCGCACGCATCTATCATTATAATATCTCTAGAGATTAACATTTCTTCCTTCTAATAAGAAAAGGAGTTCATTCTATTGTGTTCTCTATAATCCGGGATTAGAACTCATAAACTCTTTTATGGGTTCACTCGAGTGATCGATTTGCAAGAGGATATAACAAGGTGCCGAAGTGATAATAAATATTATAAATTCTTTTGTTATGAGGTCCTTTTATCCCTTTGATACATTCGATATTGTTTTTTTTTTTCAGTTAGCCTGTATTGTCCCACTGCTGGGCAAAGGGCTCCCCCATATTCTTCCACATTTCCTTGTGCTGTGCCTTCTCGGTCCAATCGGTTAGGATGGAGTCCAAATCGTCACGCCAGCGTTTCTTAGGCCTGCCTCGGTGACGACGCCCTTCTTCAGACACCCACTGTGAGACGACTTTGGCCCATCTGTCTGGATGCATCCTATAAGTTAGTGTGCCCCGCCCGAAAAAATATTTTACAAAAAAAATACAGTGTTTGATATTTTTTTAAATATTTAAACGCCCAGATTAATGAATCTTTAAAAAATATTTTACAAAATAAAAATTTGTTTGATATTTTTTTTAAATATTTTAAAGCCCAGATTAATGAATTTTTACTTTTTTATTATATTTCTCGTGTGAAAAACAGCTCGTCCCTACAGAGCCGGGGCATGACGTAGGTATAACTTGTAACGTATACAGGGTTTATCAGAAAGGTGTGGTCAAATTTAATGGTGTGGTACATCAGAACATCGAACTGATCCAAATGTATGACACGGCTGATTATTTTGTCGCGATTACGATCTTGGTCTATTTGAGAAAGTTGTTCAGTTTGATGATCTGTCCCACCCCCTTAAATTTGACCACACCTTTCTCTAGAGGAGTAGCTTTATACGCTTATAAAGGCTAAGTGCGACGTTGCCCTTAAACCTCATAATTGCTTTATGTATATTTTTAAGATAAATGTAACATCTTTTTTTACATCAATCTTATATTATGTATAATTTCAACATATATAATGTAACCAATATTTTGTAACAATTTTATGATTTAAAAGAGTGTCCGTGGAGTTTCTTGCCCGTTCTCCTCCATAAGTACCTACTACGCTTTGAAATGGGCAAAGCTTCATCTTACTGACTGACCCCTTGACAATTCAAAAGTGCCTGTAATTGGTTTATCTATCTTCTATCTTCCATATAAAAAAAACAAAGTCGGGTTAGTTACGCCATTTATAAATCAAGAACGGCTGAACAGATTTTTATGATCTTTGATTTGTTGGATTTGTCTCCGTCCCGAACGAATAGCTATTAAACTTACTGTATTACCTGGACACCTAAATATTTTCTATTTCTATTTTCTATTCTATAATTCAAACCTTTTTCGACCTGGAAATCGTAACCGGGACCTCATGTAGTATTGTTTACGACCACTGGACCAAAGAGGCAGAGAACAATTTACAAAAACAATGCCGTATAACGTCAACACAAATTCCCTCCAAATTGACCACAGAGAAAAAAAAACACGAAGACGGGCACATAATGGCGTTTATACCCAATGAGCTGCCATTACTTGCAATTTTGTGACCATGTCATCATTTCACGTCGCTTCTGGGAATTAACTTCAGGAAAACAGGCGGGTAAGATGGACGGACGTATGGCTTGTAATTATTAGTTTTCGTGATGTATCAGGCAGTTTTTCGTGAGGGGTCCGTGGCTTAATAATAACAGTCGCACAGGCCGATTGATCAGGTTAAGCTACGCTTGCTGCGGTTGGTCTGTGGATGGGTGACCATCTTTACATACCGAGACCCCTCTGTGCCTTGGAAAGCACGTTAAGTGTTGGTCCCAGCTGTCATTCGTGGATCTTTGACAATCGTTACGGGTAGGCAGAAGCCCGAAAGTCTGACAACCATTGTTTCCAAGGGGTATCATATTACCCAGTAACTGGGTTGTGGAGCTCAGATAGGCAGTCGCTCCATGTAAAATACTGGTACTCAGCTGCATCCAGTTAGACTGAAGCCAATCCCAACATAGTTGGGAAAGGCTAGGCAGATGATGAATTGAGGTTACTTTTATAAACTCAATTTTCGTCGATGATTGACTTATAATTTAATAGTGTTATTCAAAAAATAGCTATATTGGAAAAAAATATGAGATATAAAGTTGAAACTTAATTAAAAGCGTTCAAAATCTAGTCGCAATCTCATCTCAGCGACAATCAATATCAAAAACTTATCAAAAATGTAGAAATATTAGAGGTTTTTTGATAGATTGAGACCGAGATCAGACTGTGAACGTTCATAAAATTACGAGAATTGCCCCTCAGATGAATGTGTGATTCCCTTCAGTGAGCGATTGTGTATGAATTTGACATAAACCTCCGTGTTCAAGTACTTAATTTTTTGTTTTAATTTTCATCAGATACATTTGCAACAGATATTAGATATGTAAAAGGTAATACGGGCTGGTGTCCCCAACTCCACGTCAATGCGCGTATTTTGTGTACGGTATATGTATTCCAAGATTTGAAGCATTGTAAAAGAGTCTGCAAAGTACGAGTAAGTCAAGCTTATAAAATGAAATCGAAGTGGGTGACAGAATGCAAGCAATTTTATGGAATTATTTTTTCATATAAATTTTTAATATACACTTTTATGAGTACATGGCATGCAATATTCAAACTCATTTTTCACAAAGTGATTCCACTCAAAAAAGCTTCAAAGTAATATACAGCGCTATCCATGCTAAAAACACCTAGTACATTATTAATAGAACCTGAGTTCATATTTTATTCTAATATCATAGTGATATATGAGCATCGCGTATCATGAATATTAATTTATGATTTATTGTTGTCTGGTACAGCTGGCCGCGATATCTAGTGATGAATAGTTGTAATTTGACCGTCTAGACTGCCGACTGACCGTCATTCAACCTCCAAAACTTCCATGTCAGGATGTCATAGTAATTAATATGTGTGGAGATTTAGCTTTTACATCGTATGCGAGAATTATTTTACTCGGTTGAGTATAAGGGTCAATTTACATTGTGAATGAAGGGAAGCGTAGCGACTTTTTTTGCATCATTTTCTCTATCAATGATCGCAACTGCTACAGTTACTGCTGAGCATAAATGAGATCCTGGGTTCGACACGCGGGTTGGGCAAAGTGTTGTTGGGTTTTTCCATCTTGGATTTCTGAGTAGTAGCCCGGAGTCTGAATTTGTCCCCGGTTGATGGTATAATGGGCTCGCTATCACATGGCACTTTAACAAAACTGGCTAAATGTGGGTGTATTATAGGTACACCTGTGCCTAACACTTCAAGGAATACAGGCGTGACGTTATGTTACGCTTTCAAAAGCGGGTATCCCGTCCCCGAGAATTGTCGAGCATTCAAGAGAATTCACGCGGCTACTGTCGGCGACGAGGGAATCAACGGGAAGTTGCGTGAAGACAAGAGCAGTGCGGCGCCAAGCGGGTATGATACCGGTTACGTGTATATAAGCGTATAATAGCTCGAATCCTCGAGCAACCTCGCTACTTCTCGCGCATCGATGCTTCCCGTCTCGTTCGCTGCCATTTAAGTGCACCGTAACTTTGTATGTGCAAAACATGCTAAGTTGGGGGGACCCTTTAGTCTAATTTTATTACACATGCACGGATTGGACGGTCATTGTACTGTCTAGGATAAGAATGGACAGTAATTTGGCGACCCTCTAGCTAAATTCTACAGTATTATATTCTGTTATTTTATTTAAACTGGATTCGTAGGTATCTATGGGTTACATGATTCGAGCTACTCATAATTGTAGTTTCAACGTAAATATTAATGGTTAGGATTGTATTGATATAAATGTACTAAATGTAACCCTTACTATGTATTTTTTTTAAAGTTTCCTAGATAAAAAATACCCTAGCATAATCAGCCTATAACGTTCCCAGTGCTGGGCACAGGCCTCCTTTATGTGAAAGAGAGTGGGCCATAATTCACCACGCGGGTCCAGTACGGGTTTGTGGATGTCACATGTCTTCGAATTTTTGGTTCTAGAACATGTCGGTTTCCTCACGACGTTTTCCGTCACCGATTTGAAGGCAGTTGCAGTGGAGAAATTACAGTCACAACCTACAACTCGTAAGTCGGACCTGATACCACTGGGCCACCACTGCTCCATGGGATACATAATTTGATCTAATTATAGTTTCAAAGTAAATTCTAATGGTCCAGAATGTATTGATATTATGCACCTACTACTCGTAAAAAGCTTGCTTTGTGTTTTTTTATTTAAGTTCCCTAGATGTATACTCCTCTAAGTTATCTACGAGTATTTTCATTAGAATCGATTGGGTAGCTAGCCATAAAAGAGAGAGACATATGCATTTATCGTCATAGAAAAACATCCAACAAAACATAACATACCCTACGCTGAATACGAGGAACAACATACTCCATACATATATTCACAATTACACATCCACCCGATTAGTCCACATTGGCATTTATACAGCTTTTCATAAAATACGAGGAAATATAATAACTCAGTAATATTTTACGAAGATAAGAAGCTATTATTGAGATTATTGGCACATGGCATTACTCCAAGTAATATATTTCTATATTACTTTATGAGAACTGGCTAAGCGTGAGTACCCACTGAGGTGTAACGGATTCCAGGAGTTCATTTCATTTCATAGTTGAACGTGAACTAACGAGTGGAATGTCATATCTATTTTTAGATATCACTTATAATAAAGCTGAAGAGACTGTTTGATATTTTCTTTGTTTATTCGTTTGAATGTGCTTAACTCTGGAACTACAAGTCGGTTTTCAAAAATTATTTTTGCATTTGATAGCCCAGTTCTTGAGGAAGGTTATTTAACATCTTACAATGACCCATAGGAGCCGAGCAAAAAGAAAAACAGTCAGAAATAATGCTAAGTCAAAGCACGCGGGAGATGGGATGCGACGCGATTTTTCACGCGAATGAAGTCGCGGGCAGAAGCTACTTATAAATAAAAGTCACTTTCCATGTCTGTCTGTGTGATCGCGTTGTACTTCTAAAATAAGTAAAGGATTTTGATAAGGGTTTGACCGTCATTTACAGAATTGATTCCGGAAGGTTTATGTGTGTAATGCAATAATATTAAACTATATATAGATATTATATACAAGTGTATAATAAAAAAAAAGGAAAAAAAAAGACAGGAGCTCATATTAAACTTACATTTATTAACAAAAATCTTGATGTTTTGTGAAGTACACCTACGTAATATGAATGTCAAATAACACTTGTAAGGATTTTAGTGAGAAGAAATAATAATAATAATTCGGAGGCTCTCGTTGGGCAGCTGGATCAAGGGCTTGATTCAGAAAGCGGTAATTCTGGACACGGCCCGCATTGTCCGGAGGTTCCTCTCCTTGGAGCCCTGACCGCCGGTAGCTTGGACCCTGTTCCCGATACCGGTGGGCTACTATTTTTTATATTTTTAAATGTTTTTCTATATTTTATATGCTAATATTTAAAAATATAATTTATATGTAAATAATGAAATAAAGGAATAATAATACAACCGTAAAAGCTGATTCCACCTATAGAACTGAACGCAATCAGCACATTAAACTGTGTCCAAGAGCTGTCAGTGTCAATATTCCACAACAATATTATGACACTGACACCTCTTGAACGTGATTTAGATGTGCTGATCACGTTCAGTTTCATCGGTGAAATCCGCCCTTAGTGATGCTATGCAAAGAGATAAATATCGATTCTCGGAAAATATTTTGTTCGTTACATTTCTTATTTAAATTTTATGGGATACCTTCTAAGTGTCATTAGCAATATAGCGATAGAAGAAGCAGATGTAACGTTGTACCCCTTTCGTCGATTAATTATTATAGCAGGTGGTTCTTGTTAACCCAGTTGGTAAAGACCATTATTAGGCAAGATTCATTAATTATGATACCTATTTTATTTTTCAATTGAAGAGGTTTTCTGTCGAGTTATTTATATCAATAATACAAAAAGATTAAGTAACGAGAGTCTATTGTATGTTGCCTTGTCAAATCCAATCAAAATGTTTTAAATATAAAATTATTTAGATATATAAAATGCATTTCCTTTACTAGCTTTTCCTGCGGCTTCGCCTGCGTGGGTGTTGAAAAATATCCCACGGGAACGTATTACCAGGATTAAAAGTACCTTATGTATTAATCCAGGTTATAAACTATCTGTGTGCCTTTCATCCAAATCCGTTTAGCCGTTTTTGCGCCCATCCCGAACATATATCCAGATGCACAGACAAACGGACAAAAATTATTGGTTACTAATTTAATGTGTGCATAGATTGTGTAGATTATAATCTATAAACGTATCAGTTACAGTTTTCCCCTTTAAGAGTACCTTATTTCTCAAGTAGATTGCGATCTTTTTTCGAAATCCTTGTACTATCATTACACCTTACTCATCTTGTCTACTAAACGAGTTATATGAAGTTTCTGCTAAAGGATAAATTCGTTACGTACTCAATACCATTTAGTCCAGTTTTGAAACTCACTAGGGATACTATTAAGTGGATGGGAAGCATCACCGTTATCACTGACGATATCCTACAGTAGGATTGTAGCGGCATCTACATCATTACCACATGCGAACTACGCATCACACTGACGTCACGCAAAATTCTGCATCGCGCAAGCAGAGTTTACCGCGCAACTAGCATATATAGACGGACAATCCCGACATCAATCATCGGGCAGTAACCCACCAGATATAACACCCGTCTGGTCGGAAGATCCTCCAATTTCCATAGAGGATCAGTGAACTTTCACCCTATTCCTCATATCTCTACAGGATATCCTCAGTTCAGTAACTGAACTAACAGTCTGCCTGCCGGACGGTGTGATAGTATACATACATAAACCCATGCCATCTTCCCGTGAGGATAAGCAAAAACTATAGAACACACCACCTACTAAGATCTTTATCGCTGTGATTGCATAACGCACTAAAAACACTCTCGTGATTCAAGAGAGCTCATCTACGGTCCATTTAATCTTAAATCAGAAGGAAAGTCTAATAAAATAATAACGTTAAAAATGTAATATTAATAAATGGAAGATAAAAGCAAAAATGAGCTACAATAATTCTCCTACAAAAAATCAAATAATGGAGAAATAAGATTAGATACTAAAGACGGTCCTGAAATAGAAAATTAATCTTCAGTATATAACATCCATTTCGTCTGTTTCACCTCAGCGATGTCACTTCAATTATGGGCTAATGAAGTTTCATTAGCAATTCAATCATAGTTGCCATCACGATAATCCAATTTATGACACTGACTTTATGATTCAATATTCAGATTCAGAGTATCAAAAATAAGCCCTAATGCTAAAATAAATTGAACCTTATCACCCAGAGATAGGGTTTGAGGTTTGCAAAATCGAATATTCTATTTCTTTCTAAATCCGCTTTACATACTCAGGCCTAGTATGGAAAATTCAACCTCTTGAAAGGAACAAGCGTGAGGGTTTTGAAGCGTAGCCCCGAACTTCGTAAAACCAATTTTATATTAGCATGTTATTGAAATTTAAAATGTGAAGCGTGTGATTTTATAAATTCAATGGCAAAAATTTCGAGACAAGTTAATACAGTGTGTTGCGAATCAAACTCATTACAGTACAGCATATCACCTTTTTTTGGAACATTAATATTGTATTCTAAATTCTAGTATTTCTGTCAGGTTGGACACTGGTCACTTTTTGATTTTGCTATTGAATGTGAAAATAAACTGTGGCTACTTACCAGTGCCTTTTACTTACGATCTGTAATACAGTATGATATAAAATCAGCCATTTGTATTTATTAATATTATGTTGAGTGAATGCTTCATGAGTGAAAAAATTTCCACTGAAAAATACTGCTATGAAACAACGAGACTTCTATTTCACAACATTTGTTTCATGTTTCATCGCTCGGTCAAAGTAAAATCTCTTAACATCTGTTCCCTAAATAAACAACAATGGATTACAACTCCACAGCAACAGTCGTGCGCTCAAAAATGTTTGTTCGTCCCATTCTCAGTGGATTTAAACACTGCCACCTCGGATTACTTTGACGTAGATAAAATGGCGCATTAAAAGCTAGATAGTAAGCTCTTATTGAAATCCATTTCAACATTATTAGGTTTCATTTTACTAGAATGAGAACTTTAACGTTGGATTTAAGGAGCTATCTTTATAAGGTGCACTTTTTAAAATGCTTCCTCGTAATTTGCAGTTTAAAACCAAGTATTATGGTGGATTATCAATCAAGTTTTACATTATTTGTCCAATGCTCTGCCTTAAATATTTAAATCTCTTCATTTAAATGCATTGAACAGCTCTTTAGGTGTGTAGGTGCAACAATCACAAAATCTACAAAATTTTTCCTGCACACAGAAATACAAAACACATTTTTCGTTCACAAAACAGCATGCAAATGTCGAAATATGGAACTCAACGCACCATTGTCGTTACAGCACCAGTTTGCGCACCAATCCCGGGAGACCCCTGATTGCTACAAAGTATTGCAGAAACGTTCCACACAGGAAACTGAATTTAGTGCTAAAACTTTATTCACACGGTACTTTACTGGACTTGCGGTCCGTGGTTGGACTTAAATCGAATAAACGTCAAATGTGGCGTGTCCTGCACCACCGTGGAATGCCTCGGCACCAGAAAACAGGAAACACTAAATTTGAACCACTATTTGTTCCAGTGCTTGTCCACCGCAAATATTTCGTGTAATTTGTAAGTGGTTATCGGATTTATGGGGTGGTAAAAGTCTACTTATTTTGGATAATAAAATACAATTTATGTAATCGTGGGTTATTACATAAATTGCCTCCAGCGTTTTCTTTTGTTTTCTGTAGATACAATTCAGTCTTTGTGCTGCAGTCAGGAAGATGAATCCTCCACAAAAATTCTACTGAGCTTGGGGAAACTAGCGGTCGGTTTTTCTACACGACAGTTTTCAGTGACAAGCCGTTGTAATAAATCGCCTCGCTATCACGCGGGGCGTAATACGGTTATCGGCAAATTCTAGTACACGACGGTGCAACTTTATCTATGGTTTTGTTACCTATTCTTATATTACTGGAAGATCCACACTTATAAGTACCAATACTAATATTATAAATGAGACTCTGTCTGTAGGTATGTTACCTCTATTTCTATTTGTTACCTTTTCACACCGTAATGGCTAAACAGATTTCGATGAAAGGAGAATGGGTAAATCCGTACCCAGGTACAAAGTTAATTGTAGCATTATGAACTATGTCGATTTTTGTTGCCCTCATGAAGTAGCTTAATTAATCCTAAGACAGCATATGTCTAAATTCGCTTGGAGAAAAAAGATATGTGAAGAAATTAAATTGATTTCATAAAGGGAAATATTGAACTTATCCCCTCAAAATTTATTGACCTAGTAATGATGGACACTTTTTGAAATTAATGAACCTCTAAAAACTTCTGCGCTTCTAATGATGCACTTTTTTAAATAGTTGAGAGCCTGAGGACATAAAATACAGAAATAGTTCATAATGCTACAGTTAATTTGTTTTTTGGGTACGGTGCCCATACAATATTACCCTTTGTCCTTTGGCACGCATAAGTCATAACTCATCAGTCATTTATTCATTCACGCAGGTAGAAATTTACCAGGATTACTTTTCTTTTAGCACATATCATCCTGTCAACTGGTCTCTCGGGTAATAAGAGAATGCTTTATGAAAAGAATGACCCTGGACTTGTCCGTCAATGAGAATAAAACTAGGATCAGGAATTCAGGATCCTACAAATAACTTTTATATGATTGCCCTTTCCAGTAATGAAATCATACGGCTCAGCTAAAACAGCCTTTGATGAGAGGAAATTCCCAATCCTGGGATATTTCATCATTATACGAAGTACTTTTGTTTTATTCGTTTAGTCCATTCTCGGCCCGTCGACCCCTAATTGACGGATGTTATTTTGGAATTTCTTAGTAGTAGCCCGATGTCTGGATTTGTGTCCGGTTGATGGCAATAGGCTCTCCCCCTTTTATATGGGATTAAAAAAATAATTGGCGAAAAATGCATGTATTGTTTATTTATTTATTTAATACTTTAAGCACAAATGTACAGAGGCGGAGTTAATGCCATAGGCATTTTCTACCAGTCAACCTTTGGGTGATGCAGAGCATTGTTGAGGGCGAGCTCTGTTGGGAGCCCTTTTATTGAATGAAACTCCTATAAGATTTTATCTGATATTATTTGGAGACTTTTATAACAATTATTTTAAACTAGCACTTCCTATTTTTCGCGTCAAACCTCATCTCAATCATTGACACTCGCTTGAAAGTTCGAATAGCAGATGCCATAAATTATGACCGGCCTGCATTATAAAGAAGGCGGCCTGACCACGACCACCGCTATCAGCGACAGCTTAGCGCGGGCGGCGAGCGGTAAAAACAAATATACGAAAATGTATGAACCATGCCACGAAGCAACGCACCGCTCGCAGCGTCAACGCTAGCAGTGCATTTGACAAAGACACCGCGCCGCTTGCCGCAAAGCCAAAAGTCGTGGCCGGGCGGTAACAGGCATCATGTTATGTTATGTTGTTATTTATTAATTAAATAATAAATTATCTCAATATTTATTAATAAAAGGGTTAATTTTTTTTTTTTTCATTTCTTGTTGTTGACCATTTTTTCATAGAAGACCCCCAATATTGAATTTTTATAATTACGGAATAGAAGGATGAGGTGCGGTGATAGTTTATTGAACCATGTTCTGACTCCATTATTTGTTTTTATGTGAGTTTTTCTGCTCTTGCACTGTTAAGGGCCTGTGTCACAACGTTTTTTAAACGCGCCGTTGACGCGCGTTTTAAAAACGTGCATCGACGGCACGCTTTTATCCTACAAGAAGGTTTACAGGCTGCGTCTGACTCGCGTGCGTATCGCGCCTGTATCGCTACAAACGCGCGTCAACGGCGCGCTTAAAAACTTTGTGTGCCCTCATCTCTTATTTCTTAATGTTCTTTGCGAAAAAGAATATCTACTTCATTCTATTTACTGTACCTAAAATTGTAAGTGCCGTTGAATTTATAGACACGTGCTGCAATCGATTTCTTTTATCCCGTCGCCACGAGCTACACGCTCACACATCGAAATGTGCTTCGCTTCGGTCGCTTTTATGTATGGTTTTTTTGTAATGTGCGTTTCGTTTGTGCAGAATAAACAATTTTTGTTTATTTCTTTCTTTTTTTCTCAAGTTACAAGCCAAAGCAACTGCGGAGAAAACAAATGCACGAGTCACAGAAACGCAACTTGCGGAGCGACGCGGCGACAGAGGGAACCAGAGAGGTAATTGCGAAACACGCTATCAGTAGCAATGGGTTTCATTTTGACAGTAGGTAATTCAACAACATTCATTGCGTTATTTACGATGTTGAGCGGACACACATTTCACATTAGCAATATCCTTTAAAATTATTCAGATTGAGATTGCTAGTGTGTTACGCAATTAGGGTGTATGTAGGTTACACGCAAGCGTGTCGCGTGACGCATGTCGCATTGCAAGGTGATGCACGAGGCCCGTCTCCAACAAAAAAAAACTATTTATATTATCTTATAAACAGCAATAATTAACTCACACGTTCAATACAGTCATAACTTAATATTATTTAACTTAGTTCTCAGTAAATGAAGAGTTTGAGCCTGAATTTAATCACAGGCAGCGCACCATGCACCAATTAACAATTAACACACTTCATATATAAATCATGTTTTAAAACATAAACATGAGACTCGTTCGGCAAACTGCTTTACGATATTAAATTGATGTTCGCTTCGAAATCAATTGGACGGTATTCAATTGCTTTCGTTAAATTACGACTTTTATGTACGATGTAATGTGATGTGATTTTTGATGTGATGTAAATGTAATGTTTATTGTTTAACGTTATTATTAATGTATAATTAAATTCATGACAGAGAACCAGCTTACAGGCCGGCCAGACCTAATTGTTGTCTAACAACATTCATATAAACCCCAGATTATAAAGTTAAGTCATGATTAACGACTGCTTAACCATACATTTGTTGACGTTTAAACGTCTCTTAACTTGAAGCTTCGTTTATAAGTAAGACGCAAGATGTCTAACAACAATGTAAAATAAATAGGAAATAAAACTATCAATTTTAGTTACAAGGCGCAAAGCATTGTAAGAATATACGCAACTGAATATAATATTTAATTTTTATTGTTCAACATTGAGAGCAGTGTTGTTGAGAGCAGTAGTGGCCCAGTGGTAACGACCGCGACTTACGAGATATAGGTCGTAGGTTCGAACCCTGACAGGCGCTTTACTTTTTGTAAATTATTTCATCACCACTGCTCTCAAAACGGTGAAGGAAAACGTCGTGAGGAAATCGGCATGTCCTAGAACCAAAAATTCGAAGACAAGTGACATCTACCAACCCACACTGGGCCCGCGTGGTGGATTACGGCCCACTCCCTCTCACAGAGAGGAGGCCTGTGTCCCAGCAGTGGGAACATTATAGGCTGATTATGTTATGTTATGTTATTATGTTCAATATAACTCTTCATCATGAGCTCCTAATAAAAATACCCACCAGCTTCCAATCTCAATTTATAAAATCTCTCTTCATCTATAGCAGCTCGATTTCATCGAATTCTTTCTCTAAATACACAGCAAATTTCCTCAGCTTTTTAATTTGAACGCTAGTCAGTTTCCGTAACGGGGAGTTTCACTGAAATTTCAACAAACAACTATTAATTTCTCATCGGAAGTATGTAGTGCATAGCGCGGTATCTGTCGGGAGGACGGGAGCCTCGACCCAGCTCTAAACTTGTGATGTATGGCCCATAATTCCTTTGAGAACTACACCGCTTTTTTGAACGTATAAATTTTAAGTTTTAAGGCATCTCTCAAGATGAACATGACAAACACCTAAGTCTTCCAACGTTCACGTCGTAAATTTTTAAAGTGCACTTAATTTCTTTTAATGCTTTCGCTTGAGACTCGAGTGCATAATGTTTATGCATTTAAATAATATAAGAATGTAGTGAAGTGAGCTTTTTAGTTTACTCGTTTTGTTTTTGAGCATCATATTATTTCTAGATTAAATTTATTTTTTAATTTAATCTTCCTCTGGATCTGCAATGACGTAGAATGGTAAGATAATCTAAGAAACTGTTTGTTCTTAACTTGAAATCTCAGGTGACATGTCTGTTGTTTTGCTGGTGAAGCATTGCTTTTTCAAGTTAAATTCGTTCGTTCGTTCGTTGCACCTATTTCAACCGAATGGCTACAAATACGCAAATGCACTCTAGCAAGAATCCTTTAAAAATCTTGGTCATTTTGAACGGTCAGTTTTGCGGAATCCAAATTTTCCAAAATCCATACTAAATAGGTATTATAAATGCGAAAGTAATTCTGTCTGTCTGATATTTTTACGAATTTCTAACTGAACAGATTTGGAGGGACACATATATGTATAGACCATGACCTAGGTCAGCGCATAAGGTACTTTTTACCACTCTAGTACAGTCAGTTGTAGCAATTAGCTGACCCAACTTTGCATAAACATAACATAACATAATCAGCCAATAATGTTCCCACTGCTGGGACACAGGCCTCCTCTCAGTGAGAGGGCATAAATGGTTAGGATTTCTTAGAATACGAATCGATAAAATTTCATAATTCTTTTATATTTTATTTACTTTGCCCAAATAAATAAAATATAAAAGAACTGACTGTACGTTCCCGTAGGAAAATTTCCAACTACGACGCGGGCGACGGATAAAAACTAGTAATAAGCCTTGATTGAACTCAATACAAGATTGCCTAAACATTTCGGTCACCTCTATTTCGACGACAGCCAAAAAAAAGTGAGCTACGCAATCACGTTTCTCTTTCAGAACAAATCCCCAGCAATAACTTTCATCAAAATGGGAGAAAAAATGAATACGAAAACGACGACGGGTCGATGAAATGACGGACAAACGAACTGGGATTAGGAATTTGGAAATTAGGGATCTTCCAATCAGTGGTCATGTAATTTGTTTTTATTTTATTAAGTATTAACGTTGGGTCTGTCTCGTTGGTGTAGTGGTAGACTGTTGAGCATTGTCCTAAATTTGATCTGACGGGCTGGCAATATCTGTCGAGTAGAGGGGGCTAAGTAATAACAGCCGTATGGGACGATCGATCAGGCTACGCTTGCCGCGGTCGGTCCGTAGATGGGTGCCCGTCTTTACATACCAAGACCCCTCCGTGTCTCGAAAAGCACGTGAAGCCGTTGGTCCCGGCTGTCATTCGTGGATCTTTGACAGTCGTTATGGGAAAGAAGCCCGAAAGTCTGACAACCAGTCTTACCAAGGGAGGGGTATCGTATTACCCAGTAACTGGGTTGTGGAGATCAGATAGGCAGTCGCTCCATGTAAAATACTGGTATGCAGATGCATCCAGTTAGATTGTAAGCCGGCCCCAACATAGTTGGGAAAAGGCTAGGCAGATGATGATGGTCTGGCAATCACTTATTGCGTTTTATTTTACTAAGGAATTATAAGAAGTGGTCCTCGGAATCTATATTTATGATTTTCTAGTTAATGGCAACATTCTTGCCTCTATTACATGGGGCTTGTAAACATTGCTGGCGAAATTAAGTCCTACTAAACTTTACATACATCTCTACCTACGCCTTCTACTGGTAAAAGAGGCGTGAATATGTAAGTTGTTTCCATATATCCATGAAATTTCTAGAAAATCTAGCTTAAATGGGATTCTGTGGAGTACTACAATCTGTCAAAATTCTTCAATAGTTTTTCAACTTTATCGCTACAGCATAAGGTTCAAAGTTGATTGGGAAAATTTGACAGTTTGGGGTAGCTTGGTGTGCTGGCGTCTGTACATGTCGTTCACGCAGCGCTCTTATTCCACGAAAGCTGATGCTACACAGATGATATTATGTTATTTTACTATTAACTTAGTGTTATACATATACCTTCCAAAGTCTCAGTTGTGTGGTAGAATATAAGGCAGAAACCTATACTTACATAATCAGCCTATAATATTCCCACTGCTGGGACACAAGCCTCCTCTCTGTGAGAGGGAGTGGGCCGTAATCCACGACGCAGGCCCAGTGCGTGTTGGTAGATGTCACATATCTTCGAATTGTTTATTCTAGGACATGCCCCTTTCCTCACGATGTTTTTCTTCACCGTTTTGAGAGCAGCTGCAATATTGATTAAATAATTTACACAAAATAAAGCGCCTGACGCGCGTTACCACTTGGCCACCACTTGACCTATACTTGAAAGTGATAAAATAAGAAAGGAAGTTACAGCATGATGACTACTTCAGGTCTATTTGGGTTCTAAATAGTTAACAAAGCAATGCTATGTGCCAGACTGCCAAGAATACTGAATGACAAAGCGAAAAACGTACACATGCTCTATAAACGAAAATCAATACTCAGCAGTTGCATATGGCATATGGCTATCATTGTAACATTACCTACCTCACCTTTTTCACAATCATAAAGGCAGCAGATCAGAGGGGCAATTCTCGTAATTTAATTAATGTTCGCACAAACGCCTGGCTTGACATTCTCTTTGACTTCCTGAAGGCCAATTCTCATAACTTAAAACGCTCAATCTAGTCGCAGTCTCATCTCGGCGACAAAAACTTGTCAAAAGATTGATACTGAGATCAGAGGGGCAATTCTCGTAATTTTAAGAACGTTCACAGTCTGATCTCAGTCTCAATCTGTCAAAAATACCTCTAATTTTGACATTTTGACAAGTTTTTGACATTGATTTTCGCCGAGATGATATTGCGACTAGATTTTGAACGTTTATTATTACGGGAATTGCCCTTCAAGCCAGTAGGACAATTTCCTCCTAAATTACATACCGGTATCCAAAACTGAGACAGCCAAAATTATAGGCATAAAACGAATATCGAAGTTCTAAATTCGAGTAGGTACATAATTACTCCACCTAGATTTCACGCTAATTCCCCAAAGCGAAATGAAACATCAAATAGGCGCGTTTAGCAGAGCTAGGTGTTGGCTATAAATCATGTCAAATAAGCCATTAAGGTAATTTATACGTGGAGTGCGGCCTGCATCGTAAACGGAGGCATGCTCCTCACAACTGTTTGCGGTTGTACTAATGAAAAAATGTGTTTTTCGTACGAGTTTATGAGGTTGGTGGACCTTGAGATTTTTTATAGTCTAAGTTATGTTGTGTAAGTAGGTTTATTTGAAAAAACGGGCGTATTAAGATAGCTAGAATACTCTTTATTATGTAGACTATAAAAATTACAGATATCAATGTACAAATTTTACAAGAGGTAACACAATGGGCAGTCTGATATTTTAAAGACAACAGATATTCCTTGTCATATATGTTATGATTTGCAATACAACATGGAGAGAAAAACGTCAGTGGAACTAATTGTTATAGTCCGCGCGGAACTAGTTGACCGTGCCTTAGGTATGTGAGCGATGGGACGGAGGGGCGGGCGTGCATTACTCAGTACGTGCGTTGCGAACCGCCGCCTCACCCCTGTCCTCACCTCAGCGGCCAACTAGTTCCGCGTGGACTATAGCAAAAGTATCCGAAACATGATGATTACGTAAAACAAAAACCATTTTAGTAAAGTCACATACCTACATCTAATTGCATTATTATTAACATTTACATACTTCATTTAATTTAAATACAATCAGTTTTCAAAATTCATCAAAATTCAATTATCCCAAATTACAATCAAAAACATTCCAAACCAACTTTGTAATCTATTATAAATAAACCTGAAACACAATAGATTATTAATTTCTACTTGTAATTACTTGTTAACATTAAATCCACCAAAAATAATTTCCGTGGTGATTCATAACTCTATAATAGCTTTTCCGAAAACAATATAATCCCGCGAACATTTTGCTGTCAAACGGCGAACTAAACAAAAGACAACAAGGATCGGAGTTGTTAGGATAGAGGGGTAGAGGTTAGGTACGCGAAACTTCCACATCCATTACTTGAATTCTCCACTGGAACATCGAAACTGTAACAAAATAAAAGCGTTGTTCCTAAAACAAAGCGTTGCCAGGCCTCCTGAAGATAAAACGCCCCGAGTGCTAGTTTTGACGTTTTCATTTTCCCCACTGTGCGCCGTGACGGATCGCAGGTGCATCACGTTGCGAACAATACGTCACGGCGAACTGTTCGCAAATGACGTTTCATATATCACCGCTTTGAATTTCGCGACCAAACGGACAAAAATGACGATTGTGACACCTTTGTGCGAGGAGCGATCAATGTATGCAGTGCACACGTGCACCAATTTATAGGTACCTACCATAGTTTGTAAATTGGAACTACGGAAATAAAACTATTGACAGTTATGCCAATAGTGTTCGGGTAATACCCGTAGAGGTATATGCACTTCCGAGCTTCCTGCTGAATATGCAGTTCACAGGATTACCTATATGAAACGAACTCGATCACTAAGTGTTTGGCCAGACTGGCAGCGCGGGCGCGGGGCGGCGCGGGTGCGGGAACGCGCGCGATCTGCCTGTCCGCAGTCGAGCGCGGCTGCGTTCTGCGTGTTGTCATGTCCAGTGTTTGTCGAAATATAATATGGAAGAAGAAGACTTATTTTTACTAGAAAAAAGCTCGAACTAGTTTCAGAACCCCGATCCCCGCGCGGGCCGCCCGCGCACCCACTGCGGCCACTTGTATGAACGAGCTATGGCGTGAGTTGCCTGCGCGCTCCCCGCGCCGAGCAGCCCGCGCCGCTCACCGCACCCGCGTGCCTGCTATGGACACTCAAATAAAGTTCTTATGTTTGAGTTCGCCACGCCCCGATCGCCCCGCGCCCGCGCTGCCAGTCTGGCCAAGCAATATGATTCAATATAGTCCATGGCTTTGATGTTCTCTAGGTATGTAACAAATAAATAAGATACTGTGAAAAGGAGAACCTAAAAAAGTAAGCCAATTATCGATCCATAACAACGTATCAATATAAAAAACAAAGCATAAAAAAGTCTGGGCGTCGATAACATCGTAAGCTCCAATTACCTCGGAGGGTAATACATTCAATATTTCCAAAAACGCTGAAACAGTTCCCGAGTGAGTAATGACCCACTCAGGGGGCTAAAATAAAAATGTCTTTACGACGTAACTAGGGGCAAACATAAAAACGCCACAATGTGAGTTTCGCATTAGTCCTATAAATCGTAAGGACGATTATATTTTTTGATGTTATAAAATTGGCCCACCGGCGTTGCCGCCATCCAAGTTTTTACAGCTCAATCATATAACTGCAAAATGCCGCGGAACCGAGATTTTTTTATGTAATTTGATGATTACGGTAAAAAGTTTAAGGCGCAATCAAACATTTAGGTTCCAACTTTATTAACATTCTGTTAAATTCAATATGTTACGTTTCTTTTTGACTTCGTTTACTTATGTTAATTGTGGTGGTATGATGAGGTTGTGATTGGTATCTTTTGAACATAATTAAGTATAATGACAACAAACTGAGCAAAACTCATTACTTTGTATTCGTATTAGCAGTGTTACTTGTTAATTTCATTGACGAATTCAGGTTTCGCAACCGTTATCTTGAGATTATAGCTGTTGTGCGTGTTATTAATAGGGTCCAGATAAATGATACACGAATTTAGTTTTATACTGAAATTGATAAAATATTTAATAAAGGTTCAACATAACTCTGATTGCTTAATCGAGTAAATGTGGACGTGGCAGGGCGATGGTATGTAAGCGACTAGACTGTTTAGCGCTCGCGTTCCTTTACCATATCAAAAAAAAAAAAAAATTTTGGAGAAAACTCCAAAATTTTTACATAAATCACAAAGAATTTTTTTTGAATACACTATGTTCACAAAGCGACGCGTATGGCGTGATGTAACTGTTACGCCGTTGGTCAATATATTATCACGTCATGGTGAAGGGCCGCCATTGGCAGCGGCTGAGCAATACCGTTGTGTGTGTTGCCAGCTACGGTTGATGCGTTCGGATACGGCGTCAACATAATTCGTACATTAATGGTTTTACAGAAGAGCAGGTTCAGTTTTTAACAAATTCATTACGATCGTTTACTCAAAATAAACATTTCCGCATATAATTTTAATTTCGTAAGTTATCCTAACGCAATAATCCACGACCCAGGAAAATAACATTTTTTGTTTTAATTTAGCAGTGTGGCGGTGCCCACTCAAATATTAGGTTGTCCGTGGTTTTCCCAACCCTAAGCTACCGGACGACGCGATGTGGAATTCCTAATTTCCTTTCGCAAATTAATGTAATTTGTTTCTTTACCTCATTTAAGGCTATTTCAAATTACCTAAGAAGAATGTAATTACTGGTGAAATTAATGTTGATCTTCAGTGACTATTTTTGTAAGAGTAAAATAATAGGAAGTTAGTTACCAGTCCCGTTTTATTTCTCTATTGTTTTGAGTAATAAAGAAAAGCAGAAAAAAAAAAACTTTGCTTGTTACAAAATGTTTTACTGAAGATAAATGTAAAGGTTCCGTGCCGGTTTCCACGAAATGCTAAAGAAAAGTAAATATACTTTTATGCACTTTCAGGTAGCCAATAGTACTTGAGAGAGGGGCTTGTGGCTAAATAATAACAGCCGCACGGGACGATCGATCAGGTTAAGCTACGCTTACCGCAATTGGTCCGTGGATGGGTGACCGTCTTTATATACCAAGACCCCTCCATGCCACGAAAAGCACGGTAAGCCGTTGGTCCCGGATGTCATTCGTGGATCTATAATGCGTACTCAGAAGCCCGAAATTCTGACAACCAGTCTTACCAATGGGTGTCGTAACTGGGTTGTGGAGGTCAGATAGGCAGTTGCTCCATGTAAAATACTGGTATTCAGCGTTAGACTGGAAGTCGACCCCAACGTAGTTGGGGAAAGGCTAGGCAGATGATATAATGATAATAATAGTAAAAATTAACTCATATTTCTACTTCTATTTAACAGACACAACATCAATCAAAATAAACTTTTCCCTAACTTCTATACAAAACAAACACAACATATCTTTCGACCGACCCAGACTTCAACACAAATCCTAATCTCCCCGGGAACGCAGCGAGGTAAGGGTTCGACAACTTAGCAGGTGTGAACTTGACATATTCCCCGACTCGAGTAAAAAAGGCGAGGATTATCCCGCACCGCGCAGAAGCAGGGTTGAGTGGCAGTCTTATTATTTGTACACGTCTTCGGCCCACCTACTGTACCGTGAGTGTCATATTAACCCTGAATGTTCCCTCTACGCCTGTATTTATCCTGTTTCAAAAGAAGGAAAAGAAAGTATTTGATGGCAAAGGAAATGATTAATGTAACGGAAAAAGATTGTAGGAATTTCGATACCATTAGTGAAACAATGGCTGGAGGTAACGTCTTTACCAATGCTACGGGAATGTACCTCAAGAATCTCAGTTACCTACTTCCTTATTTACGTTTGTTTGTGCAAACAGGAAAATGGGGATGCTATGTTATTTCTATTAATAATAAATTTATCAATAACAATGATTTGTGATGTCTGGATGAATAAATAGTGCCTCATTATTTTAACGAAGCCCGAACATACCTACTCGTATTTGCATAATTTGCTCCAACCAACATTTTTGTTTTCTATATTGTTCATATTTTCCCCACATATTGCCACTGATGGTAAGCGAAAATGCTAAAAGAGGGGCTTGTGGCTAAGTAATAACAGCCGCAAGGGTCGATCGATCAGGTGAAGCTACACTCGCCGCGGTTGGTCCGTGGATGGGTGACCATCTTAACATAACAAGACGCCTCCGTGCCTAGGAAAGCATGTTAAGCCATTGGTCCTGGTTGGCATTCGGTAGGAGAGCACCACATACATGCTGTTCTCAGTTGATTGGCTATTTCGTATTATAAGGGCTGATTTTTCTAACGCCAGATAATTTTATCCGAGGAAATTGGATCATTAGTTTTTGAGAAAATCGCGGACATACAAACATACACACATACATACGGGTCGAACACAGGACTTCCTTTTTTGAAGTCGGTTAAAAATGGGAATTATTTGAGGCTCACAAAAAGAGGCACATTTATTATAATGTGAGTGTCCACTAACATTTTTAGGACATTAAAATGAGAATTTTTAGGGGTTCGATTAAATGCAATTAATACATTAAACATTCCAATTGTGCAATTGTTATCAAAATCTAATTCAAACTGTCCGTACTGCCAATTATACCAATAGCTTGCAAGGGCGAGTACCACAGTTGCATCATTTGCAGTAGATTAACTAATACAGAATAGCGCGGAATATAATAATGCCACAGTTAATAGACGTTACATACCTACATATACAAGATGAGATAAGCAATTAATACAGGAGATTACTGTGTACTATGAGATAGTTATGAGACATGGAATTGCATATTATATCTAACTTAGTGCAAAAATAACGAAAATAATTTTGTTTATTCGGCCTATACTTAAGGGGCTTACAGGACGTAAACGCATAAAACGCATGTTTTTGAAACAATAAAAGTATATGATCGACTACAGTAAACAAAATTAGAAAAATATATGATATTCTTTAGGATATATGCTAGGTAGATAGGGTATTGAAAACATAATTCAACTAATTTGGTACGATAGAAAAAAATCATGAAGATACCTCTAAAAACTTTCTTTTTAGAATAAAACCATCTCGTATACATACAATCATTATGATTTTTTGTCAGATTATTCTACAAGCAACATACTAAAACACTAGTGTTTTAATTTTTTAGTCCAAACAATAGGTTTTTTGTAAATAGATAGTTGCTTCATATTTTGCAATAAATTACCAGCGTTGTGTCATCGCGCTTCTCTTTCTTTTCTATGCAGTCCGACAGCGACCGCGCTTTAGGTCATGTAGTCCCCTTAAGGGACAAAAAATCAATCTGCCCAATGAGAGGCATATTATGCACCGTCATATGTGGTGATATCGACGCTTCTGAAAAAAGAGAACATGTCATCTGCCTAGCCTTTTCGCAACTATGTTGGGGTCGGCTTCTAGTCTAACCGGGTGCAACTGAATACCAGTATTTTGCACGGGGCGACTGCCTATCTGACCCCCACAAACCAGTAACTGGGTAACACAATACCCCTCGATAAGGCTGGTTGTCAGACTTTTGGGCTTCTGACTGCCCGAATAATCAAAATGCTGCTTTAGTGCTTCGTGTATAAGTACTTATTTGGCAGTAGGCTAATAATTTCCCTCAAGTATTATTATAATAATCCTATGTGTGAAAATGAAAACAAAGATTGTAGTCCGGAATCCATATTTAGATGTACACAGACTTTCTAATCATCCTAAAGCACGTGATTAGAGCAAAAATGGCGGTAATTTGGAATGTCAGGTGCTGTATGATGACATTTTAATGCCATTATGATTCCAGTGCGAGAGTGTGACACGGAGCTATACATGACCGACAACACCATCCCCTTTTTGGACCAGAATCATGATGACACTAATCTAAATATATAAAATTCAAAGTCCTGACTGACTGATACATCAACGCACAGCCTAAACCGCTGGTCCTAGAGACATGAAATTTGGAGGGTGTGTTTTTTGTGAAGAGTAAGTATCCACTAAGAAAGGGTTTTTCAAAATTCCACCACTAAGAGGGTGAAATTTAACGTGGACGAAGTCGCGGGCAGAAGCTAGTATTTCATAATACAGCCCCAGGCCAACTAATGGCCGATTGCAGCATGTGGTACGTAAACTGATAGAAATCGTCACATAACGAAAAAACGTTAAAATTATATTTGTTTTATAGTGGGTGTCGTTTTCGTGGTTTTCGAGAGTGGGTTAAAGAATTTCGTTCCATAAAACCTTTGTCTTAAAACTCCTTTATTAAATAGTACTCAATAAAAACATGAACAAACTACTGGCTGTGGGTGAGTGGAGTCGGGCCTCTGGCTTCAGGCACTACCGTCACCCAACATAGGTACTTTGCTGGGTGACACCACCTTCCGGCTCGCTACTTGTTTGCGTCTGGGCGCCCCTTGCGTGGCTCCGCATCGCTGCCAATGCGGTGAAGGTGTCGACTGCCTCGGACACCATGGCTTATCCTGCAGTAAAAGCGCAGGCCGGATAGCAAGGCATGCCAGCATCAATGACATCATCCGTCGTGCTCTTGTCACCGCCGGGGTGCCAGCTGTTTTAGAACCCAATGGCTTGGCACGCGACGATGGTAAGAGACCAGACGGAATGACCATAATGCCTTGGAAGGTAGGTAGGCCTTTGGTGTGGGATGCAACGTGTGTCGACACCCTTGCGCCATCCCATCTTCCAAGCACGGTTAGCTGTGCCGGGGCGGCTGCTGCAGGTGCGGAAAACCTCAAACGGCGCAAATACTCCAATCTCTTTGGAACTTATATATTTGAGCCGTTTGGGGTTGAAACACTAGGGCCATGGGGCCCGTGTGCCCACTTAGTATTTCGAGACATCGCCAAGCGGTTGGTCGACTCTTCACGTGACCAGAGGGCTGGCCTATTTTTTGGCCAAAGAATCAGTATTGCCATACAACGTGGCAATGCTGCCAGCCTTTTGGGCACGTTTCCTATTGACAGCGATGCGGACGAATTTTTTGATGCCCTTTGATTATTTCCCCTCCCTTTTTATATACTTGTACATATTATTATTTTAAGACCGCTTTTAAATATTGTAAATATTTTGAACAAACTCCGACTCATTTATTTACGAAAATGATAATGTGGCATAAATGGTAACGGGACATGGCATTAAAATGTACGTCGCATTTAATAATTATGTCGGCCACAGATTCAATGCCAAACAGATAGGGCAAATTAATGTAATACCGCTGGAATTACTTTAAATGTGCCATTTCTACGTATTTCCCTCCTTCATCGGTCCCTTAATGTTAAGGAACTCATTCTGTGAACAATTGACTATCTCCATGCTGACTCTCTCTGAAAATCAGCGTTGGAGATCTGTTTCTCATAGGGACTTAGCATTATGCTGAGCGATGGCAATTTTGCGTGGATGTGACGCATATTTTGCGTAACTTGTTATTTTTTGTGTTTTTGTTCTTTCTCTACATCGTGTTTACCACAAATAAACATATATTTCCTTTATTTTTTTTTATTTGCTTTGTCTGTGGCTTAATGGAGGTTCACGTTCACTGAGACTTTCAGTTACACAAACGCCTGGCTTGACATTCTCTTTGACTTCCTGAAGGCTCCTTGACTTGACTCCCGTAATTAAATACGTTCAAAATCTAGTCGCAGTTTCATCTCGGCGACAAGCAAATGTCAAAAACTTGTCAAAATGTAGGGAAATTAGAGGTATTTTTGACAGATTGAGACCGAGATCAGACCGTGAACGTTCTTAAAGTTACGAGAATTGCCCCTCTGGTTTTCTGCCTGCCAATATAAATCCTTTGATAGTAGATAACAGTGTCTTGAGCAAGGAGATGAAAAACATACCTATACATCTATCCATCATGATCTTACATAAACTATACCTATACAGAGTGTCAATCAGGGTGAAATCGAATAGGATTTCCAAACTTTTTAACCCTGAGAAAGTCTGTGAATTTTTTTACGGTTCAAACGCTATGACCAATTTTTGTTTTTTCTAAAAAAATCTGTCAATAATCAGACATCTATATATTTTTTTTTTAGATAGCCCTGTATAATCATAACATCGGTAGTAAATGGATATCTCAAAATAAACTTGGCATTGAAGAATTTTGTGTAGAAACATCTTGACCTAGAATCCCCGCTTTCTCTTTATTAGAATTGACTTTGACTTCCAGCCCTATGTTTGGAATTTTCCATAAATATAAAAGAAAACATTTAAGCAAGCGAATTGTTTCCATAAAAGTCACTTAGCTCCCCATTTTCTACGGTGTCAATCTAATTTCACGAGCCTCTTACACATCAATACAATACTTAAAAGACACAAGGATATTTACCTATAAAACGTAAAAATAAAACAAACGACGAACAACAAAAATAGAAATACATTAAATTCTTTACCAAAGTCGACCCTCTAAAGGATTTTTTTTTCACGAAAGAAACGGTTTTGAAAAGGGTCCGGAATATCAACATTTGAAACTTAAGCCGTCTTCAACTGGCAGATTTAACACGAACGTTATTGTAACTACTAGGCATACCCTCTTCATATATTAAGGGCTGATTTTTCAATCTACTGATATTTTTTATTCGTGGAATAAAATTGACATCTGACAGTTTTTATATGCACGAACTGTCAAAAATTTAAAATTATTCCTCCAATAAAGTTATCTGGCGTTGGAAAAATCAGCCCCAAATAGAATGCTAAGAAATAGGTGGGTACTTAAACAATGGAATGGCAATTTATTTGTCCGTAGTTGATATAACGTTTCTCTTACCACTTTACTATAAATTGGCCCTTATTTTCTTCTGTTAATGGTATAAAAATACAGTGTCTTTACTGTGATTTCACAGATTCTGGTAACAAACGACAGATTGACTTACATTTGGAACCTTGAACTGTGTCATCTTAGCTACAGATACGATAAAACGAAAGTTTACTAAAAGCTTTAAGTACACATACTCCAAAAATCTAAAATACAAAACTCCCAAATTACACGACAATTTAAAATACGAACTATGCAGTGACGTAACGTGTCGCGTCCGTATTCCGGCTATCGATACTCGGTGGCGAGCGCGTTCGTATCGCACGCCCTGGGTGATTTGCATAAAGCTCCGCGGACAACGTTTTGGCGTCAGTTCAGCTTGTATCTCATTAGCATAACTGCTCAATTATTTTGTGCGGAATAGTCACTTTACAGACAAATTTTGGTTTTGCGCTACGTTGAGCGTCCTATTGAGCGGTGCCACTAAAAATGTCTGCTACAATCTCGACGTATGCCAAGTGCGTCAGATATAGAATTAAGTTCGAGTTACGAAGGTCCGTTTGGCGCACTTACAGTTACGAGATATTTAGATCTTCAGCTGCAGCTTCAATTTGACTTTGTTCCATTTTGACAGAAGTGAAACAAAAGTGTTTGTCACAAGACAACAGATATGATTGCAGTCATCGCAAAAATGTGAAGCTGTCACGCAAACTATATCCCAACCTGTATTCTGCTCTATGTGCCCCAAAAAGTGCAGCGATAGGTCTGCATTTAAATGCAGCAATATTGACCTATCGCTGCACCTTTCGGGGGCTGCATTTTTATCGGGGGATATGTTACTCCCAAAGATGCCGTACAAGTGGCGAAGTTTTAGGCCAACAAAATTTAATTCAGTGTCGTGCCATCGACACGATGACGTAGAAGAAAAAGAAAAAGGTCAGAAAAATAGGTCACGAAAAATGATATAAGGTTGGTACTGTAGAGGCTGAGACCTCCTTCATATGACTGGCTGGTAATAATTTGATGACGTGTTCCAGTCGGGCATTCAAGCGTGTGTCAAATAGATTATGATGGTGTCTTTTCCTAGATAAAAGTGATAATTTTAATTAATATTGAGAAAAGACTAAATAATATCAATAATGAAATCCATATAGGAGTTTCATTTTAATAAATAAGCTCCCATCTGAGTTACGTCACAACAATTGGTGGCCGCGCCGAAAATTCGCGAAATTTGCGAAATATATATAATATATTATAAAAAAAGCGAGACCGCTCGCATGCCAAGCTGAGTAAGAGGCGCAGAAACGTCGCCAGGAGCATAAAGCTAAGTGGTTTAATGATTTTTTTGTAAAGAGAGTAAGATGGCTCAAATTTTTACGGGCACGAATGGCATATGCCTAGAAGAGTTCATAAACCAGTTTAAAATGGTTGCCGCCTACAATGGATGGCGTGAAAGCGATTGGGCGCTGATATTTGGCGCATATCTTCAGGGTGCTGCCCTAGCATTGTACAATTACACGTACAACGATGATATTTCATTTGATACTATTTGTAATGTGTTACGAGCAGAGCTTCCGTGCAGATGTCACAAAGATAAAATGATTTATAAGGTGCAAGAAGTGGAAATCGCACAAGATCTGTCTGACGAAAGCGGACAGGAGAATTTTGTAAATGTAGATGATGATGCTTCTGTATTATTTAGTGAAAAACAAGAAGACCCACTACAGGACGAGCAAAGCTGCCTAGAAAGCAGCATGGAAGATGCTGATGGAGAAGATGATGATGAGTACAGCGGCCAGGAGTGCACACCCGCAAAGGAGGAGAAGAAGGAGCCGATAGAAGTGTTCGAGAATGAACACAAGAGTGAAAATGATGAATCGGGTCAGTCCATTCCATTTACTAATTTATCTAGCAATGTTTCAGAGCCACAGGATGGGCATGATGATCACGATGTGGAAACCAATAAAAATAACATCGCTGGTGATCAATTTTTTGAAAATAATTTTTCGATCGATGTTTCCGAAACGAAGGAGAATGGTCATGTGGAGTTCTCGACTGAAATACAGGAGAATGTTCACTTCGTCATCGACACAAATGACAATAGTAAGGTCAATTGTGATGTTGAGTTAGTTGAGGATAATGTAAAGTTATGTGCAGTGAGAGATGAAGATGCAGAAATGTTGAACAATTCTGTGCAGTTTATAGACTCATATAATTTTCCTACGGATGAGGTTGTAGTCTATAATTGTAGTGATTTTATAACACATCATGTAGATGTCCCTATGTTAGAAAATGTTTATTCAAATTGTGCTGCAAACAATACAAGAAAAGCACACGGGAAGAAAAGAATCCCATTTGTCAAAAAAGCTAGAACTAAAAGATTAATTCCAAAAAGTTTATTTCCAAAAAGTATTTCAATTATTTATTTTATAAAAACATTTTCTATAAACAAACAACATTTTATAAAGAAGTTTTTATTTTCAAAATATAAATTTAGAAAAAGAAAGTTTAGAGATAAAAAGCCTTTTTAAGATGATTAAAACCTTTTCATATTAAGATGTAAACGTTTGTTGTTTTCTTTTTTATTGTCATTTATCTTGTCATATCAATGTAAATATGTCAGTTAGATGTAAACATCATTTAGTGCATTATTTTAGTTTGAATAATATGTTACAACTTATTAATATGTGTTCATTTGTATTTTTTGCATATGCTGAGAAAAAAACATCGGACGTGGCCGGGAGTGTGTGAGGTGCCTCACCTCTCATCTCAGAGGCATGTGAGGTGTGACCTCGCAGCTCTAAGGGGCCCAAGGGAGGAGGAACATATCGTCGTCTTCAATGTTTTGTTTCGAATAGGCTGGGATAGCAAGGACGTACTCCAGTATAGTTTGTCGCGAGTTATGGGAGGAAATAATTTTTGAAAACGGGTGACAGACACTCAGCTTAAGTTGAAACCAACTTTGCTAACGGGGCATAGCCTTCGCAAAGTGTGTTTGGTTGACACATTTGGTTCAGCTTATGGTTGAGGACACACAGTTTTATCAGTAAGGACTGAGATTTTTATAAAGTTAGAATTTTTTGAGAACGGAGTAGGAGTTTGAAGTTTTACTCTGGAGTACGGGCCGTATAATAGGTTTTCTTCGATGAACCCTGGCCTCTTAAACTTTTCCCTCCCTCTGGCTCAATACCGTCCGATGGGGTTAAAAGAGTTTGATGTTAAGATCATTTAATTTTTTTAAGCCTCTTTCAGGCTGATGTGAACTCTCACATCAATTGTTTTCATTAGGAGGCCGCGTCGCGTCCTTTACGGCGGTTTTGGCGTGACGAGGTTTAAGCATGACGAAGTTAGTTTGTATGAGTGTACATTGGCACTTGTAAGAGTTAACTTACCTGACACTTAACATAGTGTTGGATTCGTTCGTCCTGACTTAAGCCTTCTCTTGCAAGAGACGGACCTTACCATGTAAATTTAATTTCCGTCGTTAGGTAAAATTATGGTTAGGATAGGTAGGGAGAGCTTGGATGTCCGAACATGGCGAATAAAAGTCTTGTTTGGTAGTTGAGCTATGCCAATCCTTTTATTCGAAGGTGGGCGTAGCTGATGTAGAGGCTGAGACCTCCTTCATATGACTGGCTGGTAATAATTTGATGACGTGTTCCAGTCGGGCATTCAAGCGTGTGTCAAATAGATTATGATGGTGTCTTTTCCTAGATAAAAGTGATAATTTTAATTAATATTGAGAAAAGACTAAATAATATCAATAATGAAATCCATATAGGAGTTTCATTTTAATAAATAAGCTCCCATCTGAGTTACGTCACAACAGTACGTTAAAAAAGTTAAAATAGTTGAGTATTCCGCAAAATCATATCGTCAAAACTCAAAACACTATTGACTGAACATCTAAATTACCCTCCATCCAATGAAACCGATGCAATTAGCAGATGTTTGTTTAAATGCGAACCAAACAAACAGAGTCCGTTTAACTCCCGCGCGGATTAAAGTCGATGTAGTTTTCCAATTAACTTGTAAATGTTGCCATACCCCGGCAGATCACAATAGGCCTTTGAATTTTGGCTCATGGCAACCCCACCGCATAAATTGAGACGTATTGTGCTGTCAAGCATGTTTGTTTGGATGGAAAATATTAACATCCCACGCAATTAGGAAGACAAAGGAATGATGACTATTTGCATATTATTTCTGAAATGTATTAACGTTTAAAGATTAATAGAAGACTCCCTGACATTTCGCGGGTGACGCAAAGGCATTTAAAAAAGTTTTGTGCTAAGAGGTTATATTCTAACAAGGTTTGGAATAAAAACAATCTGATCAGTAATCTGGCAGGCAAGCTAGTTACACAAATTTTTCTATTTGACTGCCCTAATCAATATACTGCGTAACAGCCATCAAAATTATATAAAGTAGAGAGGGATCCATATTTGAATAATGCTCAACGCTTCTATAATATCATTAAAACATTCATTGAATCCATACTTACTAATACTTACTATACTTATACTTACTAATATACTTACTTTACTAATATTATAAATTCGAAAGTAACTCTGTCTGTCTGTCTGTAAGTTACCTTTTCACGCCTAAACCACTGAACCGATTTAGATGAAATTTGGTATAGAGATAGTTTGAGTCCCGTGAAAGGAAATAGGATAGTTTTTATCCCGATATTCCCACGGGATCGAAACTTATGCGGGTGAAACCGTGGGGCGCAGCTAGTAGTACCCTATAGGTATATTGTCCGAATATTTGTTCAGTGAGCGAATCAACATAATATGGCCAGTACGGTCGAAGCTTTATCATTGATTACAAATTGAAAAGGCGCTGTGCGGTGGTGCGGTGGTCCATATTGCATAGTGGTTGTAGCAACCACTGATGACCACACATGAGTGGATGTTTCTGTAATGATTTTATTCCATTTATTAATTAAAAAAAAAAAAACAGTGTTGGCTTACTAGCGTTCCTGTCCTCTGCCCAAAACACCGAAAACTTGACCAGGAAAATTTTAGCCCCCTCTCTTGTTGAATCTGAACTGCCGTGCTTGGCCGACGCGGTGAACGCCTGGAAAATGGCTTGCCCGGATACAGAACGGCCCGCGAACCTGTCTTCCCGCTGCGGGATGAGCCGCTCTGCACGTCCACTAATACTGCTGAGCGTGCCCGCCTCTGGTTGTAGGTGAGTGGGAGTCGAGCCTCCGGCTTCAGGCGCTACCGTCACCCAACATAGGCACTTTGCTGGGTGACACCACCTTCCAGCTCGCTACTTGTCTGCGTCTGGGCGCCCTTTGCGTGGCTCCGCATCGCTACCAATGCGGTGAGGGTGTGGACTGCCTCGGACACCATGGCTTATCCTGCAGTAAAAGCGCAGGCCGGATAGCAAGGCATGCCAGCATCAATGACATCATCATTTCACCGCCGGAGTACCAGCTGTTTCAGAACCCAATGGCTTGGCACGCGACGATGGGAAGAGACCAGACGGAATGACTATAATGCCTTGGAAGGTAGGTAGGCCTTTGATGTGGGATGCAACGTGCGTTGACACCCTTGAGCCATCCCAAAGACTATTAGCTTTTAAATTATGTAAACACTTTCAATAAATATTTATTAATTTGTTTTATTTATTTTATTAGTGATTACTGAACCAGCCTGTTGAAAATAAAAAATATTTATTAAGGTAAGTTATCCCATGCAGTAACTTATTAAAGTAACTTGCTGTTAAACCAATTACTTTTTGTGATGTTTATATGTAGTAGCAATAGGAGTTTCGCGTTTTAATAATGTTTACGTAGAAACAAGGACTATTGGGAATGCTACGGAACGCTACGGCGTAGCACACACCCTGCTACGGCGTAGTTCGTCGTGCTAGGAACGCGTCATCTTCTGGCTTTCGGAAAAATATCGATAACATTATTGTTTGAAGCGAGCACTGACTTCCACATAATAATATATTAATTGACCTGTATTGATTCATAATAGTTTGATTTTGATAGCATGTTTCATTAAAAAAATATGATTACATAGGTATTCAGCTTCATCCGGTTAGACTGGAAGCCGACCCCAACATAGTTGGAAAAGGCTAGGCAGATGATGATATACATACTTTGACATCATTCAATTCCTGTTGTGTTAATGTTTATCTAAATATTTGCGGTAAATTCTATGATTTTAATCGCATTATTTCTATGAACTACGTAATAATAGTGACGAAGTTTTTACCACATGAATAAAATTGTCATAATATAATAAAATAAGTGATTAATATAATATAATTGGAATGCCCGTGGCGACACTCCTGTTATGTTTACCATTCAGTATCATAAATTAACTAACCTAATTAAAAATATCAATAATAACCCAATCACGCGGGTTTTGCGGCAATGCGCTTTCAACACACTAATTATTGTTTTAAATATAATTGTTTTACTACTAAAAGTACAATGTACTTTTATGTACAGACGCCAGCACATCAATGTAAGCTACTACAATCTGTCAAATTTCTCTAATAGATTTTAATTTTTATCGCTAAAGCATAAGGTTCAAAGTTGGTTGGGAAAATTTGACTGTTTCGGGTAGCTTGATGTGCTGGCGTCTGTACACTGAAATATATTCCAAATTCAAATAAATTATTTTGAAAATGGACGGAAAAAATTACCGATTTATATCCCAAGGAATTAGCGAGCGAGAAAAAAATACGTACCTATAAGAAGAAGTAATACCTACTGTTCGTTTGAAGGTAATTATCATCTATCTAGCTTTAATTATTCTCATTTATCAAGAGAAATGTGTGCAACCCATATTGTTAGGTGTTAGATTGAACGAGAGACATACTTTAAAGGAGTATAGTACTCGTGAAAATTAACTAACTTTACCAATGGGACCAACAGTGAAATATAAGAAAAAAAATAAAACAGTGGCACTCCGGGAGTGCCGACAGAAGTGAAAACAAAACACAAACAGAAATACTTGCCATCACTCACTGACATATCGGATATACATTAAAACCGAGTACATCTCGAGAACAGCCGAACGCATCCGAATCAGAATCGTTATGGTAACAGTGGCGCGAATTCAATGATTTTTTTCCCATCTGAAAAAATGCCCAACGCGCTTTCACTTAAAAAATCGCCTGTTCCAACATTTTTATCGCGTAGTGCTCTTATTTTTGCAGTTGTTATTTTTTTATATTTCGGCGTTGGTCTCGTACTAAAAGACACTGAACAAAAGATTGTACAACCTGTATAATATTTTCTGAACTAAAAAAAGCTAAATATCGTGTTTCAGTTGATGCGAAAACTCTAGTAACATAATCTCAGCCACATTTTACAACAAATATTTACCAATGAGCCCAGTCGGTATCCACTCCACTTTTACCAATCTTCGTGTGAGCTCCGTCGAGATGAATGGAAGCGATTCATCTCTATCTCGACCAGTCTCCTTAATCTCATCCTACTAACGTCCCACAGTTGCACATCTAAAGATACGGCTCTTAGTAGTAAAGTACTTTAAAAGTTTTTCTAAAAGCATCTGGTTGGATAGATATATTTATACATATAGACTTTTATAGATACTCGTAGATTATACTTAATTTTCTAACAAGCGCGGCTTCGTTCTGAATATTGTCGTGTCCAATGTTTATCAAAATTTATTTTTACTAGAAAAAAGCTCGAACTCGGCGGTCCGCGCACTCTCTGCGGCCACTTTTATGAACGAGCTATGGCGTGAGTGTTGCCCGCGCGCTCCCCGCGCCAAGCAGCCCGCGCCGCTTGCTGCATCCGCGTGCCCACTATGGACGCTCAAATGAAGTTCTTATGTTTGAGTACCCCGCGCCGCGCCCGCCCCGCGCCCTCATTTGCAGTCTGGGCAAGCACTTACAGGTTTGCGTTTTTAGCAAAAGACAAAAAGGAAAAAAAAACATTTATTTTCGGCTACAGTTTGACTACTCGTCTAGTAACTACCATGAAACAAGCATGGTACACCAACATAAAAAGGCATCAATTTCACTTTTTATTTGAAACTGTATGGTTTGGTATTAATCAATAGCTGTCTAATGAAACCTACAAAAAGCCAAGAAATAGTCCTTATGTCAAAAGTAATCCTTCTATCTTTGTTCTCCAAAGGTATCTCAGACTTACGACTCTCCAGGGAAGAAACGAGATAATTTTTTTTGTAAGAAACCAACTTTACTACACATAAATTCTGGTTTTCTTACTTGATGTTTAATAGTAACACCCGCACTTACAGACGTCGATTTAGGTTAATGATTCATTATCTTAAGATAAATTGAAGCGGCTCTTTCTTGGCGGGCTCGTTATAGGAATCACTGAATTAAAATATCAAGAAACTAGCTTCTGCCCGCGACTTCGTACGCGTGAAACTTGTTTTAACATAAAATATACAAGATGGCAGGGATATTGACGCGAAACCTGCTACTATGGGTTAAGCATATAATTCTAGACCCTGTACCGTAGATTTCTTTTTCCGGTTATCAAAAAAAAATCTGCTATTTTAAAGAAGGCGGGCTAGAAGACGGGCCTCGTCACCGAGGCAGTCCTAAGAAACGCTGGCGTGACGATTTGGACTCGTTCCTTACCGATTGGACGGCACAAGGGCATATGGGGGAGGCCTTTGCCCAGCAGTGGGATAGTACAGGAAAACAGAAAAAATAATTAAAGAAAGGTGTAAATAATACCTACGCGGTCAAGATTTATGGAGCAGCATTTTTTTTTTCTTAATAACCGACGAATTTCAACACAGGGTGTTGAAATTTTTCATCAGATTTTTTTTTATAGCTGAATGGGCCCGCTCTTGACCTCGATCACGCCTGGTGGAAAGCGATGGATGAGGTCTATGATGGAACGAGCGTGCCCAGAAGATGCCCAAGGTCCATTTTGTGCTTTCAATTCATGGTTTGCGCGTCGAAGTCCCTGCCACCTGTACCTATCCTTTGACACTCCGCAATACTGTAGCTTCTCATTAGTGAAATAATTGTGCACACCACGTTTTTTAAACGCGCCGTTGATGCGCGTTTGTAGCGATACAGACGCGAAACTTATAAGGATGGTGCTTAGCGACCTCAAGACTTCTTTTTTTCCAAATTGTGCGTCAATTGTCGGTATAGCATGAGTAATGTAGTAAAAGAACTAGTCGGTCAGCGGATTCGATGCGGTGCTAATAGCTCATGGTGCTCTAGATAATCGTCAATCCTGGAGGGTTTATTGCCCAACATCAATCATCATCATCACCATTTCTGAGTGCTGGAATAGGCTTGAAAGACTTACTAAGCCCTTTTTTTATTTATCACGTAAATTCTCTATGTGGGAGGGGTGTGGTGACGTGATGCGAGAGCTCAGTGATTCGTCAACTTGTGACAACTATCACCCCTCCCGCACCGCGCAGCTACCTCAGGCAACGTCTCAGTTAAGCGGTCGGCCTATAATACAATTTACGTGATAAATAAAAATGGGTCTACACTCTATTTCGGATATTTACTAAACGTAAAAGGATTTGATATTGATAAGTTACTTTACAC
The DNA here is from genome assembly GCA_914767645.1 of Hydraecia micacea. Taxonomy (NCBI): domain Eukaryota; kingdom Metazoa; phylum Arthropoda; class Insecta; order Lepidoptera; family Noctuidae; genus Hydraecia; species Hydraecia micacea. The sequence goes on along the minus strand of OU611788.1, from coordinate 11,194,302 downwards.
TAAGAAAATATATTCGATATCTTTATTATTCCTACACGGTTTCGACACAATATTATAAGAACATTTTCTAGACCCTTTTGTTTCAGCATCGAGTTACTAAGAGCTTGTCTAGATGAAGCGTTTTCGACGCGAACTGACTACCGCCTTACCCCTTAGTGAAGTTGGTTCTAGACGCAAGCATATTAAGTACTCTGGGCCACTAGGCGCGTCACGCTGTCATGTGAAGCGAATGTTTAATTTTAGTATAAAGCCTGATACACACGACGCGATGTAATTGCCTGTGGCATACCATAAGTTGAACTAAAAATAAAAGTTGCACCGTCTAAGCAGTGTTTATGACGATGCAAATTATTTGTAGCTTCAATTTTATTGAGTGCAACTTGAGACTAAAAATAATAATAATAAGTAATATTCACAGATTCTTGTAAAGAAAATTTGGTTGTGTACACATACACTTATATTACCTACGGTATGGAAGCTGGAGGCTCTGCTGAGGTCATCGAGCATTCTATTGAGGTCTTCCATAATCTCAACTATGACTACTATATCGTCGGCAAATCGAAGGTGAGTGATGTACTCACCATTGATGTTGATGCCAACCCCTCTCCAGTCCAGAACCTTGAAGATATCCTCCAGTGCAACGGTAAACAGTTTCGGAGAGATAACGTCTCCCTGTCTCGCTCCTCGCTGCAGAAAGATAGGTTTCGAGGTCCGGTCCCAGGACCATTCTGGTCTAGTTCTGGTGGTTCTATGTCAGTCAGAGTCCAGACTCTGACTCTGCCATAGCAGCGCTGGATGCGAGAAGCACAGAACTAGTCGAAGTGGCGGTGGTATGTGCGCAGTGGACGTTTTTCAGCTGATTTTACCCTTCGTATGCTTAAACGTGGATCCACGCGAGACACAATGGCTTTTTAATTGTATCTGTAATTACGGCATTCAACCAGTTAATGATAATAATGTAAATTAGACATTCTACCAATTACTTTACTTTTCCCTGAATCTGTGGCACGCTTATAGCGTAGGTAAATCTATTTATATAAAAGAAAGTCGGGTTAGTTACACCATTTATAACTCAAGAACCACTTGACCGGCTTTTATGATCTTTGGTTTGTTGGATTTGTCTCCAACCGGAATAGTAGAATAACTATTAAAACATGGGGAACATTCACAAAGAAAAAATAATAAGACTTTGTCATACATTTTGTATGGATCGGCTTTTTTTATTCTGAGGCGGTACGAAATTCGCCGGGTCAGCTAGTGTTAAAATATAACAAAATGGTTTACCGTAAAGACTCCAATTTGACCACGTGACCATGTGTCCTTTGGAACACGACATTCTTCATGTTTACATTTATAATGATGACAGTTTTGAATGCTTTGAGACATCTTGCATGTCTCTTGATCAGAACCATCTCTTAGATGACGACGGACGACAAACTTACAACTCGCATTACTGAAGAACGCATTATACCTCGCAAAATTCCAGGTGCGTTTGTTAGAAAATGTATTATCCAAATATAAAGCTTTGAATATCAGAATGGTTACTAGTTATTTCATATTTGTAAAAGTAACTATGAATATGGTATGTAGGGAAGGATTTTAGAAATAAAGTACAGAAAAACAAGCTAGACATTTATTTCAATTTAGGCTTGTCACTAATTAATCAGAAAACTAGTTTTCCGTTCCAAATCTAGGTCATCATGGAGAAGAAGGACAAGAAACTCCATGGGAACAGTATTAAAGTGTTCTATCAACAAATTTCTTACATTACCAAAAATTATCATTACTTTAAAAACAATTAATTATAATTGGACCATTGTCCAAGAGAACTCAGAATAATAGCAACATAATAACAATAGCTAGGAATATTCCACTATACACTTTACAACATTGGCATTATTGGCCATATTATTACATTTACAGAAACCATAGTTATGAGTAATAATCAAGATAATAATATCAATTAACTTACATGACATCTGGTCGATCTATTCCACATAATAACGGCACTAGTACTAATCAACTGACTGTAGGCCGGAGCTCCGTTCTGGTCGATGTCTTGAACAAGAATGATCCCCGCCACTGGGAGCTCCCCCTTTTATATTCGTGAACAGAACAACTTTGACGTTTCTATCTACCGTCATCCAAAATATCAACAACATAAAAGGTGGATATCCGTTTGGAATATTTTCTATGTTTTGCTACATGATTCCTTAATATTTAGGTTATGCAAAACATTACTATTTTATCAAGTTTTAACATTAAAATGATAACAATAACAATACCTATAATTAGGATAATCTATTACGTTCATTTTCTTCTATCTGATAAATTGAAAGTCGTTTTATAATACTCTAACAACTTCTAGGCAATTATGTGAAGGACATGATATGAGAAATTCATCGAACTCCAGTACTAATAACAGTTATTGGCTCTTCCTACCTATTCTGTCAAAGTAAGTACCTATACTATGATAATTTAAATTAATATAGTAAATTATTAATTATTCATAGACACCAATATGTGCTTAAAGACCTTGATCAAATTACGACTATACTCACAAAATTAATGACTTAATATGGCGCGGTAAAGTAGTTAGTGAATAGTTAGTAGAACATCAAACGATATTAAATTTCATCAAATTCTATTTCTAATTAAGGGAAATTGTACCCCTCTAAGTTCCTACAATCCTATTGAATGATTATTTCATGAAATATCAATCAATAGAATTATGATTGAATGATTATAATTCTGTAAAGTCATATTTGTTACGGTCGCGAATCATAATAACTATATTTTATCTACACTAATGCTATAAATCCTCTATAAGTTTTTGAAACAGTTAGCTTATTGCCAACATTAAAAAAAAACCAGTGTCATAGTAACCATAATACTCGTACTCGTATCATCCAAACGAGGATTATGATGTTGTACTGAATTTCATTACGCAACTCCTTTTCAAAAAAAGAACATTGTCATGCACGCGCGTTTCACTACCACAGCGCCGTAATTTAAAAAAAGAAATTATAGTTTATTCGATATCACGTCGTATCCCGTCGGCTGCCATTTTTGTTCGATATTAGTATTGCAAAAAACTTTTTCAGAAACTTTTATAGAGGATTCATATCATGGGTGTAGATAAAGTCTTGTATGCAACTGTAAATAATTAGTTATTAAAACACGCATGTGATACTATTATCACCCACATTCGTGTTTTAATAAACCTTATTATAAAACAGTTGCATAAATAACTATTAATCAACATACAACCTGACGCTGACCCTCAAATTGCAAAATCGTAAGAAAATTTGAATTTGGCGGGCTACCCTGAAGAGTCCCCTTAACGACTTCTTGACTACCTCGTTACGTTAGTCTAGTCATTGCAAGCACAACCGCTAAGCGTGAGGTACTGAGTTCGATGCCATCAGGAGCTCAGTATTAGGTACATGGAACTTCTACATAACCCACACTTCACCGTTGGATGTATTATTACATCTCTGTCCTTCTCTTTGAGGAATACAAGCGTAACTATATCTTACTAGCTGTGCCCCGCGGTTTCATCCGCGTAAGTCTCGTTTCCGTGGGAATATCCTGGTTATAAATTATCTGTGTGCCAAATTTCATTCAAATTGGTCCAGCCGTTTGTGCGTGAAGAAGTAACAAACATACAAACACACTCACAAACTTTCGCCTTTATAATATTAGTGCGATCTCTTATTAAACAAACCATTACTTAAAAGTATAAGACTAAAGAAATGACGTCATGGAGACTAAAAAAGGAGGATTACGTCCTCTTTTATAAAATCCAATCCGAAATAGGTACTCGAGCACGTATGACTCGTAATATATCGGTATTGTATAGTTTCAGCTAGGTACGTGATACCTCGGACGTAAAGTTGGAGAAGTTTATAAAGATTTCAGTGAAATTGATGTTAGTTCGCCTTTTAGTTCAACTCCATACAATAACTTGTATTGAGCATGAAATGACAAATTGGTTCGGTGACGGAAACAAATCGGTTCGCAGTGAACGGAGAAATGAGTTTTTTTAGGAAATGCATGTGCCTACCTACTGCTAGTGATGATCATTGTAAACCGACTTCAAAAAGGAGGAGGTTCTTAATTTGACTGTATTTCTTTTCTGTGTTTTGTGTTTTTTTTAAGACAGAAAAATGAAGTAGCGTCTAAAGTTTCCAGTGAAATGCCAAAGGCCAAGTGAAATAAAAATAAACGGCTGGTTGAGTGAGCCAAGGGCTGGCTTTTACCTTGGCAAGAGGTTAATCATTGCCATACCACGTGGCACCTCCGCCAGTCTCTTGGGTACTTGTCGGCAGCGATGCGGATGAATTTTTCGACGCCATATTTTAGATTGTTAATAGTTTTAGTTCATCATCTGCTGAGCCTTTTCCCAACTATGTTGGGGTCGGCTTCCAGTCTAACCGAATGCAACTAAATACCAGTATTTTACATGGAGCGACTGCCTATCTGACCTCCACAGCCCAGTTATTGGGTAATACGATAGTTAAGCTTTGGTAAGACTGGTTGTCAAATTTCGGGCTTCTGACTACCCGTAATGACTGTCAAAGATCCACGAATGACAGCCGGGACCAAAGGTATGGAGGGTTCTTGGTATGTAAAGATGGTTACCCATCCACAAACCAACCCCGGCAAGCGTAGGTTAACCTGATCGATCGACCTATGCGGCTATGTTAATAGTTTTAGCTAAGTTAGGATATTATAATTTTATTAATTAATTAGGTATAAGTTTGGTTAATCAACTTAATCAGACTCGGACTGGCCGTATTTTTAATATTAGACGAATACCTTCATAGCTCCAGTATGCCGTATGTGGTCATCATAATCAGCCTATAACGTTCCCACTGCTGGGACACAGGCCTCCTCTCTGTGTCCGTATGTGGTCAAGTACGCCAATTCTGTCAAGATTAATATTTCAACTAACACAGTAGCGTCAGGTTTCAGGTCCTATTTCCACAAGACACTAACGTTTGTTTAGCATTGACTGTAGATTTTTGTTCCAAGTCCAATCGGCACCCTAATTGCGTAACACACTATCAATCAGAATCTGAATAATTTTGAATCAAATTGTTAATCCATTGCTTCGAAAAATTTGTCTGCTCAACACGTAAATAACGCAATGAATGTTGCTGTACTGTCAAAATGAAACCGATTCCGATTCATAATGTGTTACGCAATTGCCTCGCTCATTAGATAAAATTGTGTCCTAAAAAATTAGATCCAGTAATTTTGAGTTATTCCAGTCTGATCCCCTGAACCCCTACACCCCCCCCCCCCCTCCTCGATCCCCTGCTAGTTCTTCTTCTGTTTTAATCTCTGTCTTATCCACTATAAACTTTCTCATTCCGGTCTGATCCATATAACTACAATGACAATCTCAAACTCATAACATGTATTTTAATTAAATCACTTTTGAATAGTCAAGGAGTCGGTCAGACAAATATATGAAGCTAGTTGCCCATTCCATAGCGTAGTAACCTACGGAGAAAAACAGCCAAGAAATTCCACGGACACTCATTTAAATCGTTACGTAAATCAAAATATTGTTACAAAATAATAGTTGCATCATTCAAGTTGAAATTATACATGTGTGACAATCCATGCTTTGAGTTATCTTGAAAAGCTGTAGTGCAAATACTTCACCTGCAATCTTATGTTCACAATGCGTGCTCGCATCTCAGTGAGTGCTCAAGTATGCACTGCATTTGACGTAGAAATACATCGGTACACTGGTTCCAGCACACTCCACACTCCACAATAGTTTTGGAGTTATTCTTAGAGCACTTATCTACATACCTCCTTACATGAAGGTATGCTTTGCGTTTTAGTTGTAAGTAAAATAAAAATGAACGTTATTGTCTCTGGGTACGGTCAACAGTAAAATCGAAAAGTTAATATCAGTCGAAAATATATGTCATAGTATTCAGATATTAAAACAGAAGACGAACTAGCACGGGATCGAGGAGAGGGGGTTGAGGGGGGTTCTGGGGATCAGACCGGAATAAATCTTTAAAACTATTCATCACATCATCATCATTTCAGCCGAAAGACGTCCAATGCTGGACATAAGCCTCCCCCAAGCACCTCCACTAAAACTATTATTCGTTTTTCAAATTTAATTTTCAATAAATCAGACTGAAAATTGGGCCTGCCTAAATGATAATAACTGTCTAAAATTCCGCGTACAATGACCTAAAGAAGAACAAACTGGACAGACAGACTGACTGACTGACGGACAGACTGGATGCGGAAGGCGGAGGACAGGATGTTGTGTCGCAGCCTGGGAGAGGCATATGTCCAGTAGTGCACTGTGATAGCCTGACTTGATCCGTGTAAAATGTATTATTTTACCTGAACTGCAATGTAATAATTATGATATCACAAAATGATAAAATAATCAATACAAAGTGTACAAACACACTGTGCTGTGGAGAGAATAGACAAAATGACAGATATAATCTACAATCTGTCATTTTGTCTATTCTTCCGTCGAAAAAACCCGTTTCTATGGCGGTCATACTACTTTCTGCTCATTATTAATAGATCTATTTTGTTTTTATTTTTCTTTATTATTCGAGTTAATTATCTTTTTGTATGCACGTGTTTCTGTGACAAATAAACCTATTTTTTCTTTCTTAACAATTTCTTTATAATTCCTCTCCTTTTACGCGAATTATTCCACAGTAATGCAAACTGAACATTAATTAGCCGCAATGCAGTGATCGCCAGTACCATCATTGTATTAAAAGAACAATACAGGCTTGCAAGTAAATTCTCCCCCACAGTAGTTTATTTCTGCAGAATTATATCGTTATTTTACCTCAGAGAGTCTTTTGTCCTTTTTAATTACTTCTCATATTTATTTTTTGTATACCGATCAGAGGAAGCAAACAAATTGGCTCCGCTACTTTTCCTCGAAGCAAAAGGAATGAGGAGTGGGTATTGTTTGAGAAGCTTGTTCTATTGGTTAAGGACCTTTCACAAAGGGGTGAAGGTTTCATGCTATTTATGCTATTTATTCATTTCGCTGCTAGAGAATTATGAAAATTACAATTATTGAGAAAAAATAGCGAAGTGAAGGTGCATAAGTGGAGACGGTTTTAATTTCTTGTGGAAATTAGACATATTGTGGCATTATAAACCAAGGCCAAGATTATTAAATTTTACTCGCTCGATAACATATCGAGACCCCTGAACTCCGGGCCTCAGAAATATCCTCAGCATAGTTAGAAAGAGGAAATTTGTTTATTTGCGGTAAATATGACACAAAAAAAGGATACAAACACAAAAAGGAAAATGAGAAATGGCTAGGCAGATTGATTTTGTTTTTGTCTTAAATTATCTCTCTTGCACTTGTAGTTTGACAGTGACAGAATTATCGCTTAGACAAATTACATATTATGGTAATGTTTAACAATCTGGAATAAGTGTCATCATAAACATACTAAAAGTATTTGATTTTTTTATCTAATCGGAAGAAAATCCTCCTTACTCCTTTCCATTTTTATTTCCTTTCGTCTCCTCTCCTTTTTTCTTTCCTTTTTCCTTTTTTATTTCGCTAAGTATTTACCTGTATTAATTCGTGACTGTAGGTACTGAAAATAACAAAATTCACTAAACCGATAGATGGATATCAGTTGAATAAGGCACCAGTCACGCCGCCGGCGACCCCTCAAGTGTCAACGGTACACCATATGTACATAAAAAAAGTGCTCGTAATGTCAACGGTACACCGTGTGTACACAACAGTGCTATTGTCATGGCCATTGTTAAAACAATGACTTTACTGCGCCCATTGAACTACTCCGACGCGTGGGGTGTTTCGACAGGTAGGCGGGCAAACGTGTGACAGGTTAACGAGAAGCGAGTAGAGCTAGCAACGCTTCAAAAACGAGTTGGCAAGGAACATGCAGCGAGTATGAGCGATGGCAACGAGCGATTATTGACTCGCTGGTATGCGTATCTCAGCGAGTTTTCTACCGCCAAGCGAGCGTCGCTGACCGAGTACTTTTTTGATAGCTCTTTTCAGTTTTTCGCTGCCAAAAACAAGTGCTTGCCCCTGGTGTGAACAGACAGCGATCAATTATTAATATTTGTGTCATTTTTCTGACACGGGACTTATGTGCGTTTCTTGAACGAGAAAATCTTTCCTCTCTTCCTCGTTTGGCGGAACAGGGTCCTAAGTACATATACCACGTGAAGTTAAGACTTCAAGGCTTTAATAGCTTGTCTTAAAACTTCAAGCATAATATCTTGAACACACAGTAACGAAAACTTTATACTCTGAAAGTCTTAAATCTTTAACTTCCTGCGGGATCAGAATAACCGGGAATTTCTAACTTCAATGTAATTATAGAAATAATTGATTAACAACATTTTGCTGTAAGCCAATTAGAAAATTCCCAACATAATACGGAAATGTTTAGAATTTCAAGAAATATAACAATAACTTCACACCTGTATTCCCAGAAAGGTTAGGCAGAAGTGTTTATTACCACCTACATTCACATTTCGCTAGCTATGTATGTTTAAGTCCCATTTGATACGGGGTGACTCGGTTGTCATTGACCGGGCATAAATCCAGACTGTGACGAGCTGCTTCTAAAAATCTTCAAGAACCTAAAATATATTTTGTGAATGAAATTCATGTTTAGGAGTACTCAACCGAAGCAAACCGAATAGTTCCCTAACTAAGTACGCTTCGCGACTTCACCGTCGTTCCGGGTGAGCAAAGATTTAAAATAATACTACCGGAGTATTATTTTAGCTTTGTTATAAAACTTTGAACGTATGACATAAATCTCCACTAAACTCACGACGCCATCGCGGCAGGCCATGACGAAGATGGCGGAACGAGCTTGACTCCTATCGTAGGGACTGGCCGGCACTCGCAAAAGACAGAATTGTGTGAAAAAGGCAGAAGGACGCCTTTGCCCTGCAGTGGGACAATACAGGCTAGTTAGATTAGATTAGAGATAAATCTCGGTTTAATAACTATTCGATTCTAATGTTTATTGAGGTACTTTCATAGTATTATTGTAAACTAAAGCGCGATACTTCTATGAATTGGCATGCAAACGTCCGTCAATAAGAAGCTAGTGTTTGATAAAGGTAAATCACTTTTCTTCTGAAAAGTACACGTGTTGTTATAACATGGGATTCAACGGAAATAGCAAATGGAACCCATCGTTAATACCTAAAAAATGGGATTCAAAAGTGGGATCCAACGAAATTAAATCGATTTTAATACCCTAAGCCGCGCTCTGCCGCGGCAGGCCATGTCGCACCGCTCCATGTGTCAATTGCCATAGAAAAAAATATACCTACTTTAATTTATAGACGTTTCGATCAAGGATCTGTGCCCGGTTCATTGCAATAGACTCGCCCCCTATAACATGGTACTTAAACCACCACCACCACCACCACTTTATTGTATGTATAAGATTATTTTGTGTATTTTAACTATGGACCTTAGCTGCCTGATAATAATATGATTTTTTTTAAACATATTGTCAAAATGTGGGTGTACTATAGGTACACCTCTGTCTAATCCTTCGGTGGTTAGAGGCGTGATGTTTTTTTTACTAACCTACGTTGTCCCACTCTTGGGTAAAGGCCTCCCTCCATTCCTTCCATCTTTCGCGAGCCCGCGCGTCCTCCTTCCAGTTTTGACGGAACCTATCCAGCTCGTCCCGCCATCTCCTACGTGGTCTGCCGCGACCCCGCCTCACTGTCTCAGGGCACCAATTCTGTGCTATTTGGGCCCACAGCCTTTCGGACAGAGTTCTGTTCTTGATGTTATGAGATGTTACGTGTAGATCGAGGTTGCATAATGCTTCATAAACACTATGGTTTGCATCAAAAATCATGTATTCAACTCTAAAATAAATTAAAACATCGTCCTGTCTCTATCATTTTCCAACGATTGAATTTGTTTTAAATTTGTTTACCGCTAATCGTATTGAGGCCTTAAACTTCCAATTACGAAAATATTTCCTCCCAAGCGTTTAAACAACATTCCTGCATAATATCTGATCACTATAAAACAAAATTCTATTCTAATAAACGCTAATGCATGTCCAAACTTGCAAACACAATTAGGTTTGAAACAAAAGCGGCGCAGTGCGGTGTTTCAGAGGTGCATTTGACAATAAAATTAAATGAAACAGTCACGCTTGTGTTCTTATGAAGAGCGACGGAATTTTATAGTTCTAACACTCCTAACTGGTTGTGAGAACTGGGAACGTTGTTATATTAATTCTGTTAGGAGTGTGAGACGGGATTATGTTTGTTGTGATTAATTCTGGCCTTTGGACGAGACTGCCTTATGATGTCTAAGGTACCAGGGTTACTTAACTGCAGATGATAGGGAAAATAAGTTTATGAATTCCTCAACCCCTCAGGCCGTGGGGTCCGAGTGCTCGTGGTCTTTTTAAGGAAATTTCGAAATGGCTGGTTGACACTTCCCGTGCCCAAGGGCTGGCTTTTACCTTGGCCAAAGGCTAAGCATTGCCGTTACAATACAACGTGTTAATGCCGCCAGTCTCTGGGGTAGATACGACAGCGATGCGGATGAATTGTTCGACGCTATATTTTAGTTTGTGTATAGTTTTCGTTAAGTTAGGATTTCATTTTGTTAGTTTTTATTAATTAATTTGGTATTCGTTGTTATTTGCTTACTTATTATTTTAATTTCTAGAAATTACATACATACATACACTCACGCTTTCTTCCCATAGGGGTAAGCAGAAACTATGGAACGCCACCTGCTACGGTCCTTACCTACTCCTTTTGCTTTTCATTTTATGGAGCAAAGGCACGAGCGTAATAGATCCTAATTATAGGTATTGTTATTGTTATCATTTTACTGTTAAAACTTGATAATATAGTAATGTTTTGCATAACCTAAATATTAAGGAATAATGTAGCAAAACATAGAAAACATTCCAAACGGATATCCACCTTTTATGTCGTTGATATTTTGGATGACGGTAGATAGAAACGTCAAAGTTGTTCTGTTCACGACTATAAAAGGAGGAGCTCCCAGTGGCGGAGATCATTCTTGTTCAAGACATCGACCAGAACGGAGCTCCGGCCTACAGTCAGTTGATTAGTACTAGTGACGTTATTATGTGGAATATATCGACCAGGTGTCATGTAAGTTAATTGATATTATTATCTTGATTATTACTGATAACTATGGTTTCTGTAAATGTAATAATATTGCCAAAGTTGTAAAGTGTATAATGGAATATTCCTAGCTATTGTTATTATGTTGCTATTATTCCGAGTTCTCTTGGACCATTGTCCAAGAGGTATAATTAATTGTTTTTAAAATAATGATAATTTATGGCAATATAAGAATACTTTGATAGAATACTTTAATACTGTTTCCATGGAGTTTCTTCTTTATTTCATAAAATCCTTTCCCTACATACGATATTCATAGTTACTTTTACACATATTAAATAACTAGTAACCATTCTGATATTCAAAGTTTTATATTTGGGTAATATATGTATACATATAGACTTTTACTATAGATTTTACCCTATTTTGCGCAATAACGCAAAATCATCAACAATGATCGCAAGGCAAGAAAGAAATGTTACAGGTAAGCTCAATCGCCGTGCGTGAGCATTACGTCGAGCACAGCGTCGAGCATTCGTAGGAACGTTACTTTACATCAAAATGCTTTTGGAACCAGCTTTTGCCAGTGTGAACGATCGCTACATTACATGGAAATACTTGTGAAAATATTGTAGTGTATCACCTTAATGAGATAATTTTGACTACAGCATAAGTGCCGTTTAGTGTCTCTACCGAAACATACAACAAAGTAATGGCGGGCAATACAACATAATCACCGCTAACTACTCCAAATATTACCAACTAATATTCCATTTAGCAAAGTCCCAGTTTCACTACCACCAGTCAGTCCCAAGGACATAACAACTCAAACTACATGACCTCATTCCTCTAATTCACAAATACCAACTATCAACAAACTCCATCTAATTAAATTAGGTACATTTACCACCTGAACTAGCACACGATGTACGTACGTGTCGGATACCATAGTACATATAGTCAAATTTGAAACTAAGACAAAATTATGTGAAATTGGCTTACTGCAATTAGCTCGAACAGACTCCGTTCTCGGGGATATAGTCGTACCTACCCGTAAATTAGATCAAGCCAATTCCAATGTTGTCGGAATTATTTGATATGGCAGTAACGATGTTATGTGTTGAACCTGTTACTAATGTTTACGTTTATTTGTCTATCTGTGTTAAACAGAGGTATTGGATGTGTATTTGAGCTTAATCAATTCCATTCCAATGTCCAGGGTCTAGATTTGGATCAATCGGTCTACAATTTATAAAAAATGGTTTTGATTATTGTCCGTTCAAAACAGGTGCATATATTTTTGATTGGTTTCGGGGTTGTCTGAGTAGTTTTGGACTGAATCGGAGCCCTTATTCGTAAACACAGCTCGAGGCAAGATCTCTGGTTGAACTGTAAGCATAAACGTAAAAAACATACTGATAAATATAAGGAGTACAAAAAACCCAGTAAATAATAACATTAGCATAATATTCCACAACAGCACGCGTAGCTTATCTACCATAGAAACGGTTTTTGTCGACAGAAGAATAAACAAAATGACACATTTTTTTTATAAATCTGTCTACAATCTGTTTCAAACCCGTTTCCATGATGGTCATGCTACGCGTGCAGGTAATCAAAACATCAAACTAACTTATAAACGTCAATAACAATATATTTACTACGCATCCTCAAGCAAAACTTTATTGACATATTTATCTTCGGCAGAGAAAATATCTCGCCCTCGATTTCGTTTAGTTTCTGCATCGGACAGTGATAAATGGCCTGCCAAAATAACGGGTTACCATACCAATATTTACAAAAGTTAGGGGAAGACGCCTCTGTGATCCATCGGTCCTAAACATTTTGCGAAGAAAGAACAAAACTTTCTAGATAATTTGATAAAGAAAAGTTTTGAAGTACTAGCAGTTAAGGGTATCAGCTGCTTGTTATAATGCGCAAGTTGAGGGCAATGGGCTTGTTGAATAATGTTTTACACTTTTTACACAGGTATGTTACAGCCAAACTAACGTAAGAAGGTGGCTCTAAGTAAGTGATAAACGAATGACAATAACCAATTCTTGATTTATGTAAATCATGCTAAAGTCTCCTACACCGTGAATCAACCGAAAAAAATCGATGTCATGGTCACATGACATCGGTGTGTGTGGGTTGGTAGATGTTAATCAACCAACCCACACTGAGCCCGCTCACCAAAATGAGGCCTGTGTCCCAGCAGGCAGCAGGCTGATTCATGTATGCTGAAGACCCAAGTAAGCATTTGGCATACCAAAAAATATACAACATGCATAATGTATTTTTACGACCACCCTCCCACCGGAGTCCGGCGTCAAGCAGCCTGCTGTGTTTCGTCGATGCGTGGGAGTTCCAGTGCCTTAGGCATCTTCTGGGCACGCTGGTTTCATCATAGAGCTCGTCCATCTCTTTCCATCAGGCGTGATCGAGATCAAGAGCGGGCCCATTCAGCAATAAAAAATAAATTGCATTGTGCAACACATATTCTTCTGAGCAGACGATTAAACTGATTTATTCCGGTCGGATCCTCTGATCTCTGCTTCAAGGCGGTTCAGAAAATAAATCAAAATCAAAAGTCATTTATTCAAATTAGTCTGAGATTCAGCACTTTTTGAACACCAAAATGACATAAGACAGTCCCCCAAAACGCCCGCCCTTCCGCCCGCAATAAAAAAACTACAACTTAGATAAGTTTTAGTTGTCGTTATGTTTTTTTTTATCTTTCTTTAATAGTAAATCTTTTTATTTAATAGTAAATAAAGATGACCTTAACGATAGAAAGAACTGTCTCTAATCAATTAATCTTCTAACGATTTTTGCAAGATTCAATTTGGAACTGCCTAAAACTAACACTTGAAAGCCTTAGCCCTGCGTTAGTATTCTCTTTATCGGAAGGCGCAACACACATATCACAAACAGACAAACGTCTGTAGACCATACAAATGTTTGTCTGGATGCGGGCGTTCCCGAACACCGAAGGCGAGTGGCCAGCGCTATTTTGGTTTGTGAAATATATGGTCATGGTATTCGGAACCTATTATTTTGGGCTTACGGATTACTAGTGGTAGTGCAGCTTATGGTAGCTATAGTTGTGCAAGGATTTTTTGGCGCGTGACGAAAATCGTAACGAACGCCACCATCTTGAATTTTCAATAGAATTTTGCAGATGTTTACTAAACGTCCCCTTGTTAATGTCATTTAAGTTGCAAAAGATCCTTGCAGTACTGTATTTAATCCGATCCAGCCTGTCACTTGCTGTTCTCCCCCAGCGACGCCCTCAGCCGAGGTCCGTACCGCACAGGGAGTACCCGTAGCGCGTAGCAGATTAGTTTTAAAGATTTTTCAAGCCCTGGTTGGAGGCTTTAATGTATTGGGGCATCCACAGGCATGCCCGGTTAAGTAGCTGACACGTCGGATCTTCTAGGTTGACCTGCGGGATGCCATTAATAAAAATAAAAAATAGCATTTTATAGGCTATTTTTATCCATAAAACCAGCAGTCAGCCAGCTCAATGTTCGCATGTCTAATGCCACGGAGCACAAGCTGAGCTCTGCCCGACTCCCATACAAGTTGGGCCTCACTAGGACTCACGAAAAATGATTAGTAAGTAGATCAAAAAGCTTGCTTTACCTGGATTAGGTATCATAATACTCACTACCAATGTGGTTAATGAGGGACTATTCTAAATAGTCCCACATTTGCTAGTTAAGAGACGAAGGCTTATCAAACCATTTCAGAATTAATGCAAGGCATTTAAAATAAATTCCATTTTTTTTTTTTTTGAGTTTAAACAGACGACTAAAAATAGTCAACAGATCTAAATTGTCTGTGCTTCCCTTCCACGTATAACCCATCAGCCTTCAAAGCAAGAGTGAACAGGCATCTTCTGGTCTTACTCGTTTCATCATAATGGAACGAGCAAACCCAGAAGATGCCTCATCCATCGCTTTCCACTAGGCCAGATCGAGGTCAAGGGCACTCAAGGGCCACTTTCCAATAATAAAAAAATATTTTATTAAAACACACAGCAAGCTTTGCACACTATGTTTTGCAGTATTGCACCCTGTAATCAAAAGCCAATACGCACTAAAAACATGACCTTTCAACACCCAAGCGTACGTGATTTTTTCTTTCCCGCTTATAATTGGATTGTCGCCGCGTATAGTTAGTGGGTACCAGCAATGGAACAATAGTTAGCCGCAACCGGACTCTCGGATCACGGTTTCGAAGCAAATAAGGTTAATACAGTACGACTCGGATTTCCATTCCCATTCGTGAAGCCTAATTGGATGTGGACCTTGTTTGCGAGTGTTCGCCGAATGAGTTGATTTTCATGACACCCAACCACCGCGTGTCCGCCTCACGGTTTAATAGATTCCCCTATTATTGTTTACTCATCACTAACTAACCTACTAGTGGAGTTGGGCTAATTTTGGCACCTCAAATGGTGTATTATAATACCTAGAGCTGTTAGTGCGATGTTTTTTGTGAAGCTGCTTTTCGTTGCCTGCTCCTCATCAGCGCTCAAGCTAGCACTGATGAATTGTTTTTGTTCAGTATAAATACTTTCCGTTTTCATTGGCATTGCTAAGCGTCCCCTGTATTGATTGTTATTGTTGCTTTGACGTCATCATTTGTGAGCCATTGAATACCGAAAACGCATTTTGAAGTCAGCGCGTATTTAAAATGGAATCTCCACTCCGACGATACAAATCTATTCTGGAAGCATTTATAGAGTGGATATTATAGTGGATATAGTGCTGTCTAGAACAGAAACGTTACCGTTATAGGTTAACTAATAGTCGCTTATAAAGCAATACGAAAGTAAGCAAGCATTACCGATGTGTTCGTCTTCGCACCCATTAGTTTGTTTATGAGGATTAATGACTTGGGCTGTTTTTACCCCATTACGCCGAAGCCACAAAGAGGGTATCGCTTTTACTGCTTTTATGGGTATTTTACCACTCACTACACGAAACTGGTGAAAGTATTTTAATGGATAGAAAACCATTTCGAGCATTTAAAATTATGTGTGACAGGTTTACCAGCTTTTTTTATATTTTTATTTGTAAACTTTTTTTTCACATTTATGCTTTTATGCCAGACTGAAGCAAGGGTTATTGTTACATCATCATACCAATTCGAATTACATAGTCATCATCATCAGCCTACAGCAGTCCACTGCTGGACATTGGCCTCTCCTATTGCACGCCATTCAACTCGACTCAACTCGACTGCTACCAGCCACCCTGCGAAAATCGTCGCCCCACTATCCGGAGGGCATCCTATCTTATCCATGAACACGTCTACTCTAACGGTCATCGGTGACCTAGTACTCAAGCGTAATAAAACTTCGCCAAACGTAGCACACAATAACTTATTATATTTATTGTAACACGAAATGTTACAGCCATTTTTCACAAAGCACACTCAAAAAATGTTTCAGTTAATCGGGAAATACGCACAAAACTTCGCGTCTAAACAACTGTATCGAAAATTCAACGTGTTGTTAGACACACGACCTATGACTTTATAACGCGTTTGTTTTAAAAAATAACAACTTTATACAATGAAAACACACCGCCGTTTATTTAACTAAAACCTACACTGCACCAAACAATATTTGAAACATTTTTGTTGATTCGCTCTAACTATCTGTTTATTATTCAATTTGGAAAATTCAGTTATAAAGTTAACGGTTCGACTATCCAAACTCGTATGGTTTTAACGTTGATTCGATTAAAAATTCTCACCATTAATTGGACAGCGCGAGTCTAATTTAAGGGGAGTAGCATTAACGGAATTACCGAATTACGTAAAGCTAATTATGGACATCAAACTCCAGAGTAAGTTTTAAGCGCGTCGTGTGAGCTAGAGTAGCGAATAAGGGTGTGTTTAGATACAGGAATACACAGAAAAAGAATAATATTTGATGTCCCCCTTTCGTCATGTAAGACTTATATTTTTCTGCATGACGGAGAACTGTGTTTAAAAGAGTATTATCTATTAATCACGTCGTTTTACGGGGTTTCTGCGCTAGATAGGTAGGTTATTCTATAAATTTCTTGTTCCCCTATCCCACCCCGTCGCGTCGCATCGCATAGCCCGCCCGCGCTATTAATTTGTTTTTGCTGGGCGTTTTTTCTGTTTTTTTCGTTTTTGCTCGGCTACTAAGGGTTGTAGCGTGATGGTAAATAGCCTATAACCTTTCTCAAGAATTGGGCTATGAAATGCAAAAAGATTTTTTCAAATCCGACTGGTAGTTTTGGAGACTAGCGCGTTGAAACAAAAAATACAAACTCTTCAGCATGATTGTTAGTATACCTATATAATAATAATAGATGAATATTACGCGTTTGGACCAAATATGTAGTTAAATTCCGCACGGTTCTCACAGAAAAGATTATTATTGTGTCTTTGAATTTGGTCCTGGACCTTTGGAAGGCGTATGTTGACTTCAGCCAAGGCCCTGGCCATAGGATTTTACAAGTACGTGGAAGCGTGATGATGGTGGGCCTTGGAGACAAGAGTGAAGAGTCAACTGTCCGCGATGCGCGGAGCTAGATTTAAAATAGTCAATCACTCACCTGGTTGAGGAAGGCTGGTTCTGTAGCCTACCTGGATTTATGTGTATGTAAGTGAATGTATAATGTACTGTGTAGTGAAGTTAAGTATTCCAGGGTTCCGCTCAACAGGCCGGTGATCTTCAGGGCACGCGGTTTTCACCAAAATTCACACTAAACCCGTTATGTATAGTCAAAAGGGGTTGCGTACAAACAAAACAATGGATCACAACAAAATGTCCACAAATATTACAGATTTTTCTAGATTACATTAAATCACAATCAACAAGCAAAAAATTCAAGCCGGCATTTTTTTTCAAGGCTAACCGGAAGAGAGGTTAAACATCAAAAAATGACAAGTGACAATGTCAAATCAAGTGACAACTGACAGTTCTGACATAACAACATGATGTTGCCGGAAGTCAAACGGTCATAGGCTAAACAAACAAACGGGACGAAACATCTACCCCCCCCGGACGGGCTTTCCCGTCCGCTAATCAATTGGCAATCTTGACAAGGTTGCGACCGCTCTCTTCATGACCGATCCGTCCACCAAAACCTCTGCAAAACGAGGAACACCGTCGGTGCCAGCCACCAAATTGAGAATGCGCCCCCGGCGCCAATACAAAGGCTTAAGGTTGGCATCTTTAATCAGGACGAGGTCTCCAACCTTGGGCGGATGCTTTTTATCAGTCCACTTGACGCGCTGCTGGAGGATGTGCAAATACTCCAAGCTCCAACGCTTCCAAAAACTCTGAGCGAGCTGTTGCACCAACTGAAACCGCGATAGCCGATTTTGGCTCACATCGACAAAAGGGTACTCCGGCAGGGCGACAAGTGGCTGTCCAATCAAAAAATTCAATTCAATTCAATTCAATTCATCTTTATTGTGGATCATAGGAAAGTGTACATAATACAGCTGGTGTTAATTTAGTGTTTTGCGAACAGCTATGTCCTGCCCTTAGGGCGTACAATAAAATTTCGGTACATAAAGAGAGTTTACATCATTGACTTATATATTACCATGCATGTTAACAATAATATTATAAAAATACATTACAAGATGAAAGGACTCACTTCTTCGTCGTGCTTTTCAGAGTTCTACATAATGTTTAAGACGCAGCATGTATCTGTACAAAACGCATCATGACCTAGGCAGATTGTATTGCAACAGGGCTTTGTCGGCGAAGAAGTCTTTCAGAGAGTAATAACATTTGTTCACTAACAGTTCATGGAGATTCTTTTTAAATGATTTTGTTTCAGTAATTGCTCTTATCGGCCTTGGAATGTTATTGAAAATACGCGGGGCCGAGCAGAAAACACTTTTGTGCAGGAAATCCGTCCTACTAGGCACTATGTCTAGCTTGTCCTGATGCCGTATACGCGTTCGATATTTAAATAGATCGATATTATTTTTAACAAAAACTGCGACCTCAAAAATATATAGACACGGTAATGTTAATACATTCATCTTTTTAAAAAATGGTTCACAGGATTCAGTTTTTTGTAGGTTGAAAATTGCCCTGACACATCGTTTCTGTGCAATGAAAACGCGTTCTTTGTCAACACTATTGCCCCAGAATATTAGGCCGTATCTAAGGTTAGAGCTGACGTAACCATGGTATGCCGTTATTAGTGTTGGTAGATTTGTAATTTTTCTTAGTCTATGAAGGGCATATGAGAACTTGCTTAACTTTTTACAGACATAGTCAACTTGTTGTTTCCAGTTTATTTTGTCATCCACGTGTAACCCTAGAAATTTTGTTGTTTCTATTTCTTCGATGTCTTTATCTTGATACTTGATATTTAAAGTACCCGTACGTCGAGTTCTTATTTTAAAATTCATTACTTTGGTCTTGTCAATATTAATAATTAATTTATTTAAATTAAGCCAGTCATTTACTAATACTAAAGATTCGTTAATTTCAGATTCTAAATTAATTGTATTGTCATTAGTGAATAGTACAGTGCTATCGTCAGCGAATAGTGTCATGTCGTGATTTATTACCGAAGGCATGTTGTTTATATATATCAGGAAGAGAGGGGCGGATAAGATACCCCCTTGTGGAACGCCAAGCTCTACCGTTCTGGATTCAGACGCATAAGTTTCTTCTGTTTTTGTGACTATGTTTACCTTCCTTATCTCTGTAATCTGTTGCCTATTAGATAGATATGATTTTATGAGATTGTATGCATTGCCTCTCACACCGTATGCATATAGTTTTCTTAGGAGAATATTATGGTCAACACGGTCAAAAGCCTTTGACATGTCCATATATATTGCTACAGCCGGCAGTCCTTTGTCCAAATTTGACATTATTTTTCCTAAGAAATTGTATATTGCTACATTAATCGATTTATTTTTCCTAAAACCATATTGACTTGAAGAGAAAATGTTATGGCTTTCGAAGAAGGTATAGAGACATTTATAAATGACCTTTTCTAAAATTTTGGCAAAGATAGGTAATAGCGCTATGGGCCTATAGTTGCTCATATTTGTTCTGTCACCTTTTTTAAAAACTGGCTTTACAATTGAAATTTTTAATTTGTCCGGAAATATGCCTTCTTCTATACACAAATTGATTATATAGCTTAGGGGTTCTGATATTATATCAGCAACATCTTTTACAATATTAGTCCTAATTCCATCATAACCGGTACTGGTTTTATTTTTTAATGAAATGATTATTTTATTGATGTCTTCTGGAATTGTCGGAGTCAAGAAAATAGAATTAGAATTATATGTCAATTTATTTAAAGAGTTATTGAAGGTATCGAATTGTTTATTATTATTATTAATGTCAAGAAAAAAGTCATTAAACGTTTTAGCGATGTCTTTGGGATTGGTTATTGTTTCGTCGTTGGTAATAATTTGTTCTACGCTATCGATCGGGAATTTATATTTGATCTCATTAATAACATTCCATGTTGCTTTGCTTTTATTTGTGGCAGTCGTAATGTAGTAATCGTTTTGGGATTTTTTTGTAAGCCTGATTATTTTTTTGTATCTCTTCGCATATGTCTTGAATGCGTTTTTGTTTGATGCATTTGGGTTTTTCCTATATTGCCACAAGAGATGGCATTTACGTTTGCTGCATATTTTAAGACCGCGTGAGATCCATTTTGATCCTGATTTGTTAAAAGTTTTCATTTTAGTTAACGGGAAACAAAGGTCATAGAGCATAACAAAGTTTTCGTGGAATTGGTTGTATGCACGATTTGCATCCGAACAGCTGTAAACATCGCTATTGGTTAATTGTTTTAAATATTTAATAAATAGTGCTCTGTTATTTTCAGAATAATTCCTTTTTAACGAATACCAATATTTTAATGTGCAAGTTTTTTTAACCGGAATTGTTGTAATTTGTGCATTGTGGTCTGACAGTGCTAGCTCCTTGATAGTGACTTTGCATGATTTTAAGTTGTGGGCTATATTGTCTATACAGCTTTTACTAGCGAAACGCGTTATTTCCTTGACCTGTAGTTTCAGGTTATGGCTAATTAATAGATCTGTAAACTCGCTGGAAGCCCTAGATTGCTTTAGAATATTGATGTTGAAATCTCCGCACAGGATTATTTTCTTGTCATTTAAGCTTATCCTTGTTAAAATCTTATTTAACGTTGTAAAAAAACTTGTTATGGAATTGGCAGCGGAATTTGGAGGCCTGTAGATACATATAATTATTATTTGATTTTCCACTAATTCGATGGCAGAGCATTCAATTGTATTACTAATCGATAATTTTGAAATGTTATTTAATACCTTGAACTTGATGTTGTTTTTTAATAATATACACGATCCTCCATGCCTGCTATTTCTCATATAATAAGACACAAGCCTATAGTTTGAGATTGTGAGATATGCTTCGTCACCTTCTGTCATGTTATGTTCAGTGATACATAGTACGTCTACAGAAACATTTTGTGTGGCTAACTCATGGATACAAATAGATAGCATATCAGATTTATTGAGTAATCCATTAATATTTTGATGGAGAACAGTAATAAAATTATAAGCGAAATAAATTATTTGAATTTGGGCTTTTATTTTTGGGTGATTCAAGGTATTCCGACTTGTTTCTTAAATCGCTAATGCTATCGGCACTTTCTCTATTATGATTACTTAGCCCATTTTGATCAAAATCTAAAGTAACTTGGACACATTTGTCTACAGACGATTTACTATTTTTATTTAACAATATTTTCCTATATTGAGATACTTTGAAATGATAGTTTAAACATAATATTTCTTTTAACAGTGACCTTGCAAGGTTTAATACATAATTTCGACTGCTTGGTGGAGATCTGGAATAGTTCATGTCTATGTACAATACATTTTCATATTTCTTACCGATAAACCGGAGTAGATAGTTAATTTTAGACTCTTTTAAAAACCTGTTATGTGGTACTTCACTTATGATCACATTTGTGTTAGCTGCTAGAGAAAGCCAACGATGTAGATTTATGTCTATATCAGACGGATTTTTGTCGCAGCATCCGCCAAGTACAATAACGTAGTCGCTTTTAGTCAGTGTGTTGATGTCTTTTTGTGGGTATCTCAAGATTTCTTTTAGCACTGCACCGGGTTTTATGTAGGAGCTGACAGTATACTCTGGCCCAAGTAGGTTTTGCAAGATGTTACGTAAACCTCGTCCTTGGCCATCGCCTAGAATAATTACCCTGTGCTTGTCAATTTGTGTTTTTGTTATAACTGGTGCGCTTACTGTAGATGGTCGTTTAGTTTCCTCATTAATTTTATAGTTATCTTTGTGGGGCGGTGTATTTGATTGGTCTATCATATTGCTCTCGGAAACATTTTGTTTAGTAATTGGTTTACTGGGTGATAATAGGGTGTTTGTGCAAGTACTACTGGCCAGATGTATTGGAGAGTGGCGAGAAGTGCTTAATCTCATGTTTAGTAGTCTCTTCGACACTGGTGATGAGTGGTTTTTTTGTTGAGGGGTAGTACAGGTTATTTTCTTCAGTAATTCAATTTGCATTTGCTGATCATGAATATGTTGTTTTAATTGAGAGTTTTCGAAGTTAAGATTTTCAATTTCTATATCTGCGCTTTTTAATTTTCCTTTAAACTCATTTATTTCACGTTTTAGGTCCTCAACAAATGAATGGTCATTATTTTGTGTTGCGCTCTGCATACTCAACATAGTCGAATCTAACATAGTCGAGTTCAATATATCTTGACTAGTCGAATACGATAAGTTTACTTGTGATTGGGATCTCGTCAGTTTGTTTCTCAAAGTCACATTTTCCATCTCAATTGTTTTTATTACTAACAAAACAAGATAGTTTTGTTCTGTTTGTGTTCAGAGTATTCTAAGTCAATCTTAAGAAATGCAAAACAAAACAAAAAGCAAAAAGAGATTCTTCTATTAGTGAGGTTTGAACGCACTGCCTTTTGATGCACTATGCGTCTTGCTTAACCACCGCGCCACGGCGGTGCGAACTCTCAATTCGAAAATTGTGTGTGCTTTCTATCGCGGCGTAAGTTATTACTAATTAGTCACCGTCTTGCGGTCGTCGTAGATGACCATATAAGGTAGCGAATTCGCACAGCACGCCACTGTCGCTGCGGTGAGTCACACTGAGCACTGAGTCACTTATAGATAACGAGTCTTGTTGATTTTGGATTTTTTGTTTTTTGTTGCTTATTCACACACCATTTGCTTTAGTTCACTTCTGGTTTTTCCATCGTTCACACAGACACTTTTCACTTCGGTTAGTTTATATTTTAATGTTAAATTTTTGTAATTATAATTTAGAGAATTTTTTTGCAACGGAGCTATCACTATTTGTGTGCGTCCCTCGACGCGCGCGCACAAGTAAGTAAAAATGGCCTGGGGTTAGGGCCTCCAAGTCGTTCGGGTCCGAAGACAGCGGGCACAATGGACGCGAGTTCAATACAGCTTCAATGCGGCAAAATACCGTAGCTAACTCCTCAAAGGTGAGAACGGTGTCTCCCAACAATCTGCGCCAGAGTCCCTTTGCCGCTTTCACCGCGGCCTCAAAAATACCCCCCCAATGGGGGCAGGCTGGCGGGTCAAACAACCAAGTGACCCCTCGGCGGGCTAATTTGTTACCAATGTCAGCCTGGTTCTCAGCAAGGAAGGCGTATACCTCTTTCAAATAGTTACTTGTACCCTTGTAGTTAGTACCGCAATCAGACCTGATCAAAGTAGGTAACCCACGACGAGACACAAATCTATCCAAAGTCGCCACAAAGGCCTCCGTCGAGAGAGAGGTTACCAACTCCAAGTGCACTGCCTTAGTTGACAGGCAGACAAACACACACAAATAAGCCTTAACAATTTTACTATTGCGAAGAGTAGACGTCTTCACCGAAAAGGGACCAGCAAAGTCCGTTCCGACGCCTGCAAAGGGTCTCGCCTCATTGACACGATCAGCCGGCAAGTCTCCCATCATTGGCTGCATAGTAGAGGCCTTAGTCCGATAGCACGGCAAACAACGGAAGACAATGCTACGAATAGTACGACGGGCCGACAATATCCAAAACTCTCGCTGCAGAATGGCCAACAGCGCATTGCAACCGGCATGCGAGTTCTTAATGTGACGATCAGTCACCAACAATTTAATCAAATGGCCTTCCTTAGGCAACAAAAAGGGGTGACGGACCCCATAAGGAAGGCTAGAGTGCCTCAACCGTCCCCCAACACGCAAAAGACCCGTATTGTCCAAAAAGGGGTTCAATTTACTAACGGCTCCCGACAATTTAGTCTTACCAGACTTCAAAGTTTCAATCTCCTTCTCAAAGTGCGCAGCCTGCACGGAGCGGACCCAAAGGAGGAGTGATTCCTGTCGCTCTTGAGGAGAGAGAACCGGTGACAGGCGTTTGTCCTCGGGATTCCTAGAATTATGACCAAAACGCCTGATCCACGAGGTAACGTTCAACAATTTGTCGAGGGAGCTGTATCTATTCAACAAGAAATCATGGTCAAAAGGAGGGTCCTTTGTTCCAACAGCGAGCACCTTGAGCCCGGGCAAAGGACCCGACATCAAGACTGGCGTTCGAGGCCAATCATCCTCGGGGTGAGTCAGCCAGTCTGGTCCCCACCATAGGGGGTGAGCAATCAGGCGGGGTGCCATGCACCCACGTGAGGCCACGTCGCCTGGGTTCAGATCTCCAGGCACGTGCCTCCAAATCAAAGGCGTTTCAGAATTTTGTATCTGGGACACTCGGTTCGCCACAAAGACCTCCAAAGAGTGGACGGACGTCTTCAACCAACACAAAACAATTTGACTGTCCGTCCAGGCGTAAGAAGCCCGAATGTCCACAGTTCGACCCAAAGTGTGAGCAACGTGGTTCAATAGACGCACAAGAAGCGCCGCCCCTGACAATTCTAGCTTAGGGATGGTCAGTGCCGTCCGGAGAGGGGCCACCTTGCTCTTGGCCATAACCAGTGACAACTTCACCTGGCCTGTCGAGCTGACGGTGCGCAGATAAACAACAGCTGCATAACCGTGCGAAGACGCATCACAAAACCCATGAAGGGAAGCAGTGTAGCTCCCAGGGGGGAGGATAGCGCGGGGTAACACGACCTCGTTGACTGCAGGGAGTGCGGATACAAATTGGAGCCAATCTTCCAACAGGGTTTCCCGAAGTGGCTCGTCCCAGCCAAGTTCTGCAGTCCAAAGGCGCTGAAGAAAACATTTCGCCCAAAACAATACCGGACATATCCAACCATTCGGGTCAAAGGTCCTCGCAACAGTAGACAACACCAGTCGTTTAGTCCAAGTGTGAGGTGACTCCAAGTCGACATCGTATGTAAAGATGTCTTGGACTGGTCTGTACTGAACGCCGAGAACGGCCATCATAGCAGGGTTGTCAACATTCTCAAACAAAAGGGGGTCCTGCCTATGATCGTCCGGCAAACCTTCCAATAGCGCTGGCGAGTTGGACACCCATTTACGCAACTCATAGCCAGCGGAAGCTAAAATTCCAATCAATTCGTCACGCAACAGGACGGCTTCAGCAACTGTGGGAGCTCCAGTACAAACGTCGTCAACATACAAGTCCGTTTTCAAGATGGCGGACGCACGAGGGAACTTCAAACGCTCTCGGTCCGCAAGCTCCCAAAGTGAGCGAATAGCAACAAAAGGGCTCGATCGGAGACCGTACGTATTCGTGTTGAGCTCGTATACAATCATGGGATCCTGGGGTTTCTCTCGCCACAGGATCAATTGATAACGTCTGTCATCCTTATGAATAACCGTTTGGCGGAACATCATTTTGATGTCGGCCACAAAAACTACCTGATGACGACGGAAAGACGTAATGACGTCACAAAGATCCCTCAACAATTTGGGACCTGAATGCAAGCAATCATTCAAGGAGACACCAGACGAAGTCCGCGCAGAACCATCAAATACCGTGCGCAGCTTACCGGTTGATGGCTTGAGGACCGCGTGATGCGGCAGGAAATAATGCTCAACTGAACGCCAATCCAAATTAGACACCGACATGTGTCCCAAATCTGCGTATTCCCGCATGAAATCCAAGTATTTCTGCCGCAGCACCGGGTCCCTGCCCATGCGGCGCTCCATAGCCAACAATCTCTTCTCGGCGGTAGGTCTGGATTCGCCGAGAGGTGGTCGCACTGGAACAAAAGGCAACCTAGTAACAAGCCGGCCGGAACGGAGTCGATCTGTGTTGTTCTGATAGAACAACTCGCACTCCTCGTGTTCCGGGTTCAAACGGGCTACCTGAGGGGGCTCTTCAACCTCCCAAAACCTCTGAACGGCGTCAGAGAGGGCGGAGCCGGATGACAACACAAGATCAGGCTCAGGTGGAGGGGGAACCCTCAACACTGGTCCCATCATCGCAAAGCCAAAGATGGTCGAGACAGCCACCAAACCGTCTGGCTGCAGAACCTTTATCTTACCCAAAAATATTCTCCCTAGTACATCGGAACCCAATAACAAATGCGTTGTACTAGGGGAATCAAACCGGGGGTCAGCCAATTCTAGGCCTGACGTCAACCGGACAATTTCTGAAGACAGCTGACATTGAGGATGACTACCCAAAATATTTGTCAGAACAACGGCCGAAGCAACAATTTTAGGCTCCAAACAATTTACAGGAGTGAGCCCAAACCAAGTCTGTCCCTGCACACTGGTGACAGCTGCTTCGCCCACTCCCTTAAGCGTGCCTGAAAAGTCACGCACATCCAGGCCCACCCGACCCGCTAAAGAAGACGACAAAAGGCAACCTTGGGCTCCCGTGTCCAAAATGGCACGGACCACAACAGAGTCCCCCGTGGGCCCCCAGACCCTGACCGATGCCGTTGGCAACAAAACCGTGTCGATCTGAGGGGGTTCCTTAGCGGGGCAGGCGCCAATGTCCTAACAATGCCTGGGCGGCGACCGATCGCCGCACCCAGGCTCTGGTCTTTCGCGACGAGGATAATGGTCAAATTCCTCGTCCGCGCGGTGTCCCGAGCCACGCGCCATCGCTGGAAGGGCATATCCCACCGGATGCCTGAATGGTGGGGGGCGTGACTCCAACCGGGGACGTTCCGCCAGTGGAGGGGAGGGAAGGCGGTGCTGGTCTGGCCAGCACTGCCTTGCAAAAGCTACGGAA
This sequence comes from Hydraecia micacea, assembly GCA_914767645.1. Classification (NCBI taxonomy): domain Eukaryota; kingdom Metazoa; phylum Arthropoda; class Insecta; order Lepidoptera; family Noctuidae; genus Hydraecia; species Hydraecia micacea. Next base: position 11,166,945 of record OU611788.1, on the reverse strand, counting down.
TCGCCTTTACGGGGGGAGACCAAATGGCGGTCGCGCGGCTCCCGATCAACTTGCGCGGGGGGTGGAGTGCGACGCTCAAAATTGCGGACCTCTCCCCGGTTCTGAACCGGCGAGCCAGAAGCCCGGTGACCAACTCCATCATACCCCCCTGTGCGCGAACCTCCATCAGAGGCTGGTCTGCCAGCGTGGTTCGCGTTAGCGCACAAAATGTCCAAATGGGACCCCCTACAAATTCTACAAGGGCGGGGGTTGGGGCAGTCCCGATGGAAGTGGGCCCCCAAACATGAGAAGCACAGGCGGCGTGCATTGGCAATTCGGCGGCGGGCACTCACGTGCAGTTTCAAAAAGGCCGCGCAAGTTGCCATGCCATGCCCCGTGTCCTTACAAAAGTCACAAGCAGGACGACTCTGGGTGCCAGCAAAACGGGTGGCGGGACGAATATCAACAGGCCCGCGGGCCCTAGTCCGTCCCTGGTCTCGTGGCCGAGAAGACGGTTGGCGTGACTCGGTGGCAACACTAGAGTTATCCAAAAACCGACACTCATCCTCCAAAAATTTGATGATGTCACCAAATGGGGGGAGGTGGGTGACACTATCCCCACCATACTTTTGCTCGAAACGAGCCCTCAAATCGGCAGGAAGCCGTTGCAGCACTACATGCACCAACAAGTAAGACCAATGGTCCACCGGCAACTCTAGTCGCTTTAAAGCGTTGGTCGCTGCCACCAACGGGTTCAGCAGGTCAGTACGCAATGCTGACAATCTAGTAATGACTGGTAAACCCAAAATCTGTTTTATATGAACGTCAGCCAAACAACGTTTGTTTTGGTACCGCCGGGTGAGTAGTTCCAGAGCGGTAGGGTAGGCTGAGTCAGTCACCGACAAATGCTGTACTAAGGCTCGGGCCTCACCTTCTAGAACAGACAACAAATAGGCCAACTTTTGGGCAGGTCTGAGGTCCGAGCGTGCATCAACCAAACTTTCAAAAAGGTTTTGGAAACCTAACCAGTGGTCCAAGCGACCGTCAAAATGTGGCAGCTCCAAAGTAGGCAACCTACTCAATAGTCCGGGACCTGAAACAACCGAGGTCTCTGGGTTGACCTGGACAGGTGTCCGGCTCTCCAATATTTCCTGAGCACGTTGACCAATGACATCCCCCTGGACCAAGATCTGGTCGTAGTCAGCAAGAACCTTATCTCGTGCTGCCTGGTCCAGGTCTTTCAGATCCACTTCGTCAATGAACTCGTTGAAGCGGGTGAGTAGAGCATCAACTTTGCCGAGTCTCACATTCAACTGCTCGTACCGAACAAGCGTGACCTTTTCAAGATCCGGGCGCTCAGCAGTTGCTGCAGCTGAAGTGAACCACCGTAGCTGTGTGGTCAATCCACTGATTGCCTCTCTCACTGCTTTGTATGCCATTGCACAAACAAAACAATAATTCAAATAAACAAAAAAAAAATTAAATAACAAATTCAAACAATATATAAGAAATCCAAAGCAAACAATTTAACTGCTATCTGGTAGTTAAATAACCCAAGGAAATACAAACAAACAGTTTAACTTTTTACTGATATTCAACAACTCAAAAAAAAATAAAAGGAAATACCTACAAAGCAAACAATATTATTATTATAATTAAACTGCAACGACTCAAGACAACAACAAAATATTGGTTCCAATTTACTGAACAACAATAAACTTTTATTTTAATTTAAAGTAATTTTAATATTCAAATGTTAATTTTCTCAACATCCAATGAGAACAAGTCAGATACAAACAACAAGGGGCTGTAACATAGGCTAATCCAATAAACTTTATTAGTATATGTAACCCGGCTGACTATGGTAACATCAGTTTACTTTTCCTCAACAATTTAAACAAATAATTATGGTCAACAAATACAGTAAGTTACTATTTCTCTGAAGAGACTGCCAAGTAATTAGCCTACTGCAAATGACCACTACTGTTGTTGTGTATCAGATAACCACGCTCTGCTACCAAAATATGTTGACTTCAGCCAAGGCCCTGGCCATAGGATTTTACAAGTACGTGGAAGCGTGATGATGGTGGGCCTTGGAGACAAGAGTGAAGAGTCAACTGTCCGCGATGCGCGGAGCTAGATTTAAAATAGTCAATCACTCACCTGGTTGAGGAAGGCTGGTTCTGTAGCCTACCTGGATTTATGTGTATGTAAGTGAATGTATAATGGGTAGCGGGATCGTCCGAAAGGGTTACCGCTGCCCCGGAACATAAAGGGCTAAGGAAGGAACACGGGTGGGTTTTAGTCAGTAAGAGTCTGACACTCCCTTCCGCTCCACGCAGAGCGGGAGGAGTCATTAGATGATTTCCCATCCAAAAAAAAAAAAAAAAAAAAGTGAATGTATAATGTACTGTGTAGTGAAGTTAAGTATTCCAGGGTTCCGCTCAACAGGCCGGTGATCTTCAGGGCACGCGGTTTTCACCAAAATTCACACTAAACCCGTTATGTATAGTCAAAAGGGGTTGCGTACAAACAAAACAATGGATCACAACAAAATGTCCACAAATATTACAGATTTTTCTAGATTACATTAAATCACAATCAACAAGCAAAAAATTCAAGCCGGCATTTTTTTTCAAGGCTAACCGGAAGAGAGGTTAAACATCAAAAAATGAACATAAATTTCTAATAAACATAAATTATTACATAGCAAACAGTTCGGCTTTACAAGGGGTCGTTCAACTACTGATGCCGGTGTTGAACTTTTAGGACATATTTATAATGCTTGGGAAGATAAATGCGATGCCTTGGGCATCTTTTGTGATTTGTCCAAGGCATTCGATTGCGTTTTTCACGAAACTTTAATCAGGAAACTCCGCCACTACGGGATCCGGAATAGTGCTCTGGATCTTCTTACTTCATATTTGAGTAAAAGGATTCAAAGCGTTGACGTTAATGGAAAAAGATCACCCGGATCTATAGTAACAATGGGAGTCCCACAGGGCTCAATTCTTGGTCCTTTCTTGTTTCTTATTTATATTAATGACTTGCCGTACCTCATAAAGGATAATCATGATATAGTGTTGTTTGCAGATGACACTTCACTTTTGTTTAAACTTAAACGTCAGCAGTTGGTTACTGACGATGTAAATAGCGCGATCTCGAAAGTAGTCCACTGGTTCAATGTTAATAATTTACTTCTAAACGAGAAAAAAACCAAATGCATTAAGTTTACGCTACCTCACGTCAGGCAGGTGAAAACTAATGTGTTGATAAAGGGCGAAGAATTGAATCCTGAAGACAGCACAGTATTCTTGGGCATAACTTTGGATGCTAAGCTTCAGTGGGGTCCACATATAGACAAATTGTCAAAAAAGCTAAGTTCCGCAGCATACGCTGTTAGAAAAATTCGTAATTTAACTGATATAGAGACTGCCCGTTTAGTGTACTTTAGCTATTTTCATAGTGTAATGTCGTACGGTATTCTATTGTGGGGAAATGCCGCCGATATTCAGACTATCTTTGTTTTGCAGAAGCGAGCTGTTCGTTCAATTTATAAATTAAGTCCGAGACACTCTCTCAGAGACAAATTTAAAGAGATTAATATAATGACTGTGCCTTCTCAGTATATTTATGAAAATCTTTTATATGCCCATAAAAATATAAAATTGTTTAAAAAATACAGTGATATCCATAATATAAATACTAGGAACAAACACAAATTTGTTGTACCTACAACAAGGCTCAAGAAAATAGGTGGCTCATTCAGATGCCAATGTATACGCTTTTACAATAAACTACCAAGCCAAGTTCAAGATCTAAGCCTTAATAAATTCAAATCATTCATTAAACGTAAGTTGTGCCAGAAAGCCTTTTATACTGTTAAAGATTACATTGAGGACAAAAAAGCTTGGGATTGATCTGCTTCCAATTCTGTATTTTGAACATTTTTTTTTTTTTTTTTTTATATACACATTGACATTAATGAATTTTATATAAACAATGACATGTGCTTACTTTGTAAAGTATTACATTCTTTTAATTATTGTGAGTGTGAAGACAATGTGGGTCATTTTATTTTTTACTTATTATTTTATTTTGATTATTTTCTTTCTTCTGTTTAGTTTTGTCATGGTCTGGCAGTTTGAGTAATTTATGTGGCCTACCCAAATGTCCTTTCTTTGGTATTGTTCGTCGAATCGTTGAGCTCCTTAAGTTTTGAGTTGAGCTGCACGAATTCTGACAAATGCGTGCACTGACTGGACAGGTCCACTCAATCTGTGTGGTTCTTTCTTCAAAAGACCATCTCGGACTTCGATCTACATGGTCTTCAAATAACCTGACCAAGATTATGTCTGGACTTTAAAAGAGACTGTGACCTCTGAGTTTGTTTCGGCCTTTCTTCTCAGAGTAGTCAGATAGGAAACGCCGACCTCATCTAGTTTTTAAAATATGATTGACGTGTAAAAGTGTTTGTGCAAACCTACTTACAGAAATAAAATCATTTATCATTTATCATTTATCAATTGAAGCTCCAAATTAAAATTGCTTAATTTCACAGAAAGTACAGAGCTCTGCGGGGGAAGGAGGGCACTCGTATGAAGATCTCGCGTTAAAGACTTCATTAACTACAATCGTTGCCACTTCACTGCGAATGACGCGAATTTTGTTAAGTGGTGTTTTAAAATATATTTAGTTTAAGGAGATTCTCAAACGTCTGCAACAAAATTGCTCTTTTTGAACTAAATTTTTAAGACGGTGCACGGTGAAAGTTTATGGTGGAGGATAAAGAACTTTTTGGAATCGGATTTATTAGTAAGCAATCGCAAACATGCAGTGCGATGATCAATACTTTTTATAATGAACCACGTGGTACATGATTATAATAAGTTTTTTTTTTAAGTGAAAACTTCTTAGGCACGTTGGGCATTTTTTGAGATGGGAAAAAACTATTAAACTCACGCCACTGTTACCGTAATCGACAGCGCTTTGGATGTGTTCTACTGTCCTTGGGATGTACTCGGTTTTAATGTATATCCGATATGTCAGTGAGTGATGGCAAAGTATTGTGTTTGTGTTTTGTTTTCACTTCTGTAGACACTCCCGGAGTGCCACTGTTTTTTTTTAAAGTTTGGTACCGTCTGTTATTATAAATATAATTTTACAATTTAGGGATAAATCGTAAAGAGAGTAACAATTAACAGAATTTAATCTGGCGTCCGAGCTAGGTTACATGGTAACTTTGCAAGTATCATGATGTTTCAATTATTTTAGGGTCGGCTTCTAGTCTAACTGGATGAAACTGAATACCAGTATTTTACGAATGACAACTGGGACCAGGACCCGGGTGCCAGGTACCTGGGGGACCAGGGTTTAACGTGCTTTTTGAGGCACGGAGGGGTCTCGGTAAGTAAAGATAGTCACCCATCCACGGGCCGACTGCAGCAAGCGTAGCTTCACCTGATCGATCGACCCGTTCGGCTGTTATTACTAAGCTACGAACAGAGATATTATATTGAGATTTTAGATACAGAGAATAACAGGTGTAAAAAGATACTTGACGAAACCAAAAGTCACTTGTTCTCCCCGCCAATGTAAAATTTTTTTGTACTGGATACCTGGGAACCTTTTGGTTATGGAGATATTGAAGGTCAAAATTCCAACTTTTACTAACGTTTTTAAAGAAAACATGTCTTTAATGTTATAACATAACTTTAAATACCCTCACGAGCATGCACCCATAAGCACAATGTTTTGCGTGCGTTACATTGCGCACTACTGCAAACAACAAATCACACTAAAAATAAAAGTCGTTTCCCAGCAATTATTTTGTGCAGTGTTACTTAGTTTGATGTATAGAATGCATAGTTTACGGCTATGTAATGTGTCTTCACACCCTGACCTATCTAATTATCCATGTAAAGATAATTACAAAAACTATGCAATATTAAAATATAGGTTCAACATCTTACTTCTTTATCCCATAACTCAAAGCATATTAAAAATGACAGACACCTGTATTCTTCATAAATAAAATGAGATAAAAAGTAATTTATTGAAGCCACGTAAAGATGGAATCTTACAGTCAATGTTGAGAGGCAGCGTGGAGGAAACACAGACATTAACGTTTTACACCCAAAAGCTTTTAGCGTATAAATATTGTGTACAAACACTGTATTCGTGTCTACAGTGTTGTGTTTTTGTATGAAATACGGCGGTTTTTTTAGCTTTATATCTATCCCTTGAGGTCTATATATAAAGTTTATGGGGATATTATATTTAGGTATTAGGTAATAATGATTTCCAGCCACTGCAGGGCAAAGGCCTCTCTCTCTCATAAATAGAAGGCACGAGCATTGATCACAACGCTTGCTCAATGCGGATTGGCGATTTCAGTCTTAGGTATATTAATTATAAGTCCAGATTCCTAATCTTAACTTCCTAACTAATTTATAAATGCGAAAGTAAGTTTGTTTGTTACCTTTTCACGCTTAAACCACTGAATTGATCATCCTGAAATATTGCATATACGTTGTCAGGTGTACAGAAACGGACATAACCTTGCATCCCGAAAAAAAGTGCTATTCCCGAGGAAAACAACAATAACGTTATTATGATTATAGATGGCGCCACGTGTCTTTCGAATCATGATTGAATTATATTAGACATTTTAGAGTTTAGAGTTTTTTCGTGAGCAGCGGGGCGCTACTAGTTAATTATAAGTCCAGATTTCCTCACGATGTTTTAGATATCAGTTATAATAATGCCTCTAGCCTGTAATTTTCTTAATAAAAGGGAAAAGAATCTTCTCATAGAAAAAGATAGGAGCATTGATAATCATACTAATAATAGTGTTATATGTTATATAATATTAAATTGTAATTTCTATAAACTTTGCAGGTGTGAACTTCTGGTGGTTGTTACACTTAGTTACATATACTGTACTTGTCATAGTAATCTGTGGAAACTGTTTCTGGATTCTGTTAAACAAATTTTTATACTTATGTTTGTTATTGCATGTTTGTTTCCCAAATAAAATAAAATAAAATACTAGCATAATCATAATCAGCCTACAATTTTCCCACTGCTGGGACACAGGCCTCATCTCTCTGTGAGACGGAGTGGGCTGTAATCTACCACGCAAGCACATTGCGGCTTTGTAGATGTCACATATCTTCGAATTTTTTTATTCAAGGACATATTGGTTTCTTCAGTATATTTTCCTTCACCGTTTTGAGAGCAGAATCATGCTAGCAATAGGAAAAACTTTAAAAATCTCGAGCTTCATCCTTAACTTTCATCTTACTTATGAATCCTTAGTGTATACATTTTATTCTTAGCGTACATAACCGCTAGCATTATGCTTCAGTAATTAACGAACGTTCCCCACAAACGGCTTTGTAACTATAACAATATCGTAATTACAAAACGTATAAGATAGGATAAGAGAATTTATTTTCCAAAGCATGAGTACACGTTCATAGCATGCAAGATGTTACAAGTAGACGTAGCAAGACTAATATAAATGTATAATCCGCCTAGCCTTTTCCCAACTTTTAAGGGTCGACTCCAGTTCGAGTCCAGCTGTCCAGTCTAAGGCAGATAGGGTTCATACTGATTGCTACTGGAGCAAATTTACTAAGGTCTATATAAATTCATGTTTCCAATTGATGTTATTCCAAGTTAAACAAATATCAACTTTATTTCAATGAAAATTAAGTTAATTTCAGAGTGACTAGCACTATTGACAAAGTTGTAAAAATGTTTGATGTTGTAGCGCAAACTAAACTTTATTGTGTAGGAATTAAAGTTATTTTTCCATTAATTCATATTTGTTTACATTTTTGGCAAATAAATCGCGAATGTAGTTTCAATCATGAGCTGAATTAATGGTTACAGTTTGCGCGACGATGTGCCTGTCACCGACACCGACTACAATGTTTTAAAATTGCAAAGACTAACATACCTGCGCGAAAAAAAAAGGTAAAAGCTTCAAAAAGTAAATAGCAAAAAAGAAAAAGCAAACAGAAATTTAAAGTTTGTTCAGAAAAAATACGAGAAGCGAATGTGCACACCTTATGGTCGGTTGAATGAGAGATAACGACCAGAGTTCGGTTATTTATGACTAACGAGCCTATTCAGGGGAGCTGTGCTTCCAAATGGAGATTTATGAAACAGAAAATGTCGGATAACGTACGTCTTGAGTATAATTTGTTAGCGACGGGCGGTGTGAATTCTGTGCTATCTGTGCAAACTGGGTGACTGCGTGTTGTGTAGTCTGGGAACTGGGAAATTGGAAGCTGTGGGTAAATTGTGTTTGATTCGTTTCTAGGCAATAGAGATGATAGATTTTTCCAAAGTAATGGAATATATTTCTGTTGGGGGCGCACTGCTAACATCCATTTTTCATGAGTCAACAAACAAACATAACATCACGCCTGTATCTTACGAAGGGGTTGACAGAGAAACGATGTTTTACATAAACATATTGCGCATGTGCTCTTTGAGTGCACAGGCGTCACCTAGATTAGGTCAGAAACCCTCGGGACACCCAGATTTTAAACAGATGTTCTCAACAGAACAGGAGACTTAATCAGCTTCTGGAGGGAGGTGGGCTGGTTAGAATAACCACCGACGGCCGCCATGGCCCACCCACAATGGTCCATTTGAAGGACTAAGTGCGGAAACCAAACCAATAACATAGAACATAAACATAACTGGTACAGAAACACCACCTGCACCTTAGGGTATATAAAATAACTAGCTTCTGCCCGCGACTTCGTCCGCGTGAAATTTTAGCCCCCGACCCATCGCGTCGCATCTCATCGCCTGTCCGCGCTATTACATCGTTTTCGGTTAGCGTTCTTTCCGACTTTTTTTCTATTTGCTCAGCTCTTAAGAGTGGTAGCGTGATTTTAAATAGCCTATAACCTTTCTCAAAAAATGGGCTATCGAATGCAAAGCAAAATTTTTGTAATCCGACTGGTAGTTCTATAGATTAGCGCGTTCAAACAAACAAACAAACTCTTCAGCTTTATTATTAGTATAGGTTATACCTAGATAAAACATTGTCCCTACTAATTTTGTTAAAGAACTTCATTGTCTAAACTGCACATTTTCGTTCCTTTGTCAAAAATATCCACATAACCACTCACACTCGTAGGAGCAAAATGTCGGCCAATCGGGATCGACCATAGCAGTAATCTGTTACTCATGCTGGCTGTGACAACTGCCTGATGGATCAGCTGTTCACGGCTTACGTTAGTTTTTCTTGCCAGCTGAATTTAAAGTCAAAGTTCATAAAATATTTTTGAAGATTTCTCCCTGTATGGAGTAAAACTGGAAAAAGTAACGAAAAAGCGTTATGCCCGTTCCATGCGACTTTCTCTCATATAATAGAAGGAGAGAGAGAGAGAGAGATAGTTTTCATGGTCTTCAAGGGTGGTTTTCAAAATCCAACATGGCGCCTGAGATTATTTTCAAATTTTTCATCATGGGTGTCGTTTTCATGGTTTTCGAGGGTGCCGAAGCCAATAGTGAGATCAAAATGAGAATCCAAAATAGCAGCAACTTTATGAGAGCCTCTAAAAACTTATACAAGATGACTCTGTATACACATATTTACTTCTTTTGAGAGGGACTTTCTCTTATATAATAGAAAGAGATGTCTCTATCTCTTTCTATTATATGAGAGAAAGTCGCATGTAAATATACGAAAGTGTGTGTACGTATGAATATTGCGTAAGGAACTTCGTTCCTGACCGCATACGTTTTTTTATTTTGGAACCTAGAACGAAGATTATAAGCAGCTGCGCTCCCAATCTCGTCTAAAAAATCTAGACCAATCATAATGTTGGCAGATATCATAATTATATGCAATAAATGTAGCGGACACATGCGGCGTTTTACAAACTATTTTGTTTCATAGCTAAGGTATTTAGAAATCTAGACATGTAACCGGATCCCTCACAAAGGATGTCCATTGATTTATATTTTGTAAAATGTTCGTTGAGGAAAATGTATTCTAACCTTGTACTATTTACACGTGTTTCGGTTCTGTATAGCAAACAAAAACAAAAATACGAAACAAAACTGAACTAAAAACTTTCACATGAAAAATCTCTTTCCTACGTTATTCAATTCCACAAATTCATTCCGTAGTGAAACACATCATTAATGAATGAAACATTTTATTCATATTTGGTTTTTCACGGGATTAATTGATGCAAACATGTGTCCGACAGCGAAATTAAAATGGCGACGGTTCAATAAGTATTGCTGATAGCCAACAACGGTCAGCAATTAAGGAAATCAAATAAAATTCAATAGGAAACATTTGTCGGGAATTGCTAAACCCTAAGCCGAAAGGGCCCAATTTGCATTTTATTAGCATGAGATTGGAATAAAAATGTGTTTATACTGGAATGAAAGCGAGATGGCTCGCCATAAAGAGATCGAAGGGATACAGATGTAACAACGCTGCCGCCGTACACAAAGGGTTACACAAATCAAACACGATTTTGTTTCAACAACCGCTTTGCGCAGCTCTATGTCTGTCCTTTTCGTAAATTCTCTACCGCATTTTATCGTGCTTCTGAATACGGTAAATACAAAGTTACTCGCGTTTTTCATCGAACGGCTGAATGTTGTGGTTGCTTGATCTTTTCATGGTGCTCTATAAAATATTTGCTTTGACACTGGTTGACACAGATTCGATTGAAGTCGCAATATAATATATATATATATATCCTGTGTGAGAGGCAGGATTAAAAAGTTTTTCAAAAAACCTGTTATGCTGTGATTGTCCTCCTGTCTACCCCATAATATCACACTGCAATAACCAATACGTTTTATCATAGATCAGTGACGATCTATGTTCAACAATGGATACTTACGATAACTAATTATATATTATTAGATACGATGATGAAACAGAAATACCAATAAAGCAACGGGTCAGTTATTCATTGCTAATACCTACTATTTGTATTTTTCTGTTAGTATTTTCTCGTTGGCTGATCGAAACTTGACGTGACCAGAGAGCTTGGTTGTTCTTTGGCCAAAGAATTAACATTGCCATTCAACGTGGCAACGCTGCCAGTCCTCTAGGCACGTCTCCGGATGACAGCGATGCGGAGGAGTACTTCGTCGCCTAAAGGTCCTTTGTTATTTTTGTATAGTTATTTAGTTTGTCATTTAATTTAGTAGGTACCTAGTGTAAATAGTTGTGTTAAATATTGTAAAATTTCCTGAAATAAATATAATTAGGTATGTTATTAAAAACGAATGAATGTCGATGGCTATAAGAGTTGGGGAGGAACAAAGAAGCGATGGATAGACTGTGAGAATGATGGTATGGTTAGAAAGGGAGTGACTACCGAGATGACGACTAATAGAGAAGTATGGAAGAAAAAGCCATGTTGCACCGACCCCAAATAAATTGGGATAAGGGCAGAAAAACGGTAATGATGATATTTTCTTCAAAAAAAGAGTGATAGTTATAGTCCGGTCAAGTTAGCTTCAGAAATAGGGGTAAGGTTACATTAATTCGCATAAAGCTGAAAATTGGTATAAATGTTAGGAACACCATTACAAATAAATTGTCTAAAGTCCCCATCGATCCGACGTGTGCAAAAAAAAAATTCAAGGTCAAATGCTGCAAAAATCGGTTTTTTGCGTTTATCAGCTAAATAGTCAGTTCTATCATAGAAATAGATGAGAAAAAATTGTTCAACATGCAATTATCTACAAAAATTGTTCTGACACTTTTTTTCCTAAGAATCACCATTTCGGAGATATAGCGATGCAAAAAGATGTAAATGAAAATTGTGTTCTTCATAATATGTATGTCAACAATTACCTACGTTACAGAGCCGTAATACAAGTAAAAAAATCATATGTATTTAGTAAAAAGCTGTTATTTTGATATTACAAAAAGACACTTCAATTTTATTTATTTGTATAGATAAAGCCATAAAAAATGCTTACCCACCCATGAGACTTCCACTCAGTTAAGCCATCAGAAGCAGTTATTAAGCCTTCCACCATCTACTAAGGTATGGGGCGGACATAATAATAAACAACACATAAACAAAGGTTTGCTACGACGCACCCTTAAACACAAACGAAGCAAAAGGTTAATTAAATTGTCTTTACAACAAATGCCGCAGGCTAAAATTCTAATCAAAGAGTTTTTGTAATGATATAATTTTGGACCTGTAAATATCTTTAACAGGTGTTCCAAGCCTTAAGGAATGTTTTATATTATACATAAGTCTTACATATTTCAATATAATTATATTAGAATTGAGTTTACGACATTTAAGGGATCTGTTAAAAATAACTCGAATAAGGCTATTTGTAGGCGTTCGATCGATGAATAGTAATTCATACCCTAGGTTTCTCGGTAAAAATAAATTACTGTCCCTTTCCGTGGGTGTCGCTATTAACATAATATAGATCCGGAGTTTCTATATTTATGTCTGTAATTTATATGGTGTACATAATAAAGAGTATTCTATTCTATTCTATTAAGTATTTATCTGCCACGAGTGCTGATCCTGGGGCTTAAGGACGCTATCACATTTTTCCACGAATAACAGTGCTTTTCAGGTACCATTTTAATGAACTTGGAGTCGCAACTGCAAGGATATCTTGGTTTCAAATTAAAGATAATATATTCATCTCCAGAATGGCTCCATAACAATTAAATAGCCCCATACAAAATTTTCACAAAAATACGTTTTTACCATCACAGTAATCGCAAAAAATTTAATAAAAAGGGGTTTGAATAAGGACCTATATAGCTAAATCCACTGCATATTTTAACTTAAAAATAAGAAGATATTGTTGCTTATATAGTCCTCTATACGACAAGCTAAATATTTTGTAGATAAATAAATAACTTTTTCATTTATGAGACAAATAAGAAACGCTCTCAAATTTCTCCATACATTTTCTGCCCGCGGACACTTGCGGTTCGTCATTCCGCGCTCAGAGGCGCTCGTGGAAGCACGTCTGTGTCGCTTTCTCGCAAAAAATAATTACGTAAAAAAGTGAGTTCCGAGTTGTGTACTGAGGTCGGACGAAGTTGATACTTTTTCGGACCGAAATAAAATTAAGTACGATTATTGGTATTTGTTTCAGAAACAAATACTTAGTTGTAATTTTTACAAGCTTTTATTTAACTTGCAATGTATTTATGTATGTATGTAACTATGTTTGTTCGGGTGGACTCTTGCAACTAAATTTTGAAGCAGATATCTTCAACCGATTGAGCTGAAATTTTGTATGCACGTTTAGTTTAGATGACAATGCATGGTTAGCTGTGTGACGTTATTCTAAATCCAAAATGGCGGAACGCCCAAGATGGCGGACTACTTATTTTTAAGGCACTCCTACAATATGGATATCAAATGAAAGGGATTGCTGAGAATAACTCGAAAAATAAAATGACGTCACTCTAAATCCAATATGGCGGACTTCTAAAGATGGTGGACTAGTTATTTTTAATGCACTCCTACAATATGGGTAGGTATCAAATGAAAGGGATTGCTGAGAATAACTCGAAAAATAAAGTGACGTCACTATAAATCTAAAATGGCGGTCATCTTTCTAAAGATGGTGGACTAGTTATTTTTAATGCACTGCAACAATATGGGTATCAAATTAAATTACTTGCTGAGGATGACTTGAAAAATAAAGTGACGGCATTCTAAATCCAATATGGCGGAACACCAAAAAATTACGGACTAGTTATTTTTAATGCACTTCTACAATATGGGTATCAAATGAAAGGGCTTGCTGAGAATAACTCAAAAAACAATGTGACGTCACTCTAAATGCAATATGGCGGACTTCTAAAGATAGCGGACTAAGTTTTTTATGCTTTCCTACAACATGGGTATCAAATGAAAGGTCTTGCTCAGAATACGTATGCGATTTAAACTCCACAAAAAAACCTGTCCAGCGATAACTAAAAAGTAAAAAACAAATTAAAAGTAAAAACTTTTTTTAAAAACAAGCTTTTAGTTAAATGCGTTAAAAAGAATAAAATAAAATTTTCCTTTAAAACTTTTACTATCAACTTATAACGTCATTAAGTACACAAGTTATATGATATAAAAGCTTGTTGCGAGATTTACCTGTGTAGATAAACAAGTAAATAACAAATGATCTGATTGATTTTAATTTTTTTAATTTTCAAACTAAGTAAATGCGAGTCTGAAATCTGAAAAAAACTTTTTTACTTTTAATTTATTTATTTAGTGGATGTAGATGACGGATAAAATTTGTATAAATATTTATTTTATTATTTTATAATCAAATTAAAATGATGGAAATTTTTTTTAGACATTCGATATTAATAGTCGATTTTGGGGTTTTTCGGGGTGATGATTACGAATATAACATCCATTTTTTATTCAAGGTGGCGGATTTTTGTTTGTGACAAATCGACTTACGGCCAATTTCTTCATAATACCAGTATATCCAGTTGTCATGCTACGTCACAGTTTTACTCTTCAATTCAGTAATTTTTTTAGTGAATTATAATGTTGCTATATTGAAGAATACAATTGTGACGTAGCATGACAACTAAATAGACTGGTAATTACGTTTAGTCGGTTAACAAAGTCGCGTGGTTTTTTTGTTTACCTTTATTTAGCTACCTAAACCTATGGAGTATAGTAGTAGTAGAAATGAAATATTTTCTATGTGAAAAGACAGCTGTGCTGCTGGGGAGTTTGTTGCGCCACTTCTTCCCAGTGAAAGCACTAAGAAGTGAAGGGCGGGCGTTTTGGGGGACTGTCTTTTGTAATTTTGACATTCGAAAAGTGCTGATTCTCAGCCTAATTTGAATAAATTACTTGTGATTTACTTTGTTTTAATTTTTAAGTAAATAAAATACTTACTGTTTTCATAAGGGAATGATTATTTTTAAATATCACAACGAAACTCTACGATAAACTCCCAGGCTAGTATTTGATTATGTAATACTCCAACAATTGACATAAAAAATAATATTTAAAAGTACTTAGGTACATCTTTTCAAACTAACAGCAGACTGTGGTATAAATGTGGATGTTCCTTGTAATACTAAAATGTTAAGGTCGTTTTTGGGTACCTAGTAATGAACGTATTGACTGATGAACTTCAACAATACTAAAAACATGATTATCACGCAGATAGTAAGTACTAATAACACTTACCAAATTCGATTGCGAACTTACAACTAACTTTACTCAATAAATACCAGCAAAATTAAAAAAAAATATCTTCAAGTACCAAGATTAGTTCAGTTACGTATAAAAATCGAGCGAACAATGGTTTCAATGTGTGCGTGCGCGTAATGTTGCTGTGTTGCGATTCAGATACCTAAACTTGAGCGAGTTCAAAATGTGATAGCGTCCTTAAGGCATTAGATAATTCACAACAGCACATCGCGAAAACAAATAAGGTTTAAAATAGCTATGCGTTTGATATTAGTTGAATCGAATGATCACAAAAATAAAAGCAATTTTGCAGTTTTAATTAAATTAAATAATAAATACAGGGCTCAGTGAAATAATATTTAGGTATTTCTTTAGTTAATTGAATTTCCTTTATTATCATAACATAAAATATTATATTTTACGCTCAAAATTTTGAGAAGTATGCGATGAAATTTTTTAAACTCTGTTTTACGATCATGAAGCTAATTTATTTTTATGTAATATTTTTGAACATGTCTTTTTTTACATTTGACAATAGACTTATTTTTCTGGCTTGTAATATGCAATAAGCCTAACTGTGCGTTAAAAAACTGAGCGTTTTACGGTGACTACCTTTAGACAGCGCCTTAATTAAAAACTGCCATTAGAAGTTCTTTTACAATCATCTATAAAATTCGAATCTCGACATTTACCCCTTTATTCATAAACGTTGCTTAAATAATTTAAGTAGTGATTAGCGACTGTTCAACCATACACTTTTGACGTTTAAACGTCACTTAACTTTAATAATCGCTTATAAATAAACCCCCAAGGATCCGCGGAATAGAATCAGATGATCGGATTTATGAGAACCCAATGTCCTTGATATTGGGACAGTAAATAATATCTTTCGTTAAAAGGGTCGCTTTATTGGCACCCCTTTCGTTTTATTCGACGATTATGTCATTTTTATGAGCACTACGGTGTTATTTGCGAATTTTATTGACAAACAAATTGTATTATTACATAATAACCACTCACAAAAAATATATATGATTGGTATAAATATTTCAAAGGCACAAAGTGTGACTTATTCATATTTCTTAAATGCAACGGTTATTTATTAAACTCCTCTGCTAAGTTCAAAATGTTCATGAAAGCAAAACATTTTTTTTCTGGAAATTATTTATTAAATGCAAATATTTGATCTTAAACCCTACTTATATCAAATAAACACAAACATCAGCGATATTAAAAAATGAAGTCACGCACAAAATGTGTGTACCTACTTGTCTGTGTTTTACGAGTATATTGATACAAAAACTATCATTACGGACTGCTTGAACGATTACAATGTCAACAAATATTAAAATTGTGTAGGTACTTATCGATTTGTGTTTATCTCAGACATATTTGAAGAGTTAAATAATAAAATCTAAACTAATCCATACTATACTATTTATACTAATTAATTTTATAAATTCGAAAGTAACTCTGTCTGTCTGTATGCTACCTTTTCACACCTAAACCACTGAACGGATTTCGACAAAATTTTGCAAGGAGATAGATGGTATCCTGGAAAAGGACATAGACTACTTTTTGTCTCGAAAATAATCCTACAGAGGGTGACATAGGGGATGAAAGTTTATATGGAAAACTCAGCGTTACACATAGGTATTTGGATGAATGATATTTGGGTTAGGACGTAGGATACTTTTATCCTGGTAGTATCCCGTGGGACAATATCCGACATCCACGCGGGCGAAGCCGCGGGCAAAAGCTTGTATTATTATAAACAGAAAAGATTTGATTTTTTGTATGTTTGTCTTTTACCCTTTCACGCTAAAACGGCTAAACGGATTTTGATGAAATTTGACACTTGGGTAGACCATGACCCGGATTGGGGCATTTAGAATACTTTTATCCCGATATTCCCACGGGATCGAGACTTATGCGGGTGAAACCTCAGGATGCAGCTAGTAGTTTTATAAAAGCTATAAATAACATCACATACATATAAAGGAAAGCTATTATAGTATCAGTCATTACAGGTATTCAGAAATCGAAAGCCTGATAACTAGTCTGACATTAGAATATCAATATCCCTCAGTAATTGGGTTTCAGCGGTCAGTTGGGTTAGACTGAATAGAGAAAGCAACAAGGTCGATATAACTCGACAAGCGCCAACTTTAGAGATTCAAAACCACAGCTCAAAACAGACATGTAACAGACACGATCTCATATTTTAAAGCGATTTAAACAGTGGAAAAATACATAAAGTTAGTTGGTGACTGTGGGCCAATTTTGGCCAGCTTGGCAAATATTTGTGCCAAGTTTACAATTTGGTGCACGACACGCCATCAATCAACGTCAACCAACACAGACATCAACAAACAACCCACGGCCATAAGTTTAATTGTCAATGTAATTTAACTTAATTGAATCGAGTGCTTGTTTTTTTTTTTTCAGGTAAGCAGTGTGGAAAATTCTGTTATTGTAGTAGTAGTGATATTATAGTATCAGGTTGTATATTGATCTAAATATGATGCGCTACCTTAAAAAATATTTATTCATATAATTATAATCATAAAAATCATCAATACAACTCTCTAAGTTATGACTTGTATTGCCGGTTCTAATGATTATAATTCTGTGAAGCCTTATTTGATACGCAGCGAGTCATATTTTAAACAACATACAACCTGACCAACCAACCTGCAAATTGCAAAAAACGTTAAAAAATTTAAATTTCGTGGGCTGCCTTTGCGCATCTCCCTTAAAGATGGATGACTGCAAATACTTCCCAAAGGTAATATTATATTTTTTATTAACCCTCTGTATGGCAACGACTGTAGTATAAGAGTATTTTAATAAACTTATTTTCTAATAATTTGAAAACTTGCTTACTTTACTTTCTACAACATTGCAAATGCATTCAAGATGAGGATCAAATAAGCCATAATTGTATCAAGATTATACACAGTATTGCTGTATGCAAAATGGCGTTTTCATAAACATTAGAATTTCTAGACGTCTGCTTTTATGCTTCTTTCGTCTTTTAAAGTGAATCTTTCAAAATCAATGAAACCTAATGTTATAAGATACCTCCTTTTACAAAAATCCAATATGAAATTGCTCATTCTCTAGCTTGTAATACCTACCTACGTTAAAGAATACCTACTACTTCAAAATATATTTCAGTGAACGTAAAGAAGCGAAATAAAATATAAATATTGAGCTTGTCAGCAGCTTATCGTTTTAGAGAAATCGTTTCAGAATATATAAGAAAATCGGATTCTAGTGTGCACAAAAGAGCTTGCGAACTATTAATATTTTATGCACTATTGGTATCAGGAAAATGGCGTCGGTCACGGCACATTGACGTAATCGACACTGCACATTGTTGAACGATATTGTTTCCTTCCACTTTAACGACGACGTTTGGGTCTGTTTCGGGGCGACTAGAATCAATTCTATTTTAATTGTTGACGTTCTTAAGTGCCTTTTCTGTGCCTATTTGAAATAAATGCTTTGACTTTAAGTTAAACTGCACCCCAATTGTAACACACTTACTAGCACAATTCGAAGGATTTTAAAAGACACCGCTAATCCATTGCATCATATGTTTGAAAAAAAAATCTGCTTTATAACGTAAATAACGCAATGAATGTTGTTCAATTGTCAAAATGGAAGGCATTGCAATATTGCAAGTGCGTTACGCAATCAGGTATAATAAATAATTAAATACTAGCGCTGCGGTATTTATTTTTTAAATATCGCGACATTATGCTGAGATAGGAGCCTTTATGGCCTCGCATTGATCTTTGTTTGGTTTATTTCTTTTTACTGGTTGTTTTTAATGTAACTTTGTTAGTTTTAAATGCTCCATGTATTATTGTAACTATTTGTATTTCTTGTGTGTCCCCCAGATATTTTTTTTCTTTCTTTCTTTCTTCAATTACTCGGTTGTTTTTCTGTTGGACTCTGCCTCCTCATTCAGGGAAAATAGCCGTGATACCTTTGTAGTAACAGTTACACATAGTTACATTTTGCTAAATATATTGAACTCTCATGGGGCTTGTGACTAAGTAATTAATAATAATAATACGTTTTTTTTTAATTTTTGTTGGCATAAAAATGTGTACAAACAAAGTGAAGCCCTGACTCCTGCGCTAGGTAACAACACCTGTGTTACAGGAGCCGTTTTATTCTTATCGAATTTAACAGGTTTAGCTACGCTTGCAGCGGTTGGTCCGTGGATGGGTGACCATCTTTACATACCAAGACCTACCCCTCCGTGCTGCCTCCACATTAAGCCGTTGGTCCCGGCTGTCATTCGTGGATATTTGGCAGTCGTTACGGGTCGTCAGAACCCCGAAAGTCTGACAACCACTCTTACCAAGGGGTTTCGTATTACCCAGTAACTGGGTTGTGTATGTCAGATAGGCAGTCGCTTCATGTAAAATACTGGTACTCAGCTGCATCCGGTTAGACTGGAAGACGACCCCAACATAGTTGGGAAAAGGCTAGCTAGGCAGATGATATTGATCTCACATATGATCAGGAGTACGCTTATGGACAATATCTAGGCACATTATCTAGTCACAAATCTAGACTCCTGGCTACTAAGAAATGCCTGATGAAAAACACATTAACACTTTAACAGACCTAGGAATCGATCCTAAGAACCGCCCAAGTGTGACTTGCGAGGTATTCAATCTGAAATAGGTACTCTGAATGTGTATGGGATAAAAATAGATACCTAATATATTAAATTTGCCGAAACCTTGATTTTCTCGAGATTATACAGGTTGTGGCGTAAATAGTGGATTCGATATACCAGATAATTTACTATAACATATGACAATTTTAAGCATTTTAGAAGTACCTACATTTTTTTTTTACAAAAATCGTTCTTGAATTTGCATGATTATGACACAAGCCTCCTCTCTGTGTGATGTGAGTCGTAATCCACCACGGGCCCGGTGCGGGTTGGTAGATGTCACATTTCTTCGATTTTTTTTTGGTTTTTGGTCATCCCGGTTTCCTCACGATGTCTTCCTTCACCGTGTTTCGAGCATAGGTGATGAATTATTTACAGAAAGTAAAGCGCCTGCCTGGTTTCGAACCCACGACCTACAACTCGTAAGTCGGGGCCGTTACCACTGGGCCACCACTGCTATTCTTCACTAATTTAAGTGCCTGGGCTATATTTATTTATTTATTTGCTAACATGTAAAACACTGGTTAGTAGACATGTACCCTGCAAATTTTATATATCAAATTACATGATATTAAAATACTGATTTTAATTATTACAATTCTAATTATTACCTATTGTTAATAACTAAATGGCTAGAATTGTGGGAAGAGAAGACAACTATGTAGAAACCTAGTTACTACTATCAAGGATGAAGCATTGACCTTTCCAAAAGCGTCTTCAATTAACAACTGATAATTGGTTCTTGGTACGTTGGACAACTAATAACATAAGGCAGATTATAAACAGAGACTTGATCAGAAATATACCAAAGCTAATTAAAAACTAAGTACCTATTCTTAGTTAATTTTCCGATTGGCAAAGAGCTTATTGATAGTCCTGATCAATCAGATGAGTCAAAAAAATATTCTCATACCTATTCCATTCCATCAATTGCCTAGCCTAACTATGACTGGGTCATTTTCCAGTCTCAACCGGATGCAGCGGAATACCATTATTTGTCATGGAATGACTGCCTATCTAACATTCACAACCCAGTAACTGGGTAACACGATATCCTCATCATTATCATCTTACATTCATCATCTGCCTAGCCTTTTCCCAACTATGTTGGGGTCGGCTTCCAGTCTAACCAGATGCAGCTGTATACCAGTATTTTACATGGAGTGACTGCCTATCTGACCTCCACAACCCAGTTATTGGGTAATACGATACCCCATAAGACTGGTTGAGACTTTCGGGCTTCTGACTACCCGGAACGACTGTCAAAGATTCACGAATGACAGCCGGGACCAATGGCTTAACGTGCTTTCCGAGGTACGGAGGGGTCTTGGTACGCAAAAATGGTCACCCATCAACGGACCAACCGCGGTGCGGCTGTTATTTCTTAGCCACAAGCCCCTCCATTATCATCTTACTTTATTAAATAAAATTAAAATTTTACATTATCGTCTTACATTATGAAATTAAATTAAAAAGTGCATCCAAAAATCTGCCCACTTACAAAGCACAATTGCTTCCACAACTACTCGACATAAAACTTAAAGGGATCGCGTGAAAGCATTCCTAGATTAATTGCAAACATTAGTTTTACTGCGTGCTTGTACACCTTCCGTTCCACTGGTTTTTATTAGCTACAATAAAACGTCACTCAGTAAAGATAATCCGAAGCTCAACGCGTACAACACTAAAAGGTTTGTTGTAGAACCTTCTAGGAATAAGTGTTATAGGAATTTGAATAGAACGATTCTGAAGCAAGCACGTAATACCTTTAAAAAGCGTTGAGATTTATACACTATTTTTTTTTGCATGGAACCCCTCAAGCGTCAAGTGTACACCAAGTGTACATAAGAGAAAGTGCTCGAAACGTCAATGGTAGACCAAGTGTACATAACAGTGTCATTGTTCTATTGTCATTGTCATTGTTAAAACAATGACTTTACTGCGCCCATTCAACTACTCTGACGCTACGGGTGTTTTGACAGGTAGGCGGGCAGACGTGTTAGGTTAAAACATCGTTGTACACCTTCAGCTCCACTGGCTTTTATTAGAGGAAATATTTAATTGGTCCTCTATAAACTTATTGACCTTCTAGTGATGGATACTTTTTTTAAATTAAAAAAGTTCTAAAAAACTTTTACGCTTCAAATAAGTTACGTTAGGTTGGAACTGTGACCAACATCTAAATTGATGGCAGTAACTTGACTATTTAGTAAGTACCTATTATTTTAGATTCATAAAAAGAGGCGCATTCAATTATATTAGACTGTTCAATAATATTTTTAGGAGCGCAAAATGGGAATTATATGAGGTTTGATTTTTTTTTATTTCATTTATTAGCAACAATAAAACGTCACTCAGTAAAGATAATTTGAAGCTCAATGCGTACGACAATACAAGGTTTGTTGTAGAACCTTCTAGAAGTGTTACAGGTACATAATTGAATAGAACGGTTCTGAAGCAAGCACGTAATTCGTTAAGAAGCAATTGAGATTTTTACGGAGCTATTTTTAAAAAATCTGACTGCAGCATCATATTATATCACTATTACATTCCCTGTTTGAGAGCAGGTAATCAAAAATAATTGTTTTTTTGCACCCTTGCGTCATCTTTCAATTACAATCACAGAGTTTTGAAGGAATTTCCTAATCCATGGTTTGAAAAATTCGTCTGCTCAACAAAATAAATAACGCAATCAGTGGCTGTACTGTCAAAATGAAAGAAATTGCAATCAATTGTCAGTTTATGTGTGTTACGCAATTACCACGCTCTGCACACTGATTGCGTAACACACAATCAATCACAATCTGTATCATTTTGAAGGATATTGCTAATCCATTTCATGTTCGAAAAATTTGTCTGCTCAACAACGTAAATAACGCAATGAATGTTGTTGATCTATCAAAATGAAGGCCATTGCTACTGTTAGTTTTTTACGCAATTACCCCGCAGGTTCAATTTGAAAGGAGAATAGGGACCTAGTGTAAATCTGTATATCTTTTTTTACCATGATCACGTAATTCCCACTTTAATTGTATTTTCCAAATTAATCTAAACTTTTGCTACGCATCATTTAATTATTTCACTAGCGTACAGAAAATGTCTCCACAAAAAGTAAGCAAAAACTCGTGCGGTGGAACATATGCGACTTTACAACTGTTGTTCGAAACCAATAAAATGTTAGTAACAATATTGGTAGCAAAACATGTTGCAGTAATATGTTTTTGTAACAACTTTGGTGTAAAAGCAATGTCCACATAAACTACAGCTCTCGCTTTTTCTAGAGACAATTTCTCGAGTTGTTCCGATAACGTATTGAACCGAACAGCTAGATTTATTTTTACTCTTTTAAAAAGAAATCAGTATTTATTATTTTTAAACTAAATGAGGCCACTTACATCGTCCATTTTAGTTAGCTTAGGAACATTATTCGTGTGATTGTTCGATTGAAAGCCCTGTTAATGAATGCTCCAGACTGTCGTCTAACAGAAACAGAATAGAATATTATATATTCATGAGTTCACATATTACGTTAAGTGGAGAAAGTTCGTGAGGCGAGCAACGACTACACCACTATTCTGTACAAAACTCACCGTGAAAACTTAGGTGAAGTGAGTTCTCAATAATATAATCAGTGGAATGACAACTCTCTCGAAGGTCACTTCACTTAAGTTTTCACGATTAAATTTTTAAAGAGTAGATGGACTGCGATTAGACACCATCCATCCATGTGGTCCATCGTGACCACGACCACTGTCAAAAGCGAAGCGAAAAAGAAGAAGAAACGTCTTAAAGAACAGCAGAAAGAACATCATTTATTTGGCAACAGTTCGTGAAACAAAAAATACATAATTATGAAAAAAAAAAAAGTGAAATGTTTTAAAAACAACAGTGATTAATAATTTGCGTAGACGTGCTAGAAGAATCTATTAGGTTTCGCATAATTTGCCATCCTATCCCGAGCTGCGGGGTAATTTCGTAACACACTATCAGTAGCAATGGGTTTCATTTTGACAGTTCAACAACATTCATTGCGTTATTAACGTTGTTGAGTAAACACATTTTTCGAACATATGAAGCAATGGATTAGCAAAATCCTTCAAAATCATTCAGATTGTGATTGATAGTGTGTTACTAGGACGCTGCTTCAGAGAATTTCCTACATAGAATTATAAACCTAATAACAACTAGCTACAGCCGTAAATCCCACTCAGGTTGGTACACAGTAATTTGTGATTAGAACAGGCCAATTTACTAGTGTAGGACAAGTTACTACACCAATTAAGTGATTAATAAAGACGAACCATGTTATACCACGTAAAGTCTTCATATTCAATGAGCAATGTTAAGTCGCTTATTTACATGCAATACGAGCGATGTTCTACCATGTAAATCCCTTCTCTACACGTTCAATTTTAAAGCACACACAGTGACTTTACATTCTGCAACATCCAATGGGAATTGAATTCATCTCGAATTATTCATACAAATCGGATCAGATTTTTTTATTAACTTATTTATACCGGGAATTCGTTTAAAGATAAAACCATGAGGATTGCGTCAAAACCGATTCGATTCACAATAGTTTTTATTAAAAATAAATCGTGTGTAATAGGCGGATTTCATTTGACACAATAGTGGTACAAACTTTTAAAATTTTATCCAATTTATAAAAATTTAATCCACTGTGCGAATATGTACAAAATCCCGTAAGCCCTTTCTGATACGCTCGGGATGCAGTATTACCGGAGGCTACATCAAACTAAAAAAAAAATAAAGCTAAACGATTAAAACGAGCGTCCAATTTACACTACCTAGATCTCTGGACTAACAGCCGCATTTGAAAAGCTGAAGAGTTTGCTTTCTTCTTTGTTTGAACGTGATAATCTCTGGAACTAACAGTCGGATTAGAAAAAATGCTATTTGCATTTGATAAAAAGAAAACGAAGAAATAGTGCGGCCAGGCGATACTATGCGACGGTGTGCGGGTGGGTCGGGGGAACAAGAAATTTCACGCGGACGTAGTCGCGGGCAGAGCTAGTGACACAGGTACTTCCCAATGGAGCCGTGGCCAGAGAGTACCTGCGTCAGCCGGAAGCTGAGGGCACCATGCCGCCTCTCGATCCACGCCTCCTTGACGGGTCTTACCGCCGCTATAACGGCATGCCCCACAATTCTAGACCTCTAGCACACATTTTTTTCATCGGATATTAAAAAAAAAAACAGCTGTTTCATAGAAAAGTGAAAAGTTTTTTAATAACCAACGAAAAGTTTCAACGGGTTCAGAATCATGTACTGCATCCATGGTAACAGGTTCCTGGTTGACGTCCCTGCCACCCAGTATACGAACTCTGCCTATTTATAGCCCTAAGTCATTATTCTTGCACAATTTAACTTTACATCAAAGCAAATAAAACCTTTGTCACGACTATTGGAACCTTTATTTTTTACGGTAAATCAAAAACAACCCCTCCCTTTAAATTTTCGGACCAAAAACAACAAACCCTCAAAATATTCCAATATAAAAAGCTTATATGGGGGTACTTCATTAAATATGTAAATCCAATTACCTTAACGTATCGATAAAAAAGCGCTCGTATCGTAAATAAATACGTCTGTCTTTCATCGAAAACGTGTACTTACATTAAATGTTTACATGTGTAACGATGTCGTTAAAACAGAAATAGGTAGATACCTATAGCTACATGTACCATTGGCACAAGTCTGAGGTCAACCAGCCACCCTCACTCGAACAATTTGTCTTGGAACAGAGAAGGAAGCTCCCAGACGGTTACAAATGGTAGATTACTTCGAGTTTACTAGATACCCACCGTAGACAAATGTCGTATCCACTCGGTCGAGTCCCGACGCTTGCGCTACAATGAATGTCACTCGAAAGGGATATTATGCAGGGATCCATCACTTAGACAATGACAGACAGATTCTAATGCGTTTTAAACTATTGAGATGTGCTTCTGACAGATACTTAGAGAGTTACTGAGATTGATATGTTGGAGTTTGAAACTCGATTCTCTGAATGCAAGTGGGCGAAATTGTATATTGTGTTACATTTTCTCACTTTCCTCTCGCCGTGGGCGGACTAAGTTACTACACTTTAGAATATTAAAACTTTTATTTTAAGTTAAAAATACTGCTGTAGCACAGCTTTGAGTAATAAACCCGAGGTTCTAAGTAGGTATTTCACTTTGAAATAATACAACTAACCAAATTCCGTCGTCTGAAAGCGTCACATATCGATCGAATAAATAATATTGTCGTATTTAGGTCAATATCGCACACATTGCATTTCAAAGCTGAATGAATACTGAATATAAATTAATGATCGAATGAATAATTGGAAACTCGAAAATGTTCATACGTAATTATTATAGTAACCTGTTTAAGATCGTACAAGCCTGATTGTGAGCCTGAGCCTGATTGGTGGTTGCCCAGTAGTAACTGCCGCGACTTACGACTTGTGGTCGTAGGTTTGAACCCAGACAGGCGCTTTACTTTTAGTAAATTATTTCATCACCACTGTTTTCAAAACGGTGAAGGAAAACATCGTGAGGAAACTGGCATGTCACAGAACCAAAAACTCGGAGACATGTGACATCTACCAACCCGCACTGGGCCCGCGTGGTGGATTACGGCCCACTCCCTCTCACCGAGAGGAGGCCTGTGTCCCAGTAGTGCAATGGGAACATTATCGGCTGATTATGTTATGTATGAGCCTGATTATACGTTCATATCTGTATGTGTTTTCAATTTAGAGTAACTTCGATGAAAAAATCGCCCTCAATTTCCGAGTGCTACGTTTCGGTGTGAATATCAGAGATCCAATTATCTCTCCATCGGTAGCCGACTGGTGACAACTGACGAGGCAGTTGCATGACAGGTAGACCGAGGGATATGAAGCGTATGCTTTCAGAAACTTTGGAAAATGGAACTAGCTGTTTAAGCGGTTGAAATCCGTAATTATAGAAACAATTAAAAAGCCATTGTGTCTCGCATGGATCCAGGTACACGGGGTTAATGGGTTAATGGCTACAGTTGTAAATAAATAATCTAAAGAAGGTAGGTATTTGGATATTTAAATAGTAATATAATAAGAGGTTCAAGAGTCCTATTGAAGGACAACTTTTGTGAATCATGAATCGTCTTAGTGTTGTTTTCGAAATAAGGTGGAAATAAATATTTTGAGAGAAGGAAGGACTAGGATGCAGAGCTATAGGATAGGAATCAGTGGAAGGAAATTGAGGAGGCCTACGCCAAAGAGGCCACTACATATTGCTTAGAGGCGTGAGCTACACTATTATAAATACACATATTATATATATATAACTAGCTGCTGCCCGCGACGTCGTCTGCGTGAAGGCTCTACAGCACCAAAAATACCTAAGATGCCAGTGTCGCTATAGCATTATAAGTAAACAACTTTTAAAATAGCATTAAAATATAAGTTTTTTTTGCAAGCGAAGCAAGTGAAGAGAGTTATATTGGAATCCTGCTGAGTTCAGTCATAAGATGTGACTGAAGGAAATAGAGAAAATAATGCAGGAATACATTCCAGGACACAAAAGAGTAAAAATACGTACAAAGGTATCATACCTCACAACATTTCCCTATAACGTACGTTGGTAGTTATGCTGCCAGGAGCCAAAATGTAAAGAGAGTCAGGACTGGTGACGCGGGAGCAAGCGACGTACAGTTGCCCGTGTGAGAAGCAACTCGTCCTGAGGTCGACACCCGCTGCCCTCAGTGTCTGCCCCTGCGACTTACTGATGGTCATCGCGAAGCAAACACTCACGGGGAACTGTACGCGCTTGAACTGGAACGGGAAGTTATGAGGTATGAGGGGAATGCGTGGTATAAATACTGCCTCGCCAACGCCACAACCTGTAAGAATTTCCGCCTCAATTGTGAGTCTGTGGAGCGAGATGACTTTAAGGCGGGTCCCGTTACACAACTTCGGAGGAGATAGGTTCCGAAGAAGCATAATCGGGACACCGACCTTCAGTTTGATGGTATGCGCTGGAAGTCCACTTGCTGACAGGGAGTTCAGAAATTCCACGGGATAATGTGTGGCGTCATCTTGCTCGACAACAGTGTTTATCGAGGTGTAGTCTACTTCGTTCCCCTCAATTTCCGAGAGAATGCATTCGTTAATTGCTGCAGCCTGATCGTTTTTAAGCGTCAAAATGGCCCGCTCACACACCGAAGAATTTTGCTGGTGCGGTATACGACTGATGTCCCCGTACACACAGCGAATGAGTTCTTCTATGCTGCATACCACTCTACCGAGAGACTCTGGAAGCACCACCTGTCCACCTCTCTCTTCTGGTAGAGTGCCTTCGCCAAGACTTAGAAGGACATCGGAGAATTCTTGAGCACGTGCATTGCCGCCGAGCCGAGCTCTCATATTAACCGGTTGAATGTCGTAATTACAGACATAATTAAAAAGCCATTGTGTCTCGCGTAGATCTACGTTGTAGATTTACGAAGGGTTAATGGTCAAGCGCAGCGTACGAACTCGTGACCACAACGAAGATCATTTCAACGAAGCATTCACCTCGTCAGCCCTCGATCCCCGCGTCACCACGGAAAGCGTTTGCCGGAAATCGCCACTGAACAGAACTGTGACACCACCCATCAAATGTTCGTTCCTGCGGACGTCCTGCAGGGTTCTGTCCACGGCCTCAACTGCCTTCCTATTGGCCATCGTACACTCATCCCATACGATCAAAGAGCAATCCTTGAGCACGTGTCCCTTATCGCTGTTACGTGACACACCACAAACAGGCGTTTCGGCGCTCTCTAAATCGATGGGAATTTTAAACTCCCGATTTCCACGGTCTTGATACGGTGATGATTGGGGAGCTGGTAACCCATATTCGATCAGTGGATTGCCGCCGATAGAAATGACCACATCTTGAAGTGAACTGAGACAGGTGTTCAGCACGCGTTCATCAGTTACTTCGACTTCGTCTCCAGTAGCACGCCTCAAAGCTCGTAGAAAATCTTCAGACAGATGATGGCGATACTTCTCCCACAAAGCTACCGGTTTCGCGACTCCACAAAACACCAAGATGACGGCATGCGGCTGGGACTGTCACTGACGCTCGCCTCCGCGAGGGTTTCATCCCAATTTTGGTCACTGTCGAGAAGGTCACGTGCTACCCAGGCTGCGCGGTAAGTGGGATACTCCACGCCATCAAATGTCCTCAGAGAGGCAAAAGACGTTGGGCCTCGGACAGTGTGAAGTAAAAACCGCAGAAAATAGCATTCGCCATTATTCGGATGCACGGTATAAACCCTACCCAATGCGGTGTCCTTGAAAATTCCTGGAAAACCTTCCACAGCACCTCCTCGTCGACGTCGGTTAAACAAACCCCTTTGCTTGTCTTACGTGTAAAATGAAGGCACCTCGTCATAAGTAAAGGGATTTGTTTTACATCACATTTAAGTTTATAATTAGGTATACGACATGAAAATATATTAATTACCAAGCAATAATCACACAGATAAATACCGAACAAAAGTATTAACAGTCAATGTTTATTTTGTACTAACAACATGAAGTTGATGAAGAAATGATCATCAACAATGAACATAACATTTTTGTAATACTTAACACCGCATTTTTTTTTAATTGTCTTCTTCAACTCTGCTCAAGATTTTGAGGGTTTTGTTGGAACTTGAATTTTTCAAAACGAACTATACGATACAACTTTTATGAAGAAAATGCACATTACCATCTATGAATTTTAAGAATAACTAACTACTAACCTCGCCAACATGATCAAATTTAAATTATTAATTTCCAAAAAGTGTTAACATGTACTTGATTTGATTTTTATGAAATCTCATAGATGGCGCTGCTTCAAATTTTTCTTTATACTACTAACATTCATTAAACTATGTTTCTCTGCCCAAGTTACTTAAATGGCGTAGTTTTTATAGTGTAAAGCTAGATAATAGCATGGCTTACTCAAAAACAACATCTAAATATGCATCGTTAGATTACACGCTGTCACAGAATGCGTAAGAAAAATAAAGATTCACAGCTCCTCCCCCGTAGGCGATAGCGTGATAATATGTAGCCTATATGTTGACCCGACTTCTTAGTAATATTCATGCAAAATTTGAAATAAATCCATGCAGTACTTTTTGAGATTAGCCCGGACATACATACAGACAAACAGACAAAAATTCTAAAAACTATATTTTTGGCTTCGATATCGATTGTAGATCACGCCCCAAGTATTCTTTTTAAAAAATATTCAATGTACAGTTTTGACTTTCCTACGATTTTATTATATGTATAGATATAGATATGTAAAAGAAGTAGGACACAGGTTTTTTTTTTTAAGCAAAGGGCTTCGGTACTTCGTTTCGAAAAAATACATAGACAATCATGAAATGACATGACATGTCATTTTATCTTCTGTTAAAGTGCCTTGTCAAGGAAAATACTGCTTACACCGATGACTAATATCAAAATAGCACAAAATGCTAACGATAAAATACAAAGTGTAAATCTGACAACACTAGGCTTTCAGCAGCACTAAATAATGACACTTAATCCAGCTAACTTTTAATACGGAACGTTACTATAGCGAGAGCCTTTCAACGCACAATATTCCCGCCGTCGAGTGAAGCGGGAGTAAATTTGCTGTAACGTGTAAATTGAAACTCAGGTAATCCGGGAATTACCGTGTCCCAAAAGTACCCGTATACGTTAATTAATAAAGGGACACCATGACTTTAAATTAATACCTATATTGGGAAGAACAGTGTATGTACATTGCAGGTGTAAATTATTCTTGACATTATACAAGGTGTAGGGAAATAACGTAAAACCTGAAAAGGGGTCACTGTACTCATCATTTCGAAAAACTTTTACAATGGGGCCAACACCGAAATATAAAAAAAAATCTGTTGTTCCATACAGTTTAATACTTAGTGTTAGTTTAGTATCACTCTTTTGTATGGAAGAGATTTTTTTAAATATTTCAGTGTTGGTTTTTAAAAGTTGTTCATTTTAATGAGAACTAGACTCCCTTAAAGTTTATCTCTCATTTACCTTAAAACACTGTACCTATAGGTACACTTAACCCTTTTGACCCCGAAGTCAGAAAAGGTAGTGACGCCGACCTCTATGGCTTAATGCGCATGAGTTATTGTGGAGACATTTAATGAATACCTATTTGTGACGTCATAATCCTTTATGAGATAAATAATGTTCGCTAACAACAAGGTACTTTGAGTTAGGCAATTTGGTTTTCGTGAAATGTCTATTTTCAGTTAATATTTCTGGATTAGTGTGGAATGTTAGTAATCGTGCATTTTCCGAAAAAAAACTGCCGACGGCGACGGTAAAATCTCCAATGTGCCAAGTCTTCGCATTAACATAACTTATTTGTTATCAGCATAATTATACCGATGGCCGGAGGAGCAGACGAGTCCTGGAGTGGAGACCGTAGAAGCACAGTATGGGACGCCCCCCCCCCCCAAAGCCAGATGGACCGACGACCTTTAAAAGGTGGCTGGGGAGACTGGATACAGAAGGTGGAGGACAGGGTGTAGTGGCGCAGCCTGGGAAGTGGAATCTGATAGGCTGAGTTGTTAAAAACCTCATCATTATTAGAATTTCAGTCTGTTACATCGCAACTGAACAAATGACTGCTACAGGCTATAACCACCTATTACGGACGTTGATAATACTGTACACATAATTGAATACACAGACATAAACACAATGCTTGTCAGTCACACGTGATCACATCTCATTAACACAAAGGACAGATTGACAGTTCACAATAACATTAAACTTAATTTATATACGTCGCTCCGTCGAGCCATTCCGATTCTTCATTAATAAGTGTACTCATAGCTTGAAGCACTGCCCGTAATTAAAAATAACGCAAGCCATGCAGAAATGCAGTAAAGGACGATGAATATGTGCCTGTCGTTCAATTATTGTCAATTTTAAAACCATTTTCGCCAATGGCAGAAAAGAGATTTCAATTTTTTTTAAAGGACTTGACAAAACATCGAGATTTCTTTACTATATGTCAGTTTAATATTTTATACACATAAACCTTCCGGAATAAATGCTCTAAGTGATGGGGAAACCGCATCAAAATCCGTTTTGTAGTTTAGAAAAATCGGTCACACAGACAGACATGAAAAGCGACTTTGCTTTATATAATTATTATGTATAGGAGTCACTCCGGTCTCTCCGGTCGTGTCGGATTGCCGTCCCATCGGACTATGAGAGTGAGGGAAGAGGGAGTGCACCTGTGTATGCGCGCACACTTGTGCACTATAATACCTCTCGCGCCGAATGCTAGTCTCTGCTGAGATTGGCCGCCGTGGCCGAAATATGGTCTGGAGGACTTTTATTTATAGGAGAGAATTCAATTCCTAATGAAATGAAGGGTTATAACATTTTAAAAGTTTCGCAAAGATAAGGTCACGTCGCTTTGCAGAATGAAAATTTTAATCGATGGCTTCCATCATTTACGCCTCACTGTGCCTATAATCTGGATTTTCTGCATTAGCCATTTGAAGTACCGATCTATCCGCTAGAAATCTATTTTGAAAGTTATGACTCATTAATTAAATACCGTAATGAAGCAATAGTAAATCAAAATAATGACGCACCTTGTATTGGCATTTCAAAAACTTAAAATCATGTTTTAATAATGACTTCATTTTCCGTACATTTTCGCGGAAAAACTATCGGGTTCCTTTTGATAGTATTTGGGAGAAATCATGTTACCTGTAAAAGGACATTCAATTCTCTTCATCCACGCGGACGGATTTACTGCCCCTGAAAGTTATACAGGGTGTCCCAGGAAACCTGTACCAGCGAAGGTCTGTGGTCAGGGGACACTAATACCCATCGATTGAACCCCTATGTATATTCCGCAATATTTTGTAGTTTTCCTGTATACTATATGCTCCTCATTTAAATTGTGAGAGTCTTACTGTGAAATCTCATACAATAATGTATGCCTACAGTTACCAGTTACAGTATAACCGATACCGTGACAGCAATAGCAACCCGCTAACACGCCACTACGTCACAAAAGAGGCACGAAGGGGCACGTAGAAATCTCTGCCGCCGTGCACGCATGACCTGCCTTTATATCTTGTTTACACTGTTTACCCATCTGAATAAAGATGGCGGTTGAAAAATACGGTGGGTGCTTTACAAACTAGTGTTCGGTTTTCTGATACTGACGTTTCAAGAAATCGAACTCTCCCTTCCTCCGCCTATTAGGACTTCGGAGGTAGGAAACTAAGATTTTTTAATAAAAAAACGAGTGTGCTTATGACCACACGACTGAAGTAAAACTTCAGTATTGCGTATTTGGCCATGAGAGGAAGAGAGAAAGAAAATGTGCGCGCGCACTGCTGTCTCTTGCTTATATCCCCCACTCAACTCCCGTTCGCCTCCCCCGATCACACTTTTCGTAACGCTTACGTCACGCGTTCGCCAGCTTACTCCCCAAGTCAAGCGTGCGTAAAGAAGTTTCACTTCAAAAATGTAGGTAGGGTAAGTGGTCATTTTACTCATTCAAAAATAAACTTTATATTTTAATTTTATAGCGTACAGCGTCAAAACGATGACGACACTACTGACGGTCCTTTAAAACTAAACGATACAATTATATTTTTATTGCCACTGCTACTATAAAATTTAATATGAATTGTGTCATATCAATCACCGTAAATTGGACAGACTATAATAAAATAGTTATCAACATAATATTTTTCATGAAAATCTCATAAAACATCGTAAAGCACTTTATTTATCCACCACAGCATAAATACGAACTGATTTAAAACAAAAATGCTGATGAAATATGCCAGGCTACAATGTTTACTGGATACATTCCCGATTTAAGTCAAAAATTCCGATAATAATGCTTCCGAAATTAATTTTGGACACGAAGCACATGAAAACATATTGTCTTCCGTTTCATAAGCGCTTTATAGTGCGTAATGAAGTCGGTTAAAAACAACAAATATTATGCATAAAACAATCGATAAAATACAGAAAGATTAAATGCATTACAATAATTCAAATACGCTTTCAATTATAACCTGGGTTCGTAATATAATTGTTATTGTTTGACAAAATGACATAAATAAAATAAACTTTAGTGAAACGATGTAAATATCAAAATTAAACAAACAATTAATTCATTATTTTCTAGTGAAGCTGTTAATTCTAAATGTCAATCGATCATTTATAATTGCATACAAAGATCACAAAGCTTTGTGTATGTTCACTACAGTAAAATTGTTAATAAATATTTATGTAATTTGTCAATGTATGCTTCTATTATATATAAGCATTATAAGCAGGTAGGACACGCAATTTTAAGAGTGATTTGTTTCCAACAATGATGGTATATGTCTTAATAAATAGACTAATGATGATGATGGCCATGTCTATGCGTTGTCAAAATATATTATACTAAAACAGAATCGTCAAAATCGGCCTACTCTGTAAAAAGATATGAGTGATCATACATAAAAATATACATATACGCGTCGACATGAGAACCTCCACCTTTTTTTTCATCGTTTAATAACAGAATATGAGTTTAATTAAAGGAGGTCATATTTTGACAAACGACTAGACACAACTGGACATAGTTTGATATCAAAACAAAACAATAGTAGGTACCTATAATTTGATTTCACAGTTATTAAAAACTCGTCAAAACATCGCTTGTTTCAAATAGCGCGTTGAATCCTCTTCTCCATCTCTAGGTATAATTCGTGGTGAAATTCGAAAATCACAAGCGCGGGTTATTATCGTGCGGGCGCTATCCGCCGCAAATCCAACTAATTGCCAATAAACACACATTCGGAACAGCAGAGAAGATAAACATTTTTCCTGTAAGTAATATATACTTATCACGTCCTCACAGAATCTCTTCGCTTGATAGCTAATACCTGTTCCAAGCATTTTATCCGAGGTACGATCAAGATAGAGGAAATTATGATTTATAGAGGTGCGAGTAATACGGGATAGCCAGGGGTCGACACGAGGATCCTGCCTGCTTTGCCGCGTTTGCATTTTGAGTGTTTGCGAGAATGCGTGAACGGGAAATTGTTCGGCATTCAATGCGTACCGACATTAGATCGACTTAACTGTTATATTCACTCCGTTGGCTTTTATTGGTGAATAGAAATGATTTGTTTCTCTTATTTTTGTTATTATTAATATAAGGTAAAGAGATGAGTGTTTTTGCCATTTTTGTCGAATAAGACATCAATCTTGCAATAATTTACTGCGAGGCACTTTGGCTAAGTTATAACAGCTGCACGGGTCGATCGATCAGGTTTCGGGTAGCTTGATGTGTTGGCGTCTGTACAGAACTTATGGTGTAGCTCAAAAAAGTAAATCAAATCAAAAGTCATTTATTCAAATAAGGCTGAGTTTCAGCACTATTTGAACGTCAAAATTGCATA
Organism: Hydraecia micacea; assembly: GCA_914767645.1. Lineage (NCBI taxonomy): Eukaryota > Metazoa > Arthropoda > Insecta > Lepidoptera > Noctuidae > Hydraecia > Hydraecia micacea. Next base: position 11,131,557 of record OU611788.1, on the reverse strand, counting down.
AGACTGTTCCCCAAAACCACCACTTCACCACTTCCTAGTGCTTTAATTGGGAAGAAATGGCACAACAAACTCCCCAGCAGCAAAGCTGTCTGTTCAGTTAGAAGAAGTTGCTTCTATTCAATAGTAAGTATTATTAGTATTAACATTACGAAACACAAAACATTAAATTAAATATACCAACAAAAACAAAGTAAAATAATTTCTACCAATATTCCGCTATAACCCACAATAAATTACATCGATAAAAGAATATCCCTAAGCGCTGATGAATATGCATCGCGCTTTATATATATACAGGCGGTGTCACTGCCAATATTGGGTAAGGCTTCGACCACATTGGCCCATCAATTATGTCGTTCGCGATCTAACCCTGTGTCCATCTGCGTACCATTTGTACACGTCAGGCCTACCTAGCAACTCACACCATACCAAAAATCGTGCCACACGATAAATAACTTTATTTCTTACATATTAAAGTTTATTTTCGTTGTGGATGGTCGTGGTAGATCAACACGCGGGATCGTAATTCGACCATGGTGACAAAACAATCATTAATTAGATTAGACGCTCGGTATTCGGCAAATCATTGGCCGAACGCCGAACGTAGATGAAATGACAGGGCGTTTGTTTTGTAGGCCTCGGTAACAAAGGGAGTTATCGGGAACGGCAGTATTCTTACTTCTATAGTAACGTCATGCGGAATATACTATAATATTATGTACCTAGTACTATAATATGTGTAGTGTGTACCTACATATTATTTAGACGATCAAACAAAATTCTCTGTCCCGTCATCAGACATATGTAGATGGTAGATAATATAATACTTTATTTGCATTCCACAATGTGTACTTAGGTCGAAGGTCGGCTCTTAAAATTATATGTAATCATGTCATTATGGACCCTGTCGAGCACACCAAAATCGTAGGATAGAGGAAGCTTTGAAAAACTAAGCTTATCTTATCAGTCTTCTGAACTCAATCTAATATTATTTTACTGTTTTTTTTTTGTCAATGTGAACTGTAGTAATACTTAATAAGATAATATTTAAGTCAGCACTTATATTTAGTCGTGTAAACTATAAAAGCATCTTCATGTAAAAAATTGTTTTAGTTTTTTTTTTTATAAATTAATAATTAAACTTGTTGAATTTAGGAAAAGTCGACAAGTATTTTTATCTAAAACAGAAATTGATCAAAAATGAAAAACACTTTTGCTTTCACGATTTTTAAGTACTTCTCGAGGGAAATTGCTATTGAATTTCCCAATTATATTAACTTATACCAACACAATTACGACTTTTAACAAAATACACATGGATCATACCGACCATACGGCTTCTTTTAAAATTAAAATGTGGTTATAATTAGTACATAGGTACCCCTTACAATGAAGCCTTACTTACCCCATTAAACGGAAACAAGCATAATACACTTGTTTCATTTCCTAAGGCACCTGTCGCACCACCAGCGATTAACGAACTAGCATCGAGCAGCGAGTGCACGATGGCGACAAGCGATTACTCGCGGTTGCGGTATGCGTGTGTGTGAGGCGTGAGTCCTGGAGGCCTACCACAAGCTCTTAACGCGATCCATTTTAGGACCTAAACTGAACTGTTCTTCTAATTCGTACCATGACGTCAGTTTAACTATTCAACTTAGGCCATGACATCTGACAGCGATTGTCCCAAACTGAGTCGCAAGTTTTGGGTTAAAAGTAAATGCCGCTGAGCGTAATGGACGTCATGGTACGACTTTGAGCGATGCAGTTTAGGAACCTAAACTGAAATGTCTTGCTTTTGAATCGTTTTTAATTAGATCATGGTAGGCCACCTGCCCGCCAAGCGATCATCGCTGAACAAATAGTCTCTTTAATAGCTCTTGTCGCTGCGAGAAACGAGTACTCGCCGGCAGTGTGAACAGTCAGCGATCAACTTCTTCTTGTATTCGTGTCGATGATACTCTTCTAGAAAGAAAAGAAAAAGAAAGAAAAATGGTTTATTCTGCACAAACAAAACGCACATTACAAATTAAAAAAAAGACATAATATATACACATACAACGTAGTCAAAAGCCTCGTACTCAAGCTTAATAAAAAAAATGTTGACAATTTTGTCAACAAATTTTGCATTGTTTTTTTCGATGTTTTATATTGTTAGAGTCCAGTAGGTGGCCACGTTGACTGCGGCATCTGTGACATTCTTCAGGTCATCTAAGGTGCAGGTGAACGGGAACTTAGGGCACTCCAGCAAATGGGGCATGGTGTCATTAGAGGCAACGCACTCGCACTGGGTATTATACGGGTCAGTAAGCCCCCACTTCGACAAATTGTATCTGCAGCGGCCTACTTGGGTACGCAATCGATTACCTAAGAACTTTTAATATATTTACTTAAGGTGAATGCGCAGTGGTAGACCGCGAAATTCAAATTTTCTTACGTTTTTTGCAATTTGCAGGCCAGTGTCAGGTTGTATCTTGATCAAAATTTGATTCGCGACAATAACAGGTACGTATTTATAGAATTATAATCATTAGAATCATTAATACATCTTTCTAAGTTAGATTTGTACCATTAAGCAGTTTTCCATAAGAGATTTGTTGTCGTGGTACAAATCTAACTTAGAAAGATGTATTAATGATTCTAATGATTATAATTCTGTAAATACGTACCTGTTATAGTCGCGAATCAAATTTTGATCAAAATACAACCTGACACTGATCTGAAAATTGCGAAAAACGTTAGTAAATTTGAATTTCGCGGGCTACCCTGGCACTTCCCCCTTAACACTTTTTCTTACACGGGACCTACAATATTTTTGTATAAAATCGTTGATAGCAAGTCCCTTTCTCGTTAGCAGTGGGACGGGTGCCCAAGCATACGATAAAATATGAACCGCATAAACAAAACTTCCGCCTGCAAAATGTTCAGCTGCTATATGAAATTCAAGTGACTCAACAAATAGCTAATTTGTATGTACGGGACCCTTTACATTGCCTGTCCTACCTATGCTTGCTTAGGGTGTGGACACAAAGCCTGCGCCGCAAATGTTTTATAGTGTACACACTGTCTATTAAAAGAGAGTTATGTTTGTTTGCTTGCTTGATAGTGGTGGCTGAATTCGGTTTGTTATGTGGGAAAGTAGGTGAAAAACGTGACTAAAAGTGGATATTGCCTCGCGTGCCGTGGTGTGAGGTTACAAGTACACAAGGTTATTGGAAAAACACCAACAACCTCTTAAGTCAGTCTTAAAAAAAAATCAACTGTTCCCTACATTTATGTTCGCATAACTCGTCAAAATGTAGGGAACAGCTGATTTTTTTTTTCGCGATTTCAGGTTTGATCCCATAGTAAAAGTTATTCATAATGATGAATACAATCTCCCATTTCGATTTGTCGCATGTTTTCAATTTCATCCTGTATAGATACTATAGATAGTGCCATCCACGAAGACGCACCCAACTCTTCTTACTAATCGCTAGTGGTTATCGTTAGTTAATTCCGCTACTGTTTTAGTTTTTTGATACACACCAATTACCCACTAATAAGTAATTACTGTAAAAGAATAGCGGAATTTTGCACACTTGTACTGTAAGCGATTAGGTAGAAAAGTCGGGTGTGTCTTCATGGATGGCGCTATCTGTCTACATTGACGCGTGACGTCATTCTACAGACACAATGTGCTACCAAAATGATCAAATTCGTAATTATGTAAACCAACACAGGCCTTTGTTTCATGGAAATTAATAACCCACAAAATATAGAACCGGGTTTGATTAAACAAACGATGCAAATACAGCCCTCTCAATTTCTCAAAGCTTCCGCACATTGATGGAAAAACATGGTTTATATTCAGCATGAGCCAAATCAGGGTGGCCTGATTTGAATCAAAATACCCAGAAACAAGATAACAAATTGTAACATTGGAAAAATCAACACGTTTTTAAGTAAAAAAAAAAAATAGAATGATCAAAATACAACATTATTGTCAAAGTGAAATCATTTATTTCAAGTAGGACGTTATAAAAGCACTTTTGTACGTCATTACAAGAAAATAGAATTGTTTCTAGTCGCCCCTTCCAAAAGGTAGTTTTCGTATGGAGAAGAATACCACCGTTACCCTTTTAAAATATTTTACAATATTTGCATACATTAACTATATAATAATATGTGAAGACGTCACCTACACATATCAGCCGTCACGTTACGTTTCGTTCGTCATAGACAACAAACGAGGAATACAATCATCATTATCTATGAATATTACTTGCTAATCATGACGAACTAAAATATATTCACACAGCAATTACTTACTTACTTGTATATCGTCCGGAACATGGTGTATACCGTGTTCCGGACGATATACATAAACTTTGACCAGATGTTCAGACCATGGAAATAAGCATTTTTCATTGTGGACACATTAATGAATTCTTATTTTTTTATTTTTTGTTAATTTTCATACAAACTAAATACTTGGACGTAAATCACCCGTTATGCATGCCTCTTTATCCGATTTGGCAACAACGTATTTTCATTCATTTGGCGTGCTGAAACTTGTCAAATCTAAGTCAAGACCCTTTCTTACTGCATTGCTCAATTAAATTTCTTTAAATAAAATTACAAATATCTTTGTAACGAAGCCTTTTTAAGTACTACTTCCTGTTAGATTTAATTTGTAAAAGCTATACAAGCGTTTGACAAAGTTTATGGATAACGTGAAGAACACGATGTATTTACAATACTCTAGTATTAGCTTGCTATATTATTTTTCAACCCTGGGGCAAAATACAGAAATGGAACAAAACCGATGAGTTCGTATTATACTCGTAAGTGTCCAAAAGAAATACATATTTACTTACGTTCTCATCTTGACATAAGAAACGTCACTTGTGGGATTTATCGGCCAAACAGTAGAGCCCAATTCGATTACAAGTTACTTGTAGACTGGGTTTATTTGAAGACATGTCGAAAGAGCTTCTTGATTGTTTTTATTTCATACCTGTATTAATAGAAAGAAAGAAAAATAATTTATTTGTCACGGAAACACGTGCATACGAAAAGAGAACTAACTCGAATAATAAAGAAAAACAAAATAGAGCACAACGCTGATTTTGAGTGGTTACCCGAAAGACATATGAAGCCAAAACATTAATTACACATGAATATTCAATGTTTTGTGCATAATAGAGATTGTGTAGTAGTGTAGCAAGGTGCTCGTGGCTAAGTAATAACAGCTGCACGGGTCGATCGATCAGGTTAAGCTACGCTTGCCGCAGTCCATGGATCGGTGACCATCTTTACGTACAAAAACCTCTCCATGGTCCGCCGTTGGTCCCAGCTGTCATTCCTAGATCTTTGACAGTCGTTACGAGTAGTCGAAGCCCAAGTCTGACAAACAGTCGTAAAAAAGGGTATCCTGTTACCCAGTGTCTGGGTTGTGGAGGTCAGATAGGCAGTCGCTCCATGTAAAATACTGGTATTCAGCTGCATTCGATTAGACAGCAAGTCAACCCCAACATATTTGGGAAAAGGCTAGCCAGGTGATGGCAGAAGTGTAGCATATCGATACATAGTGTCTATTAGATTCCATTTCATGGCTTAAGGGGTAAACCATTTATTCCTTTACATAAAGGATAATGCTTTTACCTTGCACAGGCTTAGATACCGGGCTGTTTCAATTCGTTATCCAGTGGGTGGAGATCCTGTAGGCGTTGACCCGAAAACTTAACAACTTTGATATTGTGCTAAATGTCGCGAAATCTCCTAAAGATCGGTAACAATGAAAAAGTGATTGTGTCTCATTAGTGACAGTTGAGCTCTTTAGTTGTTGTAACAATCGATTTTTAACCGACTTCAAAAAAGGACGAGGTTCTCAATTCGGATGTTTATATTTTTTTTTATTTAACCGACTTCAAAAAGGAGGAGGTTCTCAATTTGGGTGTTTATATTTTTTTTTATGTATGTTCGGGCATAACTCCGTCATTAGACGGATTTGCAAAATTCTTTTTTTGTTCGAAAGAGGTTTTTTTGGTCCCATTTAAATTTCGTAAAGATCGAGTTTCGGAGACAGACAACGGAAATGCCAGCAAATCTATCGCGATTGCTGCTATCACATATGTATGCATTGTTTACGCAATCACACAACATAACATCACGCCTGTACCCTCTAAAGAGGTACCTACGCAGATGTGTTCAGTATACCACGGTACACCCTCATTTCTGTCAAAGTTGTTATTGGGGTAGTCTTCCTACAAGAAGCTTATAGATAAAAGTGGAGGCAACACTCTAAATACCTAAGTGAAACCGACTGTGGTCGGATGGATATATAGAACAAATAGGTACCTAAATCGCATAGCACCTCACCTGCAGCGTAAATTAAGCAAACCTTTTGCAACTCATCATCTGCTTAATCTTTTCCCAACTATGTTAGTGTACCAGTATTTTATATGGAGCGACTGCCTGTCTGACCGATACAACCAAGTTACTGGGTAATGCGATACCCCTTGGTATAGTTAGCGCCACGAAAGATGAGACTTGATCCCCCCCCCCCTCCCGCGCTCTTACCGCCGCCCCTATGACGCCCGGTTCCGTCCCGCGCTCAGACCTCATACCGCTAAAGAGACCTAAAATCGTATACTGCGCATGTCAAACCACGTGGTGTGTCAAGTCTCATCTTTCGTGGCATGCATTATAAGACTGGTTGTCAGACTTTCGGGCTTCTGACGACCCGTAACGACTATCAAAGATCCACGAATGATTTTTGCAACTATATTATACCAATAAGTTCGTTATCATTTCATATACCTCTTTGTGATCTTCGAAGTACCAGGCAATATACGCCAGAGAACATTCTAGCCACATTAATCATATCCTAACTGGCACACGTAGCAAACACAAATAATAATTCATATTCGTATTACATATTATTACACGCTGTGTAGCTGTAGTTACCATTTGTAGTACAACGTATCTTTTCAAAAGATTAATCATTATATCTTTGCATCCTTATGCATTCTTTGAAGAATAATCTGTAAAAAAATATGTTTATACAAAAGTTTAGTAAGCTGCTTACGATTTTTTTCAATTCTGGTAGGTATTATGACACTCATCATACAGACGCCAGCACATCAAGCTACCCGAAACTGTCAAATTTTCCCAATAAACTTTGAACCTTATGCTTTAGCGATAAAGTTGAAAATCTATTAAAGAAATTTGACAGATTGTAGTAGCTTGATGTACTGGCGTCTGTACAATGTAGATACCTACGAAAGAAATAAGCATACAGTGGGTATTTAGCAGATGGCGTTCTGTAGTTTCTACCTACCCCCTTGGGAAAAAGCCGTGAGTTTATGTTTGTGTGTGTATTGATTGTTTTCAGGACCCAACTTCGCCAAACGCTACAAAAATATATTTTGGTATGCATGAAGAAGCCTACTCGTGTGGCGTAGTTTGTTCCGCCTGTTACTCAACTGAACCGAGCGCTCGGCGCATCCTGGACAGTCTCACCCAACACCTTATTTGACTGGCCAATTCTTTGCTTGCGGTAGCAGGGGCTAGCGCCCGCTTGGTTTGCGACCATCCTCCCACCGGAGTCCGGCGTCAAGCAGGTTGTTGTGTTTCGTCGATGCGTGGGAGTTCTGGGCACGCTCGTTCCATCATAGACCTCATCCATCGCTTTCCATTAGGCGTCACCGAGGTCATGAGCGGGCCCATACAGCAATAAAAAAAATATGAAATAGGTCCCGCGCTGAAAAACGTTGTAATGAAATGACACGACTGAGTATATAAAAAATCCAACCAGCGTGATACGCGAGGCTAACGTTTCCAAAAGACAGAAAAATGTAGTACACAAGTAGAACTATAGTATTTGGTGACGCAGCTACCGCGGCAACACAAAAACACGATAGTTTTATTTGACAAAACCCGCCTGGTAACTCAATATCTGTCAGCGAAACTTCTATTTCCCAGGCGGAGGTGGGGAAATAAAATAAAACTCACAATGGCGCGCCAACAGCATTTTAGGGGTAATGCACAAGTAGGGCGTAACGTTAGTACGCGAGTACGCCGGGCGTACGTACTCGCAAGTGTACGCGATCCTTTATATCTTTGAGAACATTTCCTACGTTTCGTACGTGGTTTTCAGAGCAAGAAAAATGCTTTGTAATAATCTTTTTAATATCAAATTCTCGTTACTTTTATTACATGCAGAGTCGAATTCGTGGATTCAATAAAGATCTAATATTCGAAATTGCATTTCGGCGGACGGAAACTCAATTACTTACATACTGTTATTTTCTTATTCTTTAAGTTGATCATTTAAAAGTATAGGGAGGAAATTCCCACAAATTGTAAGGAAGTTGTATTGTCATTTGTGGTGTGGGTGGCGGAAATTTCCGTACCCGCCCGTCTCTTAAAAATTCAAAAGTAATTATCTCAAGTTAACAAAGGAAGATACCAATTTGCTTTGACAAAGTAGCATTTTTTATGAACGAAAATAAAATCAAACGTCATTTCTTATTACGTGACAGTTTGTTTACTGAAAAAGTTACACGACTCAACCGATGTGTAAAATCGGTAAAACCCCATCCCTACTACCGCACAGCACTATTCTCCGGTTCAGTTTACATGTCAATGTGGCCATCGCGCTTCCTAGTTTACGGAAGTGCGTATGCCGCTGAGTTCAACAAATATTTCTTTATTAAACCGAAATATTTTTTATCGGAATAGCTATTTTTTTACAGATATAGGATAGTTATTGCCTGCCAGTATTTATTTTGAATTTGGTATTAGACTCTGTCATATTTTAGCTAGTGTAAAATACATACATACATAACTGGCACATATAAAAACAACGGCAATATGTAAAAACTGACTTCACGACTGTACACCCGAAGGGTTAGGTAGGTATGTCATCATCATCTGCCTAGCCTTTTCCCAACTATGTTGGGGTCGGCTTCCAGTCTAACCGGATGCAGCTGTTAGGATGCGGGTTAGGTAGGTATGTATTTGCTAGTTAAATGTAAGTCGCACAAGGTATGTAATAGATATGGGGCGAGCTAGCTGCGCCCCGCGATTTCACCTGCGTAAATGTCGATCCCGTAGGAATATCGGAATAAAAAGCAGGCTATATGTTAATCTAGGGTGTCAGCTACCTCCATACAAAATTTTATCAAAATTGGTCCAGCCGTTTGAGCGTGAAGAAGTAACAAACACACACACCCTCACAAACTTTAGCCTTTGTATTATTAGTGTGATAATAAAATAAAGCCGTTTACTTCCACATCCTTAAATTACATTGCAAACGTTGTTAGTAGTTTGACTTATTTTCTAGATATTAGTCTAAAGTTGTTTGGTCGGATATGGACTCCACCTCGGGTGTAGGCTTACTCCAACTTCTTACATTGTGTCTTTGCCAACAGTCTGCCAGTCTTTCCCTGCTATTTCTATTATGTCAGCAGCCCACTTTCTTTTCAGAATGCCTACTCTTCTTTTTCCTGTTGGTCCCTTCCATCACGTACTTCTGAATGTCCACCTGCTGTCTGTATAACAGTTTATACGACCGGCTCATAGGCTTTTCAGTTTTAGGGCTTGCGTGAGTGCATCAATTATTTTGGTTTTATGTCTAATATCCTCACATTAACTTTATGTAATTACCATATTTAATATGGTGCTGTCCATCGGTCTTTATGTTGTTTTAAAATAAATAAATGAAAATAGTTTATTTCTCACCATTAAAAAGTTACAATTATACAAATAGGTACATGACACAAGTATTTGTTTGTTTGTTTGTTTTTTTGTACTTTTTTATGTGTGTTCTGAAGGTCTATTCTGTATAAACTCACTTCACCTAAATTTTCACGGTGAGATTTTTACAGAATAGCACTTCTGATCTTTTGTTTAGTTCTTGTCGTGAATGCCTATGTTTGACAACCGTTTGACACATATTGCCATTAACCGGCCACAATTACGTTAAAGTCAAAGCATTTTTTTTTTCGTTAGTCTATTGTGTGACCCACTGCTGGGCAAAGGCTTCCCCTATTTCCTTCCAAACCTCCCTATCTTGAGCGATCTCTGGCCATGTTGGCCCTGCAAACCTCGTTAGATCGTTAAGTTAAAGCATATTCATAATATTTATAAATCCGTGCAAAATTATACGCATTGTCGCGCATCTCGGAAACATATTACACGACTACACCGCGTAATGTGCAGCGCGCCCAGTATTTTACGCGGCGACCACGTGTTGTCAGCGCACACAACCGGCGGGGCGGTGTGAACACGCTTAACGTTCCAAACGAATGGCCTCTAAAAACACGTGGCTCATTAACCGTAGCGCGTTGAAAATTAATTGTGTTATAACGTAACATAATATAGGCGTGTCATCGGCTTCCCTCGCAAAATGGGTGTGCTCTCACCGCGCAAGTTGTCCCATTTCAATTAACACGATACGACTAATTTGGTCCCCGGCACCGCTCTCCGGTGATATATAATGTCCCTTATCCCAACCTAATTAGTTTACCGGTAGCTCATACGAACCCTGCGTTAATAATTTCTAATTTAAAGCTAGTCTGCCCTATGGTGGGACGAAGTTCAGCTCAGCTGTCGAGTGCTATGAATTAATCAGGGAACTTTTCGAGTTGGTCAAGCTTCTTGGTCCTTGACAGGAGTGGGGGAGTGAGGTTGAACTATGTTCGAAGTAAGTTAGCTAATACTTGCTCTCAAGTAGTATTTGACTAGTTTACTTCATAAGAAATGATCATTAATGTACATTTACTCCGACGTAACGGTTGAAGGGTACCCGCCGCGCTAAGCGCTTGTACAACTTCGGATAGTGCTCTCTATTCAAAGTTTTAAGAGGAATACATTACAGTTTTTAACATCATTGAAAATAATGAATTTTATTTTATTTTAAATCTATAAGTATTTATTCAATGAAACATCTAAGATTTCTTTCATAATCATATTCGTTTATTTGCTTAGAAAGTAGGTACATAAAATAAAGGTGATCACCAAACTTTGTGATCCTTGTACCATCTTACCTTAAATTAGGCATGCAAAATTGAAAAGAACTTTTAATTAATGAAAAAGACACACGTCAGTCAAATTAAAATTATATATAGGTATATATATGTGTATATATTTTAATGGAATTTAAACCAAGCATTATAATACCTAATAAGGAAACAGGAGACGTTATCGTTAAGAAAATAAGCAAGAAAAAAGTAACAAAAATATCCTCATCCACATTGTAAGACGTATAAATCCATAACACAAACCCCGTAATAATGTACCTAAGCCTATGAATGATACGCCATACTCCTTACCTACATAAAAATAAAAGACACTAGTGTTCCCTGAGAACCAAGACATCTGGCCGAATTGTCTCCGCGCCGAGAAATCTTAGTCGGGATTGTTTACCGCGACACTTATTATCTCTACCTTTTGTCTATGTTCTGCGCTTTGTTTCGCTTTCATTTAATTAGGATTTCCAGTAGGTATTGTTGTATCACACGATATAAAATAAGAAAAAGTAAGTTTGCTTGAGTGTTTAAAATTATTCACTAAACCCGTGGTCGCATTTTTTAATTTAGAACTTTCTTTGAATCAAGACCAATGTAAAGATGTACCGTTTTAAAACCGGCCCACTAGTTTAGACTGTAAGACGTGACATACATACTCACATATAGAGGCAGATTCAAGAATTCTTCGCCTCTAGTCGGGTCAAAACTACGGTACATACCGTGTAATCTGTCTACACTAATGATAAAGCTGAAGAGTTTGTTTGTTCTTTTATTGTTCTAGTTGGCCATGCCAATCTCTGGAATCATGCTAATCTCTGGATCATGCTAATCTTTTTTAAATCCGACTCATAGTCGGATTTCTAAAATTATTTTTGCATCTGATAGCCCAATTCTTGAAGAAGGCTATAGCCTATTTAACATCACGCCAGAACCCTTAGCAGCCGTGCAAAAAGAAAAAACGTCAAAAAGAATGATAAGCGGAAACGAACTAATTTCGCGGACTGGCGATGCGATGCGACTGGGTAGCTCGGGGGAACAAGAAATTTCACACGGACGAAGTCGCGGGCAAAAGCTAGTAACTTAACAAAACACCGATTGGAGTCCTGAAGACCAATTCTCGTTATTAAAAAACTTTTTTACAAAAAAAACAACCGACTTCAAAAAAAAACTACAAAGTGATAAATAACTTTAATTTCGGAAATCGGTGTCGTTGGTTCCGCATTTTCGCTTTTTGACACCGACTTCCGAAATTAAAGTTATTTATCACTTTGTAGTTTTTTTTTTTGAAGTCTGTTGTTTTTTTTTTTTTGTAAAAAAGTTTTTATTTTTCATTTTTTAGTTGTACCTACTCCACACAAATTCAAATAACACTAGGGCATTGAAGAATTGAAAACACCGACTAGAAGAATCATCAAAATTCGCATAGAAATGCCGGAGATGCAGTACATTTATGCATATAATTACATAATGTATTATATACTAAAACCTTCCTGAAAGTATGTAGATCACATTAGTGAAAGAATTATCAAAATTGGTTCATTAGTTTTTGAGAAAATCGCGGACATACAAACATACATACATACATACGTGTCGAATAAAGAACCTCCTTTTTTTGAAGTCTGTTAAAAACGTTCAAAATCTAGTCGCAATCTCATCTCAGCGACAATCAATGTCAAAACCTTGTCAAAAATTTAGGAAAATAGAGGTGTTTTTGACAGATTGAGACTGAGAGCAGACTGTGAACGTTCTTAAAATTAAGAGAATTGCCCCTCTGGTATATTTGACATAAGACAAAAACGGCTTTCATATTATTACCAGCCAGCAATAATTATAAAAAGGTTGTACTTACATAAATACTCCAATAGGAATATTTCACCTTTAACAAAACCCACATGAAGACTTGGAGTGGGAATGCTCGTCCCCTGTCATATTAGGTTCTAATCCCATCAGTGATGAAGCAAGGGTACTTATCCAATTAATTTGTCTGCCTATTCCTTCGTTCATTAAAGGCATTACGTTGTAAATTGTGTAAAACTTAGTTATAGTTTACTTGAACGAATCTGTCTGAAGATAACGTGAAATTCTGAAGATAAGAAAAGTTAATAATATACAGTGTGGCGATTAGGTTTTCACATTAATTAAAACCACGTACACGTTACCTATTTTAAACTTACACAATTAAAATAATTAATAACTATTACCTTTTTTCTTCGTTTTAGTATTTAACAGCATTAAACTTAGTTTGTGATTATTTGGTAACAATACCATACAGTTTGTGTTGAATTGTTGATACCATCGCACCGCGCGTGTCTAGTGCCTTTTTATCGAGGTTGGTCTATTTCGAGCCAATTTTTAAGCTACTTAATTTGTTTGAAAAATTCAGTTTTATATTTTTTAGGAAAATTGATAATTTTATTATTTTAACAGACTGATAACAACTTGTAATCACCGTTGTACTATTTAGGGCGAATTCCACCAAACTTTTATACCTAGACTAAGTCTTATCCTGAGAATAAATTTTGAATTTTTGACAGTTTTTCCATACTAAAACTGCCAGACGTCATTTTTATTATGCGGATAAAAGATACCTGACTTTGGTGAATTAGTCTATAAAGTGATAACCTAATCGCCGCTCTATATACAGACTATTTAAGGATGCTTATAGTCTGATTAGACAGACGACTCCTAAAATGGTAGGTACCTAAGACATCAAAAGTCACAAGTATTTTTTATAATCGTAGCTCTACTATATATTTAATGCAGTAAGTATACATTTTGAATCCAACAATATTTTTTTGCTTTTCCGTAAACATTTTATACCGACGTCGATTAAGTATTTCCAAGAATTGGTGCCCCACTACAAGAACTCGCCGAGATATACGAGAGTTGCAAACAGCCGAAGTGGATCAATTAACATTCCTCTAATCACATTAGTATTATAAAGGAGAAAGTTTGTGAATGTGTGTGTGTTTATATGTTTGTTACTTCTTCACGCTCAAACGGCTGGACCAATTTTGATAAAATTTTGTATGGAGGTAGCTGACACCCTGGATTAACATATAAGCTACTTTTTATTCCGATATTCGCACGGGATCGCCATTTACGCGGGTGAAACCGCGGGGCGCAGCTAGTATAATATACCTATTCATGAAAAAACCTACACTAGCGCTGGCATCACATCACCGCTTCACATCTAAACTTATATAATTAATAGCGATGGCTGTCAGCAGTCCGGATATTAGCGTAAGCTGGTATTATCGAACTTCGACAATTTATTACAGGCCCCAACTTTGATATGATCGATCTGAAAACACGGGACGGGGATTGTGACTGATTCTATTACATTACTATCTTCTGCCCGCGGCTTCGTCCGCGCGGATGTTGGAAATTATCGCACTGGAAAGTGCTACAGAGACAAAAACTAACCTATTTATTATATTATCCGATGCCATCTATCTCTTTGCCATTTTATCGAAATCCGTTCAGTGGTTTAGGCGTAAAAAGGTACTATTTATTGGATTTCATTGGTTTTAATTTTTTTTTGCGCGGAACTCTTAACTGTTTTTCTAAAATAAAAGTAGCCTAAATTACTCCTTATAATAATCAGCTACCTGCTTTTGAAAATCCTGTCAAAATCGGTCCAGCCGTTTTGGAGATTAGCCGAAACAAACGGATAGAGACAGACAATTTTTAAATACTTTCATATGCATTTATGAAAAAGCTGTTATTTTGACATTATAAACAGGCACTTCAATTTTATTTATTTATATGTAAAGATAAATAGACTATAAAACTTCCTGTACAAGACGCCGGAGCCGCACCAGCGCCGCGCCGGACCGAAAGGTTGTGTATACGAATAAATATCGCATCAATGCGGTGCGGTGCACATGCGGTTCCGGCACCGCGCCCGGTGCGGTGGCAGTGCGGCGTATGCACGATGAGGACGGAGGCCTAAGTGTTATGCAGCGTACCCAAGTTGGACGGAATGGACGAGTCGTTGAGCTACACCAATACACTGACTGTATACCACCCAAATCTGTGTGGTTTTTTGCTCAAAAAACCATTTCAGACACTTATGTCTGGACTTTAAAAGAGACTGTGACCTCTGAGTTTATTTCGATGTTTTTTCTCAGAGAAACCGGATAGGAAACACTGATCCCTCATCTAGTTTTTAAAGTATTATGTACGTATAACAGTGTTTGTACAGAAATAAAATCATTTATCACTTTATCATTTATCGTTATTGTTCAGCCTGCTCATGAAATTCATGAAACATTTGGCCATGATATTTATAACCAGTGTCATATTAATAGTCATATTATACGATGCAAATTCTGACTTCGAAATTGATGCATCAACTACGAAAAACAAGTGCCTGCCTACCTGCCTAGCTTTTTCTCAACTATGTTTGGGTCGGCTTCCAGTCTAACCGGAAGCAACTGAATACCAGTATTATACTTGCGACTGCCTATCTGATCTCCATAACCCAGTTACTGTGTAATAAGATACCCCTTGGCAAAACCGGTTATTAGACATTCGGGCTACTGACGACCCGTAACGTCTGTCAAAGATCTACGAATTGCAGCCAAGACCAACGATTTAACGTGCTTTCTCTCGGTCTCGATATGTAATGACTGTTCACCCATCCACGTACCGACCGCGGCAAGCGTAGCTTAACTGTCGATGGACCCGTGGGGCTGATATTATTTAACCACATGCTAACTACGAAAAACAATTCAGACAAAATAAACGTACGTATTTGATTTGATTTGATGAGGTGACTGTAGCATTATTGTACGTACAACAGATTCGAATATTTATATGTCAGGGCCAAGCGTCCCACTGAAGGCCCAACCAGTAAAAGTATCAAGAAAATTAGTAGGCAATCAAAACACAGACCTATTCAATATGCAAGGCAGCAGTCCGGAATTAAAGCAAGACACTTGTAATGTATTTAAAATGCAAAGCATTCTTAATGTATTCGGTAAATAAATCTCATCTAAAACTAATCACATAGTGGTTCAGCAGAGGTTAATCTCTGAAGTCAATTCGGTGATTTGAATAATTCCGTCAGACCTGGAACTTGTATAGGGCTATAAATATAAAAGTAAATCGCACTGAATACGAAGTGGAGTGGTTTACCGGTAATACACAAAAAGGTAATTTATTCTAAGTATATGAAAAGCTGAAGCAGTATGTAAATGCTTCTGAAACCCACTTTTACTAATTACGTGTTTCTACGTGAGCATACCTTATTCATATTTCGATATGGTATATACCATACATATAGAGAGGATGGCAACGGCCGCGATTTACGATCTCTAGGTCGTAGATTCGAACCCAGACAGGCGCTTTACTTTGTGTAAATTATTTCATCACGACTGCTCTCAAAACGGAGAAGGAAAACATTGTGTGGAAACCGACATGTCCTAGACCCAAAAATTCGAAGACATGTGACATCTACCTACCAGCACTGGGCCCGCGTGGTGGATTACAGCACAATCTCTTTCGGAGAGGGGAGGAAGCCAGTGTACCAGCAGTCGGAACATTACAGACTGATTATGTATATACCTTATACATACATATACACACTACTACAATTTTAAATCCCGCACGGTGAAACATATTTTTATTTATTTATTTGCTCTCGAGCTAATTACACAATTTACAATAGATGACTGTTAGTTTTTGTACATGAACCCTGTCAGGGCACTGCAGAACACAAGATAGATTTGCTGTTGAGTTAGTGAACATTAACATAAATTGAATTAAAACATGAAAACACAGTACGGAGAAGCTACATTCGCCGGCACGTAACTTGGCAAGAGGCGATAGTCGTTCCACTCCTTTCTTCTAAACAGACATGTTTAAGAATAAATTAATAATGACAAACAATAAAAGTGACAATTTTTTGTCACACTAAGTGTACATGCGCGAACTTACTCCCACTACGCCAAAACCTTGCCACGTTTGGTGCGGCGGCTGTAGTCTTACATTAAAATAAAGGAGAGGTCAAAAGTGGTACAATATTCCGAATATTTTTAAACGCTAATGTGATGTACCTTATTAGAAAGCTTATATATTAAGCTACTCGATGAAAGTTAAATATGATTTTTTCAGGCGCCCGTTTTCGTAAAAATGTGAAAAATGTTTCACTACAAACAAAACGCACATAGCCTTTATTTATTCATTTCTATGCGATATAGTTATTTCAAATGTGGCTAAAGTTTCCGTTTCTATTAAATACTTTGAGATTTTATCATAATTTTAGCTGCAGCTCCATGAAATTGAGACAAAAAATATTGATTATCATTACAATGCAATATCAAAACGTGTCGAAAAAAGGTCAAATCTATAAATGTCAGAATGACGTTGAAATAAAAAAAACACCATAACCTCTGGTAAAAGTCCGCGAGGCGGAGTGGTTTTATATGTAGAAAAATACGTCAACAAATGTATTAATGTACTTAATTATAAAGTACAAGTATGTACGTAACCACTTATTTCTATGATAATTGACAATGAGAAATGACAATGACAATGTCAGTCAGCAGTCACTGCTGACATTGTCATTGTCACGTCATTTGCCACAGGGCTGCCAACCCTAAAATATATACAATGTTTGTAGTTATAGTCTAATTATTAATTCACTGGAGTAATCTGACGTTTACGGTGTTACCACTTTTTGATGAAAAGAAAATAGTGTTGTGACAAGAAGATTGATATCAATCACTCGCTCATTCATTCTTTACGTTCTAAATCAAATCACATTATTTTATTAAGAAATCTCCCAGCTTAGTTTTGTTTAATCGATATAAAAATATTAGTAGTTAATACCTTTATAGGCCGATTCTTTCAAAAAGCGAATTTTAAATGAAACAAAAATACATTGGATATATTTCTATTCGTCGTAGTCAGACATAATATCAGCACTATCACTGTCGCTATCAGTAACACTTATTATAAAACGGTCCATAACATTTTATATTATACGGTCGAGATTGCACATTTTATATAAACAACAATACCAACAAACACAACGTAAAACAACTTAACAATGAACAGCGCGTGGGCAAAAGAAACATTCGTGCACTCAGACCAGAAGAGTTTAGAAGCCGAATGAAAGACAAGCAAAACAAGATCGCCGCGCGGGCGGCGTCCCGCGTCCGTCACGTAGGGAGGCAATAATGCCCGACCCAATAATGTCCAGCCCAATAATTCGTGTACATCGTCTCTGATAGAATTTATGATTATAATTATTTAGGTACTTTTTATAATAAATATTCCTATTGACTTTGTGTGAATGAGCTGAATCACAACGAACGGAACGCATCACTATTACAATAAATATGGCAACATTATTTTACAAAGTGACATTAGCATCTGTCAGTTTACTCCAGTGAATTAATAATTATACTTTAGTGATGCAAGCATTTTATTTTTCAACACTTGTTTAAAATAAAACGGGTGGCTGTAAAAAAAAATTAAATGCCCAAAGACATCAAAATAATTACCCTCTTTCAGCCTATAAAGCTCTGAAGGCTGTTTAAATTTTCAATTATTTTAGTATCAAGCCCCATACATTTATTGAACGTCTCCTTTCAGAAAAATTATATGTCAAGAAAAATTATGTGTAATCAATGTGGGTAGAATGCCCTCAGGCTACAGTCCGTCAAATCTAAGAAGTACCGTTTGACGTTTCATATTTTTCAATCAGTTTCGATAACCTTTTTCATAAAACCATGAATTTAGAAAGATTTCATTATTGTATCTAAAAATGTACAATTCTTAATATCTAAATGTAATTGAAAACTTTCAAACAAAGCAAAATAACACATATTTACACCTGTCAAACGGTACTTCTTAGATTTGACGGACTGTAGGTGGAGCGACAATCTTCGCAGGATGGCTGCTGGATGAGAGTTGCCGAAAATCGAGCTGAATGTGAAAAGTCATGAATTTCAATTTTAGGCTAGGTTTGATAAAAAAATGAGACCGTTTCCAGACAGAATATTTTACCAACTCAACCTACTTTCACAATCAAAATGACTACCTACCCTTAAAACACTTTTTACGAATACTTTAATCATATTAAATACCTATACAAAACAAAAGCTCCAATCTAGCAAAAGGGACATCGCAAAAAGGGACACCCTCACAATTTGTGAGAGATTAACAGTTTCCATCGACCCGTTGGCACCGGCCGTTTTGAATCCAATCTGTGCAAATTGTACCGATCTGTTCCGACGAAGTTACATAACAGTCCTCAATCGACGGAGGGTGGATTGTTCTCTGATGAGATTGTATTGTAGGTAATCAGCTAAGCATATTACGGTCTAATCATTGGTTTTATTTCCAACTAGCTTCTACCCGCGACTTCGTCCGCATATTCTTGTTCCCCCGTCGCCGACAGCCATCAACGCGTGTTGTACCCGTGGCGTGACGTCGTAAACATTATTATTGTCCATCCTGGACAATCTATAATATATATCATCGTCATCATCATCATTTCAGCTGAAAGACGTCCACTGCTAGACCACTTCGACCGGTTCTGTGATTCCCGCATCCAGCGGATTCCTGCGGTATTCGCAAGGTTGTCGGTCCACCTGAAACCTTCCCACGCTAAGTCTTCCGATACGCGGTCGCCACTCCAGAACCTTTCGGCCCCATCGGCCATCTATTACAAATAAAACAATCTGGTATAAACAAGTTGTTATATTAAATAAAACAAACAAAAAGCGTTTTACAAAATGTATACCACGCCAATTAACTGACTCGTCCATGCGCACGTAGTATTATTAATATTTTGGTTGGGCGGTCACGTCGCCAATAAAATTGCAGGTCCAAAGAAAGCCTGAACACACACGGAACGGGACGCTCATAAAATTTAAATTTCGAACGAAACTTCTCGTTCTCGCTCTGGCAAACTAAAATATAGAATGTAGTGTATATGGGCAGGTGGCCGAATGCACTTATGTACAGTCGACAAAGGAGATTGGTATACAAGCAGCTGTGCCAACTACTTTCTGATCTTCCTAGTGCGTATGCTTAGCAGTTAAGTCTTTAACATAACTTGTTTAAGTGTGTGCCTTAAACAGGGTGGCAGGGACGTTGTCGCGCAGCCTTTTACAATGAATTCAGTAGTACATGATTTTAAACCTCCCTGCATTTAAATTTCTTGTCGGTTATGAAATTAAAAAAATGCTGTTCCATACATTTTGACCGCGTAGGTAATTGCACTTTTCTATGAAACAGCTGATAATTTTTTTGATAACAGACGAATAAATTCTACGCTAGGGGTCTAGAATTCATGCTGAATTCATGGATACAGTTTTTACCTACGAATTTTTCAACGAGTGCAAAGATATTTTCTTTTCTGCCTGCATACCAAACTCTTTTGTTGAATGTAGTCTGAAAGTTGTTTGCGGAGCTGTACAGAACTCCCCACTGGCGTTACCTGATACTCTTGACTTATAAGAAGTCAATGGATTTGGCTTTTTAACTCCCCCGTCGTGGAATGTTTCACGTTTGGCCTGTAACCTTATTCTCCGTAAGTCGTAAATCGAGTAGGATATCGATGTTGATATTTTTGGATAGCATGGGCCCGTGTTTATGGGGAACATTCAATTTTATTGTACACGTTTGGGAAGAATTTACGGCAATGCGATAATAGATTTCAGTATAGTCAGCATAAAACCATGAAAATCTAAATGGAAATAGGTTTACAGTACACCAAGAAGTACTTGCAACTACGTAAGTAGAAACTCGTTGAACTTTCTATGTTTTGAAACGAAAACAAAATATTGTTTGGGTTAGTGGTCGTATAAAGTTTAAGCCCTTTATATATTTGTCGAATAACGAGTTAGTTGTTCCCTGTATAATCGTTGAATTATGGAAGAGTTATTCGTGTAAAATAGGTACGGCCAGCAATAACAAGTCGGTTAACACTGCTCCAATACGACACATTGTATTTCAGTATTTCATATAAAAGCTTAGAGCCAATATTATTTTTATTTTACTTTGTTTCGGCTTCTTTTAGCTCAATAAATTATATAAAAAGAAAGTGTTAATTAACTCATTTTGCTGACTGTACCAATCAGATTGAACACCATTTCATCGATGCTATGACGGCCCGATATTATTTATAAATATGAGCTATTTTGATAAAGCAATTCTATTGGTATCGTAATCGATAAACAAACAAGGTTGATACGACATGTCTAGACAGTCTCCATGTTATCTGACTATATGACCCTCATTTCATCTCGATCTGAATAATTTTATTAAAACCCCTTTTACTTATTCGTAGACCCCCCCCATTCACAGTGATTTTACCTCTGACAGCAACAACCCAATAGCAATCTTATTGTAACGATAATAAAGATCATTGTGAATTTGTCAGACTTGTCAATGGCAGCAACCCAACAGCAATCTTATTGCAACGGCAATAAAGTTCACTGTGATTTTACAGTGATGCAAATTCAGAGGTAAAATATCTGTGAACGGATTGTACCTACTGCGTTGCAGTCAAAGTTAGAATAGGAAGATAAACGGAGAATATAACAAAACAATTTCAATATGGTAAATATCGAAATTGAATCGCCGTGATTCTGGCGTCACGTGTTAATTTTGATGGTTGATTGATTTAAAATGGGTTCAAATTCATCAAAATATTATACAATTAAATACATTATTTATTACCTATAAAATTATATAATCCTTATTAAATAAATTGACAGACATGCGATTATATGCAATTCTAATTACATATATTGTACCTAATACCTACTGAGTAAAATAATTTAACTCGCTTAACAGACAGCTGTAATGCTGGGGCGTTTGTTGCACCACTTCTTCTTCCCAACTAAAGCAATAGGAAGTGGTGAAGAGCGGGCTTTTTGGGGGACTATCTTATGTACTTTTAACATTCAAAATAGTGCTTATTCTCAGCCTTATTTAAATAAATGATTTTCGATTTTGATTTTATTGCATGGGACTTATGCATAACAGGAGATATTATGTGGGTGTTATTATCCACCTCTGCCCAACCCTTCGGTTTCTTCTTATGTAATATATATTGTTGTTGTTGTGTTTTGTTTTTGTTGTATTTGTTTTTTTTTTTGTATTTTTTAATTTTTATTTGTTATCATCTAATTGTACTTTTGTGTGTTGTGCTGTCTTTATTTTCAATAAATAGTTTATCTATCTATTTAACTTTCCTGACCACAACAACTAAAAAGTTTATCAATGTATTTAACACTAAAGAAAGAATGAAATTTAGATTTATTAAATTGGTTCTCTAGAATCTGCCGGCGACTTCGTCCGCGTGAAATTCCTTGTTTTAACATAAATTATATCCTATGATACGCGCAATACAATATCTTCCCATTAGAGAATAATTTTCGGAATCGGATCAGTAGTTCCCAAGATAACCCCCTACATACAAACTCACACATTTTACCTCTTTACAATATTAGTATAGAATTGTCATCTCACTCCCTCTTTAGACAACATTTAAGTTTAAAGTCTGTAAACTGAATTCAGAAAACAAGAATTCCTGGTTTTAATAGTTTTTTTTATCCTTGTTCCTCTCAACTAAAGCACCTGCCATCTAATCTCTTCACCACCCTTGGTTGACTGGTAGAGAATGCCTAAGGCATTAAGTCCGCCTTTGTACCTTTTTTGTGCGAAACGTTTAAATAAATAAATAAACGCAATAGTGACCGCAAACTAAATTTATTTGACAAATTTCTCCAGCCATATACACTTTAAACCTAATCCCATTATGCCAGTAACATAACCTAATAGCATGTAGGTCGAACAAACATACGAATATGTGATTTAGAAATACGAAATATACAAGTTTAGAGTCCTTTACAACCGAACTTTACGACTTTCGATACAAACTGTGTACTATATTTTGACCTCAATCATGAAATATTAATTCTTGTTCGATATATATTGTTTGTTTACTCTAAAAGGGTTGTGTATTGTTTCTTCTCCATACAAAACTGTATTTTTTATTATATTTTAATTCTTTAAAGTTGGATCAGTGGTGGCCTAGTGGTAACGGCCGCGACTTAGGAGTTGTAGGTCGTAAGTTCGATCCCAGACACGCGCTTTACTTTGTGTAAATTATTTCATCACCACTGCTCTCAAAACGGTGAAGGAAAACATCGTGAGGAAACCGGCATGTCTTAGAACCAAAAATTCGAAGACATGGGACATCTGCCAACCCGCACTGGGCCCGCGTGGTGGCTTATGACCCACTCCCTCTCACGGAGAGGAGGCCTGTGTCCCAGCAGTGGGAACATTATAGGCGGATTATGTATTTATGCTATAAAGTTGAGTAACAACACCACTAACTTGCCGCCTGCTGTTTCCCAACTATGTTGTCGTCGGCTTCCAGTATAATCGAATGCAGCTGAATACCAGTATTTTACATGGAGCGACTGACTATCTATCATATATCCGATGGCTATGGAGCAGACGAGTCCTGGAGTGGAGACCGCGTAATCGGTAAGCGTAATGTAGGACGCCCCCCGGCTAGATGGTCAGACTTTCGGGCTTCTGACGACCCGTAACGACTGTCAAAAATCCAAGAATGACAGCCGGGACCAACGGCTTACTTTCCGAGGCACGGAGTGGTTTCGGTATGTAATGATGGTCACCCATCCGCGGACCGACCGTGGCAAGCATAGCTTAACCTGATCGATCGACCTGTGCGGCTACGGCTGTTATTACCTAAATTACAATATGATTGAGAATGAAGATGAGATTCTTTGGTTTTGTTTGTCGAGTCGTTGAGCTACACGATTTCTACAAATGCTTGCACTGACTGGACTAGTCCACTCAAATCTGTGTGATTCTTTCCTCAAAATACCATATCAGGCACTAATCTACATTGTCTGCCCATTACCTGACCAAGATTATGTCTGGACTTTTAAAGAGACTGAACCTTGAGTTTGTTTCGCCATGTCTTCTAAGTGGCAGTCAAATTGTCAGCGAGATTGCTGAAGGGTTACCGCTACCCCGGAACATAAAGGGCTAAGGAAAGAACACGGGTGGATTTTAGTCAGTAAGAGTCTGACACACCCTTCCGCTCCACCTAGAGCGGGAGGAGTCATTTGATGATTTCCCATTCTCAAAAAAGAAATAGGAAATGTCAAATCCATTTAGCTTATTTTTTTTTAATTATAATATGACCTGTAGAAGAGATTCGGATATCCTATTAACAGAATAAAAAATGTCATATTATTTCATTTCATAATATTATTTAAGCCTGTGGGTTTGTATAGTGTAGTTATTAAATGAAGTCGTTCTGTACGAAGAAGACACAAAACACATCACCTAAAACTTCCATTTCGGGTGGACTACCCTCTAAAACAAACATTCCTTATGAACGGCTTACAGCCTCTTTCATAGGTTACAAAGGATTGAACATCCCCATAACATTTTATTCGCGTTCGGATCGAGAAACAGGATGTTTTCGTCATCTCGAGTTGTTTGAAAGAAATAATCAGTAAACAATGAATTGTAACAAGTTATTCTTTTCATCAAAGTACTTGCAAATAAGTTGTTGTTGTTATTTTAAGCAAGTGATAAACATAACAAAAACTTGAGTGTCGAAGTTAAAGTCAAATCATTTATGTCAATATCAATCTGCCTAGCCTTTTCTCAACTATGTTGGGGGTGGTTGGGGTCAGCTTCCAGTGTATCCGGATGCAGCTGAATCGAGCTGAATACCAGTATTTTTTCATGGAGTGACTGCCTAACTGACATCCATAACCCAGTGGTTATTAAATCAAAATGACGTAATTTTTGCCATATCTGACTGCAACGGGCAAGTTTCATAGCAAAATTAAATTGGAGAGTGATATAATATTTATTTTTATGGCAATAAAATATGGCTGCGTCAAAATTATGAAGCTGTAGCGACGGCGATGTAATCAATAAGTCTCCACTTACTTGTTAACTTTGATTAAAAATTATGTAATACACAATACAATATTTTAATAAACTAGAAAAACAACCTTTTTGTAGACGAATTGAAGCATAATAACTTTAATTAAAACGATGAAAATTTTATAACTACTCTTACACCGCATAACTCACTATTGTCCAAAAAGGGTAAAAAGAGCAATCAAGTCGTCAATGTACTATATTATTCTTCTAATATATTAATAACATTATAACATTAGCACCGTAGTACTCGTACAAAAGACTGCGTACCGGCTACGGCGTAGGTCGGTCACTGCTACGACAGCTACGCGTACGTAGCGGTTACGTAACCGGTACACAATAATCTAATTCAATGATCTTTAGAATGTTTTAAAGACATAACTTTTTCAAGTTATTTACTATGATAACTTAGTTAACTTGCTACTTTGGAGAGCCTTGTTTAAACAAAGATCTCATGTTTCACGAAACTTTATCAAAGTTGCGACCATCTTCAACACGTAAAAGCTACTGAACTTCAGTTATAATCACGCAACTCGCATAAAATTCGCCTTCGTTCTAAGAATTTACTTGATATGAAACTCAAAGGAAAAAATAACATACATTATTTTCCTCCATCATGCCTCGTTGGGGTTTACATTGTAGTCTAATTTTCTAAATATAGTACTTATAATAAATTCTCCAGATTGGACACAAACACCAACGATCAATTTTTTCCTTTTTTAGGTTTAAAATAGATCAAAAGTCATTGATTCAAATGAGGCTGAGAATCTTTTCAAAAAAGGAAAATTACAGAAGACACGTCTCCCAAAACGCCCGCCAAACTGGAACGAAGTGGCGCAAGAAACCCCCCAGCAGCACAGCAATCAAATAACTCAGGGGTTCCCGGTATTCAAATATAACTGTTATTTCATTTACAGGGAGAACCGACCAGCATAGCTATTCATAACCATACGACAGGCTATCGTATCGAAAATGACATATTTCGATAACCTGATTTGACCTGCTCAAACAGCTGTCGGAAGAATAGCTGGCGTCTATTTGATTTAAACTGACAAAATTTCCGGGTTTTGGACTTGTGAACAGCGCTTAGAGGACTCCTACGAAAACATTGATTGATGTTCGATACGGTACGGAAGCGTATCGAGTGCTTGTGAATAGCTATGCTGAACACTAATATGAACAAAATTAGGAAAAACTAAAATTTTATCAGCCTAGGGTAATTTAGGAACAGTCACACGTGATGTCATGTACAGTCAACAAAAGTGATAAGTATGCAGGATCGTCGGGTATAGTAGAAGTTTAGTAAGAAACCGATGCATGTTCTCGAATAAAATTTAATTTTATTAATAGAAAACAAACGGCTACTTTATCAAACTAAATTTCAGTCGACAACATCCATCGGTTTCTTACTAAACTTCAACTATATCCGACGATCCTGCATACTTATCTCTTTATCTTTACCTTACTTTACAGTAATATTAATCATCATCATCATTTCAGCCGAAAGACGTCCACTGCTGGACATAGGCCTCCCCCAAGCACCTCCACTTCGACCGGTTCTGTGCTTCTCGCATCGTAATATTAATGCTAATATTCTATGTAGAATGAAATCCTGTTTTAGTATGTATAAGAACGAAATTTTGCTAACTCTAATCCAGCGGCATGTTTATTATAGCACTAGCTGTGCCCGCGACTTCGTCCGCGTGGAATAGTGACTTTTCGGGCAGCACATTTTAAATTACACATACCGTCGTTTGGGTAGCTAAAAATTTACTTTACAGTAATGTTTTCTGTATTACCTTAACAAATGTTCGCCGTGATTCTTTAAATTGACATAACTTTTTTATTTATGAACCGATTGACATGAAATAAACACTAAATGTTAAGTGAAGCTTACTACAATATATTAGTGAAAACCGCATCTAAATCGAATAATCCGTTTCTGATATTAGCGTGCACAAACACACAGACAAACAGAAAAAAAAAAATAATTACACTTTCGGGTTCGGCATCGATATAATAACAACCCCTGCTACTTTTTTTTATATATTTCCATTGTACAGACACCACTTTTCTACAATTTTATTATATGTACTAGCTGCTGCCCGCGACGTCGTCTGCGTGAAGGCTCTACAGCACCAAAAATACCTAAGATACCAGTGTCGCTATAGCATTATAAGTAAACAACTTTTAAAATAGCATTAAATATAAGTTTTTTTTTGCAAGCGAAGCAAGTGAAGAGAGTTATATTGGAATCCTGCTGAGTTCAGTCATAAGATGTGACTGAAGGAAATAGAGAAAATAATGCAGGAATACATTCCAGGACACAAAAGAGTAAAAATACGTACAAAGGTATCATACCTTACAACATTTCCCTATAACGTACGTTGGTAGTTATGCTGCCAGGAGCCAAAATGTAAAGAGAGTCAGGACTGGTGACGCGGGAGCAAGCGACGTACAGTTGCCCGTGTGAGAAGCAACTCGTCCTGAGGTCGACACCCGCTGCTCTCAGTGTCTGCCCCTGCGACTTACTGATGGTCATCGCGAAGCAAACACTCACGGGGAACTGTACGCGCTTGAACTGGAACGGGAAGTTATGAGGTATGAGGGGAATGCGTGGTATAAATACTGCCTCGCCAACGCCACAACTCGTAAGAATTTCCGCCTCAATTTGTGTGTCTGTGGAGCGAGATGACTTTAAGGCGGGTCCCGTTACACAACTTCGGAGGAGATAGGTTCCGAAGAAGCATAATCGGGACACCGACCTTCAGCTTGATGGTATGCGCTGGAAGTCCACTTGCTGACAGGGAGTTCAGAAATTCCACGGGATAATGTGTGACGTCATCTTGCTCGACAACAGTGTTTATCGAGGTGTAGTCTACTTCATTCCCCTCAATTTCCGAGAGAATGCATTCGTTAATTGCTGCAGCCTGATCGTTTTTAAGCGTCAAAATGGCCCGCTCACACACCCAAGAATTTTGCTGGTGCGGTATACGACTGATGTCCCCGTACACACAGCGAATGAGTTCTTCTATGCTGGATACCACTCTACCGAGAGACTCTGGAAGCACCACCTGTCCACCTCTCTCTTCTGGTAGAGTGCCTTCGCCAAGACTTAGAAGGACATCGGAGAATTCTTGAGCACGTGCATTGCCGCCGAGCCGAGCTCTCATATTAAACGGTTGAATGTCGTAATTATAGACACAATTAAAAAGCCATTGTGTCTCGCGTAGATCTACGTTCCGGCATACGATGGGTTAATGGTCAAGCGCAGCGTACGAACTCGTGACCACAACGAAGATCATTTCAACGAAGCATTCACCTCGTCAGCCTTCGATCCCCGCGTCACCACGGAAAGCGTTTGCCGGAAATCGCCACTGAACAGAACTGTGGAACAGAATCGATGGGAATTTTAAAGTCCCGATTTCCACGGTCTTGATGCGGTGATGATTGGGGAGCTGGTAACCCATATTCGATCAGTGGATTGCCGCCGATAGAAATGACCACATCTTGAAGTGAACTGAGACAGGTGTTCAGCGCGCGTTCATCAGTTACTTCGACTTCGTCTCCAGTAGCACGCCTCAAAGCTCGTAGAAAATCTTCAGACAGATGATGGCGATACTTCTCCCACAAAGCTACCGGTTTCGCGACTCCACAAAACACCAAGATGACGGCATGCGGCTGGGACTGTCACTGACGCTCGCCTCCGCGAGGGTTTCATCCCAATTTTGGTCACTGTCGAGAACGTCACGTGTTACCCAGGCTGCGCGGTAAGTGGGATACTCCACGCCATCAAATGTCCTCAGAAAGGCGAAAGACGTTGGGCCTCGGACAGTGTGAAGTAACAACCGCAGAAAATAGCATTCGCCATTATTCGGATGCACGGTATTTAAACCCTACCCAATGCGGTGTCCTTGAAAATTCCTGGAAAACTTTCCACAGCACCTCCTCGTCGACGTCGGTTAAATAAACCCCTTTGCTTGTCGTACGTGTAATATGAAGGCCCCTCGTCATACGTAAGGGATTTGTTTTACATCACATTTAAGTTTATAATTAGGTATACGACATGAAAATATATTAATTACCAAGCAATAATCACACAGATAAATACCGAACAAAAGTATTAACAGTCAATGTTTATTTTGTACTAACAACATGAAATTGATGAAGAAATGATCATCATCAATGAACATAACTTTTTTGTAATACTTAACACCGCATTTTTCTTCCTCAACTCTGCTCAAGATTTTGAGGGTTTTGTTGGAACTTGAATTTTTCAAAACGAACTATACGATACAACTTTTATGAAGAAAATGCACATTACCATCTATGAATTTTAAGAATAACTAACTACTAACCTCGCCAACATGATAAAATTTAAATTATTAATTTCCAAAAAGTGTTAACATGTAACTTGATTTGATTTTTATGAAATCTCATAGATGGCGCTGCTTCAAATTTTTCTTTATACTACTAACATTCATTAAACTATGTTTCTCTGCCCAAGTTACTTAAATGGCGTAGTTTTTATAGTGTAAAGCTAGATAATAGCATGGCTTACTCAAAAACAACATTTAAATATGCATCGTTAGATTACACGCTGTCACAGAATGCGTAAGAAAAATAAAATTCACAGCTCCTCCCCCGTAGGTGATAGCGTGATAATATGTAGCCTATATGTTGACCCGACCTCTTAGTAATACTCATGCAAAATTTGATGTAAATCCATGCAGCACTTTTTGAGATTAGCCCGGACATACATACAGACAATCAGACAAACAGACAAAAATTCTAAAAATTATATTTTCGGCTTCGAAATCGATTGTAGATCACGCCCCAAGTATTCTTTTAAAAAAATATTCAATGTACAGTTTTGACTTTCCTACGATTTTATTATATGTATAGATATATAGATTAGTACTGCCGACACGATCGTTTCTAGCCATAGAAATATTATGATTTCGAAAGTTACTCTGTCTCTCAGTCTGTCATTTATCGTTAAAATCAAATGAAATCAACTTTATTCGTAAATGTAGGTTTCATTACAATAGGATAAACCGCTGAACCCACGGCTGAACCGATTCGTTACCTTCATCCTGTAAAAAAAAAAACCGGTTAAGTGCGAGTCAAACTAGGGCACCTAGGGTTCCGTACAAATTTGTAGGTATGTAAATAGTTTACCACGGGTTTTTTTTTTTTGTGAAAATTTCTTTAGGCGCGTTGGGCATTTTTTGAGATGGGCAAAACTATTGAACTCGCGCCACTGTTACAGTAATCGACACCGCTTCGGATGTGTCCGGCTGTCCTCGGGATGTACTTGGTTTTAATGTATATCCGATATGTCAGTGGGTGATGGCAAAGTATTTTGTTTGTGTTTTGTTTTCACTTCTGTCGGCACTCCCGTAGTGACACTGTTTTTTTTTTTGTAAAGTAACTAAAAATTTACGGTTTTCGGATTTCTTCCTTTACTTGTGGGTAGGTCAACGGGAAGTACCCTATAGGTTCCTGAGAAAAAGGGTCTTTGCTGACGGACAGACAGACGAACAGCGAAGTGATCTTATATATCTCCCGTTTTTACTTTTGAGGAACCCTAAAAATGATGAAATATAGACAGGCGAAGTCACGAGCAGCAGTTATATAAGTTAGAACATATCGACGTGTCCCAAGTTTTTGTTAATCTGTTTATCACTCCAGGGGAACTCCTCTCTAAGTGCGTCAACGAAGATATTATGGTCCGTCCGAAAGTAGATGATCCGAAAAAACAAGTATCAAATAAACATTTTCGGACGGGCAAAAATACAGCGTCAGTAGGGACAAGAGTCAAATCATGTTGCCATTAATTCTTAGTTTGGATCCCGAACTAATCTTATGTCCATAAGCGATACGGAATAAGAAACGTCCGTAACTACAGAAGAAAATACGGTTTTCGTTCGGCCTCTTGTGGTCTATGAAGCGACTCACAAGTCACAACAGCTTAACATTTCATTATTACCTCCAATCCCGTTACGACATTGCGGCACGTGACTTCTTTAATCCCATTAATACTTTCCTAGCTAATCGTAGTCTCAACATCCAGTGAATAAAAAAAACGAGTGTACTTATGACCACACGACTGAAGTGAAACTTCAGTATTGCGTATTTGGTTATTAGAGGAAGAGAGAAAGAAAATATGCGCGCGCACTGCTGTCTCTTGCTTATATCCCCCACTCAACTCCCGTTCGCCTCGCCCAATCACACTTTTCGTAACGCTTACGTCACGCGTTCGCCAGCTTACTCCCCAAGTCAAGCGTGCGTAAAGAAGTTTCACTTCAAAAATATCCTGAATAAACTTAGACTAAATCACGAACACAGTAAACAACCGTGACGATTATTCTCTCGAGAGACGGCCTTTTTTCCCTAACAACAAAAGGTCTTTACCCTAAGACAAAACACACGGATCTAATTATATTTTACTCATGAAGTATTCAGTATATTCCTCTGTTCACATACACATACAAAATTGCTATCATTAATACGTATTTCTATATAAAGTCTGTGCGGCAAAGAACCACACATCCTTTGAAATCTGAATTCTTTGAAATTATTTAACTAACCCTTTATTATTTGACTAAAAATAAAGATATAATTAGCCCGTAATTGTTGATGCCTTTGCCAAACCCACATTAAAGAAGGCGTTAAAAAGCAGCCAAATTATTTATTAATTCTTATTATACATATGCCTAAATCTAGTTCTTTCAAGGGTTTGGAACTTTCAATGAACGCGGTCTTTGTTGCCAAGAGACTACGTTGCTAAGAGGCTGCGTTATATGTACGATCACCAAAGGAGATAAGTAACTAAGGCCGTCGGATATAGTTGATATTTAATAAGAAACTGATGTATGTTTTCGAACAAAATTTAATTTAATGTATAGAAAACAAACAGTCCATTTATCAAATTAAATTTCATTTGAAAATATCCATCGGTTTCTTACTAAAATTCAACAATATCCGATGGACCTGCTGTGGATCCGATGCTGTTCCCGAGGAAAACAACAATAACGTTATTATGATAATAGATGGCGCCACGTGTCTGTTGAACTTTGTCACATTATTTAATTCTGAGGCAGTACGAAGTTCGCCGGGTCAGCTAGTACCAAATAAATCCTAAACAAACTAAAACCATTCGTCTGTAACAGTTCGGTTCGCGTTCCCATTTAAAACTTCAGACAGTAATAATTACGTTCGTTCAAACGAAATATCTCCGCTTACAATTCCTTTAAATTCTCTTCTAAAAAAGTATTGTCAAGCAAACTTCAAACTGACTATAAAATTTCACTGCGTAAAAAGAATATAGAACCTTGAGAAAGTTGTGTCGCAGCCCAAGCAAATAATGCGATGCGACGCGATGTAGTAAAATATTATTTTATCAGAATGGTTAGGGGCATGACTGGCTAAAGGTAAAATCTGTCCAGTTCTTCTCGTAACTATAGATGTCATAAGGGGCTATTTCAAAAGGACAGTAGGCAAAACAAGGGCACGTGTATAGTTCGCGTCAAACTTGTTGCATGCATTTTGTTCACTTACCTACTAGTACACTTAATAAAAAATTGCCGCGAGTTAGTAAAAAGAGGCATAACCAATTATAAAAAAATATTAAAAATTGGTACCTATATGTAAAAGCGGTATCGGAGTCAATTGTCTAAAGTGAACAGCAAAAACTGTACAGTTCGTACAGTTTTGTAATGTCATACTATGTTAAATTTCGTTTACTTCCGTCACATAGCATCGCATCGCATTCGTCGCTCGCACAGGACAGTGGACAGATAAACACGCTCCGTTGATTCCGAGGTGCAGTTGGTAGTACAAATAAAATCTTGTTACCTTCACTAACGTAGCAGGCAGTCGTTTCTTTTTCTTTGTACTGCGATCTTTAATCCCTAATTGGATGGGAGCAGCGGTATTATGTCTAGGGTTTGCTTTTGACTAGGGGATTGTTGTGTCTGTTACGATTTGTTTAAAGATGTTTATAGATCTGAGATTTTGTCTCCTATGTTTATAATCTACACTAATTACACTATTATAAAGAATTAAAGTTTGGATTTTGGTGGTAATCTCTGGACATGATCTGATTTCGAAAAAACCGACCAAGTGCGTGTCGGACCACGCACAATGAAGGGTTCCGTAGTTGGAATTAATTTATCCCAAATACAAACTTAACATTGTAGTTGAAAAACATGTTCTCCCATACATTCCACCTGAAAATGTAAGTTTGTACGCACAATATTGAGAGATTTACCATGTTGTTTTAAGACCACAGACTTCTTGTAGGGTTTCCTGTAATCTATAGGTATAGAACTATTTTCTACTAGTTGTGGGTTGTAGATTCGAACCCTGACAGGCGCTTTACTTAGTGTGAATTATTTCATCACCAACACGGTAAAGGAATACATCGTGAGGAAACCGGCATGTTCTATATCCAAAAATTCTAAGACATGTGACATCTACCAACCCGCACTGGGCCCGCGTGGCAAATTACGGCCCACTCTCTCTCACAGAGAGGACGCCTACTGCGTCCCAGCAGTGGGAACGTTATAGGCTGATTATGTGTGTGTGTACGTGTTACAATTTGCAACCAGCAAACGTTCGTGCTGCCAACTATTTATCGTCGCTTTGATAAATAAATAAACGGGTTTAGAATTGATTTAATTAATTTCAGTCGGATCCCCTGTCGGGTGAATGGTCATCGAAGCACGCAAGTGGTATTATAAAGGCTTAAAAGCCTTTTAATCTTCATGATAGGTATTAATTTGTTAATCAACTTGTAGGACAAATCCGGGATGAAATATTGTCCGTTGTTAAATAGTGCGGGGATTTGTGTATGGTAATTTGTGGGGAATATTTTGATGCGAAATTAGTTACAGTATTATGTGAATACCTTACAGTTTAATGGCATAATCAGCCTATAATGTTCCTACTGCTGGGACACAGGCCTCCTCTTTGTGACGAGGAGTGGGCCATAATCCACTACGCGGGCCTAGTGCGAGTTGGCGGATGGCACATGTCTTCGAATGTTTGGTTCTAGGACATGCGGGTTTCCTCACGATGTTTTCCTTCAGCGTTTTGAGAGCAGTGGTGATGAAATAATTCACACAATGTACAGTGCCTGCTTGGGTTCAAACCCACAACATCAACTTGTAAGTTGTGGTCGTTACCACTGGGCCACCACTGAGGGGCTACCTTAACCTTCGTTCAATCCGTGTGGCTGTTATAACCTAGACACGATGTGTGCAGAGAGGGCCTGCACACATTAAATTAAATAAGACGGCATTTTACATACAAGGAGTAACAATTTCCCCTCATTAACTAACAGAGGTGCCAGCAGAACTGTATAATAATCATCTAGCCATAACCTTAGTGCCATGTACACATGTATTCAACTAGCCGTTTCTCGTTTACATTATACCTGCATGGCTGCACGTAAAACATAATGTATGTTCACTGGTAGTCAGGGACCACGGCATAGGAATAAATGGAGTATTAAGTGCGCGTTAACGGTGGCAAACTACTTCTGCAGCAACTCAAAGTAACCTTGTGTCCTACGCCAACGACACCGCTTGTAACTTTTTGCCACTGCAACGGCTAGGGTTTTGCAGGTAGGCTGCGCAGGCCGTTAACAAATAGGGTAGAGTAAAGAGAAATACTTAGGCAAGGTTCAAACGTATAATCCACAAAGTAGGAGTTTAAACTATGTCGCGGGTAAGGTAAGCCGGTAAGGCCCTCAGTAGACCGCAGAGCGCGAAGCAGTAGCAATGGCAGTTCGCCAGTAGCGCGTGGATCAGTGTGCGTGCAGCGCACAGTTAAGCTCCACGTGCAGTGTGCAGTTCAGATACGCGTGCAGAGCGCTGTTTGATGAGATCGTCCTGCCCTCAGCCTGGACGTAGAAGCTTGGCCGTAGAAGCCTGGCCGCAGAAGCCGGGACGTAGAATCTGGGACGTAGAACCCCTAGATTCGGGGTACACAGAATCTTGAGGGTCAGGGAATCACTCCTGCTAGCTAAGCAAGCGGATGTTAAAAAAAATCATCCATTAACGTTAGAGAAGTTTGAAGGCCTGTAGTAGGGGTATGTTGGGCTTCTGCAGATTCAAACCGCACAAATGCAGTGATCACTACCCTGCAATAGTAATTATTCAGCAATAGTCTACGGGAGCTAGTCTTTCACTTTTCTTTAC
Organism: Hydraecia micacea; assembly: GCA_914767645.1. Lineage (NCBI taxonomy): Eukaryota > Metazoa > Arthropoda > Insecta > Lepidoptera > Noctuidae > Hydraecia > Hydraecia micacea. The sequence goes on along the minus strand of OU611788.1, from coordinate 11,096,369 downwards.
CGACGCACCACGTTATACCGCAATGGTAATCTTGGCAACACTTTACCTTCATTTCATTTTTCAACCAGTATTCATTTTTAACCAGCAAATACGAATAAATATTGTAACACTCCATTTATACAACATCTGGAACAGAGACGGTTCGTTAGCATTTCCGTAAGTTAAGCTCCTGCCGCATCTTGTGGACCACTTGGAAACTAGATTTGAGGACAAATTACAACCGCCATTGTCAATTATTGCTTAGCTTCGTAGATTTTGGTTATAATAATTGTACTGTGGAGTAGACGGTGGTCGTTTTGTGCATATTTGTACAGTGGTTATGATGATAACGTGTCTTTAAGGACTGTCTTTAGGAAGGGTAGTTTTATATTGATGTTAATGTCTTCTATCATTTCGGATACGCTACTTATGGTTTATCTACTTATAACATCACGCCTTATTTCCCAGAAGGGTTGCGCAGATGTACACCTATAGTACACCCACATTTCGCCAGTTAAGTCTAATGTAATAGGGGGCGAGCTTATTACAATCAATCAATAACTCAGCTTATTGTAGTCCACTGCTGGACATAGGCCTCTCCCAGGCTGCGCAACAATACCCTGTCCTCCGCCTTCCGCATCCAGTCTGTCCCAGCCACCTTCTTTAGGTCGTCCGTCTATCTAGCTGGGGGCGTCCCACACTACGCTTGCCGATACACGGTCTCCACTCCAGGACCCGTCTGCTCCACCGGCCATCGGGCCTTCGACAAACATGGCTAGCCCTCTGCCGCTTCAGTTTGCATACTCTGCAAGCTATGTCGGCAACTCCGGTTCTTTTCCGGATAATTTCATAATATCCAGATCCAGGATCAGAAACCCAGCCCCCCATACAACTGCTCAGGGGGGTGTAATATCCCCTAAATTGTTTACCAATTGTTTATCACCATCAACCGGGCAGAAATCCAGAGTCCGTAAAAACTATTTTTATTTCGAAGATTATGTTTGAACTAGTTGATTGTTTGCAAATGTTCAATACAAGATTTATTGTTTGATCTCGTTAAGTTGATTGATAAAGTTTTGTTTTTAGATGAATGAGAAGTTAATAAATATTAAAGACTTATTTGGTATTAAGTACTTATAACTTTTATTACTCGTATTCCATCTAAGCCAAAAAATCCGGACAAATTAAAGAGCCGGACTGTCGGCGCATCACATATGCGCGTGATTGACCGAGGGAACGGCGCGGGGCGTCGGGGTACCGAACCCGGTACGCGACGGCCGCTGCGTGCCCTTCACTCCACTCAGCTCACAGACGCGCTCGACCACGGGCATTTCATTGTTTCTCTTTCGTATATTGATTGATGTAAATTACGGTATTACACCTATTTTAATACAGTCCACTACTCTTTTATTATAAAGTCCCGATTGAGCCCATTCAAATGAGCTGAGTAGAGTGAAGGGCACGCAGCGGCCGTCGCGTACCGGGTTCGGTACCCCGACGCCCCGCGCCGTTCCCTCGGTCAATCACGCGCATATGTGATGCGCCGACACGGACCAAGTCCGGACAAAAGTCTAGAAGTCCGGACAAATCCGGACGGATGGTAACCTTAATTATGCATGAAAAACAAATCAAAATCCATCGTGTAATTACGAAGGTAGTGTAACGGACACGCGTTCACGTTCGCATATTGAATGGCAAAGCTATGCAGCTTAATGCAGTACAATATAACACCCGTATTGCATGAAGCTATGATAATATAATTACGTAGTCGCCATGAGCAAGCACTTTGCAGTACAAAGACGATGTGTATTTAACAGGCACTATGTACAGGCAAAAAAAGAGATAAGTATGCAGGATCGTCGGATATTATATAGTTGAAGTTTAGTAAGAAACCGATGGATGTTGTCGACTGAAATTTAATTTGATAAATGAGCTTTTGTTTTCTATTAATAAAATTAAATTTTATTCGAGAACATCCATCGGTTTCTTACTAAATTTCAACTACCTATATCCGACGATCCTGCATACTTATCTCTTTTGTTGAGTGTACATACCTATATGTTGTTACATAGTTAGCTAATACTAGTACTGACAATGTTTCATTATTAACACAAGAAAATATGTAATAATTAGCATAACATCATGCTTGTATGTCCTCACGGTATAGGCAGAGATGTACAGGGTCAAAATAACTTATGTGATGGGTACCTATCGATATCTTAACATCTTTAACATGATAAAACAATAGAATTTTTTTTTTGGGTCGGCGGCCGCAGTTGTTGTAGTCATTTGAAATATCAGTTTAAAAATAACAGTTTTTATGGCGTAAACTTTACAGACGTGATGCTTACTTATATCTAAACACGATAAAACAAAACAGATGTTCTCGACTCATGCTTTAAGTAATAACACTACCTACCCCAAAAAACCCCAAAAAACCCCCAAACCCCCCTCCAAGTTGACCCCAAAAAAAAAACATCAAATGTTTTTATTTTATCGTATCCATAGATATCCATCAGGTCTGCAGAGTTTCGCTAGCTAATTTATTTTGATTTGAGGATGGGTCTCCGCTGTCATAAACCAAAATTAAAATAAACATGATTCAAATTTTTGACAGCTGGGTAATTGCGTAACACACTAACAGTAGCAATGGCGTTCATTCATCAACATTCATTGCGTTATATACGTTGCTGAGCAAACAAATTTTTCGAACGTATGAAGCAATGATTAGCAATATTCTTCAAAATGGTTCAGATTGTGATTGTTACGCAATTACGGTGCAGGTATCTACAGAAAACATTGTCAGTCGTCGCCATTTAAACTTTTCTTAACAAGGTTGATAGAATAGAAAACTTTTTATTATGTTTACCATAAATATAAATTACAGATAAGTAGAAATGCTAAAGTTTTACAAAAGGGTGACACAACGGGCGGTCTTATCGCTAAGAGCGATCTTTTAAAGACAACCTTTGGATGGATTAAAAAGGGGAAGGACAGACAGTTGATGTCGACTTTCAGTCTAACCAAAATGTGTGTCTATGCGCTGTTCTACTTGCAGCAACTGTCATCTAACCTCAACAAGCCGAACTAGGCTATCTCAGTTAAGGTGAATGCGCAATGGTAGACCGCGAAATTCAAATTTTCTTACGTTATTTGCTATTTGCAGGTCAGTGTCAGGTTGTATGTTGATCAAAATATGATTCGCGACTATAACAGGTACTTATTTATAGAATTAGAATCATTAATACATCTTTCTAAGTTAGATTTGTACCATTAAGCACTTTTCCATAAGAGATTTGTTGTCGTGCTTTGATAAGTTTATACTCAATTTATGTTCAAGTTATTGTTAACTAACTCAACAGAAAACTAACATTTATATTTTGCAGTGCCCTGAAAATCCATGTACAATAACCGACAGTAATTTATTGTTAAATGTGTGCATGAGAGTAAATAAATAAATAATGCCACATACCAAGTTTCTCTTTAAAGCTTGCAGTATGTTAGAACAAAATACTGTGTTCTGTTTTTAACAAGCTGCTTATTAGCAGACAACTAGTTTGCAACGCGCTACAAAAGCAAGAGAAAACGACTATCAAGAATGAAGCGAAATAACGTACCTATAGCTTTACTTTTCATAGCTACACTTAGTGCTTTTTATTAACGGATTGTTTAAACATTCAGAACAATCTTTATTCATCATGACACATTCATTATTATTATCATTTCAGTCAAAAGACGTCCACTGCTGGACATAGGCCTCTACCAAGCGTCGTCGACCGGTTCTGTGGGTCTCACATCCAGTTGATTCCCGCGTCCTTGACCAGTTCATCGGTCTACTTCATAAGGGAATTGCCCACATCTAAAATCCTTGGTCCCCATCGACCATCCGTTCTGCGAGCAACAGAAACCGTTATTTTAACGGGTACGTATACTAACACCACCCCATTATTGTCCCACTGCAGGGCAAAGGTATATTCTCAAGCAGAGAATGCACGAGCATTGATCATCAGGCTTGCTCAAGACAGGTTGGCGATTTCAGACTTACATCAACTATAGGGTTCAATATACAGTGACATTTAAAAAGCTCCATATTTTCAACAATACACTTACACTGTCTGGCCTTAGACAGAAATATATCACTCCTTCACGACTCCTAACATATCACCGTGCTTTACAAGTTTAACTTTTAGTGACGTCAGCTGATCGGTCGTTGACCTCAGCTCAGCCGCAAGCCCAAATAACAGAGGGCACTAAATCACCATGTTTTATTGTACAAACTTTACGCATAAAAGACACTTTATCAAGCTGAACTTTACTCAATAAATTGATATCAATATGGTCTTCGAATTACTCGGAGTCGATATTTTTTAGTTAGTATCGAATTTTTGAGACCTTGTGACTTGCGTACTGAAATATAGTACATTACTCCAGCGGCCAGCAAAAGAGGCATTGATGGACGAACGGGTAAATGTGCGCCGAGGCGAAGCCGAGGCACACATTCGTAAGTCCATCAATGCCTAGTTGTGGCCAAGGCTTGTATAGTACTTTTCTCAAATAATGCGCGGAAATTAAAACTAAGTAGTACTCAGGCAGAACTTTTTTTTTAAATACAATTACTTTTCAAAATCAAAGACAAACAACGAACAACAATATTTTTTCCCGCGTTAAAGTGTTCATTTGTTTTTTTTTTCAATACACAGCTTTCTATTTGCAAGTCAGTTCGAAATTTAAATGAAACCTTTGATAAGTTACCTCCTTAGTTGTTATGTTTCAGAGTAAGAGATCGTTCCATTTTTAAATTACACGACAGATATGAGTTTACTATGTAATTTATTTGGCCGCTAAACCACGACTGATATGGATTATCATACTGCTTTTTCCGGCCGCTGGTGGCATGTATTGTCTACTGACCAAATACCACTACCTTCTTCGAGATAAATCGAAATTGCTGTACTCAGCAATTTCGATTTATCTCGAAGAAGGTTGTCAAAATAATGCTCAAATTTTCAAGCATGTTTGAGAAAATATGATTTGTCTACATGGTAAGGCTTCTCTGTGCCCTTAAGAATACTATTATCACTCATATTTGGCATACAGTCACGTGATTGCAACCACAAGCACCCGGGAACGTGTCACTATGATATTAAATTAAGACAGAAATAGTACATTGTTCTCTTGACGACGACCGTAATTAGCATCAACTACATAACTAACGTAATACGAATGAACATTATTTTATATCCTCTGTACGTTGGTAAGTAGTAAGTATAGCCGTTGAGCCCGGCTATCATTTGTAGACCATTGACAGTTGCTGTAACAACAGTCAAAGGTCTATTAGTAGTCAGAAGCCGGAAATTCTGACAACCAGTCTTACCAAGGGGTATCGTGTTACCCAGGAACTGGATTATGGAGGTCAGATAGGCAGTCCCTCCATGTGAAACACTGGTATTCAGTTGGTAAGACTGGAAGCCGAACGCAAGATAGTTGGGAAAGGCTAGGCAGATGAATGAACATTATTGTCATTAATTTATCAATTCATGCCTACAATATCAGATATCCAAACAGTTCCCAAATTGAGTTATATTTAACCACATTGGACTATCGCGGTAAACCGGACCTAACAATTAAACCCCTCTGCTAAACCAACCTCGCTGCCGTTTAGTTTAACCAAAGGTTTAACAGGATCAGAATGAATCATGCATTGAAAAATTCCAACATTCAAAAATCACAGTACTACGAAATGGATTTGTTTCGAAATTGAAATGTGTGCACTAAAAATCCGGTTAGGTGGCCACTAATATTTAAATCTGTAGATAAATATGCAACTGAGTCCAATGTTATTGGTTTATTCATATTCATATTTTTATTTGTGTTCCATAATGTAATGTTACGAGTGTTACAATGGCTTAAATCTAAAATACAATTACGGACCCTGTACACCTGCACAGCAAAAACTATAAAAATTATTAATTCTTAAAACAAAAACATTAGGAAAATAAATTAACAACTATTAACGTCTATTGAATACGGTTTTTAGTTTTATTTATGCTACTTGCGATCTCGGTCCTTTAAAACGTTTAAGATTTAAAAAAAAAACTTTTGAAGATAGTGTGTTTTTTGGCAAGGCATTTTTATGACAAAGTTGTATTTAAAAATTAATGAGTTTAAAGTACCTAAGTATTTAGAACAGAGGGTCTGGACTGCTAGCGCATACTGAAAAACATAGCGTTGCAAGGCCACCGACAAGGTGGACCGATGACCTTGTGAAGGCCGCAGGAATCCGTTAGATGCGAGAAGCACAGACCAGTCGAAGTGGCGATGCAGCAGTGGACGTATTTCGACTGAAATGATGGCGATGATGATGACCTAGGCGGTAACGTTACATTAGTTATTTTGGCTTGAAATATAAAACCCTGCCTTACGGACATAGCCTCCCCAAGTCGTTACATATTATAGCCGTGTAACAAGAAACTACCATGAAATCAGATCACCTCGGGGAATAAGTACACTTAGCTCCCATAAAGCTAAAAGAATCAAAATAAATCCTAATATAGCCAATCACTTCTGAATCGTACGAATAAAGGAACATACGAGATTCTCGGCATCGCAAGTAATCGGACATTAATAAGTCGTCTTGTGCTTGTAAAGCGGAACTCAGGTCCCACGGTAGTCATATTGAGCGTTGGTTGGCTGACACACAACAGAAATGCTTTCTTCAGAAGGAACATGCTTGACTTGATACTTTAGAAGATTATCTACAAGCATACAATGAAGACTGAACTTTAAATACTGTGGCAGTGAGGGCAATTTTCTACTGCGATGCTCATCTCTCCTTTTCCCGCTGTCACCTTCATTCATTGAAGGTGTTGTCAGGTCTGCACAGCTTCCGTCCAGGAACCGAATTACAAAGTATTAATGCCATCTTGATTCCAGTGCGAAAAAAGGATGGTGCTATCAGTCATGTATAGCTCTGTCTCTCTCTTATACTGGAATCATAATCTCTAAGATCATGCAACAAGTAATTGTTTCTATATTTTTTTTTCAACATACAGTATTGACAAATGGAATATCATGTAGGGGTTTTAACTGCATGGCGGGCTTATCGGATTTGCGAAAACACTGCTCTGGTTATTCAGTTAGTCAGTATCATCTTACTACCTGCATCTTATATCTACCGTCCACGGATAAAATAAGTCACGTTCACTTTTTTACGGACTCGTGAAATTCACCTCATGCGGCTATGTTTTTGTGTAAGTTCTTCATTGAATAATTTGGGTAAGTTCTGTTGTAGATCGCAGGTTCGAACCCTGACAGGCTCTATAATTTGTGTAAATTATTTCATCACTATCGCTCTCAAAACGGTGAAGGAAAACATCGTGAGGAAACCGGCATGTCCTAGAACCAAAAGCTTGAAGACATAAGAGATTGCCAAAAGCCAAACCGCACTGGATCCGCGTGATGGATTACGGCCCACTCCCTCTCACAGAGTGGAGGCATGTGTCCCAGTAGTGGAAACATTATAGGCTGATTATGTTATGCTTATGCTTCACTGAACGTTGACAGGCATAGATCTTCTGTGCGTCCCTACACTTTGGCTAACATACTAACGGCTAATGTCCTCTGTGGGGTAGATACAGTGTGACGTAATCGATGTACCCGTCACTGTAAAGCCGATTGCGGAATAGGTTGACCTCTAGAGTCTACATCTATATATTATGTGGGTACTGGGATAGGATGGCCTCTCTATCAATACGTAATCGTCTTGCTTATACAGAGGACTGAATGGGATATTATCGCCAGGTTTCTGTCGTAGAAAATTGTAATTAAGTATAGTAAGGATGGTACTGATATTGACTATACTTTTTGAATTGTCATTAGTAGTTGTAGTTGTCAATAGAGGGACTTGTGGCTAAGTAATAACAGCCGCACGGGTCGTTCGATCAGGTTAAACTACTCTTGCCGCGGTCGGTCCGTGGATGAGTGACCATCTTTACATACCAAGACCCCTACATGCCTCGGAAAGCACGTGCCATTGGTCCCGGTTGTCATTCGTGGATTTTTCACAGTCGTTAGGGTCGTCAGAAGCCCGAAAATCTAACAACCATTCTTACCAACGGATATCGTATTACCCAGTAACTGGGTTGTGGAGGTCAGATAGGCAGTCGCTCCATGTAAAATACTGGTATTCAGTTGCATCCGGTTGGACTGGAAGGCTACCCCAACATAGTTGGGAAAAGGCTTGGCAGATGATGATGATGAGTTGTAGTTGTCATCGGAATAGGTACCTATGTTAATGTGATACAAGTGTACAGACTGCTTCGTTGGTCTAGTGTTCGCAAGCACTACTGCTATTCATGTGGTCGGTTAAAGTGTTATTGGGTTTGTTCTGGACTTTCTCAGTGGCAGGATTGTGTATCTGGAATTGCGCCCGGTTGATGGCAATAGGCTCGACCCATATTACATGGGACTTCCTTACATTACAGTAGTTTAAAAGATCAACACAGTCACACAGACGGACACGTGAGGCGACTCTATATTGTATATAAATGTAAGTGACATGACACGTGGATTCAATTTCGATGTAGCTCAAGACAAACTGGGGGAAAAAAGACACACTACTTAGAAACTGAACCCACGCTCGAAATCCGTGATATACTCGCAGTTCGACCGATTGTATGGCATTTCTGACAGCTCAAAAGCGCGAGATTATCCCCAATTCATAAAAACGTTACTTACGCAATTATTTGCTTTGCTCTCGTCTTTAATTTTGTGAGCGTATTTGCTGTACATATTATTTTAACCTACTGTCCATGATTTCTGGTGGTAGAGATTTTACATTAAGAATATGAGAGATGAAAACGAAACAGATCGAGATGTATCTTTATATCTTATCTGACTTTTACAATATGACGTTCAATTTTACAAATGGAATACCTAAATACAGAATATAATTTTTCTTTATTAGAGTAACCAAGACTCAAAACAAGACTGTTAGTAAAAGTTACGACTATGTTAGTAAGTACAGACACTAAACAAAAAACAAAAGAAATAAAACTCATGGGATGTCGCAACAGTGACCCCGTTGCGACACCCCATGAGAGACGGCACAACAGTGACCCACGTAAACACAGTCCAGGCGACTCGCAACCATGCTTAAGATACTCTTGGAGCTGCCCCACACCCTGCGCACCAGGGAAGCGCACCTTTTACGCACTGTTGCGTAAAAACAATCTACATGCGCATCTGCGAACATCCCTGACGCACTACAGAAACAGGGTAGTCCCACCAGTATCCTAAACGCATTGTTATATTGAACGCGGAAAGCACTGTACGATCTTCGCGATTATCTATCCCACTGGCTGCACGTGTAAAAAGCAGTACAGTAGGCTTGAAAGAGCGTGATTTTAACAGGAAGTGAGCATCGTGCAAACCTGCGTGCCAGCATGTTCGCTCTAACCGACAAGGCTCTCTGCTCCCGTTCAATGTCATCATCGTCTTTGAGGTGGGGAGTCAATATATGACCAAGATACTTAAACCTCTAGACTGACTCCATTTTTATATTTTCAAACTCAAATGTATCCCACCTGCTTCCAACTTACTTATATTTAATTTAAAGTGGGCTTGTTTTTAGCTTTCAGTTTTTTTTTTTAACTTAAGTTTTTTTACCGCAGTCGGGTTTTTTAGTTTTTTTTATTACTTATAATATCATTGCTTACAATAGTCAAAAAGAAAGACCCATCCTTGAAATGACACGAACATCTAGAAACAAATAGCCCAAAAGCAATGTCAAGAAACGATATTACGAGCTAACCTAACAAAACAAGTATGTTTGCAGTCGTCTAATAAACTGCCAAATTAATAATCATGTTCCCTTTACGAGTACCTAAGTTAATTAAGATGACATGTCTCTCTTGTCGTCAGTAAATATAACTCGCGAAGCATAAAACTCGTGCGCTATATGTCACACAGATTTACAATTTAGCTCCGCCGAACTAATTGGATGCAGGTAACAATGTTTGCGCCCGTAAGCCCCGCTTACTCCGTGCGCCTGCTCTCCTGAATAATTTTATTGCTTCATATGCATCAAAAAATTGACTCGGCGCGATGACATCGTCGCAATTTTTTTGGGATATTTTTTTAATTGTATGCCTTTTTAATTGTTGTGAAAGTTTATTGGCGGCCGGGTTTTCTGAATGATAAATATTTTAGGAAAGTAAAATTGTGAACTCACCAGTTTGACAAACAATGTTGAAAATAATTTTTAGAGCAGGCGGGCTTGCATAAAATTACGCCGGAAAGAAACCCGTGTGCTCGGCTGACATACCTGCGAAGCAAACCCAGTATTGAGCACTTCTGCATAAACGTAGGTAAACTCACAATTTCATATGAGTCTAAAAACCTCCACAGTTCGCTTCAAACGCCTGAACTAACTCAATCGCAACACGTCCACAAGACACGCAATGAGCTACAAATACATAACTTTTTAATACAATCTCAAAGGCGTTATCTTCATCATCCATTCAATCTTCTTCTAATATTATATTGCTAGGACTTCATTTTCTTCCGTTCTACTACTTTGCTACTAAGAATGAAGTACCTATCTTCATTTCTATTGTTATCTCGACTCACATAAAGACTCTGTGGCACATGATATAAATCCAACTACAGTAATATTAGTACCGCCAAATTGAATTGAAGCCAGGCAGCAAATTATCCAGACAACTGACAGGCAGACAGATTAGCTAGGTCATACGTTCCTAACACGCCGGCTTCGAAGTAGAGTGCACACAGACGCACAGTGCACACGTTTTCAGGCAAAAAGTTATGTAAATTATGCTCAAAAACGTGGACCGATATCCTGGTGAATGATGACTGATGCGAAAAGTGCAAGATGATGTTTAGAGGCAATCTACGTCCAGCAGTGGATGTCTTTCGACTGAGATGATGATGAAGACTTGTCTTGTCTTCTATACGCACATTTTGGCATGAGAATTACCTAAAAGTCTTATGTTACTAACCTGAACAAATACGAATAATTTATTTTTGTTAGCTGTAAAATTAACATGAACATTTTAATGAAACTATGACTGTAACATTTCCATACATACTTTGTCCAGCTACAAAGCTCTTATTGGACACTGTGCGACGCGACGAGGTAATTTCATTGCGAGATTCGACCGCCGGCTGTCGACATCTACACGTTAATAAGGTTAACCTACGGATATACCCGGGTAAACAGGTAAGCTTTTAGTCGCAAAGAAATTAGTTGCAAGCTTATAAAATTGCAGCTTTTTAGAATTTTAAACTAGATTACGCTATACCATACATGTGCACAGCGTGCTAGTTTTTTCTTTGTTTGTAATAATCCTTGTAGCAGTCTGGGCTTCGGCACGTAACTGCGTAGCTTACTGGACTAGGTACACAATGATCATACAGAAACAAAACACAAAATACAAATTTTCCTTTGTAAATAGAACTTTCAAAGGAAGTCTTCTAACAACCCGCACTGGGCCCGCGTGGTGGATTTCGGCCCACTCCCTCTAGCAGAGAGGAGGCCTGTGTCCCAGCAGTGGGAACATTATACGCTGATTATGATATAGTATAAAGTAGGACTTGTACTACATCCTTCTTGATTGTATTCTTTAATAATGTGAAAGTTTAAAGAAAAAAGTTAAGCTATATAGTGACGAATATTTCATCATTTTCATCGTTGAAAGTTGTGCATATATTTATCTCGAGGCACGGTACGGCAGGCTACGGCTCAATTTAGTCAGCAGCACTTGGTAAAAAACATAAATCTTAAAACTTCATTACTCGCTTCGCCCACAAGTTGGTTTTTCTTCCAACAAGGCGTTGATGTTTACGATTTAAAAGGTTTTCGACGTAAAATATTACTGTTGCCGACACTTCACTGCCTCCGCCTAATGATTAAGGTGTCAGGTAAAGGAAATGCTGCCTGTGGGTTTGATGACACGTTCGGAAAATATGAAAATGAAAAAGTTTATTTTTTATTTCAAGTTTGAAGACACGCGGAGTATAGGCCATACAATTTTTGTGTACATACTCCTGAGTATGTCTACAGAAATCGTATTTTGTAAGTGAACATTTGGACGGATTTTTTTGCTCGTATTCCAACTAAAAGTTTCGTGTAGGTCGCGTTTTTAGAAAATGCTCTTACTGTATTTTGGGAATATTCTAATGCGCAACTTATTACTTGAAAAAGGATTCTTTTGTCTTCTAACACCCATATTCTAAGTCATTTGCTACGGTTTTGAAGTGGAGTAGAATATAGAATAGTATAGAATAGAATACTCTTTATTATGACACACACACATTGTACATTGACAGTTAAAACTTGTTATAAATTGACATAAACGTCAATTTTCGTTAGTGGAGGTGAGGTATCATCTGCCAAACTCAAGGTCCACAACCTACCATAACACATTCGAGCCCAGTCACTTTTCATAGAGCTCATATGTGGCTGACGCCATATATACATATAGCTAGTAGACCTTCCAGGACAGTCACCGGCATTACTTTTGCGCTAAAGTGAAATCTCAAGAAGTTTCTTGGCATTAGGTTTAAAACCGTGTCATAAAAAACTGTAAACCGTACTAAAATCGTGTTTCCAGGGGTCTTGTCGCTATACTTAGTCTCTGGGGTATTTTCATGTACTAGTGAAAATGGGACGCGGAAATGAAATAAAAAAAAACATAAAAATTTTAATCACTCGCTCTGTGATTCCGAGACAGGTTTGTTCAACAGAACAAAGGCTCAGTGACAATTTTGGTGGTCTGAGTGAAATGAAACAAATCTGCAACGTTTACGTTTGTGCGTAATTCGCGTGTACTACACAAATCGGCTCCTTCAAATGTTTCTTCGTGAGGTTTTGTAGAAATAATTGTATAGTCTATATCAAGGAACATCTACGTTATGTCTTTGAAAATGTTAACAACCAAGGAAGCATTCCGTAGAATGACATAATATAAAATATAAATATAACATTATTAACATTGATTGAATAAGCACACTGCATGCTTATTATGTGTTTGATAAGGTCGGCATGTATTTTTATGTAATTTCAAGCAGCGTGTGAGGTAAAAATTCGTGGAGCCTCTGAACTTCACTCAAACTTGAGACTAAGGATACCATTTAGGGGGCGTTCCTGCGGCCGTTGTCATGGCGACCTGAAAAGTACCTATTTGTCGACGAAGTTCCTTCCTACTTAAAATAAGTAGGATGAAATTAAAAACTTGCGCTAACTCGAAATAGGAGGTACAGAAACTGTTACATATTCATTATAAATATTCATTTCCCAAATCTCAATTCTTGTAAAAAATCGTGCAATTTATCGTCTTAGATAGTGCATACCAAGGTATTGGCTTTAAGAAGACACGAATTATCGTCGTAACAGTTTTTCTTTTTTTGAATGTTATCAAAACAAATAAGAAAATTTAATTATCAATTTTAGCACGCGCCTGGTAAGCAATTCATTCATCACAGAGTTCATAACATGAAGCAAGTTGGCAATGCGTTGAACTATCGGCATTTACCTAATTTTGACCGTTCCTACGAAAAAACAAAGGCCGCGCGACGACGTTGCTAAAACGCTTGCCTACGCGCACCCTTTCCTTACTGACATGCTCTAAATTTTCTTTATAAAACGTTGAATTAGATGTTTTAATTTGGCGCACTTATTCAATTACATCCTGTATATACGCTACGTCCACGTCACGGCATCACGATAACACAGGGAATTAAAATGTATGGAAATTATTATGAAGACGCTTTTAAATTAGAGCAGTGGTGGCCACCTGGTAACGGCCCCGACTTACGAGTTTCGACTTACGAGGTCGTGGGTTCGAACCCAGCTAGGCGCTTTAGTTTATGTAATTTATTTCATCACCACTGCTCTCACAACGGTGAAGGAAAACATCGTGAGGAAAACGGCATGTCCTAGAACCAAAATTTGGAACAACATGTGACGTCTACCAACCCGCACTGGGTCCGCGTGGTGGAATATGACCCACTCCCTCTAACAGAGACGAGGCCTGTGTCCCAACAGTGGGAACATTATATGCTGATTATGCTATGCTTTTAAATTTCCGTCCATGACATCATTATAACATACACGTATTACCATACATTTCACGTAGGTACGTGGACGACTATGATGATATCGTCACGTTAAAAATTATAAAAGCGCATTATAGCTAGTCACACCTATTGCTCTCTAACCCAATAATAGGGTGAGCTTAAACCAAACCGAATTCGGCTAAATGTCAAGTAAATCCTGAACTCCGAAACCCAATTACTGGAAAATGCCGATATCAGAATGTTCGGGGATTCTGATTACCGGTAACGACAATTATACGTATTCGGACGAGAACCGGGAGTTACGATGTAACAACGTGTAGATACCGACTCTAGGGCAGAAAGGGACCACGATTCATTCACGAATCTTGTGAGTCGAACTTTTTTATTGAAGTGAAAACTGCGTTAGGTGCACTTTGCACTCTTTGTGAACAGCGAATGAAATTGGACCGTCACACGCCCACGGTGACGCTGAAAACTCGGTTCCAGTAGGATCCCGTTTACTCGGCGCTGAATCGCGCATACTCGGCTAAAGTCGCAAGTTTACACTTACAGCGTTTACACTTACAACAGTTTACACAACAGTAAAAAAACGGGTTTGTGGTTAAGACCACAAACCCGTTTTTTACTGTTCACGAACTTTGATTATGTTTATTATCCACAACGATAATACTATTCTCTTAGTATCACTAAGTAGGTAAGCTTTCAATTTTGACTTAAGAAGTTCAGAGCTTACTAGGTGACATGAAAAAAGAAAGAATCAACATTAATTTTTATCCTCCTGTTTTTCTGCTAGCCTAGTAGATACCTAAAAACATAAAAAAGGAAAAAATCTATTGAGAGGACATTTTGGAGAATGCTATAATACTCGGGTATCTATGTATTATATTAGTAGTCAACAGTATTATAATAATTTTGCAAAATGTACTCTCAGGGGTGGTGGTATGGTGGGTGGGTAGACCTTTGTGTGTCGATACTCTTGCGCCATCCCACCTTCCTGAGTCGGCGTGCTGTGCTAGCGCTGCTGCTGCGGCTGCGGAAAACCTCAAGCGGCGAAAGTATAATAACCTTATCCGTAATTATATGTTCGTGCTATTTTGGGTTGAAACCCTCGGGCCGTGGGGTCCGAGTGCTTATGGTTAGTTCAATGAAATCTCCAAACGGCTGGTTGACACTTCCCGTGACCCAAGGGCTGGCTTTTACCTTGGCCATACAACGTGGCAATGCCGCCAGTCTCTTGGGTACATTACACTGGTAATGTACTGGTGTGTAAAAATTCCTCCGCATCGCTGTCTACTGAGACAGCGATGCGGAGGAATTTTTGACGCCATACTAATTTTAGTTTGTTAATAGTTTCAGTTAGGTTAGGTTATTATATTTTAATCGTTTGTTAGTTTATTTAGTATACGAAGTTTATCCAGTGTTGTATTTTCATTCACAAACACTCTCAGTAGGTAAAATATGTATATGTATTTTTTCGCAAACTTGTTCTAATACGGTTCGTAAATTCATTAAATAAGTTGAAGTAGATACTCATATATAATAGTATACATAATTCAATTTGTACAGGCGAGTATAAATTTCTATTGAGCATACCAAAAAGTTAGTTATGCAAATTATCAGTGAGCTGGGTTGAATAGTGCTTCGAAGTTCTAGCCCTAAATTTTCATGTTTTTGTTAGAGCGTCCATTACAGTGTCACGTTATTTAAAATTTATTATCTCATAAGCCTTCAGTAATTTCTCGGACCAATATTAAATAAGGAGAAAAAGCTACACGCTATTATTAATGTGAAAGTTTGTATGTTTAGATATATGTTGCTCAATCACCCAAAAAGGGCTGAACGGATTTGGATGAAATTTGGCACACACATACTTTATAACCTAGGTTAACACATAGGATACTTTTTATTCCTCTAAACCGAAACCGCGGAAAAAAGCTAGATATAAATAACTTTGAAAGCACCTAAACTGAAGGAAGTTATTTTGTTGGCAGTCGTTTTCTTATTTTTGTTTGTTGCACTAATCGGTATACTGAATATTCTTACAGCAAGATAACATTGAGTTCGGAGGTATTGTCTCAACTCACATTGTTCTATTTATTGAAAAATCTAAAATAGAATAGGAACCTACTTAATTTCGTTTTGTTTTGTGCCTTTTTGGCATTCTTTTCAAACAGAATATGCATTTCCCGGGAGCCCCAATTAATCATACACATCACTTTTTTATCCACTTTTATGAATACTGGTTGCTTTTAAAAATGATTTGCACAACTTTCAAACGGCATCCCATTTATTTAAATTTCGAACCACAAAAATCTGAAACAAAATTTCCTGGCACAAAGCACCAGTAACTAAATTCCAATTCCCTAAACAAAGGAGTAAA
Organism: Hydraecia micacea; assembly: GCA_914767645.1. Classification (NCBI taxonomy): domain Eukaryota; kingdom Metazoa; phylum Arthropoda; class Insecta; order Lepidoptera; family Noctuidae; genus Hydraecia; species Hydraecia micacea. Next base: position 11,079,913 of record OU611788.1, on the reverse strand, counting down.
AAAAAACCTTTTCCCGTTATACGTTCGTTGGTGAAACTGTAAACATACGTAAATATGAAATAACATTAAACAAACAAGATAATTTTGATAATTATCAGTTTACAACAGGCGTTGTGCTAAGCAATTACCCACAGGCGCGCCGTCCGGGACTGGTCCCAACGTGCGGTCCCACAATCGTAGAGTTTACAACACCGTGCTTGCAACTTTAAACACAACCTTTCAACATTGCCTTTGTATATTTTACCAAATTCACTTTTGTTTTACTGTATGGGTATGAGTTCTACAAAACACGATGTAATATGAGTGTTTAGATTGTAGTTTGTAAACCGCTTACGGCGACTAAAACTATTATTCGCTGTTAGTCTACGATCTGATTTCTAATGTTCTTGTTTTTAGATGGTCGCAAAGGTAAAATGAAATAGGAACTAAATTGTTGTTATAGGTTACTATTCAATTGTTTATTTAAAAAAGTAAATTTTGTGAACTTATTGGTGATGTACTTTGTTATTGTAATCATATTAACCAGTAATATGGAGGTCAGATAGCAGTCGCTCCATGAAGAATGTACTAAGCTGCATCTGGTTAATTGGGCCCAAAATGCTAGGCAGATGATGTTTGGTGATGCTCGTCAGAATGGTCAGGTGGACCACATGCATGTATGACCAGATGTAGATATGAAGGTAAACGAAGCAAAAGGAGTATGTAGGGATCGTACAGTCAACAAAAGAGATAAGTATGCAGGATCGATGGATATAGTTGAAGTTTAGTAAGAAACCGATGGAATAAAATTTAATTTTATTAATAGAAAACAAACAGCTCATTTATCAAATTAAATTTCAGTCGACAGCATCCATCGGTTTCTTACTAAACTTCAACTATATCCGACGATCCTGCAGACTTATCTCTTTCGTTGACTGTGCCAGGTGGCGTTCTCTAGTTTCTACCTGCCCCCTTGGGACGATGCATGGCGTGAGTTTATGTTGGTGTGTTAATTTCCTGTAAGTTTATTATAGTGTGTGAAATTATTCTACCACTGAAATCGAAATGCTAAATTGAATAACAGAAATGTTACATTTAAAACCTCAATAAAACAATGTTCATTGTTTCAGTCGATTAATTATGTTTACATTAATGGTTGACCACATTATCCACATTAAAATACTACCTTTTCATTAACATGTGTGGTTAAACAGTCTCTAATCACTACTTAACTTTAAGCAACGTTTATAAATAATATACAGAGTGTTTGGAAGCTGAGTGCAAAGCTTTAAAATAAATATACTTCGTCTAAGACATGTATCATCATCCCCTTAAGGCTTTGCATCCAGCTTCCAAACACCCTATTTATTTTAGTGAATGGTAGAATTCAAAATATGGAATCATCAGTACGACGAAGAAGAGGACCTAAGTACAGTAAAACGGGGTGAATACGGATCCAGGAGTGAATCGGTAGAAATCTTTAAAATGGATTTTAACATTGAAATAATATTTTTTTTACCAAAAAGGATTCTAATGTGTTTACTATATTATAATTAACGATTAAGGTTCCTTATTGGCTAAAAACTATATTATTACATCAACGTTAAAATCCATTTAAAAGTTTCATCCCGATTCACCCCCTCGGTTCCTATTCACCCCATTTGACGGTACTGTAGCGGTATCTACAACGCCACATGCGAACAACGCGTCAGACTGACGTGATGCAAAATCCTGCATCTCGCAAGCGGAGTTTACCGCGCAACTAGCATATGCTAGTATTTGTACTAGCATATTTGTATATATATACAACGGCCCGACATGAATCATCGGGCAGTTTTAGTTGCCCGCCAGACACGGAGGATCCTCCCTTTTCTATGGAGGTTGAGTGAACTTTACACCCTGCTCCTCATACCTCTGTAGTACTATGGTAAGGTTTTTAACTTACAACAGGTGACTCAAAAGTTAACTTGCCTAATATCAATATAATTACATATTAGCCTTTATAAAGGTCAACCCAGTCAATACATCTACCACCTAACTTCCATATAAAGCTCGAATTTTTGTGAGTTTCCTTAAATTTTTTGTTGAATTTCCTTGCATGATTTATTGTATTCCATCTTTTGCCCGCGGCGACCTGAAGGCGGAAATCGAAAACGGTATTCCATTTTGCAAGAACCGTATTCTTCAAGCTGGCAAAGTGCTGCTGGAGGTTAGCGTGACTAGTAATACGCATAAAGCGCAAAACGTTTATTGAGGATGATATTCTCATAAGATGTATGCCTGAATTGAATTAGATATTAACTACAGTACATACAGCAGTGGTGGCCCAGTGGTAACGGCCGCGATTTACGAGTTTAGGTCGTAGGTTCGAACCAAGACAGGTTCTTTACTTTGTGTAAATTATTTAATTAATCACCACTGCTCTCAAAACGGTGAAGGAAAACATCGTGAAGAAACCGGCATGTCCTAGAACAAAAAAATCGAAGACATGTGACATCTACCAACCCGCACTGGGCCCGCGTGGTGGATTACGGCCCACTCCCTCTCACCGAGAGGAGGCCTGTGTCCCAGCAGTGGGAACATTATAGGCTGATTATGTTATGTGTGTGAATGCCTATTTCTTTTTTTTTTCATGTTCCTGTTTAGTATATTCTAACAGATTTAAATTAAATTATATTATTTTTCTTAAGTACGCTGTACCGGTACAGCGTCCTAATAATTGTTTGCTGCACCGGACGACGTCATTACGTCAGCGCCGGCTGATGCTGAAAACCTGTCTTGCATAGGGTCGCAGCATAATGTTGAGCGATAGCCGTTTTTGCGTGGATGTGATGCATGTTTCCCCCAACCTTTACTTATTTTTTTTATGTTCTTTTTTGCGTCGTTTACCGCAAATAAACGTATTTTCTTTCTTCTTTTCTTTTTTCTTTCTAATACTAGTTTTAGGTATTTAAATTTATTTTGTTCTAAACACATAACATCACGCCTGTAATTCCCCGAAGGATTAGACAGAGGTGTACCTTAGCATGTACACCCACTTTTCGCCAAAATAATCTTTTACGAGCCTTGGATTTTTGACAGTAAATACAGAATAGGGTTACAAAGGATTTGCTCGCGTTCAAAAGCGCCTTTAATATGCCTATTTGAAATAAATGACTTTGACTTTGCTCGAGTAGAGATCAATGAAAGTTATAAGAAATTCAAATAAAAAGAACGAGTACATTACATAGATAAGATCTCACAAATCAATAAGTCTCCTTTTAAGTTAATAAGTCCCTTTGGTATTCTTATATTGGCGAATATACTCGACCTTCTTGTTCAAGATCAAAGTGTACGATATTGATTATCCTTTTCCTATTGATTTGGGGACAGACTGGTGTGCTGGCATCTGTACAGTCACGAGCACTAATATGTCAACACTTGGCAACTTTCAATTGCGATTTTTTCGTGAAATAACTAATGCAACGTTGAAATACGACACTTTACATAAACCTTGGGGCTCAAAAATACTATGTTCGTAATAACATAAAATTTCATTCAAAAATAAAGGAGAAAATCGTCTTTGAATAAGGCCAAGTATATACATATTTGTGCTCGTGACTGTACTTAAACATGCCACCAAACGAAATATTGACATCTAAAAAAATCATAAGCAACAACTGCCAATCATCATCATCATTATCATTTCAGCTTAAAGACACAGGCCTCCCCCAAGCACCACCACTTCGACCGGCCTACAACCAACACAACACCAACAACCAACTGCCAATATCCATGCAAAATCAATACAATGAAAGCAAATATAGATACTCGAATATTTAGATTTAAATCAACATAAAAAACGTATCTCACTACACAAGCTACGCAATCCCAAAGACCAAAACAGGTCTAGCTTAAAGAACATAATTAAATGATAAGGCTACCCGTGGTAAACAAGGATTACCCCACAAAGGTGTAAACTGTCACGTAGACTATGTACGTCAGCGCTATCGTATACCGTGTGAACGTTATCTTAGCCGTGATTTACAGCCTTGCAGAATTTAATTAGGGCTGCCGACGCCTAGGGACACGTTTGATGAGCTAGGAATTTTTCTAGCTTAGTTTTTGTTAGGAGCAGAATGGTTTTTTTGACTTTTAGAATAGATTGTGTCGTTAAATAGAATTAGCTAATTTAATTGGGGACATTGGCCTCAAGGCTAATTGGTTAGGGAGCCACTTAAGGACTATCGGCTTGAAAAACGAATAGGTACTAGAGTACCTTCTCCTACTGAAAAATGAGCCGATATTATATCATCCGATCTATAATAAAATGAACAAGTCAGTGCCATCACATTATGAGCGTTTTCCGTAAGGACTTAGTGACACAAAAGGTTTATTTTGAAATACTTCTGCCTACGCCTTTCGATATAATAAAAGCCTGACGTTATGTTATGTGAAAAATAACAATGTAGGATTGTAAAAAGGGATGATAAATTGCACGCGATAAATCCCTATACGATCCCAGCTCGTCATTTCAGTGTTACAGGCTTTATATCAAAATACTCATAAGGGACAAACAATTCGCAAAACGTACCGTGTGTATGTTCCACACCTCTCAAATCAATGGATTTGATAGAAATAGGTACGGTGATAGTTCTTCCCCACATTTTCGCCAGTAACCCCCATTCGTTTCCATTTTCGTAACATTTGACACCAGCACATGAAAAATGTAGGTAATTCCTTTACTGGCATCCAGTTTTTACCGACTTGAAATACAATATTTTCCATGCGATTGTTTTAACGTTTTCATAATTTGTTATAACGTTTAATGTGAATAATTAAAATGGCGCCCAACTGGGTACCATGTTAAAAGTAATAAAACAGTAGTATACTATCTCGGTTTTCTACCCATCAGAATACGACATTTGTTCATCTAGTTATATTTACTGTAACAACGCACACTCACGGTATGATATCACATATATAAATGTATACGCATTATGGCCCACTTGGGCGCCAATTGGCTTATTGGCATCTGACTGGGCTAATACGTGACTTAACTTGTTTCGTTCAAAGTAGCAGAAAAAATCACCTGGATTCACAGAGGTTTTTTCTTTTTCATTTTAGATCTAGGCTACCATAACTTCGGTATTACATTTTCATCGAACAAACTTTCTCAAATAATTTATTTTAAAAATATCGTTGGAATTATTCATGCACGCTGTCTGCTGAAAAATCTCACTTATTGCTGTTTTCTCAGAAGATAACACTTAGCGCAGAGCAAAACAGGGCACAGTCTTCGTTTCATATTACATGCATATTAAAGACACCTTGCCATTTGAGTTTATTTGAAGAGTGTTCTCAAAATCACTTTGAAAATAAAATACGAGGTTTTTAAATCAATTTTGCAAGATTTTAAATTTTAAAAGCATTAGCATACCTATTAATTCTGTCAGCCCTGTGAATAATGAGTAAAGTGGACAGAACCTAATCGCCGCAATGTGTAAATCCTATGAATATCACATAATTAGCTTTGTTATGTTCCAAATTAATATTGTTAATAATCCGATGCGGTGACGTCACAAAATTTATGATCGTGCAATGTTATCTCTACCAACAAATGTTTGACTAGTCTGTCTAGGTAAGCAGTGCTTCTGATATGAATAATGTCACACAGTAATGTTGTAAGCACATGAGATTCTACTAAATTAAACTTACTAGATCATATTGCTTCATACGGTTGAACATTCCATACTATACAGCACATAAACTATACAGAGTTCTCAGACCCAAGTTTATTCCTTTCCTAATTACCAAATAAAACGAGCCTCGCAAAAACATCTCATCCTAAAACATACCAGCACAGAAACTCGGACAAAAACCATTTAGTACTAGTGAAATACCAAATAGCAGCACTGTTACCAAGACGAATGAGCCTCGTTTGTTCCGGTTTGCTCCCATTAACCCAGCCTTTAAGACACAGGGTCACCGGCCGTCTCGAAAACTAATCCGCACTGCTGTTAATACCAATAAGTCGTGCCTTGAAATTTATCGGGGTCAAAATATAGAGCCAGAATACTTTACAGGACTTTCGTTCAACTTAAGTCCGGGCTATTCATAAAGATGCGCAGATGTGCTGGATAAATATAGTTGCTAGTTTTTGTTGTTTGGCCCAAGGTGAATTTTGTTGTAAACAAACAAGTTTCGGTTTTGTGATGACATAATTATTGAGATATATTGGTTCTCTATGTCTATCTATAGATTTACTTTGGACATAAAAAAGTATTTTTATGTTCATATAATCTAAACAAATAATTAAAATTTAAGTGTCCGTTTTTAATGTCAAAATAACAGCTTTTTACTAAATGCATATGAAAGTATTATACGGTACTTATAACAGAAAACATTTTTAAAACGTTTGTCTGCTGGTCCGACTAATCTCCGAAACAGCTGGACTGATTTTGACAGGCCTTTCAACGGCAGATAGATAGTTGATGGTAGGAGTAACTAATACATTATTGTTTTTCGACATCCACACGAACGAAGTCACGGTCACTGCTAGTCATTAATAACATCTCAAAACCACCAAGATACTTACTAAAATAATAAGAGTGAAAATGATCAGAATAGTTAAACTGTCAGCTATGAGCTTGCAGCTTTTGCTATATTTTACTTTCGTAAAATATGTCTTAACTGGCATAATTTCGACCGTATATCTTCCTGCTACCGTAATTTTCGCTTCACGTGGAAACACTAAAGACCCGTCTGAAATTCGAACCCAAACCTTAAGCCGTACCCAAATGATTTAAGCCTTTAGACCCTCAAAACATTAACAGCTCGAAGATACCATTAAACATACTTAATACTTAGATACTGAATTTCAACGTAACTGACTCATTCGAATATAACGGTTTTATTTTTATTTATTTTGGGGCGAATCGCTGTTTAGTTCATAGGTCTCGACAGAGTTTAAGATAGAAAACCTACTAGACTTTCACGTCATCGAAGAAGAATGCTCCTTTCTTAAAGGATAGATAGTTCTCTTGGGATTCAAAACTTGCCTGGATTTAAAATCCTTTAAAAACTTTAAATCTGCCAAGAACGTTTTTGCTCAATGCATATTTGGTCAGGGAATTTTATTTTCTGATTTAATGGCCAGAAGCTTCCAGTTTCGGAAGGTCATCTGATCATCACCCATATCATTGAGGATAAATTGGTATTCTTAAAGTTTTTTTCTGGTTCATCATATCTTCAGAAACAAGGAACTGTCTTACAATTAACTTAAAACAACCGCGTTAAAAACAAATAGCTCTAACAGCTGTCATAAAATAATAGGCTATAAACTGACAGAGCCAGTCATAATAGGCCAGCTGGAAGGCTTGAATCACGTATCTACGACCGTATTCTTTTGCACAGCAACCCGGTAAGAAACGTTTATGACGGAATCACAAATGCATTTTTCGTGTCTTGAAAAAGTGCCGGCGCGTTCGCCTCTCGGGCTTTTCAAGCGAACTTACTTGACATACGGACGTGTTGTGTTGAGAACAAATATAATAATATTTTATAAATATTAATATTTTGTTTTTCTATTTCGTGTAACTTATTAAGTATGTGGAATAGGGATTTAATATTTTGGTATATGTTTTTTGACTCTTTGTACTAGTATCATGTAAAAGGAATACACGATGCAATGATATTTTTTCTCGATACAAAAAAATTGCAAAGTTATATCAATTTTTTTACTTATTCTGGCATCACGGCTCTTACTCTTAAGCGTTAGCTTAAGAGTTATTCAATATAATTTACTTTAAAACATAGAGAATTATCATATCAAAGTTCACTCAAAGTAGTTTTAAATTTAATTCATTTATTTTGTTAAATAAAAAAAATGTAAATTCGTTTTGGCACATTCGTCGTTTTATTCCGAGCGCACGCACATTATAGCCATCACTCTTCTTTTGAAAAATGTAATCTTTTATTTGTTTGCAAACATGGGTAATAGAAAACAATATCAGAGAGGCAATTCTCGTAATTTTAAGAACGTTTAAAATCTGATCTCATTCTCAATCTGTCAAAAATACCTCCAATTTCCCGACATTTTTGACATTGATTGTCGCTGAGATGAGATTGCGACTAGATTTAGAACGTTTTTAATTACGGGAATTGTCCTTCTGATTACCAAAAATATTATTTAAATCAATACTACCCACTTCAGTAGTTACTATAAAATCAGCAAACAGCTATTACTTATTCACTCTTCAAGATAAAACAAAAACCGGCCCAGTGCGAGTTAGACTCGCACACGTAGGGTTCCGTACCACCGAACAATATTTAACACTACATATTTTAAAAAGAATGTTTACTTATTTATTTTTTTACTTTTATTATTTTTTGTTACAGCGGCAATAGAAATACACATTCTGTAAACATTTCAACGGTATACCTATTACGGTTCATGAGATACAGCCCGCTGACAGACAGCCGGACAGCAGAGGCTTAGTAAAAGGGTTCCGTTGGCACCCTTTGGGTACGCAACCCTAAAAATGAACCGGTGCATATTGAGATGAATAAAAGATATCCAAGTAGAAGCATCTCCTTTTGAGATCTTTCCTTTGAATCTTTTACTGTTAATGGAAGCAAAGCAATTATAGTGAGAATAGTAACTTCACTTACTGTTTTCCAGCAACGTTTCCCTACTTTCATTTTACAGTTATATCAAAATGCACTCAACGCAATCGCCTTGCCAAAAGTACCGCTTAATGTTTTCAAATTTGCATTTAGAACACACTGCATCTTGAATTCAAATGTCGTCAAAATTGTTTCCGAAACACGCTGCGTTCTCAAACAGAAGCTTTTCAATGGAACACAGAGAAATGTTTCTTCATGTTTATTACATTGCGCCAGCACTTTTAAATTAAACTGTTCTCGTGTTCGCGTGTATGACCAGCCGGGTATTTGCGTACACACTATTAGTAGCAACGGCTTTCATTTTGACAGTTCAACAACATTCATTCATGCGTTGACGTTGTTGTGCAGACATTATGAAGCAATGGATTAGCAATATCCTTCAAAATGATTCAGTTTGATATTGATAGTGTGTTACGCTGAGGGGCCCGTGGCTAAAAAATAACTGCCGTACAGGTCGATCGATCAGGTTAAGCTACGCTTGCCGCGGTTGGTCTGTGGATGGGTGACTATCTTTGCATACCGAGACACCTCCGTGTCTCGGAAAGCAAGTTAATAAGCCGTTGGTCCCGGCTGTCATTCGAGCATCTTTGACAGTCGTTACGGGTAGTCAGAAGCCCGAAAAATTCAAAGACATGTGATGGGTATCGTATTACCCAGTAACTGGGTTGTGGAGGTCAGATAGGCAGTCGCTCCATGTAAAATACTGGTATGCAGCTGCATCCGGTTAGACTGGAAGACGACCCCAACATAGTAGGGAAAAGCCTAGGCAGATGATGATGAGTGTTTTACGCAATTAGCGAACATAAATGGAGCAAAAGGAGTATGTAAGTATGGCAGCAGATGGCGCTCTGTTTCTGCCTACCCCATGGAAAGATAGCGTTAGTTTACGTATGTTCTCGTGTCGTCTTTTCTTGGCGTCAGCTTCTTGCTTCATCATACCTATGATTAACTAAGCATTTAGCTTACATGGCAAAAGCCGTTTCTGCTTTTGCAGTATAGAGAAAGGCAATTTTTCCTTTTTAAAGATGCTATTTTTCCAGGTATTATAATAAAAAAATCATCATCATCATCTGCCTAGCCTTTTCCCAACTATGTTGGGTTCGGATTCCAGTCTAACCAGATGCAGCTGAATCCGATTACTTTAAAAGGAGCGACTGCCTATCTGACTTCCACAACCCAGTTACTGGTTACTGCTAATAAATAATTATAATAGGATAATCAGCCTATAATGTTCCCACTTTGGGGACACAGGCCTCTTCTCTTCGAGAGGGAGTGGGGCTGTAATCTATCACGCGGGACCAGTACGGGTTGATAAATGTCACATGTCTTCGAATTTTTGGCTCTAGGACATGCCGGTTTCCTCATGATGTTTTCCTACACCGCACCGGTGTGAGAGCAGTGGTGATGAAATGATTTACACAAAATAAAGAGCCTGCCTGGGTTCGAACCCACGACCTACAACTCGTATTATAAGCCGGAACCGTTACCACCGGGCCACCAATGCTCTCAAACGAGGTGTTACATTTTCATTTGAAGCCGACTCGTGAGCTAGGTGGTACCTGTGCTACAGGACAGTGTCTTCACCCGTTTGTGGAACATTAACAATTTATGCAATAAAATTGCTGTTGGTTGATTGATGCGAAAATTATGCAAAGATATCTTTAACAAACTCCTACGCACGGAGTAACTTTTCAATCCAGTCAATAGCATTGATGCCATGTCGCGTCGATAGCAAACGAGTTCGGTTTCACAGCTCATCAATCACTTGTAGCTACTCTCGCGCTTAACAATATCCAAGCGAGGTTATAAATTTATATATTTTTATTTACTAGCCCGTATCAGAATCACTAAGAACAAAAGAAATTCAGAGTTATGGGCAAACGTAATGAAACTCCCCATTTCCTCTGCGTGCCTACGTAAATAAAAAGGAAACATCCAAAGGAAATGCCTACTCTGAAGGCAAAAATACTCAAAGAAGTTGGCTCGGAGAACATTCGTCCTTTTAAATAAAAGTTGCCTTTTATCACTGGCTAAAACGTCCATTTCTCAGGGCGGACTACTAAATGGACAAAGAAACGCGAGGCTGTGATGACACTCAAGTGCTTTCTGGGCTTTGCGCAGTTTAAGCCCAAACTTGGTGAGTTAGTCGCGACCCCTGTGTACGTGTTACTGTCTCCGGACGATATTGTCGCTGCGACACCTTCCTCCCCCTTTTTATGGGCCTTTCTTAAAACTTGTTATTTCAGGTGCATTTTATTTGCTGGATCTACTTCTTTGTAGCTGGTTAGTAAATTGAGATTGTGGAAGAAACACAATGTACAGACAAGCTACTACAACCTGCCAAATTTCTTTAATAGATTTTCAACTTTGTCGCTAAAGTATAAGGTTCAAAGTCGATTGGGAAAATTTGACAGTTTCTGGTAGCTTGATGTGCTGGCGTCTGTACTATAGCAGTGTTCATAATCTCAGATAACTTACTAGTACGTTCCATCGCCACTTCATCAGTTATCTACTTTAGTCAAGTGTATTCAAAGTTGATTTTTGAGTGACCATTTGTCATAGTGTAAGTGAGTTTCCACTGAAGCGGAGCTGTGTAGAGCGGAGCGGAGACGTGCAGGAATCGTCCAATCACAGACGAGACGAGTGAAGCGATGAGGATTTCAACAGTTGTGATTGGTCGATTCCTGCACGTCTCCGCTCCGCTCCGCCTAGCACCGCTTCAGTGGAAACGCACCCTAAGTTTAGGTCACACGAGCTATAGAATAGTATACGACACTAGTGACTTAATGCACGGAATTTAGCGTGCAATAATGGTCTACCTAAGTCACACGTATCGTAATGTACTATTATTTACGAAACCTCTGTGCTCAAAATGGCATTAGTTACCTATTAATTCTGATTTGTTAAAAAAAATGGGTTTTAAGGATAAATTTGCTGAAGTTAATGCAGTAGTCATGATCTTATAAATGCTGCGTAACGAATTTGCGAGTTTTTAACTAAATAGTGCATATCAAACAACCGTACAATTCAGCGCCAAATCCTGAAAGACCTAAAATGAGAAATAAAAATAATTTAGCCTTCAAGTCGCGTCCTAACCCAATGCCATGTCGCGGGCATGCAATCGTAGAGTTAATTTTGTTTGGTGAACCCAAACAAGTGGTCGAGTGGAATGGGGTCGCCTTTCGGTATTCCAAACAAATGAGTAACATAGGAAAGCGACGATCACGTAGTCACGCGAACATTTTTTTTTTTTTTTTGTTAGGACACGCTGTTGCTTACAACCGAACCAGATTATAATTATGTTGACTATTTTTACTTACCCAATATTACAACAACCAGATAGATCAATAAAGTTCATTAGTATGAGATTATGGTCCTCCGTAACCGTATATTATCCTTATTTTTTACGTCAATTGATATTTCTCGGGACCCTGCGGTCGCGGACCTTTACACGGCGTACGAGTGGCCGAAGCCAACTCGCAGAGGCCCGGACAATTTTGAGTGATGAGGAGGCACCAACCAACGATTATCCCTGTATGCAAGTGCACCCGGTTGGCAGAGGCGGCGTAACGCGTGGGCGACGTGGGCCATCGCCTACGGCCTCGCTCTCCTAGGGGCCTCGCACGGACTCGCACCTCGAAGGCAGGACGACCAAATTTTTTTTTATCGCGTTTATAACGATGGAACTCTTCAGTGGCTACACGGATATCTATGAGTGGCTACTAGTGAACCCCTCGAGTTTGGGATCATATGATTCGTTTTGACGATTTCAATATATTGCACTGCACTTGGTGTCGAGCTTCAATGTTTCCTACCTATAATTTACGCGTATGTATAGTTTTTTTTTGTAGCTTTTTGATTGCCTATAATACCTAAATAAAAAATATCAGTTTAAATTGTTTTTCAAATCCATCTTTTTGCGTTACCGCCTACCGCGAGGGCCTCGCAAAATGTATGTTGCCCACATGAAATTTAGCTCTTGCTCCGCCATGCCACTGCCGGTTGGTATTGCAGAACATGGAAACAAAACATATTGGGCTATAGGTTTGGGCGGTTGTAGTGGATCAGTTGCTTTGAATTATGGTAGAACTATGTAAAACGTTAGAGGAGGCCTTTGCCAAGAGGCACACTGAACTTCGAAATATATTATATAACTCATGAAAGAAAACAACAGCAATTGAACTAGAAAGGAGTTTCAGGATAAAAAGGGCTATTGATTGATTGAACTTTTTTTTATTTCTGCTATAAAAGCCATTTTTTTTAGTTACAATTTTATTTAATTTCCTATTAGAGTAGTATAAAATACTGCGCATTTTGATATAAGTATGTTATAAGAATTTTTAAGTAGTTTCTTTTCAATACATGAATAACTAAAATATCCCTAGATTGTGTTGATATGTACAGTTCGAACTATCTTGCGACAGTCGCGTACATACGCGTTCTATTGGGATATCTCCATACCTACATGTGCCATCTGCGCGACTATTGCAGGGTTAAAAATACTGGGCTTGAAACGAGTTGCTGTGAACTCAAGTAAACTTTTTCCAAGCATATATAAACATGGAGAATGCCGGTATTGACATCAGTTGAACTCTGTCACTTCAGTGAAGCATCAGTAGTACTAACTTACATACATATCTTCTCTTCATAAACGTAAACATGACGAAAACTAGCCAGTCAATGTTCCTGTTGGTGTGCGTCGCATTCTTGGTGATCGTCTCGTCTCCGCAGAATGCAGTCCAAGCGGACGTGCGTATCGGCGGCTGCGTCTTTGGTGTTGTTGGCTACGTCTCAAACTGTCTCAATGAATGCAAAAGACGTGGCTACAAAGGAGGACATTGTGGAAGCTTTGCTAATGTCAACTGTTGGTGCGAACAATAGTACAAACGGCATGATAGTTCCGCGAATCTCAACCAAATTGGCAGACTTAAACTGCAAAGAATTGAAATAGTTCATGTTTCTAAATTAATGTAACTTATATGTTTTATGTGTAACTTGTGTGTGTAGGTACGATGTGACTTCAATTAAATGTTTTTGTAAATTAATTTGCTGTATTTTATTCCAGTTTAATATTAGGGTGTTTCATTTGTTTTTTTTTTAATTCCCTTCGTGAGCGTAGCATTACTTCGCCCACGCAGAAATAGGGGTATCAGAGTTGGGGGAGCTTGGAAGTTCTCAACCTAAAAAAGTTGAACATTTAAAATACGTAAAAGCTTTCAGCTTTCTAAACAAAAACAACTGCGTTGCTGTCCATATGGGACCATAAATATGTTTACTAAGGCAAAACCTAAAGGCAAGACCAAAAGCTAGCCTAAGAGGGAGAGGGTTGCAAATCAACCCAAGAGGGCAAATGGAGAATGTCCTATAGATACTACACACATCAAAAGTGTCTAGGGATCAAGCATTTTTATGCGGATTTCTTGAGATTGAGATGTGGCTTTGTAATAAATTTATGATTTTATAAATTTATATGGATCCTTTTTGGTGCATTTCATAATTTGAATCAGGAACTGTGAATCAAATTCGAGTAAAAGATGAAAATCAGCTGTCAATATTTTCCCTATAAAAACATACAACGCATTGAAGACATTATTAGTGCTACTGTTTCCCTACTACTGATTAAAACCAACGTTATTATGGAGCGGCGACGTCATTTAAGCAGGGAAGAAATGCTCAGAGCCGTGGGAATGATAGAAGCTGGTTCCCGGCAACGTACTGTGGCTTTAGCTCTGAATACAAGTCAGAGTGTTATCAGTCGACTTTGGACACGTTACCGAAGCACTGGTACCGTGGCTGAGCGCCATGGAGGACGGTATCGCTGCACCACACGGAGACAAGACCGATACATTCAAATCTTAACTCGAAGAGCTCCAACAATAACCGCCATGATGTTAGCCGTGAGGCTTCATCACTCTTCAGGGAACTTAATTAGCGACCAAACAGTCAGAAACCGCTTGCATGAAGTGAACCTTCATTCCCGAAGACCGCTACGGGTACCACCTATAGCAATGCACAATCGTAGGATTCGATATCAATGGGCTCTTGAACACAGAAATTGGGCAGAAGAACAATGGCGTTTCGTGTGCTTTTCTGATGAGTCTCGTTTTGGTATGAGACCGGATACAAGACGTATACGACACTGGAGAACCCCTGGACGCCAACAGCGATTAAAATCCTGCCAGGAAGTCCATCCTTATAGTGGTGGAACCATCATGGTATGGGCGGGTATTTGGATCGGCGGAAGAACTGAGTTGATTTGGATCAGAGGCAACCTCAACGCTCAAATTTATGCTGAGACGATCGATTGTATCAGACGTCATCGTTCCTCTACAAGTGCAAATCGGTCCCTTATTTCAGTTAATGCATGATAATGCACGACCGCACACCGCAAGAGTTGTAAGACAGACTCTCGCCGCAGCTAACATCAATGTCCTGCCCTGGCCTGCTCAGTCGCCAGACTTGAACCCGATTGAGCATGCATGGGATATGCTACAGAGAAGAGCTCTGCCGAATATGGAGGGTATCCAGTCGCAAGAAGACCTTTTTTTGTTGTTGCAACGAACATGGGCTGCCATTCCACAGCGTGATTTGGATGAACTCATTTTGAGTATGCCAAACCGATGTTCTTGTGTTGTTAGTGTTCGCGGTAGAAACACGGATTATTAATTGTTTAAGTTACCCAATAAAATTTTAAAGAAAACTGTTATTTCAATCTTTTTTTCGAACTTTTGTGTTAGTGGTTCAAATGTCAAAAATCCCTTTATTAGGAAAATGGCAAATTTCTTTATTAATGCTAAGGTGACTTGGTTTATCGTTACTGTGACAAACGAAAACACTTTATTTGATGAATCCTTAAAGAAAATTTTAATTAATATCAATCAGGAGAAAAGTTATTGCAAAAATATATGTTGATCCCTAGACACTTTTGATGTGTGTACTTAGAAATAGGTACCAACGTTTAGTTATCTAACTAGGTATGTAGGTACCTAATACTACCTGTACCTACTACACAAAATAACAAAACACAAACACTGTCTTGACAGTTTAGATAAGTATGTTGGGGAACTGTATGAGAAACTAGTTTAGTCACAGAACTAGTGCGTAGTACATATATATCGATGAGTTTAGTTGACTGTTGCAGCTGATGGCAGTAACTACCTAGTAAAGTCAGGGAAATTAATTGTTAGGCAAATTGACTACCAACATAAATTGCCCGTATATTTAAATGATAACTGTATAAAATATAGTAAACTGACGTAGTATCATAGTAGGTATGTCAATTTGATAAACAATTCATTTCCCTGTCTGTAGTAGGTAGGTACTAGGTATCTACGTACGTGTGTCCTATTCTAGTGTGAAACTCGTTTGTTGTGTTCGAAGCAATAATGAGTATCGAACAAACGAGATTCGCACTAGGGTGCAGCGCAGACGACATAATTTTTGTGCGATCGAGTCTGTGGCGCACAAAATGTCTCTTTGATACTAACTTGTAAGCTTTTAGTGTAGTAGCCGAAAATTAGAACGCGACATCATTCTATGTTTATTTCAACTATTCAAGGTATATCCTGTTATTATTTTATGTACAGTTTCCATTTTATTGGTACTTTCAATAAAAAGTGCGTCACGGATAATCTGTCGTCTGCGTTGTACCTAAAAGACACCATCTGCGATCAGATAAAATAATGAACTTGCAATCGTATTTATTTTGTAATTAAAACAAAAGACGTTTGTTTCAATTGCATTCCAATGACAACGTTATTATCGTCGAAATTCAAACCAAAATCTGCACCATAAAGTCATGAACTATTAAAAAGGCAATACGTTTATAGTACAACGGCTTTTTCAATAGGTACTTTTATTTTGTTTGTAGGATCTACAAAACCTGTTACTTTATAATTATAGATTCATGCTTATAATAATAAAGCATATCCTACACCTGCTCCCGGCTATATATTCTCATTAATCACTCAAAGCCCGCAATAAAATCAGCTAAAACAGACAAGTAGGTACTGTACGGTACTGTTAAGGTGGTCTGAAAAAGGGAACCTTACATCAAAATAACTCAGCGTGGTAACTGCCACTTAAATTAATGTTAAATAACATTTATTTTTTATAATTACTAAAATGTTTTCTACTAAAATATTTACGACCTGATCAAGATAATATTATGTACAGACGCCAGCACATCAAGCTACCCGAAACTGTCAAATTTTCCCAATCAACATTGCACCTTATGCTTTAGCGATAAAGTTGAAAATCTATTAAAGAATTTAGACAGATCGTAGTAGCTTGATGTGCTGGCGTCTGTACGTCTACTTTCTTTAAAAAAAATTAATTACGTTTAGTTTAAAATACGATTTTCAGCCGCGCTGCCTAAAAAATACGCTTGAGAAATTCACTCACTCGATCAAAGGGAACTCCCTAAAATCAAGTTAAAAAACAAAAGACATTTATTCAAATTAGGCTGAGAGTCAGCAGTTTTCGAACGTCAACATTACATAAGATAGTCCCCCAAAACGCCCGCCCTTCACCACTTCCTAGTGCTTTTGCTGGGAAGAAGAAGTGGCGCAACAAACTCCCCAGCAGCTCACCGGTCTATTCAGAAAAACTTGATTCTATACAATAGTAGGTATGCAAAGTAATTAAAATTACGAGACACAGAACGTTATAATTTGCCATAATATTTGATAATTATATGTCAGCTAGCCACGCTAATATTTTGTATATTAGTGTAAGTATAATGTCCTTATGGAATTCCCAAAGTAATTTCCTTAGGGAATTCTCTAGGTAATTGCTTATGACCAAGCGTTAGCCTATCAGTGTTTTTGTTATTGTTGTACCTACATACTTAAGTTACTAGATTTACCTAAGTCGAAAAAATATCTCATTTAGATTTTTTGTTTAAGAAGCAAAAGGCTTCATCATAATTTAAAATAATTAATTGAGTTTTACCTATTTCATAATCCAAGTCTAAATATTTTGTAAAATAGCGAGATTATTTGATGTATTCTTACTTATAATTATAATTTTGTCTTAATTAGATATTATATGTATAGGTATAGATTGCTCGTTAAGCCGTTGGTCCCGGCTGTCATTCGTGGATCTGTGACAGTCGTTACGGGTAGTCAGAAGCCCGAAAGTCTGACAACCAGTCTTACCAAAAAGGGGTATCGTATTACCCAGTAACTGGGTTGTGGAGGTCAGATAGGCAGTCGCTCCATGTAAAATACTGGTATTCAGCTGCATCCGGCTAGACCTGGAAGCCGACCCCAACATAGTTGGGAAAAGGCTAGGCAGATGATGATGATGTATAGGTATAGATATAGGCCCGGTTGTTGGCAATAGGCTCGCCCCCTATCACATGGTACTTACACATAACTGATAAAATTTGGGTTTACCTCTGCCTAACCTTTCGGGATTACAACGTAATGTCATGTCTCTGCCACTCTGCATAAACCCTAAATATGATTATCCCTATTCGTTGAATCACGAGCTCGTACGAATATAGTTCGCGCTCTCCTACGACAGTCGCGTAAATACGCGTTCTACTAGGATAACCCCATACCTGCATGTGTCATCTGCGTGACTGTTTCCCAGCATATATATACAAGGAGAATGCTGGCATCGACATCAGTTGAACTCTGTGACACTTCAGTGAAGCTTCAGTAGTACTAACGCTCAAATCTTCTCTTCATAAACGTAAACATGACGAAAACTAGCCAGTCAATGTTCCTGTTGGTGTGCGTCGCGTTCTTGGTGATCGTCTCGTCTCCGCAGAATGCAGTCCAAGCGGACGTGCATATCGGCAGCTGCGTCTGGGGCGCTGTTGACTACACCTCAAACTGTCTCAATGAGTGCAAAAGACGTGGCTACAAAGGAGGACATTGTGGAAGCTTTTTTAATGTCAACTGTTGGTGCGAACAATAGGACAATTTAACTTACACACAAGTTAACTTGGCAAAACACACAAGTTAACTTGGCGGATGGTGTCTCCCATCCAAATTGGCAGACTGAAACTGCAAAGAATTGAAATTGTCCATATTTTTTCATGAATATAACTTATGTTTTATTTGTAACTTGTATGTGTGTACGATGTGACTTCAATTAAATGTTTTTTTTTAATTCAATTGGTGTATTTTAATCCAGTTCAATAATTTTATAGTCTATGTGTGTTATAGTGTTTCGTTTGAGAACATTTATATAATTTTATGTATCTAGGACCAGCGGTTTAGATTGTGCGTTGATATTGATATATTAACGCATAGTCTAAACTTTGAATTTTATATATACATATATTACTGAAAAGTTTCTTAATCCAAAATCCATAGTCCAATAAACGACCTAATCGATATAATCCATGGATAGTTTCAAAATCCGTTCAGTAGTTTTTGCGTGAAAGAGTCAAAAACATCCATCAATCCATCCATCCATCCTCCCAAACTTTCGCGTTTATAATATTATATTACAAGGAAAGGATATAGTAGGATACGATGAGTAGCCAGCCCAAATATACTTAGACGTTTTATAATACGTTTGGATCCAAATAACCTTCATACTTTATTTTATGTCCAGAAAGTTTTTCTTTTTCGTTAAAATTCTGTTTTAACTAGACCGATCGATACAAAACTAAATGTGCCATTTGAATGCTCTTCAAGCAGTTAAATAAACTCTTCGTGGCGGTTTAGAATTTCAGAAAGACGGTTGTGCGTGTTGTGTGTTTGACCATCTCATTCATTCATTCACGGTTTGATGAGGTTTTGGAGCATCATTTATTTCGGAAGGAATATCTACATGCTGTAAGTAAATGATAACTCCGCACAGGAATTTCGATGTTTTGACATGTCGCCATTCACCCGTGCGAAGCATGGGCGGGTCGCTAGATACTTATAAAAACCTACAAACAAAAAAACACATGATATGACATTTTGTTTTAGGTACCTAATTTAGGAATAGCACTGTAATTTTGCACTTGCTCTAATTACTTTTGAAATAATAACATAACGCCTAAGAATATACTTAGGTACGTAACCAAGCTCCAAATGTTTCTGAAACTCATCATGAAAGCAACTGCAAACGTCCAATCCAGCTGATTATGCACACTCATAGTTGCGCCCAATAATAATAAAGCTGTAATTGGCAAAGTTAGTTTAGCCGTTACCGCTGTGTAGTGCAAGAAAATCTAAAGGGTAGCGCAGAATGGGGCGGGCCGCACTGCAACGCAAAGCATTGCAACAATCCTCCTCCTCCATTTTTCTATAAATCAACGCATGTTACAAACGGGCCGCACCGCACTTATAGCTACGAAGTTCTTAAACGCGGCATGCGGTAGGAGTTCGCTGGTAGAAATCGTCACGTAATGAAAAAGCTTTATTGCGCTATGAGCGCTCCATGCTCATTTCTCTGTTTCTTTGTCTCTTTTTTTTATACAGGGTAGATCTTTGAGATGGGGCAGTAAAGGCAGGTACCTAAACCGTTGTTACTGTACGTTAAAAAAATAAGGACAGTCTTATAAGACCGTCTCTTAGATCTTAGGAGATTGTCCTTATTTTTTTCATCAAAAAAATTTACCGTTTTCACTAAAACTTTTTTTGATGCTAATCGATACTGTTTCCTATAAGGATCAAAAACTCTGCTGGAGCAACTGAGGTTTGACTACCTACTAGAAAAGTCAGAAATTGCAAATAACTTTTCCCACACATTTAGTAGTCCAAATGAGACTCCCAACTTACATTTTTAACTTGGATTGACTAATCAGGCCAAAGCGCAACGCATTTTCAGGCAATTTTGCATGGCAATGCGTTGCGCTGCGGCCCGTTGCGGCTGTAATGTGCGCTTGGCTTTACTGTTTGCCTGGAATAACACCTTCGTTCTCTAAGTCCGGCTGACGGGCGTAGCAAAATTAATACAACTTGTGATTACATTCTAATAGGTTGTTTAGGTAACAGTTTACGTCGCCGGGAAACCTGCCAGTGACTTTTAGTTACATGAAGAAGTTAACGAGGACCGAAGAGCTTTTACAGCGAAAAATATACTTAAAACTTTTCTATCGTGTTTGGGGAATTCGTTCTTCGTCATTTTAAAGTAAACGGTGTTACAATATTATTTTCGGCGAGAAAAATACTCTGAAGTAGGCATATTAGATATTTAAACTCCTACAAACTATGTTGGAGATAGGTATGTCCGAATCTAGGTAAACTTATATTAGTGTTTTCCTGGATTTTCGGCTTGATTTCCATCGCAAGCTTGAATGTGCCACCAGATTTCATCATAATTAAAATTAAAAAAAAACATCCACTTTTTAATTCAACATTTGTATTAATTAGTTATCCTCTCTTCATAAAATTGTTAGCGAACATTTCACCTGCAAGCTATTGTACAAATTCACTATTATAATTCACTGTTAAAATTAATACAAACAATAGAGAATGAAATTCAATGTACATTTCATTCTCTATTGTAGATTTAGGTGCACCCGTGTGGGATTTAAATCAACTGGGAATTTCAGTATATACTGGATATGCATACATGACATTATAATATGCATACCTACCTATCGAATTAATTATTTGTACTCTCTTCTAATAGTATGTAATAGTTGGATACAATCTGCGACACAACACCGTAGTTTTTGGGATGCATAAAGAAGCCTCCTCGTGTAGCGCAGTTTGTTCCGCCAGTTACTCAACTGAACCGAGCGCTCGGCGCATCCTGGCCGACTGTCCAACTGTGGGTGTGACTACACCCAACACCTTATTTGACTGGCCAATTCTTCCCTTGCGGTGGTAGGGCTAACGCCCGCCTGGTTTGCGACCACCCTCCCACCGGAGTCCGGCGTCAAGCAGCCTGCTGTGTTTCGTCGTTGCGTGGGAGTTCCAGTGCCTTAAGCATCTTCTGGGCACGCTCGTTCCATCATAGACCTCATCCATCGCTTTCCATCAGGCGTGATCGAGGTCAAGAGAGGGCCCATTCAGCATTTTTTTTTAAGTAGTACCTATTACTGTAATGTTTGCACTGAACTCAGATAAACATACCCATCCATAGAATTTCCCAAACGAAATACCTACTTCAAGCAATTCAGGAATTACTTAAAATCACAACCACAAAAGGCATAGTTACTCGGCGTCGGCATAGGGTTATGAATTCTCCTAATTTATTTTAAGTTGGGTCAGAAAAGCAACGAGGGTCGTAGAACTGTCACCAAAACGTCAAGGGAACGGAATCTGTGGCCATGTTTAGGAATTTGTGCGACGAAATTTTCTTACTTCCATTAATTAAACAAGAACAGATCGGCTAGATAAAGGACTATAAATCTAAATGATGAATAAGTAGGCTCACTCTGTGGATCAGAATTGTAAATTGCTTATTTGTGTGAGATACGCCACCTACTTGATAAGTGTATTTTTCTTTATTTGTCTTATATGGTAAACAAATATGGCGAACTTACGCCATATTTGTTTAAGCACGTTAAGCCGTTTTTTCTGGCTGTCCAGTCCTACCAAGGGACAACATATTGCGCAGTAACACGATAGCGTTTGGTAAGACTGTTTGTCAGACTTTCAGACTTCTGACTACCCGTAACAACCGTCTGAGATCTACGAATACCAACTGTAACCAACGGCCCACCTTTGCAGTACCTACTTTATCAACTGATTTTATTGCGGGCTTTACGTGATTAATGAAAATATATTTGCCCCGGTAGATAGGATTTGATATTGTTAGCATGAAGCTACTAATATAAAGTAAGTAACAGGGTTTGTAGGTCCTACATATAAAAATGCCGTTACAATAAACGTGATGCCTTTTTAATAGTTCATGACTTCATACTGCAGATATTGGTTTTTTCGACGATAATATCGTTGTCATTGGAACGTCTATTGATTCAAGCTCATTATTTTATCCAAACACATTCAATTGTTTACTTAACAAATCTTAAATCTCTTTGAAATTATCTGATCGCAGAGGGTGTATTTTAGTGTGAATATCTTTTGTTCAATATTCCTTGCTTCGAAAAAAAACACACGAGTTTCACCCTAGAATAGGACACCCGTAGGTACCTGGTAGCTACCTATTACAAACGTGGGTAGGTACTGCGAGGGAAATTAATTGTTTATGAAATTGGCACACTACGCCGATTTGCCGTATTATAGCCATTTCATACAACAACTTTCAAGCTACCCCAACTCTGATATGTACAACTCCAACCCTATTTCTGTGTTGGTGAAGTAATGCTACATTTACGAAAGGGGATATTTGTTTTTTTAAAATGAAACATCCTAATACATACCTACCACATATAAAATTATTAAACTGGAATAAAATATAGCAACTGAATTTAAACAAACATTTAATTGTAGTCCCATCGTACACACACAAGTTAGAAATAAAACATAAGATAGATTCATATAAAAATATGAACTATCTCAGTTTTTTGCAGTTTCCGTCTAACAATTTGGTTGGGACATCATCCGCCGACTTATCTTGCCGTGTAATGTCAATAGTGCTATGTTTCACACCAACAGTTGATATTAAAAATACTTCCACAATGCCCTCCTATGTAGCCACGTCTTTGGCACTCATTGAAACAGTTTGCGGTGTAGTCAACAGCGTCCCAGATGCAGTAGCCGATATGCACGTCCGCTTGGACTGCATTCTGCGGAGACGAGACGATCACCAAGAATGCGACGCACACCAACAGGAACATAAACTGGGTGGTTTTCGTCATGTTTACGTTTGTGAACAGAAGATGACTTGAACGTTAGTACTACTGATGCTTCACTGAAGTGACACAGAGTTCAACTGATGTTGATGCCAGCATTCTCCTTGTATGCTGGGAAACAGTCGCGCAGATGACACTTGCAGGTATGGGATTATCCCTGTAGAACGCGTATGTACGCGACTGTCGTAGGAGCACATGTAGGAGAGCGCGAACTATATTCTTACGAGTTCGTGATTCAACGAATAGGTATAATCGTGTTGTACTTCGTAGCACGACCATGAACGCATTCATTATAACTTTAGACGGTAATAAAATGCTTTTAATTTGTACTATTTTATACCACTAATTAGAAATTTTATACCTCTCAATTATCGTAGATATACAGGCAGTGCTCGCAAGATTCCTTCCCAGCACGACCACGCTAAAATTCCAGCTGGCATAGAAGTGGATAAAAAAATTTGTACTCATTATGTACTCCTATTTCATTGCTGGTAAATTGTCGAAAATTTTTAGAAAAGCAAAAAAACATTTTCTGCCTAAGTATGTCATTTGTATACTTGACACTAGATGGCGTTAAATGTAAAAATTAAGAATATACGTTCAAACAATAATAAAAATATACGGTCGTTTGTTTTTTTTTGCAATTTTTTCATTGTCCTCCAGCTATTACCCGCGGGTTCCCTCGCATGTACATATTGATAATAAAACTTTTTTCATGTGGGAATAAGATGTTTTTCCGGGAAAAAAGTACTATCCCCGTCAAAAATAACAATGCATTGGTTCCTTTCGACGTGAAAGAAGGACAAACAAACAAACACACTTTCACATAATTATAATATTAGTATGGAAAGGTGGATATGGATTTCACACAACAATAGACGGTAGATAATACTAGAGGGTAGAACGAGAAAAGTTATCTTCTTAGTTAAGGAAAAACATTCATTATTTATTGTAAATATGAAAGTTCTCCCAATGATTTTATGTAAATATTTTCCAGCATGTTTGTTATGCTAAACAAATGTAGCTATCTAGTATGTTATTTTATGTAAGTAATTTTTTTTTGCATTTAACGCCATCTAGTGTCAAGTATAAAAATCGTATACAGGCTTATACGCTGAAAATGTTTTTTTGCTTGTCTATCAATTTACGACAATTTACTAGTAATTAAATAGGAGTACATAATGAGTACAAAAAATTTTTAGGCATACTCCCGTTTCATCAACCAGCTGGAATTTTAGCACGACCTGTATATCTACGACAATTGAGAGGTATAAAATTTCTAATTAGTGGTATAAAATAACACAAATTAAAAGGATTTTATTACCATCTACAGTTATAATGAATGCGTTCATGGTCGTGCTATGAAGTACAACACGATTATACCTATTCGTTGAATCACGAGCTCGTAAGAATATAGGTACCTAGTTCGCGCTCTCCTACGACAGTCTCGTACATACGCGTTCTACTAGGATACCCCCATACCTGCAAGTGGCATCTGCGTGACTGTTTCCCAGCATATAAGGGGAATGCTGGCATCGACATCAGTTGAACTCTGTGTCACTTCAGTGAAGCTTCAGTAGTACTAACGCTCAAATCTTCTCTTCATAAACGTAAACATGACGAAAACCACCCAGTCAATGTTCCTGTTGGTGTGCGTCGCATTCTTGGTGATCGTCTCGTCTCCGCAGAATGCAGTCCAAGCGGACGTGAATATCGGCAGCTGCATCTGGGAATTCAACTCAAACTGTGTCAAAGAATGCAAGAGTCGTGGCTACAAAACAGGACATTGTGGAAGCTTTTTTAATGTCAACTGTTGGTGTGACACATAGCACAATTAACATTACACGGCAAGATAACTCAGCGGATGATGTCCCAACCAAATTGTACGTAATTAGACGGAAACTGCAAAAAATTGAAATAGTTCATATTTCTACATAACTTATGTTTTATTTCTAACTGGTATATGTACGATGTTACTTCAATTAAATGTTTGTTTAAATTCAGTTCCTATATTTAAATAGTTCATATTTCTACATAACTTATGTTTTATTTCTAACTGGTATATGTACGATGTTACTTCAATTAAATGTTTGTTTAAATTCAGTTCCTATATTTAAATAGTTCATATTTCTACATAACTTATGTTTTATTTCTAACTGGTATATGTACGATGTTACTTCAATTAAATGTTTGTTTAAATTCAGTTCCTATATTTAAATAGTTCATATTTCTACATAACTTATGTTTTATTTCTAACTGGTATATGTACGATGTTACTTCAATTAAATGTTTGTTTAAATTCAGTTCCTATATTTAAATAGTTCATATTTCTACATAACTTATGTTTTATTTCTAACTGGTATATGTACGATGTTACTTCAATTAAATGTTTGTTTAAATTCAGTTCCTATATTTTATTCCAGTTTAATAATTTTATATGTGGTATGTATTAGGATGTTTCATTTGGAAAAAACAAATATCCCCTTTCGTAAGTGTAGCATTAGGTACTTCACCATCACAGAAATAGGGTTGGTGTTCTACATATCAGAGTTGGGGTAGCTTGAAAGTTGTTGTATGAAATGGCTATAATACGGCAAATAGGCGTAGTGTGCCAATTTCATAAACAATTAATTTCCCTCGCAGTACCTACCCACGTTTGTAATAGGTAGCTACCAGGTACCTACGGGTGTCCTATTCTAGGGTGAAACTCGTGTGTTTTTTTTTTTTGAAGCAATGAATATTGAACAAAAGAGATTCGCACTAAAAGACACCCTCTGCGATCAGACAAAATAATGAGCTTATTAGCTTTTTATTTTGCAATTAAATCAACAGACGTTCATTTAAATTGCATTCCAATTACAACGTTATTACGGGTACGCCTACGGGTGTCCTATTCTAATGTGAAACTCGTGTGTTTTTTCCGAAGCTATGAATGAAAGCCATAGTGGAAGCCGATTCATCTCAAACCACGTTAGAACTTGCAGCAGCTTTCAACGTAAATGATAACTCAATACTGATTCATTTACTTCAAATTGGAAAGATAAAAAGCTCGGAGATTGGATAACGTATGAAGTCACTGAACAACAACAACAAAATCGCGCAACGCACAACGGACCGTCTCAAAACTATAGGAGTTACGACTGGAAACTCTCCATCACCCACCATACTCACCGGACCTTGCTCCAGCAAATTTCCATTTTTATTCGGAATTTGGAGAACTTTTTCCATGGAAAAACGCCTCTAAAGAGTTCATCGATTCCCGTTCCCAGGATTTTTAAAGCAAAGCCATTAACGAACTTTCACTAAAATGGCAAAATTCCATCTTCACTAATGGCCAATACTTCGATTAATGAAATATGTACCTATATAATTTTATTAAAAAAAAAAAAAAAAATTAAGTAAAACGGCAGTTTCATCATATTATTATATTTGGACTGGATACGCATTAAAATTATTTTAAACGGTGTTTAATAGAAATACCCATGTTTAGTGTTCTATCCATACTTATATATAACATTATAAATGCGAAAGTTTGTCTGTCTGTCTGTCTGTTACCTCTTCACGATTAAATCGCTGAACCGATTTAGATGAAATTTCGTATAGAGACAGTTTGAGTCCCTGGCAATGACATAGGATACTTTTCTCCCGATATCCCACGGGATTGGAATTTATGCGTGTGAAACCGGGGGGCGCTGCTAGTCATCTATAATAATTTTATTTATTTTATTTTATTTTGGCAACAAACAGTCATGTACTCACAAACAATATTACCTATGAGAGAATTGGTTCCTTACAAAAGACCTATAGTGCCGACAATGTGGTATAGTTATAAAAATATGTACCATAAACTCTTAACAAGGAAAGACGTGCAAGAAATACATATATTAATTTTTGTATCAGAACCAATGTTCAATGCAACTTAATTTACAAAGTAAACTGAAGGTAAACAGAGTAAAATACAGAGTGAGTTAAAACTATGTGACATATCTACCTTTAAGTTTCTGTTTAAGGCTATTAAGATATAATAATTTAATAAAATTATCCCTTACTATGGAGGACTATTGAAAAATTGGCTACCTACCTTTATCACTCTTTACGATGTTATTAGGAGACGGTACTCGTAGGTACCTTTACATCGCGAGATAGAATTTAATAATTTCGTATTTATTTTAACCGTATAGTTCGGAAGCACCGTCGGTATCGATATTTCGTGTGTTCGGGACCAACCGACGGTCATAGATCATAACTCTATGACCGTCGGTTGGTCCCGAAGTCTGGGCTCGATATTTCACTTTCACGATTGTCACTAAAGTCAAAGTAACGATTAAATTTGTTTCTTCCCTGTTTTAGCTGTTACTTGAATGAACCACACATGACATATTTCATATTTGGTTCATACAAGGTGGTGGTAGACACATAAATCACGCTTGTGTTCCCCGAAAGACAGGCAGAGGTGAACCTATAGTACACCAACATTTTGCCAGTTTTGTTTAAGTACCATGTGATGGGGGAGAGCCTATTGCCATCAACCGGCCCTCATATTTTCCATGTTATATCGCTGTTGTATGCTGTAAATGACGGTCTTAAAAATCTTCAGTTTCATTCCAAGCAAAAGAAATAGAAAAGTACAGCAGCGACGCGTAGCATTGGTTTGGCCTCTCACCTTCTTTATACAGACGCCAGCATATCAAGCTACCACAATCTGTCAAATTTCTTTAATAGATTTTCAACTTTATTGCTAAAGCATAAAGTTCAATGTTGATTGGGAAAATTTTACAGTTTCGGATAGCTTGATATGCTGGCGTCTGTACGTCACGAATTAATGTTTGAAAATTCATTTACCGCACTGTGGTCTTGTTAGCGTAACAATTTGAGGCCTAGTCATAAATATGGCAGTAGCCGTTGGTCACGCGTAAATCTGCTCAGTATACAGATCCAGATGTCATTTGCACGCTGGACAACATGACGTCACTCAGTCACTGCGTTTGATGCTCTCAAGCGGAGTAACCGGATTCTTGGATCCTTCACATATGGTTCGGAATCATGTTTCATGAAGCAGACTATATGTTGTAATGGCAATCATGTAATTTGGTTTAAATAGGCTTTTATTTTTATTATTTGATGTATTTTTTAAATATTTTCCTTTATATTTTGTGAATGTTAGGACGTTATAGGCCTTGAAGACTGTAGATTTATAGACCATTTTCTATTTTATTGTTGAAAAGCCTACACTGTCCGCTCATAACAGTTAATTGAACTGTAATTTGAAAACATTGTAAAAGCCAATTATTTTTAAATGAGTAACTGTGGAATTTCTTGTGGACACTTCCCCAAGGAAACGACTAATTGGAACCATGCGCCTAGCTTCTGACGTTTCAGTAAGTGCCCATGTAGGTAAATGTGTAATAAAATAAAATTATTTGGAAAATTAATGCATTGGAGTTAAGATCACCATTTATCTATCACATAATTGATTTACCTGTCATTGCTTTATTTTTAATTATTTTTACCTTTTGTAGGTAGACTAATTTTAATCTAGGTGCATCGTCTTCACATATAATTATATAATGAATGTATACAAAACCTTGTAAAACATTTTAAAAGAGTAACGGTGGAGTTTCTTGTCCATTCTTCTCCATACGAAAACTACCTTTTGGAAGGGGCGACTAGAATCATTTTCTTTTTATTGTAATTTTTGACGTTCAAAAGTGCTTTTAATGTGCCTATTTGAAATAAATGATTTGACTTGGACCTTGATGAATATGTTACTCCCAATGTGGTTAATCTAGACGTTAGTAATAATGATACTATCCAGTCAAATGACTGTATAGTATCACCATTAAGTACCTTATGCCCATTTACTTATTCATTTTACAAATACTCATGTATG
This sequence comes from Hydraecia micacea, assembly GCA_914767645.1. Taxonomy (NCBI): domain Eukaryota; kingdom Metazoa; phylum Arthropoda; class Insecta; order Lepidoptera; family Noctuidae; genus Hydraecia; species Hydraecia micacea. The sequence goes on along the minus strand of OU611788.1, from coordinate 11,050,661 downwards.
TTATACAAATAATGCATATAATATCTAATAACGACAATATGATTATTATAAGCCAGACAACCTCAAATAAGCTACAGTTATTTTACAAAATACTATCTAGACTTGGGCTAAGAAATAGCACTAATTTTAATTTTATGATGAAGCCTCTTGCTTCTTAAACAAAAAATCTAAATGACATATTTTTATCGACTAAGGTAAATCTATTAACTTAAGTACCTATTTAAAATTGATTTCGAATTAGGGAAATCGATTGGCATAATCTCTCGTTAAAAAGTAATTAATTTATCTAATTACCTACACAAGCCAACATCATAATTTCTAGTCATTAGGTTGCACAAGCGATTTTAGTCGCTTGTGCAACCAACAATAACAAATACACTGATAAGATAACGCTTGGTCATATGAAATTACTTACCTTGAGTATTCCCTAAGAAAATCTCTTTGAGAATTCCTTTTGGAAATCTTTAAGAAATTCCCTATGATCTAGTCAGGCATTGACCTAGGTAGGTAGGCCTTTCACTCGATGGAAGTCCATCGAGGCACCATATCAAAACTCAAAAACTCAAAGCATTTATTTCAATTAAACCATATACAGGCACTTTTGAATTGTCAAAATTAAATAGTCGGTCAGTTAGTCAGAAAGTCGAAGCTAGTTGCCCATTCCAAATCGTAGATCTCTATGGAGATGAACGGGCAAGAAACTCCATGAACACTCTTTTAAATCAAGATATTACAAAATCCTGGGTACATTATTCTTGTTGCTTCTATATATGAGAACAATGTAAAAAAAACACACACAAATGAAGAAACAATTCAAAATATACGATTAAAAATAAGCCTTGGCAGTTCAGTCTCAACCGATGGCGCCCGTTCACGAACATGACGCGAGGATTAGCACCATCCAGCTCAACCATTTTGTAGGGAACCGAACGATTCAACTCACGCCACCATCAGTGATATAGCCACCTAACCAGTAAGCTTCACTATCAGCTTGCCTATCTAAACTAATATTATAAGGAAAAAGATTTGATTTTTTGTATGTTTGTTTGTCTAAAATGGCTTAACGGATTTAGATGAAATTTGGCACATGAGCAGACCATGACCTGGATTAGGACAAAAATACTTTTTGTCCCGATGTTTCCACGGGATCGAGACTGATGCGGGTGAAACCGCGGGGCGTACCTAGTTAACTAACATTTTTTACGGTAGGCATGTCACGAGGGAAGAATATTTAGATAATTAAAATAAATATTAAATTATTAAATTCTACCTCGTGATATAAAGGTACCTACCGTTTGCTCATCATATCGTAAACAGTAAAAAAGGTACCCAATTTTTCAATAGTCAGCTCCATTAAGAGCTAATTTTATTAAATTATTATAGAAGATAGAACACGCAGGGGATTTCTATTGTAAACACTGTTAAAATTATTTCAATGAGTAGCCAGCCAAAATATACGTAGGTGCTTTATATAATGTTTGGGCCCAAATAACCCTCATACTTTATTTATCTACAGACAGTTTTTCTTTTTCGTTAAAATTTAATTTTAACTAGACTGATTGATAAAAAATGAAACCTGCTATTTGAATGCCCTTTCAGCTATTAAATATGGGTGGTTTGTGTTGTACTTTTGACCATCTACAAATTGATTAAAAACAAAATAGCTTATCGTGTCTGTATGTGTCATCATTTAGATCTTCTAAACTGCACAATTTATTTTGCCTTACCATCAATCAATCAAAATATTTTTATTTCACATAAACCAACATGGGCACTTATGAAACGTCAGAAGCTAGGTGCACGGTTCCAATTGGTCGTTTCCTATGGAGAAGAACCGGCAAGAAACTCCATGGTTACTCTTTTAAAAATAATTGGCTTTTACAATGTTTTCGAGTTACAGTAGGTATGGGAGGACAGCGTAGGCCTGTATATAGACCAGTCTCGCGGTATCAACATCAGTATATTGACGGATTTTTCTCATAGCATATGCTGCTGAACTTAGCCGTCCTGCAAGGGATGTTAAATGAGGTTCATGAGGACCCCATTGAAGCCTTGAGTCGAGCGTGATCCCCAGGAAAACAGTTTTATCGACGAATTCTAGTTTCTCTTGATTCAATACTATTTCACAATTAAGTACTACTTTTGACATTTGGTAAAGAAAATCTTATGCACTTCGGTTTTTTTCCATTTAATACTAAATTATTAGCAGTGAACCGATTTTGTATTTGCAGTAGTCTTCTCCACAGGTACCTACGCTTTGGAATGGGCAACTAGCTTCATCTTTCTGACTGACCGACCCCTTGACAATTCAAAAGTGCCTATAATTGATTTAATTGAAATAAATGCTTTCAGTTTGAGTGGTTTTTGACCATCATATATTCCGGAAGGAATACCTACATGCTCTAAGTAAATGAAAACTCCGCACAGAAATCTTGATATTTTAACATGTCGCCATTGCACCCGTGCTAAGCATGTGCAGGTAACTAGTTGCGTATAAAAACCTTCAAACAAAAAAACACATGATATGATATTTTGTTTTACCTAATTCGGGAACAACACTGCAATTTTGCACTTACTCAAATTACTTTTAAAATACATAACGCCTAAGAATATACTTAGGTACGTATCCAAGCTCCAAATGTTTCTGAAACTCATCATGAAAGCAACTGCAAACGTCCAATCCAGCTGATTATGCACACTCATAGTTGCGCCCAATAATAATAAAGCTGTAATTGGCAAAGTTAGTTTAGCCGTTACCGCTGTGTAGTGCAAGAAATTCTAAAGGGTAGCGCAGAATGGGGCGGGCCGCACTGCAACGCAAAGCATTCCAAAAATCCTCCGTCATACCTTTTATATATTTTCTATGAACTAACGCACACTATGAGCGGGGCGCACCGCAGTTTTTTGCATGAAAAGGCGTTGCGCTGCGGCCCGTTGCGGCTGTAATGTGCGCTTGGCTTTACTGTTTGCCTGGAATAACACCTTCGTTCTCTAAGTCCGGCTGACGGGCGTAGCAAAATTAATACAACTTGTGATTACATTCTAATAGGTTGTTTAGGTAACAGTTTACGTCGCCGGGAAACCTGCCAGTGACTTTTAGTTACATGAAGAAGTTAACGGGGACCGAAAGTTACGCTTTACGGAGCTTTTACAGCGAAAAAATATAAAACATTTCTATCGTGTTTGGGAAATTCGTTCTTCGTCATTGTTAGAATATTATTTTAGCAAAATGGTAGGCACATTAGATATTTGAAACTGGATTTACGGCTTGATTTCCATCGCAGGATTGAAGGTGCCACCATATTTCATCATCATTAAAATAAAAAACATTCAGTTTTTAATGCAACAATTGTGATAATTACTTATCCTTTCTTCATAAAATTGTTAGTGAACATGTCACCTGCGACCTATGGTACAAATGCACTGTAAAGGGATTTAATTCAGCTGAGAATTTCAGTGGATACGCATATAATTATGATAATATAATATGCATACCTACCTACCGAATTAATTCTGTATACTCTCTTCGTATAGTATATAACGGAGAAGGTATGTGTGTCTTGTTATTATCATCCATATTTTAAGGACGCTATCACATTTTTCCACGAATAACAGTACTTTTCAGGTACCATTTTAGTGAACTTGGAGTCGCAACTGCAAGGATATCTTGGTTTCAAATTAAAGATAATATATTCATCTCCAGAATGGCTCCATAATAATTAAATAGCCCCATACAAAATTTTCACACAAATACGTTTTTACCATCACAGTAATCGCAAGAAATTTAATAAAAAGGGGTTTGAATAAGGACCTATATAGCTAAATCCACTGCATATTTTAACTTAAAAATAAGAAGATATTGTTGCTTATATAGTCCTCTATACGATAAGCTAAATATTTTGTAGATAAATAAATAACTTTTTCATTTATGAGACAAATAAGAAACGCTCTCAAATTTCTCCATACATTTTCTACCCGCGGACACTTGCGGTTCGTCATTCCGCGCTCAGAAGCGCTCGTGGAAGCACGTCTGTGTCGCTTTCTCGCAAAAAATAATTACGTAAAAAAGTGAGTTCAGAGTTGTGTACTGAGGTCGGACGAAGTTGATACTTTTTCGGACCGAAATAAAATTAAGTACGATTATTGGTATTTGTTTCAGAAACAAATACTTAGTTGTAATTTTTACAAGCTTTTATTTAACTTGCAATGTATGTATGTATGTATGTAACTATGTTTGTTCGGGTGGACTCTTGCAACTAAATTTTGAAGCAGATATCTTCAACCGATTGAGCTGAAATTTTGTATGCACGTTTAGTTTGGATGACAATGCATGGTTAGCTGTGTGACGTTATTCTAAATCCAAAATGGCGGAACGCCCAAGATGGCGGACTACTTATTTTTAAGGCACTCCTACAATATGGATATCAAATGAAAGGGATTGCTGAGAATAACTCGAAAAATAAAATGACGTCACTCTAAATCCAATATGGCGGACTTCTAAAGATGGTGGACTAGTTATTTTTAATGCACTCCTACAATATGGGTATCAAATGAAAGGGATTGCTGAGAATAACTCGAAAAATAAAGTGACGTCACTATAAATCTAATATGGCGGTCATCTAAAGATGGTGGACTAGTTACTTTTAATGCACTGCAACAATATGGGTATCAAATGAAAGGGCTTGCTGAGAATAACTCAAAAAACAATGTGACGTTACTCTAAATGCAATATGGCGGACTTCTAAACATAGCGGACTAAGTTTTTTATGCTTTCCTACAACATGGGTATCAAATGAAAGGTCTTGCTCAGAATACGTATGCGAGTTAAACTCCACAAAAAAACCTGTCAAGCGATAACTAAAAAGTAAAAACAAATTAAAAGTAAAAACTTTTTTTTAAAACAAGCTTTTAGTTAAATGCGCTAAAAAGAATAAAATAAAATTTTCCTTTAAAACTTTTACTATCAACTTATAACGTCAATAAGTACACAAGTTATATGATATAAAAGCTTGTTGCGAGATTTACCTGTGTAGATAAACAAGTAAATAAGATGATCTGATTGATTTTAATTTTTTCAATTTTCAAACTAAGTAAATATGAGTTCTTAAATCTGAAAAAAACTTTTTTACTTTTAATTTATTTATTTAGTGGATATAGATGACGGATAAAGATTGTATAAATATTTATTTTATAATCAAATTAAAATGATGGAAATATTTTTTTTAGACATTCGATATTAATAGTCGATTTTGGGGTTTTTCGGGGTGATGATTACGAATATAACATCCATTTTTTATTCAAGGTGGCGGATTTTTGTTTGTGACAAATCGACTTACGGCCAATTTCTTCATAATACCAGTATATCCAGTTGTCATGCTACGTCACAGTTTTACTCTTCAATTCAGTCATTTTTTTAGTGAATAATAATGTTGCTATATTGAAGAATACAATTGTGACGTAGCATGACAACTGAATAGACTGGTATTACGTTTAGTCGGTTAAGAAAGTCGCGTGGTTTTTTTGTTTACCTTTATTTAGCTACCTAAACCTATGGAGTATAGTAGTAGTACAGACGCCAGCACATCAACCTACACCTAACTGTCAAATTTTCCCAATGAACATTGAACCTTATGCTTTAGTAATAAAGTTGAAAATCTATTACAGAAATCTGACAGATTGTAATAGGTTGATGTGCTGGCGTCTGTACAATGAAATATTTTCTATGTGAAAAGACAGCTGTGCTGCTGGGGAGTTTGTTGCGCCACTTCTTCCCAGCGAAAGCACTAAGAAGTGAAGGCCGGGCGTTTTGGGGGACTGTCTTTTGTAATTTTGACATTCGAAAAGTGCTGATTCTCAGCCTAATTTGAATAAATTACTTTTGATTTACTTTGTTTTAATTTTTAAGTAAATAAAATACTTACTGTTTTCATAAGGGAATGATTATTTTTAAATATCACAACGAAACTCGACGATAAACTCCCAGGCTAGTATTTGATTATGAAATACTCCAACAATTGACATCAAAAATAATATTTAAAAGTACTTAGGTACATATTTTCAAACTAACAGCAGACTGTGGTATAAATGTGGATGTTCCGTGTAATACTAAAATGTTAAGGTCGTTTTTGGGTACCTAGTAATGAACGTATTGACTGATGAACTTCAACAATACTAAAAACATGATTATCACGCAGATAGTAAGTACTAATAACACTTACCAAATTCGATTGCGAACTTACAACTAACTTTACTAAATAAATACCAGCAAAATTAAAAAAAAATATCTTCAAGTACCAAGATTAGTTAAGTTACGTATAAAAATCGAGCGAACAATGGTTTCAATGTGTGCGTGCGCGTAATGTTGCTGTGTTGCGATTCAGATACCTAAACTTGAGCGAGTTCAAAATGTGATAGCGTCCTTAACTGGGTGCGCCAAAGTTCACCTAAATTTTCAACTCCGATAATTGGAAATCCGAAAATGTTCTTCCTAACATTTTTTATCCTAACAATCACAATTCCTAACTACTCTGTCTCTAATGTTCATAATTCCGAAGCATTCAACTTCATAATGTCAGTAGCAATAAACATCTATTATACTTTTATTTGTTTTCCTATATTTTCTCAACATAACCATCTTTTACACTATTATTCAAAGTCATATCTTTTTTGTTTAGATTTCTTTTTATTCATAATAATCAGTATTATATACATTAATTTTGCGTAACTTTATTTTCACATAACATGTATAACATATAAGAATAATGCACGAGCCGAGCGAGCGAAGCCAGAGTCCCGCTCCAGTCATTCAGTCAAGTTTCAGAAACGAATCGGTCCTATTCATAATTATTGGTTTAGGTTAGGTTAGAACTGTGACCACAACGCACGAGCCGAGCGAGCGAAGCGAGCGTGCCGCGGCAGCGGCCGGCGAAGTGCCAGAACCGAATAGGTCCTATAGTTATTGGTTTAGGTACGGTTAAAACTGCGATATAAACTCCCAGGCCATAAACATAACCGCACATATATTTTTTATTACACTTGGTAAATGTTTCTTTCTGAGTATGAGTGAAAATATTATGGTAATTATGTTTAGGGATAAAAGCGTTATGATAAAAAACAGTAGGAGTTTAAATATATTTACATTAATGATATTATTAATAAAAATTTTCGGAAACATGAGTGTTATGAACATCGCCGATAGCACTACAAATAGTATGAAGGAAAACTTTAGGATGAAAAATTTTAGGAAGAGTGATCATTCGGATTACAAATCATTAGGAAGAACAATTTCGGGTAAAGAACTTTAGGTGAGCCAATATGGACCCATTTTAACTACTGTGGGCTTACTATGGATATAGTGTTGGTTATTTCGCAATAGAAAAACCGTTTGCAGTTCAAATCAGATTATAATTTCACGAAAAATTTAATCACACTAGCAAATCACACACTATAGGTACACGATACAACCAGCGGTGCTATTCTGTAAAAAGATCACCGTGATAACTTAGGTGAAGTGAGCTGTCATTCCACCTGATGCTAGGGATTGACACTATTGACAGCTCACTTTAAGGTCACTTCACCCAAGTTTTCACGATGAGATTTCTACAGAATAGCACTACTGTACGGAACGCGGGACAGTTTCTGAGCAGATGTTGTCCGTACGATGTCCAATCTCCAAGAGAGTTCCACATCGTTCTGTCGTCGACCCCCCACGAACTCAGGCTAGACTCTGTCAGTGCCACCAGATGGCGCTCGCGTTCCGATATACAGGGTGTCCAGTAAATAGTACGACATATTGCAGGGGGTGATAGCTTGTGTCAATACCTATCAAAACAACACAATATATGTTCCGCAAAATGTTTTACAGTTATACAAAATTTTCCGAAATATCGAAAAATCTCTACTAATGTGATGTACCTAATGAAAAATTCCTTTTCTAGTATTTTTTTTTACATCAAATTATTCGTAAATAGTTACTCTACTCATTGGAAAGTCTTTTTTCTATCAAAAACAAGATTTTTTTCAAGAAATACCATTTTTTGTTTAAATTTTCGCAGAACGATTTTCTTAACTATTAACTTTACCTACAGTGGTGAAAAAAAAAAGTTACATTTTGCGGAACATATATTGTGTTATTTCGGTAGGTATTGACCCAAGCTATCACCCCCTGCAATATGTCGTACTATTTATGGACACCCTGTATATATTGAATACAATCTGCGATACAACACCGTAGTACATAGTAGTAGCAGATTACAGTAATAGCACTGTAATCTTTGCACCGAACTCATATCTATGTGAATCCTCGAGGAATCCTTGATATAACTAAACATACCCATAGGAAATTCTAAACGAAATACCCACTTCAAGCAATTCAGGAATAACTTAAAAACATAACCACAAAAGGCATAGTTACACGGAATAGGGTTATGAATTCTCCTAATTTATTTTAAGTTGGGTCAGAAAAGCAACGAGGGTCGTAGAACTGTCACCAAAACGTCAAGGGAACGGAATCTGTGGCCATGTTTAGGAATTTGTGCGACGAAATTTTCTTACTTCCATTAATTAAACAAGAACAGATCGGCTAGATAAAGGACTATAAATCTAAATGATGAATAGGTAGGCTCACTCTGTGGATCGGAATTGTAAATTGCGTATTTGTGTGAGATACGCCACCTATTTGCGACCGGCGAAAATCTCGTATAAAATATAAAGTGTATTTTTTCTTTATTTGTCTCAATTGGTAAACAAATATGGCGAAATTAGATTTTGGGATAATTACCTAGTGAGTTTAGATTGTACCTAAATAATAACATCCAGGGTTGATCGAACTTTAAACTACACTTGCCGAGGTCAGTCCGTGGATGGGTTACCATCCATTTCATACAAGACCCACCCGTGCCTCGGAAAGCACGTTAAGCCGTTTGTTCCGGCTGTCCAGTCTTACCAAGGGGCAACATGTTGCCCAGTAACACGATAGCTCTTGGCAAGATTGGTTGTCAGACTTTCAAGCTTTTGACTACCTGCAACGACTATCTAATATCTACGAATTACAGTCAACCTTTACATCCTAAGAGGCTGTAACCCAGCTTTGCCAGATGCCCCGATTTTGGCGGGACGTTCCGGTTTTTAGCCTAACGCGCGGGACAGGCTCAGTCCCGCTTTTCGGGGATAGAAAAATAAATAAGTTATTCGTAAGTGTATATAAGGTCCCATTAAAATAGATGAAAAAACTTTTAGAAATCATTCAGACCACCAAATTAAGGACGATGGTATTTTAGGACAAAATAAAATAACTTTAATAAGTGGTTTTTTTTTGCTTGGCTATAATGATAACCCTCTTTTATCTGTTCTGTGATGATAACCAAACCAAAGAGAATTAGACGTACTGAGCGCTATGTTAAAATTTGTCCATCTATTTTAATGGACTCTGTATATTAGGTACTTATTTATCAATAATTATTCTCCTGCCCTTATCCCAATTTATTTGGGGTCGGTGCAACATGTCTTTTTTTCCATACTTCTCTATTAGTCGTCATCTCGGCAATCACCCCATTTCCCGTTAATATTACTTACCGTACCGTTAATATTATATACGAGTCTTTGGTCAACTGGACTCACACGAACTGAACCCACGGGTTCTGACCTGGCGAACTACGTACCGCCTCAGAATCAAAAAAGCCGATCCATACAAAATGTATGAGAAAATCTTGTCTTATTATATTTGTGAATTTTCCCCATGTTTTAATAGTTATTCTGCTATTCTGGACGGAGACAAATCTAACAAACCAAACATCATAAAAATCGGTCCAGTGGTTCTTGCCTTCTCTCGACGGTCGGACAAATTAATGAGGTTTTTTTCTTTTGTCCCGCTTTCGGTGAAAGAATCCTGAATCCCGCTTTTATACTCAAAGGGTTTCAAAACCCCGCTTTGCCCGAAAAAAAATCTGGCAACGCTGCTGTAACCTGGCATGGTTGTAGCATGCAACCTCCGCGAGTTCATTAGATTGGCAGATGCTAGACGGCACAAATACGAGACAAACATTGATTTGTATTTTAACCCCCTTACTAATAAACGTTATATAACGTCTGTATAGTTACACAACGCTTTGTCTTCTTCTTTCGAAAGTCAAATTACTGACGACTGAAAGAGAGAAATCGGAGTGTAACGTAACGTATTATATCAGGTGCATAGATCTGATATAATACGTTTATTAGTAATGGGGTTAGATTAGAAGAAATTACACAAAGGGTCTGTTTAGCTCACAAGCGAAGTCATATCAAAGAAAAGTTTTTAAATGTATTAAACGTAGAATCGTGTACCGGTAAGACGGGGTGAATAGGGATGCAGGGGTGAATCGGGACGAAACTTTAAAATGGATTTTAACGTTGATGTAATAAAGTTTATTGCCAACAAGGACACTTAATCGTTAATTATAATATAGTAAACACATTAGAGTCCTTGTTGGCAAAAAAAAAAAAACTATTATTTCAATGTTAAAATCTATTTTAAAGTTTCGTCCCGATTCACCCCTGCATCCCTATTCACCCCGTTTTACGATATATGAATAATTATGTTAGGTATTTGACCAACCTTCGTTTAATTAATTCATCTGGTACAGTGAGCTTGCAGAGGGCTGACAGTACCTACTGGCCACTGTTTTTGCTGACTTTATTGCGAGCTTTGAGTGATTGAGTACAATATAATTGCCCAGGAAGGCTGGTATAGGATACAAGTTGTTATTATTATCTAGCATAAAGCTACAATTATAAAGCAAGTAACAGGTTTTGTAGGTCCTACAAACAAAATAAAATTACCTTTTGAAATACCCATCCATACTATATATAATAATATAATATATCCATACTAATATTAGAGCAGTGGTGGCCCAGTGGTAATGACCGCGACTTATTATAGGGAATATTATAGGCTGATTATGTAATATTATAAATGCGAAAGTGTGTCTGTCTGTCTGTTACCGCCGCTGACCGCTGAACCGATTTACCTAGATGAAATTTGGTATAGAGATAGTTTGAGTCCCGTTAAAGAACATAGGACAGTTTTTATCCCGATATTCCCACAGGAAACTTATGCGGGTGACACCGCGGGGCGCTGCTAGTTGTACAATAAACGTAATGCCTTTTTAATAGTTCATGACTGTAAGTAATTGGTTTAAATTACGATGAAATGACGTTGTCATTGGAATGCAATTTAAACGAAAATCTGTTGATATAATTGCAAAATAAATGCGATTGAAGCTCATTATTTTATCTGATCGCAGAGGGTGTCATTTAGTGTGAATCTCGTTTGTTCGATATATGCACATTTTGCGAAGTGCACATTCTGCGTCAAACCCCTTCGAACAAAACAAACGAGTTTCACACTAGAATAGGACACCCGTACGTAGATACCTAGTACCTACCTACTAGAGACAGGGAAATTAATTGTTTATCAAATTGACACACTACGTCAGTTTACCATATTACAGACAGTTGTGATTTGAATATACGGCAAATTTATGTTGGTAGTCAATTTGCCAAACAATTAATTTCCCTGACTTTACTAGGTAGTTACTGCCATCAGCAGCAACAGTCAACTAAACTAGTTTCCCACACAGTTCCCCAACATAATTATAGAAATTGTCAAGACAATTTTTGTGATTTGTTGTTTTGTGTAGAACAGTAGGTATAGGTACCTACATACCTAGCTAGATAACCTAACGCCTTAGCCTAAGTAATACGGGACATTCTACATTTGCCCCCTTGAATTTTCAAGAAAATTGATCAGCCTTCTTCCCCTTTTTTTATGGATGGGAAATCATCTAATGACTTCTCCCGCTCTGACCTTGCCGTTGCCTTTGGTGTCTGCTTTAACTATCATAATTATTGTACCCATGGACAGCAACATAATTATCATTGTTAAGGAAGATTTTAGGTACTTAGGTATTTTAAATGTTCTTCAGCAACTTAGGTACCCCCAATTTCTCCAAAAGCCAGTGCTTTCATTTTAAAAATGAGATCTTCCAAGTTCCACTCCAACTCGGAACTATTTCTGTGTGGGCGTAGTAGTACTACACTCATGAAAGTAAAAAAAAAAAACAAATAAATCGCACTAACACAACATACAAAAAAAAAAAAAACTGAAAAAAAGACAGCAATTGAATTTAAACAAACATTTAATTGAAGTCACATCAGTCAATACTGGTAATACTGATATTCAGCTGCATCCGGTTAGACTGGAAGCCGACCCCAACATAGTTGGGAAAAGGCTAGGCGGATGATTTAATTGAAGTCACATCGTACACACATACAGGTTACAAATAAAACATAAGTTACATTAATTTAAAAATATGAACAATATCAATTCTTCGCGGTTTCAGTCTGCTAATTTGGATTGCCCCATCCGCCGAATTATCTTGCCGTGTAATGTTAATTGTCCTATTGTTCGCACCAACAGTTGACATTAGCAAAGCTTCCACAATGTCCTCCTTTGTAGCCACGTCTTTTGCACTCATTGAGACAGTTTGAGGTGTAGTCAACAGCGCCCCAGACGCAGCTGCCGATATGCACGTCCGCTTGGACTGCATTCTGCGGAGACGAGACGATCACCAAGAACGCGACGCACACCAACAGGAATATTGACTGGCTAGTTTTCGTCATGTTTACGTTTATGAAGAGAAGGTTTCGAGTGTTAATACTACTGATGCTTCACTGAAGTGACACAGAGTTCAACTGATGTTAATACCAGCATTCCCGTTGTTTATATATGCTTGGAATGGTTTACTTGAGTTCATTAGCAACGGGTTTCATGCTATTTTTTTAACCCTGCAATAGTCGTGCAGAAGGCATTTTTAGGTATGGGGATATCCCAGTAGATACGCGCCTATGTACGCGACTATCGCAAATTAGCGCGAACCAAATTCATACTTACACATTTAGCGTTTATTATTAGAAACACGTTTATTAATAGACAGGGAATCTTAGAAACCTCTTACAACCAATTCACATGATAAACGTTTAGATATTCTGTTAGTTTAAAGAAATCAATCAAGCAAGGAGGTCCTTTGGTTTGTCTATAAATTAAGCATAATTCATCATTTTAACAATATAGTTGTGCTAAGACGGGTAAAACTTGGTTGCTGGATGACTCGAGTCATCTTCGCGATCACTGCAGGGTTATTCTATTTTAGTAAGGAAAATCCACGCATCATAATGCAAGTGGTTTGACCAGACTTGGCAAGCCGCGTAGGCCGTCATACAAGATAGCTTTATTGTTTTTTCCTTATTATTGTCTGTGCTTACTCAAAATGTTGTTAATGTTCGGAAAATAAATATTATAATTTAAAATCAAAATAAATTGAAATACTTATTATAATTTAAAATTGCTTTTTGCGTTTTTCTGTCCTAGTTATTATAGCTTATGCCAAGAGCCGTACATACTTGCATGCGAAATATGAACAATATGGAATAATGTCTACAGTCAATGCATAAATAAATAATCATAAATTACAATTAGTCACAATATTCAATTAAAAATTGTTTCTCCAGTTAAATAAATAAATACTTAGGTCTACATTAATTTATCATTCAGAAATTCATCAGTCGTACAATAACATTTTTCAAATAATAACAGTTTTTTTTTATTGTGCGAGATTCAATCTGGTAATTTATTGTAAATGCGCGGTGCCATGTCTAAAACGCTCTAAAATTCGCTCTAAATACACTTTAAAATTAAAAATTCTAAAGATGCCGTTTTGGTTGTTTTTTAAATCGACCCGACTCGTGCGGGCTGCAGCGCATTGTGGCTGCAATGTGTGCTTTATAGAAAACTAGCTTCTGCCCCCGGTTTCTTGAATGTCGAAAATTATCCCACGGGAACGCGCCAAAAGTAACCTATGTCCTTCCCCAAGATACCATCCAGAATCCGTTTAGTGGTTTTGGCGTTAAAAGGTAACATAGGTACCGACAGTTACTTTCGAATTTCTAATATTAGTATGGATAGCATCATTAAGCTTATATGGTAGCTAGGTACCTATAGGAAATTCCGTAGGTATCATAGTAGAGAGTATTCGCAGGCTCTCTCGTGCACGAGAAGTAGAGGTGAGTCAGCCCTTCACAAATCTATAAAAATGAAAATTGAGCATCAAGATGACTGGACTAACTCAAAAGTTCTAGACTGCGCTTAGCAACAAAAAAAAAAGTTCTAGAGCGCTTAAATTTCTCATCATCACCATAACATCACGCCTGTTCCCCAAAGGGTTAGGCAGAGATGTACCTACCTATAATACGTCCTCATTTCGCCAGTTACATGTTTAAGTCCCATGTAATAGGGGGGTGATCCCATTGCTATTAACCGGGCACAACTCCAGATAATTTTATGAACGTTCACAGTCTGATCTCGGTCTCAATCTGTCAAAAATACCTCTAATTTTCGTACATTTTGACAAACTTTTTGACATTTTGTTTGTCGCCGAGATGATATTGCGACTAGTTTTTGAACGTTTTAAATTACGTGAATTGGCCTTCAGACTTCGGGCTGCTGAGAAATTCCAGATGGAAAAACCAGATACCACTTTGCGTGACCGAGAAATCGAACCCAGGACCTCATGTTCAGCAGTAGCGCTTGCGACCACTAGACCAACGAGGGAGTCAGTTTGATTTCTGTGGCCCTTTTTATCCGACTGCTAAGAAGGGTTATGTTTTAGCGCGTAGGTATCTTTGTTTACGCATTCTTAAGCCGAGTCCAGACGAGTGTAACGTGTGTGGACGGCACTACGAGCATTACATGTAACGCTCGCGCGGCGCTCGGGGTTGATCCATCGGCTGTCGGTTTTTCGCGCGAACACAAAGGCGCTCGCAGTGCTCGTTTGGACACAATTCGCTTTGCGTTCGTGTGCCGTCCACACTGTTGACGCTAAATTACACGTAATCTTACATTACACGTTACACTCGTCTGGACCCGGCTTTAGATACAGATATACCTATAGTAATTCGGATAACCTAGTTCTACTACATTGTTTTAATATTAGGTACCTACTCCTATGCCTGTTGTCACTCGCACCACAAAACACAATATTTTGTGCTCGCACTAAGTGACGATGTAATGTAATGCACTGCTGGAATTAAATTAAAACTCTCAACGGCAGCGCTGAGCCAAGCGTTGAAAATCTAACAGACCACAGTTTTAGTTTTTTTATACCTATTATTTTGCTTTTAAATTTTATTATTATCTCAGGTTCCTAGAGCCTGGTATTTTTTTTTGATCTCACGGGTGTAAACCAAGGTGAGATTTTAAGTTTGAGTAGATTCTATCAACCAACTCAGTCTATCGCAGTCCAAACTGCTGGACATATTATGCCTCTCCCAGGCTGCGCCACAACACCCTGTCCTCCGTCTTCCGCATCCAGTCCGATATGATTACGTGTTTCGTACTACATTGAAGTCATTGTCTAAATCTAGATGTAGGAATTTTCAACTAACTATGCGACATGTGTTTCATATACTATAGCTTTCGTTTTCTGTAGTGTAAGGTATGTGTATTTGGAAAGATTGATTGCATTTAAGCTGATAAAAATAGTTGTTTCAGGATGATACCACTATTGGGACTATTGTAACTCTATTAATTTTCCAAACTCTGGAAATTTCTTCTTGTAGTTCTGTATGTTTCCTGATAATTATTTGTTCTTACAATTTTAATCGCCAAATCTTGTAGCTTGATGGCGCGAAGTTAGTTGTTAGTAGTTTAGTCTATTAAAAAGACCTGGTTCGACGTGACGCGGGGAAAGAGTTCCTGGGAGGATTTGGGGAAGGCCTTTGCCCAGCAGTGGGACGGTGTAGGCTAACAAAAGAAAAAAAAAACTTAAAACTACTATGTTAATAATAAAATGTGAATTTATTTCTCGGTGGGTAAATCCTGAATCCTCGTAATCGAGAAATAAACTCCTTACTTAATTTTAATATAAGTATAGTAGGTACCTTTGTTACTTTGTGGGTAATTTTGATGTCAAAAACAAAACCCCCATCTTGCCGCGCTTTCCCGTCCATGATTGTATTTAAATTTATTTTCCTCGAAGGCCCGGTTTCTCCTAATTGCAATAAGTAAGTAGATCATGCGTTTGCGGAAAACCCACCTCCAACGACTCCAACTAGCTATTATATTATATAATTAGGTAGGTACTATAGTAATATCTAGTAAATACTTTCATAATGTCCAGCCATTATACTATATAATCCATAGATATCCGAATATAATCGCTATTTAATCACATATTGATAATTAAGCTAATGTTACGTCATATAGGAAATCACTTAGGGAACTCCTTGAGTACCTACCTATTATAATAAGGTATTAATCGAGGCCTTTTGCCTTGTGAACACGCTGCCTCCTCAATAGGGACTCGTAGATTAGTAGCAACAACGCGGATTGACCGATCTGCGAGGTTAAGCTGCTCTAGCCGCAATCTGTCTATAGATGGGTGACCGTTTTCATAAAATAAGCATATTGAGACGCCTCTGGGGCTTGTAGCTTAGTGGCAACCGCGCGGATTGATCGATCTGCGAGTTTAAGCTGCTCTTGCTACAGTCAGTCTATAGATAGGTGACCGTTTTCATAACTTAAGCATGGCATAATGGCTATGGCATTAAGTCCGCCTCTGTACATTTATGTGCTTGAAGGATTAAATAAAAAGCTTAGGCATATCGAGATACCTCTGTGTCTTGGAGAACACGTAAAGCCGTCGGTCCTGCAACTGAACTTTCCCCGGTCGTGTCGGCAGGGCCGTTGTCTCCATTGACCACTCCGGGCAAGTGCCCAGATCCACCTAGTTCCTGCCAAGGTCGTAACTAGAAGCTGTTAAAAGAAAACCTTACTTAGCCCAGGCGGGTGTTAAAAATTTTCGAGCTCGCTTTGCTTGCTCATACCTAGGTACATCCTAAATTCTCAAGCTTGCTTACATACTCGTAAGCCGACTTACTATTATGTTAGTACTCGCAACAAGTACTTTGTCGCTATTTCGTTATGGATTGTCAAAATAAACCATAGTTCACAAAAAATGCCATTGAGAGACAGACGTAGCTTGTGAACAATTCAAATGACAGCTTATGTTGCAAGAGCATTCTTAAAGTAGACTTCCTTGTTAAATCCATATCACAAAGCGTAGCCCGAGAACTTCCAAGCTCCTACAGTCCTCAGGTATCTACCTACTCCAATTTCAAACGTCTCGCATGCTATCAAAACACTCGGATCCCATGAATATAACATGTTAAAGTTAGAGCCGAGTACAATACCATGAAATCCGAAGCATTAGCTGATAATGCGGCACCTCTATTCTGCGTTCCTTCGTCGGCGCTTAAACGCTGGAGGTTCTGTGCCGGCGAGATAGGGCTGCGCTCACTAATACTTCAGTAAGTCTAGTTTACCGGCTGCCAAGCTTCGTTCCACACGTATCAGTGGACCGCACTTGGGGAGGTAATGAAGCAGTCGCATTACGACTCACCGAATGAACCGTTTGTGTACAATGGTGTACCAAGCACCTATGTAGATACTTATTGTTTTGTAGCTCCTCTACATTTTGTTTCGCGTATGTTTTCTGATTAGTTCTGTTTGGGGTTTGCTTTCGTTGGGTTGTAGGGTTTACCTCACCTATTCAATTGTATTCCGTTGAATAAGTTTTATTAACCGACTTCAAAAAAGGAGTTTCTGTATTCGACCCGTACCCCTATCTATGTATGTATGTTTGTATGTCCGCGATTTTCTCAAAATCGAATGAACCAATTTTGATAATTCTTTCACTAATGTGATCTACATACGTTCAGGAAGGTTTTAGTATATAATACATTATGTAATTATAAGCATAAATGTACTGCATATCCGGCATTTCTATGCGAATTTTGATGATTCTTTTAATCGGTGTCTTCAATGCACTGTGGAGTAGGTACCTACAACTAAAAAGGGAAAAATAAAAACCTTTTTATAAAAAAACACAATCGACTTAAAAAAAACTACAAAGTGATACCTAAATAACTTTAATTTCGGAAGTCGGTGTCATAAAAACGAAAATGCGGAACCAACGACACCGACTTCCGAAATTAAAGTTATTTATCACTTTGTAGTTTTTTTTTTTAAGTCGGTTGTTTTTTTTTGCAAAAATGTTTTTTTTTATGTTGTTACCCATTATTGGTAGGTACCTACTTCGTAGTGCTTTACTGTAGGTAGTCAAGGTAGGTACAGGTACCCGCCTACCTACCTAAATAGACTTGTAGGTCCAGGTATTTAGAGAAAGACGAAATGTAATGGACAAGCCAAAGATCTTTAATTCACGAAAAAAAAGTATCTATCCTAAAGAAAATCAGTAGGTAAAAAAACCTAGACTTCCGCATAGCCAACAACACACGTTATCACACGTAGATACTACATATTTCTAATCAATAGATTAGGTACCTACTTAATGTGTCACACATCATCAGCCTATAGCAGTCCACTGCTGGACATAGGCCTCTCCTATTGCACGCCAGTCAACTCGATTTTCGGCAACTCTCATCCAGCTGCTACCAGCCATCCTGCGAAGATCGTCGCTCCACCTAGCCTGATGGCGTCCCACATTACGTTTACCGATTCGCGGTCTCCACTCAAGAACACTTCTACTCCTGCGGTCATCGGTTCTACGGTTAATATGGACTTAATGTGTACCTAATTATATCTAAAGACACAAATCCGGGCAATGCGACGTGAATGCAGGCAATTTCACGGTCAGAACTCAGAAGTGACACATCAGTTCAGATCACCCTCAAGGAGTTGCCTATGTTAATTACCCAAGTCGCCTAACTCGATGCTTCTCCGGAATTACGTCAGTTGCTGTAATTACTCACCCAAGTCACGCTAATCTGTTTAATTCCCGGTAATTCCCCTCAAACAGACTTAATTGTTCATTATTTACGAGGGCAAGAAAGTATTTTTAGCTTGCTGGTGATGAGAAAATAAATGTTAAGAGTCCCTATCAATTTCTGCGCGCTACTAGATTAGGTAATTATAGGAGCGCAATGTGTCTGTGTGCGTTCGAACTATAGCTGATAATCGTAGTGTGCGTTGAAGCGTACGATGAAGCGGGAACAAATAATCTTGGTCCGGAACCGCTATTATTAGTACTCCATAGTTTTTACATACTAAGATTCCGTAATACTGGATGGATTTTATTGTGATTATGACATGTTATGTTTAGGTCCCCTAAATACAATTAATATCGTTGAAATAAAAACATCTTAACCTAGTATTCACTATAGTAAAAGCAAATTACAAAGTGTGACCAGACCAGCGTATACAAGGTACGTCTGAAACGAATTACACGTGTTATTGTTTACCTAATACAGAACGAAGGGGTCTGTAGTATTTCCCTCGCTATAAGACCGCATACCATGAGAGTATAGTATAGCGAGCTATTTTGTCTTATTTATTTTATTTATTTATTAGGCTTTTCAACAATGAGTACACTGTTGCTTTATAATTTGTCTTTTTTGTGTGTTTGTATTTGTGTTTTTGCTCATTGATGATGTTCCAAGTAATATTTGATTTTTGGTAGATTTCTGCCATGTAATTCTCTACAAATACAATTAAAATATTTTTAGACTATATAAATAATAGTAAATTATTACAATTTTCTTAATTAAGGTGATTGCAACAATTATTATTTACCTAAGAACTGCACGTGCCTTTCGTGTTTTTTCAACTTTATTCTTTTTACCTTTGATTTTTCCATGATAATAAAGTTCACTTTTTCGACCCATTTTCTAAAAATATATTCACCATATTACTAATATTACAATACAAAACATTAATAAGTCACACTATTAAAATAAAAATACTTAGTCTCAAAACTGGTCAGGCGTAGTACAAAATCATGCGCGATTCGCTAGTTACGTCGGGAGCGGCGAACGTCACAGGCGACACGGGTCCGTCGTCGAGAAGCCCTCGGGCGCGACTGAATGCATCGAGCGAGCGCATCGGTTTATAAGGCATTATTTAAATATTTTACTACAATTAAATAAGTAGTCTAAATTAAAATATAAAAATTGAGTTTGGTAGATAAACACCTCAAATTTTAAAATATTTAACACTTATTGTTATTTTCAATCAATTCTTACACATAGACGACGGTTTTGCACATGATTTTATTGGAGTTTTTCAGCGTAGTCAACATTTTTTTACAAGTACTAATTCATTAAACTTTTCAAAAATAAATTGTAGACTTACTAATATACTATGTGCCCAATATTTGGGATTTTTTTCAGATTGTTATTTGCTACCAGTAAGCTAAAAAAGCAATTGAAAAACATGGTGTTTCGTGTTTACGTAAAAACGTGTGTTAGATTTTTATTTTTCTTAATTTATATTAAGTAGTTATCAAAATTTTAATTTGTAGACTTACTAGATAAATAGATGATAAATAACTGTGCATTTAAAAAAAAAGTAGATAACTTAAGGATATTGAGAAAATTGCGCTGAAAAAAATGGAATTTTCTGTTTTTAGACAGCGAAATTGATAGGGACTCTTAAGGTTTCTTAATTGCGGAACAATTAGGTAGGTAGGTTTTAATTAAGTACTTACCTAGTTACTAGATGTTATTATTGTTATTTTCACTAACAGGCATTTTGCATTGTTTAAATTCCCTACCAAGGTATTTTTTTTAGTAAAAAAAAATACACTGGGAGCCCATTTGCTGGTACAATGTTCGGAAGGAATGTTGAGGTAGTCCAACCCGAAAATGAGTAGGTACTACAACCAATGAAATCTCCGAAAAATTATATTCTTCTTCTAAATAGGAATAGGCACTACAACTAACTACTAGGCACCCTAAAACGCGTCTAGAACTAAGCGTTACTCCTAGGTGCCTATGTTGAAAACTTATGGCAACGGCTAGCAGATACTACTATACGATATCGGAGCGCGAGCAGACAGATTTTCTTAGTTTGTATTCAAAACTAAATATGTAGGAGAGTAAATACCTAGCCTGAACTATACCTAAGTACCTACTTTTAATAAGCTGCAGTAAAATGACAGCTTATTATAAACCACTTTTACCGAAAAAAAAAAATCTGCTGTTTCATACATGTTGGTCAAGTAGGTATTGAACTTTTGTATTAAACAGCAGATTTTTTTTTCGTGATTTCAGAGTTGGACCCATAGTGAAAGTTGTTCATATTCATAGGTAAAACAACATGTAAAAATTTGGATGGTGATAAAAAAATCTTCCTGTAAACATAAAGGCAATTGTGTGTGCAGGTAGCATTTGCACGAGATTAACGTGCTTTTGTGATACTATACAGGGTGTAATTTTAATCACCGTTTTCCTCTTAAGGGGTCATTGTACTCATCATTATGAACAACTTTTACTATGGGACCAAACCTGAAATCGTAAAAAAAAAATCAGTTATTCCCTACATTTTGACGAGTTATGCGAACATAAATGTAGGAAACAGCTGATTTTTTTTTTTACGATTTCAGGTTTGGTCCCATAGTAAAAGTTGTTCATAATGATGAGTACAATGACCCCTTAAGAGGAAAACGGTGATTAAAATTACACACTGTATAGCATGTATGGGTAATCCAGACTAAAGACCGCGTACTATAGCAATCTGCATAATAGCAATAGTTAACTAGCACATTTACCGTTCAAGTAAAACTTGTGAAAATTAAAAACAAACCTTCATTTTAACTTTCATTATATTTCAATATTTTTTTTAAACAAGTAGAAATAAATGATCAAAATAGACATAATTACATGTTCAAATTACTTTTTTCAATAAAACTAATACTATACATAATAATTTACACATAATTTCAAACACAAATAATAATAACATCGTCCCTTTTAATTTAATGACAAACCTTTACTAAGAAATTAAAATTAAATAACAGATGTGGGCTGATCACAGTAACCGGGTGTAAATTTTGTTTCTGGTATGCAACGCCGATGTCGACCATTCTGCCAATGTTTAGTAGATTTAGAGAATTGGAAATGTGCATGATAAAGAAAATATCTATACTTACATATTATAAATTGAAGTCGGTTTTCGCGTTTGTCTGTGTAACCGCGTTGTTCTTCAACGGATTAGGATGCGGTTTTCACCATATAAGTAAAGAGAATTTGTTCCGGAAGGTATATGTGTTAAATACATTAAAGACAGATTGATTTTTTCGTAATAGAAAAGGGCTGCAGGACCCTCGAATTATTTCTATTATATCACCACACCTTTCGGGGGTAGAATAAATTATTATTAGAGGACCAACGATTATTTCATACAATAAATAATTTATGGGCCGTATGTGTTCCGTTGGTCCAACGTTAAGCCCAACGGCTTAACGTGCTTTGCGACACACGAGGCGCAGACAAAGGTGCACTCTCTTCCTTCACTCTCATAGTCCGGTGGGACGGTACTTAATCCGACACGACCCTGATGTTGATCCTGCGCCTGATCTCTCTCCGGTCGTGTCGGGATTTTGTGCTGTCCCATCGGACTACGACAGTAGAAGAGAGTGCACCTTTGTCTGCGCACAGACTGCACTATAATATCACCCGAGCCGAAGGCTAGTCTCAGTTGAGATTGGCCGCCATGGCCGGAATATACGGGCTGGAGGACTATTATTATTAGATTAGTATGGCACCCTAATTGCGCAACACACTATTAATCTCAATATGAATTATTTTGAAGGATATCGCTAATCCATTGCTTCATATGTATGAAAAATTTGTCTGCTCAACAACATAAATAACGCAATGAATGTTGTTGAACTATCAATATGAAAGCCACTGCTACTGATAGTGTGTTACGCAATTACCCCGCGGGAAGTCACACAGCGAGTGACACAAGTCAAAATACGCTCTACAAGTTCGAAATTTCCAACAAAAAAAACTTGCTGCGCCTTATTTATGGCCGGTTACATGCCAACTGTATCTCATCTAGTATCTGACATACTCAAGGACTGGTCCAGTGGGAAGATATTTCAACTTTATTTAATAAGAAAAACAAAAACTATATGAGACTTCTCGACTACTTAACGGCGGGTTATCCCAATTTGATTTTTATAAAAAAAACTTTAGTTAAATTACGTCCAGGTAGAACCTGGATGAGGCTGGCACAGGAGCGTGAGGATTGGCACATGAAGAGAGGCCTATGCTCAACATTTAAGTGACGTTGGGCTGTGGATGACGATGATGAAGTCCAGAAAAACACAGTTTTACAGTGTTTTTTTTAGCTGTAGAATAGAATAGAATACTCTTTATTATGTACACCATATAAATTACAGACAAATAATTAATTCCAATAATACATCTTTTTTTTCAATCATAGTCAGAAGCCTGAAAGTCTGACAACCAGTCTTACCAAGGGGTATCGTATTACCCAATAACTGGGTTGTGGAGGTCAGATAGGCAGTCGCTCCATAGAAAATACTGGTATTCAGCAGATGATGATGATGAATACATAATTGTTTTTGATGATATGATTATTTCACAATACGATAGGTAGATCGAAAAACAAAAACCCGAAATTACTGACTTCAAAACCCCCTTTCGATTTAATCACAGTAGATAGAAAATATTATGAAAATTCCATGTTACAAAGCCGTGCACCAAGCGTTTTCTGCATGCAAAATACAGGCTTGGGATAACCCGCCCTTAATTTACATTATTTATTTATCCTCATATGGTAAACAGTAAACTGGTCTGACGCAAAGGTATGTAGTTGTTAGGCAGCATATTTAAAAGGTTGTTGTACACTATAAGGAAAAATTGTAAATCAGGGAACGTTAAAAGAATGGAAGCGATAAAAATATGTAGATACAGATAAGCCGCAAATACATATTACTGTACTTGCACAAAAGTATGTTCTAATAGCTATAGCCTGTTCCAAAAATGCCTATTTGATGAAAATATAAACAAATGGATCACAGACGTACTTTTTTTTAAATAATAGGTGCGTAATTTTTGTTTATATTTACTCACGCTACGTAGTTACTTAAACCCGAAATTCTTATTTTAAATCACCATAAAGATGTTTTTCATTTGACAAATAGCGGTTAATTTTATAACCTAAATTTTCGTCGATTTTTCAATTACAATTTAATACTATTATTCAATGAAAATTTGTTAAAAAACGTGATGAGAGAGAGAGAGAGTTGGAACCTTCTAAATAAAATTTGTCACTTAATAAAATGTGTTCCCATTGTGAGTAAATGCCCCAGAATTTTACCCGACACGGGTTTGTTTATACTTTCCTGATAAATTAAGGGTTTGTTTACTCTTTCTCAGATACTTTTGGAACAGACCATACTTGCATACTTTCGTGAAAGTTACAGGCGTGTGTATTATGTACTACGAGTATAACGATAATGGAAGATGTTTGAGATTTTGGATTCAAAAGTGAATACCTATTCAATTTGCAAATATTTCATTAACAGAGTATTATAATAATACTCTTGTAACGGAATATTAAACACATTAGTTTAACAGAATAATGTTCTTAAAAAAACGTGTCTTTTTTTTTCATCTGCATTATTGCACGTTGCATTATTTTTGTGATGGTTTTGTATATTGATACTTACATGTCTACTTTATATCTAAACTTTCTCCTGTGATTTTGTTTTTGTAGCGACTTATGTGACTTTACGGCTATTGATTATTTTAATTATTCTTGTATTAGGAAGCACTTGTGGTTTATAGTTAAGACGACAATTTTGTGGATGTAGGCAGGAACATAATACATTCACAGTACGCATAATATTGACGTAACATTATTCACAACAATTTTCTAAATGTAAGGCAATTATATACTTCTAATATACAGGGTGAATTTTCCAAGTGTGCGTGGATTGCCAAATCCGAAACAGCCTATAAAAAATTGTGTATTTTAGTTTTTGAAATACATTTAATCTTTACATTTTTGAAATATGAATTTTCTTAGCCAGAAATCGAATCGAACACGTTGATTTTGACAAGAAAGAGGAAAATTCTCCCGGTATTCTATTCTATTTTATTGTTGATTTAAGTGGTAATTTTATTTCAGCTTGTGTAAAGGTTTGTCTGCACAAAACAACTAAATATACAAAATGTTTGAACTAAACAATATTCATGGCTTGATGAATCAAGAGGTAGAAAATATTATACTATCTGCAAAAGGAACTGTTGAATTTTATAGTGAAACACAATAAATTATTAATCATAAAAACACAGTAAGCGCCACTTAAAAAGTATAAATGTATCTTAGTATTCCGTACCACTATTAAACCCACAATTACTCACAAAACATTGGCTTTTCGAGATACAGTATTAAAAGTATAGTCCTTGCCATTCAACAAGCTCGCAATAAGTTTACATACATACCACTTAGTATAAAGTGTGCGCGTACTTGAGCCTTCAACAATAAATAAAACATGACACCAGAAACTAGAAAAAAGATACCAAAAACCGGATAGGTACCAGAAACCTTAGCAATATTTTCAAAGGCACGGATAAATGCTTCGGAACACAACATGAATGTTTAACTTAATTTTAATGACAAACTTCTTGGTTAAAATATCATCATTCTAACTTCAGACATAAGAAAAAGACGCAACGAATCATTGTAAATGTAAATTCGCTAAATATTTATTTTCATATAAACATTATATAAAAATCTAATTTGAATAGTTTGCAACATTGGCTCCACATGCTATTAATGAATCAATGCCAAGACTGACAGCAGAAGAGTAAAAATTTAGGATATTCAAAAAAAACCTAAAAGACAAAAATTTAATTGCTATGTAAAATATTTTCACAGATTCATAAGTTCATTTTGGAACAACTTCATTTGAAAATAAACAAATCAAAAAACATGTGTTTTATCTAGCTGGCCCCCTTAGCCACAGCAACAATATCGGTGTAGATTGTTAGTATGTTGCATGTAACTGTCTAATCTAACGAAAATACTCAATTTACTTCCGCAACAAAGACAGAAATGGAATTTAATTTCGGTTTCCACCCACAGGGGCCGTGCGTTAGGCCCTTTAAAGACATACGATTTTCTTGCCGTGAAAAACTACGTTTTATTAAATATGCTGTACCATAAAGAAACCGAGTCTTGTACAAATGGCCTTATTCAGTTGCTTAGAGACTTTAAAAAAATTGTGGTGATACTCCTTCCAATGAGGGCTTAGGAGGGCCCGCTAGATAGAAACACATAAAATAAAGATATGCCAGTCTTCGTAAAATAATTCCTAAAAAGAAGAATAAAACACTGGTTCTTATAACAAATTAACAAAATATAGGCTTTGAGGTGAACTTTTTAAAGTCCTGACCAGATTTGCTGCGACTGCCAAACTATTTCGATGTATCTACTCTAGCTCACTACTTCATTTTTATTAGAAAAGGCTTGAACCACACTAGCGGTTTCAACTAGCGTTTGTTTTTTACTTTTAGTTTATAGTACGATGACTACAATAACTCTACTCGATACTAAGGTCCCATGACATAGTCAAATAATAGAAATTAAATTAATTATAATGAGCCGTGTGATGATGAAGACGTGATGGCCTAGTTGTGCAGGTTCAGGTATTGTGAGCTCAAATCCGGGCAAGTATCAATGTGACTTTTTCAAGCTATCCGAAACTGTCAAATTTTCCCAATCAACTTTGAACCTTATACTTTAGAGATAAAGTTGAAAATCTATTAAAGAAATTTGACAGATTGTAGTAGCTTGATGTGCTGGCGTCTGTATTATCACGGACACTCCCGCCTGGCCACTACTAAATTCATTTTTGCTTGCACTCAAAAAATTGAAGCACTCTAGCCCCGCGCCAAAGTCAAATAGTTCGTCCGTAAAATTCACAAAAGGAGTACACGTGATGCGTCACTAACCTGCGCAGTGCAGTTTGCAAATAATTGCATTATCGCTTTCCTAATAGGCTAAAACTTTAAGGGGGCGTGACTTGGCGCAGCCGTAGTATTTAGGCGAAAAAAAAATTAAGTGATCAGGCGGAAAAGGCCGTGATGGTACTTCTAAGTTTTTCTTGGATATCACTGACATCGGTGAAGAAAAAAATCGTGAGGAAAACTGGACTTATCTATACATATAATAAAATCGTAGGAAAGTCAAAACTGTACATTGAATATTTTTTTAAAAGAATATTTGGGGCGTGATCTACAATCGATTTCGAAGCCGAAAATATAATTTTTAGAATTTTTGTCTGTTTGTCTGTTTGTCTGATTGTCTGTCTGTATGTCCGGGCTAATCTCAAAAAGTGCTGCATGGATTTACATCAAATTTTGCATGAGTATTACTAAGAGGTCGGGTCAACATATAGGCTACATATTATCACGCTATCACCTACGGGGGAGGAGCTGTGAATCTTTATTTTTCTTACGCATTCTGTGACAGCGTGTAATCTAACGACGCATATTTAAATGTTATTTTTGAGTAAGCCATGCTATTATCTAGCTTTACACTATAAAAACTACGCCATTTAAGTAAAACTTGGGCAGAGAAACATAGTTTAATGAATGTTAGTAGTATAAAAAAAATTTTGAACCAGCGCCATCTAAGAGATTTCATAAAAATCAAATCAAGTTACATGTTAACAATTTTTGGAAATTAATAATTTAAATTTGATCATGTTGGCGAGGTTAGTAGTTAGTTATTCTTAAAATTCATAGATGGTAATGTACATTTTCTTCATACAAGTTGTATCGTATAGTTCGTTTTGACAAATTCAAGGTCCAACAAAACCCTCAAAATCTTGAGCAGAGTTGAGGAAGACAATTTAAAAAAAATGCGGTGTTAAGTATTACAAGAAAGTTATGTTCATTGATGATGATCATTTCTTCATCAATTTCATGTTGTTAGTACAAAATAAACATTGACTGTTAATACTTTTGTTCGGTATTTATCTGTGTGATTATTGCTTGGTAATTAATATATTTTCATGTCGTATACCTAATTATAAAATTAAATGTGATGTAAAACGTCACCTTCTCGACGGTGACCAAAATTGGGATGACACCCTCGCGGAGGCGAGCGTCAGTGAGCCGCATGCGTCATCTGTTTGCCGTCATCTTGGTGTTTTGCGGAGTCGCGAACCCGGTAGCTTTGTGGGAGAAGTATCGCCATCATCTGTCTGAAGATTTTCTACGAGCTTTGAGGCGTGCTACTGGAGACGAAGTCGAAGTAACTAATGAACGCGTGCTGAACACCCGTCTCAGTTCACTTCAAGATGTGGTCATTTCTATCGGCGGCAATCCACTGATCGAATACGGGTACCAGCTCCCCAATCATCACCGCATCAAGACCGTGGAAATCGGGAGTATAACGATGAGACAAATTATGATCCGGGCGAAATGACCACCATACGAAATGACCATGTCGCTTTGTTCTCTTCAGAGCAAAAACAAATTTATGACACCGTCCTTGAAAGCGTTGGCCAAAACCAGGGTAAAATGTTTTTCTTGGATGCTCCTGGTGGAACAGGAAAAACATTTGTTACCACTGGCATACTTGCAGAGGTCAGTAGGCAAGGCAAAATTGCTATTGCTGTAGCTTCGTCGGGAATCGCTGCCACACTGCATCCGAGTGGCAAGACAGCACATGCCATGTTTAAAATTCCCATCGATTTAGAGAGCGCCGAAACGCCTGTTTGTGTAACAGCGATAAGGGACACGTGCTCAAGGATTGCTCTCTGATCGTATGGGATGAGTGTACGATGGCCAATAGGAAGGCAGTTGAGGCCGTGGACAGAATCCTGCAGGACATGTGCAGGAACGAACATTTGATGGGTGGTGTCACAGTTCTGTTCAGTGGCGATTTCCGGCAAAAGCTTCCCGTGGTGACACGGGAATCGAGGGCTGACGAGGTGAATGCTTCGTTGAAACGATCTACGTTGTGGTCACGAGTTCGTACGCTGCGCTTGACCATTAATATGAGAGCTCGACTCGGCGGCAATGCACGTGCTCAAGAATTCTCCGATGTCCTTCTAAGTCTTGGCGAAGGCACTCTACCAGAAGAGAGAGGTGGACAGGTGGTGCTTCCAGAGTCTCTCGGTAGAGTGGTATCCAGCTTAGAAGAACTCATTCGCTGTGTGTACATCAGTCGTATACCGCACCAGCAGAATTCTTGGGTGTGTGAGCGGGCCATTTTGACGCCCAAAAATGATCAGGCTGCAGCAATTAACGAATGCATTCTCTCGGAAATTGAGGGGAATGAAGTGGTCTACACCTCGATAAACATCGTTATCGAGCAAGATGACGCCACACATTATCCCGTGGGATTTCTGAACTCTCTGTCAGCAAGTTGACTTCCAGCGCATACCATCAAGGTAAAGGTCGGCCCGATTATGCTTCTTCGGAACCTATCTCCTCCGAAGTTTTGTAACGGGACCCGCCTTAAAGTCATCTCGCTCCACAGACACACCATTGAGGCGGAAATTCTTACGGGTTGTGGCGTCGGCGAGGCAGTATTTATACCACGCATTCCCCTCATACCTCATAACTTCCCGTTCCAGTTCAAGCGCGTACAGTTCCCCGTGAGTGTTTGCTTCGCGATGACCATCAATAAGTCGCAGGGGAAGACACTGAGGGCATCGGGTGTCGACCTCAGGACGATTTGCTTCTCACACGCAATTGTACGTCGCTTGCTCCCGCGTCACCAGTCCTGACTCTCTTTACATTTTGGCTCCTGGCAGCATAACTACCAACGTAGTTTATAGGAAAGTGTTGTAAGGTATGATACCTTTGCACGTATTTTTACTCTTTTGTGTCCTGGAATGTATTCCTGAATTATTTTCTCTATTTCCTTCAGTCACATCTTATGACTGAACTCAGCAGGATTCCCATATAACTCTCTTCACTTGCTTCACTTGCAAAAAAAACTTATTTTTTAATGCTATTTTAAAAGTTGTTTACTTATAATGCTATAGCGACACTGCCAATCTTGGGTATTTTTGGTGCTGTAGAGCCTTCACGCAGACGACGTCGCGGGCAGCAGCTAGTAGTTAATATAAATCTGAAATCGCCAACTCGCCTTGAGCAACAGTGGTGATGAACGCTCATGCCTTCTCTGTATGAAATGAGGCATTTACCCTGCAAAGGGACAATAATAGACTGGCATTATTATAACGAGTCAGTCTATACAGGGTGGGAGGAACATCGACTCGCAAACTGTAACCACGAATTCAGCAAGGGACCAAAAACATCCTTACATCTTAGTTTTTTGAAACGCCAGTAAAAACCGCTAGGTCTTAGCCCTAGATATCTGATCCTCCAGTAAAATTATGAACGCACATTAAATTCGAATACTATTGGTCGTTACTAATTGCTGACCGTACGCGAATTAGGACGCAGTTACAAAATGACGTCACCACCGAAATAACTGTTATAATTGACGACTCGCAATAAAGCGACGGTTTTAAATTGTTGTTTGTGTAATTTACCTAATTAGTTCCACTTTCGCCTTTGTTGAATAAACTCTAACTAAATTAATCTACATTTTTGGGCAGTCGTATAAAATGGAACTAATTAGTCTTGTTTAAGACTTCAGGAGGTCTACTCCCTAAGAACGAAATCCGTAGCTGCAGCCGAAGATACGGGCGCCTCATACACTAACGGACATAAGATTATTTAGGAGAACGAACTAAGAATGACTGTCAAAACGATTTGACAGTTGTCCCTACACGCGATGTGTTTTTGCCCGTTCGAAAAATTTAATTTGTTACTTGTTTTGACGAAACAATTCCTTTTGAACGGGGCCGTATCTTCGTTGAAGGATTTAGAAAGTAGACCCCCAGACACGATAAAACAGTACCTACTTTGAACGCACATTTGTGTGATAGACAAATCTGTTTATAATGGATATCGACCGTGCTCAATATTTGATTTGGGGAATAAAACTTAATTTTCGTAGCCGGCATAATGTGACTGCGTCCTAAATCATCTGTTACAATAAAAACAGCTTAAAATTACATTTTGTGCAATAATTTGATAATCGCCTAACTACTCAACTGCTCATGGCACGTCGCGAGAAATTCTCATATTGTACTATAACGCTAAGTATTTACTCGTTGTCCATTTAATGACCCCGTTAGGTACCCGATACCTACTCAAGTATTAGCACCTAGTATTCATAAACATTATTTTAAGTACTAACAAATTCAATATTATACAAAAGGATTATGCAACAGTAATAATACTTTAGCATAATGAACGTTTTTATAAACTTAAATTACGATAATTTCGGTAGGTAACTTAAAATTCTTAGAACTCTAAGGGTAGACGAGATTGGTTGGAAACTATTTTCTAATTATGAATGTACGTTTTAAGGCAACAAGCGCAAATTATTTATTGTACGCATTTATATATTATTTGTTCGTTTCTAATTAACAATTAAACTTGGTCCTTTATTCGTGCAGTTTTTTTTTATCATATCTGTATCCAGGCTAAAAACATGTGCTATCTACTACACTCAGACGCCACATATACAAACATACGCAATCTTGAGTAAAAGTAAACATACAGGGTTAAATAAAATTATTTAGCTAAACTCAGCAGGCGCGATGGGTATCTGAACATGATAATACAAAAAAGAAATTAATTTGATGATTATTTTGTGGGGTCATCGAGCGTAGTTATTGTAGTCACTTGAAATATCAGTTTAAAAAATCTGCTTTTTTTATTGTGTAAACTTCACAGCCTTGATGGGTATCAATATCTAAACACGATGAAACATAAGAAAACAGTTTTTCTCCTCATACTTCAAGTAACAACATTAACAGCAGTCGCTGACCTTCCAAAAAAAAACATCAAATCTTCTTATTATTTATTTTATCGTGTTTAGATATCGATACACATCGCGTCTGCGGAGTTTAGCTAGCTAATTTAAAATAACCCCGTACAACGTCGTCATTCATAATTAGAAAACCAGTTTCTCAGGACACTTCCAAAGACGTATTCATAAAACACAGAGTGTTTCACTCTCCCACTTTGCGTGTAAAGATTTGAGGTGGTCATACGCCCTCTTAGTGATATTTAAAGTCGGTTCTATTTCTAGTAGTCCGCTTTCGCCTATTAAACTGAGTCCTGCGAGTCCTAGATACGTGTGCATGGGGTCTGTGCATGTGTCGGGCCATTTTGAGAACCCGCCTACGACAGTGTCTTGTGTTTCATAGACGTATCTTCTGTTGCTACCGTAGTTTGAATATTGTAGCATGTCTAGTATTT
Source organism: Hydraecia micacea (assembly GCA_914767645.1). NCBI lineage: Eukaryota > Metazoa > Arthropoda > Insecta > Lepidoptera > Noctuidae > Hydraecia > Hydraecia micacea. Next base: position 11,018,432 of record OU611788.1, on the reverse strand, counting down.
TTAGGGATGCCCCTACCCAGAAACTGTAACAGGTATCGACGGGTTTGTTAGGCCTGCCTTGGAAGCCGTCGACTTGTCGGAAGAGGAGCCATCTCTTCAAGCCTTCCACTTGCTGTTCTGATAGCTTGTCCAGTTGGTTCGTAAGGCTTAGTGTGGCTAGCGCGCAGAATGTTGTGCCTCCGTGAGATTCCAGTTCAGGACATTGAGCGATGCCGTAGTCGTAACCCTGTAAATAACGTTGTATGTGAATCTATTTAATTCAAATCTTAAATTAATTTACTGACGGACAACGCACAATCTAAACCACTGGGTCTAGAAGCATGAAATATTACACAAGAGTTCGTAGTTCGTTATACAGAATGATTTTTTTACCGGTTCCAATTTTTTACAGGTTGTTCCACCCACGCATATAAACAACTTTCACTATGGGACCAACTCTGAAATCACGAAAGAAATCTGCTGTTTCATAGATTTTGGTCAAGTAGGTAGGTATTGAACGTTTTGTATTAAACAGCTGATTCTTTTTGTTGTGAAGTATTTTATCTCATGAAGCGACGCGCACTTTACTTGTGGTTACCATGTGTACAAACACTCTGTGAATGTGTGTGTAAGCTGTGTAAGCGCAGGCAAGAGCTCTTGGTACCGTCCGAGACAATGTTGAAGTCGGAAGTGTGTGTGTGCGTGTGCGCTAATAGTGTCAGCGCATAACACACATAGTGTTATGCTCTGACGTTACTCATCAGCACGCACAATTCACAGCGTGTTTGTACTATTGATACGAATACTGTACCACTTATGATAAAAACTCCCAGTAAATGGAGATTTCATTTCAGTTAAGACTACCGAACTGTGACTTTGGTCTTAAGAGGACTACATGACCTAAAGCGCGGTCTTTGTCGGTCTGCATAGAAAAGAAAGAGAAGCGCGATGCCACAACGCTGGTAATTTATTGCAAAATATGAAGCAATTATCGATTTACGAAAAATCTAGTCTTTGGACAAAAAAACTAAAACACTATAGTTTTAGTATGTTGCTTGTAGAATAATCTGACAAAAATCATAATGATTGTATGTATATTAGTATGAATTTTGTTGTAAATAAAAAGTTTTTAGAGGTATCTTCATGATTTTTTTCTATCGTACCAAATAAGTTGTATTATGTTTTCAACACACTATCATCCTAGCATTTATCCTGAAGAATATCATATATTTTTTTGTTTTTTTTTACTGTAGGCGATCATTTACTTTTATTGTTTCTAAAACTTGCGTTTTTTGCGTTTAGGTCATGTAAGCCCCTTAAAGGCAAAATATACGGACTTTGACGTTTTATTACGTAAAACTAACACTCATCATAAAGGTAAAGCAATTACAAGGTCAACTATACGCTTTGGTCACTGTTCTTACTTTGCTTTAAATTTTAAATTAGAACACACGTAATACTTACAATAGACTTGATAATATAATCAGTGGCCCTTTCAATGTTGAACCCGGACCAATCGTTGAGCATATAACTGATGCATGCAGCACAGTACACAAAACGCATATCTGACTCGCAACCCGATAGCGTTGCTGCGAAGTTACCCTCCTCTGTTTGAAGAGCTTTTACACCTGGAATTAAGGGAAATAATATTTAAATAAGAGTAAGCAGGATTAACTTGAGTAGACCTTACTAAGTTACATTTAAGCACACCAAGTAATCTATACAAATACAAATAAATAAATTGAAGTATATTTTTGTGATGGCAAAATAACAGATTTTTATTAAATGCATAATATGAAAGAATGTATTTATAACAACAAAACAATTTTTAATTGACTGGCAGATAGCTGGTATTATAGGATAACTAAGGCTTTTATTTTAGAAAAAGAATTAGGGTTCCGCGAAAAAAAAAACTTAAAAACAAAATACACAGCTAGGGCCCGCGACTGTAAGTGCGTAAATGTATTGCCAAATAAAAGCGCGCTGATGGATTTTCAACTCTCGGTACTGGGCCCTGTGTTGAAAATCCGCGTAGTGTTTAGTAAAAACGGGCATTAGACTCATATTTTATAATTTGGAATTGACCTCGTATTGGCAATAGGCTGAGTAAAACAAAGTTATAGTCCAAAACCACTCGCCTAATTGGTTGTCACTTCTAATACAGGGTGACATGCCACAAGTGACATCGACGCGCAAACAGTTATAGTATTTTTATCGCACGAAGCGGCGCGCGCTTTACTTGTGGTTAGCAAGTGTACAAACACGCTGTGGATGTATGTGTGAGCGCAGGCGCTCTCGGTACCGTCCGAAACGATGGCGGAGTCGGAAGTGTGTATGGGTGTATGCATTGTATGTGTGTGTGTGTGTTACGTGCCGAGGCTGCTCGTCTTCCCGCACACATTCACAGCGCCTTTATACACTTGGTTACCACATGTAAAGCGCGCATCGCTTTGCTAGATAACATTTCTGTACCATGAATTTAGTACCTTACAACATGTATTTACATAAGACTACACGCATGTTGTGTTGCATGTCTGCTAAGCAAGAAACCCAGGTGCAACTCTCATCGCAAAGATATCAGATAAGTCCCATTTATTCTGTGATAAGCGTACCCTAAACAACCTTGAAGGACATACAGACGGTCAAACACAGATAAAATCGATGTCAATGGTAACAAAACCAGTTTAAACTGGCCAATTTTTTCAAATGACCCACTGCTGGGCAAATGTCTCCCCCACAGCTATTCGCTCGCCTCTGTGTGTTGCCTTTTCCCGCTAATCTCCCATAAACACCTCTATGTCCTCACGCCAGCGCTTGCTCGGCCTCCCTCGCCGATGACGCCCATTTTCTGGCACCCATTGCTTATTCTCAAGCTCACCTCTTGCTAAGTCAAAATGTAGCACTGCCATGCGCTCTACTGTACAATCAAATTTATGGAACGTACCTTCAACTAAAGCTTTCCTATTTAATCTTGAGAGGTCATCGCCTAATGCCAGCAAGATACAAAGGCCTGTATACGTCATAGCGAGATGCCCGCAACGATAGTGGTTGTTCGGAGGAGCCAATTCTATATTTACTGTCGAGGAACCTTGAAAGCCACACATTGACATGTCGCCATCTGCAATAGAGAAAAGCTTTTATTAGTTTCGTGTAAAACAAACCGTTTCGGTGCCTCGGAAAGCATGATAAGCCGTTGGTTCCGGCTGTCATTCGTAGACCTTTGACAGTCGTTACGGGTAGTCCGAAGCCCGAAATTCTGGCAACCCAGTCATACCAAGGGGTATCGTGCTACCAGAGGTCGGTCTGACAACCAGTCTTGCCATGGCAAGACTGATGAAATGATTTCATCATTTTGGAATCCAAATAACCAGGATGAAAAGTAGCCTATGTCCTTCTCCAGGTTGGGACCTGGATAAGGACATAGGCTTAGGAATTTGACAGTTGGTCTGTCAAATTTCATAACGATAGCTTCAGTGGCTTAGGCGTGAGTAAACGTAGCAGGCAAACAGTTACATTCGTATATAATAAAAGTATAAATGTTTAGGACATTTTATGTGTACATAATCAGCCTATAATATGGCCATGACACAGGCCTCCTCTCTCTGAGTGGGCCCATTTAGCTCCAGTTCGAGTTGGTAGATGTCACATGTTTTCTTTTTTTGTTTTTGGTTCTAGGATACGCCGGTTTCCTCACGATATTTTCCTTCACCGTTGTGAGAGCAGTGGTGATGAAATAAATTACTAAGTATATTTTTTATGTGTGCTTAAATGGTGTTAAATGCTTCTTTATATTTTGGCAAAAGGAATAGTAAGTATCATAACACTAATATTATAAAGGCGAAAGTTTGTAAGTGTGTGTGTGTTTATATGTTTGTTACTTCTTCACGCTCAAACGGCTGGACCAATTTTGATTAAAAAAAAATATGGAGATAGCTGACACCCTGGATTAACATATAGGCTACTTTTTATCCCGATATTCCCACGGGATCAAAACTTAAGCGGGTGAAACCGCGAGGCGCAGCTATTCGATAATAATTAACTTGACTATGACGGCGTGTGTATTTGAATATCTATACATATAATAAAATCGTAGGAAAGTCAAAACTGTACATTGAATATTTTTTAAAAAGAATACTTGGGGCGTGATCTACAATCGATTTCGAAGCCGAAAATATAGTTTTTAGAATTTTTGTCTGTTTGTCTGATTGTCTGTATGTATGTCCGGGCTAATCTCAAAAAGTGCTGCATGGATTTACATCAAATTTTGCATGAATATTACTAAGAGGTCGGGTCAACATATAGGCTACATATTATCACGCTATCACCTACGGGGGAGGAGCTGTGAATCTTTATTTTTCTTACGCATTCTGTGACAGCGTGTAATCTAACGACGCATATTTAAATGTTGTTTTTGAGTAAGCCATGCTATTATCTAGCTTTACACTATAAAAACTACGCCATTTAAGTAACTTGGGCAGAGAAACATAGTTTAATTAATGTTAGTAGTACAAAGAAAATTTAGAAGCAGCGCCATCTATGAGATTTCATAAAAATCAAATCAAGTTACATGTTAACAATTTTTGGAAATTAATAATTTAAATTTGATCATGTTGGCGAGGTTAGTAGTTAGTTATTCTTAAAATTCATAGATGGTAATGTGCATTTTCTTCATAAAAGTTGTATCGTATAGTTCGTTTTGACAAATTCAAGGTCCAACAAAACCCTCAAAATCTTGAGCAGAGTTGAGGAAGACAATAAAAAAAAAATGCGGTGTTAAGTATTACAAAAAAGTTATGTTCATTGATGATGATCATTTCTTCATCAATTTCATATTGTTAGTACAAAATAAACATTGACTGTTAATACTTTTGTTCGGTATTTATCTGTGTGATTATTGCTTGGTAATTAATATATTTTCATGTCGTATACCTAATTATAAACTTAAATGTGATGTAAAACGTCACCTTCTCGACGGTGACCAAAATTGGGATGACACCCTCGCGGAGGCGAGCGTCAGTGACAGTCCCAGCCGCATGCGTCATCTGTTCGCCGTCATCTTGGTGTTTTGCGGAGTCGCGAACCCGGTAGCTTTGTGGGAGAAGTATCGCCATCATCTGTCTGAAGATTTTCTACGAGCTTTGAGGCGTGCTACTGGAGACGAAGTCGAAGTAACTGATGAACGCGTGCTGAACACCTGTCTCAGTTCACTTCAAGATGTGGTCATTTCTATCGGCGGCAATCCACTGATCGAATATGGGTTACCAGCTCCCCAATCATCACCGCATCAAGACCGTGGAAATCGGGAGTATAACGCAGAGACAAATTACGATCCGGGCGAAATGAACACCATACGAAATGACCATTTCGCTTTGTTCTTTTCAGAGCAAAAACAAATTTATGACACCGTCCTTGAAAGCATTGGGCAAAACCAGGGTAAAATGTTTTTCTTGGATGCTCCTGGTGGAACAGGAAAAACATTTGTTACCACTGGCATACTTGCAGAGGTCAGTAGGTAAGGCAAAATTGCTATTGCTGTAGCGTCGTCGGGAATCGCTGCCACACTGCTTCCGAGTGACAAGACAGCACATGCCATGTTTAAAATTCCCATCGATTTAGAGAGCGCCGAAACGCCTGTTTGTGGTGTGTCACGTAACAGCGACAAGGGACACGTGCTCAAGGATTGCTCTCTGATCGTATGGGATGAGTGTACGATGGCCAATAGGAAGGCAGTTGAGGCCGTGGACAGAAACCTGCAGGACATGTGCAGGAACGAACATTTGATGGGTGGTGTCACAGTTCTGTTCAGTGGCGATTTCCGGCAAAAGCTTCCCGTGGTGACGCGGGAATCGAGGGCTGACGAGGTGAATGCGTCGTTGAAACGATCTACGTTGTGGTCACGAGTTCGTACGCTGCGTTTGACCATTAATATGAGAGCTCGACTCGGCGGCAATGCACGTGCTCAAGAATTCTTCGATGTCCTTCTAAGTCTTGGCGAAGGCACTCTACCAGAAGAGGGAGGTGGACAGGTGGTGCTTCCAGAGTCTCTCGGTAGAGTGGTATCCAGCTTAGAAGAACTCATTCGCTGTGTGTACATCAGTCGTATACCGCACCAGCAGAATTCTTGGGTGTGTGAGCGGGCCATTTTGACGCCCAAAAATGATCAGGCTGCAGCAATTAACGAATGCATTCTCTCGGAAATTGAGGGGAATGAAGTGGTCTACACCTCGATAAACACTGTTATCGAGCAAGATGACGCCACACATTATCCCGTGGGATTTCTGAACTCCCTGTCAGCAAGTTGACTTCCAGCGCATACCATCAAGCTAAAGGTCGGCCCGATTATGCTTCTTCGGAACCTATCTCCTCCGAAGTTTTGTAACGGGACCCGCCTTAAAGTCATCTCGCTCCACAGACACACCATTGAGGCGGAAATTCTTACGGGTTGTGGCGTCGGCGAGGCAGTATGTATACCACGCATTCCCCTCATACCTCATAACTTCCCGTTCCAGTTCAAGCGCGTACAGTTCCCCGTGAGTGTTTGCTTCGCGATGACCATCAATAAGTCGCAGGGGCAGACACTGAGGGCAGCGGGTGTCGACCTCAGGACGATTTGATTCTCACACGGGCAATTGTACGTCGCTTGCTCCCGCGTCACCAGTCCTGACTCTCTTTACATTTTGGCTCCTGGCAGCATAACTACCAACGTAGTTTATAGGAAAGTGTTGTAAGGTATGATACCTTTGCACGCATTTTTACTCAATGTATTCCTGCATTATTTTCTCTATTTCCTTAAGTCACATCTTATGACTGAACTCAGCAGGATTCCCATATAACTCTCTTCACTTGCTTCACTTGCAAAAAAAACTTATATTTTAATGCTATTTTAAAAGTTGTTTACTTATAATGCTATAGCGACACTGGCATCTTAGGTATTTTTGGTGCTGTAGAGCCTTCACGCAGACGACGTCGCGGGCAGCAGCTAGTCATTTAATAACTCTGTATAGGAATTAAATACATTTTTTAATATATCCACACTATTTTTGTAATATAATGCGTTTTCCAAATCTCATACTGCATCTATTTTTTTTTTCAAATACTATTAAAACTAGTTTCGTTTGAGTTTCGATGGAGCTGATTATGCGATTTAGTCGATCCACTGCACGATTAACTATTTAATGACTGCAAAATGCACATTCGTGATTATAGAGTGATAATGCTGTATTACAAATAATGTATTTGGTAACATCGTTTGCAATAATGTAATACAAGTTCGTTATGCCCAGTTTTTAAGTGTTTAAGAGAATGTCATTTCCACAATCATTTTCGTATTTTACCCCTGGAATTTATCCACTTCGCAGGAAAAAATCGAGGCTACTTTTTATCCCAATATTCCCACGGGATCGACACTTACGCGGGTGAAACCGCGGGGTGCAGCTAGTAGAATAAATAAAGAATAAAAAGACGTGAGCTTATGTATGTATGTTTATTCTGGTGTTTAAAAGATAAGATCATTTTATAAAACGGAAAGTACAAATAAATGTTCAAAAATCTTCAGAGCTTCCATCACAGTTTTTTAATAACAGGTATTAAATCAAGGTGACGCATACGGGCGTAAAATGTAGACTAAGAGTTTAAATAAATAAATAAATAAATAAAAAAAAATAAATACTACAGCTTCTTCGTAAGACGTTGACAAGGTTGTTTATTGTATTTACATGCCGATAAACCGCGCAATAAAACCGCTACTTAATTAAAAACATGTTCAAACAAAATAAGATAACAACACTATTGCATTGTGTTCATTGTTAAACCTAGCCTACATGTAATTCAACGCTTACAAATTAATCTTAGACTGTATAACATAAAACTACAGAAACTGTTTAAACAGGTACCTTTGCCTACACGCTTAAGTGGACTTAACAATTTTATTTTATTTCCTAACAGTTAGACAGCAATAAAACGTAGGTACATAATGTTAACATTAAATTGTTATTTGCATTGCACGCACGATTTTCATGCACGATTTTCGTAGAGAAATAAAGTACTGAGAAAAAAAGGGGCCGTAATTCTAGGGGTTCTCTTTTATCATACTTGTAATACACCATTACCTACTATGCCTAAATAGAACGGAAAACTGAAAGCCAATTCTCGTAATTCAAAACGTTCAAAATCTAGTCGCAATCTCATCTCAGCGACAATCAATCAATGTCTAAAACTTGTCAAAAATGTATTGAAATTAGAGGTAAGTATTTTTGACAGATTGAGACTGAGACGCAAAAAACGCAAGTTTAAGAAACAATAAAAGTATTTATGATCGACTACAGTAAATAAAATCAGAAAAAAATATGATATTCTTCAGGATATATGCTAGGTAGATTGTGTGTTGAAAACATAATACAACTAAAATTGATACGATAGAAAAAAATCATGAAGATACCACTAAAAACTTTATTTTTACAATAAAAACCATACATATTATAATCATAATACAATCATTATGATTTTTGTCAGATTATTCTACAAGCAACATACTACTAAAGCACTAGTGTTTTAATTTTTTAGACCAAACAATAGATTTTTTGTAAATAGATAATTACTTCATATTTTGCAATAAATTATTATCAGCGTTGTGTCATCGCGCTTCTCTTTCTTCCTTATGCAGTCCGACAAAGACCGCGCTTTAGGTCATGTAGTCGCCTTAAAATTACGAGAATTGTCCCTCTGACTTGAACAGGAATACCTATATTGGAGCAGTTGACTACCTCCAAACGACATCATATTCTGATTTGTTTAGGAACGCTTTTCGGCTTCAGGCCTTGTCTTTCAATTTGACATAGTGAAATGGGCTTGGTCCCCGGGGGGTATCGTTACAACAGGTAATTAATTTTCTCCAATTAGTTAGGGCTTGGCTTCACCAAAGGCCGGTCGTTGTGGTGATGCTGGAGAGTAACCTATGACCAGCAGTGACCGTTTTTCGGCGGTATGAATAATTTTGATGATGAGTCAAAGCTTGATATGTTTACTATACCCTAAATCATCAATTCAGATAATTTAAGTAAACAAAGAAATGTCACTGTCAAAATGACAGGACAGTGGTGCACAACAATTTAACATAATTTTTTTCTATCTTTTAATTACAGTTAACTATTTATATGAGCTATGCAAACAAAATACCGTAACTTCACACGATGATAATAAAGCACAATTAACAAACACGCAGCGAGTAGGTAGTATTATCGGGGAAAAGAAAACGAATGTATTGAAAAGACGCGACTTTGTAATTATGTCAAACGAAATTTGAAAATGTTGGGAACGCCTGTAGTGTTACCAGTATCATAAAATATTTTGTACCACAATATTTTCTTTTTTTAATAACTTTGTTTAACACCGAAAACTTATTAAAATTAACACGGTATGATATTTTTTAAATTATTATTTCTAAAATCAGTACTTAAAAGCAAGTCTAACCTTGTTTTCCGCCATTTTATGTGAATTACCACCAAGACGATATTTTTTTGATCTGTTATCACCTTTGTTTACATAAATTATCTGAATTGATGACTTAGGGTATAGGTTTAAATTAAGGGGTGAATTTTAGAGCAATCAGCAACGGCTGGCAGCAGGGTGTAGATGTGGAGCTGTTTCGAAAACTATACAAGTATACACCACCTCCAAGTCGGCCATCTGTGCCCCAAAACATCAAGCAGCCAAAGTGACCTCTGCGCTGCCACCGACCGCGACGACGGACGCGACGCAGTGAAGTGTTTGGGCCAACAGAATATGAAATACTGTCGTACCAGCGACACGACGGAGATTAGAAGCAACGCACTGGCAACCAAGTATCTTGTAGCAATCATAAAGATCATCCAGTAAATCGCGTTTTTGTTTATGTAGTTCTCGTTTGAAATACCTAATGAAATGCACTAAAAAAACTGCATTAAAAACCTTATAAAGCTTAGATTAAAACTCGTTTTATAGGCTTTGTGGTTTTATCTAAATGGGATCCAGTAGTGCGATTACGAAAACAACTGATTGAGGTAAAAAGCGGTCAAACTACTTGCTTGTTGGAAAACATAACTAGGCGACATGATTTGACCTCTGACGATTATTACAACGTGTTCAGGTACGACAGCGGTCAACCTTGTAGTATCGACGAGCATTATTAAATTAAATAAACTTAATTTGATTTTTAATTGTGGTTTTATGAAAATTAAAATTAAAAAAAGGTTTATTGGAATCAACAAGTTTTCATATTACACCAGTGGTGATTGGAGCCTCCTTTTAAGCGTATAAAGCCTGTATTAGGAGACTCCGATCTTCCATGCATTAGTAGTACTTATAAATACTTATTTGTTTCTATTTTACCATTTTTATACAAATAAAATAACTTAAAACTATAATGGGTTATATTTAAAGGTTAAGCAAAGTGTGCGTGTAAGACTGGAATTGTGTGTGTGTCAGGATGTATATGAATGTGTGTGGTTGAGAGAATGACATGAGTGAAAGGCATTGGTTATATGGGTGTTACCTACTTTTGAAAGTAGAAAGTCCTCTGAAAATCGGGGACCCCTTGAAACGACTATTTTGAATAAAATTCAGATTTACACCCACAGTGTTGAAAGTAGAAAGTCTCCTGGAAACCAGGGACCGCTTGAAACTAATGTTTTGAGTAAAATTCAGAGTTAGGAGTATTCACGGCTATAGGTATTAATGTCGAGCTCGGTTGAGTTCGAAACCAGTGGGACAATCTAGGTAAAATGCACGTGAATGTAGCCGTAAAAACGCCTAAACTCAAAGCATTCATTTCAATTAAACCAATTACAGGCACTGTTGAATTGTCAAGGAGTCCGTCAGTTAGAAGGATGAAGCTAGTTGCCCATTCCAAAACGTAGTTGATTCCTATGGCGAAGAACGGGCAAGAAACTCCCTGGACCTAGGCCTTTATACAATATAAGACCAGAATCGTCTTGATACTCATCATACGTCATGAAACTCCACCTACAACCAGGGTTCGTTGATATATTATATTAGTATTCAATATCATGATATCGCGATATACAGAATGAATTTTTCAAGTGGGCGTGGATGGCCAAATCCGAAACTATGAATAATAGCGAAAAGTACTCAAAGGAGTCTAGGGCTCGATTTTGATGAAAACTAAAACTGCATCATTGGGTTTATGAAAAGTTAATATTTCTAGCCAGAAATCGAATCCGTTGATTTTGAAAAAAACACTATATTATTACACCATTCGATAGTGTCGCTAATAAGGATCGAATTCTGGGAAGTAATGACATACGGCAAACTAAAGAAAAGAGCTCATTTTTAACAAAATACTTTTTTTTTAATTTTCTTCTGTTACCTACCTATTAAACCTTAACTGATTAATTGTTTAAAATGATGACCATTGTTTTCACAACATAGCTGGACTCGACGTCTCAAGGATTGTACTGCATGCAGCATTACAATATTATTGATTCCATTTAGAATATTTTCCAACTAGCTTCTTCCCGCGACTTCGTCCGCGTGAAATTTCACCCCCCCCCCCCCCCCATTCACCCCCTTAGGGGATGAATTTTGAAAAATCCTTTCTTAGTGCACCCCTAGACCTCATAAGGAACGTACGTGCCAAATTTGGAATCTCTAGACCCAGCGGTTTGGGCTGTGCGTTGATATGTCAGTCAGTCAGTTCTCCTTTTATATATATAGATAGAAGAAGGTAAGTAATAAAAAATAGAATTTAGAACATAATGTTGTGAAGGTGACTGCGCTTCGGGTGTGCGTTAATAAAAATATTGAGCATCATTTCGAACAAGGTACATGTAATGTAGGTATGAATACTTTAAAATAAGAAACAGTTTATTAAAATCCAACATTTTCCTTAAGTTTGCCGTATGTCATTACTTCCCAGAATTTGATCTTTATTAGGAACACTATCGAATGGTGTAATAATACAGTACCTATGTGTTTTTGTTATCAATATCAACGAGTTCGATTTCTGGCTAGAAATATTGATTTTTCAAAAATCCAATGATGCAGTTTTAGTTTTCATCAATATCGAGCATGAGACTCCTTTGAGTACTTTTCGCTATACCTCATAGTTTCGAATTTGGCCATCCACGCCCACTTGAAAAATTCACCCTGTATATCGGATAAAATATATCAAATATCGGATATTTTGATATTTATTATAAATATCTGATTTTTACGAACTGCCTACAACAAATGGGCCCTAGCTTACTTTTTATTGTAGAGCTTTCTAGAACCAGCCAGTTCAGAATGGAGGGTTAAAAGAAGGTTAATAATTGAAGTGAAAGAGAGCAAAAAATGACCTCAATTGACATTGGGTTTAAAAACCTCGTTGACCTCGCCGAACGTGGCGCAAACCGGTATCAATCAATCGTCGAAACGGGCTTTGATTTGAAGCATTATTAATAAGGGTACCTACGTAAATCGAGAGTAGATAAAAAGGTAATTTAGCCTGCTACATGTAGGATAAATTCTGCGTAAGATCTGATTTGTATGTAGCCCTGAATGAGATTTTTTTTTAACTCTTTAGGGCCAGGTATAATATGCTAACACAGGCGCATAATAATTGTTAAGTTATATATACATATTTATGTTTAAGCTAGGTGTTTAAAGTAAAATGATAATTATGTGCAACCACTCACATCGCATAGTCTGATACCTGTGGCAAACATGTTGTATGCGTGGTAAATACTATGCTACATCAAATCAAATGTACCTAATCTGCATTGGCGATTTATTTGCCAAAAATGTAAACAATATGAGTTTATGGAAAAATTACTTTAATTCAAACACAATAAAGTTCAGTTTACGCTACAACTTCAAACATTTTTATAAGTTTTTCAATAGTGCTAGTCACTCTAATATCAACTTAATTGCCATTAAAATAAAGTTGGTATTTGTTTAACTTGAAATAACATAAATTTGAAACATACATTTGAATAGACTACACAAATGCTGCATTTTACTAACGACGAAGTAAATTAAATCCATCATCAGCCAAGTCCTTTTCTAACCATTCTGGGTCCTTTCTGGACCTGGATGTCGCTTTTTTTTTTTTGGATGGGAAATCATCTAATGACTCCTCCCGCTCTGGGTGGAGCGGAAGGGAGTGTCAGACTCTTACTGACTAAAACCCACCCGTGTTCCTTAGCCGAAATTGAATTTGATTATGTTTTTGGAATTTGCAGGGGTCATTGTCAGGTTGTACATTGATTAAAATATGATTCGCGAATATGGTCCACGAATGACAGCCGGTATCAACGGCTTAACGCGCTTTGCGAGACACGGAGGGAGGGGTCGGTATGTAAAGATGGTCACCATTCGACGGACCGACCGCGACCGCGGCAAGCGTAACTTAACATGATCAATCGACCCCTTTGGCTGTTCTTACTTAGCCTTTTCACGTACCGGCACAATTTACCCGGCCTATGGTGCTTACATAAAGAAGCGGGTTTTCGGGCCTGACTTCCGGTACAGATCGCTGCAGGTTGATCTTTAGTAAGAAATGGTTACACGTTTTACCTGTTTCTTTATGTGTGAGCGCATAAGTTAACTCGGGACTATTTCACCCGCACCGATCGATACAGTCTTGTTTTTAGCTTCTTTATGCAAGCACCCTTACCCATGCATTCGACTAATCGAGAACCCGCGCGTGGGTACAGGGCCTAAGGCACTGCTCTAAAGACCACAGCACAGAGGGTGTTTGATGCATAAAGATAAGACACAAGCTGCTGTCACAGTCTGCGGTTGAACAAGACATATTATACTGAGACAAACAAATACTTGAATTAGCTATTTGGTTACGACTATGAGCTAAGTATCAGATATTTTGAACAGTATTTTCAGAGAAATTAAGCCTAGGTACGAACGGGCGCGTTTTTCCCGCGGCAATTTTTTTTCGCGCGACGTATTTTCAACTCTCGGTGTTGAGCCGAACGTTGAGAATCCAACAAAGCTCATCCTAGCGCGTCATAAAACCACAGTGTTGGATTTTTAACTCTCGGCGCTAAGAAGTGCGGAAAAAAATCGCCGCGGGAACGACGCGCCCGTAATAAGGTCGTGGGCTAAGACATTCTTCAAAGTACGCAATTAATCAAGGAACCCAATGCAATTTGAGCAAACACTTGGAACCCTAAAAAATTGCATGCCACTAGAACAAATATTTCATTTATTTAAGTGCATATTATGTAGATAGCATGTTCTTCAATTTGAACAATAGCAAAATAATTAGCATAGTAAATGATAAATGTTGTAATGAATAATGAAAATAATTGTTTTATGAACATTATTGATGTTAATTATGGTAAAATGTTTTACTTGGGTATATTTTATTTACATTGTATGTAGCTATTTAGTTACCTTCATTATAAAATAATAAGGTTAAATAAGTTAATAAGTTTGATGAACTCACTAAGTGACTTATTTATGAGAGTTACACTATTATTCACTATAATCAAATCACAGTTAATTAATTCATAGCATAAGCATAATCAGCCTACAATGTTCACACTGCTGGGACACAGGCCTCCTCTTTGTGAGAAGGAATGGGCCGTAATCCACGACGCGGGCCCAGTGCGGGTTGGTACATGTCACATGTCTTCGAATTTTTTGGTTCTAGGCCACGCCGCCGGTTCCTTACGATATTTTCCTTCACCGTTTTGTGAGCAGTGGTGATGAAACAATTTACACAAAGTAAAGCGCCTGGATTCCTTTTATATTTTCCTTCGCCGTTTTGTGAGCAGTGGTGATGAAATAATTTACACAAAGTAAAGCACCTTGACTCCTTTCATAAAGATTGGTCCTTGGCACCTTTGGGCAGAGAGAGGTGGAAAGAGCGTAGGGAGGCCTTTGCCCAGCAATGGGCCATTAACGGCTAATAAAAAAAAAGCACCAGTCAGGGTTCGAACCTACGACCTAAAACTCGTAAGTTGCGGCCGTTACCACTGGGCTACCACTGTTCTCTGGGTCACCACTGCTCTAAATAATTCATTATTTACCTTATTAAAGCAGCAGAGGCATTCAATATTTAAAAAAAATTATAATGACTTTATAAATATTATTATACTAAACAAGGACAGATATATAGTGACAAGTCAACCATCTTACATTCCAGTAAAGATAGGTATTAAATCTCTTGTCCATGACATGTATTGCATGCGTCAATAATAAACTCAGGATTATTTACGAGTATGTTAGATAATATCTGCTACTAATAATATTAGTGTATTGGGTGTTAGATACTAAATCATGCACTAACTACCAATAAGTAAACATATTCATAGGCTCTTACAGAGCCTGAGAGCAGTGGTGGCCCAGTGGTAACAGTCGCGACATATGAGTGTAGATTATAGGTTTGAACCCAGACAAGCTTGTTACTTAGTGTAAATTATGTCATCGCCACTGCTCTCAAAACGGTGAAGGAGAACATCGCCGTGATGAAAACGTCATGTCCTAGAACCAAAAATTCGAAGACACTGACATCTACCAACACGCACTAGGCCTGTGTGGTGGATTACTGCACACTCCCTGTCACCGAGAGGAGGCCTGTCCCAGCCGTGGGAACATTATAGACTGATTATGACTATGATAGGCAGATCCGAAAAAAAATCTTTGAGAAGCCACTATTTTCCCATCCACTGCAACTTCTGAGCACCAGAATCATCAGTGCAACCACCATAAAAACACAATGAAGCTTGGCAAGTCCCAGAGAATCAACTCAACTGCCATCCCTGGTATGTGAGTTAAACAACAAGCAACAGTTAGTACTTACTATTCTTATCAGGGTGAACTTGTAGTCTGTAGATCCACTCTATTATTCTAGTCCTTAGGTCTAATGAAACCGAAGAAATTGCGCCGAGTACATCCAGACCAGATACAGAAAAATAGGCAATTGTTACTCTGGAATAAAAACATAGTGTCTTAATTACCCATGATAAAAATTCTGGTACTTACAGAAAAAGCTATGATAAAACACTAAAAAGGTCAGGCAGGTTCAGAAAACGATAGCTATGTCTAGTTTTATTTAAATAATTTTTGTGAATAATTTACTTTAATCTTTTACGCACTTGGTAATTTGTTAATTACAGGATGTAATAATTCAACTCAATACATATTATAATCAACAATCAACATAACATTATTGCGTATTTATAATGCTAAATACAAGGTGTCTCAAAAGAAAGTTCACATTTAAATATTTTTTTAAAAGAAAAGTCTTAGCTTTATTGAAAAAATGTTTATTTTATATTGAAGTACACTGTTTGGGAATTTATTTTTTAAAAATAACATCGTCCAAATGTAAACCGTTGCGCTCTCGGCATTCATTTAGTCGGGCACTAAAATTGCCTATGACAGCTCGGCAGGTAGTCTCCGTGATGGCTGCCATTTCATGACGGATATTTTCTTTTAATTGTGCCAGGGAAGTCGGTTTATTAGCGTAAACTTTTGATTTGACATAACCCCACAGGAAAAAATCCATAGGCGTTAAATCGGGACTCCGTGGAGGCCAATTTATGTCACCTCGCCTGGAGATTAATTTGTTCGGAAAAATTTCTCGAACTCGAGGCAGAGATCTGTTGGACGTGTGTGAAGTTGCTCCATCCTGCTGGAACCATGTTCTTTGGTTGTAACCAGGAAAGTTTTGCAGTTGGGGTACGAAAAACTCGTCTAACATCTCCACATAACGCTCTGAATTCACTGTGAGTGGCAGCCATGCAATGGCAGCCATCACGGAGACTACCTGCCGAGCTGTCATAGGCAATTTTAGTGCCCGACTAAATGAATGCCGAGAGCGCAACGGTTTACATTTGGACGATGTTATTTTTAAAAAATAAATTCCCAAACAGTGTACTTCAATATAAAATAAACATTTTTTCAATAAAGCTAAGACTTTTCTTTTAAAAAAATATTTAAATGTGAACTTTCTTTTGAGACACCTTGTACTAGTCAGCACATTTTTTTTCTGTTATCATTTTCTGATAAATCTGAAATAGTTGGTAAGTAGGGTCTGAGTAATTGAAAGATTTTCCAAATTCAACAGGGCAGCAATCAACTCATTTTGTTTTTTTTATCAATCTTTATTGTTCAACTGGGCAAATGTGTCCCCCATATCATTTCACTCATTTTGTTGTTTTTAAAAATATGTGTATAAAAACAGGATAAAGTGTTGAGTCATTTGTAAACAGGATAAACAGTTAAACATCCATTATGGCATTTTAATTGCTAATTGATAATGGTTGCTTGACAAATTAATAATAAAAAATCTTTTTTAGGGTTCCGACCTCAAAAGGGAAAATGAAAACCCTTATAAAATAACTTCGTTGTCCATCTGTCTGTCAGTCTGTCAAGACACTTTTTCTCAGGAACGGGTGGAGTAATGAAGTTGAAATTAACATCAAATACTCAGGGCTGCAAGTCTTGAAGCAGTGAAAAATCAAACTTCCTGACCTTATTTGCTTACCTTATTTTGATATCAGCAGAATGCAGTGATAACACAGTAAAAACACAGACATAATAAGAAATTGAAACTGCATAGTTCTTTACTATCTTTATAACAACATAGCCAATTCACATAACATGATAATGAAATAATGTCCATTTAACATTTTGAAATGTTAAGCCTTGTATGAAATTTGCATTTTTATTACCATCAAGATGTAATTAACTGTTGCTACTGTAATTGAGTTCTTTCAAAACTTATTTGAAGCAGTCATCATTACTAGGAACTTATTATAAATGACGAATTTTGTACTGAATGATGACTTCTATATATTTACTATGGCTGTAATATATATTATAATAAAATAAATGCATTTCTTAATGAATGAATGACTTCATTGCTTTAGATGACGATGCTGACTAAACAAGGCACTGTATTGACTGAAAAAGTGATAAATTATTGTTAGCAGTCCTTGTCTGACCAATAAATTAAGAGTGATGTTTATTACCTGGTAGTATCATGAGATGACAACGACGATGGCAAAATGTTCAGAAATCGCATAAAATACTTCACATGCTGCCGGTGAGCCATAATTTTATTCTCTTCGTGATTCATTTTTGCAGATTTCTAGTTAGCTTTTATTCAAACGATTTATATAAATGAAAGAATACACTCAAACGAAAAGTAAATGAGAATGATGATACACTTGTTACGAGCTACTCATTAGTGTGTGAAGTGAATCAAGTGAAATTATTTCATTTTTAATTTTGTCCACTCATTAATTTGGAGAGACGAAAACTCACTACTTCTGTCTGACACAAGGAAGACACAACCCCACAGAGTACAAGCCAAGCAACCCTTTCAATGAATAAAATTGATGTGGTCTATGTTTCATTCGTTCGACAGCGAAACAAAAACCCGAAAACCACGACATTTCACATCTGTCAAATAGAGTTGTCATTTTATAAATACAGTATGCAGAGTGTATTTTTATGCTACGGCTAAATTGTCGCGATAACGCGAACTACATACACTTCCCGCCCTCTTTGTTGTACGGTGAAGGAGACGTCGAGCGGTATGCGAGATAGAGAGCCCGCGAAGTGTAGTTCGCGTTATCGCCAGAATATAGCAGTAGCATTGCAGTCAAAAAGATAATACAGTTCGACATGGCTCTAAATAAACGTGGAAGGCAGCGCTGCGTGAAGGTGTCAAAAACGTGTAAAACTGTATATGATTTATTAATTCTCTATTTTCCCACATTCATTTAGTTAAAATTAATGTCAGAGTATACACGACCCGTAAAACGACCCACTGACCGAAACAAAGCTTTGATAGGAGAAAGGGGAGCAAGGAGTGTGGTGGTGTATTCCTACTTTCGATCATTACTACGTGTAACGGCCTGGCCACGAACTCGCCGCTATCAGCGGCAGCTTAGCACGGGGCGGGCGGCGAGCGGCAAAAACAAATATACCAAAATGTATGAACCATGCCACGACGCCGACGCACCGCTCGCAGCGTCAACGCTAGACAAAAGAAACCGCGCCGCTTGCCGCGCCGCTTGCTGCTAAACCAAAACTCGTGGCTGGGCGGTAACACGTCCGCGTCATCGCGATAATTATCGACGTTTCCCGTTTGTGTGGCCCGGGCATTAGTGTCCTCCTCTGTTTTGTTGCCAAAAACTTCTGCATAATTATGTTGTAAGGGTTAAGTTAGTAGATATATATCCATTCATTAGTTTTAGTGCGAATTAATTTTTAAATAAATATTATATTATTATACAAGGTACTGCTCTTACTAAGGTACTGATAGTCGAATTGGCCATAAGCAAATAGTAAAATGCTCTGTAAATGTCATAACTAAAACAGAATGTAACATCCCTTATACGCAGCTCTACGTTTGTCTCTGGTCTTTTTCATGGCTGACGTTCAAGGAATCTAACCGCAGTCATGAAGGTTCTCATAATGTTTTTTAATAAATTATGTGTAATTTAGGTGAAATATACTGAATTTGTGATACTATAATAGCTAACGTACAACCCAATATATTTTTTTGTTAAAATCGGGATATGATTCTTTGGAAAATATTTGATAAGTTGTGCCGTATTGTGGAAAGTGAAATTATCATGCTATGAAATAAGTGCCGTGTGGTTTTGTCAGTCCAAATTCAAAGTAGTTCTCAACTGAAATGTTTTCCAATACTGCATTTGGGGGATTGGGGGCTGTAGTAGCTGTTTCATGAAGATGGGAAGTGTGATTGTTATCCTAACCTCACTTTGTTTTTGTAGCTGAACGTCTCCTTCCCGGCTACGGGATGCCAGAAGTTATTCGAGGTAGTTGATGAGCACAAGCTCCGCATCTTCTACGAGAAGCGCATGGGCGCGGAAGTGGAGGCGGATCAGCTAGGTGATGAATGGAAGGGCTACGTCCTCCGCGTCGCCGGCGGTAACGACAAGCAGGGCTTCCCCATGAAACAGGGAGTCCTTACCAACAGTACGTATTTCTCACATAATGTTTTTTTACTTTTTTTTTTGTCATTTCTTTTTTCACATGTAATCCTATCGTAGAACCATGGGTCAGTGGGTCGTCTTAGGGGATGTCGCGGTCGTAATAAAGTTGTGATTATCTGACAAATATCCCACATGTACAAATAATAAAATTGTACCAATGCAGTGAGTAGTTACAAAATACCTCTATTATGTTCCAGGTCGTGTCCGTTTGTTGATGTCAAAGGGCCACTCATGCTACAGACCACGTCGTGATGGTGAGAGGAAACGCAAGTCAGTCCGTGGATGCATTGTTGATGCTAACCTGTCTGTGTTGGCCCTCGTCATTGTCCGCAAGGGTGAACAGGTAATTATGTCATTTTTCAGTAGTAATTAGGTTAGGGTTGAAGACCTCTTTAGTAGTATCTACATACACTACTTACATCAGTTATGAACAGTGATAGGAATAGGTAGTGCCTATTTACCTAAACTTCGAAGAATAGAGACAAGAAACGGAGACTTCCTTAGGACTACATTTATTCCGGGACATCTGTCCCGAAATTCGGGACAACACTTAAATACATTAAAACAATATGTTATTTGGAATAAGTAATTTGTCTATATTTACCTAAAGTTTGCGACTAGACATAATATAATAAATAACATACACAGTCGTTACAACCATAAAATTTTCTGAGTTTTTTTTTTTAGAGAACATTTTTAAATGACTTGTTGATCGTAATACACAATAAATCACAATGTTTGTATAAGGAGCCGTACACGTTTCGAAGTAAATATCTCCTTTCTAGCTCACTCTCGGCTACGTTTAATGAGATTTCTAAAGTTCAAGTGCATAATTGAACAAAAAAAGACATTTTGTCTTTAAAATAATAAAACGGTAATTTTTATCATTTTAGCATTCTCCAAGTAGGAAGAATTTATCATTTAAAAAAAAAGGTATTTGTATTTTATCTTAATGAAATATATTTTCTAAAGTATATTTAAAAATGTGCATGATATTAAAATAATGGCCGTCTCACATTGTTTAGTAACGCACTTAAACTTTAAAAAAAGAAAAGATAAAAATAAAGATTTAAAAAAATGTAGTCCTAAGGAAGTCTCCGTTTCTTGTCTCTGTTCTTCGAAGTTTAGGCAAATAGGCACTACCTATTCCTATCACTGGTTATGAAATAATTTAGATTTTAAAGCAGGACATGCATTGTTTTTGCATCTGAACTTAGTTTAATGATTTTAAATGACATTATTTACACATGTTTATAATGTTATGTACAAATGTGTAAATCAATTTATTAGTGACAACCACATGGTCAATAATAAAATGACATACATAGTTTTAATATAGGTAAATACTATCTATTGTTAGTAGGTTTTTTAACCCTGTTCTTACTGTTTCTAAGATAACCACATCTTAGCAATTATATGCGTCAGGGGAAAACAACTGGTATTTGGCATAACCTTTGAGTTACTTATTCAAAGGTCTTTTTTCAAATACCATACATTTATTTACTTTAGATCTCCAGTTATTATACCTAGAGAAATTGTGGTTCTCATCATAATCCAGCAATACTTGAAATTGCTGGATTGCTGTTGACAACTATAAGAATTTGTAGTAATGTCACTAATATGAACTAGAAGGTTCATTATTACAGAACATAATAATTATAAAAAAAGCATCACCTTATCTTGCTAATGACTAAAATCTAAGTTTGCAGAAATAAGTCATTGAAATCAAACTATAGTATTCTTAATCCACCATATTTGTCCACAGGAAATTCCCGGCCTTACCGATGGCAATGTTCCCCGTCGTCTCGGACCCAAGCGTGCATCTAAGATCCGCAAGCTCTTCAACCTGTCCAAGGAAGATGATGTCCGTCGTTACGTCGTCAAACGCCTACTCCCTGCCAAAGAGGGCAAGGAGAACGCGAAACCCAGATATAAGGTAAAATAATAATAAATGAAAATTTGTTAAAGAAAAGAGCTAATAATTATGATGTTTCACCACCATCAGATAAGTTCCCATTTAGTTATCTGGCTAACCACACCAAATTAATAAGTGGACATTCCATTTATTCATCAGACGGGTTGTCCAGTGTTTGTGAAACATAGCTGTAACTACTCCTATATCCCATTGGTGGTGGACTATTATTGTTAACTATTCTTCAAGACTCTAGTAACTTGTTATCATTAGTTACTACTGGTGTCTTCCACATGCTCAGATGATAAAATATCCAACTATTCCATTATATTTATTTCCATTGTAATTCAGTAGATTATTAGACAAATAGCTTTGATAATTTTAAACAGCATGTTTATATTGTTTCACAACCCCCTGATTACAATATTGTTTACAAGCTACTTTAGCTTGGAAGCAGCAGCATCAGGGCATATCAATGGCGCCGAGCAGAAGATTCAGGCTCATGTCTGTCTACTTTTACAGTGTGCTGAACATTATTACTTATTTTACAGACTATAATAGCAAATATTATTCTGACAGATATTATGTAGGCTTTTTTTTTTCAAAATATAAATCTTAAATTTAATTTATAATTAAATGTTGTGGCAGAAATTCCTAGATTGTAAGCATGCATTACATTTTAAAAAAACATTAGTTTTCTGTAGTCTGTGTTGAATCCAATTTTTATTCCTAACTTAAATCTATACTCCATTTGACTAACATATTTTTGTCCACCAGGCCCCCAGGATCCAGAGGTTAGTCACCCCAGTAGTCCTGCAGCGCAGACGCCACCGTCTGGCACTCAAGAAGAAGCGTCTGGCTAAGCGCAAGCAGTCTGAGAATGAGTACGCTAAGCTGTTGGCACAGAGAAAGAAGGAATCCAAGGTAAATAATTTTTTTGTGTTTCGATCTTTGAATGTTCTGGCATAAAGCATAGTTACTGCTACCTACTATGGGCACAGCAATACCAGAACCGCATGCCATAAACAAAGCTGTACTCTCATGTAACCCCTGTAAATACACAGTCTTGCATAAATCTTTACTAAGACCTCTACTACTACCATATAAATTAGCTAGTGTTCATTTGTTAACAGCTGGTATCATATGGCCACATTATTTGTGGAAATAATACTTGGCTGTAAGAGTAATGGCTGTTTCTTACCCCTTGGCGTATTCTTCATATAGACCAAGATATTAAAACAGCAACAGTTTTTTCGCCTATTTATTAAGTTAAGAAAGACATGACCAAAAATAATTGTTATTTTACAAATTTTTGTTTTCCGTTTTGCAGGTAAGACGTCAAGAAGAGCTGAAACGTAGGCGTTCGGCTTCAATGCGCGACTCAAAGAGCTCCAACCAGAGTGCGCCACAGAAGTGATTTACTTTACACAATAAAAAAATGTAAAACCTAATAAAAAAAACTTATTTACTATAACTATGAACCCTCAACACATCCTAGTCCTAAGTAAATCTGCAGTTTTGTATTTATCAATACAAATATGCGTAAACAAAACGATCTGTTAGAATGGGTCAGTGTGGAAAAATCTGAAACTTTAAAAGAAGGTGCTTTTACAATGAGGCAGAGACGTGCAGAAATAGATTCCTGGACGTCTCATCATTGCCCGACTCTGCTTCTATGTTAACGCCTCCTTGGCATTGCTGCGTCTCATTGATCGTGCCGTTGTCTGCCTGGGTTGACCACTCGGACCGTAGCAAAATCCTTAAGGACTACAGGACCAAAACGCAAAAAACAAGTTTTATAATGCCTAAAAGTATATGATCGACTACAGTAAACAATATCAGAAAAATATATGACATTCTTCAGGATATATGCTACATAAGGCTCTAGACAGACGGACTGCAATCCAACCGCAAATTGCAGTTGACACGACTGCAATAGAACTCAACTCATTCAAACTGCATCCGAACTGCAATTTGCGGTTGGATTGCAGTTGAAATGCGGTCCGTCTGTCTAGAGCCTAATACAACTAACTTGATATGATACAAAAAAAATCATGAAGATGCCTCTAAAAACTTTACATACAATCATTCTGTTTTTTTGTCAGATTATTCTACAAGCAACATACTAAAGCACACTAGTGTTTTAATTTTTTAGTCCAAACAATAGATTTTTTGTAAATAGATAATTGCTTCATATTTAAAAATAAATTACCAGCGTTGTCATCGCGCTTCTCTTTCTTTTCTATGCAGTCCAACAGTGACCGCGCTTTAGGTCATGTAGTCCCCTGAAAGCAATATTCTTAAAAATTTATTGACAAATAATATAATAACAAATACCGTGCAACGGTTGCAAGAGTTCCGTGTGGCTGGTTCGAGTATGCTTGCGAATATGTTCAGTACAACCTCAAAACCTCGAGCATAACAAAATAACCGGGTTCGATTCCCGAGTCATGAGTTTATTCGAACCGATTTAAAAAAGGAAGCTACGCATTCGGCGTTGTTTTTTTTTTTCTTATTTAGTTGTAGTAGGATTGATTTATGATTCTTACACTCCGATAAAAGAGAGCCACAAGCTGAAAAAACTAAGAAGTTTTTACATTTTGCGGGCTACATAGCGCTAATGCTGTTACCCGCAAGCAACAATATAAATGTAAGGTCCCATTAAAATAGATGGACAAATTTTTAAAAATCATTCAGACCACCAAAATAAGGTCGATGGTAAAAAAAAATATAAGAACTAGCTGCCCGGCGCGACTTCGTTCGCGTGGGGTCCTACTCCTACCAATTCCTACCCCTGCCCTTCTCCTACCTTACTCCTACCCCTTCCCTGCCCCTTCCCAACTCCTACCCTACTCCTGCCCTACCTCGACCCTACTCCTAGCCTACACGATACACGATCATTCTACATTCTCTTTCGCCGCGTTGCTCGCTGCGCTGCGTGCGTGGAGCCACACCGGCGCACAGTGGGCTGAAACGGGCCGGTAAAGGACTTAGCATTTAAAAAAAAAAGTTTCTTTTTGTGAAATTTTAAATATTGTGTTGGATTTATCTATCGATTATAAGTAATTATTTCTATGAGGGTCGTTCAGATAACTTAGTATTTTCGGAGTTATAAATATCCAAATTAATTTTTGTATGAAGCAAAAGAAAAAAATGTGAAAATCTCGAAATTCTCAAATTTTCTCAAAGAATTGACTCTACGTACTTATGCATAGTATGTATATTTGTCCTATTTTAGCGCCTATTCTCGGGTTGCGATTTTCTGCGATTTGGTCGTAATTTCAAATTTTGTTCTCTATTCCACACCACCATAGAGGTTAAGAACTAGGCGCGTTTTTTTTTTTATGTAGTGGTCTCCCCTTTAGGCCTAAACCACTAAGGACTAATAAAATAAATAAGTAAAAATCACAATCAGTGCTGGCCACTGCACTGTTTTAATTTAATCACTGTCAAGGGTATCCACATTAACGAATGCAAAATTTTCGTATTCGTCATCATCAAATGTTTCCGCTTGTTCAATTACTAATAAACTTTGTGCTTCTACTGACAGTTTTTTTTTTTTTTTTTATGGTGGGTAATAGAACAATGAAGTACGTTTGAATGCAACCGAACATTCCGTAGGTACCCTATCGTTGCACCAATCACGTTACGACACGTCATAACTTGTTGTTGCGCTCGCGCACTCTTATCCCTTGATTCCCGGAAATAAGTCTCAAAACAAATTACGTCATACCTACCTGTGGTGGTGGAAAATGTCGAACATTGATTTTTTTTAAAGAACTAAGTAGGTATTGAGGTTTTCAGGCCGTTTAGTATACATTATTTTCAATTTAATTGGAATAAATTGCTTAACTAAAATAACATGACTTGATACAAATTTGATATGGCTATATCTCCGAAAGTACTCGTTAAATTAAAAAAAGTCAAAGAATAAAAACGTTATGCCTAGATACCAAAAAAATACATTTGATCCCTTAAGACCCAACCTTGTAATCCCAGCCCACTGTGCGGCGCGGCGCGTCGGCGTGTATTTTTTGTTAATATTGACATTTTTAATTTCGTAATATCTTTTGAATGGAATGTCCGAATTCAATAATTCAAAAAATAATCAACAGGTATAGATACAGTCTTGAATAAGAAATAATTTATTTGGATAAGAATTAATACAAAGGTATGGATAACATGGTCTGATTTTGATCGGCATTTCTATCAACTTTTAAAATGTAAATGTAAAAAAGCAGTTATAGTGACATAACTACAATAGTTGGACATAATATATGGTCTCGCCGAGAGTTTTTTGTAGATATTGATATATTCTATAATATTGCGGACCATATAGCCTATGTTACTCAGTGATAATGTAGCTTTCTAACGGCAAAAGCATTTTTGAAATCGATCCAGTAGTTTTTAAGTTTATTCGTTACATACAAAAATACAAATCTTTCCTCTTTATAATATTAATAATTAATAATAAATAACTAGCTGACCCGTGCCCACTTCGTTGGGCGGTAAACATTTTAACTTGTGATGAAATTGTGGTTCGGTACTGCGATGTTCTCGCGCTTTGGCTAGCGAGCCTCTGCGAGCGTACAGCGCTAGACTGCCTATCCCTTGTTACAGAGACATGCTGCCTTAAATCACTGAGACGCTGCGCACGTTCAGCGCTGGATTCCCGAGCAGGGCCTGCGATGTTCTCACAGTTTGGCTAGCGAGCCGCTGCGAGCGCTCAGCGCTAGACTCCCTATCCCTTGTTGCAGAGACATGCTGCCTTAAATCACTGAGACGCTGCGCACGTTCAGTGCTAGATTCCCGAGCACGGACCTGCGATATTCTCCAGCTTTGGTTAGCAAGCCGCTGTGAACGCTCGGAGCTAGATTCCCCAGCGCGTGCTTGGAAATATTTTCTCTATTCCTCGAGAGGCGCTGATGATTTTCAAGAGCAGACTCTTCCGTACGGCGTACTCGAGCTGCTCTTGTCTGGGATGTCTGACGGGAAAGTTGTGATTTCCTTTTAGGCATAATAAACAATCGCTGAAACTGTCCGATATCCCAAAAACAGAAATACCACAGTTATACTCGTACATAGACATACCACGGACCCACGGTTCGTGAATGGACGGCGGCATTTTCCGATTTAGTAATTTTATATTATCTTCGAAACTATTTAACCAATTGACATACTGTATTGGGCAAATCGTATCTCTATGATGTTCTTGTGATCATAATAATATTTTTTTCGATAAGGTTTAATATTTTGTTGTTTAAAAAATCGTCCAAAGGTAAGTACGTCGAAAAATACTTTTTCATTTCTCATACTCGGAAAGTAGTGTTTGTTTGATCCGAATAGCGGGTGGAAGACGCTGCTTCCCACCACAGGGCGGGAAAGACTCATAGTAATTACTTCCCTCTTTAGGGTGGGAATGAATTTTAAAAATAGAACTGTAGTCAGCTACGAAATGTTTTACATACATTAAGAAAAATAGAAAAATGCTGCAGTCTTGTGAGTGTATAAACAGCCAGTGTGAATTAAAAAAAAACCTATCAAGCAGGACGGCCCGCGGCGGTGACACACCGCGTGTTCCATATTTAAAATAGTACACAAATTGTTCTAACATCTCAATTAATTTTACATAGGTACCTACTATTCATGTTATTATTATCAGTAAATATTTTAGAAAAACCACTATTTTTTACTTTCCTTATATTCGAAATGAAAAGTAGAGTGTTTAACACGGGTGAAAGTCATCAATTCCTACTCGGACTATAGCCGCCCTCGCTGCGCTCGGGCGTCTAAATACCTCGTATGGGAATAGATTCCTTTCGAACCTCGTATAACAATCTACTATTTTTAACACATAAAAGCTACCTAGTTAAATGCGAACTATTTTGAAGATTTGTCCAGCCAGCCTGACCTAAATAAGAGCTAAGATTCGACCAGTTGTCCTAGTAGTTCATTTGCGCTTCAAACACTTAGGGCGGCGGTAAAAACAACGTTGTGGTACAAGGCGGAGGTTACTGAAGCGCAAATGAAGTTGATCGTCGTCATTTTCGTCAAATAAATAAAAATGTGATTTTATTTACAGCAAACAGTTTTCAACGTATATCCGACCCAGGTATTATACATACTAATACTAGTAAATATTGTCTTATTGAGGGTTGGTACGGTTTGTAGAGTACTCAACAGCTTCTCTCCAAACAATCCAAACATCATTATAATAAGTCGAAGTGAACGCCTGCACGATTTGAACAAGACGCTGTAGTACAGACGCCAGCACATCAACCTACTACAATCTGTCAGATTTCTGTAATAGATTTTCAACTTTATCGCTAAAGCATAAGGTTCAATGTTGATTGGGAAAATTTGACAGTTAGGTGTAGGTTGATGTGCTGGCGTCTGTACAAAAAAATCTTTTGCCTTTCCAAATTATTAGGCACTTCTTTGTACAAATTTTAATAAAAGCTATATTTTTTTACCTAATGTATATACGAAGCTCAAACTGAAATCCGTGAAAGAAAGCAATTAGGAAGCAATTATTGACGCAACAAACTTTTAGAAATTCTGCGTCCTTCATGCTGAACACGGAGGCAACCATCCATCCTGACGTCAGAATGGCTGGTCAAAAAAATGTTCATACTTCTCTGAATGTATCATTATGTAGCAATTATTGAAGAAATGTAGCAAATATAAGCAATTAGGTAGCAATTCTTGAATATACTTTCAGAGCCGCTTGCCATAGGGCAACCAGCCATTCTGACGCTAACGAATAATGTAGCTTTCTAACAGTGAAACAATTTTTAAAATTGGTTCATTACTTCCGGAGATTACCCCCTACATACAAACTTACAAACAAATGTTACCTCTTTATAATATTATAAGTAGTATAGATTAAATTAATTAATAAGTGCAGATGTAGAAAGATACTTACAAGAAAAATAATCAGCTAACGAAAATACACTAATGTGCCGACAATTTATTATTTTAGGTCAAAATCCGAGCCCTTTACAGGCTTCCTTGCGCTAGAAGAGATCGGTAGAATTGGTAAACTCCAAACGTGAAAGGGCGTCTCGCAGGGCAACACTTTAGGCACAATCGTCTTTATTTCAACAATAAAACGAGATTTAATTTTATATAATATTTATCAGTTTAAATAATTTATATGAAATAAATATAACTTACAAAACCACTAGACAATTTTCAACTACCCGCAAACTTCACATAATTTAACACTGCACTCAAAATCATTTTTCAGTCGGCGTTTTTACCATTCCCAAACCTACATAGCGTGCCATTACACGGAGATACGAGGGATTCAACTTCTTGCGTTTCTGCAACAGGGACTTCAGGAGTCTTACTGAAGATTCGTCGAAAGGTTTATTGTAATCGGAAGCCTGATGAATAGAAAACGCAATTTCTTACATATACTCGCAACAAACATTTGCGTGGACATTCCCTAAACCTATAGGAAAATTACACTTAAAAACATTAAGCTCTCCCATTGGATAGGTCCAAGTCTTCGGATCCCGTCGAACTACTCCATTAATAAAACTAAACAATAACTGTCAGTCTACAAAAACTTTTGGTTTTTCGAGATTTTGACGTCAGCAATTATTTAATTTCATTAGCGGAATAATAAATGACTGCTTCAAAAAAGCCTCAGTCCTAAATGCGAACTCATAAAACTAAAGTAACCAAAAAAAATCTTACAGTAGTTTTAGCTATCCAGTACAACTCATCCAAAAGATTTTCGTAATCCGTGGCTGATTCCGGCAAGTAAGTTATTCCTTCGAACTGATTCAGAAAAAAAAAAATTAAGTATGACACCTCCTAATGGACTATTTGAATGGCCACATGTAAGAAAGAACTATCTACTAAAGATAGATAAGAGTTTAGAGGATTTACTTTACATTACCTCTTCAACGTGTATTTGTTAAAGTTACCTGCGGAAGTGTCTTAAAATTTTCTCTGTCAATTACTTCAATCTCCATATCTAATTCAGAAGCTCGAGTAATTCTGTTCACTGCGATGGCTTGCAAAATTATTGATCTGAATCGCACTAAATTCTGCGTATCTTTCTTATTGCTCAATAATAATACCAACAGGGCCTGTTTTGGATTTATCTCTGATATCCAGTTCTTCATCTGCACATATTGTAATAATATGAAATAAGTGTTTAAAGCAAACATTATCAACATTTATTTGATAGTATGTTAGAAAATTACCTCCATCACTGACGATAAAATCTTCTTTGCAGCATTCCCATCAAGTACGCTAGAAAATATTTTTTTCGATCCTAGAATTTGGAAGAAATCGTCTATAGTTGTAATTTTATCGAGTGGTGTGTTAGTCCATTTTGCTCCAGACGATACATTGTATTTCGATTTGCATTTTCTGTAAAGCCTTAGGAAACCTTTTTTTTTGGTTTTCTTATGGTTGACTTGAGTCATTTCTGTGGTCGGTGATTTACTTGCTACTTTAGGGTTAATGTGTTCTATGCATTCCAAAGGACTATTATTTCTATTGATTTGGTACTTGTGGTCATTCTTAATTTTAGGAAAAGCTTTGTATAGCGAATCAATGTTCAGGTTGCTTATAGTTACTGAGATGTTTTTGTGTATGCCGTTGTTGCTTGTCATCGACATTTTAATTTCAACATTTTTACCATCGTACTGCAGTTTGAGCATATCGAAGTATGAATTCAAATTCTGATTTATTTGTAACTTGTGACTGCGCATAATACTTTCAATCATACCCTCAAAGTGGACAGTTTTAAAATCTGAAATCGATCTATTTTCGGTGCCGGTATAAATTTGCACAAAGTTGCAAATTGTATGATTTTGGGCACCAGAAATTTGCTTGTTTGATTGATTGTATTGTAAATTACCAAGTTCCATTATCAGAGCACTCTCTTGATATTTTATCAAATTATTCAACAAGACCACTGGTAACATTTCTGTTACCAAACACTGATCGTACCATTTAATTTTAAAATGAACTTGATTAAATGTTGGGTTTTTGTAATCTATATTTGAAAACCTTCCTTCAAGAATGTGTATAATCTCAGGTGAGGTTGAAATCGTGGAATCACCACCTTCATAGCGGGTCAATTCGGTTATGGTAGATAACCACGAATCCGTTGGTGAAAGACAAGCAGCAGGGCTTTCCATCAAGCTATTATTTGAATCAATTATACTGCTCATCATTTTTGGTAGAATACTGCATAACTCAGCAGGCAACATAGCATTAAAAATTGTAGTTTTACATTTGTATATTTTAGTCTGACTATCAGTTATCGCGATTGGGGTTAATGACAATGTTTTATTTAGACTCCTTGTACTTTTATCGCTCTTAGCCGGGACAGTAACGTCGAACTGCACCATAATGTTTGTCACACAATGTTTCACAACAATTTGTTTCAAGTTGAACGTTTCAATTTCAAGCAACGGTTGTGTATTATTGAAGCCCGGTATACATATATAATGATTTTGGTTTATATCATTTGTGTCACTCAGCGTGAAATCTGCCTCACTATCACAAGTCTGAGTAGAATTAGCAGTATCACATTCCGATCCCGCCTGAACGGAAACTTCCTGCAAATCTGCGGAAAAGGATAACGTAGGTAATACATTAGGTACTTAACTAATACACACATATGTAATTTTTTGTACTCAAATTAAGAAAAACTTGCCAATTTGATACTTGTGACAAAAATCCATATTATCTTGAGTATAATAAACTCCGCTTCGTATCTTCTTCATAACGTTATCTATAAAATCACTCGCCCACTTCGCTTTGGCCCAAGGATATTTATAAAATGGAGCTTTTTTGTTACGGCCGTCAGTCGAAAAACGCCTCTTCTTGGGCGGGTCGTTTACGACCAAAACATTACCTGGTTTCAATTGACTGTCCGTTACAGGCGGAACTTTATGTTTAGCCATGGTAGGGCTGGCAATATCGTTGAGTGTTATGGGTTTATTTTCATCGTTTTTATAATTGTCGTTATCAACGTCACGATTCGAAGATTTTTTATACAAGAAGTTCAACATTTTGTCCTTTAACTGTACAATTGATTTCTGCTTCTTATTACATTGAATTAACTTATCGGTTAATTTTAAATTAGGCGTTGGCGTAATTTTAGCTTTATTTTTTAATGTAGATGAATCATTATTTGCCAGCTTCTTGTCTTTCACGGCCGTCTGCTTGCATATTAATATGTCAGTATTGGCTTTGCGTAATTTACTTTTGATTTGATTTGCTGCAGCATTTGGAGACCATTCAATCATAAATGGCCAAATATGATCATCTAAGCCATTGAACTGCGGAGGATCGTAATCCATAACTTTTATACTCGAACTGACCTGATCTTGCCCTAAAACAACGATTGGAAACCTCATATGTGCAATCCTCCGTTTTATTTCAGTTTGAGTTAATTTTGCAATCATACACGAACTGGGCATTGTGGTTACTAAGCGGGGTTTTCCCTGCTGAGGATCTAATCGTTTAGGTATATTTGCAGTTGACTCGTGTTCTCTGTTTAAAACTTCAACATCTACAGATGTATCTGGAAACAACAATATTACATAAGATATATGGTGTATCTATCATGATGTATAAATACACAAACCAAGAAAGCTTAAGGTGCTATAAAAATATCTGCCACGGCTTCAATGGGAGACAGTACCTATTCTGTATATAGATTACAATAGTACCTAAAGATACATTATTGATCTTATGTCATAAACTTTTTCATACAAAAAAATGTGCGTATAAATTTGAATTGATTTAGTTGCATGAAACCGTCCCATAGTAACTAGCTGTTGCCACAGTCATTTCATTTAGCAAAAATGTGACGAAGCGACTCATCGCGCGTATTTGGTGAACCACGTTATGCAGAATAGTGTACCTAAATGTTTATTTAATTACTTTATTTTCTCAAATTGATTTAACTATACCGGGGTACAAAATGTCTTCACTTTTGTAATCTATATACAGAATACTGTCTCCCATTGAAGCCGTGGCAAATATTTTTATAGCACCTTATATATTATTTATTTACCATATCTGCTAACTTGTTCATTAATTGTATTATGTAGTTTAGCTTTGCTCGATCCTGAATTATCAGAACCTATAAAGCTAGTTTTCGCTGGAAGCATGATATCGTTTTGCGTTTTATGTAGAAACATATCAGAATTAGGTACTAAACAGTCGGTACCAATTAGAGAATCTTTATTTCCGCTGCTAGTATCCGTAATTTCACTTTTACTTTGTCCAATAGCTGGAGTTTTCAAATTTATTTTTTTCTTGTTTTTCAAGGGTATCAGTTGTTTATTACCTTTAGCCACAGAATTGCCTATTGCTCTTACGTTGCTTTTGGGAATTTTGCATAGAATTTTATTTTTCCGAATTAGATTTTTGGAATCTTTAAGAAAATCATGTGTTCCAAGAAATCGTTTTTCAATTTCTGTACATATTATGTTGAGTTCATCTTGGTTGTCAATAACTGTAATGCGATCAATACTAGAGGATTGTGAGATGTTACTTTTAGAATTTTCATCCAGTTCGTAACTTGATATATACGCAAACTCTTCGGTTCGACAAGTCTCAATCATACTGAAAGATTAAAATGATTTACTGCAAAAGTTATTAAAGAACGTATAAACTATCGCACACTTTAGATAATTACCGTGCACTTTTGCGATTCGCCTTTTTTGGTCTGTTTTGTACTTTTCTCTTCATCGGTACAATACTCTCTTCAGACATCGGAGGTGAAGGCCTAAACTGAAATCTATTTATATTTCTAAGTACGGCCCAGACATCACTCATATTTTTAGACGCTGTGTAAGTTTTATTAGATCTAGGTGATATTTTCTTCCTGTTGGACACCCTTTTGTTATCACCATTAAATTTTTTTATTATATCCGTAGAGCTAGAGTCTAAGTCTATATTAAGCTGCGAACAATATTTAGCATCTCTATCATAAAACTCAAAATCTTTTTCTCTTACACGGGCCTTTCTGTTATTTTGAGTCGCTGCACGCTTCTTAACTACTTTTCGTTTCCGCTCTTCACAGTTTTTGTCGCAATACTCCGAATCATTCATATCGCTTACTGTACATTGTTGGGGCACTGGAGCCGGGACATTTGGAAGAGTCAGCACCGATTTTTTTACTTTCCTAGTAGCTTTTTTTGGTGGCTTAAAATCATCAGAGTTAGTTTTGTACAGATTTACAGCCAGTGGGAATGATGAAACAATATTAGTTTTGTGATCCAATCGTTTTTCTACTACTCTTGAAAGCAACTGAATTCTATCCCCAGTTAGGTACGGAGATTTACATTTACTATTATTTATTTTTCGTTTACTACATTTGCTAGTAGCACTTGATAAGCTACTTTCGGGCGCAAAATGTAATTTATGTAATCGCCAAGAATATTTAGAACTGCGAGCGGAACCAGAAGATTTCGAAGGTACGTTATCACACGACATTTCAGATGAAGTGACTGCCATGTCCGCGAGTTTATTTTATACTGATGGATGGTAAGTAAAAAAAATCTTCTAATCTGTAAAAAACAAAAAAGTCAAGTTATAAATCTCTTAAATGATAGATCTAAATAGGTGTATTATGTACCCGCCTCATTGGTCTAAGCTCTGTAGTCCCAAGCGCTACTGCTGAGTGTGGGGTTCTGAGTTCGATTCCCGGGTCGCGCAGTGTTATTGGGTTTTTCTGTCAGGAGTTTCTCTGTAGATTGCTATCTAGAATCCAGACTGGGGATTGGGGGCTATCAAAATTTGTATGTAAGAATTTTAACGCGCGGTCCGATTAACTCGAGACTCAATATTTATACATTTTTTTTCGAAAATTTACCCCTAACTGCGTGAAAAGGGGTAGTTAAGGTTAATTAAGGTTACACAGGGGAGGATTTCACTGCGTGGCTTGATTATCTCGAAAATTGGTATAAATAATCTTTGAGTCAAGTAATGAACATATCCTAAAAGATTTTTCGAAATTCCACCCCTGTGGGGGTGAAAATCGGGAATACAGTTTATATGAAAATTTTTATTCATTTGGTTAATAAACTTGAAACTTGGCAATATTTGGCTCAGTAAATAATAAATATTGTCACTTAGTTTACAAAAAACCTCTCACAGAGGATTTAGGGCACAAACAGGAAAAATGGGTAAGTAAATATAAAAAAAAAACAATCAAAACTATTCGCGAGCCACATTTATTAGACTAAGAACTTTGTTGCAAACTATCTTAACTAGGCATAAACCATGGTCCATCAGTGAACTACGTTTAAAACGCAGTTCCATTGCTTTGTAGGATGAGTATGCAACGCACGTCGCGTGGATCTATTCATCTGGCTACGTGCGTGTCTAGTGTCTACCAATTCCCTGCAACACATACGGGTCAGCCATACTTTAATATTTTCTTTTAGAGCTATTACGCACAGTCGACTGGTCGACGGCGGCTGTGACTTACTACTATAGTGGTGTTTACGCACTTGGTCGCCGGATGATGCCTATGTTTTGGTCGCAGAGGGACCGAGTCGCCGGCGACTAGTCGGCCCGCCGACCGCCGTCATTTTTCATTACAAAGCAAAACTAAGTACACGCAGCAGCAGTTTGCGCAGTTTCATTACTGCACACACTGCATAGTGTGCGCAGCAATGAAACCGCGCCTTTACAATCTGTCAAACTTTAATAAATTTTCAATCGCTTAAGCAAGCATAAGGTTCAAAGTTGATTGGGAAAATTTGACAGTTTCGGGTAGCTTCATGAGCTAGCGTCTGTACATAAATGAATAAGACGATAATATGGTAACAAATGGGAAACTTTCTGTTCAATACTTACAGATTTTCTCACTATAATTTTGATTGTAGAGACCAAAATAAAACCACTCTCTACATGGAACTATACTTATAGTTATGAATTTATTTCAAAAAGCTATCAAAGAAATTATAAAATAAGGCATTGACATTATCATGTTATTAAAATTTGTTCACTTCGAATACTGTGTCGAATACTTCAAAAATGATAAAAAAAAATAAAAAAATTGGCCGAAATTTTGAATTACCAGTATTATTTTTATCCACTAGGTACCGACTTACTGCCCTTACCTCTTTAGTAAGTTGTTAAATGGGACTGCACTGATTTATACTCTGAATTTCCTTGCGCCATCCTATCTTCCTTGTAAGGCGAGCTGTGCTGGGGCAGCTGCTGCAGGTGCGAAAAACTTCAAGTGCCGAAAATATTCCAATCTTATTGAGAGTTTATTATGTTCGAGCCGCTTGGGGTTGGAACACAGGGCCATGGAGTCCGAGTGCCTATTTGTTTTTCGACACATCACCAAGCGGTTGGTCGACTCTTCACATGACCAGAGGGCCGGCCTATTTTTTGGTCAAAGAATCAGCATCGCCATACATCGTGGCCATGCTGACAACCTTTTGGGCACTTCCTGTTAACAGCAATGCGGACGAATATTTTGATGACAAATGTTTTACCTCTTTTTTTACAAATGAGACGAAATTTATTTGTAAGTAGGTACACACGGCTACACATCAAGCTATACATTTCCAGTTTTCGCTGACCTCGCATTGTATAGGTTTTTCGTACAATTTGAAGTCAGCTTATACTGGTTATGTATAGCTTGATGTGTAGCCGTGTGTACACATACATTGAACATATTATTATTGTTTTAAGGGTTGATTTTTCCAACGCCAAATAATTTTATCGGAGGAATAATTTTGAATTTTTGACAATTCTTCCATACAAAAACTGTCAGACGTCAACTTTATTCTACAAATAAAAATTATCTGTCGATTGAAAAATCAGCTCTAAGTCTGTTATTATTATTGCCATTCAACGTGGCAATGCTGCCAGTCTTCTGGGCACGTTTCCGGATGACAGCGATGCGGATGAGTACTTCGACGCCTAAGTGTCCTTTGGTTTTTTTATTTATTTGTATAGTAGGTTAGTTAGTCTTTTATTTTAGTATCTAGTGTATATAGTTATATTGTAATTATGTGTGTACAGGAATTAATTATTTATTATTATAAATTATATTCCAAAATAAATAGTTTTACCTTACAGTATATACTAATTCCATGTTGCGTACAGAATTACGACCAATGGCATCACTGCACCAATGACTAATAAAACTTAATATGGACTTGTCATACCTACAAAATTAGCGTGTATACCTACAAAAATCGGGCAGTTAAGATGGCCGCCTTTCGTAGGGTTGTAACTGCGAGCAACATGCGCAGCTGATATCGACATTATTTAACCTACATGAATTTGTTTTCTATTATTTATTTAAATTTTTCGAATTAGCCTCGTAATGTAATGCAGCTGAAGTGACAAGAATTTTAGAAGTTGTGGGTGTTTTATCTTTCTTGGTTTTATAAGACCTTGTAACTTGTCACCTTTCTCAAGCTTCATTTAATATCAGAAGGCCAATATTCTCGTAATATATTTACCTACTTACTACAGGTGTAGAGTATTGTTCATACGAGCTTACATTACACACTAACCAGGACCTGCATAGCTATTCACAAAGCTACGATACGGTTTGGTACCGTATCGAACGTCAATGATATCGACGAATTCCTTTAATCGCTATTCACAAATCCGAAACCGTTCAATTTTGACAGTTCATATACGGTATGAAGACATCAATTCTTCCGACAGGTATTTGCTGTCGGAAGTGTTATCGAACAACAAATATTGTTTATAAAAAAGTAATCTACGCATTAAGTGTAGTTTATCTACATAATTTATGTACTTATGTAAAGTTATAATATTGTTTTGACCGCTGCATATAAAATTTAAGGTGGTTACATACGTATCTAAGTACCACTTAAACTCGTTCTAGACTTTGTTTTAAATTATTTGAGTAGATGGAGTACGTGATTTTGCAATCTAGAGACCATCGTCGTGCCCACAGAACATATATACCCTAAAGGGGTCGTGCCGCAGATCAACAGAGGCAGGAGATATTGTCTCTTCATCGGACCCTAATGGATGCGGCGGATCCGTTTGCCGATCCGCGCTTCCAGTCTGTGTACGCCATATTATCAACTAAATAAATCCCTACTTTGGTAGCACGCACTCATTAGCCGCAATCCCAATAGAACTAAAAGAAAATACAGTAAAATGATTTCTTATAGGTACTTATGTGAAAAACTAATTTTTCACTTCATAATTTATCAAAGTTCGGAAAAATTGATAGAAATAACATTATTATTCCAGGTTTGGCAGATAGTTGAATTACGAAGCAAGTTTAATAGAAATCTGGTAAATTTGATTTATTAATAAAATCATTGTTTATTGTTTTTTATTTGTTAATAGTTACTCGATGCATAATCTATAGTTGCTCTTAATGAAACACTCAATAAAAATAATTTATGTACAGACGCCAGCACATCAACCTACACCTAACTGTCAAATTTTCCCAATCAACATTGAACCTTATGCTTTAGCGATAAAATTGAAGATCTATTACAGAAATCTGACAGATTGTAGTAGGTTGATGTGCTGGCGTCTGTACCACTTAAAATTTTCTACCACGAATATCTATTTACTACCATTTTGTAGCGTTCCCCGTATATACACCTATAGTCGGTTGAGAAAAAAACCCTTCCATACGGATCTGTGAATAGCGTTTTACCAGTCCTTCGGTTCAGAAATCAGGTTATCGAAAAAGTGTCATTGTCGATACGATAGTGAATCGTATGTTTGTGAATAGCTATGCAGGAGACTTATGATGTCGTGATTGGCAAAAAAAAATATTATTATTTATTTCCTACCCCGTTGGTCTAGTGGTCGCAAGACCGATTGCTAAGTGTGGGGTCCTAGGTTCAATACTCGGGTCGAAAATACTAGATTGCTAAAAAAATAAATAGTTGCGGTCATCTATTCGACTATATTTAACAGAATATATACAAAAACCATTGAGATCGCGAATCGGCAAATGTATACCTTGTTTAACTTGGCTTGAGACAAAGTATAAACAATCACCACAACCAAAACTAGGTGATGAAAAATTCGAAACACACACACAACTCCTTATTACACAAGAAGATCATACAATTTTTGTCAAAATTATATGATCATATAATAGCAGGATTATATCCATTGCAAGGCTATTAATGGACACTTATGGATTATAATCGATAATAACTCAAAGCATCCGACTATTTACCCAACACTAGCAATCAACCGTTTGACAGCACATCTACCACAAAACACGGCAACATAGAGGAAAAACCCCGGCAGTTAACATGGCGACCGACCACGCATAGAAATGATTTTGACGTCACACAAAAGTGTTGCCAATATTTAGTACTTGACAAACATTTGACGTCTCTCTTTTCATATTATTATGCAGCTCTTGATTAGTTAAAAAGAAACAAAACGCTTTTTGACATGTGTGTGTCGATATGACAGATATTTGTATAACTATTATTTCTATAGTAGAATATGCCGTCTCCATAGTTCTCCCATCTCAGTGCACTGCACCATTGAGGTACAGACGCCAGCACATCAACCTACTACAATCTGTCAGATTTCTGTAATAGATTTTCAACTTTATCGCTAAAGCATAAGGTTCAATGTTGATTGGGAAAACTTGACAGTTAGGTGTAGGTTGATGTGCTGGCGTCTGTACATAAAACATGGAGATGCCGCGTTATTCTATACATACATTTGCTTATACAAATATGAGTGAAATATGATTCAGAATGTGAAATATCATTATGTCTCATTCTTTCTAATGAGATAATTTTATTTGATAAAAGAGACAACAATATTTAAGTTGTTGCTCATTATGGCAATATTTTATCGTGACGTAGTGACAGTTGTAGGTAAGTGCCATAGCAGCCATCTTATGCGCGGAGTTTCATGGTAGTTTTGCTGTCAAATGGTTGTTTATTTTTTGTATTATTGAGGATTGCAAGAAAATTACGAGGATTTTACCTGTTAAAACTGCATGTAAATGTTGGGAAACAGAAACTCAACATGCCTGTGTGTTGTATTGTGAAGTGTGGTGCAAGAAAGAATGAAAATCAACCTCAATTGTCTTTGCACAGGTTAGTAGCCGGTTTTCATGCATTAATACATACAATAATACACATTCGATGATACAATTGTAACGTGATCATGAATTTATGGCTAAAGTATTGATATTTGGGTTCATTTCCGTATAACAGGCCTTTCTATTATATTTGTTAATTCGTTCGTTTGTTTACAATAATATGTCATAATGGAATAGTGTTGTACCGTTGCCGACTTGGCGTAATAGTTTCCGAAACTAGTTCCTCCGCTGAAACGATACCGGTATATTCTGCGATGTTAACATAAATAATCCTGCGTCTTATTCAGTCCGAGTGACCTTGCTAGGTCCGGCCTGTGGTTCACACTTCACAGCACCAAAATCAAAATATTTCACATAAACCTACATGGACACTTTTATGAAACGTCAGAAGCTAGGTGCACGGTTCCAATTGGTAGTTTCCTATGGAGAAGAAACGGTAAGAAACTCAATGGTTACACTTTTAAAATAATTGGCTTTTACAATGTTTTCTATTTTGTTAAGTACTTGTTGACAGGCCTACACTGTCCTCCCCTATCTATTAACATTGAAATTTCAAAAGGTTTTCTCGGCTCCTAAGGGTCGTAACGTGATGTTAAATAGCCTATAACCATCCTGGCTACCAAACGCAAAAATAATTTATGCATGGCATTTTTTTTGCGCGGAACCCTAATTATTTTTCTAAAATAAAGGTAGCCTAAGTTACTCCTTGTAGGGTAGCGGGATCGTCCGAAAGGGTTACCGCTGCCCCGGAACATAAAGGGCTAAGGAAGGAACACGGGTGGGTTTTAGTCAGTAAGAGTCTGACACTCCCTTCCGCTCCACCCAGAGCGGGAGGAGTCATTAGATGATTTCCCATCCACAAAAAAAAAATAAAAAGTTACTCCTTGTAACATATCTGTCAGTGAAAGTCCCGTCAAAATTGGTCCAGCCGTTTCAGATTAGCCGGAACAAACAGACAGACAGACAAAAATAAAAAAAAATGCCATTTTGTTAAAATAGTACTGTTTAGATTTTTATAAGCATTTAGTAAAAAGCTGTTATTTTGACAGTACCAACAGACACTTCAATTTTATTTATTTTTATAGA
Source organism: Hydraecia micacea (assembly GCA_914767645.1). Lineage (NCBI taxonomy): Eukaryota > Metazoa > Arthropoda > Insecta > Lepidoptera > Noctuidae > Hydraecia > Hydraecia micacea. Next base: position 10,977,391 of record OU611788.1, on the reverse strand, counting down.
TAACGGAAAGTAAGATAACCTACTCATCTTTTTCTGTTACAATTACAACGGACTTTGTATACATAATTTATTAGGTATGATCTAAACGTGATAACTAGTAAGACTCGTATTTAGTATCGATACTAGTTATAGTAACACCTATGTTCCTTGATAGACACAACACTAGCAATGGCAGCCATTTTATGAGACAATACCAGTTGTAGGTATGCACCCTTTTTTCGTAGGTATTTCCAGTCCATACTGTTGTATGTCAATGCACTGCACAGACTGTGTTTGACAGGTTCACATGACATATGTTTGACTGTTTGACAGTTTTGACACTGTGTCACTGACACTGACAAATTGTGCGGTTTTGTATTCATGTTTGCATTGTAAATTGTAATCTTCGAGCGATTGTTACTGAATTATAAATTCTTAATAACCGGGAGAGAATATAATATATAGAAAATGTCAGCATCAGAGAGTCAAGAAGAAATAATACAGTATGTGCCGTTTATGTCGTTCGTGCACCCATCCTTCTGGCATACCCTCACGGAGATGAAACTCGACGTAGATAAACTGAACGAGACTACTAAACAGATTTGGGGACGATTTACTTATCGCGGCGACCTAGGAGCTGTTTTCGAAGTCGATGGCACGTCTTTTAACAAGTAGGTTTCGTATTAACAGTACCTAATGTTTCTAGTTTAACAACAGTAGTGGCTTCATTATTTTCATCTACAGCCTTTGCTGTAGTGGGCAACCTATGCAACCTTATTTTGCCCACCGCCCTATTAAGGTTTTTTTTTTTCTAGTGCCTCATTTTTATTACTTACAGTCTGTCGCGATTCTTAAACAGCTATTGCCCCCTAAGACGACCCACTGACCCCGCGATTATATTTAAATGTGTAATTTATATACTTAACCCTTTTTTTTTTTTTGGATGGGAAATCATCTAATGACTCCTCCCGCTCTGGGTGGAGCGGAAGGGAGTGTCAGACTCTTACTGACTAAAACCCACCCGTGTTCCTTCCTTAGCCCTTTATGTTCCGGGGCAGCGGTAACCCTTTCGGACGATGCCGCTACCCCAGCAGGCTTCGGCCCTGGCGGGCCCCTTCCTTAATGCTGACATCTTTTTGACTTAGTCTTAAGATAGGATATATATCGTTTTCACTGGCCCCCTAAGTCTTGAGGGGGCGTTACAGCCCATGTTCAGAACCTATGATCTACAGCAACACAAGATCGCTTTTTCTAGTGAGAATTTGGAAACACAACAAACACTAAAAAGATATTGAAATTCTATTTTCAGAGTGCCAGAACATGAACAGTTATACACAAACGCTCGAGGTACAATAATGAACAAGAATACAATAGAAGAGTTTAAATCTATTGATAAAGCTGCCTTATTGAGCACAGTCGGGAAGAATATATGGGCCGGACTGAAGGAGAAAACATGGATTACTAAGCCTAGTAGTTTATTGAACTTTATCATATTATCATTTGCTGTGAGTTTGTATTTAATTTTAATAATATTTTTATTATTTGTCTGGGATGGCAAGCTTATCAGGCGTTTACGACTGGGCAGGAAAGGTCTGCGCCTTGTGACGGGGACCATCACGGGACACTGCTCACTGAACAAACATTTCCACACTATAGGCATAACGGACAGTCCCCTGTGCAGGGCTTGCATGGAGGCTGAGGAAACCATTGCGCATGTGCTCTTTGAGTGCACAGGTGTCACCCAAATTAGATCAGAGACCCTCGAGACACCCAAATCATACACAGACGTTCTTAATAAACCAGGAGACTTAGTCAGCTTCTGGAGGGAGGTGGACTGGTTGGAATAACCAAATAACCAATGACGGCCGCCATGGCCCACGCGCAATGGTCCATTTGAGGGACTAAGTGCGGAAACCAATTCCATAACATAGAACATATAATTATTTGGCTGCTTGTCTCTGAGTTATGTAGCTACTGTGAGAGGTTTAAATAATGTTGCTGATACCAGTGTAACTGTATTAGTAGTATTAATAAAGATGCTACCCTATCATTTTTATTATACTTGTCACAAACTAAAACCCATCATTAGAAGAAGATGCCTACACCCTTAAACTAGTGAATTTCTTTTTAAAGTAATATTGCTATAGTTGTGTGTACAGCTACTGCTACTTGCTGCCGTTTGCTGCTTCCAAGACACCATAAAGTATGAACCGGGCTATACAATGGATTTCGTGCTCAATATTACATTTTTTTACATTTCAGGATCTCAAGAAATTCCATTACTATTACTGGTTTGCATTCCCCGCTCCCATGCAGCCTACAGTATATGTAAAAGACAAAAGTACAAGTATCATAACAATTTTCAGCACCAAACAGATTGCCGAGCTTGTATGTGGCTATAAATCTCTAGATCTGGAACAACAATGTTTCTTTGCAGTCACTAACGAAAATTACAACATTAGTGTTAAAACATTATCAAGCATATTTGATTTGAAAGAAGGCTCACTAAAAGATGTTGACTTATCCAGTACTTATTTTGTCTTTAATGATCCAAGTAATGGAAGTAATCCTGGATGGCCTTTAAGACTGTTCTTGGCAGTTTTGTTGGATCACTGTCCAAGTTTAGTTGGGGCTGATATTAAAGTGATTGGGCTACGGTGCAATGCTATTGGTAATGTTGAAAATAGTCGATACTTTGCGGTAACAACGTCAAAGGTACTTATTATTTTTGGTAATATTCTGAAACAATTAACTTAACTGCTGTACAAACAGACATAATTTGCAATTTGAATCAATAATTTTCGCTTGGTTCATGTGTTTAATTTATGTTTTTTTTAATGTATTTTTTTATTTTAGGATGTAAAACAGGAACCTTCTACTGTGGGTAATGTGTGGGTGGGATGGGAAAGGAATGATAAAGGAAACTTTGGTCCAAAGCTTGCCAACATGTCAGCATCTTTAGATCCTGTGATGTAAGTTGTTCAACGAGAACATGCAATATTCAAAAGTGATTTTCTCCTAAAGTATCGAAACCACACTATTACGGAATAGGTCTCATCTTAATGTTACAATCTTTATTTCACAAGAAAATCGCTTTTGAATCTTGCGTAATTGTAAGGTATTTATGCTCGTGACTGTGCCTAGACTTTAATATGCTACGTCGGGCATTAGTAAACTGTCACACAGTTATAATATTTTTATCTGACGCGCTTTATATGTGTTAACCAAGTGTACAAACACGCTGCGAATGCTCCTGCGCTTGCACACACATTCACAAAGTTTTTGTACACTTGGTAACTACAAGTAAAGCGCGCGTCGCTTCGTGAAATAAAAATAATATTACAGAGACAACGCTCTACAAGGTTACTATAGGTATTTACAGTCCGGTTAGTACTATGATTGATATGGGAATTTATGAAAGCCACTTGTTTCATCTTTCCCTCCTAAATTCCAGACTGGCTGATACAGCGTCAGATCTGAATATAAAGCTAATGAAATGGCGTCTAGTTCCGGACATAAACGTGGACATCATGAAGAGTACTAAGTGTTTGCTCCTTGGAGCTGGGACCCTCGGCTGTCATGTCGCTCGGAACTTATTGGTAAGACAAAATAATCATCACCATTCTCTTGGCCATAACCCAATTTACATATTTGTGGTCGGCGCAATAATATATGACGTCTTCTTCTTCTTCTATACTTCTCGATGATTACCAATCACGCCTCTGTAGTCACCCCCTTTCTTAAAACTTTACATAGGGTGACAAAATGGCGGTCTTGTCGCTAAACGCGATCTTTTGGCCTAGCTATGGCTTCATTGGCTACACACACTTTACATTCATAATTTTCTTTAGTTCTATCTTGGGTGAAACCTTCTATAACTGAACTCAAATGTTTTTTTCCAGGCATGGGGCTTCCGTCACATAACATTTATAGACAACGGCAAAGTGTCGTACTCCAACCCGACGCGACAGGTACTATTCAATTTTCAAGACTGCCTCAATGGCGGTCTGAAGAAAGCTGAAGCGGCTGCAGATAACCTGAAAAATATTTTGCCTACTACTGTGAGTATTAAATCTTTTTATTTATCAGTAACTAAGTGAGTTGCCCCTGCTTCGCACGGTTTTTATGACTTGAAAAAACATTGTGATTTCTTTATTATTGTAAGTTTAATATTAATGTATTACTTATACATATACACCTTCCCGAAACGTGCTTCCCCTTTAAATACCTACTTTAAAAGATGGCGAAGACCGTATCAAAATCCGGTGTGAAGTTTAGAATAAGAGAAGTATATGTATAGGTCCCTAATATATACATAGATTTCCAGATAGCTTGTGAGTTTCTCCAGGTTATGGGTTCGACCTATAGTTTGTGTAAAGGAGTCTTCTAAGGTGTGTCCGCACTGACACCTCGGTAGTTTTGTTAGCGGCATTGTTCTAATAAGCACCACCCTTTCGAATCACTATAGTTGTTCGCGAATCGCAAATGGCACCTTGTTTTTTCTTCTTTATATTCATGTAATTCTTTTGTGGATTGTGCTATTTATTTTCTGTGTGCTGAATAAAATCTAACAACGTAAACGCTTCCAGAATGCAGACCAACGCGCAACTTTTACTAGCCTGCGGCTTTCATATTATAGCTGTTATTTTTCATAATTACTTACATTTATTTTATTTCATCTCTATGTTACTTAGTAATACATTTTATTTCGCTTCATTTCTAGGTAAGCCAAGGCATAGTGGCACACATTCCGATGCCTGGCCATCCGATTGGAGAGTCATTGGAGGAGGAAACGATAACCAACATCAAACTTATCACGGAGGCCATCGCTGAACATGATGTGATATTCCTTCTGTTAGATACTAGAGAAGCGCGGTGGCTTCCAACACTTTTAGCAGCTCATTACGGAAAGGTATAATTTGAAAATGTTTTGTCTTTATCTTGCAACTAGCTGACCCTGACGACGTTTTCCTGACCAAATTTCAATTATTCATACAAAAAGTCAGTGTTTCACAAATTGAAAATTTTTCGATAAACTTCTCACAGTACATTGCTCAGTACATTTTGACTAGTTAGGCGAACATAAACGACTAAACAGCAGATTTTTTTTCGCAATTTCAGGTTTGGTCCCATAGTAAAAGTTGTTTGTTATCATGAGTACAATCACGTGTTTAAGTATCGGTCACTAATTATCAGTCACCCTATATAGATAAATTTGTAAAATATCTAGAGAAATATCAGCGGAAAGAAGTCTTAACTGCTGAACATAGCCTTCTTCCAAGCGTCGCCACAAAATCCTTACCTTCACTTGATCGTCAGTCCAGGTCCACCCAGTGGCGAGCCACCACATTCGGCAAAAACGAAATAAATTACAATAATTTCCCTACCCCTTTACAATCTTTTCTGGTTCTGTTGCTTGTTCCAATCTTCTTCTTTTTAGTCGATGGTACATGTTAATATATTACTATGTTCGATGAGTTGGGCCCAGTAAGTGGCGACGCCAATCGCGGCATCGGTAGGGTTTTTAGGTCTTTAGAAGTGCAGGTTAAAGTCCAGTTTAGACACTAACATACGGGACATGGTTTGGTCAGGAGCACCGCATTGACAATGAGATCCAAATTAAATGACCTAATGTAATGTTAATTTTATTTCCACAGATAGTGATAAACGCGGCGTTAGGATTTGACAGCTACCTAGTGATGCGCCACGGCGTCGGAGGCTCTAATCCAGAAGAACCCACATCTGTAAACACTGCCTGGATCGCTGGCGAAAACCTTGGGTGCTACTTCTGCAATGACGTCACTGCGCCTGGCAATGTGAGTGTGTAACAAATTACTATAGATTTTCATTTTTTTTTTTGTGACAGATGTATAAAGTTGTGGTAAGTATATGGTGTTTTAAAAAAACGACACGACGAAGAAGAAAAAGAAAAAATATTGTATGTGGCAGTATGTGCAGCCTTGCAAGGCGTACAAATATTGCTTACAGACCCGTATAATATTTAAAAAACTACAGTTACTATAGCTAAGTAACTGTGTAGGTTTTAACAGCTCGGCACGTAAATAATAATGTTGAAGATGGTCTACCTTATAGTCGCGGACGCAAACTGCGATGCTCTCAAGTCACAATACTTAGCAGAAGAATTTGTCTTTACAGGCATAAATAGTAGGGTCAGTTCTTGCCTGTAGGTACTTATGAACAATGGCTGAGAATTGCTTGTATAGTTTCCTCTATGTATGTCATCCGCCGCGGATGATCCGCGACGGATAGTAGTGATACCATTGTTTTTGATTTACGTTACCGTTCTCGACACGAACGAAAATTATCATTGTAGGTCCACCGCATAGCTATTCACAACCACTCGATACGCTTCCGTACCGTATCGAACATCAATCAATGTTATCATAGGAGTCCTCTAAACGTTGTTCACAAGTGCAAAACCCGAAATTTTTATCAGTTTTAAGGGCTGGTTTTTCAATCATCTGATATTTTATTCGAGGAATAATTTTAAAATTTTGACAGTGATTTCATACAAAAACTGTCAAACGTCAATTTTATTCCTCAAATAAAAGTTATCAGTGGAAAATCAGCCGTAAATCAAATAGACAATCGCTATTCTTCCGACAGCTGTTTGCTGTCGGGGGTAAGTCATTATCAGATTATCGAAATGTGACTTTTCGATACGATAGGCTGTCGGATGGTTGTGAATAGCCATGCTGATCTATTTTATTTTATTTCTATTTCAGTCGCTAAAAGACCGCACGTTAGACCAGCAATGTACGGTAACAAGGCCGGGTGTGGCAGCTATTGCAGGTGCGTTGGCAGTTGAGATTCTAGTCGGGTTATTGCAACATCCACTAAGGTAAGTCCAATAAATGTTTGATACTCTATTATACTCCACCCAAACCTTTTACATACTGAACGAATTAATTTTTAAGATGTAGTCTGTCTTAGGTCGCAAATTTGAGCTGCGTTTCTTGCAGCGTGCAGTCAGGCGTTTAATCGAACTGTCCATGTAACGCCTCACTCCACGCTGCTAAAAACGCCCCTCCGAATTTGCGGCCTGTTTTGTAACCTACTAAATAAATACCGGTAAACTTACTTATCTAGCACACAACTCCAAACAAATTCTGATCCCCTTTTTACCGTTTTTGATAGTCCATGTGAAAAAGCTTCACAGGCTTTTATAAAACAATGGGAAAATTATATGACAGCCAGTCTTTAGGTATTGTTTTGTTTACTTAGCATCGCATATACATGTTACTTATTTTGCAGGGTAAACGCACCAGCCGTATACAATCTAAACAGCGACACAGAGGACATACCTCCAGAGTTCCAAGGCGTGCTCGGTCCCATACCCCACACTATAAGGGGCTATCTAAACTCGTACCAAACGTTAACACCAACCTGTGCCAAGTTCAAGCAGTGCATAGCCTGCTCTGATGTTGTGATAAACAAATATAGAGAGGAGAATATCGAGTTCCTGCTTAAAGTTTTCAATAGCGGGAACTATTTGGAAGAGGTGACCGGGCTACATGAGTTGCATTTGTCGGCTGAGATGACTGATGTAAGTGGAATCACAAGTAATCACAACGCTACAAGGAATATTTTTGCGCGTTGCCAAAATCGGAACTAACGCCGCCATGTTGTTTTGTTAATACAATTATGTGTTAATCATAAATGTGTATAGTCCGATGAAAACTATATTGCTGCTCGGAACACGCGGCGAGTCGCGGCGCAGTAACAAGTTCACGTGTCAGTGGAGGTGAGGAGTGCGGTACTGCGCAGCAAGTAGCGTACTTCAGAGCCGCCATAAAGTTTAGCGCTTACTATACTAACAACGCCCCCTGTCAATGTCATTCAGGCACCAAAAGATCCTTTTTTGTTGTACCTTTGCTCTATTGATGTGTTCTACGAATGGATTGTCTTCCCATCATTATATTCCATAGATTATGTTGTCTTCCAAATACTGGGAAGGGATGCTCAAATTCTCATTACAATATTCTTGATCAATTTGAAGATTGTTGAAATGACAATGTATCGGCAACCTTACGAAAGGGGATGGCACAGTCTGGATGCGGAAGACAGGGTGATGTGGCGCAGCCTGGGAGAGACCTATGTCCAGCAGTGGACTGCGATAGGCTGAGTTGATTGATTGAAAATGGCTAGAGCAGCAAATATGTATAAATAGAAGACTAGAATATTTTTAAATAAGGATTGACATGTGAATTCATTCGATTTTTTTCACAGATACTGACTTTTTCGGATGAAGATGAAGACTAAAATGAAATAATTCCAAGTTTTATGTATATTCTAAAGCTAAGTTTTTTGTCATACATACATTTTAATCTTGTGCATTTAAAAGTGTTGTAAGTACTTATTAAAGGCTCAGTTAATCAATTAACTATTTATTAAATAATAATTAAGCCTATTACAAGCACAAAAAGCAGCTTTATATGTTGTGATATTTATCTTTAGATCGAATGTCGTACCGAGAAATAAAAGTCATTGAAAACATCTAACGTTATTTTTATTTCTAGAAAATATTATAATTAGGGCTTTTTCATTGTCAGTCTGATGGCTGGCAGTGACTTAGGAGTGGGTAAATGTATTTCTTTCACTGGTTTAGGGGGCTTGATCTTCCTTCCGTGACGACCAGACTTTCGTTGCCAAAGACCGGAGCGAGGTCTGTTTCCGAGCCATCTGTTACGCTGTGGAGAACCTATTGGTGTATCCCCGTGGTCTACGTTTGAGAGGCGACCTGAAAATATTTTTTGTTGAAATTCTGTGCTGCATAAAGATTTTTTTGTGACCTGTTTGCTGGTAATTTTTTAATCTTCTTCAAAAGTCTTTTAAAAGTTTAATTCAAGAAGCTGTAAATAAAAAATGCTCTTTTGTGTTATCTTACCTACAACAGCCATACAATGTTGATTAAAACTGAACAACCTCTTGGAAGGCATTTGTACTATGATGCGGTCATCTTGTCTTCTCAAAATGGTTCCAAATGTACCTGCAGCATGAATGTAAAGACCGCCTTGACCTGTAAATAGATTAACATTTATTTATATTTATATTTACGACTGCGATTTGTTCATATGATAAATCTATCATGAACAAATCGCAGTCGTAAATATTATTATTTCACTAAATACATATATAAATTATATTTTTAAATATTAGAATATAAAACATTTAAAAATATAAAAAATAGTATCCCACTGGTATCGGGAACAGGGTCCAAGCTACCGGCGGTCAGGGCTCCAGAGAGAGGAACCTCCTGACAATGCGATCCTTGTCCAGAAGTACTGCTTTCTGAATCAAGCCCTTGATCCAGCTGCTCAACGAGAGCCTCCTCAAGTTTTGGTCGAGGCTCTTTGCTATCAATCCATTGGCTGTAACGACTATCGGCACAATGATTGCTGAGTCAACATCCCACATGGCGACAACCTAGCGAGCTAAGTCAAGATATTTGATTTGTTTATCTTTCTCGGCTTTCACGACGTTCTCGTCATGTGGGACGGTTATGTCAACAATCATTGCGCGCCGCTCTAATCGATCCATCACCAACAATAGTATTATTATTATTGATCAATCGATCAAGGCTGATAGAGATGCCTATGGGGGTTATCTTTTGAACCCAGGGAACATGGACTTCTTCTGGTGCCTCTCCAAATATTATTGTTTCTAGCATAAGTGTATTGTATGCAAGACTGTGCTCTTTTGAGACCTCAAAGGTCAAAATGTTTTTTGTGTATTGATTTTTTATGTGAAACTTCATAGTGATTCGATAACTTGAAAATTGGACGAATATAAACTTGAGAGTGAAATTTCAAGGATGCTTCACGTTTAGGGACATGTTGTTACATGAGAGAGAAGAAAGATATAACTCTCTGTCTCTCACACTAAATCACTCTTATTCTTTATTTTTGAAGAAGTTTCACTTCACATCAAAATCCTTAACATGATTATGTTTTAGATATAAATCTGAGAAGGTGTTTTGATTTTAAAAGTTTTTCCTTGGTCAAATTTCTCTGCTTACCTGGTTCTTTTTCTATACAATGTACAACAGTTCCACTTGGGAGCGCCCCTAATACATAAGCATCTCCTTCGTTTGCTCTTACTGAAAACAAAACATGTTTTTTAACAATAGTAAAATAAGAAAACATATACTAATATAAAGCTTTTTGTTTACACAAGCGAATGTCTGGAAATAACAGTTGGGATTCAAAAAAAATTAGAGCAAAAAGAAATAAGGCAAACAGAAGCGAAAAATAAATAAAAGTACAGGCGGGCGATGGAGTAGCGGTCGGAGCCGAAATGTCACGCGGACGAGGCCTTAGCAGAAGCTAGCACATACATAAATTCAATAGCAGTATTAGCAGTTGGGAATTTTGAACTATTTTGCTAACTTTTATGTAATTTGATAACATTTTGCTAATGAATAATATAAAACTATCAAAGATTTTTACAAAATATAAAGTTATTTGCCTTACCTGGTATCCTAGGCAATATGCGAGAAGACTTGATGATATCACCTGCCTTCATATTCACTGTGGCCAAAATATATTTGAGTTTGTCACCAACAGCAACTAAAGCTATGTGTGCTGTCCTGCAACCATCTTCCATAACCTGTAATTAAAGGTATTATAGAAAAGAATAGTATTATTTCAAGTTTGAAATGCAATCTAATATACAGCACTTATCAGAAAGGTGTGGGTCTTTAAGGATGTGGTACAGACCATCAAACTGAAAAACTTTGTCCATGGGATCAACATCGTAATTGGGGAAAATTAGCAGCTGTCCTGTAAATTTGGTTTGAGTAGGTATTGAAGTTTTGTAGAATGTTGGTTGTATAGAGAGAGTTGTTTAGATTGATGGTCTGTATACACCCTTAAATTTGATTATCTTAAGAGGTTTAGGCATACATTATAATATATAAATTAAAACAAAGTCTGGTTAGTTACACCATTTAAAACTGAAGAACTGGACCGAGGCTGGACCGATTTTTATGAACTTTGTTTTTTGGATTTGTCTTTGCCCCAAATAGCAGAATAACTAGAATCTGGGGAAAACTTCATAAAAAGAATTCTTAATTATTAAGATAATTCGTTTTTATTGATTCTAAGGCGGTACGAAGTTGGCCGGGTCAGCTAGTTTTATGATAAACATCAATATGAGCTTTGCAGCTTACTACTCCCTGTATTAACTCACCTGAATTACTTTCTCTTCTTGTGGTGGTCCCTCAGTTGGACCATCTCTGACCCAATCTATCCAGTGGTACTTCTGTTTGATACCACCACCAATGCCCTTTGCTATAACTCGACCTGTAAGAAGATGTTATCAATGTAAATCGAATATAATTATGTATACAATATGTAATAGTTAATATGGGCTAGTAGCCACAATTCCATGTCAAAACTCGTATTTTGCGTACAGTGAGTAATACTATTATATTATTCAATATTGATTGTGGCTACTAATAATAGCAATAACAGTAGGTATCCGCGAAGTAATTTGGCTCAAATTAAACTTTATGATCATCAGTTTTCTTAATAAGTATCTACCCAAATTACTTCGTACTCACCGGATTCAGGATCTCTCCCAGCGAGGTTTGTAACGTCTAAAGGCTTAACAGTGTATTCTTCAGGGAAATGCACAATTCGTCTGTAACTCTTGCCTAATCCAGGTTTGGGCTTGTCAATGTCGGGTCTACTGGCAAAATTTACAGCAGCCACATGAATAGACCTCCTAGCAATTAAATTAGGAGTGATGACTAGACTAGCAAACAATCTATTTAACGCCATTTCTTTTACTTTTTATTAAATAATTCTAGAAAATATGAGACTACAACATAACCTCAACAAATGCGATTGGGAACAAACGAAATGTCACTGTCAAGTGTCACATATATTTGTTGTCATTGTCAATGTCAACAGAGAAATAGCTTTTCACAAAGCTATGTCAATGATATCGACAAATTCCAAATTCCTATAATCGCTCACAAATCCGAAACCTAACTGTCAAAATTGTACAGACGCCAGCACATCAACCTACACCTAACTGTCAAATTTTCCCAATCAACATTGAACCTTATGCTTTAGCGATAAAGTTGAAAATCTATTACAGAAATCTGACAGATTGTAGTAGTTTGATGTGCTGGCGTCTGTACAATTCAGTTCCGTTGTCAATGAAAAGGAAAACGTTAAATAAATCGGGTTCTAAAGTCGCGTCCCGTCCCCACTAGGGCCACGCGGCTCCGTGAGGCCGAAGCCGAACCGCTCGACCGAGACTCGTGAGTTCTTATAATGGGGACGCGTTGCAAACAATAGCAAAACCTTCACGAGGCCGCGCCGGGCCTCGCGAGGCTTTGAGGGTTTCAGCCTATAGATAGTTACTTTACTCTTTGGCCTATAGTAAATAATTATGTTCCTTGGTTTCAGGCATTGACATACAAAAGTATGGACTGGAAATACCTACGAAAAAAGGGTGCATACCTACAACTGGTATTGTCGCATAAAATGGCTGCCATTGCTAGTGTTGTGTCTATCAAGGAACATAGGTGTTACTATAACTAGTATCGATACTAAATACGAGTCTTACTAGTTATCACGTTTAGATCATACCTAATATTATGTATACAAATTCCGTTGTAATTGTAACAGAAAAAGATGAGTAGGTTATCTTACTTTCCGTTATCTATAAAAATAAATAAAATTGAAGTGTCTGTTGGTACTGTCAAAATAACAGCTTTTTACTAAATGCTTATAAAAGTGTAAACAGTACTATTAACAAAATGGCATTTTTAAACTATTGCATAGCTTTTATCTTGGGCTTTGAGCGCGGCGACCGAATGAAGAAATTCCGTAACGAAAATAAACCTAAGCATCGTCTAACGTCGTATCAGTTCGGCAGACTTCGGCAAGGTGTTTGTGTGCGTTGCTATGCAATAGCTTTACCGCGGCAGTCCCCGAGTGCCACACGTATTTTTATTTTTGTCTGTCTGTTTGTTCCGGCTAATCTGAAACGGCTGGACCAATTTTGACGGGACTTTCACTGACAGATATGTTACAAGGAGTAACTTAGGCTACCTTTATTTTAGAAAAATAATTAGGGTTCCGCGAAAAAAAATGCCATGCATAAATTATTTTTGCGTTTGGTAGCCAGGATGGTTATAGGCTATTTAACATCACGTTACGACCCTTAGGAGCCGAGAAAAACGAACGCTAAGCGAAAACGAAATAATAGCGCGGGCGGGCGATGCAATGCGGCCGGTCGGGGGACGAATGAGTTTTATTAATGTGGCTGTTATTTTAGTATACTGTGTATCTTACGACTTCTATGCGAAGTCGCGGGGCATAGCTAGTCTGAGAATAAAATCCATGTCATGAAAAAAAAAACTTGCTTGCAGAAAATGTGCTTTCGCATATTTTACCTCTGGATTGGAATGCCAGAGAGCAGTAGTTTCTGGGAAGTAGGTATGCGGACCCTAGTGAAAAACAAGATAATCACTAGGGGGAATGGGATGGGATGTTTATCTATACTAATATTATAAAGAGGTAACATTTGTTTGTAAGTTTGTATGTAGGGGGTAATCTCCGGAAGTAATGAACCAATTTTAAAAATTGTTTCACTGGTAGAAAGCTACATTATTCGGGAGTGCTATAGGCTATAAATTATAAAGATATCATGCATATTAGCCGAACTATCTCAATTTTTGTCTAGCCAGGCGGAAAAAAATAGCTCTTACAACAGAGTTATTTGCATGCGCTGCCTTAACAGTTGTATATAATTGAAAACAATGTATGGCAACTTGGTCCGCTTTGAATAGTTCTACAAAAAAGTCCGGAACACCATGTTTCTATCTTTTATATTTTAGCAGATATAGTAGCTTTTATGTGTTAAAAAAAGTATTTTTCGACGTACTTACCTTTGGACGATTTTTTAAACAGCAAAATATTAAACCTTATCGAAAAAAATATTATTATGATCACAAGAACATCGCAGAGATACGATTTGCCCAATACAGTATGTCAATTGGTTAAATAGTTTCGAAGATAATATAAAATTACTAAATCGGAAAATGCCGCCGCGCGCCGTCCATTCACGAACCGCATTAGAACATGCTTTGTACGGACGTTTTATCCATTTACCCATAGATGGCGTTGTGCATAATGACCCTCTCCAGTTATTATTTAACTTTCGTCGTTAGGTAGGTGAGTTGTACGCACTAAGTAGTTGGTTGGATGTCGTTGGTCTTTAAAATTGTTTTGGTTGCTCGGTTTCTTAAAACACAAATACTACTTCGTTCTCATTCTTCGAGTTCGAAGCTGTGGTATTTCTGTTTTTGGGATATCGAACAGTTTCAGCGATTGTTTATCATGCCTAAAAGGAAATCACAACTTTCCCGTCAGACATCCCAGACAAGAGCAGCTCGAGTACGCCGTACGGAAGAGTCTGCTCTTGAAAATCATCAGCGCCTCTCGAGGAATAGAGAAAATATTTCGCAAGCACGCGCTGGGGAATCTAGCGTCTCAGTGATTTAAGGCAGCATGTCTCTGCAACAAGGGATAGGGAGTCTAGCGCTGAGCACTCGCAGCGGCTCGCTAGGCAAACTGTGAGAACATCGCAGGCCCGTGCTCGGGAATCTAGCGCTCAACTTGCGCAGCGTCTCAGTGATTTAAGGCAGCATGTCTCTGCAACAACGGATAGGGAGTCTAGCGCTGAGCGCTCGCAGAGGCTCGCTAGCCAAAGCGCGAGAACATCGCAGGACCGAACCACACTCATAATTTCATCACAAGTTAAAATGTTTACCGCCCAACGAAGTGGGCACGGGTCAGCTAGTATTATTATAATTATGTGTTAATGAGTGGTGGAGTAAAAATAAAATTAAAATTAAGTTTTTACCTTTGTTTATTGGTGTGATAATGATTCAAGTACAACGTTTGATTAGTAAAGTAGGCTTACAAAAGCAACTATTACCACTGAGTTGGGAGAACTATGGAGACGGCATATTTTTAGATTCCCAATAAAATGAGCATAGCTGTTCTGCGTGAAAAACAAAATAAATCGGAGTCGACCTGTCCATTGAAGTTGGAGTTGCCGGAAGATAATTTAACCGAAAATGTACAGACGCCAGCACATCAACCTACTACAATCTGTCAGATTTCTGTAATAGATTTTCAACTTTATCGCTAAAGCATAAGGTTCAATGTTGATTGGGAAAATTTGACAGTTAGGTGTAGGTTGATGTGCTGGCGTCTGTACAATCTGTAAAGGTAAACTAATCAGTTTTTTTTTTCCCAAAAAAATGTTAAATATTATTTTATATTATTTGTTCTCTTAGTTCCCAACTCGGTATTCACATCAGGTATTTTAAAGTCAAATGAATATTAATAGATACATAATCAAATTTGATTGTTTTTTTTATTTTTATTAACAGAGGGATTAAAAAAAACTATTATGATGATGTTACTAGTTCTAGTAAACTTTTCAAGGGGACTTTGGACATGTTTTTTTTTAATCCTATATTGATATATATTTCTATGTTTCAGATCCAGCAACAAAATGAGCAAATAAAGTATCTCACAAAGAAATGTGATTTACTACAGCGAAAAGTGAAAAGTTTAAATGAGACGGTCCGGAGACGGGATGGAAAGATTGCTCATTTTTCTAATATTATACAAGACCTTAAGAAAGGTAAATTCATAAATAATGAAGAAACTTTCATTTTGGAGGAATGTGCAGGACCGGAAGGTTTTTTAAAACGGCAAATTGCCAAATCTAAAGGTCTACCTTTAGAAAAAAAGTACTCGGAAGAAATAAGAAAATTTGCCCTTACGCTTCATTTTTTTTCTCCCAAAGCGTATGATTTTATAAGGACCTACAACACTTGTTTGCCACACTCTCGCACTTTGAGCAAATGGTACCAAAATGTAAATGCTGAACTTGGCTTTACAAAAGAAGCTTTTGAATCATTACATAGAAAAGTTGTAGAAAGTTTTCACCCTGTGATTTGCGCCTTAACACTAGATGAGATGGCTATTAGAAAATGTCTAACCTGTGATCCAAAGACACAAAAGTTTTATGGTCGAGTTGATTGCGGTCATGATGTTAACAGTGACAGTGTGGAAGAAGCCAGCCAATGTTTGGTATTGCTAGTAACATGCATTAATGATTCATGGAAGTTGCCAATTGGATATTTTTTTATTATATCGCTTACCGGAGAGCAGAAGGCTGTCCTTGTGCGGACAGCAGTACAACTCTGCCAAGACGCTGGAGTCAAAGTGGTTAGTATCACCTGCGATGGTCTGGCTGGTAACTTTAGCATGTTCACATCTTTGGGCTGTAATGTTCTGAACAACCAAACAACGACAAAATTCGAAAGCCACGACAGCCCAATCTATATATTCATTGACCCATGTTATTGTATCAAATTAGTCAGAAATGCTTTTGGGAAATTACGGGTCTTTATTGATTCAATGGGTCGGGAAATTAATTTTAAATATTTGGAGCTGCTTCTAGATTTACAAGAACAGAAAGGTCTTCATCTGGCGACTAAAATAGGAAAAGCCCACATTTTGTTTGAAAAACAAAAAATGAAGGTGAAGCTCGCTACACAATTACTCAGCAGCTCTGTGGGAGATGCTCTTGAATTCTGCTGCAACAAATTAAAAATAAAAGAGTTTGAACTCTGCAGTGGCACTGTAAACTTTATTAATGTCATGAACGACGTTTTTGATGTACTCAACAGCCACTCGATTCGACCACCGGGTTGGAAGAAAGCCATGTGTCCGCAAAACATTGGCTTTATAAAAGCATTGTTTGAAAGTGCTAGTAATTATATAAATAGTTTAAAACTTCCTTCAGGGGAGTTGTTAGTAAAATCACGTAGAAAAACTGGATTTATTGGCTTAATTATTGACATGAAAAGTGCGTTGGCACTTTACGAGCATTTGGTTGAGGGTACATGCATATTAAAATATATCCCACTATATAAAATTAGCCAAGACCACCTGGAACTATTCTTTTCGGCTATTAGAGCTGGGGGAGGGTTTAATAATAACCCCACACTCCTCTTTGTTACACAAGAAGATCACACAATTTTTTTTGTTAGTAATTATTGTTTTGATATATTTTACAGAATATCTTTTTATAAGAGTAGTCAAATATTGTTCAGGCTTTGTTTCAAGCCAAACTGAATAGGGTAGGCATAGTGGTGGTAGTAGGACGTAGGACGCCTCTCAGCCAGATGGACCGACTATCTGCAGGCGGCCGGGTCAGATTGGATGCGGAAGGCGGGAGACCGGGTGTTATGGCGGGATTTGGGAGAGGTCTATGTCCGGCAGTGGACTATGATAGGCTAATTACAAAAAAAAAACATTTAAGTCTTTAAGAGGTTAGGTATGTTGCCAGTCACGATATCATAAGTCTCCTGGTCGGTTAGTGTGTAAGCTCGTATGAACAATACTCTACACCTAATTAGGTAAATATATTACGATAATATTGGCCTTCTGATATTGAATGAAGCTTGAGAAAGGTGACAAGTTACAACGTCTTATAAAACCAAGAAACATAAAAAATCCACAACTTCTAAAATTCTTGTCACTTCAGCTGCATTACATTACAAGGCTAATTCGAAAAATTATAAATAATAGAAAACAAATTCATGTAGGTTAATGTCGATATCCGCTGCGCATGTTGCTCGCAGTTACAACCCTACGAAAGGCGGCCATCTTAAGTTCCCGATTTTTGTAGGTATATACCTATTCATTTCTAAACAATATTAGCTTGTTCAAAAACTGTCTATGTGATACTTTTTCAGACATTCTTCGACCGTGATATCTAAATCTTATATCTAGGAAGGTCTTAATTATTGATTTAATGAGGAGTAGCTTATGGTTACTGTTATGCTCGGGATCAGAGTCTGCATGAAAAAAAGTATTTAAATCATAAAATTCACACATGAATTTAAAAATGTACAGATAATACAGCTCCGGTTTCGATTTTTTTTCTAATTGAGTTTTAATTATTTTCTCTGTCTTTTTTAATATACCTATGACACTAGAAGAAGCATATTTGAGTCCTCCTCTTGATTTTATATAAATCAGGCTATTGATTTCTTCCTCTCCGATCAATAACGATACACAGACATCGCATTTGATCGTACGCATTAACTTTCTTGTAACGAATCCAGATATGTATTCTAAGACCCTATCTGTGTACGCGTCAGCATCTGTATTTAAAATGCATTCCGTATATTCATCATATAAATCACTGTGATCCTCTGTGATCTCTACAAAACTTTTTTTATCAGTTAGCTCGTTTAAAGCTAGTATAGGATTTTTACTGGAGCAAGTCAATATATTGACTTGTTCCAGTGGAGTGCAATTCCCGATGCCATCATCCCTGATCTCAGCTCTCACAAGCAGCTTTTTATAAGCCGCACGAAATTGAATGGCATTGGGATTGTTGTTGAAACCCCCTCTTGCTCTCACAGCCGAGAAGAAGAGCTCGATATGATCTTGGCTGATCTTGTACATTGGTATATATTTCAGCATTTTTGTGTCTTCCACCAAGTAACTATATAGTGCTAATGCACTTTTCATGTCTATCAACAATCCAATGAAACCAGTTTTTCTGCGGGAATTAATTAAAAGTTCACCTGAAGGTAGTTTTAAACTTGTGAGATATTTAATCGCACCTTCAAATAGAGCTGATATGAAACCAATGTTGGCAGGACACATCGCTTTTTTAAATCCTGGCGGGCGTATGGAATGGCTGTTTAACACATCAAACACGTCGTTCATAATATTTATAAAATTGACAGTGCCACTACATTCCTCAAATTGTTTCAATTTTAATTTACTGCGGCAATACTCTAGGGCATCTGCTACTGAGCTACTGAACAATTGTGTCGCCAACTTCACTTTCATCTTTTGTTTGTGGTAGAATACATGCGGCTTTTTAATTTTATTTGCAAGATGTAGGCCCTGTTTTTCTTGAAGATCTAGCAAGTTTTCTAAAAATGTAAAATCTATCTTTCGACCAAATGAGTCAATAAATACTCGAAGCTCACCAAAAGCATTTCGAATTAATTTTATTGCGTGGCATGGGTCGATAAAAGCGTGGATGCGAGTGTCACCGCTCTCAAAACTAGTACAGTCTTGGTTTTTTAAAATATCGCAGCCAAGAGAAGTGAACATGCTAAAATTTGCGGCAGGTCCATCGCACGTAATGCTAACAACTTTTACACCCACGTCTTCACACAATTTTAGAGCCGTGCCCACGATGATACTTTTTTGCTCGCCTGTGAGGGATGTTATTAAAAAATAACCAATAGGTATTTTCCATGAGCCGTTGATAGACGTTAACAGGACTACTAAGGCTTGACTGGCTTCTTCAACACTGTCATTATCCAGGTTGTGGCCATGATCAACTCTACCATAATATTTCTGAGCTCTTGGTTCCCAAGTCAGAGACTTTCTTATGGCCATTTCGTCAAAAACCAAGGAGCATATCACAGGATGTGCACTTCCTTGCACTTTAATTTTTAAAGTTTCAAATGCTTCTTTCGTGAATCCCGGTTCGCAATTCACATGTTCGTACCATTTGCACAAAGTTCTTGTATGAGGTAAGCATGTATTGTAAGTCCGCCTTATATAATTATAGGCCTTGGGGGATAAAAAATGCAACGTTAATGCGAACTTTCTGATTTCTTCAGAGTATTTGTTAGGTGTAGGTAAACCTTTGGATTTATTAATTTGTTTTTTTAAGAAGTCTTTAGGTCCCGCCAAATCTTCTATCACAACAGCCTGTTCCATGCTGATACAATTTTTTCTTCGAAGGTCTTCTACAACGTCATTCAAATTGGCAATTTTTTTGTTTTTCTTTCGAATCCTTTCGTTAAGGCGTTTAATTTTTTGCTGTTGCTTGACACATTTTTCTTTTAAAGTTTTAATCTTTTCAGTTTCTACAACCTGAAAAATAATTTATAACTACTTCAATCATCAAGTTACGTCGAAAATGCTGCTTTGTAATATTTAAAGATCCTAAAAATCCATTGTATATTTATATTTTGGCACGAAGATCAGGAAACGTGCTGAGAAATCATTGAAAGGTGGGAATTTGACACTTGTAGTACAGCTACGGAACAGAGAGGATACGTCATTGATACGGTAACCACACTAATTTATAAGTGAGAATTCAGCGTGATGTTATTTTCGTAAGAACCTCTATTAATATGTTATCTTCAAAAATGTTGTACTTTGAAAGAAGGCCAGCGAACCGTTAGAGTCACCTCCTTCCTAAGTAGATACATACCTCTTTGTGCACTGTTTCAACAATTCGATGGGGTGACTGCAATGGAGGCACTACAGTAGATGTAAAAGAAACAACAGATTTTTTAATTTTGCTCGTTTCACACAAAACAGATGACTCTTGAAGCAGTTTTTTGTCGGGTGCCTGAAAAAAATAAGTACTAATATTATGATAAGCAGTATACAAGCAAATACAACAATATCGGCAAGACAATCTGAGCCAATTAAAATTGGCTCAAATTGTTGTGAAACCTAAACAGATCGACACAGAAAAAAAAACTAATCCAAAGATATTATATAACTCATTTTGGCCCAAATGGCGCATTAGCATTTTATCCTTTCCAGTGATGATATGATGGGTAGCGGGATCGTCCGAAAGGGTTACCGCTGCCCCGGAACATAAAGGGCTAAGGAAGGAACACGGGTGGGTTTTAGTCAGTAAGAGTCTGACACTCCCTTCCGCTCCACCCAGAGCGGGAGGAGTCATTAGATGATTTCCCATCCACAAAAAAAAAAAAAAAAAAAAAAAAATTGATGATATGATTTTTTTTATTTATGTAAGTAATTAATATTTATTTATTTATTTAATACTTTAAGCACAAATGTACAGAGGCGGACTTAATGCCATAGGCATTTTCTTCTTAGGCATTTTTTTCTTTTTTTTGGCATTTTTTTTTCTTTTCTTTTAATATATATTATATATATTAATTACATACAGGGTGGTCCAAGTAGTGACGTCAATAATTTTTTTTTAGATTCCTCACACCGGGGGGTATCCGAAAATACCCCATGTATGTTCCGCGATTTTTTGTAGTTTACGAGTTATAATTTTTTTAAAGATTTTTTAATGTATTCTGCCATCGAGGTTTAAAAAACTCGTATCTTTTTATGTAGTAGGTATTTTGCATTTTTTTTTTGTGACATGATTGCCATGAATGTTGTTTTAATAAAAAAAAATAACTCAAAATCCTGAAATTACTTAAAGTTACCCAAAAAAGGCTTTTTTAGAACTTTCGTGTTTCAATGATTTTTGGCCCATCCACCTTCGAAGGCCGATTACTACAAAAAAAGGCCAATAAAGTACTATTTTTTTTTGTATGATTTAGATAGTGTAGGACCCTGCAAAGTTTTTAAATTTAGCCCGAAGCTACGAAAAGTCCTTTTTGTATTATTAAATTGAAGTTGAATGTTTGAGTGAAATCTACTGAAACCGAAAGTTCTAAAAAAGCCTTTTTTGGGTAACTTTAAGTAATTTCAGGATTTTGAGTTATTTTTTTTTTATTAAAACAACATTCATGGCAATCATGTCACAAAAAAAAATGCAAAATACCTACTACATAAAAAGATACGAATTTTTTAAACCTCGATGGCAGAATACATTAAAAAATCTTTAAAAAAATTATAACTCGTAAACTACAAAAAATCGCGGAACATACATGGGGTATTTTCGGATACCCCCCGGTGTGAGGAATCTAAAAAAAAATTATTGACGTCACTACTTGGACCACCCTGTATATAAAAAAAAAATCTATTCATTTATTTCAGGCGAAACGGCCAGGCTATTATTAATCAATCATTTTAATACACACTTACCGGAAATACTGTGGGAACAGAGTTATCATGTAACCTCATTACATCAAGTGTTCTATTGAAACAGCTTTCTTCAAAGTGAAGTGAACAGAGGTACCATTCTTTATGCCGGGGGTTAATATTTTCTTCACCAATAGCCTCTAACCACTTTTTCTTTAATCCTTCATTTTTAGGAAACCTATAAAAGACAAGTATTTTTAATAATAAATCATTTTAGTTAGAGCTGCTAATATGTAACTAAAACAAACATGAAACGTCAGAAGCTAGGTGCACGGTTCCAATTGGTAGTTTCCTATGGAGAAGAGTCGGCAAGAAACTCCACGTTTGCTCTTTTAAAAATAATTGGCTTTTACAAAGTTTTCAAATTACAATGTTAATAGATAGGGGAGGACAGTGTAGGCCTGTCAATAAGTACTAGGTACTTAACAAAATAGAAAACATTGTAAAAGCCAATTATTTTAAAAGCGTAACCATTGAGTTTCTTACCGTTTCTTCTCCATAGGAAACAACCAATTGGAACCGTGCACCTAGCTTCTGACGTTTCATAAAAGTGTCCATGTAGGTTTATGTGAAATATTTTGATGTTGGTGCTGTGAAGTGTGAACCACAGGCCGGACCTAGCAAGGTCACTCGGACTGAATAAGACGCAGGATTATTTATGTTAACATCGCAGAATATACCGGTATCGTTTCAGCGGAGGAACTAGTTTCGGAAACTATTACGCCAAGTCGGCAACGGTACAACACTATCCATTATGACATATTATTGTAAACAAACGAACGAATTAACAAATATAATAGAAAGGCCTGTTATACGGAAATGAACCCAAATATCAATACTTTAGCCATAAATTCATGATCACGTTACAATTGTATCATCGAATGTGTATTATTGTATGTATTAATGCATGAAAACCGGCTACTAACCTGTGCAAAGACAATTGAGGTTGATTTTCATTCTTTCTTGCACCACACTTCACAATACAACACACAGGCATGTTGAATTTCTGTTTTCCAACATTTACATGCAGTTTTAACAGGTAAAATCCTCGTAATTTTCTCGCAATCCTCAATAATACAAAAAATAAACAACCATTTGACAGCAAAACTACCACGAAACTCATAACATAACATGGCTGCTATGGCACTTACCTACAACTGTCATTACGTCACGATAAAATATTGCCATAATGAGCAACAACTTAAATATTGTTGTCTCTTTTATCAAATAAAATTATCTCATTAGAAAGAATGAGACATAATGATATTTCACATTCTGAATCATATTTCACTCATATTTGTATAAGCAAATGTATGTATAGAATAACGCGGCATCTCCATGTTTTATGTACCTCAATGGTTTCAGGCGAAGCGGCCAGTTAGCGTGCCGTTCGTTACCAGAATTGAAAAATAAATACGAAGCGCCTATATGATCGGAAGACTTGAGATTTTGTTATGTTTGTGTGATTGATAATAATAACAGTTTGATGAGTCTTTCAGTTTGTAAATGTGGATGAAATGACTTCTTGACTTGGTCTTGCTTGGTCTATCGGATCTTCCGATCATCTAAACATTCCTAATCTCTGACAATATTATTAATTCATTCGGATATCAATTTGTTTATTAGTTTTATTCGCGCATTTATTTTGTAAATCTGGTATAATTTGGAGCCATGGCTTGCAGCATGCATTATTTTTTATTTGTATCATATTCATAACTTATCCGTCCAAAAGCGCGAGTCATCGTCAAAGTTGCGGGGACTTTGATGAGGGACGCACGGAACCGGAAAGTGTTGCAGAAGAAAGGGGAGGCCTAAGGGTCGGGCCACATTGATCAACGGCGTTCGACGGTTTGTTCATACAAAAAAGAGCAAAGTATGGAACGACGTACGCATCCTTTCGCATCGACGGCGACGAATGCGCTCCGGCGGCGATCGACGGTTTGTCCATACAAAAAAGTACAAAAAGAGAGCATGTGTGCTCCTTTTCAATCGGCAAAGTGCGAAAGGCCGTCGATCAATGTGTCCCAACCCTAACCCAGCAGTAGGTGATTTCGGGCTGAAATGATGATGGTGATCAAAACTTATCAAAATAATGAGACTTTTTCTTTTTTTATTATCGAATAGCAGAACGTTTTTTTCCGTCCGTCTTGATATTTACTACAAAATGACCATGTGTATCAAATAATGGAATTGAGGAGACCATTTCAAAAATACAACACACTAGAAACACGCACTACATAGACTAAGTTGAAAAGTGAACTTGGTTTGAACTTTTTACTTTCAGTCGGATTTTTATAATGTTTGATTTTTTATTATATTTCCGAACTAAAATGTCAGTGTCATTGTCAATTCCAAATTCCATGATTATTGTCGCACAAGTTTTAACTCATGTTGTGCAATTTATCTTGTAATTTTCGCAATAACTTCTTTAGTTTACGTACTCAAAATTTTTAGTATAATCCAGTGGCACCTTTCTACAGGAGCATTTAACAAAGTTACACAAAAAAATTCAAAATGCGGCTCGTGGATTCATCAAAACTTTTAGAACTTCAAAACAAACCTACAAATATTCGAAATATTTGTATCGTGGCGCACGTGGACCATGGAAAGACTACTTTGGCGGACTCTCTGATATCTAGCAATGGGATAATATCGCAGAGGATGTCGGGGAAGCTGCGGTATATGGACAGCAGGCCCGATGAACAGGAGCGAGGAATAACTATGAAGAGCAGTAGTATATCGTTGTACCACTGTCTGGAACAGCAGGAGTACTTGGTAAACCTGATAGACTCGCCGGGGCACATCGATTTCTCCAGTGAAGTGTCCACTGCAGTCAGACTTTGCGATGGAGCTATTGTTCTTGTGAGTATTTCTTGTTTACTTGTTAGTTTTCAATAAGATTTTTGTATAATGTACTAGTTTATCAACTAAATAACATAATACAATTATGTTAAATCGAAGAAAATATTTTAACTAAAAATAATATATTGTTCTACTATGCACGGTGTTCAGAAGATAATATTTTTTAAATTTAAATACTTTTATCTAATCAGCTGTTCCTATCATAGTCTTACCTAATGAAAGTAAAAGCAATGGTATTTTTTTAGTAATGCAGTGAATTTATCTATATTGCCAATTAAAAGTTACATATTATTATAACTTTTATTTATTTATTTTTCTTATGGAAAATGGTTTCCAATACATAAGAAATGAGTCATATCACTAACATATGTTTCTATTATATTTGTGTCATTGGACCTTTTTATTGCAATAAGAACTTCTTAATTCATCAAATACATGGTAAGGGTTCACATTTTCACTACAGTATTACACTTTATTAAATAAAAATATATAGAAATCATAGTGTTCAGTACCTTTAGTTTTAGTACTGAGCTTACTTTAGCTTTAAAGTCTATTCAAACTTGTTTCAAATTAATATTATTTCAAGTTAAACAAATATCAACTTTATTGTAATGGGAATTAAGTTGATTTCAGAGTGACACACTATTGAAAAGTTATAAAAATGTTTGAAGTTGTAGCGTAAACTGAACTTTATTGTGTAGGATTTAAAGTTATTTTTTGAAAAACTCATATTTGTTTACATTTTTGGCAAATAAATCGAGAATGCAGATTATATTATTTCTTATATTGGCTTTGCTATGGGTTAGTTAAGTTTAGTTGTGACATAATTTTATTGTAATGTTCTGGGTTTAAAATGTTGATTATTTTGGAATACAATTCTATAGAATCAACTTTTTCTAACTGAACAGACAGCTGATCTGCTGGGGAGTTTGTTGCGCCACTTCTTCTTACCAGCTAAATCACTAGGAAGTGGTGAAGGGCAGACATTTTGGGGGACTGTCTTATGTAACTTTGATGTTTTATAAGTGCTGATTCTCAGCCTAATTTGAACAAATGACTCATATTATGATTTATTTACATAGTTTAAAAAGCTAACAAAAATTGAATTAATACTAAAAATAACTCATGATAACTAAATACTCATTGATGTTGATTAGTAATCCTAAATCCAATAATTCGTGATTACAGGTTGATGTGGTAGAAGGAGTATGTCCACAAACCAGACTAGTACTAAAACAAGCATACTCGGAGAATATTCGTGCAGTCTTGGTACTCAACAAAATTGACCGCCTCATATTAGAAATGCAGCTGACACCCTTGGATGCCTATGTGCACTTGATGCAGTTGTTAGAACAAGTTAATGCGGTTATGGCAGAGCTGTTTACTACTGAAGTATTTGAGAATGAGGAATCTACAATGGGGAAACAGGTATATATTTTTTTGAGCATGTTTCCTATTGACAGCAATGCGGACGAATTTTTTGATGCCCTTTGATTATTTCCTCTCCTTTTTATTTACTTTATTATTATTATTTTAAGACTGTCAGCTTTTTAAATTATGTAAATATAATGCAGTTTGGATATGACATTAAATTAAACTGCATACCTATATCTAATGCTGTTCCAAGTCTGCATATGAAAATTCAATCAAATATATCCAATAGTTTAGTCACATAGCTAGTCAAAGCAAAACTTATAGCCGGCCCATCACTACTATTTATATTGTTTAAAACAAAGACAAGATTTATTTGATAGTTCCAAAATACTCTTATGTATTAGCATTGACAGTGTTTTCATTTATTGTCATTATTGTTGTCTCCACGTTTTATATTGACAAAGCATATTTTTCTTTCTAAATCTTTATTTTCCAATTAGATTCATAGTAGACTTTACTGCCTTATGTTTTGCAAACATAGCTGTCAATAACCAAGTTGGATTTAATTGTTTGGCAAAGTATGTTTGGCAAAGTATATCCGGAGCTTGGTAAAGGTTTTTGTGGCATTTTTTACACCGTAAAGACCAGTATTTTATATGAAGAGGCTGCTAATCTGACTTCCAAAACCCAGTTGCTGGATAACACCATACCCATAGCCTTAGCTTTGTCACCAGCCAGTAGCACACAAGTAGTTGCATGTCTGATTGAGTGGTAACCAAGTTTTATGTAAGTAATTAAGAATTAAGTGTCACACGTAAATCTAGAAATATCTATATTTACAGGAACAAAAAGAACAGCTCAATAAAGAAGACAACAACTTCTATGATTGGACCTCTGCTATGGATGATGCAGATGACTCCAACCTTTACTTCGCACCTGAACATGGAAATGTTGTGTTTGCCAGTGCAGCCGATGGATGGGGCTTCACTATTCATACATTTGCCAAATTATTCTCTGATAAACTGGGTAAGTGTGATAAAAACTTAATAGCCTTTAGCTAAAAAATAGAAATACTGCTATGAGCTACTGAAACTTTTTCAATTCTGTAATACTTTCGTTAATACAATAGTGGTACAGAATTGTAAAAACGTGTGAGTAGCCAGAACTTTTAGCATAAAATAGGGTTTACAAATAAACCCTATTTTATGATAAAAGTTCTGGCAACACCGCAACAGTAATAACATATTTCTAACAATAATAACACACATAATTCTCTAAATTATGTAGTCAATGATTTTGGTAAAGTGTAAAACTCTAATGAAACTCATTAGAGTTTTACTGTTGGCACCAACTTAAATGTATAAAATGTATGTGTACTACTGAATAAATAAATAATAATTAACCAACCTAGAACATTTTATTTATATCGGGTCCAAAACTAATTTAAATTCTTTAACATTTCAGGTGTAAAAGAAGAAATCTTGAGAAAGGTACTTTGGGGAGACTTTTATCTAAACACAAAAACAAAACGCTTCATGAAAGGAGCTCAAGAAAAAGCTAAGAAACCTCTTTTCGTTCAAGTCATTTTAGACAATCTATGGAATGTGTACGAAACAATAGCTATGAGAAACGAAAAGGAGAAAGTCCCAGTTATATGTGAGAAACTTGGTATAAAGCTAACAACAAGGGATTTAAGGCATACGGACTCCCGAGTTCAACTCCAGTCCCTCATGGTGCAATGGCTACCTTTATCAAGTACCGTTCTCAACATGGTCTGTGAAAAACTTCCATCACCCAAAGAGATCCTCCCAGAAAAAGTTGAAAAATTAATGTGCTCTAGAATCCGCGACTTTGATTCCTTCTTCCCTGAGACACAGAAACTAAAGGAAGACTTTCTAGCCTGTGATAGTAGTGACGGTAGACCAATAATTATTTTTATATCCAAAATGTTTAATGTCGATAAGAGTATATTACCAGAGAACAAGCCGAAGGTTTTGACGACCGAAGAAATGGCTTTGAGGAGGGAAAGAGCGAGACAGTTGCGTGAAAAGAAAGAGAACAATGCGAACATTGAAAGTACTCCTCTAGAAGAAAATAAAGAAGATGCTGAAGTAGAAAAGGCAGCTATAGAAGACATTGACCAGCCAGTATTTATAGCGTTCGCTAGAATATTTAGTGGGAAAGTAAAGAAAGGGGATAAAGTTTATGTTTTAGGCCCCAAACATGATCCTTCCAAAATACTTAGTAAGGACTTCCAAATAGATCCTAATAAGAAATTGAAGGACTTGCTTAGTGATGAGCATATTACTTGTACAGAGTAAGTTACTATAGATTTTATAACTATCGTGAGTGAAACCTCGGTTACAATTTCTTTAGCAAACAGTCAGCACCCTAATCGCGTAAATTACAATCTGTATAATTTTGAAGAATATTGCTAATCCATTGCTTCATCTGTTCGAAAAATATATCTGCTCAACAACGTAAATAACGCAATGAATATTGTAGAACTGTCAAAAAGAACGCCATTGTTACTGTTAGTGTGTTACGCAATTATACCGCAGGTTCCCCAATATTTGATAGGATTATGCATTATGATATTTTACCAGTAAAATAATGTACTATATGTTTTATTTCAGGATCAAATCGTTGTATATTCTAATGGGAAGAGAATTAGAATTAATTGACGAAGCAATAGCAGGAAATATCATTGGTTAGTCATTTATATTTTTAGAATTATCGGATAGCGCCATGAAGCGCGCCCCACTCTTCTTCTTAATCGCTTACAGTAGTACAGTGTTGTTGTTGTTGTTGCCCGCCAGATACAACACCCGTCTGGTCGGAGGATCCTCCCATTTCTATGGAGTATGAGTGAACTTTACACCCTGTTCCTCTCACCTCTATACAAGTGCCCATTTCTGAAGGAAAAATTTAATTGTGGAAATACAACACACAACAATACACACAATATTAGCTCATTGGCATAGTGGTCATAAGGCTCAGAGTGCGCCTAACTTACCTGTATTTAAATATTGCAACTCAAGGATCAATCAACTCCTTAGATACCGTGCGGCACAGGCAACTGAAGGAACACGGGTGGGTTTTAGTCAGAAAAAGTCTGACACGAAGAGCGGGAGAAGTTATTTGATAATTTCCCACCCAAAAAAAATAAAAAAAAATATCAACTCAGCCTATCGCAGTCCACTGCTGGACATAGGTCTCTTGCAGGCTGCGCCACAACAACCTTGTCCTCCGTCTTCCGCATCCAGTCAAACTCAATGATAATATTTATGAAGATAAAAATAGCATGTATATATTTTTTTATATGTTTTATATTCTAGGTATCGGTGGTCTAGAAGAACATGTACTAAGAACTGCCACATTATCTAGTACCATAGCGTGTCCTGCGTTCAGTGAGATGCAATACTCAGTAGTACCAATATTGAGGGTAGCTTTAGAACCTACGTACCCGTCACAACTACCACAATTAGTCAAAGGTAATGTTTATTTTTCCATTTTGTTGGCTGTTGAAAATTGGACTTTATGTAAAATAAAACAAGAGCTTATTTACTAGCATAAAGCATAATCAGCCTATAATGATCCCACTGCTGGGACACAGGCTTCCTCTCGGTGAGAGGGAGTGACTGAGGGGACTTATAGACTAAAAACTTGTAATATTGCAGGTTTGAAGCTGCTCAACCAATCAGATTCTTGCGTGCAAGTGTTGCTGCAGGAAACGGGTGAACACGTTTTGGTTACAGCTGGTAAAATACATTTGGAAAGATGTCTAGAAGATTTAAAGTAAGCAGATCATATTTTTTCAAACAAATTGTACTTATAAGTAATTTAAAGGTGAACTTGCACTGGTCCGCCCTGCCGCAACGCACGCACGGCAGGCAACGGACTTTGGTTTATTTACTTTGTATGAAGAAATATACTGAGCGCTCGGTGCGGGCGGTACCGGTAGTGGACGCAGTGCTATATGAATTCATTCATTGCGTGCCGTATTAGCATTGCGGTCGGTGCGGGCCAGTGGAAGTTCACCTTTAAAGTTCAGTTTTTTTTATAAAACCAAATCTCAAATTGCAATCCATAATTTACAATTACAGGTGGTAAATAAAACCACTTTAAACATCTCTATAGAAGTACTTTTCTTACATCAAATTGTTTTTTTATTTTTCTAGGAACCACTACGCAAAAATAGAAATCTCAGTATCAGAACCAATCGTTCCATTCAGGGAAACAATAATAGTACCACCGAAAATAGACATGGCGAACGAAGAAATAGACGCTCAAAATGTCGTAGACAAGACTGTAGACAAAGACATAGACCCTGTAATAACAGTATACTCAAACAACAAACAAAGTAGAATAAAGATCAGAGCAAAACCATTACCGAACGAAATAACGGCATTACTAGATAAATCAACTGATTTACTCAAAGCAATTTCCCAATACATAAAAACACAACAAGGACTACACAAAAATGAAAAGTTGGAAAGTAAACTAGAAGAATTACAAATAAACGGCACAAAAAACAAACTATCCGATCGCATGCTGAAACTTATCCAAGCTTTCAAAGACGAACTCCAAACTATTTGCGACAAACTCGATCCCGAATGGAAGGACGTTGTCAAACAAATATGGTCCGTAGGGCCCAGGAATTGTGGTCCGAATTTGCTGCTCAATCAAACTGATGATTATAGAACGAAATACTTGCATCACGAACAAGAAATAAAAGAAGATCCGCGCTTTGAATACGAGAGCAGTTTCGTGAATGGGTTCCAGTTGGCTTCGTTAGCTGGCCCATTGTGTGATGAGCCAATGATGGGCGTCGCATTCTGTGTTGAAGAATGGTTTTTAGATAAATCGGCTGGAGATGATATGTTACATTTTGGACCATTGTCAGGTACGAACTTTTTAACTGCTTATTAAAGTAAAATAGTACTTAACAAGTTGTTCATAAGTAGGTAACTGTGTGGAAATCGGTTGTCATGGTATGGGCATGTAATGCGGATGAATGAGGAAAATTTCATGAGGAAAGTTTTGAGTATGGCTATAAGAGTAGGGGAAGACCAAAGAAACGATGGAAAGACAATGTGAAAGGTGATTTAGCTGGAAAGGGGGCGACTACCGAGATGACGACTAATAGAAAAGTATAGAAGAACATGACATGTTGCGCCGACCCCAAAGAAATTAGAAAAAGGGCAAGGGAATGTTGACGACTTTATGTAGTGGTAGTCGTGTCGGATCGAATTAATTGGTTGTTGTAAGTTTTGTTGGTTCTAATATCTTTTACTTTTTTCAGGTCAAATTATGTCAGCAGTGAAGGATGGCTGCCGGAAAGCATTCCAAGCGCAACCTCAGCGTTTGATGGCAGCAATGTATACCTGCGATATTGTCGTCGACCAGAAAGTATTAGGTAAGTCATTTTATGTACACAGGTTTTTGTCATGCCAATATAAACTTTATAACAGGCTGACAAAGTCCGGAATTCGATGACGTTTAAATAAAGGGTGCCACGATGAGTGAGTGAAAAATTATAAAAAATCCGTTAAATTTATTTTCCGTAATTACAAATATTGTAATTTTTACATCTAATATTTACAATTCACTATACTAAGTATAAATATGGTTCTTAAATAAATATGTTATCATTAAACTAAACTTACTTATGTAACTATAAATGCACTGAAATGTTACACAAAAAAAACCATTGAAACTTATCACATATCTTTTGTGTACAATAAAAATGTTTTACCGTTTAATTATTATGTAATCACCGTCTATTGGTGGGGAAAAAAATAATTATTTTATTTTGAAATTATAATAATCCAAAACTTAATAGCTAATAGTCATGGTTATGTCTATTTCTGGCAAAATTGTTATGCTAAATAATACCGAGAAATAAATTAAGTGTTTTGAATAAAATAAATAATAGAAATAATCTACTTTCGAAACAGAATAAAATTGTTCTATGAAGTTTTTTGTTTGGGTGAAACGAATACAAGTTTTTAGCACTAGCCATGTGCTATTTTAATACAATCAGTAGTAACATATAAGTATCAGTAGTATTCAATCAGTTTGTAATAATATGTGTTTAGAGACTTGGTGATTAATGGACTCTGCAAACTGGCACTTTTCTATACTTTTCCTTCTAACTAGACGGAATATATTACAATGCAAAACAATATCGTCATGACATGAAAACTAAACTGCAGATTCTACAAAATTTCTGTGAAAAACTGTTTCGAAAATATTGGAATATTTATAATGAAATGGCTAGCAACATTTTCACCCCATACATAACAGCTTCACTATTATATTTCAATAAATAAAATTATTGTTAATTATTATTCTAGTAAATGCAGTTGTACTGAGTATTTCATAGGCATCCAAAAATAAATTTCGCCACACTAAACAATCACGTTTAGAATGGGAAAGTTAGTAAGCAAGTATTAACTAAAAATTCGGATAAATAAGCGAAAAAGCGTTTCGAAATTAAATATGTTTCAAGTATAAGTTGAATTCAAAGAGGCGGATCCGATTAATATAAAGCCTCCATGAAGCCAACAAACTTTTTTCAATTCTATATTTAAAAGAGGTTAGTGTCTAGTTGATCCAATGTAGTGACCTTGCTAGTTCGATAACTTTGTACCATGGGAAAGGGGGGTCTTCTGATGCCGATCGCCTGGTCCGCGCTACTCGAGATCTCCGGTTGTAATAGGGTTCTGTATAGCTATGCGTGTGATATCTGTTGTATACGGGCTTGTTATCGGGATACGCGTGAGACTGAGAATAGTCCACTTTGTAGGCGCTTGTAGTACTCTGAACGGTCAGGCCGGTGTATCTGTTTTTGTTGTACGCTGGAAAAAGAAAATAACATTGTATGAAAAAATTAATCCCAGAAATAGAGGCATGATTAAGACAGAGTTAAGCCTTTAATCGAATATGACTATACCGTTTCGAGGGTTTACATTTTAAAACCAAGTTTTACTTATACATAATACATTCTCAGACAAAATTTTGAATAAATCTTAGGACCTTTCGTAATTCGTAAGTTTAAAACTTGGCTCTTGAATGTTATGGAAAAGTAGGTACTAACCGGAATGGTAAGCCGTGGTGGGTCGTACACACATCATTCCGTACACCCTGATACCAGGCACAGACGCGTACGTCGGCTGGTCGTGAGACATCGGCCCTTCTGTAAAATAAAGCAATTCACATCTTTATTCATTAATGACCTCAACCAAACCAACCAAATTCAATCCATATTTATATATTTGTAAAATCTTTCCCGTTCTAAACCTGAACTTGCAGGTAGTAATAGTACGTTAAAGTAGACCAAATTCAAATTGCAATTGAGTGCCTTAAATATTCTTGGACCTTACGTATGTTTCACTGGTCATTATTATACTTATTTGGCTAACGGTGGACACTTTATAATAGAATACTGTACTGCATATAATGCAACCCAAACTGTCAACATACATGGAATGCAAGATTCCGTATATCGTAGCCGCAACCATGTATGTAACAGTGTCTGATAATAGAAATTCTTAACCAAATATAATGGACAATAGGAAATCTCAGTTGGATATGTAATGTACCCAGGACAGTCCCTTGCAGCACTCCGTGCTGAAATCTAACATCTGACGTGACAATGATCAAAAAATCTTACGCAAATGTATTTAATAGCAGGAAATTCTATACAGCCCACATTCACCCACTGCTAAGTATAAACATTCATTGGATAATACGACTTTGTCCCTGGTTAGCTTTATCAATTGCCTTAGTACGGTTGCCAGAACTGGAAGTGTCTTTATCTTGTTCGGTATTATTTTCATTTATTAATCCCAGAGCGTACATAATGTAAGAAATAAACATGACTTACCTAATATATGATCTTCGGGACACCGGCAGATGACTAAGTAGTGTGACTTGCCAGTTCTGATGTTCTGCAGCGCCAATAGGGACCAGTCTCTGGGCGCTCGACACTCGCGCATTTCTTGTACTGCCTCGCAAGTCTTCACCAGAGTCACGGCTTTGTTGGCAAACTGTAATACAAATTATGCAAGTGTTAGTATGTATGAACAAATAACTATTTGGTTTGGTGTTGCCATACCTTTTAGTATCAGCTATGGTATCCATAAGATTTGGTTGAAGTAGACGTAAATACGTAAGTCGTGGTAAGGAAGTACCATCTTATTCCAATTAACATTCTTTCATAATTTGAATTATAAATCTAAAGCAGTAATCTCAAGAATGTGTTGCGATTATTGATGATGATAACGCTAGCTCAGAACTTTATAGTAAGCAAAACTAGCGTGACCACAACAAAATTCAATTAATTGGATCATCGGTTTATATACCAAAATATAATTCTTCAATTAGAACTAGCACGCGATTCTTTGTATCACGGAAATCTTATCACACACTTGCGTGAATAAGTTCAGTCTGTGAATAAGAAGCATTGCATTTCTTGGTTTTGATTTGGTCGTTTATACAATACCATTATTTTGAGTGACCTCAATTCATAAATGACCAGGTTGCAGCACTGTACAACAATACGAGAATTAATGTGTGGTACACATCTTTGTAAGAAGCATTTGACTTGGTAAAATCGATTTCTTTTGCAACAAACATGCCAATTCTTCTACAAAAACGAACTATGGGTATACGTAGAATTAATTCAGTGTGTTAAATCCAATTATGTTGGCGCGTTACCTTTTTTTTCGAGTCGGTGGTGAGGCGCGTAGTATGCAGGTCGTCGGCGTTGAGACTAGCGGAGCAGGGGTCTCGGTACCGAGCAGGGCACGCGCACAGCGGCTGCGTATAGTTCAGACGTACGTAGACCGCGTTGCATACCTGTAACGTTACCGCCATATGAAGCTAACGAACCAGCATACTGCATATCGAACAGTCTTCGTGCCACAGACATGTGGGACGAGATTCTTTAGTATTGATATTCATTCATCACATGTCTTATATAGACTTGGTATGTCATAATAGCAAACATGGATGGACTAATCTTGGCTTGCTTAACTAACTAGCACGTAATTACACTCTTAATGAGTCCATCAAGTATATCATCTGGGAGTACTTTATATTATATTTTTCTTGGAAATGTTCTCTCTTCGCTACTTTTATTTTAATTGTTCTTAAGATTAAGGATCAGTATCAAATATTTGTTGTATATTATATGTCCATAACAGCAGTGTTTTTGTCATTGCACTGTATTTAAAACAAAAGCACATTGGCTCTATCCTAAGCGTAGATAATACGAGGAAGTTCGGAAACCTTACATACATACATACATACATTATCTTCGCTCAGGTCTTAAAAGATTTCGCAATAATCGAATTGACTCGGCTAGCCTATAGATTAGTCATAGTGTTTTTAAGCATTTCATTTGTTTTAGTTCCGGTATTTTCTTTAGAACAAAAGCGTCAATTACCTGTTGAATAGCGCATTCAGGCAACAAATAGATGTGCTGATTGTGAGGATAGTAGTGATACTTTGTCGGCTTCGCTAACACTGAAGTCGACCCGGCGGGTAGGGGCACCGTCTGGAATCAAAGAATAAAGTTGATTTATGAATCTTCACCCATTATAACAAATGGAACAATCATCAATGGAATGCAATTTGTCAATGAGGCTATTTTCGCAAGCTGCAAGAATGTAGTGTAACAATTTATGCATCCGTTGAAAGTGCGTCAATTTATCCGAGTTGTCATTAGTTATCGTAACAATGATGGGAAATCGCTCGAGCTTGGTCTCGGATCGTGAACCACAATCTCATTCATCCCCGTTTGTCTCGCCGCCTCCGAGGGTTTCTGTGTCAACGCTCTTGCGTATAGACCTTATTCGTTTCTTATTTCTCTTGCCTTCTCTATGAAGACGTCTTGTTTTGTGAAGTATTTCTTTATCTTCTTCGCAAGGATTCCGCCAAATTATGTGGCGGCTAGAGATTTTGAAGCTTAGTGTTGGTATACGAAAGGAGTAATTCGTGCGCGTTGGTTCTTACTCATAACAATGCTTCACGGTCATGTACCCTGCGATTTGCCGATTACTTCGTCACGTTTGTTGCTGGATCAGGTTAATAAACCTGTTAAATGACGATTATCCTTTGTTGTTTTTTTCAAAATGAACATTTCGTTTTACTTTTTGCGCCTTTAATTTAATTTTGGACATAAACTTGTTTGCTACGGAACTTATGCATTTAAAGGAATCGTTTTTATTTGACGTTTCTTTCTTTGTAAATTAACAAGGTATTCTTGATAAGATCTCAATCTGAAATGTTAGTACGAATGTAAAAGTTATAGCTATCGTAACACATCGTATTGAAGCGCGCGGCGGTCATGCAGTAGTGGCAGCGTCCGCGAACAATTACAATGTCCACCTGCTGAGATCCAATTTGGATTGCTATCAACATAAGCTTTTCGACGTACTTACTTATCTGGCCCACTAACCCGTATATATTGACATCCGACTAACTCACAACAATGAGCTTTTTGTGTCCACAAGCACTGATCGTGTTTGTTACAATAATTTACCTTTTACTTTACACAAAAGAGCTAATGCTATAATGGGTTCAATTCAATTTTTGTAAGTTCCAATCGTTATCAATAATTGTATTTTATGGCGTTCAACGCATTTTCATATTCGATGTGGTATATAAAACGTAATCGCAATCAAATTGCGAAGCTATGTAGATAAAATAAAATCAGATGCAGGCATTACTATTAAAATTGTGGAGTACCTACCTTTAACGCATCTTCGATTTTATTTTCTATACATTTTCTCACGGTAAAATGAAAAATTAATAAATTAATAGACTTCCACGTGTTTTCGTTTGTGTTACAATTGCTATTAATAATAAGCACGGACTCAACAAGGTGACACAATTATTCTTTAACTCATGAACGATGAAATGTTTATTTAAGAAGATCATTAATTTTAGTTTAAAGACGGCGAGTGATCATTACAATCAGATACGACTCTAGATAATCACGAACACTGATCTCCTCAACCGCAGTCCTCACATAGTAAATCAGTTTCAATACAAACTTACAAAAGGAGTAAGAATTCTTGGATCATCCATTATGTCATAACTTTCTTTTTTATGGTCTCGTCCGAAAATACCCATAATTGCATTAACAACATTAAATAATATACCGCCCGTGCTCCCAATTGACCTTCACGATTGTGCTCATAATAGAAATGTTTTATTACTGATACAACTCGCAAATTTTTGTTCTTATATTAATCGTAACAAACTTTCACTTCTTTTCCTAAATTGAGCGTTGTGATTAACTCTTGCTTTTCAGATTCGATTAGGTACTTCCTAAACTAGAATGAGTGCTTCTGAACGTGAATCCGCTTTTCTTTTATGATTTCACTTTGCTCTACGCGCAACTATTTTACTGTTAATTAATTTTGTATTTAAATCCTCACCATGATCAAATACAGCACTTGCCGCAAAGCACGATTGAGTCGGAGACTCATTGTGTCGGATGTTATCGTTGGCAAAGTTACTGCTCTTTTTGACCGTCAGTACCGTACTGATTCTGTGTTCGATAACAGGGCACCGCGGTTGAGATGACTCAGGAGAGGGTTACCGAGCCAGGCTTGATCCTCGAACTGGCATTTTTTCTAAGAAAATAGCACCGGACGTCACGTTCAAGTTGAACGATCTAAATTGTCTCAACGGTTTTGGGATAGGCTTCACCTGTCATGCGTTGCTTTTTTATTATGTTTTTTACGCGTTTGTGCATTTTATTTGTTGGTTTCAATTTGTATTGATTGTGATTGTGTATATTTTTTGTCGTCATGTTCACAATACCCGATTCAAGCAATTTATGGTTGTATTGTTTTTATGTATTGGACTAAACTTTTTCACCGTTGAACTATACAGGGCGCCGGGGAAATCAACCGGTTACCATGGACTCAGCACACGATTCAGGACAATTTATCATCGGTTATTAAAAAAAATGTTGACATTTGACCGCGTAGGTATTGCACATTTGTAGGAAACAGCATATATTTTTTTATAACTGACGAAAAATTTTAGCGCCAATTCCAGATGATACACTGAATCCATGGTGACAGGTTGTGCATCGATGTCCCGGTCACCCTGCATGTAAATTATTGTAATAAGTTTGCTCACTGAATATTTTGGAACTTTCAAGCTTCAGGGAACGAAGACCTCAGTTTAAGGTCAAGTTCAACAAATAAGTTGCATAACATTACAAACCCGTTACGTAGGTCTAAAAGGTCAATCGTAGGGCAGTGCTGTTCACACGACATGTTTACCATAAGAGCGAATCTTCGGTTCGCGATCTTGACATGATCCCACCATCGTGACGTCACTGATCGCGATAACTGAAGGTTGTTAAACTATCAGAATGGATTGTTAAGTTCTTGGTCGTCATTTTAGTTGGAACTGATATTGTTTGTAAATTCATCTTTCGCGTTGGCATGAGCTGTTTGTATAGCTCGTGCTGTGCTAAAAATATTAGTCAGTCTCTTAAGATACAGGCCTCCTAGGAGACAAGGTTTTTTTTATTTTTATTTTAACGGATTTTGTAGCCTTTTAACTTTTGTAAATATAATTATGTGTATCATTTTAGTATATCTACAACTGTGCTCAACATGTGTCTATGCATTACTTTGGATAAATAAACATTATTATTATTACATTACTATAAGGTGGTGAGGGGCTTGTGGCTAAACAATAACTGTCGCACGGGTCGATTGATCAGGTTCAGCTACGCTTGCCGCGGTTGATCCGTGGATGGGTGACCATCTTTACATACCAAGACTGCTCCGTGCCTCAGAAAGCACGTTAAAAGCCGTTGATCCCGGCTGTTATTCATGAACCTTTGACAGTCGTTACGGGTCGTCAGAAGCCCGAAAGTCTGACAACCAGTCTTACCAAGGGGTATCGTATTACCCAGTAACTGGGTTGTGGGAGTCAGATAGGTAGTCGCTCTATGTAAAATACTGGTACAACATAGTTGGGAAAAGGCTAGGCAGATGATGATGATGGCATTACTATAAGGTGAAGACCAGATGTATGACCGTAAACAAAGCAAGAAGAGTATGTAAGGTTCGTAGCAGGTGGCGTTCTGAAGTTTCTATCTATCCCCATAGGAAGGTGTGAGTTTATATACTTATGTATGTATAAGATGGTATTGTTGTGATTTTTATACCTAAGGTGCGTCCCATATGAAGGCTATTTAAAGGCAGCCTATAAATACAAATGCGG
Source organism: Hydraecia micacea (assembly GCA_914767645.1). Taxonomy (NCBI): domain Eukaryota; kingdom Metazoa; phylum Arthropoda; class Insecta; order Lepidoptera; family Noctuidae; genus Hydraecia; species Hydraecia micacea. The sequence continues at coordinate 10,938,005 of OU611788.1, read as the reverse complement.
CGATGTTTTAGCGGCTAAACTTGATCAAGTAAAGGATGCATTAGGAATATTTTCTGATAAGAAAGAAATTGCAACTGGTTCTTGAGTCTTGTTTTTTCTCGTATTTAAGTCGTATCGAATTACGCAGACTGACATATTAATATAAGCTCTGCTAACTTCATTACTGTGTGAATGAAGTTTAATTTAACTTAATGTTAAAGTGTGGTTAGTGCCTCAGGCGTATGTAGATTGTATTAATAAATCGTTCACTTACTTGGTGTAAGCAAAAAAGTTGTGATTACTCTATGAATAAATCATAAGTACCTATCTACCATAGTTTAACCATAGAGTTACAGACAGGTAAGTTGCAATTTTTTATGTACAGACGCCAGCACATCAAGCTACCCGAAACTGTCAAATTTTCCCAATCAACTTCGAACCTTACGCTCTAGCGATAAAGCTGAAAATATATTAAAGAAATTTGACAGATTGTAGTAGCTTGATGTGCTGGCGTCTGTACATTTAAGCCCATTTTAGGCGTCAACATTCAGGGTCAAGTTAAATTAGCTGGAAAAACTCCGCAAACGTGATTGGTATGAATATCTAAACATGATAAATCGAGAAAGAAAATAATGCTTTGACATTTTCTTTTCGGGTAGGTAAATGTAATCCCCGAAGGGTTGAGCAGAGCCTCCTATAGTACCTACCTATAGTACACCCACGTTTCTCCAGTTATGATTAAGTCCCATGTAATAGGGTACAAGCCTATTGCCATCAACCGGGTTCAGATCTGAACTCAAGATTTTAAGACCGTAACCTTTCCTGTAATTACCAATTAAATCATATTAGAAGGTTTTCCATAAAATAGTTATCGAACAACAGTAGTATCTACACTATTGCATAGTCAGCCTATAATGTTCCCACTGCTGGGATACAGGCCGCCTCTCTGTCAAAGGAGATGGACCGTAATCTACCACGCGTCTTCGATTTGTTGGTTCTTTGTCATGCCGGTTTCTTCACGAAGTTTCCCTTCACTGTTTTGAAAGTCATCATAATCAGCCTATAATGTTCCCACTGCTGGGACACAGGCCTCCTCTCGGTGAGAGGGAGGGAGGGGTTTGAAAGTAGTGGTGATGAAATAATTTCCATAAAATAAAGTGCTTGTCTGGATTAATACCTACGACCTACAACTCGTAACATTTCCTCTGGGCCACCACCTGTCCTCTCAGTACAGTATACCGATGATGAATTACATATTCCAATTTCCTTGAACAGGGAAGCTCTAATTGTCTAGTAATTTAATTAATGACTAGCTCTAGCTCTCTGTGAGACCGGCAGTCAATTATATTATTATTTAGTGAATTGTGGCCATCATAGGCGAAGTGCCTTTACAATTCCTTTGACACTCATTCACACATTTTAACAGCAATTAATTGAAGTGAAACTCCAATCAACGTGCAATTGAAATGCATAGAAAGTCAAGAGTTACCTTTTCATGTGTTATTAATTAATTTACAGTACAAATGACCTAACGTCAATAACAGATCAATATGATACTATGTTGGTTGGTCTGTAGTGCGATGACTACTTCTTGATACTGTAAAAAAAAGGAAACATATTTTATTTGTATTCATTTTATTATTCATTTGCTGCAAGATGTTCTTTTGTTGATATGAAAAAATAATTTACTTTTGAATCGATAAAAATATTTACCGTCAGAATAAAAATAAATATTTTTAAATCACAAGTTATGTGCCTTTAGTTACCGCGTATAAAACCGATTGCAATTTGAGTCGGTTTCTTCTAAGACTTGCTAACGAAGTAGCATGCTGTAATAAAGATAATTCTTACCAGAAGTGACACATAAACATGTTATTTATTATGATTACGTGTAATACGTTCGTGGTGATTTGTCACACAAACGAGAATCCCACAGTAAAAGATTACTGTGAGTGTATTTTATAATTAAATGAAAGGTGCGATAGTTTATAGCATAATAATTGCTGAAGAGTGATAAGGCGTCCCTGATATTTGCTCCCACGCTTACTAACGAGTTAAATAGTGGTTAAATGATTATTACGCTCGCACCTGCTAATGTTAAGCCCATTAAAGAAAATAAAATCGCAATTATGAATGTCGTATAAAAGTTGGGACAATAGATATTGTCCCAACTTTTATACGACATTAACGATGAACGATTAACGAGGTATTTAGACAAATTACCATACTATACCTACCTATTATTGATGCATGAATCATGTTTTCTTCATTTTCTGATGAAAATCTAAATTGTATTTTTGTTACCTGTTTTTACGAAAGTCTGCTTTTTCCAATTAATATAATAATATTTTAGATAGATCTGGATAATATTTAACACACAGCGTAAGTACCTACACGATATCGACGTACAAAATCTTAATTAAGCTCTAAATTCGATTACAATTTCCAATAAAAACAAAGATAAATAGATTATTAATATTTTAAATGACTTTATAACGTGCCTCCAAAGCTATCTAAAACGATCAAGTGCGCACGGTCGCACATTAGTCGCACGCAATCTGCGTTCGTTGGCCGCGACCAACCTCAATACAGGTTCAGGGCTGTGTTACATAACCATAACCAACGCGTAATTACTTCCGACTTTGTCCTGATTTATTTGCATATTGCAATCGATGTATGAGAATACAATCGATACTATCGTTTTATGCAAAATTTGATTTACTCCCAACCACTATTAATGGTGCGAAACAAAGATGCATAATTAATAGATGCTTTTCATTGTGTGAATCTCAAGAAAATGCAGTGATTATGTTAATACAATGCAGGAAGAGGGGAAAAAACTTCATTAGACTGACATAATACCTCCGTCCGTATAAAGACTGGTTCTCACGCGCGCTGCTCGTTAAATATTGTACGCTCTCCTTGTGTGTCTACATTGTTTTTAGATACTAATACATGATACACGCATTATCATCTCGCCGTGTTTCTTGTGTACACGGCTTTAATGACCGAGTTTGATCGTAATTTAGGCAATTTACCTGCCTGAGTAAAGTTGGCTGTAAATACTGTTTTTGCTTGCTTTAGCAAAATACTTCCGTTGTAATAGATGAGCCTAGTGTTAAACGCATGGCTTATTGCCAGACCCTGGCTAGCCGACGGTCCTGGCAGCCGGGTATTCGCAGCTGATATTATCAATGGATGTTGCTGGCCCATCCATCTGATTGGATCTCTCGATCGCTTCCTTAGACACCCACCACGAGTAGAAAATGTAATGGCTTATTCTTTGCAGGGCAAAAACGACGTCGAACAATTCAGAAACCTTCCTTATAAAGCATCTTTGCACCACAAATCACTAAATATGTTTATCATTCGGTCTCAGGCATCTTCAAACGAAAGACAGAGACGATGTAGGTACTTATTTAGTGATTTGTGGCGCAAGCAGGCCTAAAATAGTGGGTTAATTGCATAACACACTAACAGTAGGAATGGCTTTCATTTTGACAGTTCAACAACATTCATTGCGTTATTTACGTTGCTGAGCAGAATAATTTTTCGAACATATGAAGCAATGGATTAGCAATATCCTTCAAAATCATGCAGATTGTGTTTGATCGTGTTACTTTATTAGCAACCCTATTTGCGTAACACACGATCAATCACAATCTGTATAATTGTGCATGAGTTCTTTGATGTCATATTTATTTTACCAGAAACGCAATATTTTAAAGATTTTACCTATCTCTTCCTGCCTAAATTTTAAAACGTGAAATGTGAAGGCTATTTTAAGAACAAAACTCCGTAATTAAAGAAAAGGAATGCATAAATAAAAGCACACACACGACACAACCAGTCATCGTTATCAATGCTTTCCTGTACTGCAATCATAAACTTGAAGTTATCATGTACAGTTGCGCCCACTCTTACGCATGCTCCCAGGATAGCGGTACAGTTATTCAATACTTCGTTACCGACTGATTCGAGTGGCCTTCGAAGATATGAAGAACTTTATAGTGGACATGAATGGGTCGGTGGACGTTTAAGGAAAGATTTAATGAGGGATAGCGCAATTAGGTGTGTGTTGAATGAATCTTGGTTACAGTTTCGTGTCACAATTCCTGGAGGATTAAATGAGATGCTTCGTCATGAACAGGCAACGGGAAAGATGTTTCCAGTTTCTTCCATGAACATAATATTAACATTAAAACTGAGAAAGTCGCCTTCGTAACTGCTTTATCATTGCTGCTAGTTGAATGTCTCTTGCACGGCATTAAACGATAATGCTTATTTATTAACCGACTTCTAAGAAGGAGGAGGTTCTAGGTTTGTGTTTATGTACTTTTTTCTAGCTGCGCCCCGCGGTTTCACCTGCATAAGTCTCGATCCCTTGGGAATATCGGGATAAAAAGTACCCTAGTCCTAATCCAGGTCATGGTCCACCCATGTGCCAAATGTCATCCAAATCTTTCAGCCGTTTTAGCGTGAAAGCACAACATACAAAAATAAAAAAAGTAAAAAAACAGGTCTTACAGGCCTTTTTTTTCAATCACTTAAAACGGTAAATAAAACGTTATTAAAAGACTCAATTATAGGAAAGGGATTCTATTCTAAGCTCAACATGTGTCTAACCAAATAATAAAATAAACATCATATAAATACATAAAACCAGTTCAGATCAGACTATAATTTCCAAGCACAAGATACCAAATAAGTCGTGTCCAATAATAACTAAAAACCATAAAAAGATAGTGAACACACCGGTACTTATTAGAGGACTACTCATAATAATTATAGACTCGCGTAGTTGACAATATAATTAGCGGTCCTTTACATATATTCACTTTTTTTTAATAGAATGATGGGTTCCGATAGGGAAAGAACTTGTTACAATTATGTAACTGCCGTAAACTGTGCTGGCATAATGCATAGTGCATATGCCATTTTAGGGTTCCGTACCCAATGGGTGCTGCCCGTCCGTCTGCCACAGGGCTGTATCCTTTGAACCTTATTAGGTAGACACTTGAAATTTTCACGGAATGAGAACTAGTATTGCCGCTTCAACAACAAATAATAACAATAAAATAAAGTTAAACGTCCGGCTCCCATACAAGAAACGAGTTTGTTTTCGGTGTTTTTAGGAAATATTGTTCGGTGGTACGGAACCATCGTGGCTGCTTTTTAATTTACTTACTTATTACATTATGTACATACCTATTAGTGTGGAGTGTAACGTGGAACGGCCCTTTATTAAAGTAGAAACTGATGAAAACGGGAATAAACTGCGGGGTAATTGCGTAACACATTATCAGTAGCAATCGCTTTAATTTTGACAGTTCAACAACATTCATTGCGTTATTTACATTGTTGAGCAGACTATTTTTTCGAATATATGAAGCAAAGCATTAACAGTATCTTTCAAAATGATTCAGATTGTGAATGAAAGTGTGTGACGTAATTAGTGTGTTTTTTTTTTTATAAATTGTTATGACGTTAGGTTTGTGTTTAGGTTATATGGTACTTTACCATGTCAAGTAGAAAGACATATTAAGTTAATTAGTAAACTGGCTATAAAATAATTATGGCACAAATGCCTTAGTTAATTACGCAATTAAACTTGAGTGATCTAACAGTTATCGTTGCATTCCAAATGAACATATTTTCGACTGCAACTGATTATACATACCCACTAGAGATGCGCCGGGGGTACTCGTTTATTACTGGGTACTCGGCATACTCGGCCATTTCTCGTAATCGGCCGAATAACTCGGTTTGACTGCCGAGGTACTCGAAAAGAACTCATAAACTTATGACCCGTAGTGCTATTCTGTAAAAATCTCACCGTGAAAACCTAAGTGAAGTGCGCTGTCAATCCCTAGCATTAGGTGGAATTACAGTTTACTTCAAGCTCACTTCACCTAAGTTTTCACGATGAGTTTTGTACAGAACAGATCGGCTGATCTCTTTACAATATTAATGTAGATTTGTTATTGTGAGAAAAATCACGTGAAATAAACGAACATAATTCAATAATCAGTCTCTCGTGGTAATCTAAGATATTGGTCTAACCCTACATTGATGGCACTTTTCGGATCTTCACGCTGTTGCGGCGCTGTAGATACTAAGTCCTCATCATCATTATCTGTCTATAATGTTCCCACTGCTGAGACACAGGCCTCTTCTCACTAAAAGAGAGAGTCGTAGCAATGCCAAAAACTTGCATGGCATTCTTCTAAAACATTTGAACCATTTCGTACACACGACCACATACCAAGCCAACCATTTTCAGTTTTAGCTCACCTCACATTGTATATAGCCTTTTCGTACAATGAGAAGTCAGCTTATACTGGAAATGTACAGTTTGATATGTTGTCGTGCGTACGTTCCCAATACCTACGTCTACTAAACCGAGTTATCGGCAGATTACTCGGTTCGGCAAACATAATACCGAGCAATACTCGGTACTCGGTTACTCGGTAAAACTTGTACTCGGCGCACCTCTAATACCTACCTAGTATTTAGTAGTAATAAATATAATGATGCCCTTGCTTCTTTTCCTTTACGGTTTTCAGATCTATTCACACAATCTGAAACGGAAATATAAATACATGTTCCAAGTTAAGATCTAAATAGTCCAGTTTATGGAACTCGAAGCAATTCTGTATTATTTAATATTGCGGAAAACGTACTCGGGAGATAGTTAATTTCGCTGTAAATATTTTAAATGTGTGGGTTTCAATTCTGGAATTGCATAGCGGATTTAGAATACACAGCACTCGAGGTAGTATAATTGGATTTGTTTATAGGATGGGGAACTGAAAAGATTTCACACTTTACGGAGCCTCCAGGAATGACGATAATTTTGAGTTGGTTTCCGCTACCATCCTTGCTAACTGGCTTATCTTTTTAACCACGAAATAAGCAATGTTATTGCTCGTGCCGACACGAGAAAAGATGCAGTTATTTCCCATCTTCTTTACATATTATAAAGTGTCTTTTCATGTCTTCCTGTGTGACCGCGTTGTTCTTCTAAATTACGTAACGGATTTTGATGCGGTTTTCGCCATCATTTGGATAATTTATTCCGGATTTTTGATTAAACTTACATATAATAAATCTCTATGTTTTGTTCAATCGTAAAAGCCGTGCGTGCAGGGGCGGGTCGCTGGTATTTTATAAATCATCATAAATCATAATATTACGCTCGTGAACGCTACGGATTACTCGTAATTCGTAGCACTTTTTTCGTAGCACATTACTACGCTACTTTCACCTAAGGAACGCCTATGTTGTACGTGTTTCTATCTCTAAATATATAAGGCATTTAGTAGGTTAAGGCCAAGTGTCTTAAAGTGACCTTATGATCTTAGGCCATCCTTAATCGCTGGTTCATTTCCGCATCTGTCCCATAAATCTTGGGTTGTCGACTGTGCCAACACCGGTACAAAGGCAAGCTATAACTTTCTGTTTATTACGTGAGATACTGTATAGAAAACATTATTTTATAGTCTGTAAGATAAACGGGAATTTTAGCTAATAATTCAGCTTAATAATGTTCGGCGTTATAGCTTTATTAGCGTAGGAAATTATTAACCATAGGCAATTTAATATTAATTATTTTTGTATTGGGATCGTAGGTATTATGCTAATGTAGTTAAGTTATGCATAGGTCTTGGACGTGTGGGCTGTGTACACGAGATAATTAGTGTAATACATAATAATTAAAAATAATAAGTCGAAGTGTCGTGTAATTGAAGCCGGTTTTATGCTCGTAGCAGTATCGAATTGTGCTACGAATGTTCGTAGTAGGTAGCAAGCGCTACTCTTTTTTTTTGCTACTCATTTCGATGCTAGTGTATTCAACTCAGCCTACCGCAGTCCACTGCTGGACATGTCCCTCTCAGGCTGTACCACAACACCCAGTCCTCCGCCTCCCACATTCCCAGCCACATTATAAAGTCCATCTAGCTGAGAGGCGACCTACTCTGCGGTTACCGATACGTGGTCTCCTCTCCAGCAGTCGTCTGCTCCACCGGCCATCAATCCTTCGACAAACATGGCCAGGGGGTCTACTCCCTAAGTCCGTCAACGAAGTGAACGGCCCGTCCGACAGTAGCCCGATACGTCGGACTGAACCCTACTCCCTAACGATTTCGGATTCATCAGTTTCAAACGGAATCAGACAATATTCGTGAACGAAGGACGCATGGCGATAGAGTTGCGTTATTTTACCGGTCGATTACCGGTTTACTTATTTTGTAGTTTTTTAGCTTATTAAACAAAAATTAATACTTTTGTCGTTAGAAATTGACAACATATTTTAAAATATACTTTTTATTATGTCTTAAATATAGAATTGAATTATTTTTGCCATTTTTGTCCGGAAACCGGCATCATCCTGTTGATACCTTTGCCTGTTTACTTTTTGAAGGAAATTTTCAAATGAAATGTCAAAGTATAGCACGGGTTTTTCTATGGCTATAGTAGGTACGATGTTGATGCTATGCATTTAAAGAAGTGACTTTAAAAAAGTTCATATACTTTGTCAGCCGGGAAGTTTTCTGTATTCTAATTAGCTTTCCATTCCATGGTTAATTGTGTAAAATGTCCCCAACCGCTGCAGCAACTCACTGGCAAATTGAGGCCCTTCTCGATTTTATGGGTGAGAACAAAGAATTGGCTCGCGGATTATTGAGGGGTGCCGACGGGAGAGTTCGCTCAAAATGGCTGTGGGAAAACCTGTGCAACTCCCTTAACTCAATGGGAAGTTGCACTGAGTTGGGAAGTTGCACTGAGTCCGTCGAGCAGTGGCAAAGAGTGAGGATCCAAAAGTAAACAAAGACCACAGTAAATGGGTGGGACGGATTGGTAATACAGCTCAATAAGTTGCAGAAACTTTAATATGTCCTTACTTTCATTCTTGGATCAACACCACTTCGGCGTATGTGTTGGAGCAAAAGAGGTATTAAATCCGCACATACGTCTTCGAATAACTCCCGAGTGAGCCTATAGTTCCCTATGAACTCGACGTCGGGAATACTCGCCAACCTAAAGTTTTGGCGTAAATAATATCGACGTTGCCTCCGCTCTTCCTGTAAAGCTTCTTCAATCAATAAAAAAGCAGCCATAGTTTGAAATTATTTTATTTTAGTAACTTTCGTCGATAGCACGAAAACTATTTTGATGTCGTATCAACTGACGTAAGTATCCGTCAAAACCAGTGTCATGTTCAACTGTTCGGACGGGCAAAAACACATCGGGAGTAGGGACAACAGTCAAATCGCGTTGTCATTCATTCTTCGCTCGGACCCCGAACGATTCATCCGTTCGTAGGTCATAGGGAGTAGGAAACGCCCGTAACGAAGCCCGAAGCGACGGACTTCGTGCTTAGGGAGTAGACCCCCAGCCCACTGCCACTTCAGCTTGCTTACTCTGCTAGCTATGTCGGTAACTCCGGTTGTGTAGTACTTGTAAATATTTATCAAGCAAACTACAATGGCGGCACTTTAAGACGGTTTATGACGTGTTCCCTTTTTTGTGAATTGCTGTTAACATTTTCTGCTAAATGGGAGCCTCTGGAACGGTAATTTATCGAATGGATAAGCTGTGTTTTTATAATTTTTAAGGTATCATAGCCGTTAATCATACAGTTCCGCTGATTTAAGTCTACACTTATAAAGTAGTTCATAAAATATAAAAAAAAAAGAAAATTATAAGCACAAATAACCCAGACTAAAACCTTCCAAGCTAAGAAATACAGTAAGTAGTATTGTCTGCATTTCCTTTTCATTTCTCCTTTTATAATAAATAATTAGTTAGTACCTTTATATTAAAATGCTATACCTATCTCGTATCTCTCTATTATATATTTTGCTGTGTGTACGTAAATAATATAATAAATAAATAAAATCTCTAGAGTAAAACTCCTCCACGCAAACCAGCCGACAAAGCCCATGTCAGCTCAAAGTAAAAATCCTAGTTCCTTTTTCCACGTGTGTAAACAGGCTTCAACAAGTGGCTTTGTAGCTAAGCCCTACCTACGATGATAAGTGGAATATCCACGTTCCGCCGACTGATATCTGATGGAGATTAGACAGCATTTCTCGCTTATTGACAATTAATTATTTAGCGGTTATAGAACTTTAATAGGCTCGCCATTTTAGTTCTTGCCACCCTGCTAAGATACCGCAAACTTGTTACCTACCAAGTAAAATATACGTTTTTGAAGTCAAAAACAAAATCTAGGTGTTCAACCAAATGTCTGGGCTAAAAAATGTTTCGATCAACCTCGTTATATTTTTTAGCAAATACAAAAACGTGCAGTTTTATCTCAAACAATTTATTGTACACTATTCTTTTTTTTTTTTAACTTTCCGCCATCTTAGACCACCTGAGGTGTGGCCACAACAATCTGTGACTCTGTGTACATTTGCCATAACCGCGAGATCACGAACGCGAGCGTTCAGACAACTGTGATTTGCAACTGTTTTTTTGTCTCAAATTCTCCAATATTAGAACAAGATGAGGGATATTTTTATTGATGCCGCTTATTTTGAAGCGTAATCTCAGTCTCTGTCAAAAATACCTTTAACTTCCCTACATTTTTGACAAGTTTTTGACATTTATTTGTCGCCGAGATGAGACTGCGACTAGATTTTTAACGTTTTAAATTACGAGAATAATTGGCCTTCAGTTTTCATTGAGGCGGTATTTTCATAGTAAAGAGTTCAACGCGTAGACACTATTTATACATAACTACCTAAACGTGTTTCTGTAACTGGCTTTATAATTTATGCTGTTTGAATGTGCCGTGTACATAATTTAATAATGCTCTCTAGAGTTGTAATGAAAGTATTTATGTATGCTAACATAACAGCTAATTGACCCTTTCAAGATGTTATGAAATCTCCAGCTTTGAGATCTAGAATAAAACGTATACTTAGGTATATTTCTTCGCACTTCTTTCCCCTTTTACGATTATTGTAATAGATACATCGTCTAAAACGTCTTGAACGGGTCATTGCATTTGTAGAGATTGCATAATAACTGAGAAACAGGAATATTGCAATGTTACATCGCAGTATAAAGAGATGTAGGTAGTGTTAGTTCCTTCCAGGATGTACTGCATCACAAAGAACCTACAGCTACTACCAGTATACATCATATTTATAGCCATCAACTACAAAAAGATTGACTACCCTCATAAAGACATATCTCTTCCTGTTGAAGCTATTGATTTAAGGGTTGATCCCAGCAGGCAGACAGCGCCATCTATCGTTACACAGATCAGATCTAAGATCATATATAAACTTAGTTTCCTTACAGGAGTTTCCGGGATTGAGTTACCAGTACCGCAACTCAATCACTTTAAGATTGTATCCAACGACCCAATATCAATGCTAAATCAATCTGATAGAGATAAAAAAAACAAGTAAATTCAACGCTAACCAAACAAATGAATAAATAATTAAAGATACATATATACAGAAACCTCTAATTCAGACATATTTACGTAAATGTCGTATAAAGCATGTAATTTGCACATATACGACCAAGTGGCATGTCTATAAGAAGTAAACCTACGTACTCAACTGATGTAATCATCATAAAATTATATCGGTAACTGGACACCTGATTACTGACTGGTAACATACATGCAACTTGTACTAACACCAGTAGCTTGGGTGTCTAATAAAAATGATGATATATGAAGAACACATGAAAAAAAAAAACTGACGACTGAGGGAAACTGACCAGTGATACGCGGACTCCTAACTTGAACCTAATAGTATTAACGTGAAAGTGAATTTGTTGCGTTTTTAAAGCTAAACTGTGTAGAGATTATGATGAAAGGCACGGTTGTAGCTACCCCCAAAAAATAAAAATCTTCTCAATATAAATATACTTTAATATAACGCCCGGGTTAATCTTATGAGACCGCCATATCTTATTTGAATGAAGGTTACTTTCATCGAAAAGCAAGAAAATTCCTCCACAGATAAAGCCTCGAATAGAAGGATTAGGTATCATAAAGATTGTAACAAGGTCTTGTTTACAAGCGAGAAAGACAGATTCAATTTACAAGCGTTTTATCGGATACTATCCCACCTAACTTAAAGCTATGTTGACGGCAGCAACACTGTAGACAAATTAAAATCTAGTCTATACTGTATTATATCTATACTAATAATAAACGCCCTAATCTCTGGAATTATTGGCCGGATGATAAAAATATATTTTTGCATTTGATAGTTCAGCTTCAGGAAGGTTATAGGTATCAGGAGCCGAGCAAAAAGAAAATAAGTCAGAAATAACGCTAAGCGAAAACGAATAGCGAGGTCGGGCGATGTGATGCGACGCGGTGGGTCGGGGGCCGACGGAGTTTTATAAAAATACGGCTGTTTTTTTAGTATATTGTTTATCTTACGATCACGCTTCCATCCGAAAGAAGACGCGGGCAGAAGGTAGTTTAATATACAACTACTATTGTACACTCAGCCTTTGGTCAAACTGTAGTAAACTAATTGTCGCATATTAAGTCAACTAGGATTATACGTTAGTCGAGTACGTTGGTCTTATGCTAGCTAGAAAAGTTTATACCTAGGTTTATAAGCAGCATATATCAGGTATTAGTCTTGATTACGATTTACGATATTACGACTTGAATATAAAACTAATTTTCAGGTAGGTACCAGGTACTTATCTTCTTCATATTATGCCTTGTTTACAAATTATGTCGTTTTACTCACATCCTAGGGAAACTTCTTTATATTTCCGGATAAAGAATCCGATATTTTGTCCGGGTCGTGTTTAAGCTCAGTGCCAATTTTCGTTGAAATTGGTCGAGTAGTTTAGGCACCAAGACTTAAAAACAAACGACCCACTCTCGGATTTATAATAGTAGTTAGGACCCGTCTGCCTGACTTGTTAGGAGGCATTTCGTCATGAGTCACCCACTGAAACAATATTGAAACCAAATGCAGGACCATAAATGGGAGAACAATAAATCTTATTGACGGCCCTTAAAGTTTCAATTATCTCTATAAGGTAAAGGTACGCATGAAATAAAGAATCCGCACATTGAAACTGGTTAAATAGGTGAACCTATTTCAATACAATATCGCGTGTCACATAATGCTGAACATTATTCTTTGTAACTAGATTTATTGAATAGGTATACTTTTTAAGTTTAGTTTATTAATGCGATGCATCCTATTTGTATGGATGCACCTGAAATAGCTGCAGATAAATAACTTTGCCATGACGAAATAATAAAATTATATGTAACATTAGATGGATTGAATCTTTGCGATGAGACTGACTGAACTGAAATGATAGTAGGTGATAGAGAAAATTAGTAAGTCCAAATTAATATCAAACTAAACAGATAGGTACAGAGTGCAGAAAGTGCCTGTAGTAAGAGGGAAGGCTCCTTATGTCATCATTATCATCATCTGCCTAGCCTTTTCCCAACTATGTCGGGGTCGGCTTCCAGTCTAACCGTATGCAGAAGATGGGAAGCTCCTTATGTCCCAAAACTTATTAATCCGCTTTTCCGTTTATTTATTCAATACGTATAAAACGAATGTCGTTGCAGTAATAAAATTATATCTCCATAGGTTATATCGAAACAAACTTGGTACTGCCTACGCAAACTTGCACTGTTTCCACAGAGGTAACTAGAAGTTTGTTGCAATCTAAACAGTATAAACTGGCGCAGTAAATCTCACACAGCAGAGCCCTTGAACCGTACCATAGATTGCACATAGTTAACTATACTTTGAATAGTCCAGTAAATCTTAAGGGACACCGATTAGCTTTAGTTAAGTACAATATTATTGCCAGGAATATATTTATGGTTTTAATTAGCATAATGTCCGCATTCGCGTCTGATAGAATAATCTATAGGGTATATATACTACTGTTCAACAACCATTAAACAACGGTTTAACAGTTATCATTTAATGACGATAGATTAGAATTCCGTTAGCCGATTGATAAATGCTACAATTAGCAATTCAATAGTTTCAAGTAAAAGACGGAACGCATTTGTGACTCAATCCAAAGGACTAACTCTAAAAATAAGTAATCTTTTTGTTAAACGGGTCTTTAGATATCACGCAATTCAATCCATCACAGTCGACTCAGAATTTCTTGAAGATCAATTGCACTTATATTACCCCCGCAACTTTGCTTTATATCACATAGATTGCTAACTGCCTTTAAAACAGCCTTTAATAAACGCTCTTAACATTTTATCTCCTAAACAAATAACCAAGGAACTCGAAATCACTAGAAATTAACTGGCTCAAGACCAGCCGTAACTAAGGCGACACGAGTGAGTGATGTATCGATGCATCAGAACGTCGAACGTCGCCGTCGAACATAGTTACAATGTCGTGACATTCAGGAAACCAGCAAGATAAACAGTTCGGAGATCCTAAGCTACGTCCCCCAGATCGAGTTACAGATTGCCGTGTTGCCGTCTGCCAGGGAATTTGTTACGGCCCGCTCAAGTAGCTGGATCACTTTAACAAGCACCAAACAAGGTGTGAAAACTATAATAAATAACATTTTCGAGGTGTGCCCCTCGAATGGTAAATTAATGGCCTCTGCTTCCAGTCAAGTAGATAAGGATGTGTGGCCACTTTATATTCGTAGAGGTTGAGGCGAGAATGCAAATAATTTATAAGAGACAAATGGTCTAGTAACAGCTCGTTAGATTCGCTCTGCATTGTTCTCGTTATAATGGAAATTTGAAATAGAGTTATAGGCTGGTTCGAATCTACATTTGCAGGCTGTCATCATGAAATTGCCACCAGAATATTAATAAAGAGAAACGATATACAAATAACCAAATAAATGCACAATTTAGTGTCTACTTACTTAATATGTTGTCCTTATTTAAATAAACGTTCACAAGTCAACGCGTAGGCCGCAAGATAAGTGAGAGAACGGCGGTTGGGCGAAGCGAAAGATTTGACTTGTACGATAGGAGCCCTACCCACGCTGGTCTGCGACACAACCGCCACGCCTCGCTAGCCGAGATAACCCACCTTTAATAAGATAAATTGAATTTATCGCGTATTAAATCTACTATTACCGCATGGTTCATGCGTGGTCCACTCATATTATGCCCTTGAGATACGGGTTGCGCTAAACGCACATAGATTTTCCTTAGATTGCTAGCCGATATTACCGGCGCAAGCGCACGACCATCCTCGCCATTAAACCGACACACAATAACGAGGCTCGCTCTAAAACTTTAAAATCCATATTTCCTAATAAAGTTTCCTAACGCGATAAATTTATCCGCATTGACGTTACAAACGCTTACTTTCCTTATAAAGCGCTCACGAAAGTTGGAGAAATTCGCTTGAATTGTATCGTTAAATAGAACAATGCGAACCATTGAAAACGAGTGGGTAAAGATTTACATCTGAACGAGAGGCAGTGGTCTTCATTGTGTGCGGGTTCCCAGCGGCCTCCAGGACGAACGCGGAGACACGACAATATTCTATGCGATATCGAGTATCGATGCAGCCGCATCTATGTATGCAAAGGCACGCGCGGTGTACAGGGAACCGATAGCCCGATAAGGCGGTACCGATCGTACATTACGCTTATCCCGGCGATGTTGGTGCGCCTAGCGCCTATACATTTTACTCAGCATCTTCCTATGTAATGAATACCTAGCCGACACGTAATTGGCTAGTGCAACCCTGTTAGAACACGTAAACGGTCCTATTTGCCTATGCGGATAAATGCGCATGCACGCTACCGGACAGACAGCAAGAATGCCACCACGGCTGCGTCCAAAACAATGCTCACGATTCCACATTCTGAAATATCTGTTAGATATTAGACGCCTCGCAAACGCTGTCCAAGTTTGCAGTTATTGCTTTTTTGTTTCCAGTGTTCTGCAGTTTTGCAAAAACCAAGTACAATACCTTTCCAGCAAGAAAGCCATTATATCCATAAACAAGGCTACTTCGTACCACCGTATTTTTTGTGTCCATCTTATCTAGCTGTCCATGCCATGTATCTGTTGATCGGCCCGGGAAATGCCCACAAAAGCTGGTCCCGTTCTTAGAGTGCTTGCGGTAATCGCTGTCGGCATCAGTCTCCGCGATCACCGCTCAATTAATCTCTTTTTCTCTTGAATCCATTGTCTTCCCTGTTTATCAGTCTTACATGCCGTTTGTGTGTCACATTAACGGTGAGCGTGATGCAACTCTTCGTGTGACAACGTTGAAACATTTTTTGCAGCGCGTTCGATCATTGTCGTAATTGGATTTTTGTGTTGGTTACCGTTTGAACTCTGAACATCTATTCCGTAAGCGGCGCGGCGCCAAGTTCTAACCAATGGTTGATGCTCGAAAATACTGTAGTGAATTACGACTGCTATTTTCGTATTTTGCCGGTGTCATGGTCATGGCTCGTGCTCTTTTGCTTTTTGTTACTGTTTATCGCAGCAACCAGTTCGCAGAAGCATTTAGTTTTGTTTTCAAATAATGGCGTCTTCTCGTGCTTTAACGAACGAAAGTTTCTCGCATTCGAGCCCAATAAAGGTCGTATATCACCTCACGTATTGTTAGAAAGTATTTTAAGCAAAACTCGTAACTTTGCTTGCATTATTTATGTGCTGCATAAATTTTACGTTTATGGCTTTCCAATATAATTGCACTATTATCAAAATCAGTGGTATGTAATATATTGCTTACATTGATACAGGCTTTCACTTTCTTAACAAAGTCTTAAGCTAACTTTAGGTTTCTACTATGTAATTGAGGTATTGTTGCATCTGAAGTTTCTCAGAGATAAATTACATATTCTTGTGTAACTCTTACACGGAGAATAGCCGTTGTCAGGTGTGTTCCGTCGTTTTGAACAACGGTCATTAGTTGATTCTTCCGCTAACTGCGATAATATGGTGCGAAACTCGTTCTGGGCACATGCGTAATGGCCGATCGGGCGTATCGGGACCCCTACACGCACATACGTCGTAAATTACCCATTGAAGACTTGCACAGTGAAACATAGATACTATCGTTTCACGCCTGATAAAATCGTTTTGTGAATATCTCAATTATAAAATTGTTGCATTTTTTCGATAAGAAATACTTTTGAACCAAGAAACAGCAGCTGTAACCGGATGCCGCAATTATTAAAATAATCTTGGGTTTCTTAACCTACATAGCCCTAACATATCACATGCAATCTGTCTATGCAAGCTTATATTCATTTACCTATATAAAACTTCAATTACGTTGTGATAATTTTAATGACTCTAATGTTTGCTTCTAAATTAATGATTCGTTTTGTTTTCCACGATGTTATTTGTAGAAAGTTCAGTACTGTCAATATATTAAATTGGCGAAGCGTTTCGATCACGATTAGACCCGGCGCTCACAGGCCAATCCCTCGATGCAATAAGAAACAGACTTTAATTTCTATCGTGACAGGCCGCGCTATTCCCCTCTTATTAATTGATTAGATCGCTTACAACGTTGCTTAGTTTAAAATAATTGTTAATAACAATCGCCAATGTATCGTTGCCTTTATTACTTTGTATGTTTCCTAGAAGCGATCACGTTTTTACTATAATTCCCAACTACAGTTCAGTTTTCTGCGATGTTTCCTGGTAATGTATCTTGCCCCGGAGTCATTGAATGGAATATTAAAACCAGTAGCAGATTGGCTACGGCTGATTTTGTATTAGATTATGTTTCCCATACAGTAAGCGGTCGTGACTCTGTAGGTTGTATATAGTTTTTTCCTTGTCGGCTGAATTAGGTGTGCTGTAACATGCCAGTAATGGATGCCGATAAAAAGCTTAGAGAGTGTGACGGTTATTGATAGTGTTACAACAATAATGTATATGGTGTTCTTAGAACTTAAGTGAAATATGGAGAGCAACAGTTTATCGTTTATGTTTTTGTTGCCAACGGCTAATATTCTTGATATATTTGCCTAGAGATATGGCATGTTTGTCGTGTTATTTCTACTGTTTTATCTCCAGAGCTAAGAAAAGGACATTCCTTCCCATCATCCCTGCTCTTCGCTGTCAAAACGAATGACGTTCCAGGACGATAAGCGTTTATTTTTCCAATCAATCGCACAAATCTGCTTTGATTCAAGAACTGGTACAGCCAGTTCTTTATCCATGGTATTATTGCAAGTTTCTAGTTTGACTCAAAGGGCATGCCGACCTTCGGTACCCTTAGGGAAACCAGGTTCAGTTTATTTAATGTTATCAGATCTTGCCACCCATCCACTTAAAATAATAACTAAGTCGATGTCCATGAAAATGTATGGGAAGGCGTGAATCCCACGGCTTTGCTGTAGGTACAATATAAAGTGCAAATTCTTGTTCTTATTACCGTCATAACACTTCTACAATGGGGAGGAAACTATTACCTGTATCCGTTATTTCAGTGTTGGATCATATTAAGTACAATAACATAACAGTTTTATGTCTTCTAATCGCACTATTAATAATAACTGACACTTGTATTCGCAGATCGGTAAATATAGGCGCCATAAACTAAGAATGAGAGTAGGTTTGCAGGCCTAACAAATTACTATCGCCTGCGGTGGTTCTAAGTGTTGGAGTATTTCAATGAGTAGTCTTTATGCTGTATCATTATGTATTATAAAAGTGTTCCTGATTTGTTTCTAGCTGTCTGTACGTTCCGGCTATTATCGTAAACGGCTGTATTTGTTTTGTGGTTTTCGCACTTGATGCTGTTTTGCTGTGTTAGCTCAATTCGTTCAGAAACGGGTAGCTTTGGAAACCTTAGGGTTGTTAGAGTAGGTATCATATCATATCATAATCAGCCTATAATGTTCCTACTGCTGGAACACAGGCCTCGGCTCAGTGAGAAGGAGTGGGCTCTAATCTACCACGCGGGCCCAGTGCGGGTTGGCAGATGTCACATTTCTTCGAATTTTTGGTTCTAGGACATGCCGGTTTCCTCGCGATGTTTTCAGTGGTGATGAAATAATTTACACAAAGTAAAGCGCCTGTCTGGGTTCGAACCTACGACTTACAACTCGTAAGTCGCGGCCGTTACCACTTGGCCACTACTGCTAATAGATATGCATCTGAAAAAGTCTGTGGGTCGTCAATTCCGACTAGGGGGCATTCTCTCTCTGTGCCTACTAATTGCTTCAATAAAAAACTAACTAAAATCAATTGCTTCGTGAGCCCGGGTGTGAATGAACAACAAACAAAGAGCTAGCGTTCATGTAGTCATTAAATAAAAGCTATTTATATTTGTAATGTAGTGTAGGGAGCTACACTTCGTGAGATCAACTCGAGAATAAGGATTCCGCTGGCTTCTTTTGAATGTAATGGCACCAATTGGTTACGTAGTTTTTCACCTGTTCACCTACTTCACTTCATTAAAATGTCATTCATTTCTGATATTTATTGTTAACTCATCTAAGTGTACCTACCATGAACAAGATGCATTGTTACGTGCTAGGTGTTTAACGCTCTCTTTGAATAACGACCTCATTAAATAAAGCGGTGATATTAGTTGTTGGTATTAGAACGGAATAAATCGTATCAACCAGAGGCCGCGCTTGAAAAACAAATGAACACTGATACATTAAAGACATCCCGTTCCATTAATCAAACTTGACCTCGGTCGGCTTTTCAAAACGTGAGCTTGAAATATTTACACTTCATACCGATGAGATAATAGGAAAGCTGTGGCCAAAGAAGGTAATAGATCAGCCGGACGTTTTGTTGTTCATGCTCGTGGATGTACAGCTTCATGTAAAACATGATCGGCCCTGAACGACGCACAATAAATCCTATCATATTGCCGTCATTATTGTGATTTATTATTTCATCGTTTCCGTAGACCACGACTGTGGAGTTGCGCAGCTTTTCCTTACAATTTCTGGGCTCGTGCTTAGAGTTAACAGAGTCTAGGAAATTGCCCTTTCGCCGGCAATCATTGCGGCGGGCTAATGCGGCGCCGCCTGTTCAAATAACACAGCAGTGGCTTCCGCGTGGCTAAGAGAAATATTTATTTTGAGAAAATTGATAGCTGTGAGCAGTCACTGCTATAGTCATTAACGAGCCATCGCGAACCACAGCTTCTTTAATTCCTTTGCTGAATTTTTAGCTATTCTCAATCTTCATCCTAGCGTACTTGAAGGGCTTGTGGCTAAGTAATAACAGCCGCACGGGTCGATTGATCAGGTTAAGCTACGCTTGCCGCGGTTGGTCCGTGGATGGGTGACCATCTTCACATACTAAGACCCCTCCTGCCTCGGAATACACGTTAAGCTGTTGGTCCCGGCTGCCATTCGTGGATCTTTGATAGTCATTACGGGTCGTCAGAAGCCCGAAACTCTGACAGTCTTTCCCTGGGGTGTAGTATTACCCATCAGTAACTGGGTTGTCGAGGTCAGATAGGCTGTCACTCCATGTAAAATACTGGTACTCAGCTGCATCCGGTTACACTGGAAGCCGACCCCAACATAGTTGGAAAAAGGCTAGGCGAATGATGATGTTTCTAGCTTACTTAAATCTTTTCGTGTTTATGCAGTGGTGAGGCGCCTACATGTTTTTCGCCCTGTCTATTATTAGCAAACACCTGTATTATAAATTATAGTCTACTGGAACAGAAGTTCTTATTACGTATTCTATTTCTCTGGGAACAGCATGTTGTCTAGATTGTTGTCATGTTTTTGTAAGTTGCGTGTCTGTGCGCGGCACGCTGTTGATCGCAACGTGCGGAGAGCAGATAATGAATGTTCCACATTTTGTTCCACATTCGCGTCCACGAGTTTTATTTAGAACTACGGTGCGACTCGGGTTTTCTCAAGTTTTTATTCCAATGTCCCTTAGCGACAATCCATGCGTATGTATCAATTACAACTTAATTAAAGCGATTTGCATAGTTAAATAGAAAGTCGCAACAACTATGGGCATTCCCTTAACGTTGCTTTCCATTTTGTCCCTTATAAAGAAACTCTTGTTGCACGTAGTGGAACGTTGTTCTCCCACAAGTTTTACCTTTAAAAACTCTTTGGTGACTACGTTTAACCTACTTGGCTAGCGTTTTGATGACGCATCGGAATTTTGTACTACATTTGAATAATCGGCCTTCACTGTCTCCTTTGACAAGAAGTTCTGGAAAAACTGTTCATGTCTCCAAAGACGAGCGATGCGACGAGAAAAAAAAAACTCTTTTGTGACTCGATCGCAGTCGTGACTTCTTAATTTTGTAAACGTTACAAAGTAAATTAATTTCAAGTTTGTATCCATTCATATACCGTATTCAGTTTGTTATCATGTTATGCATTGTTATAAATCCTAAATCCGACTTGTATATTATGAATTCTGGTTTTTTTTATACGTTTTTGTCAATTTCTGATGACTTGTGTAGTGTTCTTTGACTGTTTTTTGAACGGACGTAGTAGTATTTTTATAGAACTGGAATTTAATGAACAAGTGCGTGTAGCCTGCGTTCATCTATACTTAGGCCACACGAATGCGCTACTAACCGCGCACAAACCTGCCTTCAAAAGCGCCAAGCTTAATGCGACCCCATACCATGATTGTGCACTCTGATGCCAATGCTTCGCAAATAGAAATCGTCCGATCACGAACGCTAATGTGTGAAACACTTCCACATCAAAAACGAACCATTTAAAATAAATTATTGATCCAAAAAATTGACAATCTGCGTATCTAATTTAGTAACTGAAATTCAATCTGCTTGTGATTTCTACATTTCCTAGAACTTTTAACAGCAACAATACATAAATTCTCCCGATAATAAGGAGCGAAATATAACGAAAGTCTATAAATAGATATTTTATAAGTAGTGAATTTCTCTTCCACTTTTCTCGTTTTTCTGAACAAATTGTCATAGCGACACTATTAAATTTTTGTTTGTAAATCGTCCGCTAAATGATTAAGGTAGTTCCGTTTGCGTGTACAATTTTGTTTGGTCGGCGGGTGTGACAACAAAGGCAGTGTTACAATAAGCGTTAGCGCCGAAATTGAAAGTGAGCCGGCAAGTGCGCGTGCGTGCGTCGTCCGAGCAACGATCATAAAAGAATAAATACGACAGAAGTGTAAGACCGTACGAAATTACACACGCACGGATTCGTTGTGTTACGTAATCGAGTTATGTAGTCGAATGCAAAAGATTTAATTGCATGACCTCATAGAAAATGTGTGCATCTGAGCGTAAAAGTAGCAACAAAGATGAAACTGGTAACAATACATATTCAAGTTTATTATACGGAAGAAAACACGCGAACGCAAGTTACAGCACTTTTTAAGAAGTTCTAACATAGCTTTCTTGTGATGAAGAAAGATAAGGCCTTGTATGACAAGCCGCCTCTTTGAAAAGACATTCATTCATTACAAGGCTTACGTGAGTTTGCGATAATGACGCGTAACTACGCACAGCCCTATATGTCTCTGAGAACTAGTTTATTCCAAGAATGTGTCGATTAGACTACTGACCGGACTGCTTTATGACATGAGGAACATCTGTCATAGACACAGATTAACAGATTCGAAACGGAAATAAATTACTGTGATGTGCTTGATTTAAAGATGCGTCCGTTCCAACCATTTGTTATGCGAATGATGAATCTTCACGATTTAGTAGCACCTTAACAAAAATAATTAAAAAATCCGATTCACATGTCGTTCACAGAGGAAATGCTAATTAGCACAAAGCTAGATAAAAATCTTACGTTAATAGACTTGGATAGATAAAGTCTGATATATAAAAACTAGCTGCAGCCAGCAAGCGTGTTAGGAGTACATCTTTGAATGCAAAAAAATTCTTAACGGTTAGGTATAACAAAAATTTTGTAAAAAAAAAATAACTGACTGATGCATTACTGTTAACAGCTAATAAAATAGCGATAAAAAGCCTGACTATACATTTCACCCGTTTAATAACATTAGGAAGTTCTTACCTGTAATTTTCTATTCAATTTCGTAGGCCATATCATAGAGTACCGAGTAGTTGGATTTAATTCAATAAATAAACAACATGGACGTGTAAGAAGCCGCAGAACATAAAAGTAGAAAGGCCACAGAGAAAGGGCCCAACAAAAAGGTTGAATACTTTTTTACATTACCACGAATACGTTACAAATTGTCGATGGAATTTGATTATTCATACGATTTCACCTATAATTTCGTGTCTAAATTATAGACTTGAATCAATTTAAGGCCTAACATTATGTTCTATCTTTTATATTGTTTTGTCGTAGAGCTTTTATTTAGAACAATTCGATTGTGGAAGGTTCTTTTGAAGAGTATAGCGAGATATTTCAACATCTTCACGAACTTCAACTATAGCATGTTCTATAGCAACAAATATTTCCATAACAGTCCCATAATTCACGCACAAAAGTAAAAAGCCGTTGAAGAAATTTATTTTCACAAGTAATGGTACGTTTGGGTAAATCGTTAAGTGCATAATGGGACATAAATCTTTCAAATACATTTCCTACAACCATAATAAAGCTCTAACAGGCATTATACGCCCATTCATCGCCATTAAAACGTGAACTTCTATGTGTTTACTCGAACGTTTAGGATTAAGCTCTTAAAACCAACCCATTTCAATTTCACACACGATTCATTACTCAAAAGCGGCGATTGTCTAGCGTTATGTTCGTTTTTGAACAGAAGTGCGCACGCGACTGCAAATCGAACTTTCTTCCGCGCGTTCGGACAGCACCTGACAAATTGCTTTATAATGATAGCTAATTGATGATCGTTTTAGAATGATTTGTGCGGTTTCATGTTTCTATTTTTACAAAACGATGATTGAGGAATGATTCATCAGTAAGTGTTAGCTCACAAATTTACAACTTTTTTGGTGAGCTTAGATCTAACATGCGATAAACTTGATTATACAAATTAGAGATGAAAGATAAGTAGTGTTAATCAATGATAATTATGACACTACTAATAATCTGTTACGTCTTACACTAAAAGAAATACACATTAACATTTAAACTCGGTACAATGATGGAGGTCTATTAAGACAAATGGTAATGGATTCCAATCGAAACTCTTTGTTAGAAAGTTATTTCGACGATAGCGTGTAGATAAACACTTTAAAATAATAGTGACGCTTCCGGGTTTCAATTTAACATTCCTCATTCATTTTTATAGTCAAGACATCTGGTCGCAATGTAGTCGACAATAATAACACTCATTATCATATATTGGATCGCTTCTATCAATTACTACTCGTTAAACTGAATCCAAATTGCCCACGTAAGAGACGTTTAAATCTAATCCTATTTGTCATTCAGTTTCGCCAATTATTGTATGGACTGAGAATAGCATTGGTGAACTTTAGAAAGCCTTGTGTAATTAACTAACAATGCCTCTAACATAAACTATTGTTACCGTATGGATCGTCAAATCTAAAATTTAAATTTGGTTTATATCAAAATCAAAAGCAATGATATTTCCAATTTGATCTCCTGTGATTTTCATCTAAGAATGCGTCAAATGCGGAATTGTTGTTATCCCTTTATATATAACACCGAGTGAAACTGATTGCTCATTGTGAGTGGAGTTATTACCATCACTGGAGCTTGTGGGAACTCGTTAGGAGCTACCCCGAGCACTGAACCCTTGCACCCGTTTTTCTGCGCAAGCCTTGTGTGACTGCTTTTTGTCTCTATTAATTTTACTACAACACTCCATCTTTGCGAGCAGTCGCCGTATATTATGTTTTATTAACAACTTCTGCACTTGTTTTTGCGATATTAGTTGCAAGATTGCTAATAGGAAAATCTTTGTGGTTATGAATAAGCAAGTGGAATTCTCGACCTCGAACTTGATTCATATTTACAAGATCTGTATCTGTGTTCAATTGAAGTTGATGATCGTTGACCTACCGTCTCAGTGTTCACCTCTGCTACCCTTCGGAAGCAAAACATCTTACGTTGTAGATTACAATCTAAGTGAAAGGCTGTTATTTTGAATATCGGATACATTTACTAGAAATGGCCGATTACTGTCGAAGATACGTGTATGCAATTTATTAGCGGGAATATTTCTCTTCAGATACGTATCGTTTTCAATTGATCTCAAGTTTTGACAGGTGCTTGTCGTACAATAGAAGTAGCAATGCTCGCCCCTAACCTTAACCGTACCATTTGGCACAACAATAAGACCACTGTTTCAAATCATAATCGACTACCAAGATCTAAAGTAATGAACTAACTGAGTTGCTTCAAAGTTATATTTTCGGTAGACATCTGATCTAAATTCAAAGATCTTGAAAGCAATGTTCGCAGCAATTATAGAATGCCACGGTACGTAATTTTGACTGTAGAAAATCAAAATTTCTTGCGTTACTGGTTCATTGATTTCATCGATTGACAACACTTTTTAAAGCATTTGCCTAAATCAAATTAGCAATTCTTGATTTAAAGGCAATAAATGGTTGCAATTAAAATTCTATTTAATTTGATTACTAGGTGCATTTGATAGGATTTAATTAACCTTTTTTTT
Organism: Hydraecia micacea; assembly: GCA_914767645.1. NCBI lineage: Eukaryota > Metazoa > Arthropoda > Insecta > Lepidoptera > Noctuidae > Hydraecia > Hydraecia micacea. The sequence goes on along the minus strand of OU611788.1, from coordinate 10,912,498 downwards.
TATTCGATAGAGCTTAATAAAAGTTTGCGTAACTAGGTTGTAAAAGTTGTTGACGTTACTCAATACAAACTTTTGTAATGAGAAATCCGTTGCATAGTCATTGATAAGCTCAGGGGAGCCAACAAACCAATAAAATTAACTTCTGTTATGTATCGGTTAAAAAAGGTGTTCATACAGAATCCGTAGGTACTCTTACCAATTTATCGGTACATTAGCGCCGGTTACACGATCGGTAATTATCATTAGGTTACCGTTCGTCCACTCGAATTTCAATTGTTGATTGTGTCACTTTTACCTTTGTTACTTTAAGGTTATATGTAGAACTTTGGGAGGATATAATTTGGGAACTGTATTAACAATAATTTTGGAAACAACAACTTAAGAGACATAGTAAAAAAGATAATAAATACAAATACTGAAGATTTCATATTTTCAAAATAAGTAGCTAAATATGAAAAGTAAAAAAAAAAAATGCTAAAATATTGAAAAAATAGACGATAAAATGTAGTCCGGAGAAATACGAATGACCTAGAAAATCATGTCCTACGAGACTAGGCAGCTAATCTGAGCACCATTTTATTTTTTTCCGCGCAAAACTGTCCACTTTAAACAATGCGGCTTCATCGATACCGCAAACACCTTTTTGCAAACTTTCTTTATTTTATTTAGAGTTATTGTCGCATCTAAAATCTTAGTTTCTTTTGAATGATTATATTGTACGCAAACACGTAAAAGAAAACTACAAGAAAAGTGAGCTGAAGCTGTGCTATCAATATAAAAATCTCGACGCCTACCGCGCGTTGGAACTTCTTAACAACGTGCTTAATGAACTGCTACTTCAAGATAAATGTATATCTTTATAAGATTATATGTTATACTTACCATGTTCGAGTAAATCATGCAATTAGAACGTTTAAAGTCGTGCAAGCTAAGAAAGTAATAAACCTATCAAGAATCAAATTAGTTTAATTCCAAATCAAATTATCTGAAGAGCTCACAATAAATTCTGCGTAATTGGCAATGTAAACGTAGAAATCGTACTTCAGAGAGGAAAGTCCCCTCATTCGCAATTCAATCTAGCTCAATCTTTATTCGATCATATGTCAGTAGGCTGAGGTTCTCACATACATATTTATGGCTATTATCTACAGATGTAAGTTGCAAGTAAGGTACGAAAACTATCCTGTCATCAAATCAGCATCGACTCTCTGCCAGTGGTCGTTACCCGGCAATTTTCTACGTGCCATGCATCATATTCGCGGGTTAATCGTAGGTTGCTTGTTTCCAGCATAGTATGTAGGTTGCAGCACATTGTAGGTCAATGGAACGCGGCACGCGCTGCGCTTTCCTGCAGTTGTCTTATGCAGATGAGAATTATTTATTAACCCCGCGAGTTTTAGTTACCATGTTATTTGCTGCTTCAAGATGCTTACGATTCGTTAATAAGGATTCACTTTCAGATTTCTGGGTAGGGAATTTAATCGTTTTTCACAATAATCTGTCGTATCTTGAATTTTATACGCTGTTCACATGTGTATAATATTTATATCTTTTAAAATGTATATAATTACTCATTTAACAGCATATCCTAATGCAATTAAGGAAGGCTATAAGTTTTTAATGGAAAAAATAATAATATCGTAATTATATAAATGTCGTAAAATTCCACTTAAGATTTCTCTCGACAAGAATTTTCCAATATTCATTAAGTACTACAATTTTACTGTTACTGCAATAAGATAATTTTCATAATTGAATCTAGATTATCTTAAACGCTGACCTTAAAGTTTTACCTATTTTATATATAATTGCCTATAAAGGCCGCAGTCTCCCAGGTGATATAAACTTTGAACAAAGCGAATGGTAGAAAAATCTGAACCGAATCCAATTGTACACTTCCGTTCCCAGACATTTCTAGACCAATCGAAGAAACAATAAAAGGAAAGCTTGTAATTATCGGCTCTGTTGCCCATTACACGTTGCTGCAATGTCTTCCGAAAACGAGGGGCGTTATCCAACTAAATCGTGCCTATATCAAAAGATGATTTGTTCAATAGCCTACTTGCATTCAACTGCTTATGCATTTGCAATTCATTGAAGCGATTTAGCTACGTTTACACGTCCCCGATAAACATCTACGAGTATTGTTTTCTCATTTAGTAACTTTGAATCATTACGTTCAAGGCAATCCAATTTGCTATCGAATGATCGCTTGAACGATTTACTTTCTTCTTGTTCAGCTTTATCTTCGAGATGCTTATCGCCGGTAATCACTTCAAAAATGTTGGCTTGTTGACCCTTACGGTGTTATAGCGGTAATGCTATTGTTTATCACGATGTAGGTAAAGTTCGGGTGCCTCGGTAATTTTACCTTTTTTTTAGCTCCAAAAATGTTTCTTCTCTTAAATATCTTCCGGAATATTGTACAAATCAACAAATACTATTGGTAAAAACTTTTACGGTTCAGTTGACATGAGCTGCACATCGGAGGCACCTGTTAGCACATCTGGGTCAGTTTTTGTTCCTCGTTTTCACTATTCAAACAAACGCTGATCTACGTCACTTAAGTTCGTGAGCAGAAACGTCTTCATGTTTAATAATCTGAGAAGCGAAAATGTCATTCCGGTCATGTAATATTTGGAACAATTGTGTATTTCTCATAAGTTAATTTCGCTTTTAAGTGTTGTAATGTTTAATTTTATCGTTGTTGTTTGTAAATTTATTTTAATGGTAGTGAATGAAAGTGTTTCTATTACGTTTTTCTTTATTCATGAACACATTATGTTTTTTGTTTCTCTCTTTGTTAAAGTATGGATTAGTAGTGGTTACAAATTTCGCACATCATTTTGCCGTTTCTTCTTATGTTTGTAACGTTGCGTGGCTTAGTTGGGCGTGACGCACCGTTTTGTCGGCTGCTCTTGCCGATACGGTCTACATGCGCTTGAGCATCCGTCGACTAACCCCTGGTTTCGGCTTCAAGTTTTCTTCTTCCATGGGGAAAGCTATCGATTTCTTGTCTGTAATACATATCAAATCATCGTACTTTCTTTTACTTGCATTAACTTTGTGTTAAACTATGTAGATAATTAATTGCCTACAAAGCATGTAACCACACATGTGTGAAAGCGTTGACTAAAAACAATTATAAAAGCTAATTAGGTATTATTACATCACTGTTTTTGTTCGTAAATATTCTTTTATATTTTCATGTATAAATTCAGTTAAGTTTTTCAATTGTGTTCCCACGAGCTATTGAATATTCAATTGTGAATGGATATCGTAGAATGCTCTTACATCAATAATAATTATTTAAATTATGTACAATAATACTGTCGGCAACCTTTCTTTTTTTTCCATGAAGAACATTACAAATTATTATGTTATCAAGATCGTATTCTTAAATAACTTGTATAATGTGCTGTTTAGGTAATTATTCTAAGCCCTTCCGGATAATTCGCCCAGTAGGTATAATGCGAAAAGACGTAACACAATTAGATTTTATAATCCAAAGATGGTTCTCTCATTCCTTTGCATTTCAAAGATATTCTCAGCGAACTATAATTTGATGGACTTCAGAAAACAGAACGAAGAAGTAGTAGAGACACAATCGGTTGTCGTTTATACTACAAAATATAATACCATATAGTGCCATTGAGACAGAGCAGTGTGTAACGATGCAGCTCTTGTAGCTAGAAAATATTAAAACTTAATCACTTTGATTGTATGACAATAGTCTAATCTAACTACTTCATCTGATTTTATTTCAGTAACTGTAAACTCAGTCTACGCGTTGTAGTTAATGTCTCCTCGACTCCACGTTCCAATATTAATAAATTCAACTTTATCGAGTTCATTTTCTTTCGTAACAATAGTTACGTCTTTGGATTAAGCGGTACTCAAAACGGTATTACAGTTAGCGATGCAATTGAATCGTTCACCGAAGTGGGATCTACAGGCACGACCACAGCCCAGTTCCGAGTGAAATGCAAGGTCGGGAACCGCTAAGTTATTGTGTTTATAAACTTTTTGTCATGCATCTCACCGAGTTGTATTGTTACAAACAACTGAACTGCTCCATTGAGACAGATATGCCGTGCGATACTCGACTCGGAAACGCTCCTTTTTTCATCATCTTCCGTGATGGTTGACGTCGAAAGCCCCACTTATTCTGACGCAAATATTTGTTGCAGCAGCGATTAACTACGATATGCATCAGTATGTAACGCTAATTAGATTCTTGTTAATATTCATCTTTCATTGCAGACAATAATAAATTCTAATTACAACCCTGAATATTTGCTCTTGGGAAATCATAAATCTGTCGCTAGTGAATTGTGACGAGAATTCTTTGCTTCAGTAAGTTTCCCTAGGGTTTTAAGAGTACTTTATGTTCGAGTGTCCGTCAATAGCTTGGCACCGGGCTACACGGTTCATGACGGCGACTTTGCGAATTGGCTGTGGTTTGCTTTAAATCCGAAGTGGAAATGAGCTAGCAGTTAGTGTCCGTATTCCCTCCTGGCTGAAACCGCAAATCGTCGAGAGGAGACGGGGCTTTATAGTCGCATTTTGTAATAGCTCTGAGTTTCCGCCGCGGATGTTTGATGTCCTCACCTGTCGCATGCCGTTAGAACTTCACGAATAAGTTTATCGTGCAATATTACGGTCGGTAAACTTATTTGAGTAATATCTACATAAGCACAGACACTTGCATGCTCGTTTTGCGAAGGGCCCTGTTCATGTTAAGCATTTTACGCGCGAATATCTCATATTGTCGTAAAGCACACCTTCCGTAGCTTGGTGTTTGCATTCCGTATTAGGACACTTAGCAGACTTTAAATACCCATTGTATGTAAATTCTAAGTAAACATCGTTGTTAAGCCTTTATATTTTCACATCAAACTGTTTACTTGAAATTATAGTTATTTGATTGTATCCAACTTGTTTATCTATACTTTATTTTCTTAACAATTCTCATTCTCTTATTCAATTTAATTTATTTCTTTTATACTCATTTCTTATAACGTCTTTAAGGAACAAACTTGGGTCATAATCTCTCAATTACTGTGTTCCTTGGGTCGATTATTATTATTCCTATCTCAATTACATTCACATTCACATCAACTTCCAAGTTTTAAGTTTGTTTAATTCATTTTGATATCAACGCAAATGGGATTATTATTTGAAAAGAAAACGTTTATGACGGATTTTAATAAAGTTTATTCCACAGATTAACTTCTAATTCAGAACTTGATTGCGTCAATTCTTCACGTTACAGTTAGTTTACTTTATTATGTAAAAATACTGCAGTATGCCTTTGATTAATTATTTTAAGTATGATTGAACGTGGTTCCTTTTGTTTCTACGGGAGAACAGCTCGTATTTAAGTTCACGATGATATTGATATTTTTATTTAACCCTCAAACCGCTTAGATATAACACCGTACGCAAAATACGCGCTTTGACGTGGAGTTGCGAACACCAGCCCGTCTCACCAATGGAATATAATATATATATATATATATTTTTTTTTTTTAAGTAACAATGGATTAGTAAGTATGGTGCTATTTAAAGAAGAAATGCTGCCAAATGAACTGTCATTTAATGCCATCTAAAAAGTACCTTCAAGTATTACAAATACCACAGAAGGACCTTTACGCAACCACTTGAATGCAACTAGTTCCGTCTAGTTGCTAACATATTCCCCATACCGCCTGTTAGTATAACGACCGGATTTATATGGAGTTGAATTAACCGCCCATGTCGTTCTCAAGTCTTCACTATTGACGTAGATTTATGATGCAACTGATTGGAAATTCGCCACAACTCATTGTAAATGTTGTACATTGAAGAATATGTTAAAAGCTTTGCGAATTGCGTGGTGAATGGGTTGTTATGTCCTGTTAAAACGATGTTAGAAATCTTTCTTTTTTTCTGTCGTACGGGCTTTGCTAATGAAGCGTATAGAAGGAAGAATATCAATGCATTGATGGCTGCGAACACTTTTGTGTATGGTGCTGGCGTACGAGGGGAAGTTATCGCCATAATTAAATCTCTAAGAAGGTCTCTAAGAAGAAACTGAAATTAATAGAAATCTTAATAATGGGGATTAAAATAACTTTATTTTAACCGTTGTTATAAATGCAGCAGTACCGTAGAATGACACAGGCGTCGGAGTTTCCAAAGTCGATATTTAGTTTCAACTTCGATGTACAGACGCCGGCACATCAAGCTACCCGAAACTGTCAAATTTTCCCAATCAACTTTGAACCTTATGCTTCAGCGATAAAGTTGAAAATCTATTAAAGAAATTTGACAGATTGTAGTACCTTGATGTGCTGGCGTCTGTACCTACCAATGCTAAACAGTGATCAACATAATTATATATTTGCTGTTTGGCAAAAAATGTATATATCACATTTTGTCCCAAGGTTATAAGATCTTTCATTGAAGTTTAAATCAAGCAATTGTGCATAATATTACTATCTACTTAACAGTCTTATACGATATCTGAATGCAACAGTAATTCACATCTACGTTTTATTGGCAGTAAATACATAATTCACCCAGCGATTGAATATAATATCGTTCCTATCCGTCTGAGGTCACAATGAAAAGTCACTAGTCCCGATGATTGGTTTGTATAATTTCACGGTGCCGCGTGAACTTCGCCTAACGGACTCTTCTCTCGGATTACTATAACCCCATGACATAGTTACATCGGATACTTCGTCAAATTGATTCTAGACTGGCTCATCTAGCGTGCCCTAAGGTCTGACTTTGACCTGACTGACTGGAAAATGATTGCTGAACTTTATTTGCAGTCACGTTCACATAACAATATTAACCCTATCTGACTTATCATCACGAAAACTTTCGTTGTGAACTAAATGTGATTCAAATAAGAACATTTAATTTTTCCGTAAGTGCTTGAACTCCTGGCTATGTTGAAACGATAGATCACGGAATTTGGTAGGTATTACTCGTACAGTCGACCGTAACATCGTGAGGAAACTGGCATGTCCTAGAACCAAAAATTCGAAGACGTGACATCTACCAACCCGCACTGGGCCCACGTGGTGGATCACGGCTCACTCCCTCTCACCGAGAGGAGGCCTGTTCCCAGCAGCGGGAAGATTATAGGCTGATTATCTACAGAAGACAGTTTTTCTCCCTCATCGCCTTTTTTTACAGAAATCCTTTCCCTCTCAGGTCTGTGGTACCGATTTAACCTCCTTCTTTATCTTACCTTTTTGCAAGCTCCGGTTTTCTTCGAGCCGCGTTCTCATTAGCGAACTAAATACCAGTTTCTTAATCCCTGTCACGCGAGCCTCGTGTTCTACGAGAACCAACTACCGTGTGACCTTCGCAACCTTCGGAAACTGGGTTTTCCCATTATGATGTTATCAGTATACCAATGGATGTTGCCACTTGCTCACCAGATAGTATCATCTGACACCTATAACATATAGGCAGGGTGGTCTATCCGAGGTTAAAGGCTTGAGAGCTAGGAATAGCAGGGCATATAATACATAAAATAAATTGTATTAAACTTGAATGTTTCTTCGTGTTTGCACAGAGGCTTTCTTGGAATATTTCTCCAGTTTCGTGATCATGTCTAAATTCTCGTGACTGTAAAAGCTTGTAACGTCAGGAATAAAATGGTTCTGCAGAGATAAACATTATTGTTACGGCGACATTGTTCCACTTTTTGTATAAGGTTGTAAATGCACTAGGCTCTTAGTTTACGGCAGTCAATCTGATATTCTGAAGTGTACGTGTAGCTTGTCGGCGCCTCTCGCTGATGAGATGTCAGTAACGCACGTAGCTCGACAGTCGGAACGCATGGTGTGGCGCCTGCCTAAGCCTTTCAATAAAGTAATTTTCTCAAATCTCCCTAAGTATATAATGAAGTCGTTATAACATTACCGTAGCGTGTTTGCTGATTTATAATTCTCTTAATGGTGTTATATCAACTTGTTGTATAAATAATAGGAAGCATAGAGCTTAGGTCTAGGTCTCTAAGGTCAGGCATATTGAGTCATTAATAAAGCCCCGGTCATTATAATGCTCTAAATTAACCGTAACAGTTATGCTTACGGTTTCTCGTCATATCTTATGCAGTTAACCGACAAACATACATGTCGTTGAATGTTAATTAACGTTTAATTTATCTATATGTTTCAGGATTTATTAATTGGTCACACCGTTTTTATTATGGTTTAGTTTGAAATTACGAGGTACCTTGTGGTGTCACAGTTTTCCATTACATTTTATTTTATTAAACAGCTCTGAAAGCACATTCATATCTCTCTTATTTCATTTGCCTAATCTGTTCATTAAGTTGAACGAAATATGCAATGTATTTGTCTTTATTGGCAATAATCTATCAATTATCTATATTGATGAACCTTATCCCTATGGCTATTCATAAATTAATCCTTCGCAAATGGCAGTCTTGGCAGCTACTTACAACTTGTGTTACCTTACTTTATACTCCTGTATAAATCACACTATAATATTATAAATGTGAAAGTTAGTTTGTTTGTTACCTTTTCACGCCTAAACCACTGAACCGATCATCCTGAAATTTTGCATAGGTATACGTTGTCAGGTGTATAGAAACGGACATAGGGTACCTTTCATCACGAAAAAAAGTGCTGTTCCCGAGGAAAATTACAATAACGTTATTATGATAATAGATGGCGCCACGTGTCTATTGAAATTTGTCACATTATTTAATTCTGAGGCGGTACGAAGTTCGCCGGGTCAGCTAGTTGTCTATAAATGGAAATAGAAGCTCTATTATTACCAGTTATAGCGTCGTGCGAAATAAATTCTATTTGCATATAGTGCATTTTTCTACGCACTATTTGCACGGTACTCCTCGAAATTTTCTCTGCTAATTGCGAAACATTGGTACAATCGTCAAGTGATACTCATACGCTCACGGTTCGTGACTAGCGCATTAACACAACGCTGACCCGCGGCGCTTCTCACGCCATTGACTCCTTTCTGGGCTGAAAACCTACTGCTTACCATCGGTAACTGTGCTTGCGATGCACTTCCTACAAACTCGAATGACCTGTCAAATGCCCATCGTTTTTCACTCAAGTGATGCTCGCTGAGGGCGACAACGGAGTAATGAACTGCAAATAATTTGCCTACCTTTTATGGCTTTAATCCTTCGAGATTTATTACCCTCATGCCCATATTATTCGTTTACCGTTCCTGCATAGTCGTGAATTGAATGTACCTTAGGACCAAATGTCAGAATAGAATAAGCCTTGTTTACTGCCACGAGAAAACTGGCTGTTAATAAATTGAAATCTGATTAACACTTTAATGGCCTAGGACTTGGCAAGCAAGACGATTATGTGTATAGATATTTACGTCGCTATGAAATTCCATAGTTAGCCCAGGCTTGCTTCCGTCATAATATTTGAAGTACAGCCCTGACCGTTGGACATTATCACCCATTTTCAACGAATCATTGAGGTTTGAATTCGCTTGCGGTAAGACGGACAAAGCCGATCAATCTCTATAGAAAGCTGTATTGTACGAAGGTTGTAACGTTCCGTGAAGTTTCCGTGAAAGAACCACAATAGATAGATTCTTTAGGGCACAGCCACTCGATTTTGGTCGAATAACAGTTTGTTCGATGTTAAAAATGTGTTGGCTCTAATACCAAGTGATACCTATTTTAAAGTAAATGGGGCTGAAGGCCGTTTTTCCCTAATAAATCGTATTGTCATTGATAACAAACACTTCTAACTGGACATACGTTGGCTTGGAACGTGAGTGATTTTCAATTATTTTGTCATGTTGGCATGAGTTGAACTTTCGTTCTCTCTTTCGTTCGATGTGTGGAATTTGGAAGGTCATCCTAAACAGCTCACTTTTTACAATGACGTCAGCAATTTGTAACTGGCTGACTACCGTGCACGAGCACCAAAACTTGATAGCATCATAACAGAGAGACAAAATGACAGACAAAGCCGTAAATCTGGAATGAACGGTACTTTCGATATTGAATTAGAACAAGTTCTTCCTTTTTTAGGCGTGTCGCGTAACTTATTTCACCGTATCGGAGGGGACACGGCTAATTCCATCTGTCTTATGTTTTTTACTAAAGTTTCAATTAAATCGACGACGTGTTTCCGGTTCGTCGGTCATTTGTGTTGCAGCGCCTTTTCTTGCCCGGGGCCCTTCGCCTATACAATATGGACCCAAATTGCCCATCAATGATCTCTCAACGGCTATTGTGCCGCCTCCGTGGAATTTGTATCTAACGGGAGATATCTTGCACTCGACTGTGGCATAAATGTGCGTGAGATGCATTTCGCTATGCCGTCAACCTATGGTTCGTGTACCGATATTCTTAGATTTTAAAATGCCACCCAATCGTCTTCAAATCGATACAAAAGGTTAAGTCAGATATCCAGGAAGTTAGGCTGTTACCGCTTTCTAGCCTTTCCTTAGATGGTACGGATAGGATAGTCGTATTTTATTACGGCATATCTTTTCTAAAAAGGAACATTAGTAACTGTTCTCCGGTAAGCATAAAACATGTTACGGTGACGGTTTGTGTACGTGATTCACATAAATTGCGAATAGTTTCTCATGTCGATGTCGCTACGAAGACACTAATGCCCACGACCTGAAATGTGTCGAACGGTAACTAATTTAATCATGGTGTCGGACTTTGAAATTCTAGATTTCATTCCCAGGTCGGAAAATTGTAATTTAATCATTATGGTAGAAAAAGTGAGGTAGAAAATACATAGAATGATGTTTTAATGATACACTGTAAGTAGAAATAAGCTCACCAATCAATAATGTGCGTGAAAACACTGTGATATGATGATAAACAATTTATCTACAAGAGTACATCTCTGCCCAACTGATGCAGCAATGTTATGTCCCCACTCACCTAGTAACACTGAATGATAAGTGCTATCAACATATTCTACACACAGAGAATCACACAGACATATTGCACTCTCGAATTCATAATCACTCGAATAGTCAACGATAATTAACGTCTCGTCAGAACAGTCATTACTACGTTAGGAGAATATCTTTATTGACAGCTCAAAAGCGAGCACAAAGGCCACGAGAAAGCTACCATTGTGGCAAACCACATCGATGACTTACACAATGCTACCGACGACGCCTAATAACCCATCTGTGACTTTACAACCAGCAACTCATTTAGGAAAATGAAAAATCCGTTTCAATGAGCTCAACTCTCCCTTATTGTTGTTCGGTTAGAGGTTGCTCGTTTACAATAGCGGCTCAGGTTATCAGACCGGATGATGAGGCCTTCAGATTCTATTGCTTTCACCTATTACGTAGCCTTTTGTGTATGCCTTTATGTCTTCGAGCCGTCGATAAGTTGTTACGTAATCGTGTACTAATTGGTTTCAAATTCATCTTTCATCCGTAATAAGGGAGTCGAGTGTTCGCCTGTTGAACTTTCTCCCCCTTGTAAGGCTTTAATAACGCTCAGGTTCCCGCTAGGATAGTTTGAACCCGGGGTTAATTACGGTTGGTCGTGGCTGTTGTTGACGCTTTTTTGCTGACTACGGTCAGAGAATTTAAAGGAAAGGGTAAGAGTGTCTATTTACATAGCTACACGTAGGTATAGCGCCTTGTATTGAGTTTTTTTTTTAATTTAAATAGAAAATACCAAAAACATGCATCGCATGTTAGCTATTGCCTCGTAAATCTTACTACATCTTCTTTTAAGTCACGAAACTCTTAGCCGTTTAAAAATTCAACAACTTCCGCGCACGGTTTAGTTTGTTAACCAAATTAACAGTTCTTTCACCGTGTCGATTATTCTAAAATTGGAGCATAATCTGGGAAATTAATAACTTTTAAATTGCTCGTCGCGAATGGTGTCATTTTGTACAATTTGCAACGGACGATAAAACCCGCGGCATCTCGTCCGTCAACTGACATCAACATTGGTAGCGGCTTACTTGGAGTGATGCTTCAGATAAATTGACTCGCTGCAATTTTCTCTATGGTGTGTATTTTGACCAGTTTCATGTTTTTGATATATCGCGCTCGAGGACGGACACTTATCATCAATTCACCCACGCTCCATAAAAATAATGCGAACGCTATTAACCGAATATCTTCATTCAAAGTCATATTCTTGATTTATTATATTTATTTCACATCAAGCATTGTACTGTACATTAGTATCTCACGATCGTTACCGTTGGCCCAGTGGGCGTTTGACCTCATTTTCAAGGAATAGTACCTTAAAAGGGACCCATTAGTCCGGAGACATGGGAGTAGACACAATTGTCCATATAAGCTCGTTGTTATCGAAATTGGAATAAGAAGGTCTTTGCTGAAACATCTTTCATTGCAGGTCATTAAACTGATGTAAATTCTAAAGAGTATTTATTACTAGTATTCTGCTTTATAGAGCGCCCCGCCTTGACGTATTCGTTATGCAAACGTTGCATTTACACATAACATAAACGTTTGAGACAGGAAGCAATTGAATGCATCCTATCGGCATATGCAAAACGCTACATATTATTCCGCTACAACAATTTTCTACACGCATCTCTATATCACGAAACGTTGACTGTTGACTGTTTGCGAGGAAATTTATACTCGATCCACGTTGTATTGATCAGATAAGAAATCACATCGGATTAGATTAATCGAAGGGGCGTAGATTCCGCGCTGCGTGAGCGGCGAACGAAGAAAGGCTTCCCAGTCTCCCCGATTTGTCTATCCCAGCTGTTCAAGATAGTGGCGTGCTGATATACCCATAGCTGTTCTATCTTGTCTGCAATGAGTAACAAAAATCCTTTAAAGGCTTTGTCGGTGAAATGCTCGAAGAAAGCGAAGATATTATCTAGCATGTTAGTATTCTGCAGACAGAACTAAAGTAGGAAGTCCGAAATGCTTAATTCAAGAAGCAAGTTACGGATGCAAGTGAATCTCAGTCTCATGAATGATCGTGAACTTGACCGAGTTTTAAGTAAACAAACGCATTAGTAGTCCGAGTCACTTGGCGGCACGAGCCGATGGCACGAGGATTTCGCTTGCCGACGTGAGCTGCATACTCAACCGCCGAGTTAAAGTGATTCGCGAACAACCTTTGCATTCGTACCGCAATGCAACACACTGGCATGATTAAAGTTTGACCCGCGTCGAAGCAGGGAAATTCTGTCCACTGATACATACGTGCCTGACCAAATGTAGGTTGAAACTTTCGTCCGCTTACACTCATTCCAACCGCAATCCAAACAAGAGCAGCGGTCACGTTTCCAAGATCGCCACCAATGTCTGCCTCCGCCGGATCATTTCTACCGATCCGTATTAACAATGTGCGGCGAAAGAAACCGACTCATTGTATAATTGTTAATCTATTTTGATTTCGCACTCGGCTCGGTTATTATAACTTCTCCAGTGACAGTTTCCCACGTCCGTATACGGCTAATAACGTTTTCTCTTGCATCGGCTATCACTCACTGCGTTCATTAATTCTTTAGCTTTAGATAAATAACCGTAGGTCGAATCAAAATGCATGCCTGCCACAGTAATGCATAGTGCGAATGATAATGCAGCCAGTTTGTATACAGTTCCGAGTTCCGTCAGAAGTGATATCGCCATACTAGATTACAAGTTACAGTTACAGACGTTAGTGAGAGGTTTCCATTTAAGTATATTGTATCTACTATCCGCTTTTTACTACTGTAGATCTCGCCATTTATCGCCGATGCTATCATTAAACACTCGAAACGAAAAGTGAACTTGTTATTTAACGCCTTTGTGTTTGATTTTGAGGTGTTACTTTCTAAATTTACGTGTAGGGAAATTAATGACGCATTCCTTGTTTTTTTGTGTTAACTGAGGACCGATACAGTCCAATGTTTTGTGTCATCGAGACTTTGAAATAAGAACTAAACTGCGGTATTTGATGAGATTAAGTCCAGAAGGCCAATTCTCGTAATTTAAAACGTTCAAAATCTAGTCGTAGTCTCATCTCGGCGAGAAATGATTGTCAAAAACTTGTCAAAAATGTACGATCGAGGAGGGGGGCTCAAGGGATCAGATCGGAATAAATCGGGAAATTGGAGGTTTTTTGATAGATTGAAACTAAGATCAGACTGTAAACGATCTTAAAATTACGAGAATTGCCCCTCAGATCGTCATTGTTGTTCGGCCAACCAAGGTGGATTGGACAGAGAAAAGAAAAAAGTGCATACCGCTAACTGACACAGTGCTTTATTGAACACAATTCCGTTGACTGGTACGCAACGGTAGGCCTTACCGAGATGTAGATGGCGACGAGTGAACGGGACAGATTAATGCTAATAGTTGACATAATCTTACCTCGGCGCGTCGCTTCCAGCTGCGTAGGTATGGATGCGTTTACAGCTTTGCAATAAATTATAGCGAATAAATGGAAGTGGACATGTACATACGACTTTGTTTTTGCTTGGATATTTTTAATTTGCAAATGTTATCATGATTTCTAAGCGGTAAATGGAGACCATAAATTAATACTTGAGATTAATACATCAAACATGGATTTGTTTATTTATATAATTATGTATTAATAATAAAGCTGAAGAGTTCGTTTCTTTGTATGAACGCGCTAATCGCTAATCGCGCTAGGAAGGCTATAGGCTACTTAACATCATTCTAGGATCCATAGGAGCCGAGCAAAAAAAAAGAAATTTCACGTGGACGAAGTCGCGGGCAGAAGCTAGTTTTATATAAAATTGGTCCCTTGGCTGGGTCGGAAAAGTTAGGAGACTTTTACTTAAAACGCTTTCTTGTTTTAACAAATAGTATTTTTATATAGGTAATTAGCGTTAGTTAATGATCCCCCTTCCTACAGATAACACGGCGAGCCTTCATGTCGGCTGTCAAATTAGCTCCGATAAGACCAGTAGCTGAACATTCTCTTCTAATTAAAATCGATCTGACATCAAACCTTTCGATAAATATCTATAGTTTTATCAATTAAATGAATCATTTAGACGGTAAAAGCGGTGTTTTCCTGGCGTAGGCTTTGGTTTAATAATTAATTATATACCGGACGACGCTTATGATCCCTCACGAGTTCTAGATGTACATGCCTAATGCAATGGGTATCATTAATTCAAAACAAGTAGATATAATATGTATATATTAATCTAAAGTAATTATAATATTTTATAAACTCTTAGAAACTCCTTCTTTAAACCTACACGGTCCAAGTGACAGTTTAGAAGAAAAAAGGCATGGTGCGCTGTCTACGCGCGCTGGGTCTGCTTGCTGCTTGGTTTCGGATGCAACGGGCGTATTCTAGGGACGTTATAGTGTTGATTGGGGTCGTGTTATATAATTCTTATGCACTTGTTATTTACCTATGTGCTTGTTGCTAATTAAAAATGATTTGTATGAATTGTAACTTTGTTGGTTACTTAGTAATTTGTTTTTCAATATATTCCGCTTCTGGTCTCTAAGAATACATATTATAAAGGGAAAAGATTTGATTTTTGTATGTTTATGTGTTACGCTTTCACGCTAAAACGGTTTAACTGATTTGTATGAAATTGGTATATGCAGGTTGGACCATGACCTGGATCGGGACAAAGGATAATTTTTATTCCGATATTCCCACGGGATAAAAATATTTATGCAGGTGAAACCGCGAGGCGCAGCTAATGTGATATAAATAAAAAACCTCAGAAACCATTTTCAAAAAGAATATAGTTATGCTATGATCTTTTATTACATAACACCAACGGTATTCATATTATTACGAGTCTAAGATCATCTGTTATTGCAACTGTAACCTACCTCTCGATTACTATTACGGGCTTGCTCGACTTCTAAGTAGAAAATACGTGCTGTTTTTACATCACATAGAGACTTAGATAAATCTTGCTATTTCCTACTAGAGTAATTAATCTTCACTGAACCACTGCCTTCACTTTTTCCTATTTATGTGTGAATCAAACCGTTTTTTGCGTCAGAATGTATGGACATTGGACATCAGACATTCATCAATCGCTTTCCGTTAATCGGTTACCTGTGAAACAAGTTCAGTTATTTGTAATGTGTAATCAACTGTGATAGTCGTTGTTAAATAGAAACTTTAAATTGAATCGCGGCACTTTGAATTGCAATTTGTTCTTGTAAATGTTTGATCAGTTCATATTAGAGTTGTTTATTTACAATCAAGTGACAACATAGACTTGAATGAGGTTCCAACATGGAAAGCTAATTGTACAGCCATGAATTTCGATTTGATATCAAATTGGTAGTTTTTGGTATCATTGGCACTGGCACAGTGGTGCAGACTTTTCTACTTAATCCTTCGCTGAACTTGAAATGTTACAATTTGCTTCGCTGTTATAAGCTAGTCCAAAATTGCAAATAGAAAATGTATTATGAGAAAAACCTTTTTTTTTTTCTTTCTTTTTTTAATAGCCTACGCAGTCCCGCTGCTGAGCAAAGACCAAATCCTTGAAGGCATCCTTTTGTTTGTTAGTAACTAGCAAGTCTAGCAACACAATATTTCAAATATATGCTAACGAGACGACTATTTTTAAACGTCACGTTACCCTGTTACCAAAAGAGTTCTTATATCACACTACACGTATTACTTGTAGTACACGTATTACTTGCAGTACTTGTCAGAAAATTGCACTTCATTCTCAACAGTGTCTGTCCACTCGTAAATGTTTGAGAGCTGCGCCTGCGCATCGGCATAGTGTTTGCACTGGCTGCTCGTTTAGACACGGTTTAAGTGTCAAGTCGTTCAGTTTGTCACTAGTGTGTTTGCTTGATAGTTTTAGCATGTTGTATGTTTGAGCTCGTTGTCGTGGTAGGGTAAGCAGAGGTCCAGGTTATAACAATATTTGATGGTTCAGGAATTCGAAATTGCTGCATGTATACTACGTAACTGTTTATGTTTTCTTAACAGTAGCTTACAAAAGTAAGAGAAAAGCCCTATTTACTGAGGTTCCATTTAAGCTTGAACAGTCCGAAGCGATGATCAACTGCAAATCTGGGCTATATATAAGTCGTAATGGTGCATAATTATACACATTTATCTAAAACTCATCATCATCATACAAGCCGCTCTCTAGGACTTAGGTGACTACTCATCCGCAAAATATTTCATCCGCGGGTGAAACGTTACCCTTTTAAAATTGTAAGGCGACGAATCATCCGAATAAGTCTGTTTAGGGCGTCCACTTCCAGCGTTTCTAACATTCTCACATCTGCCTTGTAAATACCAATAAATACCTTCTTCTGTTTATTGTGTGTGATTAAGAGCGTTTACGACATACAGCATTTCATACAAATTTTCAAGCCCTTGTTTTTCGAAATGAATGAACCGATTTTAATGAAACTTCATACGCATAAGCAGGATACAAAGGTCTAAAAGTTAGCTAAGAACATTTTCGAAAAATAGTGTTACAGCCAAATTAGACCGATTTTAAATTTTCCATAGAAACAGAGATTTCCAGTTATCGTTTTTAAATAAGACATTTAGAAAATGTTCTTAACTAACTTTATAGACCTTTGTATCGTGCTTATGTGTATGAAGTTTCATTAAAATCGGTTCATTCATTTCGAAAAACAAGAGCTTGAAAAGTATGAAATGCTGTATGTCGTAAACGCTCTTAATCACACACAATAAACAGAAGAAGGTATTTATTGGTATTTACAAGGCAGATGTGAGAATGTTAGAAACGCTGGAAGTGGACGCCCTAAACAGACTTATTCGGATGATTCGTCGCCTTACAATTTTAAAAGGGTAACGTTTCACCCGCGGATGAAATATTTTGCGGAGGAGTAGTCACCTAAGTCCTCTCTAGTACCTATACCTAGTAAATATTTATGGTCATCAATATTAATTAATTTAGATCCTACGCCCTTCAATTAGAATTAATAGTTCTATAACCGCGTCGCTCAGAATTAATTGACATTTCATTAGGTCCTAAAGCAATTCAGCAACGAATGCGCTTTATAGCACAAAGTATGTTAATAGGGCTAGAAGTTGTAAACGTCAAGCGGTTTTCTTCAGCTGCCTCTCAAGATTTGTGCGGTAAAATAAACAGTTGGTTTCTTTTTTCCCACTGAATTCAATAAAGCCCGAAGCCCCGAATAGACGGTCATTCAAACTGTTTGTGCCAATACCGCAAGTGCCGTTTGCAGACAAAACGACAGTTTATTTGGCCGGTCGTGCACGTAGGTATGCAAGTCTGAACAATTTTACACTTCGGGCCAAATTATCGACCGAGCATCGATCGTAGATTTGGCTGATCGTGCACGTGTATGCAAGTCTGAACAATTTTACACTTTGGGCCAAATTGTTGACCGAGTATAAATCGTGTTTTTCGGGACCAGCAAAACATATTTATTTTGTAGTTAACTTTTGTGGAACATGTTTGAAATTTCTATAAGGTCTCAGGTATGTTACTTTTCGATTAGTCACGGTGAATTTTGTAGGGCAAAGATTTTAACCCACTTCTTTAAGTGTCGATTCAATAGTGGGCGACTAACACTAACTTCCCTATGAACCTTTTCGCACATGCGTTAATGCACTTTCTTTTTCTTTTATGGTCGACGATTGTAATAAAATCGGAATATAGAGGCCACATTCTTTTGTAAGATTAACTGTTGATAAGATAAAATGTTTGGAATGGACTCGATTTGCATGATTGATACATTTGAATGCGAAGAAGTGTCAATCTGGGTTTGTTTAGTGTTCAGTAGTTTGTAAATTATATAGTTGGCTAATACTTATTCATGGTAGCGGTTTTCCGGCTTTGAAAATTTGTGCCTGGTATGCTAAGGAAGATGTTATGTGATGGACTGGTCTTGTTCTTATTAGGAGCGATTCGACCTGTTCATTCATGGATACATGATAGTTTTCTGGTTTAACATGAAGTGTCTGCAGCCTGTTAGCGGTCTCAGGAAAACCAGCTTTTCCCGATAAGTATAGTGGCGGGGGCTCCAAGGAATGAGCAGTGGTATAAGTTATATAAAATTATCGCTGTCTTTCTCCAACAGATAAAACTAGAAATTGAATAAATTATGAAAATCTTGGAAACCAAGTGGCTAGGTAGGCAGTTAACAACGAAAATCCATACATACTTCGATTATTAAATATTAATGATTTAGCAAAATATGTAATTAAAATCGGAACTGAAGTAAAATTTTAATAATATTCACTCTTACCATTAGTTACACAAAATAATGCGAATTTTTAGCTTTGCGTAGGTATATTAATATGAACTCAAACTCAAAGCGTTTATTTCAATTAAAGTCGGTCTGTCAGAAAAAATGAAGCTAGTTGCCCATTCCAAAGCGTATGAAAGCTAAATAGCCGAATAATTTTGTGTAAATTATAAGGATATGTAAATCGACTTGATCGATTGTATGTTAATCGACTTATGCTACCGATCGTACCCAGTACCCTTTTCTTTACAGGACTAAGTTTCGTTTTGCTCAGGACCGCGAGGTCCTAAACAAAACGAAACTTAATAAGGGCAATTAGTATGTCTGCTTATTTCCACATACATTAATATTTCCTTACGTAAAGGGCTTCTTGGTCATGCACGATCATAACATAGTGATTGTTGATAATATTAGCTTTTCAAGTAAACTTGGGCTTTGAGGCTTAAGGAAATTAATTATAATTGGTATTCGCTGTTGCCTCGTATGCAGTGAATTAGCTATGGCTTGTCTGTAATAGTCTTCTCTGCTTACTTTCCATATTTATTCATAATTATTTTGCTAAAATTATTGTGCTTTCTATGGACCTTCTTCTGTCTGCCGTGGCATCATGTTACTTTAGGTTGCACAGTGTTTTAAGGCCCATTTACGGACCCCGCATTTTTCTTAAAAAAGCTAATAGAAATATAAATTTACATGCAGGGTTTCGTATTCCCATTTAGCTAGCACGTATAGTTTTCGAGAATCCATAGTTTTGAGATTTTATAGAATTGGAATGAGATTTTTTTGTGTTGTGTAGGGGAAGTGAAGAGCATAACTTCAGTTAAAAAAAACATATCCCAATACGGATGCGGATTTTTCGAGAAAAATAAGAAAAACAAAAAAAACTTTTGCGCTTTACAATAATTATGAAGCACAAAAGAAGCCGTCGATGCTTCTAACATATTTTTTGCGTAAATATCATGCTTAGTTAAAGAGTAATTTTTTTCTCTTAATATCCGGCAGAAAATTGGACGATTTTTTTTTTTTTTTTTACAAAAACTAATCATGCTAGCTAAATGAGGATAATAATATGATGTTTTAATAAGAATGCAATGTCCGAAAAATGGGCTGCTTATACACTGTGGGTTGGTGTCATGTTCTCAATATTGTATTATTTCAGTCTACCCAGCAAGCTTCCACGTTATCAAGGACTCCCTTTTCCTTCATAAAATGTATAATGTTGATATCGAGAAGCTTAAAGCACCATTACAGCTCACATAAATTATCATTAGCATATACGCATGTTTAAAGGATATTAACTTACCCGACCAGCCGTTCTCCCGTTATTTGATCAAATTATTACGAACGTAAAATGTATCAGCGGATACAAGTCCTGCTAACAGGACTCTTCCGTCAATCGCGACAAATCGAAGTGCAATTAAGGATAGCATATTTAATAGCACCCATGAATTACCAAGCTGTGGGCGAAGTGAGATGTAGTTACTACACAGTATGTTCGGGTGGAGTTGAATCTCTTTGGCCGTAACGGGAATGATGTCTTTTGCAACCTTATTCTGTTGACATAACATTTCCAGTGACCATGCATGCAGCCTAGGTATTTGAAACTGATTAGTAGACGGAGGGCCAAGCAATAATAATAAATATGAAGTAAATAAATACGCATTGCATATTAAAATCTATATTATTATGGTAAAATTACATATTATGGAGGTAAAGTACATTTTTCTAACTCATAGTATAAAAATGTTAAATGCGAAAAAACGTGTTAAGAATGAGATTGATTCCATCTTGAAAACAAGTTTGCGCTATGCAGTGATTACCTGGATTATGTCCGTTTTGAAATTAAGTCTATTTTTATCAATGAACTGCAGTCTACGGTTGACTTACTAGGCTATTTCTGTTTCCAGTAGTAATGTACGGTTGTAGACTGCATGCATCTCAATAACAACTTAAATCATTAGTTCCGGTGATAAATCTCTGCATCTGTTCATAATAATGCGATCTGTATTTACAGCGCATTTGTATTCAAACAAACAATTGAATCAAAGTAGATTCGCTACTTATTTTGCGAAGTGTTTGTATAATATTAGCATGGAATCAGAAAAATTCAAAACAGCAGGCTATAAGTGTGTTTATGGTATGGAGAAATTATTTATGAGTAGGTAGTTTTTTGGAGGAGAAAAGCGAAATTTATATCAGCGTGGTCCTAAGGTCCAAAAAATAAAGAAAAACGTAATTCCACTGAACTTCTAAATAGAAAGATTTTGAATTTCATAGTTGGGAAGATGGGTATTTGTAGCACTTTTAATTGATCGCATCTGGGATTCAAATGACCAATTTATACTACGAAAGTCTCATTCTGAAACTGTTCCTGGTATGTAAAGTTAATTTAGCAAAACACAATCCTGAATCCCGCAAAAAACAGCAAACGGGAGTCCGATCCCCAAGACATTTCAATTAATGCATATATTTAAATATATTCACTTTATGCGATGTAGAGAACCATTTATTCAAATGTATAATGTCATAAATTAAGTTAACACCTCTCTTTACATATGAGGGCCAACTTACACATTTAGTGTGTTCATAAAAAAACAAATTGACTGTTTCGGAGAAATGTAAAACAAGTCGTGATAGATAACATCGGGGCTCGGAAGGCTTCGTGTTTACCCAATTAAGGTTTTACTGTCAAGTGCACCACATATTTGGGCTTTATTAATTTTGTAACACACTTTGTTGCTATCTTTATATTTCTTGTTGCACCTTATGATACGGTATACTTTCATTATTGGGTCTCTTAAATCGGCCAGTATTCTTTCGTGTTAATATACAGTTTTCCAACTGCAAATAGACTCAAAGCAGAATAATATGTAAGGCGCTGTTTACATACATCTCGGGCTATTTGATTGTAGCAACTGGCAACTTTTAGAGGAAAATTTCAAAAAGTTGATAGTTGCCTCAACTAAAGTTGCTCCATCTGCAAAGCGCCTTAAGATAAGATGCTTAGGTTATTCTAATCTAATCTAACTAGCCTGTATTGTCCCACTGCAGGGCAAAGGCCTCCCTCTCCCTGTTCCACACAATTCTGTCTTTTGCTAGTGCTGGCCAGTCCTTGCGATAGGAATCAAGCTTAGGTATTATCAAATCTTAAATTAAGATATATTACCACATTTATGCCACTAAGATTTCAAGTACATCTTCATATGAACAATGACTGTCTAAATCACGCGTTGGAGAAGATTGGTTCTGCTTTTACTAAACCACAAATTCAGCAGGTTGTCAGTGAGTAGGCATTCCAAGATAGCTCTTTTAGGTATATGGATATTATGTCTATCAATGAGATGTTGTAGCTGAAATAGAGAGCTCAATGCTACGAAAACACTTCCAGACTCCTAAATCGACCCACTTTGCATTTTCATGTCGGCAAAAAATCAAAATAATGATGAGTCAAAGAGAAAGTGATAATGCAGATTTGATGTAAACATATATTTTGATGTCATGATTATTTCAAATTTGAATTCACGATCAATTAAAAAAGGCAATAGACCTGTATACAAAATAGGGTGGGTCGATTTGGAAGTCCGGGAGTGTATTTGCAAAACTGAAGAAACTGTCGAGTTTGATGATAATTATATTCTTATTTTGTCTTCGAATTACACAGTCAAACCATTCTAGCATGACAATAATTATGGACTCAGGACTTATCCTAAGATGCCACACGTCCAAGTAGGTATTTAACTGAAGGCGAGGAAAGAATATCTATTAAGTTATTATCTGCTCGCAAGCGGTAATTATCTGCTGTTGTGAGTATTGGACAAACTAACGAGTAGGCTCGACTGTTATAGCCAATCCAATAATTACACAGAAGTCCGGAGTAGTGACAGTTTCGTACTATAGTTTATTAAAATGAATATAACAAAAATGTAAAAATCCTATTTATAAACACAGATAAAATCTGTCTATACGATTATACTACAAAAGATATACCGGTTTAAAGAACAGTATACTGAATAATGCTAGAGTTACTCACCATAATTTTGGCACCAGTATGATTCTGCTGATCATAATCATTAGCATACCAAACATACCATAAGCATCATATCACAAACATAAAAAAAAACTATTCAATTACAAAAACCCACATATTCCATGAAAATGTAATTTCCTTAGAAAGCCTACAATTATGACTAACCCAGTAACCTTGGGGTTACCACTATAATTGAGTCATGTACCTTCAAGTACATTAGGTGTAATAAACCACTATGTACCGTGCCTACCCATTATATGAATGATCTATCGTCGAGATAGTAGAACTTTTGCGGTAACCCCTGATAACGGTTACGTGCAAATATTCGTGGATTTAACTTTATAACTTCAAAAGTAGGATAAGTGCTTAGTACTTAGTACTTATGTGTTAATAGTCTCGAGTAATTCTAGCAAAGTACTTTAGAATGTTCTAGACGAAAATGCCGGTTCAGCTGGTTAATTACCACATGAAAACTAAATGAAAATAACATTATTTATGAATAGGTAACTGTTTTGAACTATACCTAACTGTTTTGAATAATTCACACATACAAAAAAAATTATAACTGTATCATTTCCCATTTCAGCACCGTTAAAACAATTCACTAAAATATGTGAATTGATATCATTACCGTAACTAATAGTTGACAATGTTGTTTAACATAATACAAGAATGAACCTGACAGTCTGTAACTGCTCTCACAGAAAACAACCAAAACCATAAAACAAAAACGGTACAGGCAATCTTCTGAAGTATTCCTAAGAAAACTTTATGCTTTAGTATTATAGCTTATAAAAGACTAGGCAATTATGAAAAATAAGACTGAGAATATTACCTCCTATCTCTTACAAATAATAGCAGGAAGCTCCCGTTTCCATGGTATATATGCGCCTTAGCATATCACACAACTCAAGCCATCTAACATTTGCATTGTACACCGTATTTCACCGCGGGAGGCCATTACTTGACTTGGGGTCGTGATGTTTGATATGAAAACTATTGTATACAAAATACATGCTGCGGGAAAGCTCATAAAATGTACTGAAACGTAGAAACTCGTGTCTTTGAAAGCAGCTATTTATTGTATTGTGGTTGTGGAGTAAGTAAAGTAAAGCATTGTTTTACTTGTTAGAGTGAGTAATGGTACAAGAGTTATTTGTCAATTGTGGAGTTCAAGTGTGTGGATGAACAGCAAGAACCGTGCAATAATAACTATTTATAGTTAAGCAACCATACAATGTTGAAACTGTAGAAAGTACTCAAAACTAAACCAGAAGTCATCCATTTAAAAACGGGGTAACTTTATGACCGTTTTATTATATCAATTGCCTTAATAAACCAGACACGTATAAAAATAAATCACGATCAAAGCACTCCCAATCACAATAATAATTTAATTAGCAACAAGATTATCTAACTCCACGCAGCAAATGATAGCCCATAGATATTCCGAACCGGTTCCGAATCAATCAAAATCACTGAACGACTGTGCGTCATCAATGGAGCTTCCGTTTAATAGCAAGTTACTACTAGATACGTCAGTGTAACATCTCTAATCCTCCATAACCGGATTAAGGAAGCCATTGCGATTATATAACACGCATTTATTATGTTACTCAAACATTAGTTGGTTTACGGTAAATAATGATACGGACCGGTTGTTATCGTCAACCGTCTACCAGTTCCGACCGTCGTGGTCAGCCCTGACCAGACCCAATCACATCACAGTAATTGATCCAGTGACTAACCTCCGTCTTCGGAAAGTATGTATTTAATCACTTCTTAGCGTTAATGGTTTATTAATATGTATTTAAAAGCTGTACTTCATTGGATATAGGAAGTTCATATGTTATATCATCATCGCTTTACCTAAGTGTGTCTTCATGCACAGTTACATTTGAAGTATTTATGCCATTAATTATCCCGTCCAATGCACTACCGGTATCATATAGATTTTTCTTAATAAACCTATTTTTCTTTCTTTTCTTTTAAATTGGAAGCTACATTTTACAGGTTTCGGATTTCACAAGGTAGCATTGACATTGTGCCATGTTTATTTTACTTCTAGTCTAGACGACTTTTCAGATAACTAGGATGAATTAGTCAAGTAGCATCACAACTGAACGTATCTTCACGTATTTTCAAGTAATAAAAAACAATACAAGTGATTTCGCTCTCTCAACTCTGCAAAAAAAAAACGTTCGAAATGTAACACTTGATTTAATTGCAACAATAAATACTCAAAACAAAGCTTGTAAAAGTAAATCTGTGTAGTTCCAATCACGAATATACAACTCTATCAATCTTTCTCAAGGTGCAGCCATTAGGGCATAAATCAGGAAAACTGGATGATAGACTGCGACGTCTACCGATGTCATAATAAAATGCAAAGTATTCATGATTATAGCAGTACTCGACATATCTTGCGGTCTCCTCAAGAAGCCCACGTTCAGCGGACATATACGGGCACATATAAAATACAGCAAGAAAGCAAAATATCATGTTAAATGAACGATAATAAAACAAATCTTAGCAATAATATTCGCTTTAGACATTTGTTATGCACATAAAAGACAAAGAATTTACTGGTATCATGATATAAGTTATTATCCGTAGGGAATGAACTGTACTGAAATCTGGAGTTCTCACATTTTTGTTTGTAGTAGCGGAATGTTTAATCTAGGAATGTGTAAAATTGTGTGAGAAAAATTGAAGTTAGATGTTAGGTGATATAGTGTAAAAGAATGTGAGTTATACAACATTATTTTTATTGAAGTGAGTGAAGATACTGTTGTTGTTAGTAAAATAATTGAAGCTGCAGACCGTTATGCTTTCGTAGTCTTAAGATCAATAGTAAAAAGTAAGATTTGGTTGGGCAAGTACTTAAACAGAACAAAGTAATTCTCATCGAAGTTAATGAAGACAGTTCTACATTTTAATTAATAGTGAAAACGGTTGCGACTCAATTTGTGATGCTGTTTAGTTTAGATTTAACAGTCACTCCAAAAAGGTAATTATTGATGCTTAATTACCTTTTGTAGTGACTAAAGCACTACCACGGAACCTTACTGATTTAATTACAGACAAATTACCGAAGCAAATATCATAAAATTTTGTATTGTTTGAAATTTTCCCATTTGCAATTACAAAAAAATGAATTCTGGGCTTCCAGTAACCGAAACATGTGTTAATAAAATCGTCGATCTAATCTCGTCTCGATTTAATTTCACTTTCGATTATCTTTTAATGAACAGAGAGGTCAGTAGTGCTAGTAAACTTTCGCCCGAGGCTTCTGATATAATAGCAGTATATTATGTATGTGAGCAAGAATTCGTCATGTTCTTACGTCATTTTTCATTAATTGATGACTTATTTTGTTTCAGGTATGTAACACCACGTGGTGCTGTCAGTAAGTCCGTTTTCTTGTTTGTTATTTACCCTTCTCTTCCCCATTGGCCTCCTTTGAAAACTTTATCTTGGATATTATTCTGCCTTAGCGTCCGCATCCCATGCAATTGTTTTCTTTCCGTCCAGAACGAAATTACGATCTGTGATTGCACGATTAGATAGACATCAATCAAATAAAATAATTTAATTAACCACTTTTAAAAGTAATTAGCCTTAATTCAAGATGGTCTGAATGTCTTCAATCAATGTCAATAAATAACATTTAGTCACTACAGAAATTAAGATAAAATATTTATCCCAATGTATATGTGGAAAGCTTTAAGCGTTTCTAAGATTTGTCTTTCAGTCCCAACTATTTACATTGCCATTAGCAACAGTGTATTACGAAGCACAAAAAACCACTCTATTCTTGCATTATTCTTCAAAACGTCTGTGAACACAGACATTGCTCTCTTTGCCATACAATAGACTCTTATTTCCCATGAATATAAAAATCATATCGACCCTGAGGTCAAATACAGAGTATTAAATTCATCATTACAGCATTCAATTTGATTTGCTTTATTGCTTTCGTTGGAAATGTGTTGTGCTTTACTATTCTTTTGTTAGAAAGCGAACGTTACATATGCTTTTGCTTTTGAAATAAGTTTCTCGTTCGCTTCACACTTTACATATTGTGTGTACGTTGACAATTCGCTCGGTGCTCTGAATACATAGGTAATTATTCGCGCCTTACCGAGAGTGAAAATCATTTCTACAAACACTGTCCATCCATTTAACACACTAATTTCTGCTTTCTACTGTTTACAGTAATCTAATAATTGTAACGGATCTGTGGGAAAATTGATTAGTGCAAAGTTATTATCTTCTGGAGCAAATTCCGCAACCGATCTCGTTGAATCGATTTTGTTCCAATAGCGCTTCATTAATTCCTATGTAAATAGAGGACAAAATTCAATTTCACTGAAGAAATTGTGGACTTAATCGCCTGTCAATCAATCGATGGACCATAATGACCTTCGAATCTAGTTCAATCAATCTGTTTAGCTAGCGTACAATAAATACACATACAAAACGATTACTTTAGTTTTTGTGTTCAAATACCCGTGAAATAGTTATCACACGTTCTTTTGTAGTATTGCTATAACTTTTTATGATACATTTAAGCGTCGTGGCTTCTTAGTGAATCATCAATAGGTAGCCTGCAGAGCTTGTGTGTTCACTGTCGCCAATAATGCAACTGTTGACTTGAAGTAAAACGCGTGTCATAAATAATTCATAACTCGAACTAATTTAGAATCGTCATAACATTTGATTACGGAAACGTTAACAAACATGTAAGATTTTTATGTCATCGTTCCATTACAGAAATTAATGCGTAATAGGCATCAGTGCAAATGAGTCCGACACATGTTCATGTTTGCAATCGAATTGTTATCGACAGTACATACAAGAAAACAATTTTGTACACTTTCTACGATTATTTTCTTGTTAGCTTCGCTTTCGTAGTGCCCACTATTTATTTTATAACTCCTGATGACGGCGATGTTTCGGTAGGTGCTGCCAATAAAAAGAAACATTCGTCATTTAAATACAGGTTTTTGCACGTAACGAAAATCCATTAGTAGCCATTTATTGTGGGGTAAAACAGCATTATGCTTCATAATTATCAGTACTTAGCTTGTACATTTTATAGGTCTTTTATCATTATGCTGTAGATCACATAGTAGCTTTACTATTATTACTATGATTGCAAATATCTTTATTAAGATTATTATAGTTTGTTATACGTTTACGACAAAAACCTTTAATGTTTACAACTTAATCGTAGCTTCAAACACTGTGGTATTAACGAAGATGTATGCTACATTTATATTAATCCTTTTAACTCTAGACTTTCGAACTCTATCACCTGCTATCGGAACTGTCAGCATATCAGTAGCCGTTTACAAACGAAGCAAGGATAATACGGTTAATGCAACGGACTTAACGCGATTTCGTACTTAACTGTCCGATACGTAAACGGTTTATCTGAGGCGAGTTTCGCGTGTGGAATTCGCGTGATAAGTGTAGCGGATAAATGCATTTTACGCCGTCAATCGTGACGCGAATTGCCACCTGTAATTGGCTCCAACGAATCGGTTATGTCATATTGGACGCACTTCGCTCCCGGTCTAACAAGATATAATTTTTCTAAAAATAAATTCATAAGGGGTCAGAGCCCTGATGAATAGCAACGAATTATAAGCACGAATTTCCTTGACAGGTGTGATATTCGTGACACTCGAAATAATTTCTTCGTAATTTTTTGACTCTGTGAATGTAACTGTATTATCAAGTGCAACGACGCTGTGGATAAATTCATAACATTGCGATTTTGCTGGTTCTAAAATCACATAAATGTGGAAAACTTGGTTGTATGGAACTGTTCTAAAGTACAGTTGGTCTTAAACCATCTTCCATCTTAGCGGTATTTCTTACAGCACGAAAATACTCTTCTGTTATTGTGTAAATTTTGCAAAGTTATTTATTAAACATGTCTTTATATTCATTTATTTATAGACATGCGTGTTTAAACACCACAATTCACTTGATGTTTGTCCGACATTTTACGCTGCTAAATAACCAGAGAGTAATAAATTTTTGATATGCTACTATAGCGGGTTTAATACAACATTATCTAAAGTAAACATACAGTTACGTGAGACACTTTATGCAATAACAGATGGCCTTGAACGAATGATTGAACTCAATGTCGGTCACATACGAACGAAACACAAATTACGACATGCCTCGGAAACCTGTATTTATTTACTATTTTCTTCTCAACATCAACGATTGCTTCTTTTACCACCCTACAATTAAATTTTCTTCTTAACATCAGCGATTGCTTCTTTTACTACGCTACAATTAAATTTTCTTCTCAACATCAGCGATTGCTTCTTTTACCACCCTACAATTAAAATGAAGTCATCCTTTCTCGTAAAGTAGTACATGGTTTTTTCTTGCCTTTAAATTTATCACTATAATTTGCACTTCCATAAGAATGCGTTTGAAGTGTAGTTTTACTTGGCGTCATGTCGGTAATATCTTATTACTTGGCTGTTTGTTTTATTTCTCGAACTTGTACTATTTCGATCGACCTTATTTAGATGTAGAATTATGCTGATGACAGTAGTTTAATAGCTAGTGTATTTTCTAAATATAACTTTAGTGGTGTTGTAAAGTGCTAAAGTCAACGTTTTATTTCATTGCGTCCGGGAATGGACTTAATATGCAATTTATTTTGCCTCAAGAGTTTCCAGTACATTTCACCGTACAGTACAATGGACGACTAAGAAGGTAACCTTTCACCAACGAAGATATCTAAACAACCCTTGCAGGATGTCGTGACTTTGCGTCGGTACACTCCCATGCATATTTATGTACACGTTTCAATCATAGCCAGAGAAAATAATGATGTACAAAAACTGGGAAAGGATATCATTAGCCAGTCGGATGCATCTAGTGGCCGATACAATAATGTGGTCAGTAATGATATCGGTAATCGGATCGCATCGTTGTAGCTCACTCGATATTCTAACATCTACTCTCGCTCTATTAATGCGCAATGTATCACGCGTACTCTTTTAATGCAATTTTCCTCATCACTATTACACTCGGGCTGCACATTTTATTTCATTCTTAATATAGAATAAACATTGATTACATGAAATAGTTCAGCGATCAAATCGGAGACGGTGGTAGCGAATGTTTCCTCTCTTGAATTTCACTTCCACTTGATGCGAGGTATGTGTTTTACATCGTGATTGCAATTGTTAGTAGGCGATGCTCTTAGTTTTATTATACGAATTGAATTACCATTCACGATTGCGAGTATTCAGTCGAATGTTGTGCAATACGTGATTTAATCGTAGGAATGTCGAGCAGGAAAGTCGAATGCTATCTCTAATGATCGAATCCGAAATAAAACTGTCGCAAAAGAAAACAAAGATTCGATGCGCATTACGTAAGAATGACATGCTTACATAAGCTGGAGACGAATAGTTTGATTACTTAGATGAAAATACGTTTGGACACGGTAACGTTCATGCTGTTGTAGACAATGTTACATCAATCTCTCTTGCTAGTGTTTATTTGTCTTATTCAGTTATTCGGTTCATGTTTTTTCTTATTAAGAACGGTTACAGAATACGAATAGGATGAAAACTGCTCGTCTTTTGATTTTATTTCGACGATATTACAAGCAATGTTGGAGCTTGTATCTTGGCACAATATCGTGTAGAGATTTCCGTCTTTGATTTATTCTTCGTTCGTCCCGTAGTTTTGTCCCACTTTTAAAAAAATCCTGGTTCGCCCTCTATCATTTCTGCCTTATAATATCGCAACCAATCAAAGACCACCCAATATGAATAATCTATAAAACTTCAAGGTTATCAAAGCTTGATAGAATTGATGAACATCATCATATCATTTATATACTACTCAAAACAAAATAAGGGCCACTTGTACATTTACATTTTAAACTAACTGAATGTTGACCTACGTTATGATAACTCATTTCTATGAGTTGTGTTATGATCTTAAGTGGTTGAGGAACGATAACAGTGAAGTATGGGCAATATTGTGGTCGAGGGTACGATTTGACTGATATTTTATCCCGCACCTTTTCAAGTGGGTAGTTTTGTTTAATTTTTGTGTTTTATTTCAATCAGTTTAACTTCAGTTCGCTGTGTGTTACGGTTGTTTTTTGAAGTTAAGCGTGCAAGTCGATCGTTTAACTGTACAATGCCAAGAATTCGACACCATATGGACAACGCTACTGCTGTTAGAGCCGTAGCAATGATTGAGGGTGGTCAATCGCAACGTTCCGTGTCTCTGCAGTTAGGATATTCACGAAGGGCTGTTCAAAACTTGTGGAACCGGTACCAGGAGACCGGTAGTGTGTCTCGGCGTCGTGGCTCGGGAAGAGTACGTGCTACTACTGCCAGCGAGGATCGGTACATTCGACTTTGTGCAAGACGTGAACGAACTGTTACAGCGCGCACTCTGCAAAATCGTTTACGCCGGACTACAGGTACAACTGTCAGTGACCAGACTATACGCAACCGCTTGCACGAAGACCTGCAACGTTCAAGAAGGCGAGTAATTCAAACTAAACTGAACGGGAGCCAGCGTGCAAACCGTTTAAGATTTGCGCGTCAATATCTTGAATGGGGGATGGAGGACTGGAGTAACGTGCTCTTCACGGATGAGTGCAAGGTGAAGTTTTCTAGTGACGATCGACGTGTCAGAGTGTGGAGAAGAAGCGGTGAACGATTTTCTGATCCTTGCATACACGAACGTGACAGATTTGGTGGTCCCAATGTCATGGTCTGGGGCGGAATCAGCTTACAAGGCAAAACTGGGCTTGTTTTTCTGAACGAGGGTACAGTAACAGCACAAAGTTACATCGAACATGTTGTCAGGCCCCATGTTATATCGTTCTCACAACGAGCAGAAGACGGCTTCATCCTAATGCAGGATAATGCACGAGCACACACAGCCCGAGCGACCATGTCCGTCTTAGAGGAAGCCAATATTCAGGTTTTGCCATGGCCTGCCAACAGCCCCGACCTAAATCCGATCGAACACCTTTGGGACCAGCTGAAACGGCGAGTCAGAGCAGCTCAAGAGGATGTACACACCCAGCGCCAGTTGATTGACCTCCTGAAAAGGTGTTGGGAGGAGATTCCTGACGAGAACATCAGACACCTTATTGAGAGCATGCCTTCGAGGCTTCGAGAGTGTGTTTTAAAAAGGGGAGGACATACTCGTTACTAACCCCATAAAAAGCAACTGTACAATTTGTGATTTTGAGACTGAACTTTAACTTTAAAGTTTACGTTTAAATACCCGTAAATATGGCGAAACCTAAAAATTATGATTATGTCGTTAATTTTTTATTTAATCTTATTAAAATTAATTTTATTTGATGAAAAAATAGTTGTTTGATTTAATTTAAACACCCCCAGCATCGAAAGCTTGACAAGAATTAAATTACGCAGAAAAATAGTGGTGGCCCTTATTTTGTTTTGAGTAGTATATATTCCGGTGCCTATTCAACAAATACGTTTTCTCTCATGAAACACTCTCGACTAAGCGCAATTTATGTTTACGAGTATTCCAACCTAGTTTCCTGTTCACAGTTCCTAAGGTACTGTCTACTGCCCCTTTCTCTTCAGATCCATCTATACTTTCTACAAGTAATGCGTACTGATTAATTAGACACGATTAGTAACATCGATACCTTTTTGATGATTCCTTTCGCTCGCGAAAGTGAGATTTGTTTGGTTTCGTCTCGTTTTGCTCTGAATTAAACAGGTAATTATGCTTTAGTTACGTTTTGTTCCAGTGAAGATTTCATCGTTCATGCGTGTCTGAGTGACGATTGCAATGGATGAAATATGATTGAATTGTGTTTTGACTAAATCATCAAAATTGATCTCTCTCTTTTATCAAGTTTATATTTGATTTGATTTCTCTATCACCATTATTTATCAAATACCGTTATTCACTATAAAGTCTCTTTAGAATATTTGTGTATTCTTCACTTGGGACATTGTACCTGTTCTGAGTTCTTGGGTCTAATTCGTTGTCTCTATGCCTTCCATTGTCTGCATCTCTACAGCCACTTCTAAATTGAACAATACCAGATTTCAGCGTCGTTTATTACCATTAACTGTATATTTTAAAGAACCATGGCACGGCAATTAGGCTCTTTCCATGAAGCATACCGTATCTCCGCGGATAATCTTCCTAGTTCAACAAACACGGGCTATAAAATATAATAAAGCCACTGTTACATAGAATTCTAAACGACCTTAATAAAGCCGTCTCGAAGACCTTTCCCAACATTAAATTCTTTCACCGTGTGTATCTGCATCACAATAGGCTTATGTACATAGTGATTAGGTTATGTGACTTACTAAGTATTCCTCTGAGACAATCTTAGAGAATTCACTTGGTTATACTTTGTTACTGCAGTTTGCTTAGAATTTGCTTAATTAATAGCTAATTGTGCCTTATAAATTTTTATTTTATTGTCTTTAGTGAATTAAATAATGACTAGATTTGTGTATTTTTAAAGAAAGTTAATTATTTTATTTTAGGGTTTACTTTAGTTAATTTAAGCGGAAAACTAAACAAAAATACAAGGTAAAATCAAACGAAAGGAGAGTATAGATAAATGAGAAGAATTAACAAAAGGGTAATTTATTTTTGGATTTGTACCAAAAGCTTTTCTCCTTTCAGTGAAACGTACATTATTTCACACTGGTTGCATACACAGTTATATAGTTGAAGCAAGAATTAGTTTTGGTAACCGTAGACGCTTAATGAAGTAAATTCCACTCCCCAATTAAAATCTTCCTGTAAATGCAGCATCAGGATATTAAAAAGCTAACGATGTTGCTGCACCGGCGGATAGTCGCGTTTATTATGGATAAACGACACTAAAATGCAAATAGCTGAACGTCAAGCGGCGCGGGCGCATCGTATCCGCGAGTCCGTTAGATTTGCCCGGTGGCGCCTAACAACGGTGAATTTAAAACCCAAGCTTAATGCCTTCATGGAAAAGGATGAATAGTTCTTCAGAGATGTCTATGTTATTCCCTTCTTAGTTATTATTCACTCTTATTTTATATTAGATTCGTAAAATATTAGCGGCTTTCAATAATATGTATAATAATGCACGTAGGTAATTGTGTGGCTGTAATTGTTTTGCCTTTCTATCCATTTGATGCTCGTTCACATTCATCAATTTGCAGATCTATCAGATGCTAAATATAACTACTCATCATTTGTGATTTCCTCAATAGCTGCACATTATATTATCCATAATATTTTACTTTTGAATAACAAAATAGTTAACTAAATTAACGGTAGTAATACGATGCAATTTCTAATCTGAATAGCTTTTGTTATTCACTAGGAAATCATAATCCATAATGAAGTTGAAGCATAATGGCCACAGCTATATCATGCCCAAGAAATGAAGGGGTATTATGTGCTCACGGATAAATTCTGAAAAGCGATTAGCAGCTAACTCCAATTCATCAACGGAACGCATTAGAAAATGTTCATTCATTACCGATGATGGATCAGACCATGTAACAGTGAAAGTTCACATTGTGTCTCCGGTGTGTCCAAAGTAAAGTTGTTTCTTTCCAAAAATTTGCGGGCTTCCAACACAGTTAGAACAGACCACAAAGTCGCTAATGATAGGAAAGTACCGCCACAATATGATTTTGGACACTTTTTGTGCATTGTCTGAGATTTTTCGAAGTTTCCGAATCTAGGTGCTTTCTCTAGTAACTTTTTTTTAAATTTTCATATTGATAAGAACGTTATTGGATGTGAGTTTCTATTTGCGTCGTGTTGTTACACTAATATTGATGTCAATATTTATTCAACTTCATTATTTCCTCTGCTGTAACTGCAAAAAAGTCTTTATTATGCATTCCCGTAGACTCTTTATTTTTTTAAATATCTGCAAAAAATTGATCGAATAATAAAAATGACTGTAATTTATCATCCGAGTGTCCCATAATGCTGCAGAAATTTAATTTTTCTCATGTCTAGTGCTAGCATTTTTTGTCGTATCTCTGGATGTAGCAAATGACTGAAAATACTTGAATTTACTCAATAATTGCTTCGTTTCTTGTTTCATATTAACTTAATGGAGTCCATTGTTTTATTTTTTGTGCAATTATAACTTGATGGATATTATGCAAAATATTTTTTTCAGTATTGGATGTGTTAGGACATTTGTGTTTAGGATAATGGTTTGTACATCAGTAGAATCCATTATGCAATAATTAAAAAATACAGTTCTTTCGAAGAATATTTTCCACGATTGATGAACTGTAATTATGAAAACTTTTATGTTTACTTCGACGTTCCAGAGCAGCGGTGGCTCTGTAGAAATGGCCGCGACTTACAAGTTGTAGGTTGTAGGTTCGAACCCAAACATGCGCTTTACTTTGTGTAGGTAAATTATTTCATCACCACTGCTCTCAAAACGGTGAAGGAAAACATCGTGAGGAAATCGGGATGTCTTAGAACCAATTGACATCTAGACTCCCACTCACTGAGAAGATTTTTTTTTTGTTAGCCTATACTGTCCCACTGCTGGGCAAAGGCCTGCCCCAAATCCTTCCAGGAACACTTTTTTCCGCGCCACCTCGAACCAGCCAGTGGGAACATTAGAGGCTGATTATGCTACGCAATTATATAGTTATGCATGTTTTATCATTTCAAATTAAAGATACATACAGGGCACATGTTACTTAGGAAAGTGTTCTTCCTTTTATGCAAGCGTCATGGTGAAACTACTTTCTTATTCGGATACTAAAATTAAATGGTGTTGTGATTTGTGACAAAGATTTCTCTGTTTGCATATAAGCTGCCATTTTGAGACCAGAAGCACTAATATATTGACTTTTCCTGCTTAGAATGAAATCTTGTTAGTTTTAACGGCGAATGAATTATATCTGTCCTTGTCATTTTAATATCAATGAAGTCAAAGGGCATTGTACCTACTTTTTTGTTTATTAGACGTTATTGTTTCAAGAGAAATACCTATTATAAAGGATTGTAAAATCGACGTAAGGAATGAATTGCGGGTAAAAGCTAGTTTCCATGTAAGAACTAAAAACAATAAATTACGGCGGTGTATTTTTAAGCAATGCGCTCGCGCTCGCGTTTTTTAAGTTCATTATCAACAATATTACTTCTTTATGCTTAATTTAGTACCTCGTGATGCGTTCTGTAGGTACTGTAATTAAAACCCAATGTTCAACAAATAAAAGTAGCTACTTTCCTTGCAACGCGTACTTTATTTTTTTACTTAGCATTTAATTCGAGCGATGATTAGTGGGAATGATTTAAACGGTTATTATCAACCATTACTGTGCAATAGAAACTGTCTAACATCTAACAACGTGTAATAATTGAGTTTACATATGGTCACAGGGCGTAACACATTGTGTTCTTGTTTCTATCTTTTTTACAATCGTAATGCACTTCATCGGGTTTCTAGGAAATAAATAATTCATAGCAATTTGCACGGCTAATGTGAGAACATGCTTAGAGCTGGTGAATGCACAGCAACCTTTCTCTAAGGGCTCATTAGCTCGAATTTATGTGCTCTCCCGTCTGGCGGCGAGCTCACAAGCTATATCGGAAAGAGCTTTTGTGTCACATATTTTACACCTATCGAAGCTCAGCGCTACGAATATTTATGTATCGATTGGCTTTACCTCGCACAAAGAAATTTACGATCTCTTCGAGAAAACAAGGCGGCGACACAAACTAGGAAAGTTGTAGCTATTAGACTGTGAACAATTTAGAAAAAAAAAGAGAATAGTATTAAATCACTGACCTCTTTCTTGGTCTGCTCGTTGATCTTAACGTGGGTCTGTTGAGGCTTGTCGCGGAGTGGCAGGTATCCCTCGCGGCTGTCGGCTGGCTCGGTGCTGTCCGTCGGCGTGGTGGACTCCACGGTGGCTGTACTCGCGGTACCAGCGTCCGTGAACCGAGTCTCGTCAGCCGTGCTCAGCGTAGGCGCCGTCTCTTTCGGACCATCAGCTGTTGTTCCCACAGTATCAAAATCAGACACTGTCTCCGTACTGTCGCTGTTCAATGTAGTTTCCGTGTCCTGAACCGTGGGCGTCTCTGTAGTTCGCACAACCGGCCGAATCGTGTAATGTTTGGTCGGCGGCTTGTACGTAGTCACGGTCGCGTCTTTCGTAGTCGGCGTCGGAGCTTCGGTTTTAGTTTGCGTAGTTTTTACCTCGGTCGTCGTAGTCGCGATAGGCTTACGGGTTGATTTTTTCGTTTTGGGCGGCGTCGTAGCGGTTGGGTTTGTCACGGGTGCGGTGGACTTTGTTTTAGTGGATATTCTTTTCGCGTAAGTAGTAGAGCGTTCCTCAATAGTAGTGGGTGCGGGGGCGTTTTCGACCGTGTGTGATGTGGTTTCAGGGGGTCTTCGGTCAGCGGGTGGGTCAAGATTGGATTGTTTGGGGGTTCGGGATGGAGGGAAGAAATAATCCATTATCGAGGGTGATCTATTTCGGTTTGAGGGTAGCCATGCCCACGGGTTAAAGTCTATGAGGCGGGGTCGCGGCGGGTCATCGGCGGCAACGATGGTTGCGAGGGCGGCGAGCGCAAAGACTACGATCAACGAACGATTCATGGCGCGTCGTGCGCGTGCGGCCGCGAC
This sequence comes from Hydraecia micacea, assembly GCA_914767645.1. Lineage (NCBI taxonomy): Eukaryota > Metazoa > Arthropoda > Insecta > Lepidoptera > Noctuidae > Hydraecia > Hydraecia micacea. The sequence continues at coordinate 10,874,579 of OU611788.1, read as the reverse complement.
GACGTTTCAAGCGGGACTGCGCGCGCGCCACCGCTGAAGAGAACCCGCCACCGCTCACCTAGTTCATTCCGCCCTACGAACAACGCAGCAGATGCAGCCGCTGTAGTTCCTGTTCAATTTTCTTTTTCTATAATAGTATCTTCGCTTTATGTAAAGGTGATTATGTAATGGGTAATTATTGAAATAAATTGCTGCTAGGGTGGTAATTTTAAATACCGTTTCTGAAATGGCTGTTTGTTTATTACTTCAATTAGGTACACCAACTATCAATTTTATGTTAACACACTTGAATGTGTTATATGATATTAAATGGTAGTAAGATGAAGAAACCGGTCTGCTTTAGACTGCGTCAATGACATATTTATTGGTGTTGAACATTAAAATCTTTGATTTCGATAACAATAGAACTTTTCTGAGAAACTTTCATAGGAAAGTTGCTAAACTACGTCTTCTTTCATTGAAAATCTATATGAAAGCTCTTCGATAAATTTCTTAAAATACTTACATAAGAATGTTTGAACATACTTTATCTATCGTCTGGTTAAGCTATGAGGTAAAAGAAAATAACTTCGCATAAAAGTAATTAATTAAAATACGACCTAATAAATTCCGTAACGAAGATATTGCACGAAGATGCTAGTTAATAGACTAATTAATCTTAGTACCACGTGTACTGGATAGCCAATATACTATGCCGTTACATGAAAGTGCATCATGCGGTATTATGATCAAGCAAATGAGTTCAGATTCAGAATCGAATTTTCGCGTATATTTTCCCTGTGGTTTATCAATATGGCACCCAGTACCGTTATCCAATCAGAGGCGTTGAAATTCACTTTGGGTACAGCGATGCACGTCTGTCCCCAGAATTTGTATCAAAAATGCTTTACCGCAAACCGTGTAACGCTCGACGAGGCCGTTCTGTACGCTCCATTTAATTTCCAATATTGTTTGGTCTTCCAGCTTAGCCAGCCAATCTGTTTTTAAGGTCAGCGGTCAATTCTTTAGTGAGTCTGGGCTAGCCTGTGGTGTAGACCTCGTATAAACCAAAGTAGTACAAAAACTGTATATAGCCTAGACAAACATTTCGATGAGATACTTTGCAGCCATTATTGAATTTCAGTTGTAGCCTGATGATCCCATTTGGCCTCTTTTTACTGTACAATAAACGCAATGATCGAGACGATTAGGTACTAGTGGCAGTAGAATAGATATTATTAGTTTTCAGAAACACACTCTTTAACCCAGCAAAGTATATTCGCACGAACCCAAGCATTTATCAATCAATTACAGAATGCACTGCGGAATCTTTAATAGCTTCATACAATACCGTCTAAGCTATGCCGCTGTATAAAGATAATAATACCAAGCCTTAGGAAAGGTTATATGGAAAATTTACACAAATGCCACGTAAATAGCTGGCAAGCAATAAAGATCCTTCTAACGATCTTTATCTATGGATCGTCAGCTAACGCTCTCTGCACCGGTATCGACGACTTGATATTTAAATAAGCTTTTCACACACTTTCATAGACTCATTTTAGTGCTAACTCACACATTCTAGAATAGTTCACTCACTTTGGTGAGTAAAATAAGTACATCATCTAGATAATGGAAATAATAAACAAAGGATCTAACCACTATAACAGTTGATTTGGTCTATTGTTTTAATGGGTTTTGCGATATTTCTATGGGAAATTTTCTTGTGTAAGATAGATCTACCTTCCATTAGTTCAGAAGCTCAGTAATTGAAGCACATCTTGATCTAACATGCGGATCAGATTGATTAACGCGAACGGTAAAAAGTGCGGGCGTGAACTTGCATTGAGTGTGTGATGAACTGATGACAGCGAATTGATTGTGTAAGAAGTCTTACAAGACGATAAAATCCGTATTGAATATAATCATCCTATAGCCCTTAACCTAAATTTTGAGCTGGCCCAGTTTTCTTCCATATACATCTCCATCAGCTGTCATCTGTTTTTATTTTCTTTCTTTGCCGTATCATTTTTTGGACTATGCATTCATTTTTTCTTAGGCTCTGGCCCTTTTAGTACAGCCGACCACATTGATAGATTTTAAACTTTTCTTGTAACATTGTCCTCATTTCTAGTTTCTTGTAAATGAAATAGGTACTAAATTAGGCGAAGATGAGATCTAAAAACAAGTTAATCTTGACGTCAGTAAAAACCAGTTAACCGTTTAATCTAACCGTGGTGTAAAAAAAGCAAAAGTGTTGTAAATTCTTTGCTAATTTATTTACTTTTCACGAATGTACAGTCATTTCTTGATTGACTCTCGCTTAGTACGTGATGTCACTGAGTTTAATGGTGGGATGCTTTTCTTCCACTTGATGCACAGAGCAAGTACTTAATAGCCAACCAGACGGTATATTTTGTATCGTTTTAAATGAGTCATTCCGGTATCCGGATTGAAGGACCAACATTTAGAGGTGCCTTTTTCAAAAATCAAGTGAAAATTTATTTCTTTAAATGATGTCATTTGCTTGTTTTTGATAAGTCTCGCCCTTTGCAACTCTATCATTTATTTCTTCCTTTATATCTAGCCATGCCCTATAAACACCTCTCTTTACAAATCTTATATATAATCTTTGATCGTAAAACCGTCTCATTAGCGTCGGGCGTTACTTCAGCCTACTTTTGTTGTTACTGTAGTTTTACGATAACTGCAAAAAGAAGCTGTTTTGCTTCCACGTTTTAGTGATGATCCAATTAATCGAAGGTTTTGTTTTTATTTATATCTCTTTTGATGGAAATTTTAGAGATTGTGGCTTAATAGCAACTGAGGTCATCGATGGCTAAGAGTCTATGTAGACTTTCATATTAATAAATATGTTAGAGTTATCCCCAAAATTTAGCGTCCATTAACTGGTCTGATTTTCTGGCAAATAAGCTCAAAGAAATAAGGATTATTTGGGTTTGTGTAAAAATCATTAAATATTAGAAGACGTTCTAATGTGGAAATAGATTTGGTTGCTGAAAATCTCGATGGAAGGAAGATATTTTATGATGTTATAGAAAAATCTATTCAGCCCGCTCAACTGGCAGTCACATCGCAAAGCGAAAAGAAACTGTAGACGCCAAAACTCGAAAACAAAAGCTAGTGATCAAAATTACATAAAAGCAGATAATAGCATGTCCAAGATGATGGATTGCACAATTAATGCCAGTGGCGACCGTGCCAAGTAGTGACTGATTTACCCGGCAGTCGCTCCACTTGCGACGGATAAACGCGGTTAACGGAATTCGTCGTTTTCACCGGACACCGGCATCATCTGAATCCGGAACACAAACGCAACAAAATATGCGTGAAAATCTTGTATAAACAGACGCTTTTTTATTTACTTGTTTGTCTTATAAACTTACCGTTTCGCACATGCTTTCCGTGAAGCTCACTTTTCTTTCACGCTATTTTAACCTTTGCTTCTTACACAACTTAAACTATATTTGTGTGCACGTTTTTGGCAGTGAGACTAGCGTTTCGGATCGGAAGTTTAAAATTCGTATCAAGCTTAAACATTGGTTTTGGATACGTGCGTAGCGTACGAATGCTAAAAGGATGCATCAAAGAGTTCCTTGTTCACTTGTACAACGAATGAGGTTTTTGTGCTAGAATTAAGACAGACTATGAATTAGAATCTTTTAATATAATTAACGAAAGTATGCATTGTTTTGCTAGAAATAAGAATACGATTACATACATAGTTGGAAATCACACCTAAATAATGTTATAACAAACTGTTTCTGAAGACTTCAAATTGAAACAAAATCTTTGCTCGATCCTCAGTTTATCAAAAGCAATGACTCAGTCGAAAGAAAGTAAAACATACGGAGATAACTCAATAAAGATTACTTTAGTGGGTATATCAGTCATATAAATCGTATCGTCCGATCGGCTTGCAAAAAGACCTCTTTTAGCCAGCGAACACTTTTAGTAGCAAGAAAGTACCTACTTAAGATTACTGGGGCGCCAACATTCCGCCAACTAAGTGCCTTAAAATATTCTACCAATATTGAAAGTTTTAAACAAATACTTGGCAAAGTGTTTTATATTTTCATGGTTAATGCTTAAATTGGAAAATCAGGAAGTGATTTCGTAGACAATCGCATCGAAAGCTGGGTCAGTGGTTGCCATTACCATTAGTCGTGATTTGCTCAATCAATTATCGCTATTCAGAAATGCATTTTTGTGTCAGTGGGTAAAACTGTAATGGCTAACAAGCCAGAGTAATACAATAGATTGTACTATGGACGAGTTTCTCACCCGACGCGCAAATGACGACGGCTAATAGTAGCTTTTGAGCAGTCTTCAAGTGGACTACTTCGGATTGTCTCTGAGGTGTTAGTGTGTTAATTTGCTTGATCTAATAATGATAAGTGAGTGATGATAATCAGCGGCCTGTCAATGTTGGAGGCCTTTGCAGATGATGTGTTGAGCTCGAGACGAGTTTTGTACTAGTTGAACCAGAAAGTTTGGAACTGGATTTTTGAAGCGATTAAGATAAGGTATTGGGGCGTCGCGGTCGATGCACTTTTCGCTTTGGAACTTCAATTGTTTTCGGGCCATAGCTTTGATTGTTGCTGTCAAGAAGCAGCTGTATGTCAAATTACGTTTCTTCTCCATAGAGATCTACTTTTTGGAATGGCCAACTAGCTTCGACTCTCTGACTAACTGACCGACTCCTTGACAATTCAAAAGTGCCTGTAAATGGTTTAATTGAAATAAATGCTTTGAGTTTTTAGTTTTAATGTTTGCGGCAAACTAGATATTGTGCAATTTTTCGAGGCAGGCTTAAGAGTGGCAAGACCAGTCATTGAATTGTAAAAAAAAACTGAGAAAATGTCTCATTCACTAATTAAATCACTCAGCAAGTCCATCTCACTTTTCCGGCGTTCTCAGTGTGGATGTCCGGATCCAATATGTAGACCACTCCCGTTCCGTATTTTTACCGCGATAGTATCCTGTCAGACGTGTTACAAAGAAAGTTGAATGTTATAAGAAAAACCGTTCCGTTCCGCCTTCCGTATTTGAACAGCATTTTCCCGACAAATTGATTGACAGATAAAACTAACAACATGGAAGTCGCCATGAGGTTGGTTTTCGCTTAAAGACTGGACTGGTGTTTTAATGTTACAACATACCAAAGTACAGACGCCAGCACATCAAGCTACCCGAAACTGTCAAATTTTCCCAATCAACTTTGAACCTTATGCTTTAGCGAAAAAGTTGAAAATCTATTAAAGAAATTTGACAGATTGTAGTAGCTTGATGTGCTGGCGTCTGTACTTGCTACCAAACATTCATGTTTATTAATACCAGCCTTTCATTGTCCCACTACAGGGCAAAGCCCACTTCTCATACTGAGAAGGTAAGGAAGGAGCATTGATCACCACGCTTCAAGACTTGTTGGCGATTTCAGATTCAGACTTATATTAACTATAAGTCCAGGTTTCCTCACGATATTTTAGAATTGGTCCTAATAACCCTAAAAATTGACCAACATCTGCCAACCCGCACTGGGCCCGCGTGGTGGATTACGGCCCACTCCCTCTCACTGAGAGGAGGCCTGTGTCCCAGCAGTGGGAACATTATAGGCTGATTATGTTATGTAGTGATTTTATTTAAACCGCGGGCATAAAACAACATCCATCGCATATGTTTTTTCAATTTGAAAGATGTAAAGCACATATAAACATGCATGTAAGCTTTTTCACAAACCTGCGCCGAAAAACATTAGAAAGCAGTGACATCTTCCTTAGCGTTTGTGAGTTAAACATACAGGAACGGATGTTGTGCATTTAAATTAATATCTTTATTAACCGACGAAAAGAAGGAGGAGGTTCTCGCGTCTACACGTATATTTTTTTTAATGTGTTCTTTAGGAATAATGTAACGGAAATGGTTTGTAGGTTAAACTCTCAAGTAATATAATCACATATAGTGTTAGCGAAAGTATGTAATTACACATACTATAGCGATAAAACTACTTAGCGCATAAACTCTTTAGGTATAGCTACATCCTATAACAAACTATACTAAAAAGTTGAAATCCAACAGGAAACTACCCATAAAAATAAAATGCTGTATCTAAATTTTATTTCCAGGCACATGACATTTCATGTTTTAGTAATTTTATTTAAACCAAGGGCATAAAACAACAATTTTCCAATGGTTTACAAATTGAAAGATGTAAAGCTTAAACAGGCTAGGAAAGTTTTTCACAGACTCACGCCATAAAATATTTCAAAATATCCTCATGTTCTTAATCTTAAGCATTTGAGAGCTACATACAAAATCTCCATTAGCATTTAATTTAATATCTTTATTATGTTAGTTGCCATCGAATCCGTCTTAGAGGTTATTATAAAAGATAATAAAGTGACGTTTAAACGTCAAAAATGTATAATTGAACAGTCGCTAAACACTACTTAACTTTAGGCAACGTTTATGAATAAAGGCTTAAAGGTAAGCACTTATAGCTAGAGCCTATAACAGACAGTACTTAAAACATTTGAATAGTCAAGGAGTCGGTCAGTCAGAAAGATGAAGCTAGTTCCATCGAATCCCATAGCGCCGCACCTATACTTAGAGCCCATAAAAAACAATACTAAAAGCTCAAATCCAATAGAAAACGTACATGGCCTATACGGAGCAAATTCTATATTAAACCATACAGATTTATATGAGAATTTTCCAATAGAAACCTGATTATACTTTGCATGAGTTTGGCCTGAGCTGAAGACTTACTGGCATTACGCACGAAAGACTTCACAGTTCACTAAATACTTGAATCTACATCCGTCGTCTTACTGAGGCAATGAAAGAGAAAATAGAATATATAAACAGCTTATCTCCTTCGTAAATTGCGGACACGGGGCGTTAAATAACAGATTTCTCTCGACTTAGGGCTCAGACACACTATCATATTTTGGCCGATTATGAGGATTGTTAATACTAAAATACAATTTAATTCTACGCCAGGGGCACCCTTAAACAGTCAGCTGTACAGCGTACTACCTTCTTGCTGACTGACATATAATAATAGTAAAATAATAATATCCTCCCGACCCATTTCGGTCACAGTGGCCCATCTCAACGGAGATTAGCCAGGTACGCAGATTTTAAAGTGCACAAGCTTGTGCATAAACACAGGAACTCTCTGTTTAATTTACTCTCATAGTCCGATGGGACGGCAATCCGACACGACCGGACAGATATCAAACTAACGGCTTTACGTGCTTTCCGAGGCAAGGGGTAACACACCAATTTACAAACTCCTAGCTGCTACTGAGTAACACTTTGCCCGACCTGAGAATCGAACCGGTGCTTGCCGACCACGATACCAACGGGGTATACATTTTTATCACGACATGAGCTTTCCTTATATTGTTTGTGTTTCCTATATGATCCGAGAGAAAACAATTAAACCGTCCCTAGTTCCCTACTAGAAGTAAAAAAAGATAAGTAATTGCTTTGTATACGCAACACGTATAGTGCTACTATTATTTTGATAAATGCGTATAATGTTACGGATACGCTTGAAAACCCTGTAGGGTAAGGGCAGATGTGTGAGTTCATCCACCTTTGAGCTAGTATTGTTATAAAAATCGAGCTGTTGCTTCTGGTTTTTCTTAAGAAACAATACATTTCTTTATTCATTACAATTAAATGACCTAATAAAAAATGCGTTGCTCGAATAGCAGGACCTCAGTTTCGTTCTAAATCTAAGACATGAATCAATACAAGGTGGAAAGGAAATTAAACTACGTCTAATGACATTACCATTCTGCGTACAAAATTCAACCGAATATATCCAATAATTTAAAAAAAATACCAAAGCCATTAGTCGGCCCATCACTACTATTTAGTTTATTTAGTTTCAAAATAATCCTATTCATTAGTATTGCCAGTGTTTGCATTTGTTGTCGTATTCACATTGTATAATATAATATGTATAATATAATATACTTTACCTATAGTTTCTCCATTGTTACTGCTAATAATGTACTGCATCGTCAACCCATGCCTTTACAAGTCCTGAGCCATAGACTACAAACGTGTCAAATCTTGCGCACAGCCGCTATGTTTAAACCCACTATGTCGTTCACATTTGCGTGCCGATTCGCGAATGTAAGAGAAACTGTTTTAAATGCTAATTGTAGCTAGTACTTGCCCTATAAAATAGGTTATTGTAACGGTAGTAACCTAACATCCTTTAAGTAAATATGCACTATTGTTATCTGATGTTGAAATGACTTACACGTGCATGTTGGTCCTTTAGCGGTCATGACATGTGTTCAATATTGATGGAGATTTTAGTACTGTGAATGAGGCTTTGATGATTTGGAGATATTGTGTTAGTTAATTGTATTACAGAAAATATGTTTAATTTTCGCGATAAATTCCGCGAATCTTTTGTTGTCTTAAATTTTATTTAACATAATCAGCCTATAATGTTCCCACTGCTGGGACCTCCTCTCTGTGAGAGGGAGTGGGCCATAATCCACCACGCGGGCCCAGTGCGGGTTGGTATGGTAGATGTCACATGTCTTCGAATTTTTGTTCTAGGACATGCCGGTTTCCTCACGATGTTTTCCTTCACCGTTATGAGAGCAGTGGTGATGAAATAATTTACAGAAAGTAAAGTGCCTGCTTGGGTTCGAACCTACGTAAGTTTCGGCCGATACCACTGGGTCACCACTACTTTAAAAATCAAAAACTTATTTGCGTCTGAGAATTTGGCCCTTATAGCCCCGTTCAGAAACATTGATCAAGCATCAGTCTCGAATCAGAACTGATGTACTGAAAGATTAGAGTAAAAATTAGTATGAAACAAATTTTAAACCCAGAGATACAAAAAGATTAAGAAGTAAATAACTTAGCTTTTTTTTATGGATGGGAAATCATCTAATGACTCCTCCCGTTCTGGGTGGAGCGGAAGGGAGTGTCAGACTCTTACTGACTAAAACCCACCCGTGTTCCTTCCTTAGCCCTTTATGTTCCGGGGCAGCGGTAACCCTTTCGGACAATCCCGCTACCCTTTCGGACGATCCCGCTACCCAAATAAACAGCTTCGCACTGCTGTCAAATCAATTAAGCAGTCAAATACACCTCACCTGCTCTCGTTTACACTGTTACAGTAGCGGTAAGCTCTCACGTTACACTCAGTTTATGCTATCTCTTATCAAATCTCCTGTGAAAATATCTCTCGCCACTTTACCATGAAACGCAAGATTTAGGTAAAGTCAGGAAAATTTATTGTTGAGCAAACTGACTACCTACTTAAATTGTCCGTGTATTCAAATCACAACGGAATTTTTTGACAGTTTTATGAAATGGCTATAACACGGCAAATTGAGGTAGGGTGTTAATTTGCTTAAAAATTTATTTCACTGACTTGACATACTTGCAAATAGGTACATGCCGCTTGTGCGGTGGAATGTTGAAAATTCGAGCACTGGTGATTGATTATCCTGGTTTTCATTTAAGAGAATGCTCACGTTTTTTCTTTGACAAATAATTTATTGAAGTAAAATTCAAGTGGCCACCGGAAATACCATAATGAATTTAAATATTATTTATACCATTTAATTTTTTACAAGGAATTAAATGCACCACAATTTAAAGTATTTTGATTGGAGTTAAAATTCCGCGTTGTTTGTGATAATATAAAAGTATCAACTTGTGGGTCAGTCACTGTTGCTGCTTTCTATCAATTTAATATTAAACCAAGCCAGGGAGCGACTACTACCATTATAAAACGCAATTTTTCACACTAACATATAATATTCGCAGATCATCTGTGGAAACTGGGAACTTCCTGCTATTAGTTAGTTGCTCTAAAGTCACACACGGGTCCATTCTCATCACAATAATCAATGGCCACGGGGACTAACTGAACATAATGATGCGAGCCATAGCGTAATGGTGCGAACATAGAAAATACTTTTATTTTATTCCTGGTCAGGTACGGATTCGGTTTCTCATGAAAAGTCTACAAATGATTGTGATGATGTCTAGTTTTTTGAAATAAATGCCTTTTTCAAGTTTTCAATTTGTAATTTATTTGGTCCTTCGAGTTCGGACCAGCTTAGGTACGTTAAAAGTGTTAAAACCCAGATAGCGCAAGTTGGTCAGACTCGAAGGACCAAAATTGCAAACTGCGACCTGGTAGTCATAATTCCTCTACAAACCAAAGGCTTCCAATTTTGCACACAGGAAGCGGCCATAATTTCAAACATAAATATTTATTTAAAAGGACTGGAAGTACTTGCCTATAGGTTAGTTAAAACATCGATATTATTTCTAGAATTTAACGTTGACTATTAATGATGTCTTGCTTGATTAGAGTTACACGTTCAATTCAGGCATTGGTAGGTGCATCCTAAGTCCATACCTGTCGGTTATTGAAGTCATTATCAAGGAGTTGTCCGTAATTACTGTTTAATGATTATTTTTGTACTTGCAAGTTACTGCGAATCAGTCGTGATTGATGTTAGATTGTTTGCGTAAAACATATCCACTGATGTGAAAATAAACAAACGGGGAACTTTCCAATTGCATAACCTTAAGAAGTAACCATTGGATACGGTTACGTAGGAGACGTCTTAATAAAAGCTTAAAGATATCGGGGAAAGGCTTTTTCAGATGATGCACAATAATCAGAATGTACCTATATATATAAAACTCAAAGTCCTCACTGACTGATCTAACAACGCACAGCCTAAATCGCTGGTCCGACATGAAATTTGGAGGGTGTGTTCTTTGTGAAGAGTAGGTATCTACTAAGAAAGGGTTTTTCGAAATTCCACCCCTAAGAGGATGAATGGGGAAATTGAAAGAAAAGAATGGGAGGGTGAAATTTCACGCGGACGAAGTCGCGAGCAGAAGTTTGATTTGAACCTGAATTACAATTGAATTGTCTCGTTCTTAAGATATAGTTAGGACTTTAGGACATGTTGTTTAACTAATGCAGTCATGTCCCAGATTAATTTGGTTTGAATGAAAACAAAAAAAAAAAAGTTACCTTATTTTTTTCAAAAAACTTGCTGATTCAGTGATTCTGATGGTTTGTAAAACAAGTGAAGGTTTGTAAGAATCCTCAAAACGAAAACGAAACTTTCCCCGTCCTGGGATCCATAAACACTTAACTATTATATCAACTTTAGATTGACACGATAAAATTTGCATGCTGACTCTGTTGCAAGAGTGAAAATCGATGCCTTATAATTAAGCAGTGGAACGCGGTCGGTGTGACAGGCAGCCAGCCCGTGGGACCTACTCGACCCATTAACACGAATTGTGCGAGTGACAACGTTGTAAACGGAGTGATGTTGAATTAACAAACTAATGATGGGTTTGCAAATCAAGTCTTTAGTGAAATTGTGAATGTACGTAGGTAAATGACGTTTAGTGACACCCTTCAATTATAGGACGATTTACACTGCTACTGAGAGCAGTGGTGGCCCAGTGGTAGCGGCCGCGATTTACGAATTGTAGGTCATACGTTCGACCCCAGACAGGCGCTTTACTTTGTGTAAATTATTTCATCGCACCACGCGTTCTCAAAACAGTGAAGGAAAACATCTTGAGGAAGCCGGCATGTCCTGGAACCAAAAATTCGAAGAGACCAAAAATTAGATGTGTCTTCTACCAACCCGCACTGGGCCCGCGTGATGGATTACAGCCCACTCCCTCTCACCGAGAGGAGGCCTGTGTCCCAGCAGTGGGAACAGTATAGGCGGATTATGCTATATACACTGCCACAAGGAACTTTTGGCGCTCGAATAACGTTGACAGGAGGGCACTGTTGGTAAAAATTTGTGCAATTGTTTTGAGACATGGATTGAAAAAACAACAGGTTAGTTCCGATTTTGGACATCCGCCAAAATAACCATGTAGAGCTATAAATAAGTCGGTGATAGCTTTGCATTTGCAATCACAAATGAAATAACCAAGTACCTACCTTTGCTTAAACATATTCAAAGCTAATATGTTCACGTAAATTACTCTTGTAATAATAGGTTCCATACGTAATAATAGGTAAATAATTATATTATAAATATAATTACGTAAGTACCGTTTTTCCAAAGAAACAGAAGTCCAACATTCCCGCCAGTCTATTCACGTTCACATCACCGCTCCGGCGAGGCGTCATTAAAACCCGCCGACTAACCAACCATTCGCTTTAGATGGAAAAACTTCAGTTCCTGACTCTGGATGACGTTACGAAACGAAATAGATTCACGGGTGGTCGCCCTTAATGATTACCGGCCACTAGGATACGTACAGTCAGCTCCGCAGATAAGGCGAGGCCAGGTTAGCTCTCGAAATTCAATTTTTCTTTCGTTTTTTGCAATTTGCAGGTCAGTAACAGGTTTTGTGTTAACCAAAATTTGATTCGCGACCGGAACAAATATTTATTTAGTTCATTATAATCAGGGCTTGAAATACCGGTATTTTTGGGATCCTCTACCATTATCCTTGGTGAGATACCGGTACCAGAGTAGTACAGTAGTACATCAAGCTACTACAATCTGTCAAATTTCTTTAATATATTTCAACTTCACCGCTAAAGCATAAGGTTCAAAGTTGATTGGGAAAATTTGACAGTTTCGGGTAGCTTGATGTGCTGGCGTCTGTACCTGTACTATTATGATTAGTATTTGTAATCAGTATCGGTACTGAAACGGTACCAAATAAATATTTCCATAAGTTAACAGTGAGAAAACAGATATAGTAAGTAAAAAGGAAAATAGTTAATAGGCACAAAAAAAATATCTTCAAGGTTGCCGACGAGGTTTCGCGTACCTACAAATATGAGATTTGTGATACACGCCGGGTACCTGAATCGTTACCAGTACTGGTTAGGTGGATTACCGGTACCCAGCTACCGAAATGGAAAGAACCGCTAAGTACAGAACCTGTACTTTTAGTACCGGTTCCAAGCCCTGATTATAATCATTAAAATTTATTATCAGTTCAAATTCCTCTTTTGTGTGACTATTTCACGAAATCATGACATTTGAGGCCAATACTAACTTGAGAGTTGCAACTGCGATCATTATAATCATGAATACATGTATTCATGATTATAATGATCATATTCCCGTAAAATAGGTATACATTTGTTACGGTCGCCAATGATATTTGGACCTGACGCTGCCCTGCAAAAAATTCGCGGGCTACTTTAACACATCCCCCTTAAGGGCTGTGCACAATAGACACGCCTAGGTGAGGCCGGCGGCAATAAGTGTCGGGTTAAGACTTCAATTTCCCGAAGGTTCCTTGTAAATCCTAAATTATAGAAGGCATAAATTTCTCGAAAGCATCCGATTCAATTTACTGAGATTTATTGGGCGAAATGTTACGTATTGACGTAACTTTGATCAATCGTCGCATAAACAACACTTGACCAATTGAAATAGCTCCGTCTCCTTCCAGTAAGGCGGACTTGTACTCGTAACTAAGTAACAGAGCTTTGTTGAATAATTAAAGTCGTTCGCTTGAACTTGAGGCCGTCACCTTTGAACTTGCGATGTCCTGATTTGTCTAATGACAGTCGAGACTCTTGAAAATGTTCGTCCCATACATGGTCTAAATCATTGACCGTTACTTCTGTCCCAGGCTGCAAGATGGTAAGTAAACGCAGACAAAATATTAGTCTGCGGTTACAGACGCACTGAATCTCAATATCTATCTAGGCAGATAATAATTTACGTCCGGCTAAGCCATTAGTGATAATTTTCCGTACGTTGCAATTGTTGAAAAAACTATGCAAGTTTTGCGAGAAATCTCTATGCTGTAAATGCCTTTGTTACAAAAAAGTAAACTAAAGCAGAAAATTATAGTTTGCATAGGTACATATTAAATACATAGTGAGGTCTTAGAATCCTATATTTATAAGGGCTATGAACCTAACGTCTTCTCTGCCGCAAGTTCATTTAAGGCAACTGCGCGTTACCGTTTCTTATATTACCTCAAAGACTGTTAAACCTGGTACGATATCTTCAGAAAAGTCATTCGAGTGTACATTCGATGTTCATCGTGTTCCCTTGTTTATGTTATGTCTCTCAATGTGCACTAAAGCTTCACGACTTCAGTTTGTCTTCTTATTTGTGTAGCTGACGTTACTTTAGTCACGAGTGGGGTTATTCGCTATTCAATTACTCTGCGCAATAAGACATGGGTAGGAATATGCTGTGGCTGAATTAAGGGCGTGCGCTACAAAGATAATAATGTTCAAGTAAGTTGTCTGGATGTAATTAGATCTCATTGGGATTCGCTTTTCGAAAAAGTAATTGTTTTCAATCAGCATAAATATTTTACTTTCGTTTACGTTTTCGTTGAGGTGGGTGGGTATGTTCATCTGTTTTGGTATTTACTAAATTGTGATGCTAATTTACTTCTTGTGAAGCCAGTTTAATTACAAACCAGGAAAACCATAATGCGATTGTATTGTGAAATTCTGAAACACAGTTTTGTGTAGCCTCTTTGGAGATGTACAGTCAAGATCATAGCTTTGCGTATTCAATTGTAAACCTAAATACTCGAGGATAGAGATGATAATGTAACAGCGTTAAGCAATAATCATTGACTGATTGTTAATACCGAATTCCCAAGTTTCAAATTCGAAATCAAGAAACTGAACTGTTAAATAGTTCAGTTTGTTGGAATATTGGTTCCTCGTAATAAGAAGAATGCCTAGTAATATATTTAAAAGCGTGCTTTTACCCCAGACTTTCCTAACCAGTCTCCAAAGGACCACAAAATGCTACAAAATAGCTTCCATCCGCACTAAATATAATAATCTTCGTGCCAAAGAGGTATTCCTAAGCCACAAGCAGCAATCTGGAAAAATTATATAATAAATGTAGAAAAAGAAGAAAGAAAAGGGATTAGCCATAAGTACTTAATATAATGTTGTACAGGCACTTGGTAATACCACAACACTGTTGCAACTTTCACGGCACATTAGGGATGTTATATAGTTTTATGGCGAAATGGTGGAGTCATACATAAATGCACACGAAACTGACCGCGGTCTACGCATTTCACTTTCAACAAAAAGTCCAGTCGTGACAATAATAGAATAAACTGATTGTGTAAGTGAGAAATTCGATTAGTCTTTGAGAACTATGTAGATTTTGAATAGGCTTTTACTGCAAATGTACGCACGATTAGGAAAAAGTGGCCAATACTGTGGAAATAGCACAATACACAACTAAAGTGCTTGCCTACTATCCTCAAGGTCTAATATCGTTACATTTAAGAGGAAATGCGGTTGGAGAGACTTTTGAAAAAGTCTAAGTAAAAGGACATAATTCGAGGTTTGGCTCTCGCCTATTTCCTCCTCCAATATTGGACCAATTTAAAAGATATTTCATAAACTTTATAAGAAGGATATATACTGTGACCCTATGTTTTTTTTTAAATTAAATAATAGTAGTAAAATTTTTACACTAGGCCTCTGTTGACAGCGGTTTAAATCGGCATTTTTTTAGGGTTCTAGTGCTTATAAAAGTAATTTATCATCAAAAAGGAAAACATAGGGACGTACAAGTAGTTAATATTTATTATATTGTAAAAAATAATTGTTTTATGGTCATTAACCAGAAAGAAAACAGGCAAGAGCGTTTCTATGGAGAATAGACTACCCGCATTTCCTCTTAATGCCATCATCCAGAACATGAAACGGTACTAAAAATTATGTTGACTAAACACAGCCTAGTTTGCTCACTATGTATTGTCATCGTAAAATGAAATCTAAGAGCCAAAATAGTGTGTCGTTGTCAACCCGTGCGAGGCGTAAGAATCAATTAAAGAAATTCAATTGCTATGGTGTATGTCGCCATAATGTTGTAACTGGGCGAAGAAAATTGCAAATGGCCGCTACTTGTGCCCAATTATAATGAACCCACATAATATGTATGTTGAGTAGGCTTCAAAACGTGAGGAAAGCACGTATTTTTGACATTATTGGAACTGGTTATCCTGTTGCTGTGCAACATAATATCGTATCAGATGTTTATTCTAAGCAGCGCTACATACAGGCTGACTTACTAGATTATCCACTACGGATCCTTTTCTTTATGTCAGAGTTGGACCCATAAAAGTTGTTCATATTTGTGATTACTTTCAAACCCTGGAACGTTGGCAATGAATTCAAAATCAGCCAGCATAAATAACCTCGGCTTAAGAGTAAATGCGGTCGGAGCGACTTTTTGAAAAAGCCTAAGTAAAAAGTCATAATTCAAGGTCTCTCGTCTATTTTCTCCTCTAATATTGGACCAATTTAAAAGATATTTCATAAACAGAATAACAAGGATATAATACTCATGTGTCCCTATATTTTTCTTTTTTAATGAATAGTTGTCTTTGTATACTAGGCCTCTGTTGACAGCGGCAATTTTGAGCATTTTTGAGGGTTCTAGTGCTTATAAAAATAAAGTATCATGAAAAAGGAAAACATAGGGACACAGTATAATATATATCCTTCTTATTCTGTTTATGAAATATCTTTTAAATTGGTCAAATATTGGAGGAGAAAATAGGCGAGAGCCAAACCTCGAATTATAACTTTTTACTTAGGCTTTTTCAAAAAGTCTCTCCTACCGTATTTCCTCTTAAGACTCTGTAAACAAAAGTACTGCTTATTTCTTAAGAAATTTCTGCTACTTTCCTGCTCTTCAAGTTACATAAACACCAACAAACGATTCTTCTTTACCAATTAAAAAGTGGCTGCACGGTAATAAATCTCTCGTCAATGTTATGAAACAAGTCGAAGAAAGGGCTCCAATTCGTCACCGCTCTAACAACGAAATGTCAGTTTAGAAACTTCAAGAAAAGAAAACTAATTGAATCAAATTGCCATTTGTCATTTGCATGTCGATTGGTGGGCTTGAAAAAAGGAGGAGACTCTCAATTGGTCGCATGCCTGTGTGTTGCTTTTTATGTATGTAAACCGATTACACAAGGTGGTCGTGACCAATTTGCAGAGTTCTTTTTTTTAATTGAAAGAGAATCGATCCCGTTTGATCGAAAAAGGCTTTGCATTTTAATCAGGTTATTCTTCTAGAACTTTGATAAAAACTCAGTCTATTGGTAGAAACTGTGTTTTTATCAAACTTGACCAAATATGCTAAGATTGTTTGGAAGAGTCTATAGGACTAACAATGCCATTGAACTGCTGACGTCAACTGAAACTATCAGTCAGTCACATTTTTTTTGGTTCTAGGTTTTGTTTCCTCACGATGTTTTCCTTCGCCGTTTTCAGAGCAGTGGTGATGAAATAATTTTCACAAAGTAAAGTGCCTGCTTGGGTTCGAACCCACGACCTACAACTCGTAAATCGCAGCCATTACCTACCACTGGGCCAACACAGCTTTGCAGAATAAAATCCCACGTGAAAGAATTTCCTCTAAGTTGTTTTTTTTATAACCCTTGGCCATTTGCTAAATCTATTACTTTTTCACCCTTCATTATTGTAACAAACAAATTGTAACTCCCAATAAATTTAACGTAAAGCCTAACATCGGATGCGTTTTTACGCGTTAAAAAAACTCATTTATATTGCGAATTAGTGGAATAAGGCGAGCTTTTTCCCGAGCCATTTATTACGTTATTATATCGTAATTTCTGATTAGTTACACTCTATGGTGCAAGCCTATTCGGTGAGACATCTTCTCTTTACTAGCTTAGTCGATTAACTGTACTTCTCAGGTATTATGGTTGTCATTTTTAGGTCATATCCCACCGTTGGGCGGATAAAATAAGTTGAAATGCGATTTGAAGAGGAAAACTTTTTGACACGATGCGGCTGGTGACCTAGTCGAACTGTTATACGGTACATTATAATTCATAAATCATGATTTTCGTTCGAAGTTCAGCTTGCAATAAGTCAGGGCAGAGTTTAAACATTCTCAACATTTGCTACATATTTTCACCACTTTTATTATAAAACTAGCTGTGCCCGCGACAGCGTTCGCGTGGATGTCGGAAAACAGTACCTAATGTGTCTTTACTAATTATTTTTCTAAAATAAAAGTAGCCTTAGTACTCCTTATAAAATCAGCTATCTGCCAGTCAAAATCGGTCCAGCCGGTTCGGAGATTAGCCGGAACAAACAGACAGACAGAAAAAAAAATAAAAATTGTTTTTGTTTGTTGTAAGTACCTACCGTATATCATGTATTTAGTAAAAAAAACTGGTATTTTGACATTACAAACAGACTTTTTAATTTTATTTATTTTTGTATAGACAAGTGAGCGCTGTCTCTAAACACTTTATTATTTTGCCCATAGACGCGTAATTTTAGCTAACACGTACACCACTTCTCCAGCTATTTATTCGCTTAAGATAAACTAAATCGTGACCAGATACTTTGACGGCGTAAAAAGCATGATTGGATCTTTATTAGCGAAAATGTATGTCGATTCTTTTGACGATTAATACGTAATTCAAAGAAAATATGAGTGTAAAGTGCCGTTTTTGTAAAAAGGTAACTAATCTGTCATAGTCACGTTTCTGATTGCGAAATGATAACAGACGGACGATCTGTAGTTTTTAGTCATAAATATAAAAAATACCGTTTTCTTAGTTGTATTGTAAACAGTTAAAAGATATTGTTCTTAACAGAACGATGTTTATTTATTTGGTATTCTAACAAAGAATACACGTATATCTACTATATAAATCTACAGTAATAAAAAGGTCCTTGCACGTGTTCTCCATCAATTACAGCCTACAGGAGATCACAGCATGCACATATAATAAGGTGTAAACACGATAAAGATAAAAATAAAAAAAACCGGTCAAGTACGTCGGATTTTTTCCTTTACTTGTGCAGCTTGTGCTAGGTACATGATATTTTCAAGATTCTGGGTCAACGGGAAGTACCCTATAGGTTTTGATTTCGGAACATAAACTCTTTATCTCTTGATTGCGTTGACTTAGAAGTTTGATTTTTTCACTGCTTCAAGGGATTGCAGCTGAGTATATGATATTAATTACAACTTGATAACTCCACGCATTCCTGAGGAGAAAAAGGGACTTGACTGACGGACAGACACACGCACGACGAAGTGTTCTTATAAGTGTTCCGTTTTTTCTTTTGAGACACGGAACCCTAAAATGGTCGTTCACTCGCCTAGCTACTGTTCTGCCAACGCTCCTTCTACCGTTTCTCGGCAACAATGACCGATTTTACGTAAAAAAAAATGGTTTCTGGAAAGTTTCTTACATCTTCAATATTAAAAAAAAGTAGCTAGTATCGCCTATTGGTTTATTGGCTCCATATGAGTAATGTGTTTATCTATAGGATTAGCGCTCATAACTCTTGGTATCACGCGATAGTGTCACAGATCATTAACTTATTGCTATAAGTAGTTTATGCGGCGCGGGCGCATTTCACAATCTCGAGAATTTGTTTAGTGCTGTCGCCTGTAGAGATCTCCATATTTCCCGATGGGTGCTGTGGTTTTAATAGTTTGTTTATTTCTAGGTAATATGTATTTATTTATGGTAATGGTCATAAATCTGTGATGACGAATCGGAATTGTGATGATAGTGGATTAACTCGAATAACACATGGCACTTTACTTTTGCTTTTGCACTTTTAGGTGACTTTGGTTTAAGATATAAAATCACTGAAAAGGAACGAAAATAATCCAAAGGGCTGTTAAAGTGCCTACTTCTGCCTACCGCCAGGAAAAGATCCAAGAGTCTCGACTAACGTCCAAATTCAATTAGGTATTCATGTCAGAATCCAAAATTTCTTCAGAATAAGTATACCCAAAACGGAACACTATCCAATAGCGTGCCCTTACGCATCCGCGGCGTACGCGCAGCCGCGTGGACGTAAATGTTCGCAAATTGGTGCGTAATAATGATGAAAATCTCGCCGTTGCACCGTCCGTCTGTTGCACTTGCATGTTGCATGTCAATGATCCCGTATCCGAACGATCTCGGAACAAAAAAGTTATTACTAGTTGTAGTGATTGCGTATTTCAGCACATGTTTCGCACGTCAGAATGTTTTATCGCGCCTGCATTGCGCACGCGTTGATATCTACGATCAATTGTGATTTACTTGCTTTGTGATGCCGCTGCGATATGGTTGACTAGTTGAATGTATTCGTTCCTATTCCTAATCATGAACTATTCTTAA
Source organism: Hydraecia micacea (assembly GCA_914767645.1). Classification (NCBI taxonomy): domain Eukaryota; kingdom Metazoa; phylum Arthropoda; class Insecta; order Lepidoptera; family Noctuidae; genus Hydraecia; species Hydraecia micacea. The sequence goes on along the minus strand of OU611788.1, from coordinate 10,854,392 downwards.
AAGTGCGATTGGAATCTATGAGTGTTTTGCAACTTTTAACAAAGACAGAAAGAATGTAAACATATAAATAGGCGAAAAAATCTGCATAGTGAGAGGCATTATATCTATACAAAGTCCTGATTGACTGATAGGTATATCAACGCACAGCCTAAATAGTTGGTCCTAGAGACATGAAATTTGGAGGGTGTGTTCTTTGTGAAGACTAGGTACCCACTAAGAAAGGGTTTTTCGAAATTCCACCCCTAAGAGGGTGAATGGGGGAGGGTGAAATTTCACGCGGACGGAGTCGCGGGCAAAATCTAGTTAGACCATAATTTCTCAACCTTATTTTGGCCACCGCCCACTTTGAAAATATTTTTTTATCTAGAGCCCCCAATTTTTCTTTCCTTACTATCTGTCGCGAATCTAAAACAGCTATTGCCACGATTTTATTTAAACGTGTAATATTATTACATTCTTAAGATAGGACATAATTATAACATCTCTGAACCTTCTACGGCCCTCTGAAAGTCTCAAATGCCCACAAGGGGGCGTTATCGCCCACGTTGAGAACTTATTCATTACGTATTCGTCAACTCGTCCTACATGCCTACGGCCCAAAATAAAATTTGTTTTGATTTTCTTCAAGTCGTCCCAAATGGACCGTAGGCATGTAGGTCGAGTTGACGAACCACTCTATTAGACCATCCATTTTTTGATATTAAGACCAGATATCTTTCTTGTTATTCCTTTGTGTAAATACAAGAAAGTAATGTTAATTCAACATCATCAGCATATCTTTCCGACAGACCGTGGAGAGAGATAATAAGTACCATAATGATTACCTACGTTTATCAGGGGAATTAGTTACCGCTGTCTGAAATTAGAAACGAATGAAAGTCCGACTACATAGACCATTCGAGAATTGAGTAGACAATGATCGAAAAATAAACGTTACAATGATTAAATTGATATCGAAACATTTATTCATTTTCTTTCAATAATTTAACTTATTGTATACCTATACATAATAAAACAAAAAAGGAAGACATACCACATCGCAGGTATCATTTTACAAACACCAACATTCTATAATATTTACATAGATACAGCGTTATTAAAACTTCTATCAGTTTTCTATACAAAACTCTAGTTAGAGAAAACTTTCGCCAATAATATTATTAAACATTTTGTCACTGGTATTAATCCATCCATACATGCTTCATTATAACTATACATTTATTTCATTAAAAAAAACAATGTCTCACTTATTAGTGATGTGTATATATAAACTGGTATCGATCGATACTAAAACACAATTCTATAAGTTATTTAAAATGTAATTTAAAACTTAATTACAACCTTAAGATATGGCTATCAAATAACTCGTTTTCGTGTAACAAAAATTATTATTATACAATTTGTTAACATAAACAAAACAATGAACATAACGTTGCCTTCTTGACTGGAATGGAAGACTCGGAACAAACGCAACAAACTACGTAAGTATGGCAAGTAAATAATTAAAATATGAAAAATAATAATTTAAACTAAACGTTTGGAATGATTCGACTTACACTAAAATTATTTACACGATTATAACAGAAACAGTGCGTAATACAAAGTACTTAAATAAGATATTTACAGTATCTGTATCACTTAAATATCGTTGTACATTACAATAAAATTAGAAGCTTAATCTTTTGTTCGTTAATTTGATCGTGTCACATGGACTAGCGTACGAACAGACGATCCTAATCGGTATCGGTATCCGAGACCGTAAAAAGACATCACTGTCATTTAAATTATTTAACAAATTAATCATTCTTTTTAAAACCCAAATATGCTTAACACTTTTGTACTAAACAGGTAATGAGCAAAACAAACTTCGTTGTGTGCTCGTGGAAGCTGTGGAGCGCGTTCAATGTACAGTTTTAAGTACATTTCCAGCTGAATCACACAATGTTGAGGGTTGGTGGTGGTTGTTGATTCAATCTTTATCTCCTACGAATCTGTAGGCGTCGGGGGGAGGCTCGGGCATGCAGTACCCGTGGTAGGTGCGGATGTCTTCTGCTGCGTACGTGATACCGGCCAGGACTCCCGTCTCCGTGTGATGCCTGGGGCAGGTATGGCCTCGTGGACATTGGCAGATGGTGTTGGCGTTCACTTCGTCGATTTGTTCATGTCGCCGCCTCGCGCTGAACAGTTTGCATGGCTCCTTTCTTGAACAACGTAACCTCTGTAAAAAGAGACAACGAGAATTGTAGTAAAAGGTTACAAACGTAATAAAATTATTTTTAATTAATAAGTATTAGAAATAAAAAAACTATCACAAGGTTAAAGCTTTTAGTAAAGCTAAGTAATTTTTAAAGGACTCATTCATTTCGTACACAAAAATTAAAGAGTCGGCCAGAAAAAAAGGGAAAAATATGGGAAATGACCTTTTGGGTATTTGTTACTATTACAACGAAAGTCTACCATTAACCCCTCGGCTGCTATTTGAGATTGAAAATGCCAAAAATCATATTAACCGCGGGGTTAATTTTAGGCTTTCGCTGTACCTACTAGTAAAAAATGCAAAAGATGTTATTTCCCATAAGAAAATAGTACTTTTTTTCTAGCCGGCACATTGATTTTTGGGTATAAAATGTTCGACACTTGAATTATTTCCTTTGGGAACTAAATAAAAAACACTATTTCAATATACTAAATGCACTATTTGAAGTAAAATTGTACCACAACACAACTAATGAACAACTACTGCCACCTAACGTCGCTAACTCGAACTAAAAACGAAAGCTAAAGTCTTATTGGTAAAGTAAAACAACTTACGCTTTGCGGCGAGCACGCGAACTGATATTGGTTCCCCTGTTCCCCGCTAGGTGTCGTGTACGGCAACTTTTTCAACAGATACGTCACGGAGAGCTTCGGACAATGACAGTTGACGATTTGTTGTGTCGCATTGCTGTCAGGAAACGAGTAGATGATCCAGGCTGCATCCTTGAAGTACTTGCACTTTGGCAAGCGTTTGACAGGTTCACACGTCTTGTAGAGCGTTGTCTTGTCTGATAACGTGTGGTTGTCATCACTCGTGAGGTCACTGTAATGAGAAGAGTCACAAATTAGATGATGTTCATAAAATGATAGCACAGTTTCTGGTATTCGATGAATTTAAGCCCGTTAGAAGCGGATTCGTGAAACCAAACTACATACACCAATGACTCAGGGATAATTATGTTTTATGCTTAATTCTGAGCAAATTGGAATTCCTTTAGAGACTCGTCACCGTGTAGATCAGATATCAAACCGAGATTAGAAAGTAGACGAGATAAACATATTTATATACCTATTAGAGCTAAAAGTAGACTTCCATCACAAAATCTTGGATTTATTTTGGATAAATGGAGCTTATAGTTCTTTTGTAGATTTTTTTCATCGAATCTTAGCTCATTGACAAAAAGCGATGCACCTAACTCAATAACGTCACAAAGCCAGAAAAAACTGAGACCAAGATATTAATAATACGATACGATTATAGCCAACCTAATGCTGAAAAACTAAGGACATTTAAATAAGGGCCTCGAGCGCCATCCATTCACTATAATTTGATCTTTAAAAGGGAAACCCTGTCAAAGGTTGGAATAATAATCAGGCAGCATTTGAATATGATCTGCCTTTTGAAAGGGTCAATATGAGGATAATCATTTTGCAATTGACCATTTCCCTCATCTAATTTAAATCATGTATAATTTAAACAAGATGAACAGAAGAAGGCGTATTTTACTGAGACAGTTTTGATGCATGTAGATGTTTCGGAACATATCTATCAAGGTTATGCATTGTTGTTGTTGTTGTTGTTGTTTTGGAATTTAATATATTTTATAAGTAATTTTAATTGCATGAGTCGAAACTATGGACTAGAATTATGTCTGAAATAAAATTATTATTATTATTATAATAAAAATTACTTGTGATTACTTGTGTGATTAAAGCTAGTTAAAATACTCGGGGACGAATGACGTTAACCAAAATGTAGTGCAACTAAACTGACTTGGAACCAATAAATATACTTGAAACCCATAATGAAGTCGGCAAAAAGTAGTGTTCGGAAATGAAGATAAATAAACAATAATTTTCACTTTCAAAGCCTTGTCGGACAAGAAAACGACTAGGACCACGTGGACACGTATAAACAATTGTCAATATAGCTGAGTTCCGCGTAGACGATAAAATAAAAGTTTTTTTGGAAGTTGTCCCAAATATTTAACGTAACAACAATACTGACCTAGAGCACGGCCTATGCCCCAAACAGCGACACTTCCTCTCGATCCAGGGCTGCGTCGCATCATAAAGATCCACTTTACTGCAGACTTGTCTTGGTCTGCAGTCTGGAAGGTCGTCTTCTGAACCCTGAAATAGAAGGAAAAAAACAAATGAGTAATGTTAATGGAAAAACTCATCAAAGTGACTTTGGTTTCGTTCTAATTAATGTTCTGATCGATATATGGTAGAACCATAGATATAAGAAAGAAGTTTTTTACATTTCTATGGGTAGAACGTTGATAAACATAAAAGAAATTCCAAAAAGTTAGGTATGAAATGCCAGCATAAGCAGTCATGATTGGCAAAACAATAAAAGCATTAGTAAAAGACTTAAGTTTAAAACAGGTTTCGCCTCTTTCAATAAACATTTGCCCTAACAGAGTAGTCAATAACGCAAAACCAAGCATAACCGAACACAATCACATACAAACATGACCCAATCATTTCACCAGCGTGTGTACGATGTTAGGTATGTACGGAACTCGTCAAAATTCGCGTGCATTGTTTACCATTCAACTCGCGTCGCATACTAAATCAATCGGTACATTCGTACAATTCGACACGTCGAACAATACGAAAATTCTAAAAGAATCAATCATCGCTACAAAAGAAGTAGCCGTGGGAAAAATGGAAGGTGTTTCAGGACACCTGTCTAGGGAACATAATGAAAAAGATTATGAACGAGTCCAAATCGATCTTAATCATAACGTTCCGTAAAGAAATCACAATATGAACATGTGCTCTGGTCCTTTTAGTTTTTTGCTTCCAAAAGGACCATCGGTCGTACTTCCGACCGGAAGACGTGCCATTCGGCAACCTGTTACCTGTGGGAACATTTTTTCTGCGAAGACTTGCAGGGCTGCTGCTCAAAGCTGTAATTAAGCTATTATTGTCCGTAATAAATTACTATGTTTAATTGAAAACGGTCGACATCCGATGAATGGTTTTAATTTCCTTTGCTTTTTGTTTAAGTACGGCTTAGTGCCAAAGTGCAATTAACGATGATGTTATTGATAATTTTATGCGAATGGCCGTCTGTGTTTGAGTTAATAATCATGTTTTTAAATTGTATAACAATCGTACTCATGCCTACTTTGTAGAAAGAAAATAGACGTATTCTGGATATTGAATTTGTTACACCAGTGATATATGTAATAGAACGATGTTTTATTATAGTTTTTACTAAAGGTAATATAGGTAGGTACCTATAGGGAAAAGATGTTTAAAATAAACTTACTTATGACAAATCGAACAAATTTAAACCTCCATTCCTTCCATTTAAATTCTGGTCACAACGCAACGTCGACAGCCCTGTTCACGGATAGGTGTGAAAAAAAAAGTATGTATGTATATTTTTTTCGTTGTTCCGGATATGCTTCCCGTTTCTTGTGTATTGCGATAGATTTCGCGGAAACGGCCTCAGTTGGATCTCCTAAACACCGGATACAGCCCTTTTGTGTAACAAACAAAAAGTACAAAGCATAGACACAATGTATGGGTTGTTGACTTACTTCGTCAAGAGTTTGCCTTTATTTAACGGAGTCTTGCTGTCGACCTGAATGCTAATGCCGGTTGTAAGAAAATTACATTTCGGACGGTCCTCATTGAATTCCTAATAAGGCGGACAAAAAATTGACAATAGTACTCACTACGTTGTACTAAACAGTTTTATTAATGTTGTCAGTTTCAAGAAATGAGGATGTTTTGAAAGACAGTTACACGATTATCGCTAAGTGGTCGCATGTCGCTGATGTATTCAAGAATACACGATCAATGATCACGAATTATACAAAAGAATAGCCATTTGTAATGCCTGGGGAATCGTTGGATGTTATTTCTAGATTTTTTGGAAACGATATCTGAGACACAGACAGCGCTTAAGGCGACAGTACCAGAGGACGTTTTGCCTTCATCCTTTTCTGGAGTTAGAATTAGCAAGAGTTAGTTCTTATAATAAATTCTGACGCTCAGCCTGTATACTTAAGGTTATAAATGGTATGGAGGGTCCTTTAAACGATGAGGTTCTACTATAAACGAAGAGCGATAAGCGTTAAGCTTACCTAAAGACTTTCATTCTTGAGGTTCCTGAGTTACAGTTACTCCTAACCACTCAACCCTCCTTCTCCATCTTTCAGTTTAATTAGGTCAGGCTTTCGTAACTACTCAGTCTTCTCCCCTGCGGCACCTCAAGAAACCTGCTGAGATTTGCTTCTGTTTAAATTATCTACTATTTCAATAGCCGAAATGTAGCCTGTTCATAATTATGTATCTTAATACCTTAGATTGCATACTGCAAGCCAAGCTCTACATTATATGGATCTGTGCCCCAGAAGGGGGTTTTCATACGAATCGCATCACATCTCAACGTTTAAACCCTAACAATGCGATACTCTAGCTCGCTGGTAACCTAACCACTGCCTAAGTCCCTTAGCGGGTGTGAGGTGCGGGGGCCGGAGGGTGGGGCATCCGGTCCATCGAACAGGTGGCGCGCGCGCCGCGCCCACACTAATAAAATAATTTGTTACCACCGCCGACCTTCCACAACCTTCTCTGTATAGCTGGCCCTTTCTAGCGTGGGCGTTACGTATATTGCTGTCTTACTCACACTGTTTCAGTTTAAGATGCTGGGTTCTGAAGGAAATTGCGAAAGTTAGGGACTATTATTGTGATGATGAAACAAATGAAAAGCTTGCATTTGAAAGCTGATTTTCGAGTTTCAATTAATCGTAATGGCTGCTTACTTGAAATCTGTGTATTGAAAAATTAACTGAAGAGTTTATAGATGCCTAGAAATTAATAGCTCGCTTCATGTCATCTCTATAAATCTATTTGTTTCAATTCATCTGCATACGAAGTAAAACCCCATGATATAATTTGGTCGATTCATTCAGAATTAGGTGCCTTTAGAGTCGTAACATTTTTGTTTATGAATTCATTCATTTCCATTCAAAATTAGGGGAGACGGTCGCATAATGTTTGCTAGAGGGACAAAATTATATAAACAGGTGAATAGTGACCATGATAAATTATTCATCGTGTTATTTGAATTTAATAACTTATGTCTTCGTTTGTTATTTAATTTTGCATATTATTTAACGATTTTGTTCTGTTTTAGGTTTTTTTCTATTTTCGTCGCCAAGGACCAGAAAATAAACATCATTTTTACAAATTGATTTTTCTTAGTAGGACATAATGTTCCTGTCAAGTTTCTGCAGCAAAATATCGCGTTACACCTAAAATTATTGGCTCAAGCAAAACAAAAAGTCGTTAAACCTCGAGAAACCCTAATCAAATCCGACTTCCACCTGCTATAATTTAAGATATCCGTTAAAATCGCTCCCGAATACGGAGCTCTAACATTAATATCTTCTCGTATAATTACACGTCCAAAACACCGTATCTTCTACTTATATTAAAAATTAAAGCCGCTTTCCGTGTCTGTCTGTGTGACCGCGTTGTACTTCTAAACTACACAACGGATTTTATTTATTTATTTAATACTTCAAGCACAAATGTACAGAGGCGGACTTAATGCCATAGGCATTTTCTACCAGTCAACCTTAGGGTGATGCAGAGACAAACAGTGGTAGGTGCAATCCTGAACATTGAGGAATAAATATTTTAAATTTTTGATTTTTGATTTTGATGCTGTTTTCACCATAATTTAGATAATTTATTCCGGAAGGTTTATATGTATAAAACATTTACATTGAATTTAGATATAGCACAGAAATCTTAATGTGTTGACATGTCGCAATTGCATCCGTACGAAGCAAAGACGGGTCGTAGTATTCAATAAATTATAAATAACGATTTGTTAGCCGCCGGCTACCGGTCCGGATGCTGACCATTCCGGGAACACAGGTAGCCAAGAAATTACTAAACCGAGTAATTACCCCATAGCCGACGGTCACATATTATTTATTACTTTTGTAATTAGTGTTTTTCCTGTAGCTAAGGCTATTAGCGACCAGCTAAAATGTATGGAGCGTTAGATATGACTTTAATTTGTTGATTTGTTAGCTAATTTTTTTTTTAAACTGTATATGCCTTGCCAGCATTTTAGATGACTAAAGCCTACTTGAGGGCAAAACCAGCTGATTAATTACATTTGTGTCAAGAATTTCAATCAGTACAAAAATAAAATTAATAAATTTACAAAAAGCCTGAGCATGAGCTTTCAATAAAAAATAAAGACATAAAATAAAAAAAAAATACTAATTTAAATTGCCAAAATAATTTTATTGAGCAATAAATCGTAGGCATTTAACCGACACATATAATCAAAATATTTATATTATACCATTTTAATTTGACTACACTCCATAAATCAGGTAAACGCGTAATTAAACGTATAATTATTCATAGGCCGTAAGTTTTAGCCGTATAAGGAGCGGTCCAAACCCGCGTTTAAAAGACATCAACGGCTCACGTATCAGAAATGTTGTTAGCATGTAGTATCAATGAATGAACGCACGCGCCTCTAATCGTCACTGTGGTCGTAATTATCTATACAGTGATACACACATTGTCATACATATGTGTCCAATGACACCGGCAGTTATAAAACAACTTGTATAATGTTCATACGTTATTATGCCTACGCGAATGTAAACAATTTTATTTAAACGGCGACTTGCGGTAAATACATAGAATTGGTATCGAGTTTGACTACTACTGCGTGTTTTATACAGTTTTCCTCACATTATTCAATGAAATCGAATTCGAAGAAGTTGCTAACCAAAATCGTTACCGAAATATGTTTATCATTTGAGAGTAAATTCACTATCATTGTTAGCTTACGCATGCTTTATGAGATTTCAAAAGACGTAATTTTCAATGGGATTCACCTCCTTTCACAAAATTAACATATTCATCTGAATGTAACCCTCCGAGTCCACAGACAATTTCGCTCAAGGGGAGCATGATATAAAGAGTACTGAAAAGCAACTCTCGAACGAACTCCCTCAAATTACAACTACAACACACATCCGCAACGGTTGCATCATTTCAAAAAGTCTTAACCGCCCACATGAGGAATGTACTTGCGACGTTCTGGTCCGGAGGTGTTGGTATAATGTCTAAGCATACAGGCGTCCCCATTGTGGGCCAGGGCATCCGGAGCGGTCCATTGACGACACACGTGGTCGCCCCTTGAGACGGAAGCCGGGCCCAGTTCGTCTTCCACGGTAATCCTGCTCGAGTGTCGCCTACTTGAGTCTTGTGTTTGACTTGAGTGGGGATTGTCTCAAGACCTTCGGTTTTTAGGGCACAGAGTTATTTAGATACATATCTTTATAAAACCTACTGATTGTTGGGCAGCTTTGTGATTTAAAACGGATTTTTATTATTTTCAAAATGAAAGCTTTTGCGATTTTGTTTATGTGATGTAATTACTACAGCTACTGCTGCCCTGTTTAAAAACCCATATTCTGTTTCAAAACCTAAACGTTCAGACACTACTTCATCTACGTCTCTAATTACATTAATTTATAAACTTTCTTAGTCTTAATACTACCGAATAAAACCAAGCCCATCAAAAAAGTTTGATCTAAACAAAAACTGACAAGATTCGATCCGTGTTTATTTTTTGAGCCGCGGTGAGGGTGTTTAGTGTTTTTGTGGCGTAACGCAGGTGTCTCGGGTTCTCCTCTGCAGCTTATTGGTCTTTTTTCTTTAATATTCCCTAGCGCTGAGTGCACAGGACTGTTTAAGGCAGGCATTGATTTTTAAGTTGGATTTCTTTGTAATTTTTCATGTTTGAGATTCTTGTGTGAGTTTTGATTATCTAATTGATACGATATGAATTGTGTATTTTATGGCTTTTGAGAAGTTTGAGGTTTTCAGCATTTATTATACATATGGCATTTCCGGTCCAGTCAGTGGAATTACTTCAGCATTTTAGTGCAGCAATCTTAATTGCAGTATTTTTCTCCTTATTTGATATGAAAAGCACACAGTTTAGTTATGAAAAGATGGCCTCAAGCCAGATTTAAACTCTGAGCTTTAACTTTCCCAACATTGTATCCCGGCTTTACCCGCGTCCCGGCGAGGTCATTTTTTACCATCGCTTTTCTTTGTTGACGCGTGTCCCACTGTCACGCTTTTTGTCCGTCCCAGCCGTGGCGAAGCGTAAATTATCTCATTATTTCTATTGATTTTATTTTTCTTTAAATCCGGCTTGTGGGATGACTTTATTTTATATTTTTGTTGTAAGATCAGTTCAGCTGGAAGTTTAGCGTGTCCAAACACCGATCTGTATTGTTCTTTACCCTTATCATTTTATTACACAGATATTTAATTTTCACTTGAGTCAGTACAATATCACGGTTTGCAAATACTCTTTAAATTCTTTGATCTAAATTGCAAACGTATGTTGCTGCAGTTTCCATTGCAATTTTATTTAAATATCGTTACGTGCATAAGTTTTATTGTCCGTATAACTTGAGCATTATTCCCGTTACGTCCGCCCCGTCGCATGCTATCCTGTGTCCTTTGCATTAAATAGAGACCGTGCAATGAAGAGGCGTTATATGTGTTGCTAATTTTTGTTATCTTTATTCAAGAACTGCAATTCGAGAAATTCTATGTTTACAACGTCGTTAAGCTACTTTTAATATTCTTGTCTATTATATTTTTTCCTGAATATTGTTCTCAAGAGATATTTTGATATTTATTATAAATATCGGATTTTTACGAACCCTGGTTCTCATACAACCCTGTGTTGAAATGGCTGCAAGATCATTAGGGATTTTGTTATTAACATCAGAGTCGCCAGTAATATGCGAGACGTCATTGACGCACTCATCGTTTAATTATGCTAAAGCAATGTGTTTTCATTTACATAAATGTTTTCATTTAACTTTATAGTTTTCTTAATATATTTATTTCTTGTTGGTCGGTTTACTACTTGGGTTTATAGGTCTATGTCACGTATAATTTCTTTATCTTTAAACAACCTTATTTAAAGGAAATCCATGCGAAATCACGACTTGAACAAATATTTAAAAATTATCTAATCATCGGAGCATCCGTGAAGAATGTTACATTATCAAAATGCTCAAAACCAATTAGCTAATCAAAAGGCGCCAGAGAAGTCAAAGCGTAATGAAAAAACTGACCGTAAACAATATGTTAGCTGATTTAGAGGTATTTATTTGAAGTTTTTACGACGTTTTAAATGTGTCAGGTATTTTATTTATAATAGACTTGTCTTTATCAATAATTGCTTCACGGCGCCTCCACTCCGTATCAGCCACATTGTTAACTTAATAGTTGGGTTTTATTGCCATAATCAACTGCAGTTTAAAAGAAAAGAAGAAACATTATTTTATGGCTAATTTATTCTTATTTTATAACAAACACAGCATTGATTATTATTGTGCTAATATTAAACACGAATCTTTTATCATTTCCAATCTAACACCTGAACATCACAAAGAAATGAATGATATTTCGCAATACCTACCTTCCGTGCGACCCCATTTCACACCTACACGGAAACATCTATTGTGTAATGGAAAATTGTGATAGAGCACAAAAACGGGGCGGCTCCCGAGGTCGACGTCTAATAATGTTTTAATAATGATTGATGATACGAGTAAGCTGATAATATCCTTAACAACATCGATGACGTCTGAATTTTGGACGATACCTATCGCAACGGCTTTAATTCAGAAATTGACGTAATCTATCCGGAGGTATAGGTATAAGTTATAACTATTATAACAGATCTTGGAATGACCGGTAAGATAATTTTAAAAGAATATTTGAGCATATTCGTATGAATCCATAAATGAAGATGAGTAAGAAGCTTAAAAGCTTTCTATGAGTAATGATTTCAGTTTCGCTGTAGGGTTGAATGTGAGTCATTTGTATTCACCTACAATGTTTACTACCCTATTCGAGAAATAGGTACCTACAATGCGTCATACTCAATAGTCTATACAAAACTCCTCATTTGTAATTTGCTTCTACATCTTTCGCTTACCTACTGGAGCTTTTCCATTAAGTATGTAGCTGTATGGCTTGCTTGCAGCATATTTGATATTTCTTCCATCGAATATTTTGACCTATGTTTAGAATAAAGTTTCCGTGCTAGAACAATTCAGGTCAATAAAACACGACACCAGTTGTAAGTCGCCTGATTAGATGTTTACATGCAAACTGCAGTGGCTTCACTTAGCTTCAATTTGAGATAATTTTCTAATACGAGCTTGATGAGATGAGTTTAAAGCAAGCTGTAGACAAAGTATTAATGCTTCTAGATATACAAAATGGTTTTCTTTAAAACTATCATCTTCGTTCTCCTTATAGGTAGCTCCAGTACTTACGATCACACCTCCAGCTCCGTTTGTCTCAAGAACTGATGCAATTTCCTCAATAGAATTCATAAATGTAGTCACAGTTGCAAGATACTTACTACTTCTCAGTTATTCACTTCCTTTGGTTAACTTTATATTTACATAAGCAATATGAATGCAATCGTTCACTCTACTCTCAATATGTAGTAACTCCTCAAGGAAAATGCAAATCGGTATATCAAACACACGGGCGACAATTGATTCGTACGGTGCGACAAATTGCAGGACCATTATTCTATTCTGTATATCAGTCTGGATTGTAGCGGAATTAATCTCAAATTCAATTATCCTTTATATCCTTTAGCACTTACAAATTGTTTCAAGAGTCTTGTCAGTTGTCATGTGGCAAGTGAGGATGATGATTTATATCCGCGTGTGCTGATTAGTAATGGTTTTTACTTGCATTGTTTTGTAAATAAATGCCAGCTTCAACAATGTGCTCTCCTTATCTACCTAATATCTTTTCATAGCACGTGTCGCTACAAACAGAACCGAAATCTATAGGCCCAAGCTTTGAATGCGTTTGCATTTCTTAATGTCACATTATATGTGTAATGAATCTATTCAGATGTTATCAATGAGATGTTCAAAGTGGCCCGCGCGGGATTCAAGAGGTGTGTCGCGTCGGCAGAACACAGACACCCTCTCATAGTTTTGTTATTCAAATCTTGGGAGCACTAAACTCAACCATTATTTACCAGTCGGCACTTTGACACCCGCTGTGAGACTAAACGGTTGATTACTCCGAACAGTGCAGCATCTCGAACCTGCACAATGGCAACACTGCACTTTTTGTTAAGGAAAGCTTAAAAAAATGGCACGCTGCTTAATAATGGTATATCTGTCAAGATTTAAGCCCTACCATAAAACAAAATATGAATAAACGACGAGATAACTTTAAATTCCATTGCTTAAAGAGACGAACGATCGAAAAGACGGTTACCGTTACGAATGGGCTTAAAGGCAATGACATAAAAAAACATATTTTTTATACCAAACAGCACACACGGGCCGGGAGCGAGGCTCGGCCCGTAAGTCATCGAAGCTGTCAAGATAAGAATGAGTGAATGAACACCTGCCGCCACCGGTGTTACGCGTGCGCCTACGCACCCGCGCAACGCTCCCATTTTATAATACCATTTTTAAAATACTCGCGACGACTCACAATTTGAGTTTTATTTCACGATTCATACAGTTCATATTCCAGTAAACAGATTAACATTTTAGAACTATTATTGAGCAAACGTAATTACGGACCTAGGTTAGAGCGATAATCTTCTTGAATCGACTTTAAAATTAGATATAATAATGATTATCGTTGTTTTTAAAATATAACTGACAAGACTTGACATCCGGAACTGCTTTTATATTTATTGGCTTAAGGCCGTATTTATTGTGATACGTACTGGTTTTGGACATTAATATCGCATGAAGAATTTAAGAGATTTATATTTGATGGTGTATTGTATCCGTTGATATAAATTGTGTTTTTCCGCATTACTTTTTGCTTTATTTACGATTTCTTGGTAATGGTTTAGTCATGGGGGCTCTCCGTGTTTATAAAAATTAATATGGCCGACATACTTGTGCTATTTGTCGGTTTTAATTGGTCTAATTGTTGGGTGGAACCGTGGAACCCTTCGTGGAATCTCATAATTATCTTCTCATATAGCCGCAGTGCGTCATCTATGGCGATATTTATGTGATAGGTACTCCTCACATAGGATAATATTTATTATTTACTAGGTACTTTTAAGGATATCTGTAATCTATTGTAACGATTACAGCGTAAGAAAGATCAAACAGTAATCTCCTGAAAATATTTACAAAATTGTTATCAAAAGCTCTTTTAATTTAGCAACAGATATGGCGACATTTTTCCTCTTTCAGTTCGTGTCCTGTTTAAAACATTAACAAACAAATATTATCTTTGGAATTTCAAAAACAAGTAATGATTTCCTTTGAAATTAGCTGTTCGTGACAAACGTCACGACTTTGACGTTTAAATATTAAACTATACAACAATGATCCAATAAGGCATTCACTTTGTTCAAACCTACTTATCTTGCATCGTAAACATCTATTAATGTCTCCATTAGAATTTGTCATCCTGTCTCATTCACAAAGTTTTGGCGCCAATTTCTTAAAGTAGAACATATTTCGACAACAAAACGTGAATTATGGTATTTCTTAACTTTAAATTACAGTGTTAATACTTATTCGTGCGACAATCTTGATTTTTTGAAGGTTGACTTCCAAATATTCAATGCCAGCGTAGTCACAAAGCGGTAACTTGTAGTAAACTTTCAGAAACTTACTTGTTGTTTTACATATCGGTAAGTATAGTTATACACTTTTTAGCGGATTACTTCATTGAAATCACTGGATGTAGACTAATGTTGAGCCTATTTTAGGTTAGAAGAGTCCAAAAGCATTATTTTCGCAAAGCAAGAACGATCAGGAAAATCAAAACTTACCCCAGTCTGATATAATATCCTGAGATCACTCTTCGATGGCATTGGTATTCTCTTGTGCGGCAGATACGGCAGTTTGTCTGGCCTCCTCAAATGTATTTCTCCTGAAGGCCTGAACGCTTCCAACGGTGTTCTTATCACACCACGGACCCCGCAGAGTGCCCACACCACCAGCAAGGGGGTTAACACATGCATGTTCGTTTGCACTTAAAAATACACACAAATAAAGGAAACTTTCAGTAGTAACGTTCCAATTGTTTAAAAATGTTCGAATTGTGAACGGTGTTCGATATTCGGTGTTCGTGCGTGTTCGGGTCGCGTGCGCTGTGTCGCGTTGTGGTCGGGCAAGCTCGGACTGGCGGCAAGCGCGCCGAGGCAGGTACGACTTAGCCTACGCGCCCGGTATAACCACCTCCGACTACGACCAGTAAGACTTGATTCTTGAAGCTTTCCTGAGAATTTGGCGCGTGAACATTTCTTTTAACTTTAACATGTTTTTTTTTGTTTCTTCGAAGAATGCAAATATGGTATGACGACATATTAATGGTTTTGCTATTTCTTTTAATATTATAATTACATCCTTACACAGCGTGGATACATAACCTGTAGACATGTCACTATTTTACTCGAATAGGACTTAGAGGCTAGGTCTGTACATTAATCACCAGCTACTCCAAATCAATCTAACAAACGCCCAAGAAAACAAAATAATCGACCAAATAAGGACCCATTTATCAGAAAGGTATCAATATCAAACAATTAAATAAATTACCCATTCAACTATACGAATTTTAAATAGGCACTTAATAAATCCCAAATAGGCAAACGGTTCTAAGTGTCAAATTTCCAAGCCGTTATCGTAAAGTGACGTAATAAAATATATTTTTTTAAATACCTCAGCGGATCAAGAGTGTTCGGTTGGGACGGGTTGACTTCCTACCGACGATGTTTTTTTACACAATCTTGTTGCTCTGATGGCAAGGGTGTGTTCACAGATAGGAACAGCTACAGCCTGATAAAAAAAAATGTAGAAATAGGATTTATTTTTATAGAGCTTTTGTTATTGAAGTTTTCCTGAAAAGCAGGAAGTGGACGAGAACCCATGGATTTTCAGATTTTTCAGTAATTTTTGAAGTTGTTCAAGATATTATGAACTTGACAAGCAAAATAAAGTTTCACTCATATTTCTCCACATAGTTTCTTTTTTTCAATAATGAAATATTAACAAAGCTATCTCTTTCACAAAGCTCTTCAACTTTTCGAAGCTTTTTTTACATTTTCAAGTCGCTTTACAATTTCACTACGATTGCGAAGTCAAAACGTCCTCTTAGTAATCCTGTTTCAATGTAACTACTTGAAGTAAACAATAAGAACAACAGATAATTCGGGTGATTACCGTAACAGGCAGGGGAACCTCGCTTCCCGCAATAGCCACTTGATCAACAAAAGCCGTTGCATCGTGCATATTCAATTGTTTTAAAACAAAACAATGTCTTTCATGTATTCGTAGAACAGGATTTCAACTCATTCATGTGAATTCAAAAAGAATCCATTGTCAGTGTAACGCGACCTTACATCTCCCGTCTCACTCGCTCCCATTCACCGTCGTCGCGGCCGCATGAATGAACCGCTTCTTATGAATGGACACAGTCGCTATAGTACTATACGTACCTACCTGCCGATTGTTATATGTATATGTGTTGTTTATATCAAGTTATATGAGTATCGGGAAATACTCTATGTATGTGTGTATATGATGGCACGTGGTCAATCGTCTTTTTATTCTATATACGTAATAAATGCTTACTGGGCAAACGTTAGCTTTGAATTAAGTTCTGTTGAGAATATTGTTTATGGGAAACGTTCCTTGTAAAATAATATGTTGTATGCACTAAGCAGGAACATAATCAGCCTACAATGTTCCCACTGCTGGGGCACAGGCCTCCTCTCTGTGAGAGTGAGTGGGCCGTAATCCACCACGCGGGCCCAGTGCGGGTTGGTAGATGTCACTTGTCTTCGATTTTTTGGTTCTAGGCCATGCCGGTTTTCTCACGATATTTTCCTTCACCGTTTTGAGAACAGTGGTGATGAAATAATTTAAACGAAGTAAAGCACCTAATCAGGGTTCGACCTACGAATTACAAATCATAAGTCGCGTCCTTTTCCACTGGGCCACCACTACTCTACTAAGTAGGAATGGTTGCTAGTAAGTAGGTAGGTGTAGAACATAGGAACACTTCTTTAGAAACTAAGGAAGGTACCTAGAGGATGAACACATAGTTCTGATAAAACTCGCCAATAACACATCTAACTTTTATATTAGATGCGCAAAATCAGTATTCATGATTTCCCCTGCATTATAGAATATTCGTGTAATTCAAGTATTATTTTGCCTATAAGCCTATCATATTTCCTCTTGCTTACTATATTTACCTTTAAATTCTGATAGGTATCATAAATGTCGGGAAACGCTCAAGGCAGTCAGGATGCCGTACGTACCTACTCAACTGCGTTTGGCAATATGACACTTGAAATTTTCGTCCAAGCCTACGAGAGGCCTACGCCGAATTTATTCATGCCTTACGTTACGGTGCGTCTACGTGAAGTCCGACCGCGGCAGATTTTCCAAAGATGTAAACAACAATGGCCGCTCGAAATTGAATAAAATCGATAAACAAGAGTTTTTATTTTAAGTAATGTTAGTTTTCGTCTAAATCTCCGAGCTAACCAAACGAAAACAAGTAAGTAATGTTTGTTTTCGTCTAAATCTCCGAGCTAACTAAACGAAAACAAGTAAGTAATGTTTGTTTTCGTCTAAATCTCCGAGCTAACTAGACGAAAAGTAACATTACTTAACATAAATACTCTTGTTTATCGATTTTATTCAATTTCGAGCGGCCATTGTTGTTTACATCTTTGGCAAATCTGCCGCGGTCGGGCCTTAGATAGATACCTACGGTAGGGCTACGGTTAATTACCCGCTTATTCCCTTCGGAGATACTACGCCCCTAGCCTTCGATGCGTCTACGATGCGTCTACGCCAAATGTGTAGCAAACTACGAAGTCTCTACGTTGATTTGATTCGTCTACGTAAAAGTTAGATTATGCTGTTAATTTAGAGAACACTAAATCTGTCTTTTAGGCTTGTTTATACTTACTTGTCTCTTGAGCGAAATTTCCTATTCCCTAAGTCTGAACAGCAATATGATTGGTTTCACTTTCGCTGAACACCTCGTTAAATACGTAACAGTGACTTTGAATTCGATTTTCTCATTTTGTAAGGTACTAATTGTCAAATCAGCCAGAACGGAAAGTGGTGATTTGTTTACATTCAAACTGATTACGCACCCGTGACAAAGAAAACAGTTAAACGAATGAATTTATTTATTTGGAAGAACACTCGATTATTGTCGCCTCAGAAATCTTACCAACAGATGCAAATTGCAATGCATGCATGAGCCTACCTACTATGTACAGACGCCAGCACATCAAGCTACCCGAAACTGTCAAATTTCCCAATCAACTTTGAACCTTATGATCTAGCGATAAAGTTGAAAATCTATTAAAGAAATTTGACAGATTGTAGTAGCTTGATGTGCTGGCGTCTGTACTTACCTAATAATCTTATATGACAAAGGGGACTAGTCTCCACGACACAGCACAGGGTATCTAGTGCTGTTTAGGAAAAACATTACAATATAAACAAAAATAATATTATAAACTTTTCCTAAACAATAAAGTTTATAACATTACTTTTGTTTTTTTTTTAACATTGCAGTTTTGGAGAGTTGGTCATTTAATTTATTTTGCTGATATTTTTGTATCTATTCAATCTTTTACGTTTTCATTACTGTAGCAAAACCTAACTTGCTACTGGAAAAGTTAACCTACATAATCGCTTACTTACTAAATTGTCCGTACTTTATTGCTATTATTACTTTATATTTACCTACATGGCTATTAAGTCTAAGCCAAAAAGAAACGTGCCCAAAATATGGCAATACCAACGCCATATTATTATGTTTAAGAAACTTTTTTGAAACAAAGGAATTCCGAACCAGCCAGTTAAACATGTTTCAGTGAAAGGACACGTCATACTTTCGTGAAAACTCCCCGCGACATAGCTTAGGTCTGACGTCACAGTCTAGCCACAAATCAGGTTGATAAATGAACAGTCTCAGCGGACGTCATTAGATGCCTTTTATTATCTATGATTTAGTTCCCCTTAGGATTGAAGGCACGCAGAGAATACTATAAATTATTTACATATTATTTTATTTACATAATATAAGCTAACACTTAAAATAATAACATATTATTATTTTAAGTACATGTATATGAAAAAAGAAGCAAAAGAATCATAGGGCATAAAAAAATTCGTCCGCATCGCTGTCAACGGGACCAGTGCCCAAAAAGCTGGCAGCATTGCCACGTTCTATGGCGATGCTAATTCTTTGGCCAAGAAATAGACCAGCCCTCTGGTCACGTGAAGAGTCGACTAACCGCTTGGCGATATCTCGCAATTTCGAAAAACCTTACATAAGATCTTATTTTATTATTATTTATATTCATGGCAGTCTAATTAGGTACTACATTATTCACATTAGGAGTAACTACCTACAGATCTATTATACGTATTATTTTTTTAGCTTAGATCATGCATGACTAGGTATGTCGATAATTGACTAATAATGCCATCGTTTCTAAAGAGATTTTTTTTTTCGGAATATATATTTTAATAACAACAAACCGACATACAGGGTTCCATGGACATAGACGCACAAACTGTAACTATGAATTCAGCACATGATTCTAGCGTTGAAATTTATCGTAGGTTATAAAAAAAAATCTGCTGTTTCATAGATAAGTGCGAAACATACACAGTCAAAATGTATGGAACTAAATTTTCTGAAAAACAAAACATTAGGATGCCTTATTTAATTACTAAATTATTACAACACACACAAGTAACAAACTATAGTTTTATTATTTAAACAAAAAAAAAAAACAGTTGAGTCAGAAACTCGTGTCGTACCTAATTTAGATATTGTACTACAATTTAAATGAAATAAATTTATTTTATGACCTAAACATTGCTTCAAGTTCAAATACAGTGACTTAAAATTTTACTCAGCAAAGTGCCCTTTCCGTTTTACATAAAGATTACAAATTGTTTATTATTATTACCTTCTAAATTACTCACAATTTTAATAGCTTTACCTAATTATTATTTATATTGTTTCTTTGACCTTTTAAGTATCGTAGGACCATTATAGTACAATGATTAATTAATATTTCCAATACAACACGAAGCGAAATAATAAAAATATTAGCGGCCATTTTGTCCAGAATGAAATGCTTTTACACCTTAGATTTAGATCGAACATTATTCAAAGTCGTCGTACATAAATAATTACAAACCTACAACAAAACATATTTTTGTTAGCCACCTAAGCTGCAAAAAAGCTTGATAGGTTTTTGGTTTGATAATGCTTAATCAGTCTATAATGTTCCCACTGCTGGGACACAGGTCTTCTCTCTGTGAAAGAGAGTGGGCCGTAATCCACCATGCGGGCCCAGTGCGGGTTGGTAGAGGTCACAATGGCCTCGAATTTTTGGTTCTAGGACATGCCGGTTTCCTTATTATGTTTTCCTTCACCGTTTAGAGAGCAGTGATGATTAAATAATTTATTTACACAAAATAAAGCGCCTGTCAGGGTTCGAACCTACGAACTACAACTCGTAAATCGCGGCCGTTTCCACTGGTCGGTATTAAAAAAAAAAACATTGAAATACATACCTAGTACAAAACAATGTAGGTAGGTATCTACTTTCTTTTGCGTTTCAAAAGTAATTGCAACACTTTCGCTCGCTTAGTAGGTTTTCGAGGATTTTAGATTTTCGAGATAGCGCCCTAAGATTAGGTCATAATTATTATGTTTTTTGTTACCCCCACAGAATAGCTGATTTACCCCCGCGGGGGTAATTACACCCACGTTTGGAACCACTATTGTAGTGGGATTCAAATATGGAACATAGTATACCTATTTATCCTGGATCATGTTTGTTTATTTAGTTTTTCAGAACAACAAAACTTATAAAATATTCATGTCCTAGCATGCGATGACATACTTAAAGTATAAATACTACATGGAATATATAAACGAGTACTTAAAGTATAAATACCACATGGAATATATAAAATACTGCATAGAAATCACGATAAAACGAAATAAAATGTCCACTATTCAAAGTCACGTACGTAGGGTAGGCACAAGGGTTTGGCACGGCATGCGTCATGGCACTCAAGTGCATTGTTGTAATAGTGCTAGACAATGCACTTCTAAGCACCCACTTCACTATGAGTGGTCAGCGTTTTTTGCACCTTCGGCTTCGACTCGAGTGGGAGAGGGACAGGTATAAAGTGGTGGCACGCGCACTAAGCTATAGGGTTGTTGAAGCTCGAGAAGTGTTTTAAAATAATAATAGTAGTATGTAAACTTAATAAAATTTGCACGCTTGCTTGCAGGCAGCATACAATGACACTTAGAAGATCTCACCTATACCAAAACGATGTATTTCTACCAAATAAAAATTTCATTTGATTTGAATGGTTACTGGAAAGTAGATGTAAGATCTTGCGGATTAAGTGTATTTGCAAGTATACATTTTAAACGACAAAATTAAGTGCGAGTGTAGCATCCAAATTGTGAAAAGCTAATGAAAAGCTGCTACTTTCAGAATAATTTATGTAGTTGTAAGTTTCATAATTATTTTTCTTATTGTGATTTTATGTTTCAAATTCTGGGTATTCTCTTTCCCATAGTTACTAGGACTAATAATAATAGAAGAAAATGGAGATGATACTATTTTAATTCAAAATACGTTCCAATTTCCACATTTTTTTTTGTTTTTTTATACGATGTGTTTTGTTCCAAAAATTTAAAAGTTCCGATAAGACACCTAAAGCTGACAGCCCTACTGTCAGTCTTTGTTGTCTCAGAACATCCCTTTTAATAAGATAGGTTTTGTTCTTTACATAAAAGTGAGAGATCCGGTTAAGTTTCGAGAGGTTTTTTTATACCCGTCCGTATTTAACAGGTTTGACTGATAACAATGGACACCACGTGCTGTTTAGTTCGAATTGTGGATTACTGGTTTTATTTTGCCTTTTGAAGTGTTTTTAGTGAAGTGAAGTAATGTGACATTACCAACCCGCACTGAGTCCGCGTGGTGGATTACGGCCCACTCCCTCTCACTTAGAGGAGGCCTGTGTCCCAACAGTGCGAACATTTATTAAAGGCTGATTATGTAAATGACAACATGTTTTTCATCACTGAAAAAATATTTTGATGCACTCGCAAAGCTTGGAAGTTAACTGGAATTTGTAGTTTAACAATGGCTCTAAGAACTTACTCTTTATTTAGTTTCATATAGTGCATGGAAATGTACATCATCATCATCAGCCTATAGCAGTCCAATGCTGTACATAGGCCTCTCGTAAGTATTGCACGCCATTCAACTCGATTTGCATGGAAATGTAGGTACCTACAACATAGCCCAATCAATCTGCCTAGCCTTTTCCCAAATATGTTGGGGTCGGTTTCCAGTCTAACCAGATGCAACTGAATACCAGTATTTTACATGGAGCGACAGCCTATCTGACTTCCACAACCCAGTTACTGGATAACGCGATACCCCTTGGTAAGACTGGTTGTCAGACTTTTGGGCTCCTGACTACCGTAACGATTGTCACAGATTTACGAATGACAGCCGGGTTCAACTGCTTAACGTGCTTTCCGCGGCGCGGGGTTTCGATAGGTACCTATGTCATGGATGGTCACCCACTGAGAAATCCGACTGCGGCAGGCGTAGCTTAAACTTCGATCGACAGTGTGGCTATTATTATTTGCCACGAGCCTGTTATTATTGCAACATAGCCCGTAGGTATTGAAATAACCAGCTAAAGAAAGACTCCAAAGGAAGTCCCATAACATGTCGATTACAGCGAAAGACAACAAACCCTGATGATCCCCTAACCCCCCCCCCCCTTCCACCCCCTTCGATCCCCTGCTAGTTCGTCTTGTGTTCCCCAAAACATTGCCGTTAAATGTTTCACATAAACAAAGGAATAATTTGTCTCTTGTAGAAAATTTCCTTTTTAACTACAATGATGGACATAACTTCGTTCTTTATTCTAGCCGAGTCACGGAACCCAGCGTGATTCGTGCTACAAAATATTAACTTTGAGCTGTCATAGGTATCTTGATGAAGGGAGCACGATATTAGTAACACGAATGATAGTGGGTTGCCTTAATTACGTAGCAAAACTTAGCTCATTTACAAGCTTGTTGGTAACAACTCTCAAATAGGTCGTTAAAACTTTAAATAATTATAACTGTTGAAATCACGCGATGCTTAACTGTGAACTATAATAAAACATTGGTAGGTACTGGTGGTACAGGCCTGTTTTGAATAGGTCGAACTGTGAACAAACTTATAAACCACAATCAATTATACGAAACACTATGTTTTAATTTTAAATCATATCATAGTCAACTGTGAAAGAGTACCTACTACGGATAAATAAATGAAGAAAGGTAAATGCGTTTATTGGCATTACAACAAAAAAACACATCGTAAAACTACTTATAAAAAACACAAAGTAAATCATAATGAACTCTTGATCGACAGGGAATTAATTGCCGTCCTACTAAAATTACCACGCCAAAGGATGTTAGATTTATTTCTAATGACTTTATAGCCATGTCAGAAAGACGAAACAAGTTTTTCAATTTGCCGACTCAAAGGCCCAACATTTATTATGATCAGTTTTCTTTGATTCAGAATTAGTTTAGTTACTTTTAAAACACTTTGTTTCAAATTAGTATTAGTGATAAAAACGGTTGTACATTAAGATTATCTATCCAATGTCACTTGGTTCTAATTAAATTGTTTACAAAACACGAACATCGTTAACCCACTACGCATTTAACTCTGACACGAGTAGGCTGATAATGAGTTGGTAACGAGACTACCTAAATCAGACCACTCATTTTCTATAATAACCCTTCAGAAACGTGTAACCTTTTATCCCTTACACGAGCACTATCGCCCACGTGCGACCTCCGGCCTAGCCTTCGTACCCCTTCGATGCCCATTCGACACACAAATAACCCCTAAATAACAACACAATCGGGCTAACGAAGTTATTTTGATATTTTGCCACTGCATGGTGCGTGACGTCAGGAGACACGTTCTCAGTATCGGCACCGTTTCATTGATTGCAGTGTTGTTTAATTTGCTTACGTCAGAACTTTGATTGGTTGCGAATACAGTTCTTTACGATTTTTTTTTTATTTGCTTATTTAATAAAAACGGTCGAATTACAGCCGGAATTATCATGTGCCAATTATGCTTTGTATGCTTAATTTTACATGATATTTATAGAACCTACCTAACCAATGTAAAATGATGTATTTGATGAATCAGACAAAGTACCGATTGATTACTTTAGCACGTGCATGGCCGGTGTATGTTTAGCTCAAAAGCCATCAATACAGTTCTAAAAATTTGAGAAACTCTATAACCAATTTAAGCTGAATAGTATCGTACCTAATGAAAATTAGGCTTTAAATTCTGCTTTATTAATACATTTCTATAGAATAAATTAAGGCAAATAGGATTCCATAAATGAGATATATTATATTAATTCAGTATTTCCACTATTTACGTCAAATTAACGATATCGCTGATAAGGCAACAACGATTTTGTACTATAGTCATGAATGATGATGTTAATTGATATTCATTCAGAAAAGAAAGACAGTTTTGAGAATGTGTGTGCTTTCATATGAAAAAGATTTTTCATAGGTCCATTATACTACCTTCTTCATTATTCGACACAACGCAACGTTCGAATCACAACGGCCGCAGCGACGGCTGACGGCTGGCATAAAATGATGGCAGTGTTTGAACTTACGGTGTCAAAAAACGCTCTCGGAAAATACACCAACTTACGAGTACCTACTTTCATAAAGAATGTCATTCGCCGGTAAATTGCGTACGTTATGTGGCGGCTGTCGCTCTTCTAAGAAACCGTAACTGTAGCTTTAGCATAACCAGCCTAAAACGTTCCCACTGCTGGGACACAGACCTCCTCTGTGTAAGAAGGAGTGGGCCGTAATCCACCACGCGGGCCCAGTGCAGGTTGGTGCAGTCACCAAAGAAGATATACTAACCAGGGTCGTCGGATATAGTTAAAGTCTATTTAGTAACCAATGGATGTTTTCGAATAAAATTTAATTTAATTAACAGAAAACAAACAGTTCATTTATCAAATTGAATTTCATTCGAAAACATCAATCGGTTTCTTACTAAACTTCAACTATATAAGAAAGAAAGAAAGAAAATACCTACGTTTATTTGCGGTGAACATCATCATCTGCCTAGCCTTTTTCCCAACTATGTTGGGGTCGGCTTCCAGTCTAACCGGATGCAGCTGAATACCAGTATTTTACATGGAGCGACTGCCTATCTGACCTCCACAACCCAGTTACTGGGTAATACGATACCCCTTGGTAAGACTGGTTGTCAGACTTTCGGGCTTCTGACTACCCGTAACGACTGTCAAAGATCCACGAATGACAGCCGGGACCAACGGCTTAACGTGCTTTCCGAGGCACGGAGGGGTCTCAGTATGTAAAGATGGTCACCCATCCACAGCCCAACCGCGGCAAGCGTAGCTTAACCTGATCGATCGACCTGTGCGGCTGTTATTATTTAGCCACGGACCCCCCATTTGCGGTGAACATGATGCAAAAATGAACATAACCACAAAAAAAAAAAAATGTAGGTAAGGGAAACATGCGTCACATCCACGCAAAACGGCTATGCTGAGCGATAGCCGTTTTGCATAGGCAAGACAGAGCCCCAGCGCTGGTTTTCAGCGACAGCCGACGACCCTGGTTACTTATCTACTTTGGTGACCGTATTTAGATGTCACAAATGTCTTCGAATGTTTAGTTATTTCTTTAGTTCTTCCACTGTACCTACCTCCACTTACAGTTCGATATTATAAAATTATCACATAAAGCTGGGCAATTCTCTAAATTTTATGATCGTTCACAATCTAATCTCAGCCGCAATCTGTCAATTTCCCTACATTTTTGACAAGTTTTTGACATTGGTTGTCGCTGAGATTGCGACTAGATTATGAACGTTTTAAATTACGGGAATTAGTCTTCAGGTATTAACATCGCAACATCAATAAAGTTACCTTATCTAGTACCTAGTTACCTACATAAACGTGCCTTTCGTAACAACGTTATGTAATTTGTTTACACCTGCCCACGTGTGGGTTGTGGGCTCGATCCAGCCCACTCCGTGATACCCACAGTTTCCTTTACAGATTACTTATATGGATACTTAAATACTCCAAGTAGAACCTTGGTATAAGTTTGCACAAATTGTTGACAGAATGTTTTTTTTTTTTAAATAAAATTTGTTAGATTTTGTTGGGAAATCGAAGTAAGCTAATGTACTTGAGCTATCAAATAAAAGGTTTTCACTTAGATATTATACAGAAAACCATTTATAAACAATACACTAATTATTACTCACGTCACGGGCAACGGGTTCAAATTTTCGTCCCACATTAATTGTAGGACGGTGCTGTTTAACTGAAAACTTGAATACTTTTGAAAACATTAGATTAAACCTAGCACCAACGCAAAACAAAATATGGGAATATTGGCCACCAACACCCCTTCATGCTACATAGTTGCATGTAGCATGAAGGGGTGTTGGTGGCCAATAATCCAGTACTTATTGTACCCAAAACACAAACCACACCAAAATTGAACAACAGACAAATAAATAATTAATTACGTAACCGACTGTACACGCATGCATCACCCCGCCCACAGCCGACACTGCTCTAGTTCACTATATTTAGAGCCTACACATAAGGCCAGCGATTAAAACACATCGCCGTATGTTCGACATATCTCTGCCATACCCGGTAGTCGGTGACTCAGCCTTACGTTAACTTCCAGGCGATTATAATTTAATTGCCACCTAGTTGACTGCTTGTACGATTTATAGCATTATTAGGAAATCAATACTTAGCGGTTTTTTTTTTTAATATAGGCCTTCTTGTACACCCATTACCTAATGTGTAAGCAATATTTGTACGCCTTGTAAGGCAGAGAGCAGTGGTGGCCCAGTGGTAACGACCGCGACTTACGAGATATAGGTCGTTGGTTCGAAACCCGACAGGCGCTTTACTTTGTGTAAATTATTTCATCACCACTGCTCTCAAAACGGTGAAGGAAAACATCGTGAGAAAACCGGCATGTCCTAGAACCAAAAATTTTAAGATATATGACATCTACCAGCCCGCACTGGGCCCGCGTGGTGGATTACGGCCCACTCCCTCTCACCGAGAGGAGGCCTGTGTCCCAGCAGTGGGAACATTATAGGCTGATTATGTTGCAAGGCAGCACATAGTGACACAACATATATTTTTATTTTATACCATCACGTACCACTACATACACATACATACATAATCAGCCTATAATGTTCCCACTGCTGGGACACAGGCCTCCTCTCGGTGAGAGGGATACCTATGTGTACAAATAAATAAATTTGAATTTGATCGTTAGATATTGGTAGTAATGTATAAAGGGTGTGAAAATTCATGCCAACGTGTTTGAGATAGTAGAATAATGGAAAATGTAGAGATCTTTGAATGTGATGAAAGAAAATGTCTAATTGTGTTACTGTTAGCCTGCATCATCCCACTGCCAGCAGTGGGATGATGATGAATAGGCCTTTGCCTGGGCAAAGGCCTATTCCCATGACTTTTAGCTTTTTCGATCCAGGGCTAATGCGGACCACTGGTCGTTGGTTTTCTCTAGCTCGTTTCGTTTCGGTTTCGTCCTGCCATAATTTAAGCTAAGGGGTCTGCCGCGACGCCTTTTTACGCCTAATTGTGACTTAAATGTTTTTTGAGCTGTACGGTCTTCTTCAGGTAAAAAAATACCCACTGAAATGTACTTTCGCAGTCACTCGAAATAGTCTGTAGAAATACCACTAGGTTTATCAGAACTTTTCATAGTCAAAATTTGCCTGAAAATGGCTTGATAAATAAAAATGCTTAACATTTTCTATTACTCCGTTACCTGCTGTATTATATTAATATAATTACTACGTTGAAGGCTGTTTTGAAATTATTTTTATGAACACACTTTATTTGGATTAAAAGCGGAAAACTTACATTTGGTAAACGAGACTATTAATTTTTATGATAAGATTACTAACTGAAATATTTTCACAATAGCGTGGTTTTTCTCTTGGTTGTAACCGACCTTTACATTTATTTGAACATAGGTATGTTAAAATAAATATAAAAATAAAAACGTAATTAGTTAACTAATTAGGTTTTTTTTCACGTGATAAACTTCAAGTTTATAAACTTCCAATTTTAACACTTAACACACCTACTTAGGAAAAACGAAAATTATTGTTTTTATAGTAACAATATTTTAGCACGTGAAAAGCTTTATTACTAAGGTTATTTTGAAACTTAAATTTAATTTATTTATATCTCAGATTCCATGCAATAGGAATTTGTGTAGGCGCATTATTACAGCAACAAAATGTCACTAGTAATTAAGGATTTCCGAAATCCATTCAAGAAATCGTAATTCTCACTAACTACTCACATTTTCATACATTTGTCTCGGTAGACAAACGAGTCTTGCTAAATCGGATTAGTTTCGTTGCCAAGCTTAATTAGGATCTGCCATGAACTGAAGTTATGTATGGTATAATAGAGCTGTGCTACGGGCTATGTATGGTGTGACGGGATAAAATTATGTACTCACTTAGGTACTTTGGTATTTGTTGCGCAATTCGTGTAAAAGCTCCCGCAGACAGGCGCGACGCCATGAAGTTTTCATAGAAATTCTTCTACTACACTCCATATGCTTAGGTAGTTATATAAAGGTAAACAAAAAAACCATGTGACTTAGTTAACTAAGTCACGTGGTTTTTTTGGAGTGTAGAGTCGTGTCGCGATATCGGGTCGCGACTGTCTGCGGAAGCCTTAATGATTGGATTGGTTGTTGACTACCACACGTTGATGTGAATATTAATTAGTGTTTTAATAATTGTGCACACGTTACCATACTACTACCTACGTTACATGTCTCCCAGTAGGTGTTACCCGAGACCACATGTAGGCTTATCTAATCTGGCATGCATAATCAGCCTATAATGTTCCCACTGCTGGGACACAAGCCTCCTCTCTTTAGGAGGGAGTGGGCTGTAAACTACTACGCGGGCCCAGTGCGGGTTGCGGGATGTCACATGTCTTCGAATTTTTAGTTCTAGGACATTCCGGTTTCCTCACGATGTTTTCCTTCACCGTTTTAGCAGCAGTGGTGATGAAGTTATTTACACATGGTAAACCGACCTACAACTCGTCGGTTATCACGCCACCACTGTTCTTGTTATCTGGCATGCGTACATACATTAGTAAAAAATTAAGAACGTAATATCCCATATTCAAAATAGAACATTTTCCAACGGCTAAGCGTTTAAGGCACTGGGCCCAAGTGGTGAGTTACGGCCCACTCCCTCTCACAGAGAGGAGGCGTGTGTCCTAGCAATGCGAACATTATAGGCTGATTATGCTTAAGCGTGCAAAATTTTTGCGGACCAAAAGTCTCTATCTCCACGATTGAAGCCACATTTCATAAGTTTAAATCTCACATGTCAGCCACGAACAGTGGGCGTCAAACATGTTGTAACCCATTGAACACTTGGTCTTAATGATTTGAGGACGCAACGACAGGTGTCTAAGAGGAAATAAGTTCTTAGCGGCATCTGTGGGACTGCGCTACAGCTTCTCTATCCCTCCCGACAAAAAACAATTGCTCCTATAAACGGAACTCGGCTTTTAAGTGTTCTAATACTTGATGGTTATTTTTAGTTTGTATGAAGGGATGTGAGGCAGGTTTATCTTTAATGTGCAGTAAAA
Source organism: Hydraecia micacea (assembly GCA_914767645.1). NCBI lineage: Eukaryota > Metazoa > Arthropoda > Insecta > Lepidoptera > Noctuidae > Hydraecia > Hydraecia micacea. Next base: position 10,824,204 of record OU611788.1, on the reverse strand, counting down.
CGGTGAGTTTGGTATGTGAACAGGATGACAGGCTTTTTGAAATCTTACGGTAGGTTTAAAATTATACAGGATACAAGAGAATCTAGAAATAGTTATTAGTTACCATGATCATTCAAATTTTCTTACGTTTTTTTTTTTAATTAGCAGGACAGTATCAGATTGATAGTGGTCAGGTGATATATTGATCTAAATATGATTCGCTGCCGTAACAAATATTTATTTATAGAATAAAAATCATCAATACTGCTCTCTAAGTGCATATTTACCCTATTGAATGATTATTTCATGAAATCATGACATTTGAGGCCAATTCTAACTCAAGGAGTTGTATTGCTGATTCTCATTAACAAAATTCTGTAAAGTCATGTTTATTACGTTCGCGAATCATATTTTAATCAAAATACAACCTGACACTGACATGCAAATTGCAAAAATGTAAGTTAGAATTGTATTCTGAATCTGACGTCAAAATACAAACTTGTTTTCTATTGCAAACAAGTTTCGATTTTAATTTGTTTCTAAGATCCTTATGACGATCAACTCGTGCAGACACACATATTTACTGGCATCTACTAGTCAATAATCGACATCTTTGCCGTCTTGCCTAGCTATTACTAGCACAGTTAGTCGACTCTTACTTTTCAACGGAAAGGGCGACTCTTGTCATTATCGAATATCCTCCGACATCCGATCGGATTTAATTTGTTCTTATGTTATGCGTTATCGTGACGGGAAGTTGTCGGCAGGAAGCGAGTAAAAATGTTATGTCGGCCGAGTAATGGCAAGCCGACATGGATCGGCTTTTTACTTCGTTCGAGTAGGGTTGGTGAGTTCGTTTTGTATGGAATCTCCGCTGGACGAGTGAGGGTATTGCCGGTAGCCTTTTGGTACTAAACATCTCACTTAACGGAAATCTGTATTTGAAAGAGAATTTCCGGCTAAGTTTTGTGTAAAACAGTTTTTTATATGTTATAATTTTATTGAACTTTTTCTTGTTAGCGTGTCGATGGCAATCTAAATGGACTCGGCCCAGAATCGCTACGTGTTTGACGCCATCACTAGCGTCCATCAGTTCCTTTAACGTGCAGCTTTTATTGAAATATTAAGTTAGTTGTAGTGTGTGATTTTGTTTACAGTACAGTGTCTAAGTGTTATTGGGTTTTTTCATCAAGAATTTCTCGGTAGCACGGAGTCTGGATTTGTGGCTGGTTTGATGGCAATAAAAAAAAAAAAAAATAATCTTTAATTCGGATAAGCAACATCCATATGGGTTAGTAAACAAAAAGATGACTTATACCTATGTTAGTAAACTTATATCTATTTAGAGACAAGGATGTTGTTCGAGATACATCTTCGAACAACATCCCCTAATAAAGGAGAATCGTACCTCCCCGCTATAGTCATCAGGATGGAGTTGGAGCTGACCCGCACTCTACAAAGCAAAGAGGCAGATTTCTGTCTGACGATGGCGTGGAAACCATCGACGTGTGTTTGTGCAAACATACCTGATGCACTGCAGAAACGGGGCAGCCCCATCAAAATCCTGAACCCGTTATTATACTGGACCCGTAGGGCGCTGATAGCCCGCTGAGTATAGTTGGTCCACAGGCTGCACGTGTAAAACACTTGGCAATAAGCTTTAAAAAGCGTTATTTTCACTTCATTGCCACAGCGTGCAAACCTGCGAGCCAACATGCCTCCAATAGGCTTGCCTCCTGGATTTAACCATAACTGGCGAAATGTGGGTGTACTACCTACCTATATGTAGATATGTACACCTCTGCCAAAACCTTCGAGGATTACAAGCGAAATGTTATACTTATTTTACTTATAAGATAAGGGACACGCAGAGGTGACCTATTGTAGGTATTTTATGTGTTATTATAATTTAAAATAGAGTCAGTTTTTTTTTGGAAATTTTGTGTGTACATTCCACCCTGGTCCGTGGTTGGTGCAAGGTTTCATGTCCAAATTCCTACCGAGTTCATTGCTTCGAGCTCAGCTTTCAAGATGCCACAGGTGCAAACCCTGCTCGGGTGGCCGGTGACAAATTACGCTTCAGCGATCCGAGTTTCCGATTTGATGGAATCTACGGTGTTTTTAACGCGAGTCGCGTTGCCAAGTTTTTGTCTCACAATAATTGCATGACCAAACAATAAGAGTTGAATAACATCTCACAAAAAAATACCGACAATTTAGAAATTACTACCGCCGGAAAATACTTTACGGCTTTTGAGGTCTTCTATTCTTTTTCGAGGTTCTTTTTTGAGGTTAACGAAAGTACGAAAGTTGGACCTTAAAGACGAAGTTTTGGTCCCACTGCTACTTTTCGTATCCTAGGGTCACTAAGATGTCCAGCTTTCAATTCAAAGCTTAAGTACTTAGGAAGTACCTATAACTTTAGAAAATTCAGATTCAATAATTAAGCCAGAATTTCTCGCAGGATTCAGATTGCGGAGACATCTGTTTCTATGTTTGTTCTTTCAGATAACGTATTCTTTATGACACAATGAACGAAACCGCGCGAAATGAACGCGACGTTGGCGTGATTAGCTAAGAAGTTGACGTGGTTTCGAAGTAAGGAATCATTGAGTGGTCATAGTGAATTAGGACGCTGCTTTCATTTCAGTAATCCCTTATCTTACCCATTATCTATTCAAAATTTCTTCGGTCTGTATTTTATGTAAATTGGATTTCATATTTTCACACTTCATTAAGAATATTCCATGTTAAATCGTTAATGAAGTAATCTTCCGTTAGCACTCAGCCTGGCCGGTGATTACACCCATTCGGTTTTTGTATGCGCTCGAGTGGTCGGCGGCTACGCAGCCGGACGGACGGCTAACCGTATTGGTTATCATTATCACCTTCGAGGGAACTAGTGGTCTAGTAAGTCTTTAAGTAGTTATTACATATCTAACCTGTCGCTTGGTGTAATTAATTCTTGTAAAGTGTGTTTTGTTTTATAGGAATTTTATACACTCTGTGGTATTTTGACTCCACTCATTTTTTGCAAGAAAAAATACGTGTGCGATCGCACGCACACACTCGTATACATATAATAGAAAGAGAGAAAGAGAGAGAGAGGGAAGTCGCATGGAGGAGCATAACGATTTCTACCAGTCAAATCCTATTTAAAGCTTGCAGTAAAAAAAATTGTTGCCTGGATTGGTTTTCTTTGGCAAGAAGAACGAATGTGATTTATAGGTCGACCGCTGAGACGTTGTGTGAGGTAGCAGCGCGGTGCGGGAGGTGTATGGTGACGTGATGCGAGAGCTCAGTGATTCGTCGACTTGTGACAACTATCACCCTTCCCGCCCCGTGCAGCTACCTCAGGCAACGTCTCAGTTAAGCAGTCGGCCTATAGTACTTTACTCGGCTCTTCTCATCAAACATTGTTTCGACATTATTCATTCCTTTCTCGCGATGTTCTGTCAGACGTTCAGTGACACAAGTCAAGTTGTCAAGTTTGGAACAAGAACGAACGGTATAAAAACGTTGTTTTCTTCAAGAATGTCGTAAATTCTGTTCGGAAGTTTATCCACTTGTTTATTTTCAATAAGTGCATGTCACATCGTAAAGTCACCGCGACCTGCCCGGTTTATTTGACGTTAACATGCGACGTAATTATTAGCACACGAGTGAAATAAAGGTTTGTGCTTTTATGTAGAGTATTTTGGGTAAATACGTAATTTTATTTAAAAAAAAAGTAACAGGATAGTCCGCAAAAATCAAATGTTGTTTCCAATTTGCAGGTTAGTAATAGGTTGTATGTTGATCAAAATATGATTGGCGACCGTAACAAGTATATCAAAGTCTATCAAATAAAACTTTCTTTAAAAAGAAGGGAAAAAATAATCGTTTATTTTGCACAAGCAAAACGCACATTACCAAAAAATACAATTCACACATACAATGTAGCCAATAGCCTCGTATGTAGCAAATAAAACTTTAAAGTTTGACAATGTTGCCCTTTAATTTCAGGGCAGGTCACAATTTATGAGGTTGCGTTTAGGCACAACAAAATATTCTGGTACGTCTCAGCGGGACTTACAGTCAACCCGAAAACACTATAAAGTATCAAGATTAATCAGCGTAACAAACTAAAAAAAAACAATTTAAGGAAAACAATAAACTGTTTTTTTTTTAATGTTTATTTCCAAAACTTTTAATCTCTTTCTTTGTTTTTGGTGTCTTTGGATCTGTATTTTAATTTTTTGCCACCGACTTCTGAAATTAACGTAATTTTTCACTCTGTAGTGTTTTTTTTTATTTCTGGCTTTTTAGTGGGTCTGTTTATAATTTATCTAAGTTACAATAGCCAACTTTCTCATCCCCTTTTACAAAATATTGCTTTTCCCGATGCAGGGACGTTAATTGTTGAGGAGTTCTCCTGGTATTTCACCATCAGCTCCATTTCACCATTCGCATTGTGACGAGCATAAATTGCTTAACAACCATATTAAAGTAATCGAATCGCAACCCGTGAAATATTTAGCATGTAGTAGTTCCGATGGCCATCTGTGGTCTTCATCATCAGCTCCACTTTACCAAATGATGATTTCCGAGAGCAAATTCTCAAGTTACTTTAAAAAAATACCCAAATCGCTATAGGTTTGCCTATAAAATTTGAGGGTTTTCCTCGATTTCCATGGAATCCTCGCATCAGATTTCAACTTGATGACAATGGGACCACCTCGAGAGTATAACCTATCAAATAAAAAAATAAAATAGGTCCACAATTGACGGAGAAATCGGTGAACATAACATACATAAAGTCGAACATATAACCTCCTCCTTTTTGGAAGTCCGTTAAAAAAATACTTGGCCTTACATCCGGTAATAAAATAGGCCTACAACAAGACAACAATGTTAAAACAATTTCCTAGGACAGCAAAATTGTGACAAGTAAAATTAATATGTGACCAGAGTTATAATTAACTTGTGCTCAGTACCGCGGTCACGGTTTAACAAAATAATATAATAATTATGCACATTATGCGTGATGTTACCAGCGAGAGACGTGGGACGAAGTACCGATAACAAAACAAGGCAGAATTTTCATCATTTTCATTTATTGTTTTGAACGTTTCATGGGCCAAATCTAGGGTACCAGAAAACGTCGGGCGACATCGAGGCAGACCCAAGAGAAGATGGCGGGACGAGCTGGACGCCTACAGACAGGATTGGTCCACACTAGCTCAAGACAGAGAGGAGTGGAAAGCCCTGCAGTGGGACAATAAAGGCTAAAAATAATAATTAATTGTGGTCATATTTGAGGGCATAAACCTAACAGACTGTGTGACTAAATCTAGGAGTACTTATAACTAACAAAGACGGGGAAAAATATTAGTATTTTACTTTAAAGTTTAAGTACTTTTAGTTCTTATACCCAGTGTACAGACGCCAGCACATCAACCTACTACAATCTGTCAGATTTCTGTAATAGATTTTCAACTTTATCGCAAAAGTATAAGGTTCAATGTTGATTGTGAAAATTTGACAGTTAGGGGTAGGTTGTGTGTGTGTGTGTGTGCTGGCGTCTGTACAATAGTGGATATAAACTATGAAATAATAATTCTAAGGCTTAATTAATCGTTCTTCCAGCCTTTTTAACTCAATTCAAAACTGAGATCTTCGACCTACAGCAATTAAAAAAAAAAAAAAACATGGCGAAATACCTCACCAATTTCGCAAATATCTACCGTTCACAAAAAACCCAATCATTTAACAAATATGTACCTACAATAAATAAATCTTCACTTATAGTTAACTAACCAATTAAAAGGCTGTGTACATACCGATACACATAGTTAAGTAAATTGGGTATGGTAATTGTTTTGCTGTCGGTACATCCGTGTGCCGTGGGAAAATAGTAAACGACGCGTGGTACACGACTGAGATGCGAGTGCGTATGTGTGTGGCTGGGAAGTCGGTAACTGAGGGCAATTGGGAGATATACTAGCGATAAATTGATATGGTACCAACCCGCACTGGGCCCGCGTGGTGGATTACGGCCCACTCCCACCTAGAGGAGGCCTGTATCCCAGCAGAGGGAAAACTATAGGCTGATTATGCTAGGCTTATGCCGAATAGATACTGAAGCAATATTTACCGAAAATTTGCTGAAAACTGAATATTTTCAGTACTTTTCAGGGATTTGTCAATTCTTACAACAGAAAAATAATACGGAGATTTTGAAGAGAAGACTGGACAATGTTGTACTCCTTTAATAAATATAACTAAAGTATTGACTTTTTCTGCAGACTACCCTCTAATAACTAAATGATAAACTTTGTTTATGACAAGCTCATAACTCGGAAAATGTGTAACTAATCTGATTCTGAACTTCCTAAGGACCGATTAGACTGTGAAACTTTAGGTTCACATTCAAACCTTAGTTTGTGAGCGTTATGCCTTTTATTAAGTATCCATAATAGTACCTATGCTATTTATTAAGCTTTTTCTCCGTCTTGCCTTTTAGTTGATACCGACTTTCCCACATATCCTGCAAGACGGCCACATGATACAGCTCACATGCTTAGCTCATCATTAATATTAACCATTTTTTTTTGGATGACATCTCGTAGGTCAACCTAGGAGGTTGTCGGCTGCTTAACCGGGCTATCCTGTGGATGACTTAATAAATTAAGGCCCTCAGCCAGGGCATAAAACTTATAAACTAAACGACTACACACTAAGGGCACCCGCAATGGAGTACGGACCTCGGCTTAGGGTGTCGCTGAGGGCATCAAAGGACAGCCTGGATCAGGAGGCCAACCACAAGCTCTTCTAATTCGTACCATGACGTCAGTTTAACGATTCGGTTTAGGCCGTGCCATCTGCTGACAGCGATTGTCCCAAACTGAGTCGCAAGTTTTGGTTTCATTCATACTTGTTTGGTACCATGACGTCCATAGAGCAGCTCAAGCGATGCAGTTTAGGAACCTAAACTGAAATGAATGTTTTTGAATCGTTTTTAATTAGATCATGGTAGGCCACCAGATTATTTCGTTGTAAAATGTTAGTCAATCACGGCTTATACGAGTACCAATATCACCACTTCTCCTGCTACGTAGACACATGCAAGACGTTACAGCTAGCATACTAAGTTCGTCATTACCATTACCTGTTTACATAGTTGAATTAGAGATGTGATATCTTTCGCCGTGAGTGGGTGGCATGTGCTACTGGTCTTCAATGACAATTCCATGTGAATTAATTAATGTTTAAGTGGTTAGGAAAATAATATTTTTATTTAAATGAGTCTTGTGGTATTAAAAAATAAGATATTTTAATGTCATTTTTAAATTTTGTGGCAAAAATGAACACGTAAACGTTTGGTGTGGGAAAAGTATCTAACATGCAGATGATGTCATTCATTTTAAATAATATAAAGGGAAACCCAGTTTCTATATTCTCAGATTATTGTTTACCTAGCAAAACATGTTAATTTGAGAATTCAAGAAAGCTGTTGGCGCTTTATTTTCATATCAAATTAGTGCTTTAAGTATTTCTAATTTCATTAATTAAATTCCAAATGACATTGGATAAGACTAGGCAGACAGTGAAAGAGTTTCAATTCAATTCCTTTAAAAAAAAACCTACTTTCGTACAACATATACCCTATTTTTTTACTCACGACTTATTATAAAGCTCCGTAACCAGCCTTACCTACACGAGCGCAAGCGCATCCCACAGACGGATGTCCTCTGTAGCCCGTTACTAACGGATAGGGATATAGGCCACAACGGTCCGCAGCGAGCCTCTCTTATTATATGGTATAACATAACCGTTTGATTGCTAGCAAGGAATATATTGATCTCGTTTTCTTTGGACATCTTATTTCCCAATGTTTATTAGAAGACTTCTGTTCTGAATAGGTATGTGGGTCTTCGTTTCTATTGAGGATGTCTTTATCTTTTCATTTTCAAGTTTTTCTTTACTTTATGGCAACAAAAATTAAACCGGCTTAAAGCTCATAATTAAGTTCTTAGACTTTCTTGGAAAAACCAACAAATAACAAAACTATTATTTTTATCACTCCTGTTTGAATTCTGCTTTGAAAGCAACTAAATATTATTGATCTTTCGGAGTTCGAATATTGGAGTTATTTTACTTTAACAGCGAGTTAAACTTCGTAGGTACCTACCTAAGTTGCTAACACATGGGATTAGAAGTCATTGGCTACGTTCCAATCCAAAGATGTTCAAACAAACCTTAATTTTATCTACCTCAAATCCTCCTCACCGCACAATTTCACCATCCGATTCATCTACCTATTCGCTCGCATGTCGTACACTCAAAACTAACTTTCTCATAGCAGTGGCTATACCGAGAACCATTCATAAAGTATAATTATTATTTACTGAATGAAAACCACAGGAAATGGTCTCCCCCGGCCGCGACCAATTGCAAGCCTACGGTTACGTCAATCTCGCTATTACGCGAGGCTTTGGAGAATTGTAGCTGAGATGCGTGTACGCTGCGGTTCGTAAAGACGGGATTCAAAGAAAATACCAGAATTGTAACATCTTTCCAAATATGGGTAATACCTAACATAAAATCTGTACTATGGTGGACTATAATAGCCTTCTGCTTGTAGGTACCTACTCTTAATTTTCTACGAGCTAATGATGTCTAATTACATCCATCGCTTTCGCGGTCTTCCTCGACGAACTCCTCGCGTTATCAGGGTTCCAGTCTCTTAGCCTACAGGTTAACCAGCATCCGGCAGATGTGTTATAATTGATATAGTAATTATTATAATTATTAAAGCAACAGCAGTTGGATAAATTAATCTAGGAGCTAGCCTTGTCAAGGTTAATTATATCGTGGATATTTCTCATATATTTTTTATTTAATAGTAAAGCTCTTGGATTAATTTGGTTAACAGCTGTTACTATAATTATAATAATTAGCATAATCAGCCTATTATGTTCTCACTGCTGGACGATGGCCTCTTCCCTGTGAGAGAGAGTGGGCCGTAATCCACCACGCGGGCCCAGTGCGGATTGGTAGATGTTATATACATTCGAATTGTTGGTTCTAGGACATGCTGGTTTCCTCACGATGTTTTCCTTCACTGTTTTGAGAGCAGGGGTGATGAAATAATGTACACAAAGTAAAGCGCCTGTCAGGGTTCGAACCTACGACCTACAACTCGTAAGTCGCGGGTGTTTCCACTGAGCCACCACTGCTCTGTAATAATTAGGTACTTTAATAACATGTTTGATGTTTATTAATTATAATACATTTGCCGGATGCTGGTTAACCAGTTAGGTAGGCCAAAAGTTATTCCTTTTCTCCGTACAAGCAAGGATACAACGATAGCAGGGCTGACTGCCATGACCTATGCCTTTTAAAAGCTTTCTGTAGGTATGTAGAAATGCGAAAATTGAGAAACAAACATTTTGCAACGCATGTGTCGCCAGAAATGCGGTGGAATTGTGACCTTCCCATAACAGCAGACTCGTAGGTGTCGCGAGTGTAGTACCTACCTACATACTGTTTACTTTGGAGATGCTCATACTCAGCCTATAATGTTCCTACTGTTGGGACACAGACCTCTCTTTTAAAGGGTGTGGGCCGGAATCCGTCATGCGGTCCCGGTGCGGGTTGGTAGATGTCACATGTCTACGAACTTTTGGTTCTAGGACATGCCATGGTTTTGAGACCAGCACCCTAATTGCGTAACACACTATAAATCGGAATCTGAATCATTTTGAAGCAAATTGCTAATCCATTGCTTCATAAGTTCCAAAAATTTGTCTGATCAACACGTATATAACGCAGTGAATGTTGTTGGACTGTCAAAATGAAACCGATTCCGATTGATAATGTGTTACGCAATTGCCCCGCAGTAGTGATAAAATTATTTACACAAAGCCCACGGCCTACGACTCGTTCGTCGGGGCTGTTACTACTGGGCGACCACGGCTCTATATTTGGAGATGCTCATGTGTTATAAATCTCAAATACCTATCCAGATTCTTTCATGATGGTATACAGTCATACACACGTAGTGCGTCATCAAGTCCAAAACATGATTGACCTTAACTTTAACAACAACATTGTTACATTTGACTCATCGAACGACCTCAAAAAAGTAAACACCGTGGCAGCAGCCTTAGGGTGCGTCTAGATTACGTTATATAACAAATAAACTTATGTTATATAACACGTCCAAATTATTTAACATGTGGTATGTTTTATAATAATTGTTCTGTTATATAGTATGGATATACCTTTACATTCCAATCACGCGTACACACACACAAAAATCGTTTGTTTTTATCTACAACCTCAACCAAATTCAATTCCGTAGTGCGGGCAATTACAGTATGTGTGTTTCCCGTTACAAAATGATATTATTTTTTTCGTTAACATTCTTAGCATGGCCGCCGCAAGTTTCTGTGTCTACAAAAAGCTCCCTTATTGACTTGACAAATACGAGCGTAGTGGGCAAGATCACAAGATGTCTTGCGACGTGACCAATTGAACCGGATGCACGCCCGTGACCGGAAGTCCCCCTTTCATCTCAAAATGGCCGCGTCGAATCTGTAAGAAGCAAGGAATTTTTCTAGGCTGCTGACCACTGAATATTTGTCAAACAACTCAGGCGATATCACGAAGCGAACTTTTTTTGGTGACAGTTTTTAGGCTTCCCGCCGACTCGCGGATACTTTTTCATTGATCACTGGTCATCGGTGACGCTGTGCGTTGCAGTAAATAAGTTGTTTGTGACAAGGTTTTGATAAGACATCTTTATTAAGTATAATAACACACATAAAACGATATCCACTAATTAAGGCGCTCGAAATTTGTGGTTAATTGGTTATCACTACCTATTGTTTTTTCGGCAAATGAGATCCAATTAAAAAAAAATATCCAGCTGTGACAGACGGACAGACTGAGTCGCACTATAAGGGTTCCTTGTTACCATTTTGGTACGGAACCCTAAATATGTGCGTATGCACACACAGCTACCAATACCTCCTGCCTTTGTCTTCACTCAAAGCTCCCAAATTAATACCTATATTTTTTTTACGTTACAGGCAAGCTGTACGCAGCACTGGGTCGTCGCGGCGGCCGGGTGGTTGGCAGTGACTTACAGAGCGGGTCAAACCAGTTCAGAGTGGAAGCTTTACTGCCGGTCGCCGAGAGCTTCAAATTCGTGCTTGAGCTGAGGACTCACACGTCGGGGCTCGCCGCGCCTCAGATGTTGTTCAGTCATTGGGAGGTGTGTATAATATTGTGTAAGCTGTAACTATAGTACGATTAGGTCAGTATCGTTCAGAGTACAAGCTTTACCCATCGCCGAGAGCTTCAAATTCGCGCTTGAACTGAGAACACGCACGTCACGTCTAAATCTCCGAGCTAACTAGACGAAAAGAAACATTACTTAAAATAAATGTTCCGAGTATATCGATTTTATTCAATTTCAAGCAGCCGTTGTTGTTTACATCTTTGGCAAATTTAGCGCGACCGGATCCTACACACTTACTAAACTGGGTTAGTGACCAAAAAATCAGCAGTCAATCACCATTAATACTGCTCCACTGTTAATTACCCACTATCCGGCCTATGTAAGGTTGGGCCTGTTAGTTTGTATTTTGATTTCATATTAATCATAATACTAAAGAAGTTACCATAGGAATTCATGGCTGTTTTTATATTTATTTCGAAACTTAAAATACCTTTTATTCTTATTACAGGTAATAGACATCGATCCGTTCTGGAGGCCTCGCACGGAGGAAGAATACCTGCATTGGGGCGAGAAGTGGGACGGAGTAAACCGAGCGAAGGCCTACATGGACTCAGTTCGAGCCAGAAAGGGACTGGCCACTGACAAGCAGTTGGTCCAACATGCTGAGAAGCAGAGGACACTGTCGAAAAATAAATAGGGTTTACAAAGAGTGCTACAGGGATCTTTTGGCGCTTCAATGACATAGAAAGGAGGGCGTTGTTAGTAAACATTTGTTAAATTATTGCGCGACGTTAGTTCCGATTTTGGACACGGATCAAAAGATCTTTGTATAACTTTATGTAATTTTATAGACATCATTACACTCATAGCTATACGCTAAGATTCTTGATATTACCTTCATTTTCATTATTCTATCAAAGCTAGAGGACAGGTTCCAAAATAAATAAAAATGTAGCTAAATTTATGTAAGCTTTTTGGCAAGTATGCTCCTTCGTCGACCGCAACACCGTTTTATCGAAAAAAAAAAGAAGAATTTTTGTCCACTTGCCTGAATGTATGTTCCGGAATGTGCGCAAAAACGGCTAAACGGATTAGGATAATATTGGGCACACAGATAGTCTATAACCTGGATTAACACATAGGGTACTTTTAGTCCCGATAGTACGTTCCGCGTGGGATATATTCCGACATCCACGCGGACGATGCCGCGGACAAAAGCTAGTGGATAAATAAAATATAATGTTTATGAAAAATAGTTACATATACGAAATTGGCAACTTATATTCTAGGATTCCTGTAATCCTGACATGGCCTACGCAATTCATTATTCATTTATTCCCTCATAGCATGCACTACAGCAACTCTAATAGCTTCTACAATTTAATTCTATTTTAGTTCTATTTATAACTCAATATTTTCGCAAAGGGATTCATTTCCAGAAAATATTAATAACTTGATGAATGTTAAAATCATTTCTCATGCAAACCTCGTTATTAACTAAAAATAGCTTGTGCCTTTGAATGTTGACGTCAAAACAACCTATAAATAACTTAATGGAAAACGCAAATTGAACGACGAAAAGAGCTAAACTTATACAGACCCTACTAATTTTACCGTCACCTAAAAGGACTTATGAGTTAATAGGTCGTAGGTTCGAACCCAGACTGGCACTTTACTTTGTGAAAATGATTTCATCACCATTTCTCTCTAAACAGTGAAGGGAAACATCGCGAGGATACCTCCAACCCACATTGTGCCCGCGGGGAGGATTACGGCCCACTCCCTCTCTCTCACAGAGAGGAGGCCTGTGGTAATATGAAAGTCTGAGGGACAGGCAGACCTGTGAGTAATATCCGTGTGCTTTTATCGTGATTCGGACCATGTCCGATACTATACTATACTAAAAGAAAACCTAAAACCCCTATTTATCCAAATAATCGAACGATTTGCATAAGACTTTGAATTTTTGTACATGACACTTTAATAATCTATTATCAAACACAGGACCTATGCAGGGTCAAAATTAAATTAGATACCAAATTAAATTAGCTCCGCAGATGTGATGGGTATCAATATTATTCAAACACGAGTAAAAAAAAAATAAAGACAATCTGCAGAGTTTCGCTAATTAATTTAATTTGACCCTGTATTTACAGAATTTGGGCTCAAACTTTCACCTCCCGTAAAAAGCAGTATAATTAAGTTCATAATTATGGTAATTATAAACAACATGCCTACATAACACAGGTAGGTATATACTTAGCTATTATATACGCTTTTAAATTGACTAGGATACAGTAAGTGCCAAAACAATACTAATTACCATGTTGAGCACTATGCACAATGTACCTATATTATATGAAAAATCGTTGTTATTTTACCAAGTAAACCTTAGTAGCTAGTGATTGGAGCCTCCTTTTAAGCAGATAAGCCTAAATAATACCAAAATATCAGCGTATTTCTTCCTATGTTTTTGACTTTTAAAATATTTAATTTTAATGTATTATTGTATCATCTTCTATACTAATAATAAATTATTGATCGTTTTTATAGAATATATAGTTTTCTGCCTCTTTGGTCTAGTGGTCGCAAGCGATACTGCTGAGCATGAAGTCCTGGGTCCGATTCCCGGGTCGGGTAGTGTTATTAGGTTTTTCCATCAAGAATTTCTCAGTAACAGCCCGGAGTCTGGATTTGTGCCCGGTTGATGGCAACCTTTCTTTGAAGGAATTAATAGGCTCGCCCCCTATTACATGGGACTTAAACATAACTGGCAAAATGTGGGTGTTACTATAGGTACACCTCTGCCTTGCCCTTCTGGGCATGCAGGCGTGATGTTATGTTATGTCTAGTTAAATAATAAAACTTGTGATTAAACCATGTTGTGTATAAATGTAACGAGCTAATGTAGCGGTTATAAATACATAGTATTTAAAACAGATTGTTAAACAATTGTGTTCGATGTACTTTTCATACTCCTATTTTTAATATAACGTTAGAAAATATTGTTGTTTTTTTATACCCTACGCATTCTGCTGCTTGATTTTAATCCGCGCGAAATACCTGAAGGCCAATTCTCGTAATTTAAAACGTTCAAAATCTAGTCGCAGTCTCATCTCGGCGACAAACAAATGTCAAAATGTAGGGAAATTAGAGGTATTTTTGACAGATTGAGACTGAGATCAGACTGTGAACGTTCTGAAAATTACGAGAATTGCCCCTCTGAACCCTAACTACGCCTCCCCCATTGATTCTTCGAACGTTGTACACTAGTTTGAGCATGTATGTCCTTTTTACCCGACTGCGCGACGCAAAGGAGGGTAATGTGTTTATACATATTTATTAATATTATAAATTCGAAAGTAACTGTCTGTCTGTCTGTATGTTAACTTTTCACGCCTAAACCACTGAACCGATTTAGATGAAATTTGGTATAAAGATAGTTTGAGTCCCAAGAAAGGATATAGGATAGTTTTTATCCCGATATTCCCACGGGATTGAAACTTATGCGGGTGAAACCGCGGGGCGCAGCTAATCAGCCTATATACAGGATGGTGGCAAGGTGCTACCATGATAGAGAGACAGAGAGCCTGAACTTTCATGGGATACCAAGTTCCAATGAAAGTTCAGGCTATCTGTTTTCAACACACGCTGACGTTGGCTGTCGCTGAAAACCAGGGCTGTGGCTTTCAGGTCAGCTATGGTTGTCCTCGGTCACTGATAACAGGCAGCGATCATTGCTGACAGTCGCCGTGTTTTCTTACAAAACCCGATCCACAGGTATTGGCAAAAGGTTCATAGGGTAAAGAATAAAACAACTTTTCATGTTCAATTAACTCATCTATCTATTATTTACAAAATCAACAAACGAATCACAACTTCAAACAAAAATATACAAAACAAACTTTGAAATCATACAACATACGCGTCCATAACAATTCCTACGTGGTAAAACTTAAAATCACTAATAATCATAAATCAGTTCTATCACCCATTGATACAATTACGCTATTTTACTTCCCATATACACAAATGTAGCTTTATATAAACATCGGTTCCTGTTTTTAACCGACTGTTCTGGGCATTTAATTTTTTTTAAAAGCTTCGCCCTTTTTATTTTGGACATTCCATACAAGCATAGATATTTCAAATCATGTGCATGTTCTTACTGGGCTGTTACCTAATAAAACTCTTTGACAAATAAACATAATAAAATAATAATAAGTATGCTTGTTCGTCAACATAATTTTGATTAAATTTAACTCTGTCACATCTCACTGGTTGTCCCATATTGCACCAGAAAAATAATTTCAATAAAATACTAAAATTACATAAAATCATCATATTATTTACATTGATAATAATTCAAAATTAACAGCACGATCCTACCTAAAACTAACTATTGTACAAACCTCACTATCTCTACTTTTGATATTTCATTTAATCTAGTGTTTTTGTCTTTGGCAATATTAATTGTTTCCGATAAATGACTCATATAGGACAGCGTAAACAGCCTTAAATAACATGAATTATAAATCACGGAGCAAAGATTAGTGTTGTTCCGATCAACAGAACTGAGCAATACAACACTATACGACTATTTAAGCGATCATTGGACTTTGCAACAATTCATTTGGTCGACTGCTCAGTAAGTCAATAAGCCTAAGTCGGTACGTCTCTAAGGATACATATAAAGGCCTAATTTGTCATTTCGAATACATACAGTGATAGAGCACTTTGGCACAGATGGTAACCTAGCATACAACAACATTAGGCCCTTATTACATAATATATTAACAACAGCCAATAACCTATGTGATACAACGAACATATTTGTACATAATACATCGAGTGAATTGTTCGAGGAAAATAATTAGCTAGCATCATCTAAATATTGTGTTGTAATGTGCTAAAAAAATATCCTATATCATTATCTAACAAAAACTTTTCTCGGTCTTCAATATAAAATAACAAACTGTAATTGGATCTACAATAAATAAGAAAATTTGTTAAAACATAATTATTATAATATTTATATAACATTTTTGATTGCACAAACTTTACGAGTGCCCGTAACATAATTCCACACTTACAATAGTTTTAAAATCATCCTAAGTACATACTAACCCCAATAGAACCGAATAACAAATCCTTGAGCTTGACCAAAGACTAGAATAATAAATTATTAATTACATAAACTTTACACGTACACAGTTACTTCTATAAACGACACTATTTTACAAAACTGTCCAAATCTGCTTGTTTTGTATCTGCCGGTTATTCAGTTTGTCCTAAGGTGGATTTTTTGAGTGGACAAACATGTCCGAGAATCTCGGGCATGCGTTTCCACGAATTCACCTTAGGTTGGATTTTTTGGAGTGGATAAATGGAATAACCCGCATCTGCATGATATGGAACTATTTTTCTAAATTTCAAAACATTAGCTTTACTAGATGTTATTGTAAATCATAGTAAACTTCAAACCTAATACTTCTTGCATCGATAAAAAGGTAAAAATCGTATGAATATTGCAAAACGATTCTTTAGACTAATTATTTATTATTGTCAAAATAGCAGTTTGCGTAATTTTTAACAATTGCATTTTGGTTTTTAAAGAAGAAATGTGATCTACTTGATAGATTTGCAATCGATACAGAAATATTAGGTGCACACACATGAATGTTGCGTCTATATAATCAATGTCATTACATACTGGCAAGAAATATTAGGAAACTATTTGGCAAACGATCTATTGAAGCATTGTGCCCGACCGGACGCACTCCCTCTCAAAACATACTGTGGATACTTTCTCAAACGAGGAATGTTGGTTTTATAATAACTCTTATCTAAATACTAGCACCTGCCTTCTGACACTATCACATTCACAATTGTATACTCTCCAAAAACCACTCTACAATTCTTATTCTGATCGTAGTATCTCATTAAGGGGGATGCGATAAGGTAGCCCGTAAAATTCAAATTTTCTTACGTTATTTGTTACGGTCGCGAACTTTACTGACCTGCAAATTGCAAAAAACGTAAGAAAATTTTAGCTTTGCGGGCTACCATGGAGCTTCCCATTAAAGTCTATCCACACATAAATCAGGGCTGTGCCGGGACGTGGACGGACCGTGCTCCGTCAGGGGCGCAAACAAATATCGGTGTATATTCCATATGAACTCGTTTACACACGTCCGTTTCCGGGCCGGCGACGAAGCTTCACCTCCGCGTTGGGGAACGACTCTCGTCCGTCAATGAGACTTGTTCATTTCGATACTTCGAAATAAACCCTACTCCCGATTAGCCGGTTGAATGCCGTAATTACAGACACGATTAAAAAGCCATTGTGTCTCGCACGCACCACGTTCCGAAGGGTTCATTAACTTTTTCGTACGGGTAAAAACACAAGGACAACTGTCAAATCATGTTGTCACTCGTTCTTATTTCGTGCCGAACTATTCTACGGATTTCGTGCTTAGAGCGCACGTATTGATTTGAATTGAGAGTGGACCTCCTGCCACGTCTCTGATGCGGCCCTGTTATGTGTGGACAGACCTTTAAAGGACACATAATAATATAACTGATCTACTCATGACATACAAATTTGAAGAAAATTAAATACCGCTCGATAATTCTATGACGCCATTTCAATTCTTACGTTAACATATGCAATAAATACAAGAATAATATATCAGCAACATTGACTAAGATTATTCGTTTCACCATCAAGACTAAGCGTTAAATACAATTTAATGTTTTACACGAATATATCAAAGATTGCCCAAGTAATAGAATTGTGATTATGAAAATATCTATCGAAAAGCCGAGACGAAGGAACGCTATAGAATTTTACATTACATTTCTTTTAATAAACGGAAACATAAATGTCATACCGCGGAAGATTTAAAAGTAAAATGCGGAGGATGCACAAGATGTCAAAGAGTGAAATTGCGCGGAATATAAAATTGATATCACAAGTGAATTAAGACCGTCCCATTGGAATACGAGAACCTAAACCTTCGAGCCAGTTATTGTAATTTGAACTTTAATCCGACATAGGTAAATTTCTTAAGACAAAATTGACAAATTAACGGTTTTATTTAACGTCAGTTTTTTAATTAGAACTTGATTTTTATCGGAATAAAGTTCCAAATTAAAAAAATGTTTCGATGGTTTAAACTTGGACCTTAAGCCGTTTTTAAAAAAGGCTAAGAGTTTAAATGCCGTTTGAAGCACAAAACAGAATCGGTTCCGTCCTGTGAACTAAACAATATCTCATGCATTTTCACGGTGTACTTATAAATCGTGTATTACTAGCAAGTTGATCGTTCATTCATCTCGACCATACACGCATCCTATCCTAAACGTTTGTGTTTGACACAAATTAATATGACATAGCAATGCCTTATAGACATTACGGCTAACTGCCGCTTATATACAAATCACATACATGATATACGATTGAAATGTTCAACGTTAACTCGTACTGTAGTGCCAATACCGCTACAGAGCGGGGTATTGCGTAACAAACTATCAGTAAGAATAGCTTTAATTTTGACAGTTCAGCAAAATTCATTGCGTTATTTACGTTGCTGAACAGAATTTTTTTTCGAACACATGAAGCAATGTAATAAGCAATATCCTTCAAAATTATTCAGATTGACAGTTTGTTACGCAATTAGGGTGCAGATATCACCGATAAAAGAATTATCGAAACTGAATTTGAATGGTATTCTACCAAATCGACATACTACAACTATTCATGCTTCTTTATAAAGTTGATGTTACCAGAGCAAATATAACTTCCGTTTCCGATAAAAAATGGAGCGATATCGGCAGCATAGAGCGAATTTGAACTAAATCATAGTAAGGTAAGAACATTAAAACACATGATATTTTATCAAGGATGTGAATTTACGTTTTGCAGAATAAACGTTTTAAGTGACTTTGTCTAGAACTCGATTTCATAAAATATAAGATTTTTAACAAAAATATCTAAAACATGTTTCAATTACTTATGAAGACGCGATCATTATTTGGTATATTCATCATGATTATTTGATTTTATATAAAATACTTCCAACATTTATTCAATGAAGCGGAAACTAATTTTTAAAACTATTTTTAAGATTAATGCAAAAACGACATTAATTAATAAAAAAATGCAAGGGACTGAATGAATCTGCCATTTGAGGTTTAAAATTCTGGTCCAATATATTAAAATATCACTGAATGTGCAAAGTGTAGCATTTGGTGAAACTAGAGATGTACCGTAATATCAAAAACTTTATTCATTTTGTGAAGAACTGTTATATTTATACGACAACAGTTCTTTAATATTTTGGACATCTACATTACACATTCTGTCCTCATTTAAGAACAAATTGAACTAATAAAAATAATTTATTCCTCGCTTCACTGAGGCATCATTGTTGTGAGACCAAACTCGGCGGATATATCCGAAACTTTATTTTAACAATGATATAAACTGAAAAGTTGCGTAAATAAATAATAACTAGTATCACTTCCGTCTCACTGAGACATGGAAAAGCGTTTCCTTGTCGGATTTTTGCGGCAGCATAGCTGTCCAACTAAATACAATTATATATTTTCCTCGGAAAGATATCCACATAGTGATAACCCTAACTGGCGTGGTGACAGTAGAACCTCTTCGAACTGAGGTGGTACAGGATGAACCTAGGGTTGTCGACTTCTCGGATATTAAGCTCAGTTTCAGTAATTTTAGTTGAGCGTTTTGTAGTAATTAAGTGACCCGTCTTGAACAAGCGTGGCGATCAATGCTCGTGCCTTCTCTGTATGAGAGGCCTTTGACCTGCAGTGGGACAATCAACAGGCTGGTATTATTTTACGTGAGCAAAAAGTAGCTGTCATTTTGAGTAAAACATTCTCGTTTCTCCCTTCACGAAATCCAACATGGATACCCAACCCTAGATTCACCTTTTCACAGGGTTACCAGTCGCTGGTCGTGTAATACCGCTCTCGTACAGTTCAGTGGCTGCCATATACTCGCTAACTGAAGACGGTGTCGTTGGGCACGTCCACGTTAAGATGTACGGTGCCCGTCTGCGCCATGTCGGTTAGTATCACGCCCGATAACGCTTCTAGGGATTGTCGTACCTGTAAAATGGAGAAATTAATTATTTAAAGTTAAAAAATGTTTTGTTTTCAATGATTTTTGCAATAATTTTAATGATTTTTGCTGTTTGTCTGGGTTAAAAAGTGGGGTTTGGTTTCTAAAGAACTGAAGTTTTGGAAATAAATTACTATTACTATCAAATCACGAGCGCGCGTAATGTGACTTTTATCTCATTGCCATAAGGTTGATTTCCGTGCGCTCATGAATCGACAAACTATACCAAAAATGATATTATTATGGAATACCTACTGAGTAAATTACCTTGGTAAGTAACAGTAGGTTTGTGGTTAGGAATGCGTGCAGTTCGTTCGCGGCCCGGCCGTGCAGCCGCGCGCGCCATCTCACTAGTTCAGAGTATAACTCTTCTCCCGATAACTTTACCAGGTCCTCCTGAAATAGAAATGGTCGTGGTTAGAATATGAACAATGTATCATTATGTCAAAAATGCAATCTACTTAACCTTTTCCTCTACTTTTACTATATTGGGGTCGGCTTCCAGTCTAACCGGATGCCGCTGAATAGCAATATTTTACATGGAGCGACTACCTATCTGACTTCTACAACCCAGTTACCGGGTAACACGATACTCCTTGGAAAGACTGGTTGTCAGACGACTGTTAATGATCCAAGATTGACAGCCGGGATCAACGACTTAACGTGCATTCGGTGCATTCAGAGGCACGGAGGGGGGCTCGGTTTGTAAAGATGGTCACCCATCCAGGGACCGACCGCGGCAGGAGTAGATTAACCTGATCGATCAACCCGTGCGGCTATTATTACTAAGCCACGAGCCCCCTCCATCATCATCATCTATCAAACATCGTCATCAAAGTATTATTACGTATACAGGTTGAAATTTTAATCACCGTTATCCTCTTAAGGGGGCCATTGTACTCATAATAAAATTATGAACAACTTTTATTATGGGTTGTTCATAATGTGTGACGATTAATAAATAAAATAAATAAATAATTATGAGGACAATGAACCCTTAAGAGGAAAACGGTGATTAAAATTTTAACCAGTGGATATTAAATTGGATTGAATATTTGTTTCAATAGTTCCGTAGAGTATAATGTTTTCCGATCGTACAAAATTGACATTGTTACATAAATTCTGAGCAAATAGTAATTGCTTTTACATCAGCGAATTTTACTCTCATTATTTTATAATTTCAACAATAGAAATCGTTACCGCGCATTATATTAAACGTTTTTATCAAAACATAAATTCGTAATTAATTATCATTTTATTGTGATTCCCCTTATCGGTACTCTTTGTTATAGGTTCTTATAATAATCCATACATATTATAAACTAGCAGCGCCCCGCGGTTTCACTCGCATAAGTCTCGATCCCGTGGGATAAATCTGTTCAGCGGTTTAAGCGTGGAAAGGTAACAGTCAGACACACTTTCGCATTTATAATATAAGTATGGATTAAAAGTCGCTTTTCGTGTCTGTGATCACATAGTTGTTCTTCTAAACTACGCAACGGATTTTGATGCGGATTTCACTTTCCATTTTGAGAATTGATATGCCTTACCTGCACATGATACGTCGCTACATACAGCTTGTAGGCTAGCAAAACAGCTGAGAATGTAAGCAGCGCAGTAACTAGCGCTAGTAGAGGGCGCCACCAGCGGGTCGCGGCCCGCGTGGCGGCCCCGCTGCCTGTTAGTAGCGCGGGCTGGATTACTGCTGCGCCTCCTGCTGGCAAATTAAGTTTATGGTTAGTTTTACCTTTGAAAACTGTATTAAAAGTGGCTCAATCCAAACAAAAAGTTCTGATCGTCAATAATATCAACACACCATACACTCCAAAAATTCCATCTTTCATTTGTTTATTGTTTACAGGAATGCCACAGACACACAAGAGTGCCTCTGAGACTCAAGGCATAGACAAGTAATGAGGTTACGTCTGGCGCGGATTAAAAATTAATATTTTATCGTATTTGCTAATATTTTTCATATTTATTACACCTATTTTATAATTTATTTATTTCGGTAACTGCCCGTGACATCACAGCGGGCCCTATCAGAATACCAGCGCTGTGACATTTATTTTTTAAATGTTGCAACATCATGCTGAGATAGGAGCCTTTTGGCCTCGTATAGGACTTTTTATTTTATTTTTCTTTTTATTACTTTGTTTTATATAACTTGGATTTTTTATTTATATTTTTTACTGTGTTTAGTTTAGTTTGTGATCATCCTATACGAGTCGCAATAAATACTTTTTCTTTCTTTCTTTATTGTCGATTCGTACATGCACCTCATTCAGAGGTAAGGTATACCGGTCAATACTGTACAACTAATATCTCAATAGTTGGAGTGGCCGCTTCGTCCACGATTGAGCAGCAGATGTAGCACGTGGGGAAGTAGAACAACAGAGACCAGAGTTTCGGCATACGTACAGCATCGCACGTGTCTATAAGTGACCTTGGCTAAGTACACGCGGTAGACTGCTCAAAGAGCAAATATCGCTATTTATCAGATAACATTGGCTAATGTAGACAGTAAATTCTTAAGTATTAAGTCCTTAGGTATAAGGTCACCATAAGGTTGTTATGCAGTAACACACCTGCAGCTATGATGGCCTCTGACTCTCGTCTGGCGGGAGGTGAGGGTGCGTCTGGTTGGTCGCCGCCCGCTGAACTGCTGTCGTCTTCGGGCGAGTACTCCGACACTTCTAGTTCTACTTCTGATGCTCGGAGATCCTGGAATTAGAATGCGAAAATTTTATTACTGTTGCTAACTGACAGCTAATAGATAAAACTTGTTCTAAAGTTTTTTTATCATTTATTGCATTGCACCGGCAAGTCACATTTCGTGTTTTTTTTTTTCTAATTTTAAACAGCTCAAATACAGCCAAAACAACCGGTATGAGGAAAATCATTACTCTTTTTGCCCGGTCAGATATAAACCATAATTATTATGTTGCTACCTTGACCAGCGCCCTTGATGTTGTATTTATTTGTATTTAATCACGAGATTAAGACGCTCGCAATTCACCAAACACCTAAAGCTCTTGTCTAAAGATCTGCTATGGTGTGTCAAACTTATCTAATACGAGGAGCCTCTAGAAAATTAAATGTCGTTCTAAGTAGCCCAAAACACCAGGCACCGCTTGCTCTGGTGCTCTCGCTATCTTCTACACATGCATCATCAGCAAGGTAGGTAAAATCCTTCGACATCCAATAGATCTAATGACATTTGCCGGACGGCTAAATTGCCTTTAAAGCCAGCCTACATTACAGAAGTTATATTAAAAGTATACTAACATCACCCACCTGAGGTTTCGGCACAGCTTGCTCGGGTGCTCTCGCCGCCTTCCAGACGTGCATCATCAGCTTGTAGGTGGAGTCCCTGGACAGCAGAGAGCCGAACACGTGCCTCTCATCGCGAGTGCACACCCCCACCGCGTTCGGAATGATTCGTGCCACCTTCTCCTTTGTTATCCGGAGAACCGATATCGTCGGGATTAGTAGCTGGAAACAAGAGATTCGAGGTTTTAGATAAATGGAAATTGGGTAGTGATTTGATTAATGTCGTTATTATGTAAAATATTTTAATGGAACATGGTGAAATTCGACATTCTTGGAGTTTTTTGTGTTTAGGGGCTTATAAGGTATCCGTTTATAACATGCATATTGGTACGAAATAATTGGCTATTTTGCACAAAATGTAGAGTAGATATTAAAAACTGGTTGGTAAAAAAACTCCCTAAAAAGACTTGTACAAGGTATTACGACGACCTTACCTGCACTATTTAATTACAGCACCTGTACCAACATAAGTAAAAACTACTAAAATCTAAACCCCGGCGCGGCAGCAGCTAAACTCTAAAACTAAACTAATCAACAACAAGCATCTACAACCGATCGACATACATAACAAAAACTCGCTCACCTTGGTCACATAGCCGAACACATTCGAGTAGAAAGCGAAATAGTTCTTAGTGATGTACAGGTGACCTTGAAGCAGCAGATCACCGACCAGCGCACATGAGTAATCTGGAATAGAAAGAGACAAATATTTTTGAATATAAAAAGTATCGAAAAAGGTTAGCATTTAAGAGATATTGCGTAACTTAGAGATAAGTGAAAAAGCATACCAAAGAAAATATTGATGGATTGTGCGAAAATGATATAGTTGGGAACTAAGAAATAAATTGAGTTGACGGGTAATAGAGATTATGGTAGAAAAAGATGTGTTCTGCCGATCCCAAATAAATCACTTATGGACGATGATATATAAAAATAAGACATACAGTTGAATTGTTTACAGGATCCTTTTCAATCAGTTCAAAAATAACTTCGATATGAATGATCAGCACGTCTTATGAAATCCGCTGTGCAGAAACAAATGAAGATTCTAGTTGGTCTGAGCTCTCAGTCGGCCTATCATAATTATAATAATTAAATTTATTGTTTTCTAATATGATAATAATGAGTTCACGGTGACGGTTACGTAATAACATCTTATAGGTATCCACTTAAAAGTCTTGATTAGGCTTTTGTGGAAGATTGACAACATTTTTGCTAATTCCACATTTTGGACAGGATGGTTTGACCTTCAAACGCAAAGGTTTCGTCAGTAAAAAGGACCACCTGTGTATATCATAATTATGTCTTCTATCTCTATGTTTTAAACAATAAAAGTATATGATCGACTACCGTAAACAAAATCAGAAAAATATATGACATTCTTCAGGATACATGCTAGGTAGATAGTGTGTTGAAAACATAATACAATTAATTTGATTCAATAGAAAAAAATCATGAAGATACCTCTAAAAACTTTCTTTTTACAATAAAAAGTAAAAACCATACTAATATACATACAATCATTATGATTATTTGTCAGATTATTCAACAAGCAATATACTAAAGCATTAGTGTTTTAATTTTTTAGTCCAAACACTAGATTTTTTGTAAATAGATAATTGCTTCATATTTTGCAATAAATTACCAGCGTTGTGTCACCGCGCTTCTCTTTCTTTTCTATGCAGTGCGACAGAGACCGCGCTTTAGGTCATGTAGTCGCCTTAATAGACCAGGATCCAGTTTGAAGTTGGCCTTGTTATTTTGTCCTGATTACGATTGTTTATTTTCTGATAATATTTTGTTGTAATATTCCATGTCGGTGCTATTTGCGTCTATTTGACATTTACATGAAGTTGTCATAGAGTTTTCCATAGTTACAACTGCTTTAGTTATTATTCTGAGGTTACAACCACGTGCTTGGCACGATTACATCATTTTTGCACTTTGACCTTTTTGTCTTTTTTATTTTATTTCAGATAGCATAATCGTAATGGCACGGGGGATCTCAAGGGTAGGTTAACTCTCCTTTGCCCTATAAACACAGGATAGTCCTTGTAAGTTTTAGGTATGATTAATACGTGTACGTAATTCCAGCATAGATTTCACGATCCCAAGACATCTGACCTCGACCAATCTAGATTAAGTTGCATAAGAGAGTTGATTGAGCTAAAATGTTGCCAATAATCTAGGACATTATACTACGCAGAACAGTGGAACTGTATGTGGTCAAATTAAAAATATAGGCGTGTTTATCTAAGCATATATTTAATTTAACTTTATTCAGCGCAATTCATTTATGGGACAAGGAAACTGACAATCAGCTAGGACTGATTGATGTGGTTGTCAAAATAATGTTTAGCTTTAACGTTACAGATCGTATACAGGTTATTGCCGAA
This sequence comes from Hydraecia micacea, assembly GCA_914767645.1. Taxonomy (NCBI): domain Eukaryota; kingdom Metazoa; phylum Arthropoda; class Insecta; order Lepidoptera; family Noctuidae; genus Hydraecia; species Hydraecia micacea. Next base: position 10,798,115 of record OU611788.1, on the reverse strand, counting down.
TTCTTGTATTTTCTTCAAACCACATTAAACTTAGGACGTTTGAATGTAAGTTATATTAGAATAAATTAAATTAATATTTTATTTGTGCAATGGAATGGAAAGTTAGGCTTCACAAATGTGACGGGCAGGGAGGAACGCTGACACCTGAGATACAGAACATGTCCTAGTTTGGGTGTCAGAAGTTTCACGCAACGTGCATATACATAGCATATAAGGATATAAGTTGTTTAAGTACTTAATGCATTCACACCTTATTGTATTAGGCTTATGAAATAAATTATATTATTAAAAAATTACGCCAATAAAAAATCCGCAGTGTCCGGTAGTGTTTCTGGATCTGGAATTATGTCTATTCTGGAATTTTTCTTGTAAACGTATGTAATAGGGTCATAACATCGCCCCCAGAAGCATCGCTATGGGGTTCGGTGACTTGTGGATCACATATTATCATGATGAAAATCACACTCAGAATTTCATATTTCGGAAATCTAGGACGAGGCATTGACTTTGAAATGGCATTCAGAAAGACGAAACGATTGTATATTTTATGTAATCAGCTTTTAACCTAACGGAAAACTCGATACGGGAAAGTACGTGTATTTTTATTGCTTCGGGAGGAAGATTATGTCTGAAAATACCCATAGTTGCCCATTCGTATTTCGCTTGTAGAATTTAGCCAATTGACGGAATAATTTTCGTATTTTCGAACATATTTTTGAGCGGATTGATAAATAGAAACACCTCAACCATAATTGGCTGCTCAATCGTCATAATCAACTGCACAGTAACAATCAGATTTAACAATAGTCGTTGAGATCGTTACATTACATCAGTGCCAGACGGTTAGTGATGAAACCACTCCCATTATGCCGAATTCCCGGCTAGCATTACGATAATATCATTATCTTTTGACATTAGGCTGCAATCAGCCGTGTTCCGTGGTCGCAGTAGTCAACAGAGAGATCATTAGTAGTCCATTACTATCTAGTAAGAGTTCATAATGCTAGTACGTTTCGCAATCAGTGCGATAATGATAAGACGGAATTATCCTCACGGAGTACTTTTGCAGTGCTAGATTATTATAGTCCAAACATCCTCTCCATACTTATGACTCACCATTCTTCTGCCCTTATCCCAATTTATTTGCGGTCGGCGCAACATGTCTTTTTCTTCCATACTTCTCTATTAGTCGCCATCTCGGCAGTCTACCCCTTTCTAACCATATCATCCACACAGTCCATCCATCCTTTCTTTGGTCTTCCCCTGCTCTTATAGCCATCGCTCAAAACTTTCCTCACGATCTTTTCCTCATTCATCCGTAACACATGCCCATACCATGGCAACTCATTTTCACACAACTTTTCAGTTACCACTTTCAGACTTCCTCTTATTATACTCATTTCTTATTCTATCCATTCGTTCGTGTAATACCACACATCCCTCTTAGCATTCTCATTCTCAGCTGCATGCAATTGCCTCTCATTCATCCATTTTGTGGCCCAACATTCTGATCCATACTTATGACTATGATGAGCACAGACAGGTCCTGATTAACTTTGAGAACTACAAGGCCCAGGAGGTCTACTCCCTAAGCATATTATCCGCAGTTACGGCCGAAGTTACGGACGATTCTTACCCCGTATCGCTTACGGACATAACATTTGTTTGTGGCCCGACCTAAGAATGAATGACACCAACCACGATTTGACATGTCTTTGCCTGCGCGAAAAAGTTAATTAATCGGGTGTAGGGTTCATTCCAAAGTTTCGAACTACATTTGGACGGGGGGCGTCTTCATCTTCGTTGACGGACTTAGAAAGTAGGCCCCTTTTTTTTTTTTTTTGGATGGGAAATCATCTAATGACTCCTCCCGCTCTGGGTGGAGCGGAAGGGAGTGTCAGACTCTTACTGACTAAAACCCACCCGTGTTCCTTCCTTAGCCCTTTATGTTCCGGGGCAGCGGTAACCCTTTCGGACGATCCCGCTACCCCGGCAGGCTTCGGCCCTGGCGGGCCCCTTCCTTTATGCTGACATCTCTTTGAGGCGCGCGTGGAACACATACGCGCCGTCCGGCACGGGCCTGGTCCTGATCGGACGGAGAGCTACCCATTACTCTCCGTCCGCAGGCCCGTCTCCGTCCGCAGGCCCGAAAGTAGGCCCCTTGAGCTTACTACTAAAGCACAGGACCAGTGACCATGTAATTTTACAATAGAAGATCTCTCTTATCTCCAGAGTTGCACGAAAAGAAAAAAAGAAACTGATGAAATCCCTTGTCATTCCAGTTTAATTTTGTTTTCTAGTAAGCTGTCAAGGAAACATCAAAATATGTGTCATTAATGATAAAAATATCCGTAGGCACGTTTGGTAGATTATTATCCATGTCGCTGTTCTCTGTTATTTGTAAATGTTTGCGTTTGTGTTGTTGATGTGCCTTAATAATAAATTATTACGAAAAACTGTTATAGCGTTTATGAAGAAATTCGTGACATTTCCCGTTTCTAAAGCCGAAAGATAACATGTTGGTGTAAGTTCATAGATTACTCACTCTAATCTTTTATAACTTCTGTATATAGCGGGACACACAGACTTTAATGGCCATCATTAATTAGCTTAGGACTTAAGTAATTGAAATATCTTACGATAGAACTAGGATAGGCACTTTTCTTGACTTTTATGTCTTTCGTAATTAGGCAAACAGGCTAATGAATGACACACCTGATGGAATGTGGTTTCCGCCGTTTATAGGCGCCTGGCATAACCAGCGGTTCGAAAATACATTGACAGCGATTGCCAGTACTTCAGACAAAGTAACTATGTCTCTTGGGTGAGGAACAGGATGTAAAGTTCACTCATCCTCCATAGAAAAGGGAGGATGAGTGAACTTTACATCCTGCGACGAGTCGGGTGTTGCCAGGTGGGCTACTGCTCGAGGATTTACGTCGAAACGTTGTATATATGCTATAGTTGCGCGGTAAACTCTGCTTGCGCGATGCAGGATTTTGCGTAACGACAGTATGATGCGTAGTTCCCATGTGGCGATGTAGATGCCGCCACATGCACATGCATACAACTATAACTACAGAGTTATCCCGGCATCATTACCCGGGACCCCGTTCCAAGCCGGAACACAGCCAGAAATAGGCATGTTGGAACCTGAATTACCTATTTTACAAGAAGATTCTACATTGATGCACTACGTCCACGTGTGGTTCTTATTGCAGAAGTTGACATACGCAAGCTTTACTTTTCGCGTCAATTTCTGTTGGTGAAACTTCTAAGACGATTTGTTGTGATGCCACCTGGATTAATAAAACTTACTTTTGGAAATCGTGCATTAGGGTGCAACAAGATTGCAGTTGATCAAGACATATTTTGAGACATATAAGGTGACACATTGATAAAAGTGACGGCTGACAGGAGAGAACTGAAGAAAAAAAACGTGTTGCGCCTACCCAAGATGATTATGAGGTGACATATTTTGAGTTGATCAAAATCGACTCGTCGACGTCGATTGAACACTTCAAGAATTCTCTCTAGTTCTCGATTAAACTTATTTTACTCAGTATCAGAGTGTACTTACAATTGAGCACCCTTTCCTCCGGCCCGACCTGCGGGAAGTGCCGCTGGAACTTCTTTTGCCGCGACTTGCTCGGCTGCTTGCCATCGGTAGTGTCGCCCGTGCCGGCCGCACTCTGCGGTGCCCGCACCGACGGCGCCGACCCTGATAGTGGCTTTATGGCCTGTCTGAAAGAAAACGGATGATGATATTTAATTTGATGGTCCAAAAAAAGCAGCTGTTTTGTTTTGGTCGTTATTGGGGAACAATCTTATTCTGAAACTTGCTTGTCTATCGATTTTATAAAGGGTCGCAGGGACATCGACGCGCAAACTGTAACTATGAATGCATCACATGATTCTAGACCCCCCCTTTTTTTTGGTGCGCGGTGGAAATCCTCGTCGACTTCCTCCATCGTGGAGGTGACAGAGGGGCATGCCGGACTCTTGCTGCGCTCCTACTCTGCCTATGGCCGGGGGTGCGGGATTCGCATAAGCATTCACCGCTCCCCCGACGTAGAAATATTTCGTCGGTTATTTTCTGTATTTTCTGCTGTTTTTTGCCTTAGAAATAGTAGAACACCATTGTAATCTGAATAAAGTTAATCATGGGTATCTCGGTGTCCCAACATTAAAAAATCAATACAAACGTGTTTCAAATAAATAAATACCTATGTGACAGACAAAGGTCACGGTTATCCCTGATATCTTATTACATACAATACTGAGAAATGTTTTGGCAATAAATCTGGAGAACATTAATCTACTCTTGTTAAACAAAACTTCGACCGAATTCTGGCAATTTTAAGGAGAAAAGAAAATTCCATAATTATCACATAATCTGAATCAATCAGTTCAGGAAAGTCTTTAGAATAACGTTTGCTTCAAGAGAGGAAACTCACAAGGTAAACCTCACAAAGAGACCACAGATAAACATGTAATTCATCACAATAATATGCAAATAGGCCACATGCCACAGAACGTACAGGTAGCTATTTAAATGCAACAATAATAATATTCTCATCCGTCATCTTTTACAGCCTAATGGTCGATTCCTATAACTTACGGACCGTTGTTGGTTAAAATTAAGACTCTTGTATATTTACCAATAATGAAGTAAAAACCTCATAGCTGTGCATAGTAGACCCTCCCATATGGCAGTAGCTATCAGAGGTAAAATTAGCTTACGAATCTATTCATAATTATGCCCAGTTTGGCAATAAAAAATGCTTACCATTGCACATTGGTAAGTAAAACGATTAGTTTTTGTTTATAGGAACCGAGCATAAGGGACTTGCAAAAAGATGCGGGTTTTAGGCTCGGGCCTAAAAACGGGAGTACCGGGAGTTCGAACTCCCGATACAGATCGCTGCAAGTTGATCTTCGAAGAGAAACGGTACATGTTTTAGGTATTTCTAAGTTATCACGGAAATATTTCACCCGTACCGATCGATACCGACTTGTCTTTACGGGGAACACGCCTCTTCAAGCAAGAAGCCTATCCCAGTTAACAGGTACTTAGTCAAAATCCTGTTTTCAAAAGAGGGGAAATGCGAAAGGGAATGCAGCAGTGACATTAAAAACAACCAAGCTGGTCACCATAAAACCAGACTGTATTTCATGTGTACGAATCAAATGAAATCAACACTCGCCTAATTCAACCGTACCATTTCCTGAAAACTTTAAACTTTACGACTAATAAATAGCGTAACATTACGGTAATTCCGTTCATACGTTGTTTTACGATACACGAAACGACCCTTTAAACCTATTATAATAAATTACCGGTAGTGGAACAAAGTCAGTAGGTAATCAAAATAGTGCAGAACGTAAATCTATTCGTATTAGTAAATATGTCTGTTGCAGAATGGTCCTGTCCTTGTATCGTTTCGTTGCTGCAACTAACGATTTGGGGTATATGGCTAAGGAGTGAGCTTGATAGCGGACCGATGCTTTAATGGGCCATTGTATACCATGTACACTGAAGGAAATTGCTGCTACCGCAGTCCTGGAGTTGACGAATATCTTGGAAAGTGGGTCCCCGAACAAAATAGGACTTTATGTAGCCAAGAAAATGCGGCAAAATACAAAATATTAAGTGAAACTTCTTGGAAGTAAGGATACTTTATTAAATATTAAGTACAAGGAAAGTGTTCCAAGACAAAATATTCGCATCTTAGTAAAAAACTTCGGACAAAAAGCTAAGTGAAAAGTAAAGCCTTCCGCATAAAGTAAAAGGTCAATGTTTTAGTAGAGACCTTTTCTGTATACTTGCGAGTTTTATGAAAGAGGATAATGGAATATCATGATCAAACAGGATAGGATTATATAATCATAACGCGGAAAACACAGGGTAGCTGGTACATCGACTCGCAAACCGTAACAATGAATTCAGCACATATTCTAGAATCTCTAGCGTAAAATTTTTCGTCGGTTCAAAGAAAAAATCTACTGTTTAATAGGAAAGTGCAATACCTACGCGGTCAAAATGTATGGAGCAGCAGATAAAAAAAAATAACCGACGTAAAATTTCAAATTTCATAATCATTCACTGAATCCATCCATGTTGCGCGTCAATGTCCGTGCCACCCTGTAAGTAATAACAGCCGCACAGGTCGATCGATCAAGTTAAGCTACACTTGCCACGGTCGGTCCGTGGATGGATGACCATCTTTACATACCGAAACCCCTCCGTGCCTCGGAAAGCACGTTAAGCCGTTGGTCCCGGCTGTCATTCTTGGATCCTTGACAATCGTTACGGGTCGTCAGAAGCTCGAAAGCCTGACAACCAGACTTACCAAGGGGTATCGTGTTACCCAGTCAACCAAATCAAAATATTTTATTTCACATAAACCTACATGGGCACTTATGAAACGTCAGAAGCTAGGTGCACGGTTCCAATTGGTCGTTTCCTATGAAGAAGAACCGGCAAGAAACTCCACGGTTACTCTTTTAAAAAAATATAAACTAACAGTAACTGTAAAATACTGGTATCCAGCTGCACCCGGTTAGACTGGAAGCCGACCCCAACGTAGTTGGGAAAAGGCTAGGCAGATTGATATATTACCATGGTAACGGTACAAAATCTAAAGTACTCAGAAGGGATTAAAAGTTGTTTAAGGTCAAGGGCAGCAGCTTCCATTTGTATCCTATTAACACAGAACGTTATCTACTGGTTTTACCAGATTTTCCTTACAGTGCTGTAAGTAGGCAGGTACCTTCGTAGAAATCAAGGCAGTCTTCGATTTGATCTTGCCTGATCTTGGGCAGATTAATCATGAGATAAAGTGGCTTCAGGCCGAACGTTTGTTCAAAGGCGGACTAAGTTTAGACCCTCTTCAAAGAACTGGGAAACAGAGTAGCATAAGCATAATCAGCCTATTATGTTCCACTGCTGGGACACAGGCCTCCTCCGTGAGAGGGAGTGGGCTGTAATCTACCACACGGGCCTAGTGCGGGTTAGTAGATGTCACATGTCTTCAATTTTTTTATTCTACGACATGCCGGTTTCCTCACGATGTTTTCCTTCATGGTTTTGAGAGCGGTGGTGATGAAATTATTTACAGAAAGTAATGCGCCTCCTCGTGGTCGAACCCAAGACCTACAACTCATAAGTCGGGGCCGTTACCACTGGGCCAACATTGCTCTTGGAAACAGAGTACTTAGCCAGGAATGGTAAGAAAACAATCACCATTTTTGAGCTTCCCTCGAAGAATTTCATCAGGTTCCCTTGGAGTTTGCATCTAAACGAGAGGTCCATGTATTATGTAACAAACACGTTTTTTTCCTCACCAGTCATTTTAAAGGTCAAGTTTGGGTCGACTTCCTCCTACCATATATTCATTTAATTTTGTTCGGACTGTACACTTGTATATGTATAGTCGTACGGTTTTATTATTCAGAATAATTTTAGCAGAATTACCTATGGGTAATTAAAGTGCTTAATTGCGCATGAAATGACTGTAATATTCATTGTTTTTGGGTAGAAAGTTGACTTTGATTGTAGAGCTTGCTTATTTCATTTATCTGTTGACTTTAACAAAACTTTCTTCAGAACAGACATAATTTGTGCCTTCCGCTTCAAAATAGTTGTCGATTTCACCTTTCTTCGTCGTTTTTTGTCGTTCAAATAAGGATCACCCATATCTACATGCTTTCTACGCCACAATATCACTATTATCAGCAAAACCTTTATTTACATTTTCCTCATCGAATCCCAAAACATACACCACATAATAGGTGTTAAGCTCCACCATTGTTATCCACAGTACCGAACCACCATCATCTATCGCACCTCCACAAAGTTCATGAAGAGCTGCAGTGTTTTCCATAATGCCATGATTACGGTGCACGTGATGACCTGTGGCGCGGCTCACAAATTGCTGCTGATCCACGTGACCGACACTTAATAAGCGTGTTGATACGTCAGACTAAGGCTTGGACGAATAAATACATGTTTTGTTGTTACGGTGTTTCATCCTTCTAGCCTTTGAGTGGAAACTGGCTTTGTGTAAACGAATGTATGTTGTACATTATATATATAACATAATCAGCATATATATTGTTCCCACTACTGGGACACAGGCCTCCTCTCTGTAAGAGGGAATGGACCGTAATCCACCACGCAGGCCCAGTGCCGGTTGGTAGATGTCACATTCATGTCTTCGATGTTTTGGTACACATAATTTGGATTACATTATATTACAGGGTTGTTTTTTATCGGAAGGATATCCTGTCACATTGATGTCTAAGATGATAAGCTGATGAGCTCTTTTTTTTTAAAGGTGGAATTCAATATTCTTTGGGAAGTCCCTGATTTTTAAAGAATAGTGTTTTGGTATTCCCTTCAACTAACGAAGTCCATATCCTGCTTGGTAAGGGTGGTGACGATAACATTTCGAATTTACGAAACTCTCTTGTTTTGGCTCTTGGGTCCACTACTATACCTACACCCGGTCTCTCTTTCGTCTTTCTGCACGTATACATATATACAACACTACGGGCTTCTAGTTGTGACCGGGTGTTCTAAACTAAATTGGGAATAGCGAGCCATCTTCCACACGCAAGGAATTGACTAATAAGGGTCGCCGTTATCGAAACAGATAAAGAGAACGATTTATATATAAACGAGGGTAGTAGAAGTTACCTAACAAAAAAGTGATGGATCACGTTTACAGTAAGGTGAGATATCCACAAATCACGAAATCACAATCAGAAGCCATATAGAGTACAAACGTGACGAGTTGAAAGACCTCAATGACTATATTAAAGCTAAACTTCCAAGGTCTTGGTTAAGAATAGAACGACACTTCCCGCTGCAAATAACTACGACACTAACGTGGTATATTTGGAGAATGGGCAGCAATATCCTTTTAAACACTTCGCGAACCGACTGCTTCAAATAGATTTTTGTTCATGTAGCAGTTGTACGAGAATATTAGGAAGAAAATGCCAGAAAACCAGGATAAATGCTAGTCTAGAGAAAGACCAAAATTGGCTTTTGATTGTATACTTTTATTAAGTACATTAAAAATTGGACTGTAAAAAAACTACATGATACAGGTTGGCAAAATAGAGGAGTTACACAAATTCGCAGACCACAGTTTTCGGTCCTAATTTAGATGTGATTTCAACAGCTGTTTCTGAACTTTTTTGTAATATTCAATGGACTGAGAGGCTAAATTAATTATATTTCGAGACCAAAAGCTGATAAATCTAATAGCTATTAGGTATATCAATTAGAATAAAATGTCTAAAACGAGACTCCTCGATGAAATCTTAGTCTTGAGGAAAAGTTATTTAAGTCAACAAGCAATTTTACTCGTAATCTTGAATCATAATATCATACCTTGATTCAATCTGTTTGGATTTTTATTTTGGACTAGCAGCGCCCAGCGGCTTCACCCGCATAAGTGTCGATCCCGTGGGAATATTGGGATAAATAGTATCATATGTGTTATTCTGAAGTATAAGCTATATTACTGTAAAGTTTCATCAAAATCCGTTCAGTATTTTTTGCGTGAAAGAGTAACAAACATCCAAACAAACTTTCGCGTTTATAATATTAGTAGGAAGTAGGATAGGATAGTAGGAAGTAGGATAGATTCTGCTGATGGAAAATTTATTAAGCTCCCAAGAAAAATTTAAATAAGAGATTTATTTGTGAACATAAATCAAAATTAATTCGCGAAATTAATTCTATTTCGAGACAAACGGCTGATAAATCCGATAGCTATTACCTATATCAATTTCATTAAAATGTCTAAAACGAGACTCCTCAATGAAATCTTAGTCTTGAGGAAAAGTTATTTTAGTCAACAAGATACCTAAAGCAATTTTACTTGTAATCTTGAATCCTAATATCATATCTTGATTTAATCTGTTTGGATTTTTATTTTGGATACATTCTGCTGACGGAAAATGTATTAAAGCTCCCAAGAAAAAATAAGAAAGAGATTTATTTGTGAACATGAATCATAATTTAGTAAATTACTAAACTACCACGCCATTTATCAGTATAAAAGACATGTCTGGTAGTTTAGCAAACGGAAACATTATTTACGATTGTGTGGGAAACAAAGACTACAGTTTATAGTTCACCACGCTTGCTTAGTGACAAACGGACACACAATGATCGATTGACTATAAACACTGTTTTGAAAGCGGAAGCCGTTATCGTGAACCTAGAGACACGTTTGCAAAAGGCGATCTATAATTAAATTAAATTGATTTTAAAGGTTACTGTTAATGAATTTCATGACGCGCTTGAAAGACGATGTAGTGTTTTATGATCAGGTCTTCTGCTAAACATAATATTTAATTAACATCTCTCTTATTTACTAAAGCTAACTTCCTATTTTCCAAACATTTTAATTTAACACTACCTACAGCTACATAAACTTTTCCATATTCCATCTCCTTTATTGGATTGGTCTTTTTATCCGCGGCCCAATTCGAAAACATGAGTGGATACCAAAACGACTGTGGTATGAGTTTCATTTCCGTCCCAAACACAGGCACGACGGTTTTAATATACCTATACCTTTAAATCAATGTAGGGATCCAACAGATCAGGAAAAAGTATGGTATGTTTCGCAGTAAAATACAAATAATTCAGTATACCAAAGGTTCCAACAGATCAGGAAAAAGTATGGTATGTTTCGCAGTAAAATACAAATAATTCAGTAGAGTTTACGGGGGTAATTACGATAGTGGGTATATTCCGTTGGATGATAATTTTTACCAAATGCAGGGGCATTTTTATATTATCAACATATTGATTAGACGCCAATTTATCGCCCGCAGTCCGTTTCACTTTTGCTATATAAAAATGTCACTGCCTTTGGTAAAAATTACACTGGTCAACACTGGTTTTGCCACACGAACTTTGATAGCTAATTTTGTTTTATCAATCTACCCTTATTATTAAATCACAGTTGTCATAATTATGTCAGTTAGCCTCATATTTGTTGTGATACGGTAATACTCATAACTAGTACTACGGCAGTAAATTAACAGAAACGCGTACAAGTAAATCGTTATAAAAATATTTGTCGTTGAATTTGAACACTTTTTTGTGATTTATTAACCCTGTGAACATGTCGAGGAAGTGTAATAATGATCCTAACTCTTTTGGTTATGTCTGCGGAGAACTTAAGTACATTCAAAAAACAACGACGAAATTTTATGAATCTTGTGTTGGAGTGTTATCACGAATGTTTTGGTTTTTCTGTCGCCCATCAAGACAAATCCTGGGCCCCTCATGTCTGTTGCATAACGTGTGTGAAAATTTAACTGACTGGAAGAAAGGTGCACGACCTATGCCGTTTGCTGTAGGTACCCATGATATGGACTGAACAGCGAAATCACGTTTTAGATTGCTATTTTTGTCTCACTGACATAAAAGGTATAAATTACATTAAAAAAAACACAGTTATTTACCCTAACTTATCTTCAGCTATAAGACCAGTCTCTCATTGTAAAAAATTGCCAGAACTAATACCAGTTGCAACTACGTCTGTTGAGAACGACAATTCACAACTGTCCACTTCAGGTCAATGTGTTGACGAGGACGATGACTTTGAGTTTGAAGGAATTCTAAACGAGCCACATTTGATTCTTGTTGGCCCTCAAATTAGGGAGTTAATAAAAGATTCAAGATATGAAGAAAAATTAAGCGATTTAGAAAAATCTGCATGGAAGGCTTTTAAAAATGTTGTTGCAAATTTTTTGGGTAACCACAAGAGTGACAGCTACAGAGAGTTGGTTAGCGAGCTATTATTGTCATATCAAGCATTGGGTTGCAACATGTCACTTGAGATCCATTTTTTAGACTCGCATCTGGATTTTTTGCCTGACAATTTAGAGGCTGTCAGCGACCAGCACGGTGAGAGGTTCCATCAGGACATTTCTAATATGGAAAAGCGGTACCAGGGCAAATAGAGCCCAAATATGTTAGCAGATTACTGCTGGACAATTAAAAGGGACCAACCAGAAGCTAAATATTCAAGAAAATCTTAGATTATTAAGTCATTTATAAAAAAAATAAACTTTTGATCTACGAGATCTGTGTTTTTTCTTAATATTTTAAATTACTCAATAGAATAAAATCCTTGTCTAGCAAATTTTTTTTAACTGTTTATTTTTTCTTACAATCACCAATTAAAGTAAAAAATATCAAAAAAGTCCGTGTGGCACGACAAAGTTAAAATTTTGTGTACCAGTGTATCATCCAACGGAATATGTCGCCTATCGTAATTGCCCTAGTAAACTTTATACCAAAGGTTATATTCCTTTTACTCAGCCTTTTAGTTCTGTAAATTATCCGTATGAGAAAAAAGCAATTGAGAAACGACCGACTCGTAAGGATTTCCTTTTTCGAACGGAACCGTAACGTAAGTCCCGAAAACCTATTAGGACAATAGTTCTGGCCGCCAAAAGTTTTGTCATGAACGTATCTACCCGAATATAAGACGTAGAAAGGATAAAATAGTAAATAAAGGAAGCAATATTAAAGCTCATAGATATCCAGAATAGAGATGAGACTGCTAAAAAAAATAGATGATCCTCATCCAACAAAGGATCTCAGGAAACCAACAGACCACAACAATATCTTATCTGTTGACAGCTGGATGCTGCTTACTCGCAAGATAAGGACCAGAAATATATAAAATCTCACCTCTTTAGGAAAAACACACCCATTTTCGCAATAAGCACAGGAGGACACCGGCTTCAAAACGACGACACATTCAACTGACCAACAACCGTATTTGTCCCAGGTTATATGCATCCATACGAAATTTGGGATCCCGGCGCAAAAACATGTCCCTATGATAAAGATAAAATGTACCTTATTCTAAGAGAGATAAGGAGTGATCGATGCTGTACTAAATACATAAAACATTGTATGACGCATGAGTCTACGCAAGTTATTGAATTTTAATATGCCACGGATAACAGGGAACAGTATGATATCGTGTTTATCATTCAGGGCATATGGAGAACAGTTCGATGCAGTTTGTTATTCCGAGTTTCAATGTGAAATGTAAATAATAAAAAATCTGGTTATTTACACGTTTTTCCTTTTCATTGATATAGAAATAATTTAAACAACAGTAGGAAAAATATTGCTCGCGGTATTTTTACACAACAAGCATCCATTTTAAAGGATAAATAAATTTGGTGCATCCCATTATTTCTAGAAAATATTCTTTACGGCGAAAACAATCTTAAGCAACGGGATTTTTTTTATCAAGAAAATTCTCTTTATTTATAGTGTTTGATTTACAATCAACTAGACACCGAAAACATCAAATAGGTATAATAGGTAAGTATTACGAGTGAAAACATATTTGAGAACGAAAGTCAGACTAATGAATGATAAAGACATTCTACAGAAACGCCCCCACAATTAGCTTTCTTATTAAATGAACTAGGTCTAATTTTTCACTAAAATGTTGAAACAGAATGATAGTACTAACTGATCATTAGAAATGATGAGGGCGTTTAATAATTTCGTTCAGACAGAATATTTCAGAATAATATACTCACCCCCTTACTAATAAACCTATTATATCAGATGAATATTTACACACCGATTTCTCTCTTTCAGTCCTCAATAATTTGACTTTCGAAAGAAGAAGACAATGCTTTGTGTAACTATACAGACGATATACAACGTTTATTAGTATGGGGGTTTATGTTTAACCAAATTGCAACTACATTATCTACAGCTATACATCTGTACAAAAAAATAAAATTGAAGTGTCTGTTTGTAATGTCAAACAGCTTTTTACTAAATTCATATGAAAGTATATAGGTACGGTAAATACAACAAAAAAACTTTTTATTTTTGTCTGTCTGTTTTTTCCGGCTAAACTCCGAAATGACTGGACCAATTTTGACGGGACTGTTATAAGTTTGACGGGACTGTTATAAGGAGTAACTTAGGCTAATTTTATTTTAGAAAAAGAATTAGGGTTACGCGCAAAAAAATTAAAACCCATGAAATTAATTGTTTTCCTACATGCACACGAACGAAGTTGCGGGAACAGCTAGTCATCAATATAATCACTTTCTACCGATTATTAGAAGCATGAAACATGAGACGTGGTAATTTAGTTAAAATTCTGAATAATTAAAAAGTAGACTAGATCAAGATCTTACCGTCCATTGAGATCGTTCACACAGGTGCTTTCCCCGCTAGACTCATCAGAGTATTCAAACGAAGCGTTATCCACCATTCTTCACTATTTTCAGTTCACACACTTAATAATTTCACATCTTTCACTGTAAATTTGTAACACTAACCAATTATAGAGTGTTCCATACATTAATAAAACATTATTAAGGAAAGTGATGTACAACAAATTATTGAAAATGAAAATAGGTACGACTTGAATTTATCCAATAGATGATAGCAAACATGTTTAATAAAACATGTAGATATGGTTGAAAAATCACGATTGTTGTAAAGCAAAGATTACTGATAGCCACATAAATTCGTAATTACTAATTAATGGTTAAAACGTGGCTATGTATAATCACTATAGGTACTATGACCCAAAGCAAGGTCAGTAAACGTGAACATAAAATTAACTATATGAAAATTTTCGATATAGTTTATGAAAATATTTGGATATTGTCTACGTTATACTTTACACCGAAGAGCATACACAATTTTGGTGAATCGTAAATCAACTGTAAATTCCTTTCCATCAACAGTAAGCCTACTTATTTTAGAACAAGATCGACTAGATTTTGTACTGAATTCTAGACTCGGTTTTCTAGCCAATTATATGAAACTGTTTACCATAGTTACTTCCAAGTATCGAGCACGATACGTAAACTGCAATTGGAGCAACTCAAACACGAAAATATATATTTCTAATCAACCTCACGATTGGCCTCGAGTAAATAAACAGGTATGCGTATATAGGGTGGTAGATAAACAGATTATACAAGTAATTAACACTACGAGCCACTGATAAAAACAAAATTAACGATATTTTTGCAACATTAACGGTATTTTAACACTTGAGACGCTGTAACACCTGCACAGGATTAGTTCGTTCTAATCTACTAACATTACATTATTCACATTTGGTAAGAAATTCATCAACAAGATAATTTGAGACGTTTTGATATAAGAGGCAAAAGAAAGCGACAGTCTCCAAACATATTTGGAATCACATTGAAGATAAGCTGATAAGCAAACGGATGTTGAAAACATCGAATATAATGAAGGTCTTAAGTGTCAAAATTGAATATTAAAAACATATTTTCTAAACTCTCTACATACCGCGATAAAAATAAAGTAGCAACATAGAACGATGACATAAATGATCACGATGCCATGCAGTGTGGGGTCAGTGGAAATTGTTCAGTTGAGCAAAAGAGGACGGTGGAAACCGGTCGAGAAAACATTACAAGTAACGCGACAGATTTACTACATTCAACGTGCATACTATCCGGTTTAAAGACAATATAAACAAAAGTAACAAAACTTGAGCGAATGACATGTGGGATCACGAATTCGCCAGCTCGTGATACTCCTAACATATTTCTATACACAACACTGATATATAAAACCAACCGGGTCAAATCTTAACACACAACACACACACACACACTTTATACTCCTTTTGGTTTCGGTCACACTAAAATAGTTAACACACTATTTTACGAACGTGGAATAAATAATTAAGAATTAAAAACCGCGTACAAGACAACGATGTAGCGGCCTGTCCGCGCTCGCGAGAATAACTGTTGAAAACAGTTATACATAAACGTATCTAGTTATATTATCGATTGTGTATCGAGTACGACTAATTTATCGGCGGCGATAAGATAGAGAGAGTTACGAGGAAACCAAAACATAATAATATCATACACCCGTAGTATATTTTTGTTTTTTTCCAAAAGCCAAAACAAGAGTTTCATAAAAATAATTTCAATCATGATTATGGGAGCACCGTGCATCGTTTCGTGAAGGAAGTTCAAGTCAATTACGCGCTCGAGTCCAACGACCTTGCGAATCGGGACATACAAATATAATAACGAAATATTTCGGCCGACGTGCCCACTTGCTGTGAGACCGAGTATTATTGACATCGAGAAGAGTCGAGAGAAAGGTAACACTAGAATCGTACGATCGGAAGACTGGAATCACCTGAGGCCCCCATTCACTCGGTCCACGGCGCGGCGGTACAGTTCGAATGCTACGCGAGAATACACTGACTGGAAATATAATGTTTGCAAGCAAGTAAAGCGACTATGTTTATAAACAAGCAAGGTACGGACTGTAGACAATGGATTATAAAACCTAAGAATTTCTATTATAAAATGCTCTGATATCGATCGCATACACAAACAAATCATAGAATTATTGTTTTGAGGTATGACTCTATTAACAGCAATTCTAGTTTAATGGCTAAAGTGACACGTGAATAGTAACTTGGCGCTCTTGGACTACATAAACACAGATATATTTCGATTGATTTGACGTTGTAAGAGTGCGTTTTTGAACTAATTTACAAAAATATATATCACTAGCTTCTGCCCGCGACTTCGTCCACATGAAATTTCACCCTCCCCCATTCACCCTTTTAGGGGTAGAATTTCGAAAAACCCTTTCTTAGTGGATACCTATTCTTCACAAATAACACACCCTCCAAATTTCATGTCTCTAGGACCAGCGGTTTAGGCTGTGCGTCAATATATCAGGTAGTCAGGACTTAGAATTTTACTTATATAGATTTATCATTTAAGGTGAATGCGCAGTGGTAGACCGCGAAATTCAAATTTACTTACGTTTTTTGCAATTTGCAGATCAGTGTCAGGTTGTATTTTGATCAAAATTTGATTCGCGACTATAACAGGTACGTATTTACAGAATTATAATCATTAGAATCATTAATACATCTTTCTAAGTTAGATTTCTACCACGACAACAAATCTCTTATGGAAAACTGCTTAGTGGTACAAATCTAACTTAGAAAGATGTATTAATGATTCTAATGATTATAATTCTATAAATACGTACCTGTTATAGTCGCGAATCAAATTTTGATCAAGATACAACCTGACACTGACCTGCAAATTGCAAAAAACGTAAGAAAATTTGAATTTCGCGGTCTACCACTGCGCATTCACCTTAAGAATAAGACTCGATATTTTTTTCTAGTACTTATTGACGTTTAACTGTCGACTTGTTTCTCACTGAGAGGAGGCCTGTGTCCCAGCAGTGGGAACATTATAGGCTGATTATGTTATGTTTCGTTTGGTCCTAACAACCACTTGTTTAGGACGAAACAACTAATCATTACAAAAATCTATTCGATATTACTGAACACAGATAAATAGGAAAATTAATGGGCACTTTCTTTAAAAACACTACAAAGCGAACAGTTTGTGAAACTGCCAATATTGACGACCGGATACCTTGTTGTATGATCGTCGTGCTGAAAATAACGCTAACAAAGTATTAAAAGCCGCCTTCTATCTGCAATGTCCAACACTGCAGAATTTGGAGAACAGTGTCACCGTCTAAAAGAATTGAAAGCTTTGGTACGCAATATCGGAATTCCCAACCACGGCCAATTTTTTAAGTAAATGAGAGTGGCTCAATTCCTCAAGCTTCCGTTGAGTCTATGTTGAGCCAAGAATATCTCTCGATTCGAAAATATTGCACGATTCGTAAATACGGGATAAATAGGGAGTATAAATCCGCAAGATAGTAAAGTACAATCAAATAACTGTTGTGCTATCGCTACAGCAGTTCACGCGAAACGAGGGCAAGCCGGGAACATCAATATTATCTGCGTTGATTGGACAAATGGGCTCAACAAATGTATTGATGTTCACACGTGACAGCGACACGTACTTTGTACAAACAATATTTAATCCTAATCCAGCAAGGTTAATTTTCATTGATTGAGGTACTGCAATTAAACAAAGCTTTGAACGTTTTCTCGAAAATATTTTAAAGGATACAGCTTATAGCTCTTACAGCTAAGGATAACACTGCTCTACAAATTATTCAGATGTTTAAGAATGTCATCGAACCGGAACTCCAGTAGAAATACGAAAGGTTTAGAAACCTGCCAAATTTAATATAATTATACCAAGTTAACAATGTTGTTGGCATTTACTTAAGCAGCGATACGGTGTACTCGGATAAACAACCATGGTGGGTACTATCAAAAGATGAGGAGCTAAAGGAATTGTCAGAATGCCAAAATCAACAAAACCTATTTTAGCAAGACATCATTCTCTTTTAGTGCATCAGAAACTGTCTATTTCGATTCTTTGATGGTAATGGCACACAGAGGAAACTAGACGCAGAAAAAACTTTGCTTCGATATTTAAGATCCAGTATTTGATTCGCCGAATTTGTATCGGTCACAAAGCCAGAGCATTCTGTTTTTTCCCCATAACTTAGCTAAACTTGTTTTTTTTTTTTAAGTTTTTATTTTTAACCCCCGACGCAAAAACGACGGGGTGTTATAAGTTTGACGTGTCTGTGTGTGTGTGTGTGTGTGTGTGTGTGTGTGTGTGTCTGTCTGTGGCATCGTAGCTCCCAAACGGATGAACCGATTTTGATTTTGTTTTTTTTTGTTTGAAAGGTGAATTAGTCGGGAGTGTTCTTAGGTATGTTTGATGAAAATCGGTCCAAGATGGCCGCTGCCACAAAATGGCGGATTACATAATTTTTCACAACTCCCTCAATATGGGTATCAAATGAAAGGGCTTGACTAGTAGAATACTATACAATATTACAAATTTCAAATCCAAGATGGCCGCCACCACAAAACGGCGAATTACATTTTTTTTTTCACAACTCCTTTAATATGGGTATCAAATGAAAGGGCTTGACAAGTAGAATAACGTACAGTATATTGAAAGGGAATGAGGAATATTAACTAACGAAATGAAAACTAAAAACTTGAAAATTATTTTTTAGTCTAATCAATGCCCTAGCTAGATTGATGAGGAAAGTGGAGTGATGACTGGTACCTAGGGCCTAACGAATTATTTTTTATACATTTTTAATACATTATCATTACCTTTATTTTTTCAATAAAACCGTTTAAACAAAAATATAATTAAGCCAAAGTACGAGTATTTGGACTAGTATCATTATCCAGGGAGAAAACAGACGAATACGTTAATATGGAATGAACGCCAACGACCACGAATACCTAACTAGCTTCACTGTGGTAAAAATACGTACAGCTTCAAAGATTTCGGCGAGTCACGTGTCGATCGTATAGCATGTTTACTAGTTATATAATATTATAAACTTTAAAAAGCAAGAAATAAAAGTTAAATTAAAAATTTAAAAAACCCCCGACTCAAACAAAAACCTCTAAAAACTAAAAAAATAATATATACATATTGGCCCTTTAAGTTTAATATAAGTTGCAGGAAATATTTTGATCCAAGCGTCCTCACGTCGGGGGACGGCTAATGAAAACGCCAAACAGATGAGGCTTAAACCCAGCAATAATGAATGCATGCTATGCTATTGTAGAAAACATAGCTGCTGTTAACATCCAATTTTCATTAGCCGTCCCCCGACGTGAGGACGCTTGGATCAAAATATTTCCTGCAACTTATATTAAACTTAAAGGGCCAATATGTATATATTATTTTTTTAGTTTTTAGAGGTTTTTGTTTGAGTCGGGGGTTTTTTAAATTTTTAATTTAATTCACTTTTAAGTTGTACTTACCCCACACAAATTCGTAGAACACTATTTACTATGTAAGAATCAGTGACAGGAAGTTATTATAACATCATCAATATAAACTAAGTGGCAAAAATACGTATTATTGAAGCTAACTCAAAAACTACCCAAGCAAAGTTAATAAAATTTATATAGGACCACCCCTGAGGCATACCCTATCCATTAAAATAAAGAATTTTCGAAATCGATCTACAGTTGCCAGAGATATCGCGTAACATACATTATAGAAAAAGTCATAGGAAAGCAAACGACGCAATTTCGTTTACTTGAATTTTTACCAGTAATTTTGGTATAAAACCAAACTACCGAATCGATTTTGATGAAATTTCTATGGGACCAATCTAAAAGTATACCCTTTCAAATAAAAAATAATAATTTTGCAAATCGGCTAAATAAATAAGTTCTGAAGTAACAAACATAAAAAAAAATCAGCCGAATTGAGAGCCTCCTCCTTTTTTTGAAGTCGGTTAAAAAGTGGCCAAGAGTTGTGGTCAAAAGTTCAATTATTTTGTGTTTTAAACAAACTAAAAGGTTCAGATTTTAAAGAATCCTATAATATAAACACAGTTCCATAAACCTTGTCATACTTTAATGTAAGGGAAATTTTATACTGCGTATCTTATCGTAAAAAATATAGCGAAGGACGTGTTAAACACTCATGTCCTGTGATAATTAAACAGACTACCGTTTAATTAAGTAAAGGTTGTATCTACCCAAAGGGAAGTAATTAATTAGCTTGCAATTACCAATTTGTCAGTTTGTTTAAGCCTATCATTTTAAACAATTAAATCATTCTATGGACAATTTGTCGTGTCCCGGCAAATTCCATTCGGGTAGCTAGAACATACTGCAGAATACTGTCACCAATATTGATGATATATTACTTATACTTATACTGTTGTTTTTATACTAGTTACAAGTTTTTAGATGAATTATTTGCTTGTCAAGCATTTACATTTTTGCAACGTTTGTCTGTAGTCGTTAGTCATGATCATACTCTTAGTCGTTTATGAAAAGGCCTAATTCTTTTCTCAGACTACAAATTAGATATGGGCAGTATTTTTCGACAGTAATTTATGGACCGCTAAGTAAGCGAAGATTAGTTAATACGTTATGGGGTTATCTGTAGATTTCCTCGTTAGTTATTTTTGTTTGACGTCAGCGAACTCTACACATGTATGAATATTTATAAAGACACACTTTGTGATAAGAAAAATACACGCTTATGGAATAGTTATTTAAAGTGTTATAACATCAGGGGAACCGGTGGCCTAATATACATATTAGGCCACCTTCTAGCATGCATAACATAATCAGCCTATAATGTACTCAGGCAGGGACACAGGCCTCCTCTCTGTGAGAGGGACTGGGCTATAATCTACAAAGCGGGACCAGTGCGGATTGGTAAATGTGACATTTCTTCGAATTTTTGGTTCTAGGACATGCCGGTTTCCTCGCGATGTTTTCCTTCGCCGTTTTGAGAGCAGTGGTGATGAAATTATTTACACAAAGTAAAGCGGCTGCCTGTGTTAGTATATAAAATTCCATGCTAGAAGACATTGGACATTTTGTATTCCAGAAAATCAAAATAACGCCTCACGCAGCGTGGGAAGGACAGAGGATTATAATTTAATTCCGTTTTATGCAAGATTTTTCATGATTCATGTTAACATATTTGCGTAAGCTTATTTGACAAGAAATATCACAGGCAGTCTCGCAGTGTATCTCATAGATTATTTTCGTAATAATGTCAAAGATTTCATTAATTATAATATTCGAGGGACACATTCATGATCGACTAATTTCAAACGCGATCGGAGCTCTAGACTAGAACTAGCTTATCACACAGCTAGCGCGTGACTAAGAGCTCTATTCGAGTTCGAAAACCTGAAATCAGTACTTACGTGAGTCATAAACTCATAATTGTAGTAAAATAGTGAATAATTCATGAATCCTAGAGATTACATGTATCTTTAAAATTGGGGTGTATCGTTGACCGCTGAAAGATAACACATGGCCAGGTAGGGGTTCATTCAGAGATGAGGGCTGCTAGAGGTGTACCCAAATAAATAGGAAACAGGACAAGGACAGGATGATAATGACTTTATTCAATGAATGGAACAGCTGATTTTTCGGCACCTTTTAGGGTTTCTAAAAGGTGCGTCAAATCTAAAAGATTGCGGATATATTTGAAATAGGGATGTATCCCTGAATTAGTTGAAATACTATAAATGGTCAGAGGGCAAGTGGGTTAATAGTTAATGCTGAAATGAAGGCTGATAGAGTTGTATAGAACAAGAACGAATTGACGTTGAGAGAAAATAATTCGTGACAAAAAGAAATCTAAGTGTGTATCATTGTATCGTTGGTCGTTGCATGTGAACCCAATCTCTAGTGACCGCTAATATTTAGTGGTCCTTCACGACACCCACACAAATTGCTTATCAGTGGTCTATTCACTCAAGCCGATGATGGCGTTAGGGCTAAGGAAGGAACATGGGTGGGTTTTAGTCAGTAAGAGTCTGACACTCCCTTGCGCTCCACCCAGAGCGGGAGGAGACATTAGATGATTTCCCATCAAAAAAAAAAAAAAGCCGATGATGGCAACGTATTTTAATAATATGGAAGCAAAACTAGATTTCAGTGTTTCATTTTGCCTTAAAATTATCATCAAATAATTATGCATGTCTGTATGACAGAACGTAGGAGGTACGTAATACTGATACGATATTCTAAATAAAATATTTTTTCAGTGGTTTTCAGCAGTAGGTATACTCTACGAGTTCCTAGACGGAACAGGTACCACGCAAAGGCTTTACATTTTCAACGTTTACCGTGAATTTTATCATGGAACAGCTGTCGAGTTTAATTTTAGTTAGTTTTTTGGCTTGCCATATACTGTCATTCTTCCTATATACAAAATTAAGGCCAATAGTTACCTAAATCCATCAGTAACATACGAGATTACCCTCCAGGCAGACGGATCATCTGCATTATGAGCAGGCGTGATCTCCACAATCATGACGAAATACACAAAGACAGCACCCACACAAGAATTCCTTAACCCATTATAACTTGGGATCAAAGGACCAAATATCCAAACAACGTGTTACTATGCAAAACAATAAAATTTCGTAAATGCCTGTATCTAACAACACACGCTTAGTTGAATTGATGTCGTAAACAAGACTGATTAACAGAACGATCGTAATCATTTCTATAATCGCAGGAGATAATGCGCGATTGATAAATGACTAATTCGTTACCGGCAATGACGCGTTCTGGATTATATTGATTTTTGAAGAATGATTCATCGGTAAAATTGGTAGACATAGTTAAATTCAATTGGTACTGGGAATCAGAAGCCAGTCTAGGCAAGACTTATTGTAAACGGATTGAAGGACCAAATTATTCTATCGCCAAAATTTTTTATCATCAGCCAAAAATATATGGTTGGAACTAGTCGCGAGCTCGAACTCACTGGTTGTCACGGCCAAAAAGCACGCTGTCTCACCTGGTTTTGTGTCCGACAGAGATAGTATCAGTGATGAACAGTTAGACTTAGGTAGACGCTAGTCTACACGCACAACGTCTAGTTCTCACGCACAGAAACACCGTTCCGAACTGAAAGGCGCGTTAAAAAATTAGAATAGTGCTTTGGAAAATCGAGTTTTATGAAAAAAACCACTGCATAAATCAATTACAAATAAAGTTTATTGAACTCTTCGATAACTGAGCTTTGTTTTGAAGATTTTACAGTTCTTTTATTACTTATTTACACCCAAAGTTAAGTTACGTTAAAAATAGGAAGAAAAACGAATCTTTGTTGGCTCATAACTTTTTAATGGTTTTTTATTATACTATTCTGTTTCCGTACAGACACAATTAATAATAATACAAAACGATATCATGATTAACTTTGGATGCACAATGTCAAACAGTGGAGTAATACTCTCCCAAAATTTGTATGGAAAAAATATCGACTAGTGGCACCTTAAGAAGGACATCCTCCGTTTTACAACACTCCGCTTATCTCAAAATGTTACAAAATAACCGCATGTTAATGCTGCGCACACAAGTGTTGCAATCACTGGCATTTTAAAACCACTTCCGCGATTTCAAAGACAGTTACACACTGTACCACACTACCTTCTCCGCAAGAGCAGTCGTGGATAAAAGCCATACATTTTTAATCGTTCCTAGGAACAGGTGTTCTAGTTTGCTACGGTAAAAGTAACCTTAATAGCCTATATTTGAACTTTTTTGAGTTAGTTTCATGTGAAACTCCTATTAAAGTGTTAAACATTTTTCAAGGCAATCAGATGCAATACGAAACTCCGTCGTATTGTTCTAAAATCTAAATACTTAGTAGTTGTTTAGGCTAGTGGGTAAGAGGGTTATTGACCAAGGGGTCAGCTTGTCAGCACTGGCGAAACAGCTGCCCATTGCCGAATTTATGCTATGATGATGATGCTAGATTTCTTCTTCAAAACCTCGTCGATTGTTGGACAAGTCAAGCGTGCGCGACTGATTTACGGGGTAGACGGATGTCTATAAATTACTGAAGAGAATAGTAGGGTCACTTCAATAATACTTGCGAGTCTACTCTTGTAATGTTATAATTCAACATAAAATACAATAAAAGGATTAAGGATAGACGCGGGCGACTGCGTGTACGCACGCGCTCCTGATATAGTGACCCTGAGCAGACTGTCGGCGGTTGGCTCGCGGCGAAGCGACGCGGCCGCTCGGGCCCCCGTCCCCCGCGTCCCGCGGGCTGCACAGTGGGCTCGCCGCAGTGACACGCACAGTGTGCGTTAACAGCCTCCCACACCTTGATAGCTCAGCTATCAATCTTAATTTGTTTTCATGCAGTCATCTTCATTAGGTATAATACAGAACTTATGGACTGCTCTCTTGATAGTACCTCTCGACGTGTAGACATCAGCGACTCTGCTGACACCATCTCGTCCCGGGTATAGTGTTGTTATGCGGCCTAGACGCCAGCATAATGGAGGTAGGTGATCTTCCTTCAGTATAATCAAATCGCCTACTTTTGGTTCATGTTGTGGTCTCCTCCACTTAGTTCTTTGTTGCAGTTCGGCTAGGTACTCTCGACGCCACCTCTCCCAAAATTGCTGCCGCAGTTGCTCTATCCTCTCGTATCTGTTGGGTCTCGTTTTATTAATGCTTAGAGACGGCACTGACATGAGTGGCCGCCCAATGAGGAAGTGCCCTGGAGTAAGGGGTAGGATATCTGATGGGTCTGATGAGAGAGGAGATAAGGGTCGTGAATTTAGGATAGCCTCTATTTGTGTAAACAACGTCGAAAGTTCCTCAAACGTTAACGCAGCGTTGCCTGCTATTCTTTTTAGGTGGTGTTTCGACGACTTTACCCCAGCTTCCCAAATACCCCCAAAATGAGGTGAATATGCAGGGCTGAATTTGAACCTAATGCCTTCAGTGCTGCCATACTCTGTCACAGCTTCGCGACTAGATTTGAGGACTCGACCCAGTTCATTGTTTGCCCCTACAAATGTTTTGCCATTGTCTGAATAAATTTCAAAAGGTTTACCTCTTCTTGCTACAAATCGTCGTAGGCACATTAGGAACGCTTCAGTAGTGAGATCACTTACAAGCTCTAAGTGGACGGCTTTAGTAGTAAGGCAAACAAATAAACAAAGGTAACATTTTGTTACACGATTACCTCTGCCTTTCTTACTCGATATCATGAATGGACCAGCAAAATCTGTTCCACATGTATGAAAGGGAAAACTGGGATTTGTTCTAACATTTGGAAGGTTACCCATTATAGGCTGTACTGTTTTACCTCTAAAACGTATACACACAATACAGTTTCTTAATATGCTACGAGCCAAGTTCCTGCCACCTACTGGCCAATATTCCTCCCTAATGGAGGATAAAAGCAATTGTGGTCCAGCATGGAATAAACGTATATGCTCATATCTCATTAGTAATTTAGTAAAATTATGTTTAGAATCAAGTAATATTGGGTGTCTTTTTCCATAATTATAATTTGTATTTTGTATACGACCACCCACCCTGAGTATACCATCTGAATCTATGAATGGGTTCAGTGGCAGTATTTTAGATTTATGATGGAGCTCTTTGTTCCCTTTGATTGTATCTATTTCAATATAAAATGATTGCGCTTGGCAAAATTTAATTAATGTTTTTAATGAATTACTAATCTCATCAGTGCTAAGACAACCTGTTAACACTTTATTAGTTTTATCTTTACTATACTTGCAAATAAAATTGTTAGTAAATCTATGTACATAAGCTATAATTCTTTTGAGTTTATTAAAACTTGAATATCTAGAAAAGTCTAAGAAATTAGCTTCTAGTCTAATTTGTAGAACCTTTAGTTCTGGTAGTTCTATATTTGGAACACTTAGTTGTGGCCATTCGCTTGGTTCCTTTCTAAGGAAAGAAGGTCCCTCCCACCACAAGGATGAGGACTGTAACTGGTGCGGGGTTACACCTCTTGAAGCCAAGTCAGCCGGATTACATTCTGTAGGCACATGTCGCCATGAATAGTCAGATGTAATTTCATTTATTTCGTTTACCCTATTCCGAACAAACGGTTTTAGTTGTTTATATTGAATATTAAGCCAACCGAGTACTACTGTTGAATCGGTCCAAATAGTTTTACTAGTAATGTTACAACGGAGTGACTGTAGGACCTTTGCACACAGTCTGGCTCCGAGCAAAGCACCACACAATTCCAAACGTGGTATAGTAGTTGGTTTTATGGGAGCTACACGGGCCTTGGCACATAGTAGCTTAACTGTAACTTTATTATTAACATCAGTTGTGCGCAAATATACACAGGCACTATATGCATTTTGTGAAGCATCAACATAACAGTGTAGCTCTATTGATATAGGCATATCACAAATAACATTCCTGTCTAATTGTATACTAGATAGGCATGATAGGTTTTTTATAAACGTCATCCAAGAATTTTTTATATCATTAGGTACTGGATCATCCCAGTCTATCTTAGCACTCCATAAACGTTGTAAAATTATTTTTGCAGTAATAATGCAAGCACATAGAATTCCTAAAGGATCAAAAATTTTGCAAGTCATTGAGATTATTGTTCTCTTAGTTATTTTTGAACTAGATTCTATATCTATCGGAAATTGAAATGTGTCCATTTTAGGGGACCAATTTAGACCTAGAACACATGACTGCTTTGTAAGCTCTAATGTATCATTTAACATAGGTTCGTCTGCAAATATTTGAGGACAATTTGTGCGTATTTTGCGTAACGGAAAATGTGCTGAGCCTAATATTTGTGTCACAGTCTTATGAATATGCATCAGCTCTTCTTTAGTAGATGCTCCAGTGCTTAAATCATCATAATAAAAATCATTTTTAATTATATTAGCAATATGTTGATCTGTACATTCCTCTGCTAGCTGAAGAAGACATCTAGTGCTTAGAAACGGCGCTGACGCTGTACCATAGGTCACAGTGTTTAATTGCAGGACCTTGAGGGGCAGAGATGCATCTTCCCTCCACAAAATTAACTGTAAATGACGTTGTGATTCCACAATAGAAATCTGTCTGAACATTTTCTCAATGTCACCCGTTAGTACAAATTTATGAGTGCGAAAACGTAACATAATATTAAATAAATCATTTTGTACAACTGGGCCTATCATCTGGATATCATTTAGTGATTTTCCAGAGGATGTTTTCAATGATGCATCAAAAACAACTCTAAGTTTTGTTGTTTCACTTTTTTCTCTTAGTACTGCATGGTGAGGCAAGTAATTACCAAACCTTGGACGCTCTATTTCTTCCAAATGACCCAGATCTGAATATTCTTTAATAAAATCACAATACTGTTTTTTAATATTTGGATTCTTATCAAACTTACTTTCTAAACAAAAAAAACGCCTTTTGGCTATATTATAAGAGTCACCTAGTGCCTTTTCTGGTGAATCCTTGAGTGGCATTTTAACATTAAATCTACCACTTTGCAAACGACTCGTATTTTCTATAAAACTCTTCTCACAAGCTTGTTCTTCAAGGGTGTAAGATATTTTGTTTGAAGGCAATTCTTCAACCTCCCAAAATCTTTGTAATGATTCTTGAATATCATCCTGTACAATCTTACAATGTAATACATTAATACTAGAGTAAGCATTTTTAGCATGATTTAACTTAGAGTGTCCATTCCTTATAGGGCCTGACACTAGCCAACCTAATTTTGAATCTTGTAATACAGGTTGGTGTTTACCTAATCTTATTTGTTGGGTACCTACAATGTCCCAAAAAACGTCTGCCCCCAACAGGATATCTATGTCAGAGGGACAATGGAATCCAGGGTCTGCAAGATCCAAATCAGCAGGCAATCCTAGGCTTAAAACATTAACATTTAGTGTTGGTAATGTACTAGTAATTTTAGGCACTACTAAACACATAACTTGTAAATTAAATGAATTGTCAAAACGTGAGTACAATTTTAAACTACAACGCTCCTTAATGTCACATTGTACATTATTGATGCCAGAAATTCTTATTGGTTCTGTACAATGAGTTGGTATTCCTATCTTTGCTTTAAGTTTTTCAGTAACAAAGGAAGATTGACTTCCAGTATCCAAGAGAGCTCGTGCATGGTATGTAGAATTATTTACAGGATTAACAATTTGAACAACTGCTGTACACAATAGGACCTGTTCCGCAGAGATAGCAGACAATGTTACAGGTGATGTACTTGGAGGTAAGTCGTTATTATTTGTATTTAAATTGGAAGAAACATTACTACATCCTGCTGTTGTATCTTTATGCACTAAGCTATTATGTTTCCCATTGCAAAGCTTACAAGAACCTTTAAGAAAGCATTTTTTGGCAGTATGTCCACTACGCAGACAGTTAAGACATAACTTTAGCTTTAAAACTGTCTCTAACCTAACTTCAGGTGACATATCATTAAACTTGGTACACATATACAAGGGATGATTGTCCTTACAAACAACACATGAATTTTTGGAAGAGTTGCTACTCGTAGCACTCACAAAAGCCTTAGCAGATTGCTTTGGCTCCTTGGAACCACCATGTGACTTACTATGATCATTTTGACTTTGTGTGGTTTCTAGAACATCTGCTCTGTTACGCAAGAAATCAGTAAATTGATCTAATGTAGGCAATTCTGGTAATACATTCTTATATTCTTCCCATTTTCTACTAGTAGTGACATCAAGCTTTATTGACACCATATATATAATTAAAGCATCCCATTTATCTGTAGGCTGCCCTAAAGTATTCAACGCTCTTAGATTTTTTGAAACTAAATCAATAACATATCTTAAAGCCTTATGAGATTCTCTTGTGAGTGATTCAATACTGAAAAGTGCTTTCAAATGATTATTCATAAGTAGATTTTTATTATTATATCGTTGGCATATTAAATCCCACGCTACTTTGTAATTGTTTGATGTAAACTCTATAGACTTTATTACTACTAAGGCTCCTCCTTCTAAAGATGACCTTAGATAGTGAAACTTGTTCATATTTGGGATTGCATCGTTAGAATTTATTAAGGAATCAAAAGTATCCCGATACTCTAACCATTTTGTGTAGTTGCCATCAAATGAAGGCAATTTAATAGTAGGCAACTTCACTGAATTAAACTTATTATGAGTACAATGACTATTATTATTTGAACCACAGTCCGAGCCATGAGACCTTTGTTGATCAGTTTTAGACACATTGGCCGATTCATTTAACTCTTGAGCCAATGATATACATGAAAAGAACTGATCCTCAATTAACTCTCTTTCTCTTAATTGCTCATCCAAATCTAGACAATTCAATTCAATATTATTTTGTAACATATCAAACATACTCAGTAAAGCTTGAAATTTATCTATTTTCATTGCAATTTCTTTGGCTTGCAAGCTACTGAGTGGACTACACTTTGACATTTGTTGTAAATAGTCTTTAAATTTAGTTAGTTGGCCTTTCATAGCGCTACGTTTTCTTAGCAGACCTTTAAATTCTTGTTGTTCAATTTCACTCATTTCTACTTTATTTATCTCACTATCCATCATATTATATTTATTTGTAAGTAGTTTAATCTATATTCTAACCTCTAGTTATATAGGCAACAATGAATTGGGTACAATAGTCACTTGTATAATTAACTCAAGATCGCTAACTTACGGTACTGAAGCTGTGACAGCACGAAGTATGCAGCACTCACCACACCAGGCGCCTGCACTGCAACGCGTAGACAGGCAGGTAGCTAGCAGATCAATTAGCGAAGCTCGGGTTCATGCCATGCACACTCACCGCACCTGGAATAGTCGGCAAGCTTTGGTGAAATAACCGTTACTTTTAGGTTGCACTATTTATAAATCTAGAATTTACTTAGGTTACCTAGGTATGGTAATAGGCGTAAACTCCAAGTTAGATATTAATACAGAACTCAATCGTCTGCAACATAGGCTTAAAACGTACACGTGCTTTATTAGGGCGTACTATAGTTTAGGTACTAAGTGCAATAGTTAGGGTTTAGTGCTTAGATTGAAGCTTTAGGGAAACTTTTAGGCCCTTATATAAGCTATTTAGACATCCACCAAACAAATAGGCAGGCGCGCAACAGGCGCCAATCGCACACACAAGCACAAAAAATGGACTCGCCCACCACGTGCGGCAAGAAAATTAGGTATCGTATTTCGATTATTTTAGGCAAGCTGATCGAAACGTTCGAGCGAAACCAACTAGCCTATTCACACAAATAGAAACAAGTGGATAGGCATCGTGGAATAGGTAGGAATACAGGAAACGGGCTTACTTCCCTCGGGCTAGACCTCTGGTGCACGTGCAGGCGATGATATTGTTGCCAGCTTGCGTAGTCCGAAGGCCCCGTGGGTGACTGAAGAACAGCATACGCGCCAATCTTCTCCTTGATACCCGTCGTTTCCGGTGATCCTGTCTCCACGTGTTTTCTCGAATGTTCTCGCCACGCAGCTTCGGTCGTTAATTGTATTGATTTGTAGGTTCGACGAATATTATCTTAGACGGTCGCCACTTGAAGAGAATAGTAGGGTCACTTCAATAATACTTGCGAGTCTACTCTTGTAATGTTATAATTCAACATAAAATACAATAAGGATTAAGGATAGACGCGGGCGACTGCGTGTACGCACGCGCTCCTGATATAGTGACCCTGAGCAGACTGTCGGCGGTTGGCTCGCGGCGAAGCGACGCGGCCGCTCGGGCCCCCGTCCCCCGCGTCCCGCGGGCTGCACAGTGGGCTCGCCGCAGTGACACGCACAGTGTGCGTTAACAATTACCAAACTTTTTAAACACCACGTTTAGTAGTAAACTCTAACAGGCTTCGAAGAGTAGTCTAGTGTTAGGATTAAAGGCCCTAACTCACCAACTCCATGACAGCAGCCAGGTAAGTTACCTTCTACCCACCATTGATCGTGCCAGGGCTGCATTAGTGTTTCAGTGAGATGGAAAAGAAAAAATGAGGCTACTTACTTCTCATGCTTAGTGGAGCGAGGGGGATGAGGTTCGAGCTGCAGCGGGGTGGCGGGGGCGGAGCGCGGGGCCCCGCACCCGCCACCCGCCGCGCCAGCCGCGAAATTGCCGGTTGACCTGGAACAAGCAAACATACAGTCAGTCAGGCTTGAAGAATGGACACGTTGCATGTGGTATTTGGAACAGGAGCCATTATTAGCTATGTTTCTGCAATATTTTCTCTTATACCGCAATTTCTTATTACCGGAAAAACTTTGTAGCCGACTACCAGTTCCTGAAAACAAGTTTCCCTAGACAGCGGATTCGTCGGTACGTTTGACATGCAAGAAGTTCTAGCTAGTGTAACTAAGTATAATTATTTAACTAGAAGATAAAAAACAACGCTAATCTTTGGATACTTTAGCTGAAGCCGAAGAGCATCTTATCTAGTCAGCTACTCAACATCGTAAATTAAAATCCACTTGTAGTAGTAGCACATATAGATAAGAATAGTGCAAATGTAATCGCCGAGCTATCATATTCAGCATAGTTAACTACTCTCATTGTTCGTTGACGCAGTCAATTTAAATATTTATATTTAATTTCTAGGAACACAGCGTGTGGTGTTGTCAGAGCTATGATTAGTGTTGTCATGTCCATGAGTAATCTGTAATTCTGTACCTATAGCATTGTGTGATGTTTACATACAAACAGTACCTATTATAGTGGTAGGTGCGTAAAGTAGGGATAACATTTGCCAAGTGACAAATTTTATTTATTCTTCTCTCCGGAAATTTGTAAGTCAGACTAAGGGTGCGTCCACATCTGGCGAATATGCCGCGAATGTGCAGCTCGCGAGCCGTTTGCGAGCTGCGCGCGTGCAGTCACGGCAATGGTTTGGCGCGCCTCTTTAGCACAACTCATGCAAGGCTCGTGTAAAGGCGTGCGCGCGGCGCGCGATCTGCGCGCACTCAATTCTCGCACTTACAGTTCCGTTTATTGGCTCAGTACTTTCGAAGATGTCGCAGTTCGCGTACCGGGCTTAGGTCCCGCGCGAACAGCGCGCGAACGACGCAGGAGCGGCGCACGAACAAAAATGCACGCGCGCAGCTCGCGGGCAGCTCGCAAACGGCTCGCGAGCTGCACATTCGCCAGATGTGGACGGGCAAAGAAAGAATAGAAAAATGAAATAGCAAATAAATACTCCTGTGACAAGAAACATATCCTCTATACTGATAATACAGTACTATTTCCTAAACTTGAGTCCTTAGGTACCCGCGGACAAAGGCGGTCGACCGCTTTTCACCCTTATGCCCTTGGTAATAAGGTTGAAATGTGGTCCACCGCCCGTGTCCGCGATGGTACATAAACGCCAGGTACAAGATCATATAAAAAAGAATACGGACCAAGATTTACTGTTCGCTACTAAGATTAGAATCAGAATTTCGGTAAGAGCATAAAAGTAAGTCATTCGGAAATGCATCGCGCACAATCTGCAAGCAAAATATCAGCCTCCAGGAATTGGGACATCTGATAGCAGTATACCTACCAGCCGCACCCAAAAGAAACCATATAGAAACTAACCAAAACATATGGACTGAATAATATATATTTAAGAAATTAACACTTGTAATCAATAGTAGATTAAGAATCGGCATTAAACAACAACACAACAGCTGGCAGTACACGTAAACAGTAAAAGTAGCAGATATATTGAAAGAAATAATGTCGAACTCAACATAATTGATTACAAAAACTAATTCAACACAAATACAGAACACAAAATAGAACTTTGATACCAGATTAATGATCGACCTTTGAATTTGGACAATGGGTTAAAAAAAACCGGCCAAGTGCGAGTCGGACCCGCACACGAAGGGTTCCGTACCACCGTACAATATTTAACACTACATATAAAAAAATCACGTTTGTTGTATGGGAGCCCCCCTTAATTTATTTTAATTTAATTATTTATTTTTAAAGTGAATATACAAATAAGTACCTACGTATTCTGTAAATATTTCAAGCGTCTACCTGTTGCAGTTATTAATATCGAGCAAATAACGGCAAAAAAATCACGTTTGTTGTATGGGAGCCCCCTTACAATATTTATTGTATTCTGTTTTTAGTGTTTGTTGTTATAGCGGCAACAGAAATACATCATCTGTAAAAATTTAAACTGTCTAGCTATCACGGTTCATGAGATACAGCCTGGTGACAGACAGACAGACGGACAGTGGAGTCTTAGTAATAGGGTCCCGTTTTTACCCTTTGGGTACGGAACCCTAAAAAACTGACGATAAACCTACTTAAAGGTATAGTAAAAGTTATTTGTGTAAACATTCATCATATTATTAAAGGTAAAGTTAAATAAACGACCCTTATACCTACCTTTTATACTTATAACTCCTACGTCTTAATGTAGTTGTCTGAGTAGCCACAATATAAGAGGGATGAGGTCGTACCTTTCTGGTAACCTTTTTTCTGACCATGATTAAGACAGGCAACTTGAACAAAACACCACAGTAACTTGACAATACAAACTCTATCGGCTAAACTTCAAAAGAACCACATCTTATGAACCTATTGCCATTTGAGAACAATGAAATCGAATCTAAACATTATTATCATTGGAACAATCACTAATAATACAAAGTCCGTTGCTCTTCTTATATAAAAATATTTCTATTTTATTTTTCACTTTAAAAACAACTAACTATAAAGCCAATATGATTTCGTATCGTAAAACCCAGGCTCTAACCTACACACAACCGACTGTGCAATAAAGTACAATAGAACTACGAATACATGTACATTTGTACAAATAAATGACTTTGAACGTAAGCACCAAGTATATTTTGTGGACAATAAAATTTCTTACAGCAAAAAACATGTATCCGCTTATTATATTACAAACATAGGTACATTTTTGTTATATAATGACCAGAACAGCGGGTCTGCAATTACAGTAAATTATTGTAAAAAAACAACATTTACAAACGCAATAGTCATCACTTTAGATGAGACATTCGGATTAATTTACATAATTACATTGTAACCAATACCGGAGACTCAAAATGCAAGGACACGAAAAACATAATCGCAATTATGAAAATAGGAATTTCTGCTACACAAGTATAACAGTCACAACTATTACTGTGGTACCTAACTTAGTACCGATATTCGCATCTAAATACGATTGGAGAAAGGGTATAAGTAAATGAAGAAATCAATATAAATGAAGTTCACAGAAATAAGATCAGAGATGATGCCCATATAAACATTTTACAAGCAACAATTTCCATTGCTAATGCTTGCCTTGACCCCATTAAGTTGATTGCCTGGGAGTGCCTGAAGGGACTAGACGCGCAAACAAGATGTTCTCTTGTAACCAAGGACAACATTCTTTATTGCGTTGTACCATTCAAGGACAGTAAGGAAATACGCGCTATCTCCGGATTAACTTGTCCAATAAATTATGCTAAGCCACTATACTTAATTTGCAGTCGTATCCTCGCAATTCTGGAAAGTACATAATTCGCTAAATAGTTATGTGGCAAAATATTTCTTCTCACATTCGGCGGAACTGGCAATTTTGGCATTGGGGATTTTACGTCGATAAATTGCTACCGTACACTCAAAACTTCAGAGGAAAAAACACTTCTGAGGAAATAAATCAAGGAGGAAAAGAGGAAAGATCATTGCTCCTTACCTTGGAGAGACCTCCATCGAGACAGACGATCGATTACCAGATAAAATGTTTAGTAACAAATACTTTCACACTGATATGTGGAAATGTTTTTTCTCGCCGTAAGTCTTGGAAGGGATATGTTGAAAAACTATTTCCTTACTTTAATTGCCATCTGCACATCTATCGATGAAAGAAAGTTACCAAGTGTAGAAATAGATTTCTAGAGGATAAGGGCTCAACTAGCTACAGGAAAAGCAATAAAGAAACGAGCAAGCTAGCCGAACGAAAATAAACTGAGCAGAAGGCGCCCGACAGTCTGCCGATATAATACCACGTGCTCTATTAGAAACACAAGTAGATGCTGCTCATACGTACAAAAAACTCTAGCACTAACATCTTATACCTATCTATTCCAAAATCTCATTCCACTTTATCATAATAACGTTAACAATCCTTGGAAAACCAAAACAATTTAGAAAACAATTCCAGCAACTGCTTATTTTCAATGCTTAGATAATAAAAGCAAGTACGCTATGAATACTATCTAATGTTTCATAGAAACTGAATAAGAAATTAGTTTCAATCATTTTAGGGCAAAGTGCCAATGGTGTCTCAATATTCGTGGTATCTTGATGAATGCTGAAACCAATTTGATATAACATTTGATAATGAAACAGCAAAATGTTATTTGATCTTGAAACAACAAAATGAAGCTGTTTTAAATTTTCGTAGACATAGGCACACTCAAATACGTGTGCGAATGCGGGCGTTGGCCGCCATTCCATTTGATAACTGAATAAATAAAAGAAAGCAACTAGCAAAAAAGTCCTTTGACATTCAACGAGTCTAGAAGGAGAAATAAAAGACCATAGTAATTAATGACATATACCTTTTACAGTCTCTATGGCTGCCTCAAATAATGACATGTTGATTATTTTTATATAGTCCCACCCAATGTAGTTGGGGATAGGCTAGGCAAATGATGATTAGCATGTTGATGTACTGCGATTATATTAAAGGACAAAATATGGACAAGTCAATTCAACAACTATGTATCAAATCAATAAAACGTTCCAAGAAATATCGATAAGTTCTTAGCCTTCAAAGTTGTGATGCAGTTGTATGTGAAGTTACCATGTGAAGAAACACACATGCTATGGTTCTAAGTCTTAACAATTATACATATTATAACGAGCAAAAGCAAATGTTGTATACTCACTCTGAAAACGTCTTCCATAGCAAGCTCTTCGCCAACTGACTTGACTTCTTTCAAAATTCAAATAAATACTAGCAGAAAATTCGTTCAGCATGTTACCACTAATTTTAGTTTATTTAAAACTTACAATCATAACACGACGTGGTATTTGAAGAAAAGATCTCATGTTCTCAGAAACTTGAGGTTCTGTTTATAAACTATGGAAGAGCTAGCTCGACCATCGTGATCACTTCATTGGCAGCAAGCAACTGAATCGATCATGAAGTTTATTGGAATTGCTGTAGTGGTATTTTTTAAAATTAATGGTATCGAAAGTGTAAGTTTAAAAGAATATTTGTGACTAGCATCTGCCCGCGCCTTCGTCCGCGTGAAATGTCACCCTCTTAGGGGTGGAATTTCGAAAAACCCCTTCTTAGTGGATACCTACTCTTCACAAAGAACACACCCTCCAAATTTTATATCTCCAGGACCAGTGGTTTAGGCTGTGCGTCGATATATCAGTCAGTCAGGACTTTGAATTTTATACATTAGATGTGTCTTTTTTGTATTCTAAACTGAGACTGTTTTAGTGATTTTGTGATTTTAGAGAATGCTGCCGAATGAATGTATGACCCATCGTCCGACGTCGTCGGTCGTTGATGGTCTCTGGTCAGTTGAAAGCGATGAGTCCGCGAATAAAAAAGTCATCGGTTTGCGAGCACCATACGATGACCGGGAATCTGAGGAGTATGACTATGATAAAAAACATGGTACTGAAATAACCAAAAAGGTAGGTATAGAAAAATCCGAGATTTTAAGTCAAGAATAGTGTTCTTTGTTTACTGATTATTCACTCACTTACAGTTTTCAACAAAGGAGAGGTCAAAAGTGGCACAATATTCCGAATATTTTTAAACGCTAATGTGATGTACCTTATTAAAAAGCTTATTTATTAAGCTACTCGATTAAAGTTAAATATGATTTTTTCAGGCTTTCCGTTTCTATTAAATACTTTGAGATTTTATTATAATTTTAGCTGCAGCTCCATGAAATTGAGACAAAATATATTGATTATCATTACAATGCAATATCAAAACGTGTCGAAAAAAGGTCAAATCTGTAAATGTCAGAATGACGTTGAAATAAAAAAAACACCATAACCTCTGGTAAAAGTCCGCGAGGCGGAGTGGTTTTATATGTTGTAAAACACATCAACAAATGTATTAATGTACTTAATTATAACGTACAAGTATGTAAATAACCATTTATTTCTATGATAATTGACAATGAGAAATGACAATGACAATGTCAGTTAGCAGTCACTGCTGACATTGTCATTGTCACGTCATTTGCCACAGGGGGCTGCCAACCCTAAAATATATACAATGTTTGTAGTTAGTGATGCAAGCATTTTATTTTTCAACACTTGTTTAAAAAAAAACGGGCGGCTGTAAAAAAAATTAAATGCCTAAAGACATCAAAATAATTACCCTCGTTCAGCCTATATAGCTCTGAAGGCTGTTGAATTTTCAATTATTTTAGTACCAAGCCCCATACATTTATTGAACGTCTCCTTTACAGCCATGTGCCGTCATAGTATTGTCCAACATACAAAACCCGAACATGCAGTCTCTGTTACGCAAATACAGATATGACGCAAACGGTTAGAGCATTTAGCATATTTTGATGAATTAATGAGCGTATCTTAGTTTTACCGTTTTTGTTCGGTTTCCGCTAATTTCTCTTTATTTATAGGTGTGTTGATTCCGAGCAGTGTGAAATACTTCGTGAAGTTGCCTCAAGGTCAATCGTCGCCTGTCCTCGTGCCTTTGAACGACCAGGCCTTTTCAGCTTCAGGCGGATTTGTAAGGTATGTCAATCCATTTTAACCTGACGTGAACCATCACCACATTACTTCCCTTTTCCGGACATTTAGCTCTGACCATTTTGCCTTTCACTTACTAACATTAACGACCTGAAGTAAAAAATTGTGATAATTACAGGTACTACAAAGAAGTTCCTCCAATTCCTCATTCCTGGTAATATAATTATTGTAATCGATTGCAACGAAATAAATAATGCAAGTTTATTTTGTTATTTTTCTCAATCAACTTAATCCCCATTCCGGGTAATGATATAATTAATGAATACCATATTTAACACATTTTAATCGATTGTAACCAAATAAATAATTTGCAATGCTATGCGTTTGATTTTGCCATATC
Source organism: Hydraecia micacea (assembly GCA_914767645.1). Taxonomy (NCBI): domain Eukaryota; kingdom Metazoa; phylum Arthropoda; class Insecta; order Lepidoptera; family Noctuidae; genus Hydraecia; species Hydraecia micacea. The sequence goes on along the minus strand of OU611788.1, from coordinate 10,759,694 downwards.
ATGTTAATTACAAGATATTCTCTAAGCTATAAAGAAGGAGAAATAGCATATAGATAATCCAACCCGTCCTTAACCTCGACACGTTTGCCCGCCTACCTGTCGAAACACCCCACGGCTCGGAGTAGTTGAATGGGCGGTTGTAGTCATTATTTTAACAATGACAATAGAACAATGACACTGTTGTGTACACTTGGTGTACCGTTGACGTTTCGAGCACTTTCTCTTATGTACACTTGGTATACACTTGACGCTTGAGGGGTTAATCATTTTCTGTCAAGTCATTGAACACGTGTAATATATGTATGTTGTTTCTCATATGCCAACGTCAACGTTGATCGCAAACAACGAGGATGTAATTTATATGGTGTACATAATAAAGAGTATTCTATTCTATTCAATTCTATTCTATCGTGGAACTAAACAAGTGTAGAAATTGTTTGACCTTCATGAAGTAGGGAAATTCATATTATAAAAAAAAACCTCATTATAATCGTAAGACACGAGACGATGAAGATGTTTACAGATTTCTCGACAAGAATCACCGATGTGGCAATATAGGACAGTCCAATAAGTTGATTGAATTAGGCCACCTCTTCAACAACCTATAGGCATTGAATGGGTACAAGTGGTATTTGAGAAGCCCGGATGACGTCAAGCGAAACGTGTTTGGTTTTATTTGAAGTCTTTCTCTTTGAGTGTCAATTAACGCCTCATAATCGATTTAATAAGTTTAATCCAAATGAGAGCACTCAAAATATTTGTACCGTTCGAAACCAACGAATTTTTCAGTAACACTCGTATGATATGACGTTTCTCTTGTTACTTTACTTACCAATTTAAAATAGATTATGTCTTTGTTGACTTTATTATCCATAACGAGATGTAAAAGCAGTCAGGTCAGGGCTATCATTAATTTAAGATTACTTAAACCATTTACAATTTATGTTTGTGTTTTTTGTTATGTTTGTGTTTAACTCCATGATGTTCCACTCCAACAACTACAGAACTTTCCTTCTGACTTTCATGTTTAACGTTACTGTGAACTTGAATAAGTTCAAAAGGCAAAGATTAATGATTTACTTAAATTAAAGTTTTCCGTTGTTATGCCTTCCCTTTCTATATCCTGGTCTTGGGGTCCGCATTCATCTACAATCACGTATCGAAGGACCAACAATGTTTTCCAAAGCTATAATGGGCGATGAGTTACGCACGCTTCTTCGGTAGACAAAAACTGTACTGCTTCACTGAGCACTAAGCGAAAGTTCAAGGCTAACATGGAGAACAAAAACACTCCATAACTAAACTCTCAATACTTATCGGCGTAGAAACCATGACGCCCGCCCGTAGGACTGACGCCTTGGGACGCCCACGTATGTGCGCATAGATCGCATATCGTTATTAGAATACCTGTATACCGCACTTAAGGGTGTGGCAAGGAAAGGTAAGGTACATGATAAAAGAAGCAAATATGTTGCTTGCCTAGCGCGGTGACGTTTTTATAGAGGCTAAATTCTCAGGTTGACTAGACGAAAGATAATAAAGGCAGGAGTTAGAATACCCTGTTTGTAATCAATCCAATAGGTATTTAATTTTCATACCTATTGGATTCATTACAAACAGGGTATTGTCAGAAACTAATCTGTTAGTTTCAAATTGAATTTAATAGATGAGAATTACTGTCTGCATCCGTATGGTCAATTTCTTCACAATAAGGCTAAAAAACTATGAGACGAGACCATTATCAGCATTGTTTAAGCTTTGTTGAAATAAAAGATTACTCTTCTAAATATTTATCTTCATAATAGATTTCGCAAATCAATATGACGTAGGTATCATTGCCCTTTCTTAGTCCTTACTGGATTAAAAGGAGCAATGACATCATTGGATGAAACAACATCAGCTTATCATTCATCAGCATCTGTTGGAAGTATCGATAAAGTCAAGAGTTTATCAACTGCAGTATTGGAAAAAGAATCTACTCGAGCAAAGTCGTCTACAACCAGAAATTCAAGTGAAACCAAATATTCTTCGTACATTATTAATGGCATCTGGGAGGAATTGCGCTTGGCATTTGGCAGACATATTGGAGTCGCAGTATGGTGTTATTGGCACACAGGTGGAGGCTGACGCCGGATTTGTTATTATATCCTTAGGTCTCGATTTTTTCCTGCGAAGTGGATAAATTCCAGGGGTAAAATACGAAAATGATTCAACTTGTGGAAGTGACATTCTCTTAAACACTTAAAAACTGGGCATAACGGAACTTGTATTACATTATTGCAAACGATGTTACAAAATACATTATTTGTAATACAGCATTATCACTCTATAATCACGAATGTGCATTGTGCAGTCATTAAATAGTTAATCGTGCAGTGGATCGACTAAATCGCATAATCAGCTCCATCGAAACGCAAACGAAACTAGTTTTAATAGTATTTGAAAAATAGATGCAGTATGAGATTTGGAAAACGCATTAGATTACAATAATAGTTTATTGTTTATTGTTTATTGTTTATTGTTAATTAAAACGGTAACACCAATTACATTAATTAACATAAAAGAAAAACAGGTATAGTAGATATAAAATATCAACTACTAACATATAATAGAGGACACCCTAGCATACTTCTTCTCACAAAACATCAGACATACCCGCATAATTCTACTCCATTCATCGGCAAACAGATCACATTCAGGATTGGTGGCCAGGAGGGCATTAAGCATCCTTAGAGTACGACACACAGGGGACTCCGCTCTGGCGACAGTTTTAGATGCCGGCGGTGCAAACAGATTGTGTCGACGGCTTTGGCGATGCCCGATGTATTTGTCGGGAACAAATAGCCGACAGAAAAGATCGTGGAGTTCAGGACTGTCGACGCGTCCTCTGAGAGTTTTGCAGGCTACTGTGAGCTGTTGAAAGCCACGTCTAACCTCCAACGAGTTGAAGCCCAATAGTCCTAGGAGGTAATTAGTAGGGTACATGAAAGGGAAGAAGTGAAACGCCTTTTTATGTAGAAATCTCAAGAAAGTTTTTTGTACCTTTTCCAACGTTAACGTTTGAGTCGCTGTGTAGGGATGCCAGATACAGGCACCAGCCTCAAGTTTACTACGAACCAAAGTGGTGTACAGAAGCTTGATTACATTTGGGTTGTGAAAATCACGGGCATTTCTCAAAACAAAACCCAGGCGCCTAAAAGACTCCTTGGCAAGAGAGGAGATGTGATCTCTAAATGTCAGACCAGTGTCAAAGGTCACGCCCAGGTCCTTTATTTTAGTGACACGAGCTATTAATTCACCACCCAATCTGTAGTTATAGTGGAGTGGTTGAAGTTTTCGACCATACGTCATAACGTAACACTTAGTGGAATTAAAAAAGAGTTTATTCACCATGCTCCACTCATGCAAGGCATCAATGTCCCTTTGTAGGAGTATGCAATCAGCGACCGTATCAATTCGAACCAATAGTTTTAAGTCATCAGCGTAGAGCAAGCATTTTGCAAACTTAACCTTACTTATAAGATCATTTATCATGATAAGGAAAAGCAATGGACCAAGCACGGATCCCTGACTCACGCCTGAGCGGGTATTATAAGGTTCGGACTCAAAGCAACCATGCCTAACAAATTGCCTGCGGCCTCGCAGATAGTCTGCGAAGAAATTCAGGAACTCGGACGAGAAACCTGATGCCTCCAATTTCATCAAGAGCACGTCATTGTCAACCCTGTCGAACGCTTTACGGAAATCAAAATAGAGGACATCCACCTGCCCCCCACTGTCCAAAACCCTAGAAATGTAATCGACATGAGTCATCAGATTCGAATTGACAGAGCGGCCCTGGCGAAAACCGTGCTGGGCATCAGACAGAAATGCGTTCATACGTCTGTAAATGTACGTGTGGAGTATGTGCTCGAAAACCTTTGCCAGGGTTGGCAGGACCGCAATGGGTCTGTGGTCCTCTACAGATGATTTGTCACCGGTTTTTGGGATGGGAATGACGCGCGAGACTTTCCATTGCTCAGGGTATACACCGGACTGAAGGGCTAGGTTAAAGATATGGCAGAGAGGAGTTGCCAGGATATCAAGGCATCCCTTGAGGATAAAAGCAGGGATGAAGTCAGGGCCGATTGAGCTATGAGGTTTTAGTTTAGCAATACCTTTGACTACGTCCTGTGGGGTTAAAAGGGGAATAGGAATATTATTCCCTGAGTAGTAGGTCGGCCTGAGATTATTTGGGTTTAATTCAGGAGAGTCAGGCAAGAAAACGCTAGAAAAGTACTGAGCAAATGCTTCCGCTGCCTTGACACCCGAGTAAGCTTTACCGTTGTGCACAACGTTTGGCTCGAACCCACCCCTCGATCGTAGGCTCAAGACATGGTGCCAGAACTGTCGTGGATTACTACCGATGTTGTTTCCTACAGTAACACAGTATGATTTATAGGCCTCTTGAGTTCTGGTTTTTAAATCTGAACGTAAAGCGCTAAATTGAGCGTATATTAGGTCACAACGTGAAAGTTTCCATTTGTGATGCAATTTATTTTTACGCTGAGTGTCAATGATTATATCTCTTGTAAACCAAACCGGATATCGTCTGTTGCCAGATTTTTTTCTCTTTTTTTTTGGAATACATGAATCGAAAAGGTCATAGAATATGGTATAAAGCTGACTAGTAGCCGAGCGTGCATCCCGGCAACGAAGGAGATCATGCCAAGGGGCGGTATGAATTTGATCAGTTAAGAGAATGTAATCTCCTTTGCTGAAGTTCCAGTCTCTACTTTGGTCAATGTTGCTAGGGTATAATATTTCAGTAACCCGGTGCTTTGACATTATTAGGGCAATATCTAAGGGAGGATGATACAGGTCGATAGGGACCAGCTCCAAGCCTTCGACGTACTCGCAGTTTGCCTCGGTACCCTCCTGAACCAACACAACATCTAACTTACTCCCACGCATATTCATCACTTCATTCATCTCTACCAGATTACAAAAGTTTACAAAATAGCAGTAATAATTGTTCACATTTACTGACGCACTTTTTAAGTTAAGGTCACCTAAGATCATGACTCTTCCACTAAGACCTAATATAATGCTCTCAACCTTACAAAACCAAGTCATGTAGTCGTCGTCAGTGGCAGAGGGCTTGATGTAGACAACACACACATACATATTTCGGCCATTGATTTGGATCCTAGTCCACAAGTCTTCACCGCAATCCGTTTCTAGGTCATATTGCCTGCTCATGGTAACACCATCGCGTGCTGCCAGCAACACACCACCCCCCAGTGTCACTCTATCTCTACGTAAGATGCACCAACCTCCGTCAGACAACTCTGAGTCTTCCACGGAATTATCTAAGTTTGTTTCTGTGACAGCTACTAGGTCATGCTCGGATAGCAACAAGCTTGATCTCCATGTAGGTAATTTCGTTTTGAGCCCACGGACATTTTGGTACAAAACACGCAGACAGTTGTTACGATCACTGAGAATGAGCGGGCTGGTGGCAGGAATGTTAGTGGGATACTTGTTCACTACCCCGGGCACGAAAGTTGTGGCGCCACGGTTTTACACAAATATCCTCCGCCCAATTTTGAGCTGCAGTTACTTGATCCGCAAGTTTCGAGGGCACCCCCAATTTAAAAGATGCATAGTTCCCACGGGATTTCAGTGCTTCTACTGTGCAGATATCCGTTCCACAGATGGTAAGAAGGTGCTCACGTACCTGGCTGTCAGTGGTGCCCTGCTTGACATAGAAGAGGTGCAGGTATCTCCATCGTTCTGAAGCCTCTAACTTAGTGGTGCCAGGTGCGGCTGTCCCCCGCAATACACTACCAATCGAGCGACGCGAGCGCCTGTGTCGAACTTCAACCCAACCATTATCATTCGTCTGCCCGTTCCCATCTTTATCACCCATAGAACTATTTGCAGTTGCTACCGCAGGAGCAGCTAACACTGGCAACGAGACTTGAGATTTAGTCACTTGCCGCTGCCGGGTGGCAGCTGTCACTCGCCAGTTTTGCTGACAAGTTTCCTGATCCAAAGCTTTCTCCCCAACGGAAGCCATCGTTACAAGACTGTCCCTCTCATTTAGTGGAAGGCTCATAGGGCTGTTAGTAGTGTCTAGGCCAGATCGAGAGGCGAGTTCAAGGATATCCTCGTGTTGTTTGTCTAGATTCGACTCCATGAGTTTTGCTCTCTCGAGATTCATATTAAGGGCGTTCATGCCAATTTGGAGCTCAGAGGCGGAGATTTGAATTCCCGCGCACTGATTTTTGAGTTCATTAACATCCTTAACCAGCATAGAGAGGATTGCATCATGCTCAGCTTTCCACATAGACATCCTACGGTCATAGTCAGTCTTCCATGAGTTCAGTAGCTGCATGAGTACCTCCTTTAAGTCACTGCAGGCGCAAGGGGAATGCATCACCTGTCTGTCCAGCGGCGAGTCGTCGATACGTTGTCGCTTACTTCTAACGGTAACATTCATGCTAGCCTCACTGCTACTGGAAGCTGAAGCAATATCAGGAACAGACTGAGAGTGTCCAGAATTCGGTGGAGTGCGTTCCATATTGGGCATCGATGTTGACAGCTTATAAATCAACGCTTAACTACTGGTTAAAGTCCGTACCTGCGTGATGTTGTTAATCCGTGCGCAAGCGCAGCGACGCGGTGTTTAGGTACGTCTTCGTAAGTCTTCGTGGGTGTTCGTAGACGTTCGTGAACCCGAACGACAGCCGATCAATGCAGCGCCGATGTAGTCGTCCTTGAAAGATAGCACGTACGAGTGAACGGTCGTTGACCTCGGTGCGTCGCGTCGCACAGCTGATCGGCGCTCCGATGACTCACACACTACGCAGTGATTGTTTTTAAAATTTTGCAACCGATTTTTCTTCAAACTCTGTTTATGAGGCGATGACTCGTGGTATAGCTGATTTGAGGCACTCCCTGGATAGCTTATCCACTGAGCTACGCGATAGTATATAATTTTAAGGCGGGAGGAAACTTTAGCTAACTACACAGATTTTTATCGACAAGCACACCGTAAGTACGTGTTGACGCGCGCGCACAACATTAATATGGTTACATTAACATAATAGTGTGGATAGATTTAAAAAAAATAATTAATTCCTATACTGAGTTATTAAATGATATTCAAATACACACGCCGTCATCGTCAAGTTAATTATTATCGACTACCTGCGCCCCGCGGTTTCACCCGCATAAGTTTCTGCAAGAAACTAGCAGAAACTAGCAGAACGGGCAAGAAACTCCATGGACTCTCAAGTAACATTGAGGTAAGGCTAGACAAATCTCGACTGAAGAAGGTTTTACCACAATAAGTTGTTTACCATCTCATCATCATTACAAGAGGCAATATACATTATACAATCGGTAATGGTGTACTAATGGGGGCCATAAAAGATAGACTCATCTTACATTTCTATTGCTTATACCTTATTACTATTAGTTTCAAGTGCTCGTATCTCGAATCGACTGCAGTTGTATTTACTCTGAGAATATGAACAATACACATTCAATAGTAACACTTTGTAACGGTAAACAACTGATCTTGCTTCGTTCCGTGTGCATTATTGAGCTGCATTTCATCTGCTCGCGTAGCATGACTATCTCTATTCTACCAAGAATAGACAAAGTTCTTTCTATCCTCTCCTGCCCGAGCACGAGGCGACCCGTAGCTTCGCGTTTATATGAAGACAAAAATATTATTATTTCCATAGCAACGGGGAGCACATTTTAAAAGCAATATAGATTCCTGTTTAGGTCCAATATGATGGAGGGACAAGTGTTAAAAGTAGAGAAAATTTGGTCATCATGCATGACATTATAAACTTTTGACAACTGAAGAATAGAAATCAAGTTAATATTATTTCAAGTTAAACAAATATCAAATTTATTTTAATAGTAATTAAGTTGATTTCAGAGTGACTAGCACTATTGAAAGTTATAAAAATGCTCGAAGTTGTAGCGTAAACTGAACTTTATTCTGTAGGATTTAAAGTTATTTTTCCATAAACTCATATTTGTTTAAATTTTTGGCAAATAAATCGCGAATGCAGATTAGGCACAGACAGCGCTGAATACTTTGAAGCGCAACCAGTTCATACTGTTACCAGTCCGTTCACCGAAATTCACAGACTTCCTGTTTAACACAGCAGTCTTATCTAACCCAATATAGGTTAGGCAAAATCTATAATAGGTTAGGTTACAGGCATATATTATTATCCTGACAGGAAAACTCTTTTTGTTGGAATTCAACAGTGTTGAAACTTGAACGAAAATGTGCTTGTGCAATCTAGTCTTTAACATCCTGTGTCTGCAAGAATTCACGTTTTTCGGAAACCTTTAGGTTTTTTCTTTTATACACAATGATATGATACTGTAAGATAGTGTTATTCATTTAACTATAGCTATTTTCGGGGCAGTTCCTAATTAAGCGTAGAGGTTTTCATGTATCCGAAGAGTAGACCTGAAGATTCACGTGCCTAGCCATTACAATGCCTATCCAATAACAATCATATCCGCAAACATTAATACTTGGAGTCTTGGACTACTACTATGCCAACGTCAACGATGATCACAAACAACGAGGATCGTGGGAACTGAACTAGTGTAGAAATTGTTTGACCTTCATAAAGTAGGGAAATTCATATTATAAAAACCTCATTGTAATCGTAAGACACGAGAGAGACGATGAAGATGTTTACAGATTTCTCGGCAAACATCACCGATGTGGCAATATAGGACAGTCCAATAAGTTGATTGAATTAGGCCACCTCTTCAACAACCTATAGGCATTGAATGGGAACAAGTGGTATTTGAGAAGCCCGGATGACGTCAAGCGAAACATGTTTGGTTCTATTTGATTTCTTTCTCTTTGAGTGTCAATTAACGCCTCATAATTTAAGATTAGGTAAGTACTTAAACCATTTACAATTTATGTTATCTCTTCAAAAGTTATAAACTCCATGTTGTACTACTAACTTTAATACTTATATACTTACATAATATTTATATATTTGTAATAGGTATACATGTTATTAACAAACAATGTAAAATTTTAATCATTCAAAATTTACATTCGTAGTTTTCCCTTCTCTAAAGTGGAGGCCGGCCGTCTCTAAAATGCCCGGGCCGGTTTCAGGTCCCAGTCCGGACTGGGACCTGAAGCCGGGTCTCAGGCCCGGGCCGCAAAGCTATGATGTCTTTGCTTCATTATTGGTAAAGATACAAGAGTCTTAATTTTCACCAATAACGTTTCGTACATTATAGGAATCGGCCATAAGTGAATGATCCTTTCGCAAACGAATTTCTAAAAACAAAAGGATTTTCCAATGTTTGCCGCACGAGACCATAATTCTTATTTTACGCACTCGTGGTTAGCGTCCGGTAGTTTAGCTACTGGCGAGCTCATAAAATTACATAGTTAACGTCTAGAAAACGATCAACACGAATTCTTATACTTACACTAAACAGATTAGTATATAATGTTTGAAGAATATAAAAACCTGAAAGTTCGCATTGTTGGAAAAGAAACGTAGATCGTTAAACAATTTCAAGTGCATTTAAAGACTGCACTTATAGGAAGGAAATAAGACGAGTAAAAAGGAGAGTTCCTTAGCACATCCCACGTGCTACACTTATATCACGAATCGAGAGAGCAACCGTTGGCAACGTGCCAACTTCCATACTCGACATAGATAAAACTCTATAAGAGGAAACGAAAATTGTCACAACCGACCATTTTCAGTAGTGCAGCCACATCAAGGAGCTGCGGCGCGACAAACTCATGTTTAATTCAGTTGGTTGTTTGGTCACGTATTTGTACGATGGCCTTGGCACTGGCTTCATATTCTCTAAGAAAATGGTCACGTATGATGAAATTTGGTGAGGATACGTCATGATATAGCGACGACCGATGACTAACTCGTACGATCCTCGCGCGATGTCATGCTTGACTCCATCTAACAACTGTATTAAATTGAAGACAGCGAACAATCAACAGTTGTGTCAGACGTAATGCCGACTTTAAAAACAAGTCCAACAAAAAAAAAACTTGAGAGATAAAAACCTGTCACAGAACGAACAATGAACTTAATTTCAATACACGATAGTTAATGAACAAAATTAAAACATATTATATATATTAACATTTAACATTGAACAAATAGGTTCGTACCGCTGTGACTGCCATTTTAAATTTTGCAAAAAAAAACTTTTTACACACCATACAGCTTTAATCTTCATAAATGTTACCCAGTACCCAGGCCATGACGTACTTAACAAAAACTGTAGGTACTAAGTTATTTAAAAGCCGGTCTGGCTAAAAAAGGTCTACCAATACCACGGACCAATACCAATGCTATTAATGCTGTTCTAAACAATCCAATTTAAGAAGCGCTTTAAAATATTTGAGAATATTTAACTAAACAAGGTTAAAGTGAAACCTTACAATTTTAATCCAATTCTCTCTAATTTCAGTTTTATTTAGATTTTCCTTAATAGGATTCTGTCACTAAATACGGAAATAAATTCTGGAGGCACCACAACCCAAAAACAAAACCTCATTATTTTCTTACATAAGTAATTATTATGTTGGAAAATGCCTATTTTCAGTATTTCTTAATACACTTTCCTTACCCGAAACGTCCACTTGAACAATAAACCAACATTTCTAAGGATTCAATGTTACGAATTACTAACTTGGAAATAATCGCAGTTAGAAGAGGGATTTCATTGTATTTAACTATTACCATTCCTCAAATTAATTAGGTAGGCTCTTTGCTTCATTGAAATAAATTCCTTTTGTGATTCACATTTAAAACACAGCTTATTTCTGTACCACATTATTGACTTGCGTATAAACCAACACTTGTCTTGAAATCTCGGTGATTTCGTTGAATACAGCCAACCGGACCTAAAGCTCCTGAGTTGAGCAAGAAGTCTGATTGGGTTTTCCTATTCAGTACTAAGAATTCTAGTTTTAGCATAATCCTGTTTTTGATATCGATAAATTGCTGCTCCTACTGTTTATGATGTGGTTATGAAAGGATCCGGGATCATCTTCATTAAGGAGTTCATGCATGAGCATGACAATGATTATGCCGAAATGTTTCTCATTCATATCAAATAATAATTTAAAGCATATGAATATGAACATATGGTCAAGCTCCTTGCGTGGTGGTCCAAACTGCAAGCTGTAACAACACACTTAGTGCGTTAACAACACTTAAAGGCAAGTCTAGCAGAACATGTTACGTATTAATTTAGTTCAAATGAAGACGGCGAATGAACTCCACAAATACGATTCAGAGAAGAGTTTCTAGAAAGATAATCAGCAGTCATCATTGTCATCAAAGAAAATAATCGAAACTGTACTTTAGATACAGTTGCTAGTTAACCATTTCATTGCCAAAATGGCGCAATTTGTCATAAGTCATATAGCCATTAAATAGGTATCGCTTAATAACCTAATAAAACTATCGAGATGGCATTATTACTAGTCGAAGAGGCCACGCTCTACAAATTAGGTGCTTCCTTTTATGCTGCAGCGAGCGCGGTGACATCATCCTTATGGGTCATGAAATAATATCCCACACTACACTAGTGACATAGGTAGGTTGTTTGGCACGGAAATTCAAGAAAGATTTTGGGATTTGAAATAAAAACATAATTAGGAAGTTATTATTTTGAGTTGAACCATGAAAATTGGCTTAACATGCTGAAGATTTATAGACGGAATGTTATGATTAAAAAAAAAAACAAATATTTTGGACCGTATCAACATTAATCGTGATCGTATTTTCTCGTCATTGTTGTCCAAAGAGTTAATTGATGATCTAATAAAAGTCGTGTAACGTACGCAGATTTCAATCGTACAAAATAAAACGAGCACGATACGTCAAAACAAGATTTTCTATTGTCAGATGAAATTGAGTCATAGCTTAGGATTCAACGCAATTTACGCGTGAGTAGAGAAAGTTTCTAGCCAACGCTGACCATAGAAGTCTTCAACTTACGCAATGAGATGAGCGACTGAAAAGACTGACTGTCAAGTGAATATTTTCTACCATTACGAAAGAAGTGGAAACCTTAAATTTTCACGAAACTGGGTGAGAAACTAAAAATAAATTGATGGTTTAACTCTGCGTAATCATTATTTACGTCAACCTCAAACTATTTTAGTTAAAACGTATGTTTAACAGAATAATCGAGAATAGATTTAGGGCAAGGATATTGGCAAATCACAATCAATTGGTTTACATTGATGACATGATGTGTCAAGTTATCCAGAATAACGTCAGTTGTGTCATTAAGCGTTCGTTTATAAAAGCAATTTGTCTTGGCCTTAACGTACCGGTTATTTTGGTATCGCCGTTCAAAGTAGGTCGACAGCACATGGTAAGAATCTATCATAATGTTGCGACACTGCACCGGTGTTTGCACGTAATTAGATGTGTACCAAAATACACCTTTTATGGGCTTGTGTCCCGGTTTTGTGTAATAAAAATGTTCGAATGTTTTCTACTGAAATTTAAGTAATTTCTGTTAGGAAGCTTTGTTTAGTTTTGCGTAAATCTATGATAATTTGGGTTCTGCCTCATCAATTTAAAAACTAACACAATATTTTTCCTTTACCATATTGTGATGTGTAAAAATGAGTGATTTTAATATTTCCTGAAATTAAGTTAAAGTGGAGTGGTTTATTTATTTGTGTAAAAATATAATCTGATCATATCTTGCAGGTGTCCATAAGGAAACTGTAGTTATTCTTATGTTATCTGTCTTTCTTATCCCTTATCAATATCATAAAATATATATTTAAAATAGTAACAGATAATATATAATCTTGATATTTGTTGCAATATTATGGCTTTGATAATTTATATCATAGAAACCTCAAGGTTTATAAAGGGGATTGAACATTTTTTTTCAAAATGGCAGTCACGCATGAAACCTAATCGATAAATGGCGTGACAGTAGGTATGCCACGGACATTCAAAGCCCTTTGCTAGATTAGATACCAACAAAATTTTTCAAAATAATCAAACAACACTGCAAGCCGACAATGTAAATAAATTAAAACTCTAAACAAAGACCATGTTACACGCATGCTAACATAATAATACAGACATAATACCGGATTAAATATTTTATAAATAGAATAAATTGTTTACAAGGCTAAGCAAAACCACATCAATATAAATATTAAATAGTTAGTAAGACTTGTAAACTGACACCTACTAGCTAAGTAATGAATGACACTGTCAGACTACAAAGTGAAAGTCATGAACATTTTAATAAGGTCGAACTAACCCTGACTTTGACAAAGATTGTCAGGAAAAAAGGGTTCAACAAATGTTACCGGTTATGTCAATACGGTATTGTTAGAGCTTGTTAAATGCCATTATCATTTTTGTTGATATACCTAAAATATACAAAGTGTTATTGCAAGAAGGTAAACAGTAATGTAGTGGGTATGCAAGTCAAGTATTAAGTAGGTACTTACTATATTCTGTGATAAAATCATTTTAATACCTACTTACTTCGATTTGACTAATGATGTTAGATCTGTCACAAAAGCAAAACAATACCTGCTTAATAGTGATAAACTTATTTTATGTTAAGTACTGAAAGTCAAGTAGGTCTTGTTGATTAAGGGGTTTATTTATCAACAATGATTAAAGTTAAGTGACATACAAATCAAAAATGTATGATTAAACAGTCGCTAAACACTACTTAACTTTAAGCAATGTTTATGAATAAAGGGGACAATGTTCATTCAGTAAGAATTAAGTATTTGCATAACATTTTAGCATGCAATTTGTTAGCAAACTAGTACACTAATCTTATTTTTAATAATTCAATTTGAACAGAAAATCCTGATTACATCCCAAACAAATGAAATAATTAATTAGTTGAACATTCTATGAATGGAATGTGTATGAAAATAAAAATTCTAATATTAGAAGTTGAAGTAAACATTTTTAAGAATAGGTTAAAGTTGTACTTGGCTAGCCAACAATAATAAATCATTACTATATTGTACTTGATAGATTGAACGACAATTATTTTTATTACTTAAGATATTTTGTTTAGTTTCTCATATTTAAGTGAACTATGTATGTTCTTTTTGAGAAATAAATTTCTTTAAACCGAAGTATTTTTATTCAATGTACTTTTAATTACCAATTGCTGCATTAGACGTTACGCACATACTGAATTTCTTAAAAAATTACTTATCTAGTCTAACTTGATGCAGACCAATGCTCAATCATGACTTTAGATTTGAAAGAAGACAGTTGAGAGGAAGATAAGATTAGGATAAGACATAATAAATAAGTTAATCAAATCGGTAAGTGTACTATTAAATCGATTGACATATGAAAAGTCTGAGGTTTTACATTATATTAACTTTTGGAAGGGATATTTTACTGCCCCAAGCCATAGTGTATGATGTATTCCATCTGCAGGTACCAGGTACACAGAAAACCTAGGAGCTTGCAAGAGAAAATGCTTATTGCAGTAAACCTCACCATTGTATTATTATGGTTTAAAACAGAATTAGGTACTGAAGTTTATAATAAAAAACTGATATTCTTTTGTTCTGTTATAGGTACTTCGAGTACAATAACACAAAAAACCTCAATAACATTGGACTAAATTATTGGAATAAAAAAGGATGCAATATACATGAACGAGGATAGCCTTGCATTGAACATTTTATGTAGTTATGTTAATAATATTCAAATCTACTGATTACATTTATATTTTAAATCATTCTGAATGTAATTAAGTACTTAAAATACAAATGTATGATGTTTAAGAATTCACTTTTACACAACTGAATTCTATAATATTGAATGTGATAATTACCAAGTCTTCCTTATGGTCAAGAGCCCTTTCGCTGGCTTCTTTCCTCCTGCATCTGTGATGACTGAGAAACGGTCACTCAAACTTCTTTTCACCTCTGGAAAGCGGCCTCCTGATGACAGCCTCAAAGACTTCCCAGTCACGAGTCCCTGCGACTTCTTAGCACGATAATCAACGGGCTCTTCGACTTCCCCACCTTCCAAATGCAATGACACTCTCTTAGCCTGCTTCTTATACTTCAAAGCAGCCTCTGACACATGGCCACTAAACTCACTGTTCTTATTAAACCCACGCTCACTCTCACCAAACCCTTGGACGAAACAGAGCATAATTTCATCAGGATAAGACTCCTTCATCTAGAAGGTCATAACTAATATTCGATTAATGTAATCCACTCGCGTAAGGTCACAACAGTCAACGATTCGTTACACCAACTTTAATTTGCTAAGAAAGCGAGTCACCGGACATTTTCAAACACGAAAACAGTACAGACTTCTCTGAATTTCGATTAAAATTTATTTTGTTATGGTGTACGCAACTGGGTTACTAAAACACATTCAACATCGATAAATTTGCAATAAAATGGTAAATCACACGGTCGACGTAACGGAATTCGGTATCTATCAAAGAAAATTCACAGTTTCACTGTCCTTTTATTATCACGAAATCACTATTGTTCGAAAAATCTAAGGATCACAGAGTACTTTTTGATAGACTGAAACTAAGGATTTATGTAGGCCGCCGAAAAATATCGGGGTAAACTGACATTTCTTTCACGTTCGGTAACCGCCCGTAAGTCGCGTTGCGTTCGGAAACACAATCTTACACGGCCTCGGCTGTTTGCGAACTGACACTGACACCGGTTTGGCCGCCCCCACTCGGCTTAGCGTCCACGCGGCGACTCACAAAATGTGCGCCGCGTCGCAAACTCGCAATGAATGAAGAATGTGACTTCGTTTTCTATGGCACCTGTCAAGTGCCAATTTTCCACGGCAAGTGAATTACAGCCCACATGATGATCATTCCGAACCTACTTTATAGTTAGTACAATAGGTAATTCACACAATTATTGCTCCAGGATCTTTCGTGGTAAATGTCTAGACAATTCGAAATTCGTTATTACACACGAATCGTGGCCGTGGCCCTGTGGGGCTCTTATGCCCGGTTTCTGAGGTTTTTAAACGGAGTTTATCCATTCTATAGTGATTATTGATTCAAAATCGTGTTTCTGAACACGTCATCGAATGAATTATTATCGAGGGTTTATCTGAGAACCTCAAAAACCGAGCATAAGATAGATACTTAATTATGTCGAATCAACAGCTATTGAAAGTTTAAACTCCGTTTAAGAATTCTTCAGAAACCCATAAGACCGCTTCAGTAGACTGACGTAAGGGAAAATTCCCATGCCAATTACCTCGCCTGGCGTACCTACGCCTTACTTAAGGTTAGTAGGTAATAGCGGTAGGTAAGTTGTTAATAAGACGCAAAGAAGTTGATGTTATCATCCCTATTACCATATTCATATAACCTATTCGTGATGATGAACATAGAATTGATAAATCTTCTGTTTTATTTTGTGGCACCCATGAGGCACGAGCTGCCCCATCACAGACAATGCTCTTCTCTTCCTTGGCCCTAGGTAGTATTAAACACTAGGTACAAGTTGCTTTGAAATTTGTCGCCGTTGATTTATTGCCAATCAAATAAGCACTTTATAGTTATCAGATTAGCTCTCGAATTTCTACTACTTAACAATGTTGTTAGAAAGTCGGTAGACAAACATGGTAACATTACTATGAAAATTAAATGTTATCCTATTGCGTGACGGTCCGTTCGGATCGATAACGGGAAAACAAAGCAAAGTGAGGGATCGTCAGGGTTACCGGGAAGCAAACTCACTTAAAATGCTGAAAGTGTCGTAAATAGCCTTTATACAGCCAGCACTTTTTTTTATGGTGTGTAATTATCAAATGACTCCTTCCGCTCTGGGTGGAGCGGAAGGGAGTATCAGAATCTTATTATTACTGACTAAAACCCATCGGTGTTCCTTCCTTAGCCCTTTATGTTCCGGGGCAGCGGTAACCCTTTCGGACAAACCCGCTGAAAAGCCAACACTTGTCATTGTATCCTTTCAAGTTTAATTATTTTTTTGAAAAATTCGTTTTTTATTTTAGGAATTCATAAAAATGGCTTCAATCCATAAAAAGTTATCAATGTACACTATGGTTTAAAAAAACCATAGATATAGAAAAACAGAATTAAGTACAGACGCCAGCACATCAACCTACACCTAACTGTCAAATTTTCCCAATCAACATTGAACCTTATGCTTTAGCGATAAAGTTGAAAATCTATTACAGAAATCTGACAGATTGTAGTAGGTTGATGTGCTGGCGTCTGTACCTACTTATTTTCTTTTTATGAGCTGAAAAACCATTGCCGTTAGCCAAAAAATTTGTTGAGACTTTGAGAGTCGATATCAGCTAAAGTGTAATAAAAAATCTTGTAGAATTACAATTCAATCTGTCACATTTTTGATTGATTGAGGCGTTGAAAAACCGAGATGATCACGAGATATTACATTTATCTGTGAAATCGTGCCTCTTGTGGGACAGCAAAACCACGTAGCGATTATAAAAAAAAAAAAGTGCGAATGGCAAATGCAATAGGCAAAATGTAGAAGTTGCGTGAACGATTTTCAAATCACTACCAAATCACACGTCATACTTACATAGGTAAATTTTTGCATTTCACTAAAGTTTGGTTACATACATGAAAGCGATGAACAGTCTCACAAAAACGGCTGTCCAAACACAGACCGTTTTTGACACCTCCTAATTTCAGATTGGTACTGGTGAAAATGCCAGATTTTCATGACGGCCGCTACAATATGACGGAACCGTTTTCCTTGGAAACCAAAGCTTAACGACAAAGTTCATACTTTAGTTGTTTTAAAAAGTTCAATGGCTTAAATTCGAGCTATTAAACTGTCTTTATTGCCAAAAAACTGGCAGTATTTCGGCGCCCCAGACAGTTTGAGGTGAAGTTGTGCGTCAGAGGGTTGAATTTTCGCAATTCGCATAACTACAAATCTAAGGTTCAAGTAGCTTTGGAAAACCAGACCAGATTTTGCTTTTAATTTTCACGTGGGACCCCATGTGATGGGCAATCCTCCAAACCCCTTAAACTCAAGCTATCAACGACTCAACTCTGAATGCGTCAGGAGAACACTCGAAGGAACATGCATTTATAACGTGCAATGCGCTTGAGTTGATAGTTGGTAGGTAGGTAAACAAAGAGCACGATGACTAACAGTCTGCTAACAGTAATATCGTAGGTAGATTTATAAGGAAATATTAAAATCGACCATTGAAATCTACGAGGTAAATAGGTGTTAATAATGTCTGACTGTATTGAATTTCGTAGGTACAGACGCCAGCGCATCTAGCTACTACAATCTGTCAAATTTATTTGATAGATTATCAACTTTTTCACTAATGCATAAGGTTTAAAGTTGATTGGGAAAATTTGACAGTTTCGGGTAGCTTGATGTGCTGGCGTCTGTACCTAGAGGAGTTTTAGTGGATTAGAGTCCCACATAACTGCACTATTTCCCCGAGGTACTGCAGAATGCATGAGCATTTCTCCACGATAAAAAAAGGGTACATAACTGCTATCTCCTGCTCGGATCACATTTAACGTAGTGCAATAAAAACAAATAAAAATTTTAGGCAGTTATTTTATTCAAGTGAGCTTGTTATTCACATGAACCTTTTAGTTGCAGTCAGCTATTTTTTATTTTCAACTGTAAATTTTTAGAATCGTCTCCCCGAGCCCTTTATTTTGAAACCCCACTTGGTCACGGTCATAGATATATGAATTTTTAAAATTTCTATGGTCACGGTACTAAAAAATTGTATGCAAGACACTCAGAATATAGAACAAAAAAGTTCTGTATTCTGAGGCAAGACATTTACCGTCTAAAATAACCAAACACACCTATAATGTCCTTTAAAAGACCATAGAGTCAACTTGACGAGTCTATAGACGCTTACCTAATTTATAAAAAATCCATCCAGCCGTTATAAATCATAATATACGAGTATATAGGTATAAATAATCCCACGTACAAACTCTAAGCGTTCTTAGCTATGGTGCAGTCGGTTAAAAAATGCTACTGCAAACACTCTTGCTTGAGACTATCTCATGCTTTTATGTCACCAAGGCTATGCAAGGAGGTAAAAGCCATGCAGGATTGAATGTACCTAACATGTTTTTTTATCTGCCCCACAATTCGTTGTCAAGGATTGCATACTGTAGGTACATTGTAGTTATCAAAACGCTCCAGAGAATATGAAAGACCTGAGCACGCTTTAAGATTAGTTCTAGCGACTCTAAAATCTACATAGGTCTACATCGTGTTTTATCGATAAGTTATCTCAACCAGAAATAAAAGTAAATTATATTGTTATTCCGATCGAGTATAAATAAGAACAGGAAAATAAAATAAAGAAAATCATAAAATATTTTTTGAGGTCGTTCTTCATTGGTGCTAAAATGTTACACTGCTATTGACTTCAAAGGAAGGAAGGGAAGTCAAGACATTTTAATAAAAAAGTTTTACACATAAAGACAAGAAAGTTTCAGCTATAAAACACGATCGTTTTGTCTTGAACTAAGCATTTTTGGAACAAGCCCCTGGAGTAGAAATGACCGTCACCGATAGATAGTTATTCAGAGCCTTTCTGCTGATCAGCTTTCTATTCGGCAATGATATCAGCTAGGGGTGGTCTATCCACATTTCATTACTTACCTTTACCATAAGATTATCTTGTTATGATCCGATTGGATAACATTTCCACGGACATATTCATCATATTTTACGAATTCATGAGAAGAGAACGCGTGGTTACCCGAACGTTAGTTTTTCCCAGTTTTGAATCGTTAATAGCCTCGTCATCTTCAGTAGGTAGGTCAGTGATGACTAGTGATGAGTTATTTATCATTTTTATAGATTGTGAATAAGTTCCATATACGTAAGTTCTGGTCTTATAATTTCCCGTCCTGTTTTCGCAACTTCTACCTATACGATACAGTCGAGTCAAAGAAAGGGCCGGTTCTTATATTTTCCTCATTTATTTCGCAAAATTCACTTGATCTTTGTTATAACGTTGCTCGTCAAATCACGACGCCAATTCCATAAGTCGTAACTGCGACACGAACGAAAACAGGGTAGTCGGTGTAAACGATCAATATAATCCGGTACCTACAGGAATCTCCTAGGATACGGGAAAACCAAACATTATGACGTAGGCAAACAGGATAGGAACTAATAAGGAAACACAATTGCTGTTATCGTTTACGTAATGACGACTGATAATTTTAGTACCGTACGTATAGATGTAGATGTTATCGATTATTGTTTTAGGAGTTAATTGGGTTTCCTGGTAAAGAATAGGACCAAACTCGAGACCCTGAATGGATATCTAAAAGGGGAACAAAGACCCGAAACAAGTGGGAATCGCAAAGCGTTCCGTACTTCTACAACGACATTCTATCAGCAACAACGGTGATGAAAAAGTCAAAATTATATGAGATTGACTGAAAGTACCGAAACGCCTAATGTCAATCTTTGAAAGTGATTGCCACATGCTATGTATGCCTGCTAGTATGCCTCAGGCTATGTATGGGCTAAATAGTATCTTTCCCTGCTATCCTTGCCTCTGACCGTTCCTTGAGAGGTCCACGGTTGGTGGACAGGATAAAGTAAAAAAAAAAGAATAACACTAGCCAATTACTGACCTACTGCAAAGCAAAGGAATCTTCTCATACAGAGAAGGCACGAGTACTTATAAAGGGAAAAGTTTATTTCAGAAATACCTATTACCTAATCATATTCGTCGCCATTTACCTAGTGGTTTAACAGAAAACTACTGTAGATGACTAGACGCACTTACTTATCTATGCTAAAAAGGTCTCCATATAGACACAGATTACCCAATACATTAACTAACTACGTAACTACTGGTAATAGGCCGTTAATTATTAGCAACAATCCCTAATTACTTATCCTTAAGTTTAGTAACTGGATGCTAATCTACGGCTACTGCGGACCGGTCTGCTAATGATTGTGCTGCGGTTTCTAACCTGAGAAACGAATCGTTTTCCTACTCCTGGTAATTGATGAAAGATTGGTCAGGAACTCTCATCATTGAGATTATCTTCAGCGGGGTAATTTCATAACATACTAACAGAGGCAATGGCGTTCATTTTGACAGTTCAACAATATTCATTGCGTTATTTACGTTGTTGGGCAGGCAAATTTTTCGAACATATGAAGCAATGGATTAGCAGTATCCTTCAAAATATTTCAAAATGTTGTGATTGAAAGTGTGTTACGAAATTAGGGTGCTGAGGACCCCTATTCAAAGTGGCCTAGTCTCCTAAAAGACCACACTGTACCTATCTAATAGTCTTTATAATAAGTATAATCCCTCCCGCAAAAAACTCTATTAGGATATAATATAAGCAGCAGCATTCCACTCGGTATAGGTTTCCCATCAGAATCTGGCCTATTCTTAAAATGTAAGCCATTTAACTCAGGGCACGCCACGATCGTGGCGATAAGACCCCTCTTTGAGGAGTGGCTAGAGAGGCGTCACGGCGTTCTCACCTACCGCCTGACGCAGGTCCTCACCGGACACGGATGTTTCGGGAGGTTCCTGCACATCATCAGGCGGGAGGAGACGCCCGGGTGTCACCATTGCGAGGATCGCCCAGAGGACACGGTGGAGCATACGGTGGAGGTCTGCCCCGCTTGGGCGGAGCACCGCCGTGTCCTCGTAGAGGCGATCGGCAACGGCGGCGACCTCTCGCGTCCGGCCCTGGTTCAAGCCATGGTCCGGGGCGAGAGGGAGTGGGAGGCGGTCACCTCCTTCTGCGAAGCAGTCATGCTAGCGAAGGAGGTGGCGGGACGGCTCAGGGAGAGAGCCGCACGCCTCAGCCGCCGCGGGAGACGCTACGGGCGTCGGGAGCCGCGTGACGACTCCCGGCCACCGTAGGCGCGGGCCTGCGGACGGAGAGTAATGGGTAGCTCTCCGTCCGATCAGGACCAGGCCCGTGCCGGACGGCGCGTATGTGTTCCACGCGCGCCTCAAAGAGATGTCAGCATAAAGGAAGGGGCCCGCCAGGGCCGAAGCCTGCCGGGGTAGCGGGATCGTCCGAAAGGGTTACCGCTGCCCCGGAACATAAAGGGCTAAGGAAGGAACACGGGTGGGTTTTAGTCAGTAAGAGTCTGACACTCCCTTCCGCTCCACCCAGAGCGGGAGGAGTCATTAGATGATTTCCCATCCAAAAAAAAAAAAAAAAAAAAAGCCATTTAAGGACGCTATCACATTTTTCCACGAATTACAGTACTTTTCAGGTACCATTTTAGTGAACTTGGAGTCGCAACTGCAAGGATATCTTGGTTTCAAATTAAAGATAATATATTCATCTCCAGAATGGCTCCATAATAATTAAATAGCCCCATACAAAATTTTCACACAAATACGTTTTTACCATCACAGTAATCGCAAGAAATTTAATAAAAAGGGGTTTGAATAAGGACCTATATAGCTAAATCCACTGCATATTTTAACTTAAAAATAAGAAGATATTGTTGCTTATATAGTCCTCTATACGATAAGCTAAATATTTTGTAGATAAATAAATAACTTTTTCATTTATGAGACAAATAAGAAACGCTCTCAAATTTCTCCATACATTTTCTACCCGCGGACACTTGCGGTTCGTCATTCCGCGCTCAGAAGCGCTCGTGGAAGCACGTCTGTGTCGCTTTCTCGCAAAAAATAATTACGTAAAAAAGTGAGTTCCGAGTTGTGTACTGAGGTCGGACGAAGTTGATACTTTTTCGGACCGAAATAAAATTAAGTACGATTATTGGTATTTGTTTCAGAAACAAATACTTAGTTGTAATTTTTACAAGCTTTTATTTAACTTGCAATGTATGTATGTATGTATGTAACTATGTTTGTTCGGGTGGACTCTTGCAACTAAATTTTGAAGCAGATATCTTCAACCGATTGAGCTGAAATTTTGTATGCACGTTTAGTTTGGATGACAATGCATGGTTAGCTGTGTGACGTTATTCTAAATCCAAAATGGCGGAACGCCCAAGATGGCGGACTACTTATTTTTAAGGCACTCCTACAATATGGATATCAAATGAAAGGGATTGCTGAGAATAACTCGAAAAATAAAATGACGTCACTCTAAATCCAATATGGCGGACTTCTAAAGATGGTGGACTAGTTATTTTTAATGCACTCCTACAATATGGGTATCAAATGAAAGGGATTGCTGAGAATAACTCGAAAAATAAAGTGACGTCACTATAAATCTAATATGGCGGTCATCTAAAGATGGTGGACTAGTTACTTTTAATGCACTGCAACAATATGGGTATCAAATGAAAGGGCTTGCTGAGAATAACTCAAAAAACAATGTGACGTTACTCTAAATGCAATATGGCGGACTTCTAAACATAGCGGACTAAGTTTTTTATGCTTTCCTACAACATGGGTATCAAATGAAAGGTCTTGCTCAGAATACGTATGCGAGTTAAACTCCACAAAAAAACCTGTCAAGCGATAACTAAAAAGTAAAAACAAATTAAAAGTAAAAACTTTTTTTTAAAACAAGCTTTTAGTTAAATGCGCTAAAAAGAATAAAATAAAATTTTCCTTTAAAACTTTTACTATCAACTTATAACGTCAATAAGTACACAAGTTATATGATATAAAAGCTTGTTGCGAGATTTACCTGTGTAGATAAACAAGTAAATAAGATGATCTGATTGATTTTAATTTTTTCAATTTTCAAACTAAGTAAATATGAGTTCTTAAATCTGAAAAAAACTTTTTTACTTTTAATTTATTTATTTAGTGGATATAGATGACGGATAAAGATTGTATAAATATTTATTTTATAATCAAATTAAAATGATGGAAATATTTTTTTTAGACATTCGATATTAATAGTCGATTTTGGGGTTTTTCGGGGTGATGATTACGAATATAACATCCATTTTTTATTCAAGGTGGCGGATTTTTGTTTGTGACAAATCGACTTACGGCCAATTTCTTCATAATACCAGTATATCCAGTTGTCGACCCCAACATAGTTGGGAAAAGGCTAGGCAGATGATGATGACCAGTATATCCAGTTGTCATGCTACGTCACAGTTTTACTCTTCAATTCAGTAATTTTTTTAGTGAATAATAATGTTGCTATATTGAAGAATACAATTGTGACGTAGCATGACAACTGAATAGACTGGTATTACGTTTAGTCGGTTAAGAAAGTCGCGTGGTTTTTTTGTTTACCTTTATTTAGCTACCTAAACCTATGGAGTATAGTAGTAGTACAGACGCCAGCACATCAACCTACACCTAACTGTCAAATTTTCCCAATGAACATTGAACCTTATGCTTTAGTAATAAAGTTGAAAATCTATTACAGAAATCTGACAGATTGTAATAGGTTGATGTGCTGGCGTCTGTACAATGAAATATTTTCTATGTGAAAAGACAGCTGTGCTGCTGGGGAGTTTGTTGCGCCACTTCTTCCCAGCGAAAGCACTAAGAAGTGAAGGGCGGGCGTTTTGGGGGACTGTCTTTTGTAATTTTGACATTCGAAAAGTGCTGATTCTCAGCCTAATTTGAATAAATTACTTTTGATTTACTTTGTTTTAATTTTTAAGTAAATAAAATACTTACTGTTTTCATAAGGGAATGATTATTTTTAAATATCACAACGAAACTCTACGATAAACTCCCAGGCTAGTATTTGATTATGAAATACTCCAACAATTGACATCAAAAATAATATTTAAAAGTACTTAGGTACATATTTTCAAACTAACAGCAGACTGTGGTATAAATGTGGATGTTCCGTGTAATACTAAAATGTTAAGGTCGTTTTTGGGTACCTAGTAATGAACGTATTGACTGATGAACTTCAACAATACTAAAAACATGATTATCACGCAGATAGTAAGTACTAATAACACTTACCAAATTCGATTGCGAACTTACAACTAACTTTACTAAATAAATACCAGCAAAATTAAAAAAAAATATCTTCAAGTACCAAGATTAGTTAAGTTACGTATAAAAATCGAGCGAACAATGGTTTCAATGTGTGCGTGCGCGTAATGTTGCTGTGTTGCGATTCAGATACCTAAACTTGAGCGAGTTCAAAATGTGATAGCGTCCTTAACTCAGGCAATAGAAAATAAAAATGGCGTATGCCAAAGGTAGGAACTAACTCGGCATGAGATTAAAGTCGCATTATGCACAGTAGCGCAAAACCGCGACATATATTTCTTGCACTGATAACTGCGAGTAGCTGTGAAATTATAAATACAACTTGCATAACCACAATGTTATGAATATTTTTAATAAATAAGAGTGCAGGAAGGCATTCTTAGTGCCAATACGTTGCATCATGAAGTCATCCAAACCCTATTATCCCACAATTATAGAATACCAGAGTCGTAGCCATAGCCCCTGCTTCGCACGGTTTTTAAGTCTTGACAAAACATCGAGATTTCTATAATATAAATGTATAAACCTTGAAACCGGAATCAATTCTCTAAATGTTGGTGAACGCATCAAAATCCGATGCGCAGTTTAGAATACAGACAGAGACGAAAAGCGACTTTAATTTTAGTAAATACGTAGATAAGGATACTGACATTATCTACATATTTAAAATTAAAGTATACTGACATTATTAAGGGTCATTAATGATGTTTTTAGCTCTCATACCTACTTATGGTCCGGTTTCTGCCAAAGATGAAAAAAATAATGGCCGCTCGAAATGGAATAAAATCGATATATCTTTATCTTTATATATATACTAGCTGCTGCCCGCGACGTCGTCTGCGTGAAGGCTCTACAGCACCAAAAATACCTAAGATGCCAGTGTCGCTATAGCATTATAAGTAAACAACTTTTAAAATAGCATTAAAATATAAGTTTTTTTTGCAAGCGAAGCAAGTGAAGAGAGTTATATTGGAATCCTGCTGAGTTCAGTCATAAGATGTGACTGAAGGAAATAGAGAAAAAAATGCAGGAATACATCCCAGGACACAAAACAGTAAAAATACGTACAAAGGTATCATAACTTACAACACTTCCCTATAAACTACGTTGGTAGTTATGCTGCCAGGAGCCAAAATGTAAAGAGAGTCAGGGCTGGTGACGCGGGAGCAAGCGACGTACAGTTGCCCGTGTGAGAAGCAACTCGTCCTGAGGTCGACACCCGCTGCCCTCAGTGTCTGCCCCTGTGACTTATTGATGGTCATCGCGAAGCAAACACTCACGGGGAACTGTACGCGCTTGAACTGGAACGGGAAGTTATGAGGTATGAGGGGAATGCGTGGTAAAAATACTGCCTCGCCGACGCCACAACCCGTAAGAATTTCCGCCTCAATGGTGTGTCTGTGGAGCGAGATGACTTTAAGGCGGGTCCCGTTACACAACTTCGGAGGAGATAGGTTCCGAAGAAGCATAATCGGGTCACCGACCTTCAGCTTGATGGTATGCGCTGGAAGTCCACTTGCTGACAGGGAGTTCAGAAATCCCACTGGATAATATGTGGCGTAATCTTGCTCGACAACAGTGTTTATCGAGGTGTAGTCTACTTCATTCCCCTCAATTTCCGAGAGAATGCATTCGTTAATTGCTGCAGCCTGATCATTTTTGGGCGTCAAAATGGCCCGCTCACACACCCAAGAATTTTGCTGGTGCGGTATACGACTGATGTCCCCGTACACACAGCGAATGAGTTCTTCTATGCTGGATACCACTCGAGTGCCTTCGCCAAGACTTAGAAGGACATCGGAGAATTCTTGAGCACGTGCATTGCCGCCGAGCCGAGCTCTCATATTAATGATCAAGCGCAGCGTACGAACTCGTGACCACAACGAAGATCATTTCAACGAAGCATTCACCTCGTCAGCCCTCGATCCTCGCGTCACCACGGGAAGCGTTTGCCGGAAATCGCCACTGAACAGAACTGTGACACCACCCATCAAATGTTCGTTCCTGCGGATGTCCTGCAGGGTTCTGTCCACGGCCTCAACTGCCTTCCTATTGGCCATCATACACTCATCCCATACGATCAGAGAGCAATCCTTGAGCACGTGTCTCTTATCGCTGTTACGTGACACATCACAAACAGGCGTTTCGGCACTCTCTAAATCGATGGGAATTTTAAACATGGCATGTGTTGTCTTGCCACCCGGAAGCAGTGTGGCAGCGATTCCCGACGACGCTACAGCAATAGCAATTTTGCCTTGCCTCCTGACCTCTGCAAGTATGCTAGTGGTAACAAATGTTTTTCCTGTTCCACCAGGAGAATCCAAGAAAAACATTTTACCCTGGTTTTGCCCAACGCTTTCAAGGACGGTGTCATAAATTTGTTTTTGCTCTGAAGAGAACAAAGCGACATGGTCATTTCGTATGGTGGTCATTTCGCCCGGATCGTAATTTGTCTCTGCGTTATACTCCCGATTTCCACGGTCTTGATGCGGTGATGATTGGGGAGCTGGTAACCCATATTCGATCAGTGGATTGCCGCCGATAGAAATGACCACATCTTGAAGTGAACTGAGACAGGTGTTCAGAACGCGTTCATCAGTTACTTCGACTTCGTCTCCAGTAGCACGCCTCAAAGCTCGTAGAAAATCTTCAGACAGATGATGGCGATACTTCTCCCACAAAGCTACCGGGTTCGCGACTCCACAAAACACCAAAATGACGGCATGCGGCTGGGACTGTCACTGACGCTCGCCTCTGCGAGGGTTTCATCCCAATTTTGGTCACCGTCAAGAAGGTGACGTGCTACGCAGGCTGCGCGGTAAGTGGGATACTCCACGCCATCAAATGTCCGAAAGGCGAAAGACGTTGGGCCTCGGACAGTGTGAAGGAACAACCGCAGAAAATAGCACTCGCCATTATTCGGATGCACGGTATAAACCCTACCCAATGCGGTGTCCTTGAAAATTCCCGGAAAACCTTCCACAGCACCTCCTCGTCGACGTTGGTTAAATAAACCCCTTTGCTTGTCGTAGGTAGGTGTAATATGAAGGCACCTCGTCATACGTAAGGGATTTGTTTTACATCACATTTTAGTTTATAATTAGGTATACGACATGAAAATATATTAATTACCAAGCAATAATCACACAGATAAATACCGAACAAAAGTATTAACAGTCAATGTTTATTTTGTACTAACAACATGAAATTGATGAAGAAATGATCATCATCAATGAACATAACTTTTTTTTTTTTTTAATTGTCTTCCTCAACTCTGCTCAAGATTTTGAGGGTTTTGTTGGAACTTTAATTTTTCAAAACGAACAACACAACAACACGATACAACTTTTATGAAGAAAATGCACATTACCATCTATGAATTTTAAGAAAAACTAACTACTAACCTCGCCAACATGATCAAATTTAAATTATTAATTTCCAAAAAGTGTTAACATGTAACTTGATTTGATTTTTATGAAATCTAATAGATGGCGCTGCTTCAAATTTTTCTTTATACTACTAACATACATTAAACTATGTTTCTCTGCCCAAGTTACTTAAATGGCGTAGTTTTTATAGAGTAAAGCTAGATATTAGCATGGCTTACTCAAAAACAACATTTAAATATGCATCGTTAGATTACACGCTGTCACAGAATGCGTAAGAAAAATAAAGATTCACAGCTCCTCCCCCGTAGGTGATAGCGTGATAATATGTAGCCTATATGTTGACCCGACCTCTTAGTAATATTCATGCAACATTTGAAGTAAATCCATGCAGTACTTTTTGAGATTAGCCCGGACATACATACAGACAAACAGACAAACAGACAAAAATTCTATAAACTATATTTTTGGCTTCGATATCGATTGTAGATCACGCCCCAAGTATTCTTTTTAAAAAATATTCAATGTACAGTTTTGACTTTCCTACGATTTTATTATATGTATAGATAAAAGGAGAACTGACTGACTGACATATCAACAGCCGAAACTACTGGGGCTAGGAATGTGAAATTTTGCACACGGCTTCCTATTATAATGTAGGGGAGCACTAAGAAGGGGTTTTTGGAAATTTAACCTTTAAGGGGGTGAAAAGGGGGAATTTTGTTTGTATGGAAAATCTTATTACTTGTGTTAATAAACATGAAACTTGGCACGAACATCTATCTAAGTAAATTATGAAGTTTGGCATTTTTTGTTTTTCCAAATTACCTCCTGAGAGGGGTTGAGGGGGTGTGAAAATTTGTATGGAGGAATTTTAACGCGCGGTCTGATTAACTCGAAACTCAGTGTTTATAATTAAGACCAAAAATAAAGAATAACGTGTATCAGGGTTTTTCGCAAATCTACCCCTAACGGGGTGAAAAGGGGTAGTTAATTATAGGTACAGGGGAAGATTTTACTGCGTGGCTTGATTAACTCGAAAATTGTAATAAATAAATCTTTGAGTCAAGTAATGAACACGTCCCAAACGATTTTTCGAAATTGCACCCCTGTGGGGGTGAAAAGCGGGATACAGTTATATGAAAAATCTGATTCGTTTGATCTATAAACTTAAAAATTGGCCTGAATACTTATTTATCTAAATAAATGATAAAGATCATAAACATGCATTTTCTAAATTTTTAGAGGAAAGTACGAAATTCACGCGGACGAAGTCGCGGGCAAAGTGTTAGTATACCTATAAAAGAACATGTAGGTATTTTAACATGAAGGTATTTTTTTTTATCGATTTTATTCAATTTCGAGCGGCCATTATTGTTTACATCTTTGGCAAATTTAGAAACGCCGGAGTATAGGTGAAATTTCAGGCATCTATAATTCAGTCCTCTGCCTGTATTGCAAGTGTCTATAAGCGGCGGTGACCATCACTTCCTAGTCAAATAGGTACTTACAAATGTTCATTCATTTTGACCTAAAAGACTCTATGCGCTCTATTATCTATGCGGTACCGTCCTACAAGTAGTACAGACGCCAGCACATCAACCTACTACAATCTGTCAGATTTCTGTAATAGATTTTCAACTTTATCGTTATAGCATAAGGTTCAATGTTGATTGGGAAAATTTGATAGTTAGGTGTTGGTGCTGGCGTCTGTACCTAGGTACAATTTCCACGAAGTAAAAATGATTTACGTAGATTTGTTTTAATTGAACGAAGTATGTTCCTGGAAAACTATAATTCTCTTAACTACCATGTATACGTTAATATTATCAATATTCCTTCCATTAAGAATGTGTAAACAATCCGCGAACATTTTCGCACAATATTTACAGGAGTGCATACGACTCAAAACAGGATCATACATCAAAGCACGCTATACCAGGAAGCATGGTCTCCTGTCATGGCTAAATATAGTTCCCATTGGGATTATTTACCTTCCCTAAACACGTGGGTTTGTTATTATAGCTTGCGAAAAACAAAAAACAAGATCATCCACGAAAATTCGCGATCATCGATAATTTTAATCGAGTTGTTGACGGAACTTCGGATACCGAGAGATGAAAACAATCGCTGATCGAAAGCTCTTCAAAGTGCTGTTAACGTCTGGGAGTTCAATAAACTGCAGATTTGTTGGTGTAATTTGTAAACAATGTTCTTTATACTAAGAATGTGGGTCATTTTTTATTCTACGTTGTTAGAAATGAGGAATGAGTCAATATTTTTATCACGAAGTGACTAAAACAAAAGTGCTCTTAGGTTTAATTTTCACCGTAATTTTCATAGCAGAAAGAGCGATTTTAAACAAATACAGTGCATAGTTAAGCCTGCTCCTTGTTTTACGCGTCCCGCGCGGTAATTGCGTAATACACTAACAATAATTTGCGAATGCCTCAGTTTGCTAACATTAATTTTTCTTTTCTTTTTCAATTTAATTCGACGACTTTTTCAAACATATGGAACGATGGATAAGGATCAAAAATCATTCGGATTGTAAAAGAAAATGTGCAGGTTTTCACCATAGCAGTGACCCATCTTTCCATCGGTTTCCCAACCTATGCCCCATTAAGCACAGTGAGGACCCAAGTTCAAGGAAAACCTGTTCAAGTAGAGATGTACACGACTCTGCTTTGGAGTGTAAACGTGGTGCTGTTCCACAAACGATGGGACACTTAATATCTATGTTCCGCGTGTCCACTGTCCTGTAAGCTGCACGTTACAGGAACTGATGGAAGCGTAGCTGTAACGTGCAGCTGACACTACCGCATCACTAGCGAATGATGGCGCCAAATATGTAGCAGAATTCTGGGCCGAGTCCATTTAGATTGTCATCGACACGCCAAGAAGAAGAAGAATTGAGTGTAATTATTATTATTATATCAAAGCCAAAACAAACAAGAGTAGAAAACGTAACATTACGTTCATACGATAACAAGTTTACATTTCCATTGAACATAGATCACAAACTTGAATGAAATAATAACGTAACTGTTCTTCTAAACTCTAAAGGAAAAAAACCGTAAAACTCTACGAACCTTTACCCGTTACTCTAAAATTCTAAACCAATACTAGGTAACAAACTCTGACGCATTTAGGTCAGCCGTAAACCTATTATCTGAGAAACCTGGTTTGTTCAATAAAACAACGTAGGTATTACTTGAATTGAGTAAATCAGTATTTCTTTAAACTAAATATTTCTTCGGTAATATGTATTTTTCTCGGCTCAATCGCTGCACATCATTTTGCTAAACTAGATCGAAAAAGAATAGCATATAGGTAGATATAGGCGTTCTTTTCAATATGTGGTGGGTATGTATCAGTATGGTATGCCTAACGAGTTAAACGTACAATAGAAAACGAATGTAGACTACATAAACTAGCAATTTGCTCGGGGGGGGCTCATAAACTAGTTTGAAAGCTCTTTCAGTTGGCATTTGATATCTCTTTAGATGTTGATTTGTCTTTCAAGCATGATGTTATCGTCATTGATCGCATATCGTCGTACATATCATGATGATGAATGATGAATTCGTCAAGACTGGTCTTCAGTCTTTGTTAAAAACTGAGCGCAGACAGCCAACTCCTTCGCTCAAAATTCAGCTTTATGGAAGCTGCAAGAATGATAAATATCCTATCCACGTGCACTTTATGTAATTAAAAACAGCATTAGGTTATGATTAAACTCCATGCTACAGAAGGCTTTATAATCTCCCATTTTACTTATAATATCTACTATTGCACGCGTTATGACGGCGAGTGGATTATAGAACACGGACAATTACAGTCTAGACAAAAAACAGCAGACCTAGTGATGTAACGCAAATTCTACGGCACACATAATCGTACTAGATACATTTGTGCCATTCAGGAATTAAACTGACGCAGCAGGTGTACTCGTAGGGTGACGTTCAAAATATTTGGCAGGCATGCGAGGGAGTGTCACGACGTCACTCTTGGCAAAAACACATTGGCGACAGTCTGCTTATGTCACTAGATGTTCGGCACTTTCAAAACATGAGTTTCCTTCGTACCGGATAAACACAAAACGTAGGCTGTTCACCTTGAATTCAGGTAGTGCAATTCATTGTAGGTAAGTAACGTATCTACTTAGCAAATTAATATACTTAATCTTTATTTTTATGGTACAATCTCTTCTAGGGGGCGAGCAACACTTAAAATGGTAATGAGTTTAGTGCATCAGTTCCGCTTGGCGTAGTATATGACAGTCTGGTGGTGTTGGTGCAAGCATAGCAATTTGTATGTTAAAGATCTTGATAGCAACAATACTAGTTTCTATTAAATATCATCAACCACGTGAGCTGCTCATAAGAATCTTTTTCGCAAGAATCGTAGAGACAACTGACAAAAAAAATATTAAAGTGACTCTTACTTAGCGCAATGAAGATGGACGAGTTTACGTCAAGTTCAAGACGGAAATATGCTGACCTTAAAAGTGATTGCTACCGGGACAAAAAGTATGTCCAGGATGCCATCTATCTCCTTGCCAAATATAAATATAAATATCGAAATCCGTTCAGTGGTTTAGGCGAGAAAAGGTAACATACAGAGTTACTTTTGAATTTATGTTGTTAAGTAGGTATGGATTGCAATACTAACCTGCGTGGTAGTTTACAATCTACCACGTAGGCCCAGTGCGGGTTGGTAGATGTCACATACTTTTTTACAAAAAAAAAAAAATTTGGAAGTCGGTGGCAAACAACGAAAATGCGAACCCTATGAAACCAAATTCCGAATTAGTTATTTTTCACTTTAGTGTCTTTTTTGGAAGTCGGTTTTTTTTTTTGTAAAAAGTTTTTATTTTTCACTTTTAAGTTGTACTTACCCCAAACAAATTCGTATCACTACTACTTGCTACGTAAATATCAGTGACAAGAAGTTATTATAACATCATCAATATAAGTGGCAAAAATACGTATTATTGAAGCGAACTCAAAAACTACCCAAGCAAAGTTAATAATATGGGACTACCCCTCAGGTCACCCCTATCCATTAAATAATTTTTTATTCGATATACAATTGCCGGAGATATAATCGCGTAACATGCATACAAAAGAAATACAGTGGAATTGAGAACTTCCTCCTTTTTGAAGTAAATTATGTAAAGATACGGCACTTATAGCCACAATGCATCCCACCCATGTCAATTCCACTAAGCCACCACTGACAAGTCATAGGAATACAAACGACGAACGAACTACTGAACCGATTTTGACGAAACTATGGGACGAATCTGAATTTATAAATTATCCTTTCAAATAAAAAAGAATTTTGCAAATCAGCTTATAAATAACGGAGTTCTGAGACAACAAATTAAAAAAAAATTGAGACCCTCTTCCTTTTTTTGAAGCCGGTTAATAAAAGTAGGTTCGAAATGACACGCAATACTTTTCTTATACAGGAAATTTAACCTGGTTTCCAGCCAGTAGGTCGTCTTATCGTCAAGGCGTGTTCCCACCTTAATGCGAGTGCCCATTGGAAATGGGACGGGGTTATCCAATAAAACATCGAATGGACATTTATGGTAGAATGAACGTGAGGACAATGCCTGCATTGTGACTTAAAGGAGCGGCTGTTTTTTCAATAATTATGACAATGCTATTAGTGGCTCTTAATGAATTCTGTTTTCAACGTTGAGGTTTGACTGTACATCATATTCTTTTCCCAACTATGTTGGGGTCGGCTTCCAGTCTAACTAGATGCAGCTGGATACCAGTATTTTTAATTGAGCGACTGCCTAAGAGGGGCGTTCAATAAAAAAATGAGAATGGGATACAAACTCTTTGAAAGTACTTATTAAAAGTAAGTATTGGATGGTAAAGCTGGAATATCCGCTATATACTTGAAAAAAAACACTGATTATCTTTTGTTTTTTAATAATAGAAGTCATTTGTTTGCGGTTGGTTGCAGACTTTTGGATAAAATAAAAAAAATATTGTCTTGTTTCATCAAGATAAGGCCCCCCCCGCCCGCCAACAAGTTCACCGTTTCGATGACTGCAATTCAAGACGCTGGCTTTGAAATACATGAGCATCCTCCATATTCACCAGACCTAGTGATTTTATCTATTTCCGAGGTTGAAGATGTAAATATCTGAGAGGACAGAAATTTGAAGATGATGAAGCAGTAGTCGCTGCGGTACAGGCATTTTTAGGTGCTCAGGAAGAAGAGTTCTTTAGGAAGGGAATTTATAGTTTAGAAAGATATTTCAGGTGTATTACACTAAAAGGTGGCTATTTCGAAAATTTATAAAAAGCGTTTACTATAAGTTACCTACTCATGTATAAGTTACATACTCATTCTCACTATTAATTGAACGCCCCTAGTATCTGACCTCCACAACGCAGTACCTAACTGGGAAACACGATACCCTTGACAAGACTAATGACCAGACTTTCGGGCTTCCGATTGTCCGTAACGACTGTCAAAGATCTGCGAATAACAGCCGGGACCAACTGCTTTTAACGTGGTTTCCGAGTCGCAGCGGGGTTTCAGTATGTTATAGCGTTGCTTAACCTAGAACATCGACCCGTGGTGCTGTTATTTAGTCACGTGTCCCTATGTTTCAAAGAATAGGGACACGTGACTAAATAACAGATAATATAATAGACTGATAATACTCAGTGGCAACCTCCTGTTTCAAAGAAGGAGGTTGCCACTGAGTATTATCAGTCTCGTCGCGTCCCCTTACAACTTTGACATAAGCCAATTCTTTGACAGAAATCAAATGGTACCGAAAACCGGGTAGTGTAACTAAGTAGTTCGGAGAACAATATACTCGTATGTATCTATCCAGCACCCTAATTGCGTAACACCCTTTTAATCAGAATTTGAATGATTTTGAAGGATATTGCTATAATCCATTGATATTTAAATCTATTGATAAAATCCATTGATAAAAATTCAAATTGATATACCTAATCCATTGCTTCATTATGGTTGAAAAATGTGTCTGCTCGACAACGTAAAAAACGCAATGAATGTTGTTGAAATGTCAAAATGAAAGCCATTGCTACTGATAGCATGTTACGCAACTCCCTCTTGTAGATGGTGAAGGCTTATTTGATTCCATTTATTTATCTTCTAAAGCCAATTAAATAAACATAATTGTACCTGGGTCTTGATTGTGCTTTTAAGCTACTGCACGATTGGACTTTTTTGTTTTAAGGAATTTCGAGGCTTGTCCACCAAACTGGAATAAGCGAATTGCAACAGAATTTGTGGAATGCTTCTAAACTTAGACGCGCCTTATTGGAGCTGACGTTAAATTGATTGGTAATGTAATGTATATTTATACAAATAAATGTGTTTATACCGATATAAGTAAGATTAGTCACGGCTCAGATATTTCATCTTGCATTATGGATTCTGACGATTCTGTCTAATTTTAGATACAGTGTGATGACTAGTGAATGTCTTACAATTTATCAGATTATGCTTAACGATTTTGCAGCTAGAAACCTTAACTATCTTAGTAACAGTCGACTTCATTGAAAACATAAAAAAGTGGATAAAGCAGACAGAAAGAAAGAAAAAGTAGGTTAATAGTGTTAGTCCCGCCAAATGGAACCCTTCCACGGAAAGATGTGATCTTTGGAAAGAACAACTTAATCTTCCTGATCTCTTTATACCATCAGAGAGTCTCTCATCTGGCCATAAGTTACCGTGGCCGACTTGGAAAACCTTAAATAGACTTCGTACCCAAGTAGGCCGCAGAGGACAACCTACACAAGTGA
Organism: Hydraecia micacea; assembly: GCA_914767645.1. Lineage (NCBI taxonomy): Eukaryota > Metazoa > Arthropoda > Insecta > Lepidoptera > Noctuidae > Hydraecia > Hydraecia micacea. Next base: position 10,723,496 of record OU611788.1, on the reverse strand, counting down.
GGGTTCATGGAAGACTCTGACCTCCGGTGTGTATGCGGTGTCTCTCCACAGACAATGGCTCACCTCCCATCTTACACCGCATGCCCAGTCACCTGAATTTTGGGCCAAACAAATTTAGGAAAAAAAAAATATTTTTGTCATCGACACGCTTAGAAGAACAGCTGAAGAACTAAATAAATAATTTGCCGTATTATATTGCATACAACTGATTTGAACTTAAGGACAATTTTAGTTGAAAGTCAATTTGATAACCAATTAATTTCAAACATGGCAATCATGTATCATGATGGTGGGTGGTGAAGGACGCATCAGAAAAAAAATCACGATCGCACTGAGTGTCGGTCTAGTGCAAACGTCTGTAAGCCCACAATAATGGACACCCTCGATTTCCGCGTCGAAGAGCTGGAACTGCATGTCGATTCTGTAAAAATCTCACCGTGAAAACTTGCGTGGAGTGAGCTGTCAGTGTCATCCCACTGATGCTAGGGATTGACCAAGCAAACATTTATAAGCATAATCGAGATTTTAATAATATTTTTTATGTTAATTCTATTGAAAATTTTATATAATTTCAAAGCTAGTATTTTAGTGATCAAAACATTAATATTTTGTGGGGTTTTAAAATAAAATCTCTATTGAGAGATTTGCTTAACTTTTTTATGACCAAATGTAAGTATGTACCTACCTACGCAGTATATTGATACTGCGTACATACCTACTTACATTTGGTCATAGGTAGTCAAAACATGTTCGGGATGTTATATTCAATTTAAAGTTGGTATTTTTTAAAAGTTATGCTTAAAACAGTTGTTATAATAATAAGATTTTTGGCATTTTCAATCTCAAATAGCAGCCAAGGGGTTAATTGCAGACTTTCGCTGTAATAGTAAGAAATGCTCAAGATGTTATTCCCCATAAGAAAACAGTACTTTTCTTTTCTGGTCGGCACTTTAATTTATGGGTAGGTACGTTATGAACTTATGAATGATGAGTTTATTAAATACAAACATATTTGCAGTTGATCAAATTAATTATGTGCATTTTGCATGCGTAAATATTCAACCCAACTACGGAACCTTTCAATGTGCCGACTGTGCGTGGTCCGATATAAACATGGTCAGTTTTTTAAATTTCTTTGGTAACCTACCACAAAAAACAAAACAATTTATTACTCAAGTAAACTAATAGAAACAAAAACTACCAAGCTCATACAACTAACAAAACATATTGAAATGTAAAGTGATTGCGGAATACCCAATTTATACAATTAATAATCATCATTCCCTATCTTTTGCTAAGCCTACCTAAAAAAATGTATACCTACTGGGCATTCTGTAGCAAACTATTAGAAAGTAGGTATCGAAAATAAATAATTGTACAATAAATAAAAAACATTAAGCGGCGAGCGCATTCCGAAGATAAATATTCAAATATAGAAACAATTCGGCGCGAAGTTCAATAAATGACTATTATGGTCAAAGGTCCTCAGGTATTGACTCAGTTTCAATATAATGTCCAAAAAACTATTAAAATTACATTAAAAAGCATAAGTCATTATTATTATGGCTTATTGTTTTTAATGTTTAAAATAATTTTATTTCAATTTCCGAGTATCGATTTCCGATATTCGACATATTAATTACCCGCGTCAATCGAAATAAAAAAAAAATCGTTTAGCATAATCGCTTTCGCACATCATTACGATAAAAAAAAACAATAATGGACGGCGATTTTGAACACAAACTGAGTAGTGGTAATGAATAATAAGTGTTATTGGACATGTGTTTTAAAACTACGTTAAGATTTGGGCATTTTCGTGTCGTTCATAATATTTTCAATAATATTTGTCTCATTTTAAATCTTATCTACATGTGTGTGTGTGTGTGAAATTTGTGAAAAGTAAAAATGTAAACACGCACGATTGGCGCGAAACTTCGACATTAGATATCAAAAAAATTCATTACCACTACTTATTTAACTTGGACAATGGATGAATTCGTCAAATAATTAAATGATGTATTATTCACTGCCCATGTGGTGGAGTTTGAATGTTCGAAGTCCCCAAATTTTATGTTTTTTAGCCTCGACCTGTTAGATGATTTGCGTCTAACGCGCATGCGCGGCGTGACTCACGGCGTGAGTCTCACGCCGCGCATGCGCGTGAATTCTGGCTCGTTCCGAATTAAGCCATCATCACCCACAGCGCTCACTTGGATATTAAAAAAAATTTGTTTGATACCTAACGCGCATGCGCGGCGGGAGTTATGGCTCGGCACAGCGCTCACATAAGTAATTAGCGTTCCGATTTAGATAAATCACTATTATGGCAGCTAAACTATATTCACTTGAATAGGTACTAATGGTTGGATGGTTGGATTATAGTATTTATTTGTGTATACACCACGAATTTCTTCATCTTTGTTAAGGTGGCGACTGTACTGGCGGAAGCACGATTTAAAAAATGCCACGTTAGTTTAAAGGCAATATATTATGATGCGACTCAAAACAAAACAGCACAACAGGCTGTCATTCATTTGTGACAGCGCCCGCGGTGATAATTATTAATTTAGGGCATGGTCGCCGTTATCGGAAGATGGCGCATGCCATGACGTCATCTATGTCGACTTACGGGACATCGTTATCGTGCTCACGCTAATTCGGAAAAAGGGCCCTAATTCAATATGACCCACTTAATGATTATTTACTTCGAAACCACATCAATTCCATACCTATATAATCACGACATATCTGCTATTTACGTATTCTCTATGACACAATTTAATTAACGAAACCGGTTTGAACTGTCAAAATACCACGCTTGACAACCGTACGACGTGGTAAGATTACGCGGGGAATAATAGGTAATTTATACCAGTGTAAGCAAGCTGTAAACGATTACAGTGCAATTCGGAATGTACCGGATTTCACTTCCAAGAATTTCGTAACCCATAGCAACATCACTTCGGCGTAGGGTTGCCACCAACCACTTCTTCATTTAAGGGTTACTAGCATAAAAAATACGGGTCTTAGTTATTTTTACGGGAGACACTCTGATTGCGAGCTGAGCGAGTGTCGATTGAACCGTTGAATTTTGTAATATTATTTGATTAATGTTCTTTTAATAGTGGCATCGGCGAGTTACCTAAGTAGGTATCTATTTACAATAATATATTTGCACGCGTAGAGGGGTCTGTGGCTAAATAATAACAGCCGCACAGCTCGATCGATCAGGTTAAGCTGCGCTTGCCGCGGTTGGTCTGTGGATGGGTGACCATCTTTACATACCGAGACCCCTCCGTGTCTCGGAAAGCACGTTAAGCCGTTGGTCCCGACTGTCATTCGTGGTTCTTTGACAGTCATTACGGGTAGTCAGAAGCCCGGAAGTCTGACAACCAGTCTTACCAAGGGGTATCATATTACCCAGTAACTGGATTGTGGAGGTCAGATAGGCGGTCGCTCCATGTAAAATACTGGTATTCAGCTGCATCCGGTTAGACTGGAAGCCGACCCCAACATTGTCGGGACGCCTTAGGTACAAGTTAAATAAGTAAGAACAAATTTCCAATGTGGTAATGACAGTGACTAACGCGCAAGCGCGGCGTGATCTTATCACTTCACCCGATTCACGCCATTAAATGTCATGGGTCGCGTGAAGTGATCACTTCACCTGATTCACGCCATTAAATGTCATGGGTCGCGTGAAGTGATCACTTCACGCGACCCATGACATTTATTGGCGTGAATCGGGTGAAGTGATAAGATCACGCCGCGCTTGCGCGTTAGTCACTGTCATTATCACATTGGAGATTTGTTCTTACTTATTTAACTTCTAAGGCGTCCCAACAATGTTGGGGTCGGCTTCCAGTCTAACTAGTAACTAGTTCTAGTGAAGTGATCACGCCACACAAAGTGGGGTTAAAGTCTAACCATGGTCCGTCACGCGTCAGCAAGGCACACCGTTAGCACTCGGTGACTTGACACACTAGGCTATCTCTTCTAATTGAATAGATTAGCGTTGTTAGTCTTTACTAGACTCGATCTACCATCGCTCAAACTAACAAACAATGTCGATGCGTATTTTCATTAGTCTAGCTGTCTTAAACGTGAATCCATTTTCGTAATTTTTTAGTTTGCTACTATGTTGTTATTAAAAAAAATCATATTTTATTTTGGTCTATTGCTGATAAGTGTAACTATCATAGGAGTGGGAGAATCGTAGCGGTGGTTGGCTTTTTCTAGTTCACCTAACTGATTTATAAATTAAACTTGAACCTTAAAAGTCTTATACTGAAAAAAAACGTTTTTGGACTTAACAGGTTTCTCCCAGACACCACAGATTTTATTTACTGTTAGTGCGTGACGCGCTCACGCCTCAGGCTATATTGACTAGTCAGTCTAGGAAAAAAAAAAAATAAGTTTCTGTGCTGCTATTTTATTGAAAACCCCCATGAAATAATAATGTTTTGACAACTAAAATACTAGCTTTGAAATTATATAAAATTTTCAATAGAATTGACATAAAAAATATTATTAAAATCTCGATTTTAAGTTTCTGTGCTGCTATTTTATTTAAAACCCCCATGAAATAATAATGTTTTGACAACTAAAATACTAGCTTTGAAATTATATAAAATTTTCAATAGAATTTACATAAAAAATATTATTAAAATCTCGATTATGATTGAAATGTATGCTTGGTCAATCCCTAGTATCAGGTGGAATGACACTGACAGCTCACTCCACGCTCACTTCGCCTAAGCTTTCACGGCGAGATGGTTACAGAATCGCAGTGCTGTAAGCGGTTTGCGAGCGTGAAGATTAACTTCATGAAATCTTCTACTGGCAGTTTGGGCACTGATGACCACTTGGTGCTGAGACTGGAATCTTCCTAACAGCTGGCGAGCCGTAATTTGAGGCTACCTCCTCGTAGCATTTTGCAGAAAGCGGTCTTGTCTCTGAGTAATGACCCTGTGACGTTTAGCAACATCTCCTGTACAGCCGTATATATAATCGGCAAATAGGCTTGGCTGCGAGTGGACAGAGTCGGCAGTTTCATGTTGAATGCTGAATGCTGTGGTTAAGCTTCCAGCATATCCACAACTTTCAACTTCTCTTCCCGCGTTAACTGACGACATGACGTAACGCTCCAGAGTCACAAAAATTACAAAAAAACTGCGAAAATTATTTTCACAAGAAAAAAAAAACGATTATAAACCAGTAATCTCTAAAGTTAATATTCAAAACGCCTTATGCTGCGACCAAGTTATCCCTCCTTATTCCATTTTTTTTTGTTTTTATGTTTTATTTTTTTTAATTTCGAACAATAATTTAAATTTACAATTTCTTGTGGCCAGTAGGTACTTTTTCTCAAGAGTTTTCTAGATAAGTTGACATAGCTTGTTCCCTAGACTTTGTTGTAGGTTTATGTGAACTAAAAGATTTTGATACTTTATAAAAGAGAGCAGAAAGGAAGGGGAGATTAGGTGGATATGTTATAACTTGATACCTACGTGCACATGTACAGAGTATGTTTATTTAATCTCCTCTTAGTATATTTAAACAATTTTCATACCTATGTTTTTCTTAGAATGTACTGAAAGATAATTAAGCTGATATGAAATGAAAATATTTATTTAAATTATTCAACACAGAAACGTAAACTTTACTTCTGGCACGTACGCGATACGCAACGTAGTAACTTGTATTTATTATAAATAAGTATGAGAGCAGTGGTGGCCCAGTGGTAACGGCCGCGACTTGCGAGTTTTAGATAGTAGGTTCGAACCCAGACAGGCGCTTTACTTTATGCAAGTAATTATTTCATCACCACTGCTCTCAAAACGGTGCACGGTGTAGGAAAACACCGTGAGGAAACCGGTATGTCCTAGAACCAAAAATTCGTAGACATGTGATATCTACCAACCCGCACTGGGCCCGGGTGTTAGATTACAGCCCACCCCCTCTCACAGAGAGAAGGCCTGTGTTTTACATAATGGAGCTGTTTTGTAAAATAGCATATTCTACAATCCATCTGCGACATATGACATCATGCTGATAGTGATAAACTCTAAAAAATCAGCGTTAGTGATAGAGAAAGCATCGTGATCCCATCGTGACCACAAAAATCGATGACCAACGATTTACATTCTACATCGATGAACCCACTAGGTCAGGCTATCAGTTTAACGTACCCAACTGTGAACATTACATAACTGAACGGGTCAAATGTAATAATAGATGTTGATACTTAGATAATCTTCATTCCCCGTTTGATACCCACTCGACTGATAACAGGAATGTCAATTTACTTTGTAGTTAACATTGTTTTGTTCATACGAAGTCTTTTCGTGATAACAATGTAAGATTTCAAGGTTTTTGAGGAAATAATAGGAATGAACAATTGCTGGGAAGTAATTTATTGGCAACACTGAAAATTTTGGAGAGTCTTGCCAGAGTTTAAAAGCAATTAAGTTAATTGGGAATTTTGTCTACTTAAATTCAGTCTTTGTTTTAGTTATTAACCTAGAAGGTTGACGTTTTACTAAAAAATATCGTTTTCGATGGTAATTATAGATAACTTTTATTCATATTGGAAGCTTTGACGCTAAAAGGTAAGTTACTCGTACATTAGGTACGTTAGCCAATTGATAGTAATGAAGACAAGTTGATTGCTACTAGCCACGAACATAGCAGATAACCATGAAACCGTGAAAAATTGTGACAAACAATAATAAAATTCAAAGTCTTTTAAAATTACGTTACTGGCAGGAACGAACGACAACATTGAATTTGAATATCGAATAAAAACAAATGAGGGTGAAATGCCCACTTCTCATGCCACGTTAACTACATACATATTCGAAAACTTGGTATTAAAATAAACAAAATATTTCAATAAAACTTACCGACGTCGCCAAAGTAAATTATCTGGGGAGATACTCCGTCTGCCTTTTAGAAAAGCCTGTCTGAACTGAGCTAGAGGCAAGCTCTCCCGTCGTAACGACCATCGTACAGTACGAACACTTTTCTCTGCATTTTTTTCCATTTGCACTACCACATTCCACAGAAACTTTAACAGGTCACGATTCAACATTTATTTTGTGCCATTTTTTTTCGTAATTTCAGCTACAATTAATAGAATTACACGTACAATTGCATTATACGATCTAAAAACGATAACACCAGGTTGGATACTAAATGAATGCTGCGCCCTTATCTTCACGGTTTCTATTTCATATTTACGTTTTAAGATAATGATGGAAAATGTGTAAATACGTACTGTATTTGTTTAAATTATATTATGACTGATGTGAGTTGGCTTAAAAGTTTTTTTAGAGTTCAAATGTTTTTATCGGCAAGCGCGAATCGAGAAGTTATTACCGACGTCATGACGTTGGAAAATACAAGTTTTGTTTATTATATTTTTAATTTGTTTCCTGAGTCAGTAAGACCTTCAAACGTAGTGACTTTACATAATACTAGCTTAACTATCAACTAAGTATTAGCTTGTGCCCTCGGCTTTACCCGAGTGGAGGTCGGAAATTACCTATCCCACGGGAACGTTCTTCTACATAAATAGTAGGTAATTTTATCCAGGTCATGGTCTACCCGTGTGCCAAATTTTATCGAAATCCGTTCAGCCGTTATGGCGTGAAAGGTAACAATCAGACAGACAGAGATACTTTCGCATTTATAATATAGAGTATGGATTTAAAGCCTTGAACTAACCTAGAATACTTTGTTTAGTCTGTAAACGTAGGTATTGATTTGCAAAGTTGTTGAAACAACTTTCAGTAGAACAACATTCAAAAGTTAAACGAGTGAATAATCTATTCTAAAACTTTCCACAGACTTCCAACTCAATTTGTTCAAGCGTTAATAGAAAATAAAAGTTCCAATCTAAATAAATCAACTCACTTTTGTGGTATGGCTATAGAAATGCCGTTTTGAATAAGAGCGGAAAACTGCCAAACACATTATGGCCAAAAGCTCAGTGTTCGGAATTGACAACAATAACATAAGTAATATTAATAAATAATACCAGCTTATTATTGTCCCAATGCAGCAGGGTAATTGCGCAACACACTAACATTAGCAATGGCTTTCATTTTGACAGATCAACAAAATTCATTGCGTTATTTACGTTGTTGACCAGACACATTTTCGAACACATGAAGCAATGGATTAGAAATATCCTTTAAAATGATTCAGATTGTGCTTGATAGTGTGTTACGCAATTCGGTTGCAGAACAAAGGCATCTTCGCATACAGAGAAGGCACGAGCATTGATCACGCTTGCTTAAGACGGATTGGCGATTTCAGAAATTTTTCCTCACGATGTTTTCCTTCACCGATGTCCGTTATGGCCAAGATAAACCCAGAAATAACATAAATTGATAACAATAATAAACGATCCCTATCCATACTAAAGTACTTGTATCATGATAGAGTGGTTGTCAAGGTTGCTGATAGAAACTTGGCATAGCATTTTGTATGTAGAACAAATTGATTTTCCGTTCGATTAGCTACGAGGGAAATAACCACGAAAGGCATTTGCGTGTTGAGATCTTGAAATGCATTTGAAACACTTGAAGTTCCGTACGTACCGACTTGTTAGTAGATGTGGCGTCACAACACATCAGAAGGCCAATTCTCATAATTAAAAACGTTCAAAATCTAGTCGCAATCTCATCTCAGCAACAATCAATGTCAAAAACTTGTCAAAAATGTAGGAAAATTAGAGGTATTTTTGACAGATTTAGACCGAGAACTGACTGTGAAAGTTCTTAAAATTACGAGAATCATGCCCCTCAGGTGATCGAATCTTAGATGACCATAAATGCCTATTTGTTACCGCTAACTGTTTGCCTCAACCGTCTTGAGCTTGCATGATCGACCAACGAGATGTGACACCCACGTAAAACCTGTTTGTATCTTCCGCATGAAATTTCTTGTTCCCCGGACATCGATCACCCCCGACCCATCCCGTCGCATCGCATCGCCCGTTCGCGCGATATTATATAGAATACATATACCTAGCTTTCCTCAAGAATCGGGCTATCAAATGCAACAAAATGTATTAATCCGACTGGTAGTTCCATTGATTAGTGCGTTCAAACAAACAAGCTCTTCGACTATATTATAAATATATAGATTAACCCTCTTACTAATAAACGTATTATATCAGATGAATAGTTACACACCGATTTCTCTCTTTCAGTCGTCAGTAATTTGACTTTCGAAAGATGAAGACAAAGCGTTGTGTAACTATACAGACACTATACAACGTTTATTAGTAATGGGTATAGAAGATAGATTGGATATTTTATGAAACCTAATAAAATCGGTCTTCATTCGAATTGCAAAATGTTGTAAGTATCATAATTTATGACAGAGTTTTTAAAAGACAAAATCCAATTAACGAGAGACGTTAATTGGAAATTATCAGGATTCCCAATCCGCTTCCCATTTTTAATGTTCTACTTTGGGGACGAGTGAGGGTCCTTGTTTGAAATTTTCATTGCTTTACGATCTATATAACGAAATCAATGAGAACTGCAGCCATTTTAACTGATGACGTCGGTAGATCCAAAGAAATCTGGTAGGTATTTAAAAAGTATCTGGTAGGTGGTAGCTATCGATTTGGCTCTAGGACATAGGTACACAAATTTGATAACATGTGACCTCCACCAACCCGCACTGGGCCTGCGTGGTGGATTTTGGCCCACTCCCTCTCACAGAGAGTAGGCCTGTACCCCAGCAGTGGGAACATTATAATGTGCCAACCAGGGCTGATAAATTTTATGTGATATTCAAACTGTTTCCTAAAGGATAAAGCAAGGTACTCACTGCGGGGAGGCCGGTGTGGGGACACGGAGGTGGTGTCCTCTGCGGGGTCGCTCAGCGTCGCTGCCGTCACTCGCCTCCTCTGCACCGACGCTGCTCGACCCGCCCGCCGACCTGCACATAAGAAAAGCTTAGTCTTCCTCTTCTTCTACTCTCGTATAACATGAACAGTTAAACCAGAAAATGTATGCGCTTCGTGAATCTTCATTTTTCTGAATTAGCACGAACGTCGCGCCACAGAATAAGCCTCTACAGAGACAATGCTTATAAGTTTTGTATCGCCGCGCTTTGTAGTCGGGCACGTATCATTGCGCGTTAAGTGTGAAGTTCTCTCTTTCGGGTTATACCTACTCTGGTCGCAGATCGTCGTTTGTCACTCTAAAGTTTTACACAAGTATCTCCACAGTTGAGACAGCTCTATATTACAATCTCATCATCGCGCATTCGTATTTCCGAAGATAGACGATGATTCCCGAAGCGCATACTTTTCTGTACCTAATTATAACGTCCAACAATGAGAGGTTGTATGTGGCATGATACCTACACCTGAAATGAACAACTTTTACTATGAGGCCAACCCTGAAATATAAAAAACAGCTGTTCCTTTTCGTTCAAGCGTTTATTTACAAATCTGTGATCGATGACTACTTCCAATTTTATACAGGGTCAAATTAATTAGCTAGCGAAACTCCACAGACGTTACGGTTACCGTTATCTCCCTCCATAGTCGGGTAAAAAGTACATAACATACAGGGTGGTAGGGACATCGACGCGCAAACTGTAACCATCAATTCAGCACATAATTCTAAAAGTAGCGTAAAAACTCTCCGTAGCAGAATCATGTATAGTGCTATTCTGTAAAAATCTCACCGTAAAAACTTAGGTGAAGTGAGCTTAAAGTGAGCTGTCAATAGTGTCAATCCCTAGCAACAGGTGGAATGACAGGTCACTTTAAGCTCACTTCACCTAAGTTATCACGGTGATCTTTTTACAGAATAGCACCGCTGAATCCATGGCAACGGGTTGCGTGTCGATATACAAAGTGTTAAAAAATGAACCTTACAAACTTTAAGAGGTGCTTTAAACCATCGAACTGAACAACTTTCAATATGGGACCAACTCTGAAATCACGAAAAAAAAATCAGCTGTTTAATACAAAATTTCAATACCTACTTGACCAAAATGTATGAAACAGCTGAATTTTTTTTCCTGATTTTAGAGTTGGTTCCATAGTGAATGTTGTTCAGTTCGATGGTCTAAAGCACCTCTTAAAGTTTGTAAGGTTAATTTTTTAACACCTTATATGTCCCTACCACTCTGTATACATACCTACTTATTACGTACATACATTAATTCGAAACAGATAGAGGACAGTTCAATGCCAAAAGCAAGTAGGTAGCATCAGATATAGAAATAATTAGTCTCAGATTGGATCAAACAAACAAAAATAATGGCCCAAAGGAAAATTTCACATTGATTGGCCAAACAAACAGAAACAATAATTTATGTCTATTCATTATTTGTTTATTTCGACGATACTTAGCTGAATACAAAAACAAAGTAGGTACCTATCTAGTTTCAGTAAATCGATCTCTGATTTATTTCCGTCATTATTCAGTAATAACTAAGTAGGTATAATTTCTAACCATTTTCCCAAAGAGGTATAAACTATACTATAGAGTTTCTTACCCATTCTTCTACATACCTATACGAAACTACCTTTTAGAAGGGGAAACCAGAATCAATTCTATTTTCTTGTAAATTTTGACATTCAAAAGTCAAAGTCAAATCATTTATGAAACCTTGAAATAAATAATTTGACTTTGACTTATACCCATGTTGAAAATAATACGTGGTCTATCAACCATCAAGACTTGAAGACAGACAAAAAAGTGGCTGTCAAGTGAAACATTCTAGCAAACATCAAAGTAGGAAAAGACGCAGTTGTAAGGAGACAAGTGGGTCGCTCTACTTGCGAGACGGAACACAAAAGACACGATGTGAGCATCAACATACAGACAAACATACAAATATGTAGACGATACATAAGATGAGATACACCACCACGATATGAAGGAGTGAACTTACGTTTCCAATTCAGATGCACTTGGCATTATTTACGAGACTTTTTCTTTTAGGTATGAAATTAGCTCGAATACACTAAACGGAGTTTTGTCACTACGAAATAAGCCCAAATGTACACTAAATAGAGGTTTAATTCTATGAAATTAGTCTGAAAACAGTAAAAGAAGATTTTAATACTATAGGCTTAGTCACTTAGCTTGAATACACTAAAATAAAATTTTAATACTATGGAATTAGCCCGAAAACACAAAATGGGTCCCACCATAGAAATGTAATATATCTATGGGTACCACACATATTTGTCCTGTGGCTTCATGGAAAATACCGAACCAAAAAAATTAGGGAAAATAATGGTTTATCAAGATCTAATGCGTAATTGCATATATAGGTATTATAATATAACGTACTAATTAAATTAATGGCCAATAATGTTAATGGTTTTCCATAAACTAAAAGTCGCATAAGTAATAATAGGTTTTATTTTCATAAAGTAACTGAAGATACTCGTAAAGGGCCTACACATATGTTTCGTTTAAAATTCCAAAAATAATGATAAAAAGGAAACTTAGGCTAAGCTATTTAATACACTTCAGATGCTAAAGGAAGTTTCTATAATCAAGGTGTACCTACCTACATGACAAAAACCGTTGTGCTGGATGTTAAAAATCTGTTGATTGATTTATTAAATTGTTTACAAGATCAGTGCTGAAAGTAAAAAAGAAGCTGTCGATTGATTAAGTAGTTATCAGGATCAGTTTCAAAATAAACTACATCGTTTGTCAGCTCATATTAATTAACATTAAAAGCGTGCTAGATAACTGTAAGACAAAGTAATTATGTAAGTACCTAGGTTAGTGCAGCTAAAGACAAAGGGAACAAGGAGTAGATTTACAGTTCATTTTTCCTTACATGTCGTAATTGGTAAACAATGTATACAAATCACGATTTTTTCGTAGGTATTAATAACACGCTTAGAGTCATGTTTGAATGTCGTGATCTTTTTAGCAAACAAATATTATGATATGAATAATGAATCCCGAAAGTCTGACAACCAGTCTTACTAAGAGGTATCGTATTACTTATCTAGTAACTAGGTTGTGGAGGTCAGATAGGCAGTCGCTCCATGTAAAATACTGGTATTCAGCTGCATCCGGTTAGACTGGAAGCCGACCCCATCATACATAGTTGGGAAAAGGCTAGGCAAATGATGATATGGTACGAATACACGAAGCTGGTATGTATTTACTTCATGTATGAATAGCATAAAAACTGCTTCGAATGATCCATTTGAAGAAATCTAACGCCATATTGTTTACCAAATGGGACATGTAAAAACGAACACACTATACAGCGTAACTACTTACTATCTATACACACAATAAGGCATGCACATGCATTTACTCAGTACCTTCGCATTATAAGCTCTCAAAAAGCCGCAAGCAGGCACTAAGTCTTGGTTATATGGTAAGGGATATACTTGTCACACGCCATGCCGAAACCTAGAAATAATAAGGGCATGAATGGCGGAATAGGCTGGCTGCAGACAATGACAGTTCTGACCAGCGCCCTAATTGCGTCACACATGATCAATCACAATCTGATAGATTTAAATGGAAATTCTTAATCCATGGATTCAAATATTTAGGAAGAGTCGCTCGAGAACGTAAATGACGCAATTTATGTACTTGAATTATCAAAATGAAAGGCATTGGCATTGTAACTCAACTACCACGCCAGTCTCTCAAGGTTTAGGAAGTGTTTTTCTTTCAAGAAAATCAGTTGGAAAACTTTTTCACTCGTTTCACTTTAATTATGACTAACGCCTACCTAATTCTAAATTCTGATTGTCTATTGATAGTTTTTATAAGGTTGTTTTTATATGTTCTATGAATGATCAATGATCACAACCCTTGGTAGACTGATAGACAAGGTAGTACTGTCAACTGCGGTAGTAAGTTATTAATTCCGCATTAGGTAACAGTACAATTATTATAATCTTATTATATCCTTGTACGCAAAATACGCGCATTGACGTGGAGTTGCGGATACCAGCCCGTATTACCTATTACCTATTATATCCTTATCCACCATCGCATATACGAGTAGTACTTATAGGTAGTTATATAAAAGCATTATCCCCTAGATCCTCTAATACCCAGCCCGTGTTTTTATGATAGTTAAGTAACCTATCTACTTATAGGAAGACCGTGATTGATCACCAGCATGTTTACGAGCTATCGATGTTCCATATTATCTATAAGTATCAGTAGGTGAAGCCAATCGATTTTTATGAAGTTCAGTATCAGGAACGGTAGTTTGGTCGGGTTTCTATCATAGACTAACTTCCTGCCCGCGACTTCGACCACGTGAAACATAAAATATATCTTATCTTATCTTATGACACTAAGCAATACTGCAGCTTCTTTGGAATCGGATCAGTAGTTCCGAAGATTATCCCATTATACAGATAAACTCATAAAATTTACTTCTTTGTAATATTACGAGTACCTACTTCCTAGGTCAGTGTTTTTCAATCTTTTTGAATACGCGACCCCTTTACAGTTTGAAAAATTCTAGCGACCCCCTTCGGCAATAGACAGACAAAAAGTTAGTCTCTATTTCTCTATTTTGTTATTTATTTATTTATTTAAAACATAAGTTTACAGTGCTTACGACCAAATCAGTTATATTTTAGTAGTCAAAACTATAGGAAAAAAAACTTATCTATCTATATTAATTATTAAGACCTTGCCTTGCCTTTTCCTTTTGCCGGCGACCCCCAGAGTACGGCTTCGCGACCCCTCTAAGGGTCGCGACCCACAGATTGAAAAACACTGACCTAGGTAGTATAGGTTATAGGATAGTATGGACAACTTTAGACAAGTGTATCTATCTGCAGCCAGCCCAAAGCTTCTATTAGATACATAATATAAACTATAACAATATAGTAACCTACTGTGTTAATTAGATACAAATACTGAATTACAAGATGCCTTCATGAATCATAATTAATTTAATTTATCCACGTCAGCGACTTTCCTCAAGTTGTTTTGCAGTATTTAGTACGAAGTCTAGCTATGTACTATTGTAAGGTAAATACATAATGTAAATAAATAAACAATGACAAGCTTTAAAGAATGGCACAAGACAATTTATTTTCTAATGTAATAATTATTGAGTTAAAGGTTATCTAAGACAAAATCTTGAGGGAAATCACTTTCCTGGTTGTATAGCAAAATAATTTAGTTACTTTTTGAATCCTTTATTTAATTTTTTTTTATAAATACGGATAATTTTAACAACACTGACAAAATAAAAGTTTTTTTTTTCTATAGTTAGTGTTGTCCTCGAAATGTTCCAGACAAGGAAGTGATCGAGCCAAGTTCAAAAATAATTTTAAATTAAAATCTATTCACTACAACTTACCGAAATATTCTCTTCAGCCGACTAATGACTTGGTATTTTATATACACGTTTCTCACACAATACTATGCTATGGGCACACTTGCGTACATTTGTACATAGTTCAAATCACTTTTGGTTCAAATAAGCCGATTCCATTATGCTGATTAATTTTACCGAACAAGATACCTGTGGCGTGTTAATGAAAATGAATTAATGTTTAACCTAATGCTTTCATTTTTTGTAAAAACTTTGCCTTCGTAAATTTTTTTAGTCTTTGTGAGTCTAGCGGGGTAACTACGTAACATTATATACATAAAATGGCAATCAATCGCAATGCTTTTCATTTTGACATCCGTTGCTTCATACTGAACTGATGATGAACTGTCAAAATGAAAGGCATTGTGATAAATTAGCATTTTATGTGTGTTACATAGTTATCCAGGAGATGTAAATTAGATTTTATTTTGGGGAATACGATTGTAGCACGTCTGTTGTCAGATAAAATTAATTAAAAACTGTCAGTTATCAATAATACTTTAGTGCCAGATTTAGTTGACACGTTGTTATTTTTGGCAAGTAAAAATAACCCATCGGTAATTAAATATGACTCAAGAAGCAAAAACTTGCCAATTTTTTGCGAGTTTGTTTACCTACGTAACTTCCTTTTAAGTTTCGTTTTTGTAGTTTATTTCAATGATTTTAAAAATAACCGTTTACTTTTTGCGTGAGTAAAATAATGGTAATTTAATACTGTTTCATCGTCATAGGTAATACGAAACCTATGACTTAATAGGAACAATTAAAAACATTAACATCAATTGCAACTTTGCGGAAATTCTCATGGAATTATTTTCCGTAAGTAATTCCTATGAATATGAACTGTTTGTAATTCCATATTAAATGCAATAGGTATAAAGCATCTATTTTGTGAACTAGATACCAGAAGACGAACATACTCGTATAAAGGTACTGAGTCAGAGATGACTTACAATTTCATTGGATTACATGCAATGACACGATACATTCAATTTAACATTTTATTTCAACATACCTACACGTCGGGTCTCGTGCGAGCTCGATCGAAAAAAAAAATATCTTTGGTGTTTGAATTTGGCTGTGCTATTTTTTTTTTTTTTTTTTAATATTGACCATTATGTTTTATTAGAAATTAAAATTTATCAAAATTTTCCTTGTATTATGTGGGTGCTCAGCTTTTAACTTAGCAAAAATAAGGATTATTTTAACTTTTTTTTTTATTTTTATTTGTAGGTAGATATATTGTATTTTTACATACTTAACCCATTTTTAAACTAAAAGTAAATTTTTCTATGACAGAAGATTAGGTATTCACTTCAAGTTTATTCATTAGCTCCATAATACAGTAAGTAAGTCTTGTCTATGGGATATTAATTTAATATCGTTGTGTAATGAGGAGAATACCTACATAAATTATTATGACGACTACGAATCTAAACAATGTTGATTATTTTACTTGATAATTTGTTACAGTAAACAGTAACTATTATGTAAAAAATCTCTGACATTCCTTATGCATTATTACTTACTAACTACAGGGAATATTAGTCGCTATGAGGAAATATAAAAGATAAAAAATGTGATGTCGCATTTCCGTCTGGTATAATTTATTTACTTACATGTAATTGTGGAATTATTTATTACGTGAATAAATAACAATGCAAATTACCTTTACTGAGACCAAATAGTTTTAGATATTACGTTATTATTTTTAAGCAGCATTAACAAAGTATACGTTGTACGTGGATTGTGATAATCAGGGCAAACCCTGCTTTATTTTAAGACGTCCTTTGCAGTTAATTTGTCAAGGATGACCGGTTAATTAGGTACAGAAAATGGACCTATGTTTTCACATTTATTTTCATAAAAATGCATCTAATTTCAAACATGTTTTAAATCTTGAAACCATACTGCCAAAGCTTTTGAATACGTAACAAAATGTAAATAATAAACGCCTAAAACCGATAAATTAACGCACTTAAACCAGACGCATCCAAATACAGATTTTAAAGGAAATTGTACAATTTACAATGTCACCACATGGAATCACTGAAACACACGTTATTTTGTTTATAAAACCACTGTTTTCTGTGATAACACAGCGGGGATATCACTGATATTATGTTAATATTACGTATTTTGTACAGACTACACAAAACAGCCAGTGCAAACTGTCCATCCACTCCATACCACAAGCTGTCATCTGGGGTTTCCCCCTATTCAAGCGAACCCCACCCATAATACAACCCCTTAAAGTTTAACATGGCATATCTGTATACCGGTCCTAGGGAAACATGCGCAGTGGTGCATTGCGCACAATATTGATTGCAATCATATGTATGATGGAAAATATGGCGGAAAATTTGATTTCGTTTTGGTTTTTATCGTCACTTTACATGGATATAACTTTAGGCTTATGGCCGATTATAGAGAAGATCCGGAAATAATAAAATTAACTACAACGTTTTAGTTAACGATGCATCTATTGAACGCATACTTACCATAATATTAGCCGAATTATTATTGTGAAGTAAATAAACTGGAATGTTGGAATTGTAAGTACAAATATGTTAAAAATCTTACTGTAAATACCAATGACTGTAAAGTAATTATTTATTTTTTGTTTCCTTTGAACGTCGGTTTCTAAAAGAAAAAAAATATAAAGCAGTCATTCCTGCAGACGAGTTTGCCGTGGAAAAATGTTACGATAGAATTTTACGTTCTAATAATTTTCAGGTTTTATTTGAAAGTTTATGTTTGATAGTGTTTTGTTTATTTCCCCAGAACTAAGCTGTTTCTACGAGTGCTTGTTCAAGTCAAGAAAAAGTACAAAAAATATTTATTAAGTAAGTATTAGGTATTTGAGTAAGACATATGCAATTTCAATGATGATTCGCGTAAAAAAAAGTTTCTGGTAAGTATGTCACAGACAGAAGTCAATATTCCGAAAACATGTTTCAGTCATTTAACATTCGTTTCATTCATAATTTCTTTTTTTTAAACTATCTTTTTCCAATCATATATCATTTTTTTTTAGTCTTACATTCCAGATTCCTCCTAGGTATGAAATTATTTGATTTGATTTAATGAATAAATTGTTTATAGGTAGACCGAACGATTACATAATAGGCATAAAGCTCTAAAGATAATTTTCAAGTGAGTTCTTACAAGTTTACCGACGCCGACGCTACGATTATCTAATAGGTACCTTACCTTCTTCTAATTGCATAGGTACTAATTTATATTATCAATCAACTTAATTATTTTATTACATTGATTTCTATCGTAGTGCTATTTATCTGGACGTACACACCCTTAACAATTTTATAAGGGTACCTATACGTATATCGTGACGTATGCACATTAAGTAATGATAAATTAAAAGTATAAAGGACACAATACATACATAATTACGTAGGTCCATATGGTCACCTGAAGGAACCAAGAAAAATGTTATAAAAATATTGTCTTGAAGTTTCAGGAAGGTCTGTCTGTCTGTTTATTTCGGCTAATCTCCGAAACGGCTGCCCGGCTGGTCTGATTTTGATGAAATTTTATTTGGGGATACTTTGCACCCTGGGGAAGGACATAGGCACATACTTTTTATTGACATACCACGCGGGCGAAGTTGCGGGCGGAAGCTAGTTTAAAATGTAACCAGTCAGTACCACCAGGACTATAGGTTCCATCATAGATACTGGATTTGTTACTAGTGTGCAAACTGTAACCATGTATAATAAAAACCGGTCAAGTGCGAGTTCGACTCACGCACCGAGGGTTCCTTACGTTGGTATGTAAGTACAAATTAACGGTTTTCGGATTTTTTTAATTACTTGTGCTACATGACATTGTTTCTTGCTAAATTACATGATTCTAGATCAACAGGAAGTACCCTATTCCCTTGAGTGTCGAAATATACGATTTTTGCGGCATAAACGGCCATATCTTTTTTTTACGATAACTTAGAAGTTTGATTTTTTCACAACTTCAAGGGACTGTAGACTTGAGTATATGGTTTTAACTTCAACTCGATACCTCCACGCGTTCCCGTGATAAAGGGTCTTGACAGACAGACGGACAACAAAGTGATCCTATAAAGTTTCCGTTTTTTCCTTTTGAGGTACGGAACCCTAAAAACATCTGCTGTTTCATAGAACAGTGCAATACCTTCGCGATCAAAATGGATGGAACTACTATTTTTTTTTTTTTATAACCGACGAAAAATTTCTACGCTAGAATCATAATTATACTGAATATATGATTACAGTTTGCGCACTGGTTATTTTTTTTCCTGTATAAGGGCCAATGACGTCACTTGTGAAGGGCCTTTTAATCTGCTAGGTTATGCTGTAGTCAATCGATGCCATGGTACCCACGCAAGAATCGATAAACATAGTAGATGTAGTGTAACATGCATGTAGTAATGGAATTAACTTGATCTCGACACAATTATAGGAAAGGTTAAGGTCAAGGTCTCTAACGTGTTGCACTTATTTATATACGTAGGTACCTTACCTAGTAACCTAGCTACTGATTGTAGAATTGTAGTTTCATGTTTTTTTGTAAAACAAGTAGTATGTTATTTTCTCTAAAACCTAAGGTAATAAATCACTTCCAGGTTTTAAAAGGCTTTTAAAATACCATGCTCTGAAGAATGTTTTCAGAATTGTAAGTTTGTATTGTTTTTTATACTTAACACGTTCGAGGACAGAACGAGATTATACGTCATCGTTCGAAATTTTGATATGGCACAACGTACAATGACGTCCAAATAATTTTTTTACTTTACGACAGAACGTACATTTCCGATGAACGTTCAAGTTAAAATCCTATTGAATGTATCTTGTGTCACAACATTTAAAATATCCGAAGCTTTACTGTCACGTAGAGTAAGTTTTAAACTATTTCAAAAAGTGCCGTTGACAGTGGGCGGGAACGGTACTCACACACGCACAACGTGTAAATACGTCGCGCGCGCCTACCGCGCTCCTACATTCAATGCGGCTGCGTCACTGCGGGGTGCGCTCGCGTTCGCTAAACATTTCGTGGCGTATCGTAATATTTGCCGCGACAAAACATCGTAAGTATTTAGTTTATTTGATTTATGTATTATTCCTTAGCCAGACAGTATACTATTTTACTATGAATTAATCCCGTTCACGTCTAGTTAACTTACTTTTAATGACATAACGTATTTATACGATAACGTGATAAAACGGTTGTGTCATGATGTCTTTAAAACAATATATTTTCATGGGAGGCTACGTACTCATACGTCGTATAATTTGTATGGACATTTACTGTGTCATTTTGGTACACAGGCTCAAGTGGTAGCGTCCTCGAACGTGTTAACTAGCTTTTGCCCGCAGCTTCGCCCGCGTAGAGGTCGGAAATTATTAACAGAAAATTCAACCCCCCATTTTACCCTCTTAGGTGTGGAATTTCGAAAAACCCTTTCTTAGTGGATACCTACTCTTCACAAAGAACACACCCCTTTCATGTCTCTAGGACCAGCGGTTTAGGCTGTGCGTTGATATCTTATCAGTCAGTCAGGACTTTGAATTTTATATTATATACAGATTTTAGTTTAAGTATAGGTAATCAAGTGAATCCGAAACTTATCTTAATTATTATGTTTTTCCTCATAGGAGTGAATAATCGTATTCTTTTTGAGCGAAATAAATTGTCTTAAACTATAAAAGTACCTACTGTGTTTATTTAGCACGCCATATTCTACGATAACCCGAAATTAAAATATCGTGGGACACCACATGGAAATAAGATTCAATTATGGTAGGAAGGTACTCGCCAAATATACAAAATTGTTTTTATATTATGTTGTAACTACAAATCTATCCAAAAAAATTGAAAAGCAAAGCGAAACTATCGCTTTGCTTTTAAATTTTTACATACAATAATAAATCATGAACACAAATTTTAGCTTCATTTTGTAGCAGCTACTGTTTCAAATAATATCGTGAAACCATTTTCCGTGTCCACTAAATATGCGAGAATGTCAGCGAAGGCAGTGACTTGCCTAATAGCACATTCCTTTGCTATTGTTACTATTGTTTAGAAATGATTCATCTGTAGGTACATAGGTACAATACAAATTGAACCTTTGAGGGTGTAGTAGGTCAGTGTCAACAACTAGCCAGCAACAAGTACGTATTTACAGAATTATAATAATTATTAAAATCATCAATGAATCAATCAACATTAAAGATTGATATTTCATGACCCTTTCTAAAATATCAATCAATAGGATTATATGAACCAAGAGGGTTGTATTGATGATTTTAATGATTATAATTCCGTAAACACTTATATATTTTTTACGCTCATGAATCATGTTTTGTTCAACATACAACCTGATACTGACCGATAATTGCAAAAAACGTAAGAAAATTTGAATTTCGCGGGCTACCTAGCGCGTCACCCCTAATTTGAAAGCTATGATCCATTCAGGAGAGTTAGGTGTTAGGAGCTTTCTTTATTGCTGATCTCATTACTTTTGAGCTTGAAAAAGTGCAAAAGTTTATGTAGTGATAGAAAGATCAGAGGTAGTAGATATTACAGCCCGATTCATACTTTATGACGGCTCTGAAGTACACTACTCGCTGCGCAGTAGCCACCCGTAACCCCAGTTGACAGGAGAATTTGTTACTGCGCAGCGACTCGTCTGATGTTCCGATCCGCCATAAAGTTTAAATCGGGCTGTATCACTCGAGAAACTATTAATACTCCCATGTAGGTAACAAAGCGGCATATTACCTACTTCAGTCAGTAAACCTATGTTTTATATATTTAAATTCCGTACTTCAATTTCAAGCTACAGACTTGTCAATTAACGCGATAGCCTTTAGCCCCCAAGCCCGATTGTTTTGTCGCTCCACGTCGTCTATGTGGGAGGTCGTAGATCTGAAATGTTAACCATCAGCTGTTTGTGTTATTAAATCAAGACAGCTTCATGTATAAAAACAAAATTATTAAAGTACTCACACTGGCAAATACCGGCTATTCCCGTAATTAAAAATCTATCTCAATGACATTAGTGACAATCAGTCAAAAATTTGACAAAAATGTAGGAAAATTAGAGGTATTTTTTGCACATTGATACTGAGATCAGAAGGCCAATTCTCGTAATTTAAAACGTGCAAAATCTAGTCGCAGTCTCATCTCGGCGACAAACAAATGTCAAAAACTTGTCAAAATGCAGGGGAAATTAAAGGTAGGTATTTTTGATAGATTGAGACTGAGATCAGACTGTGAACGTTCTTAAAATTAGGAGAATTGCCCCTCTGACTGTGAACGTTCTAAAAGTTACGACCGACAATTGCCCCTCTGGACGTAGGTTATATTTTAAGCTACAATTTGTACTCTCACAATGTGGTAGGTATCCTTTGAAACTGTTTGCTGTACGTGGACAATAAACTACTTCTATTATTAAAGAACCTTCACATCTAACTAGGTCCTAGAACGAAATATTACACTTTTAAGTGTCGTCCATCTTCATTAGATTTCATGCCGTAAAAGAAACTATGTTTAGTATGGTAGAGCACTTATATTTGAAAGCTCACACTGAAAGAGTCGACTGATTCATTTAAATTCAAAAATATAATATTTTTTGTTTTGAAATCATGCTAAACTTTGCCAGCTCTTGCGGCCATTCTGATCTCAGGTGTAGAGATATTCTTTTGATAATAATTTCTAACGAGTAGAAAGTTCTAAATTGTTTTTAATGCTGCTGCATTAAAACACTAAGTAAGTACATCCTGCAATGACCCGCAATGAAAGACATGCTGCAATTTTTGGCATCAGATAACACGTGCCGATATCTCACACACATCCCCCGGACTCCGCAGTCACAATCACAACACAACAGCGGTGTTATTCTGTAAAAAGATCACCGTGATATCTTTGGTGAAGTGAGCTTAAAGTGAGCTGTCATTCCACCAGCACTGCCGCGATTCTGCACTGCGATTCTGTAACCATCTCGCCGTGAAAACTTAGGCGAAGTGAGCGTGAGCTGTCAGTGTCATTCCACCTGATACTAGAGATTGACCAAGCATACATTTACAATCATAATCGAGATTTTAATAATATTTTTTATGTTAATTCTATTGAAAATTTTATATAATTTCAAAGCTAGTATTTTAGTTGTCAAAACATTATTATTTCATGGGGGTTTTAAATAAAATAGCAGCACAGAAACTTAAAATCGAGATTTTAACAATATTTTTTATGTTAATTCTATTGAAAATTTTATATAATTTCAAAGCTAGTATTTTAGTTGTCAAAACATTATTATTTCATGAGGGTTTTCAATAAAATAGCAGCACAGAAACTTAATGTTTTTTTTTTTTAATTTTTTTCCTTGACTGACTAGTCAAGGAAAAAAATTAAATTATTATTATTTTATTAAATTATTATTTTATTATTATTATTATTTTAAAAAATAACCAAAGACAAAATATTTTCACAAAAAATTAAAAAATTAAATTATTATTATTTTATTAAATTATTATTTTAAAAAATAACCAAAGACAAAATATTTTCACACTTTGCTTTTTAAATGGGTGACTGAGATTGGAACACGAGTCTTTTTAGCAGACTTGTTCTAAAAAGTGGTTCTCATTATTCGTCTGTTTACAGGTGAGTGGTGACACGTTTATAGTGGTCCAAAACAATCTGTAAGCTTCTCTCCAAGAGCTTTCCGAAATACCTCGGGGTATTGTAAGCGTTGTACGGTTAGCGATTACTCATAGATTTATTTATTGGACAAAATTATTGATGGCAAAGATTATTCAATATTTATTCAATATAGCCTGAGGCGTGATTTTTACAGAATCGACATGCTGATGCTGGGGACTGACACTATTGACAACTCACTTTAAGCTCACTTCACCTATGTTTTCACGGTGAGATTTTTACAGAATAGCATTACAGTCTACGTTTCCAGACAAAGGTCTAAAAAGTTAGTAAAAAACATTTTCGAAATGTCTTCTTTAAAAAAAGATAACTGGAAATATCTGTTTCTATGGACAATTTAAAATCGGTCTAATTTGGCTGTAACACAATTTTTCGAAAATGTTTTCTACTAACTTTTTAGACCTTTGTATCCTGCTTATGCGTATGAAGTTTCATTATAATCGCTTCAATCATTTCGACAAACAAGGGCTTGAAAGTTTGTATGAAATGCCGTACGTTGTAAACGCTCTTAATCCATATCCACCTGGATAAGTCAATAACTATCAACGAAACTCACGTGATAAAAAGCGTGGGCAGTTCATTTGATTCCTTGCCAATCGTCTGCAGCGAGCGCCGAGGAGACACCGCTTGGATGTGCAGGTACGCCAAGTCTGGACCTGGTGGGAGGAAGAATTTATAAGGTGATTGTGGAAATGCGGCCACGCGTCAATGATAATGTAAATGGGGCAGAGGCGCAAAAATGTAGGCGTGAAAGGTTCAATGTTAATAAAAATTACCCAATTACCAACAAGAAATTTCACGCGGACGAAGTCGCGGGCAGAAGCTGTTTAGAAACGTATTTGAACATTTTTAATTTTTATCATTCTAATACGACAGACATTATAAATCTCTTCATATCGGATACAATAAAAAGCTCGTAAACATTGCAAACGTCTACCCAGGTACGCGGGCGGAGTTGGTTAATAATTATAGGTAGGTACTCGACTTTCGAAATGGGCAGACTACAGTGGATTTCGCGAATCACTTTCGGAGGGGAAAACACATGAAGAGGCGGATATATTTACACGGTAGGTTGAAATGTAAACAAACTGTTTAGACTTATGAAACACTACTTATTCAAGAATGATTAAAAGTCAAGGGTACTTGGTTGGAACCATGATTAATTATTATAAAAAAAAAAAAAAAATTCACACATTTACCTTTAACCGTATTGCTTTTTGCTTGGCCTTCTCCATTTTATCGCGGTTTTATTCTAAAATTAGTTTCTAAAAGATAGATTTTTATTTCTAGTCTCGTGATTTTGCATCAATATCTCTTTAGATTTAACTTTCTTTTTTATTTATTTAAGACTTGCATGATTTGAATACATGTTTGTTTCTTATCAGAAATTAAATCTAATGTGTTACTCGTATTATTAGGTACCTACAGCTATTGTTCTTGCTCTATCATAATCGTAACGTTTGACAAAGCTATTGTATAGCATTTACCGTAGAACCGTTAGGTCATGGTCACAGGTCATGGTCCACCTCTGACTGAAGTCCCTCTTTCTGTGAGGTGAAGTCGTACTGTTATAAAATTTTCACCTCTGGTGCTTGATGTAGGTATCTGGAAGTGCCATGGGTGACTTATGCCTCTATTTGCAAACATACTGACATATATCTTCCCCTAGTGGTCAAAATCCTACGCCCCATTTTGAGCATGAAATAATCTAATTTCGATTAATAATAATGGCCCCAGTGTCGTGGGCTTATCTTAATAGTATGAGAAGGAAGAGAACCACAGCTCTGCGATTGCCAAACGAGTACGGTATCTAATGATATGCCACACTACTGATAGTTATGGCAATTTATGAGGAGGTTCTTACTTGTTATAGGATCGACGCTTCGAGAAACATACATGTGAGACATGCTTGTAATATTGCGGCACTATGAGGTATGTACCTACGACACGCCTTTCTCCGGGGGCTTGTTATTTACTGCTCCACGTAAAATGCTGATAGAACAGCAGGGTAATTGCGTAACACGCTGTCAGTAGCAATGGGTTTTATTTTGACAGTTCACCAACATTCATTGCGTTATTTATGTTGTTGAGCAAACACATTTTTCGAACATATGAAGCAATGGATTAGTAATATGCTTCAAAATGATTCAAATTGAGAGTAATAGTGTGTTACGCAATTATATAGGGTGCTGCTTCTATCAGCATTTTACGTGGAGCAACAGTAATTTCGTAAAAGTTTACTAAATAGTAAGTAGTAAGGGTGTATCTTATTTTGACAACACATATATCAATGGGCGACATGTTATGTTAGCCCTTCTTAGCTAAATTCAACTAAATTGTTGTCGTAGTGAAAATAAAGTTGGTTCACGTACTCTCGCCAATAGTAAAGCTGGTAGCATTGAACTCCTAAAAACTGTCGCATGCCAGATCACGCATTAACCATTCGCGTAATACTGCAAAGATATACCTACCTATAGGAATTATTAACGTCTTTCTTACCCTTCTCAACGATTTCACAAAGTCCTGTGTCGGACACGGAGCGTCCTCTCGACCTGCTGAGAGCCGATTCATTGTTCCTCTTGAAGTAGGGCCAGTGTCTCGCCACAGATGTCCGTAGGATGCGATTAAACCTGTGTAGAATAAAAGGTGTCAAATAAACTTGCCAGCTATTTATTCATACTCTAAATAATGGGTAAGGCATCACTTACAGACCCTAGATTACTTCGGTTTCCGAAGTCAGAATGACTGACAACACGATTTGACAGTTGTCCCTACGCCCGATGTGTTTTTGCCCGACCGAAAAAGAATGATGGGCGTTTTGGCCGGTATGTCCAATAAAAACCACTTAAACATCAAATCAAAGTTTACATCATAAGCATCAATTTTTATAATGACCAGATGGCTGTGAAATACCGGGTTAAAGAGATTAAGACCTGCAAGTACCATGTAAACGTATTAGTTTATGACGCTAATAAACTCTTTTGCAAAAAAAACGGGCACTTTAGATTTTTTTCTCTACTTCAATGAAGAAGAACAAGAAAGACGTTTTATTAATTTGACGATGTATTGGCATGTTATTTGAAGCATCCTGGCATGATTCTTTACGTTCCAAATTTAAATTTTGAAATTAAAAAAAGAAAAATAATGATTATTGTGGATTATTGTAAAATTGCTTTACTAATGCCGCGAATTGCTGAAACGATTTTTCTACTGATTACTAAAATTTTAAAACTTGTTGGATATTTTCTGCAAATTAAACAATTTAATCTTTCTTTTTACTTTAAATACCACTTTTTGATATGAGTGATAAAGCGATAAGGGCCGGTAAAATTATAGCCCTACTTGAAGAAGGTTGTTCGCAAACTTACGTGTCTCAGCGGCTAAATGTGAGTCGTTCAACTGTCCAGAGGACTTGGCAACGGTATCAAGAGACCGGTTCGGTCAAAAGAAGACCCGGTTCGGGAAGAAAACGATGCACAGAACCAAGAGATGACCGCTTTTTGGATAGTCAGGCGTTGCGGAATCGTAAGGCGTCAAGTGTGGACCTGAAGAAGAGCCTTGAAGAAGTAAGAGGAGTAGAAGTTAGCTTGTGGACGGTCAGGAGGAGGCTTTTGGCTGCCAATATCAGGAGTTACCGCCCGGCTCGGGGCCCTAAATTACTCCGTGAGTACCGTGTTGCTCGACTTCAGTTTGCTCGAAACTGTGCTTCATCGACTCTGGAGGACTGGAATAAAGTATTGTTTTCTGATGAAGATAGAATCTCTTTGTTTTGAGAGGACCGACGCCGGCGAGTGCTGCGAAGACCAGGGGAACGCTATGCGGAAGTGTGTTTCTAAGAAATCACTCCTTATGGCGGAGGCTCCGTTATGTTTTGGGCAGCAATTAATTCGATCGAGCGTATGGAGTTAATTTTCATAAAAAATGGAACATTAAATGCACACCGGTACATAATGGAAGTCCTAATTCCATATGCACAACCCGCATTGACTGCACTTGGGGAAGATTCCATTTTTATGGACAACAATGCTCGCCCGCACCGTTCTGGCGACGTGGAAGCGTACATGCAAGAAGTTGGAATCCGTGGTTTAGATTGGTCAGCTCGAAGTCCTGACCTCAATCCAATTGAGCATGTCTGGGATGTTCTAATGAGACGGGTTAGATCAGTGCAACCTGCTCCACAAAACATCAGGGAGCTAAAAAGAGTCATTGCAGAAGAGTGGGAACGTATTCCTCAAAACGTTATTAAAAACATCGTGGAAAGCATGCCCAGAAGGATTCAAGCTGTGATTTTGGCAAGAGAAGGTCACACTCGTTATTAGGTTTTTACATTTGTAACTTTATTTAATTAAAAAAAGTACAAAAATCATCTTGTCTTTATTGCCGACCACTTCTTATTGTTTGGCCGTGTACATCGGTTTTAAAGAATTCATCGAAAATTAAAAAAAAATTGCCAGAATTCACTTCACGCGTATTAATTTACACGATTATAAGTATACAGACTACGTCAAACAATTAAATTTCATTTAATTAACTGAAATCGACCTTAATCGTAAATTTCCTTAGGTGCCCGTTTTTTTTGCAAAGGAGTGTATGTTCGCTGCAGTTCTCAATAATATTAATTATTGACTCATAAAATTGAGGGGGCTTATGACTAAGTAATATCAGCCGCACGGGTCGATCGATCAGGTTAAGCTGCGCTTGCCGCGGTTTATCCCTGGAAGGGTGACCATTTTTACATACCAAGGTAACCAAGACTTGTACATACTAAGTAATTGCCGGTTATAAGCAATAAGTTGACATGCATTAGAACTCTATTAGTCATCAGGCCAGGCTCCGTACAAAAATGCCCATCATTCTTTAATGTGACACTTGTTTTGTGGAATCAACTACATTCGGACGGGCTCGTATCTTTGTTGACTGATATGAGAGTAGACCCCCTGGACATAAGCCTTCCGCAAGCGTCGCCACATCGACGGGTCCCGACTCCCGAGCTTCTCCCATTCAGTGGACTCCCGTGAACTTCATCAGTTCATCGGTCCACCTTTTGGGGGGCTTTTTTTTTTTTTTGGATGGGAAATCATCTAATGACTCCTCCCGCTCTGGATGGAGCGGAAGGGAGTGTCAGACTCTTACTGACTAAAACCCACCCGTGTTCCTTCCTTAGCCCTTTATGTTCCGGGGCAGCGGTAACCCTTTCGGACGATCCCGCTACCCCTTGGGGGGCTTACTTACCTACGCTGCCTTCTAGGAGCCTTATTCTCTATGACACAATGTTGCTAAGGAATTGACAAATATACCTACGTATAATAGGTAAAATATAATTGAATTGATTCGTGGTTTCGAAGTATGGAATCGTTAAATGGCCATAATGAATTATGGTCCAGTATGCTTTTAGCCTTTGAACTTCTAAACTAAATGGATAATTTAATACGGTTTTTATTTATGGTAGGTACTGAAATGAAAACCGCACCAATTACATTGAACTTCGCATCAATTGACGTTTTCTGAAGGAGACACATGATTAAATTGCAAACTTACTACGGCGTAGTATTTTCTAATCTATTTGTCACTGTCTGTGATAGCAGTGTAGGAAAATAACAGCTTATCTAGATACCTATGGGACCCAGGTGTTCATTTACACACATTACGTGAGTCATTTACCTACCCTATGTATCATTGGATATAAACTAAGTAAGTACTTATCAATACCTAAATAAAATAAACATAACTACACTTAAAACCCTCATAATCAAACAATCTAAGTACCTATACCTAAGGTCGTATTATAAAGTCTTGTTATATACCTAGGTATTTATCTACTATAATTACACTCTTTTGCAAAAAAAACGGGCACCTAAGGAAATTTACGTTCTAAGGTCGATTTGAGTTAATTAAATGAAATTTAATTGTTTGACGTAGTCTGTATACTTATAATCGTGTAAATTAATACACGTGAAGTGAATTCTGGCATTTTTTTTTTTAATTTTCGATGAATTTATTAAAACCGATGTAAACGGCCAAACAATAAGAAGTGGTCGGCAATAAAGACAAGCAGATTTTTTTTACTTTTTTTAATTAAATAAAGTTACAAATGTAAAAACCTAATAACGAGTGTGACCTCTTCTTGCCAAAATCACAGCTTGAATCCTTCTGGGCATGCTTTCCACGATGTTTTTAATAACGTTTTGAGGAATACGTTCCCACTCTTCTGCAATTACTCTTTTTAGCTCCCTGATGTTTTGTGGAGCAGGTTGCACTGATCTAACCCGTCTCTTTAGAACATCCCAAACATGCTCAATTGGATTGAGGTCAGGACTTCGAGCTGGCCAATCTAAGAGACGGATCCCAACTTCTTGCATGTACGCTTCCACGTCGCCAGAACGGTGCGAGCGAGCATTGTCGTCCATAAAAATGGAACCTTCCCAAAGTGCAGTCAATGCGGGTTGTGCATATGGAATTAGGACTTCCATTATGTACCGGTGTGCATTTAATGTTCCATTTTCTATGAAAATTAACTCCGTAAGCTTCGTCGAATTAATTGCTGCCCAAAACATAACGGAGCCTGCGCCATAAGGAGTGATTTCTTCTAAACACACTTCCGCATAGCGTTCCCGTGGTCTCCGCAGCACTCGCCGGCGTCGGTGCTCTCCACACAAAGAGATTCTAGCTTCATCAGAAAAGAATACTTTATTCCAGTCCTCCAGAGTCCATGAAGCACAGTTTCGAGCAAACTGAAGTCGAGCAACACGGTGCTCACGGAGTAATTTAGGGCCCCGAGCCGGGCGGTAACTCCTGATATTGGCAGCCAAAAGCCTCCTCCTGACCGTCCACAAGCTAACTTCTACTCCTCTTACTTCTTCAAGGCTCTTCTTCAGGTCCACACTTGACGCCTTACGATTCCGCAACGCCTGACTCACCAAAAAGCGGTCATCTCTTGGTTCTGTGCATCGTTTTCTTCCCGAACTGGGTCTTCTTTTGACCGAACCGGTCTCTTGATACCGTTGCCAAGTCCTCTGGACAGTTGAACGACTCACATTTAGCCGCTGAGACACATAAGTTTGCGAACAACCTTCTTCAAGTAGGGCTATAATTTTATCGGCCCTTATCGCTTTATCACTCATATCAAAAAGTGGTATTTAATGTAATAAGAAAGATTAAATTGTTTAATTTGCAGAAAATATCCAAAAAGTTTTCAAATTTTAGTAATCAGTGAAAAAATCGTTTCAGATATTCGCGCCATTAGTAAAGCAATTTTACTATAATCCACAATAATCATTATTTTTCTTTTGTTAATTTAAAAATTTAAATTTGGAACGTAAATAATCATGCCAGGATGCTTCAAATAACATGCCAGTACATCGTCAAATTAATAAAACCTCTTTCTTGTTCTTCTTCATTGAAGTAGAGAAAAATATCTAAAGTGCCCGTTTTTTTTGCAAAAGAGTTTATTTAACCTTTTAACAAATACAAATATTTTCGAGTTCCATTTCGCCAAGGTCGTGTATTTATTTTTCGATTTAAGGTGTAATTCCGAAGGCGACTGCAGACCGCAAACTGCAGCAGCAAAGCCGCCCAACCGCATTGATAGACCGCACTTGACCGTACGCAAAATACGCGCATTGACGTGGAGTTGCGGACACCAGCCCGTATTACCTATTACCTAGACCGCACAAACTTCCTACTGGTTTTTGACTGAAAACGCTGCCGTTTGCAGTCTGCAGTCGCCTTCGGAAATGCACCTTCACCACACCTTCACTGTGCCGGGCGCTGCATCGGGGCACGACAACTGTATGAAGTCGGGCGGTTAAAAGGTTAATAGGTAAGCTAGAGGAATAGTGGCCGTTTGCGGCCGCTGAGGGTGACGGGGTCCGCATGGATCCATGCGGGCCAACACCTGGCCGCGGGAGCGTGACGAAATGCGCAAGCACTCCAGCACCCCGGCTAAAGGTAGCAGCAGGACGTGTGGTTTTAGTCAGTAAGAGTCTGACAGACCCCTCCACCCACCCCAGGGTGGTGGACATCCATGAGGATTTCCACACGATAAAAAAAAAAAAAAAAAAAAGGTACTTAGATAGGTACTTACTTATTATTTCAATGATTCCTTATACACGTTTATAAATTTACCTCTATACATTGTTTCTATACCTATTTACCTGTTAGGTACAAGCTGTACCTAATCTATATTTTTTTTTATAAAATTGCGATTCACTCAAAACTGCACCCTAATTAGCACACAATTAGAATCTGAATCATTTTGAAGGATATTGCTCATTCATTACGTACTTCAGAATTTGTTAGAAAAACTTGTCTGCTCAACAGCGTAAATAACTAATGAATGTTGTTGAACTGTGAAAATGAAAGCCATTGCTACTGATAGTGTGTTACGCAATTACCCCACTCTTTTCTGTAATTTCTGAAGTATTCGTAGATATAGCTGTTTGAGGTTTTTGAACTATGTATTATCGGCTACATTGTTCTCTCTCTCTCGCTCTCAAGAGAGAGCGCGCGAACTGTAGTTCGCGTTATCGCGAAAATGTAGCCGCAGCATTAAAAATCTACATCTCTATCTACGAATAAGTAGAGTAGGTACCTAGCTGTAGGTAATCCCGTAGGTACACCATCCGAATCGGAAGATGTCCACCATTGTATTTAGATCTCTAATAATAAAACCTACAGTTACTTACGCAAAATTGTGACAAATCTACCCTAACTTTGAGAAAAATCCTGTTTGCACAATAAAACCTATGGTTTCTATAATACTTACTTACTATATTCATAATATTCTTTGGGAGGAAATCGCTACCTATTTACTTTACTTTAGTGTGACCTAAGTCAGCTAAGTGTAAAGAATTGTATCTATCATCGCTTTAATTTTATTCCTTTATAGTCTCTTGGTACAATATCGTTTCACTCTCGTCGATTCGCCTTCGTCTGCAACAGTGCGGCCACGACCTTAGCCTACGAATCGCATTCGCACCGTCTACGCCCATGACGTCAGCATTCAGTCGTTAACACATTTTACTACATCCTTGCGTGAAACGTGTGTTATTCAATAAGTAGGTAACCAATGTGAATAACATTGTTGAAATATCTAGGTCGTTACTTTGACGAGTCCATAACAGCTTCACTGAAATTGCGGGAAGGATGAAATAAGAGAAATGGTTAGATTTATTTTGCTTACGACAAAGCACGCTGATTGTCCTCTTCACATCCATGTTGTAAACGACGTCTAAGAAATTAACTAGGTACTTAAGAAGAAATGGATGGCCTCCTCCCCCATTAATAAATTGTGAGATGATCAGCAGCCTTCATTAGCAAATTGATTACGATTAGATTCTCGTTCTTATTCAGTACCTACATACTTTCCCCCTTAGTAATAAACGTTGTATAGTGTCTGTATAGTTACACAACGCTTTGTCTTCTTCTTTCGAAAGTCAAATTACTGACGACTGAAGACAGAAATCGGTGTGTAACTATTCATCTGACATAATACGTTTATTAGCCCCCTTAGGGTTTACCTATAGTACCTACTTAAGTCATATTATACACAGAATCTGTTGGTGTACCATACCATAACTAAATAATTATATAATTTTTCAAACCTTTCATTTGTTCAGAATCTACTTTTCAACCAACTGTTCTGAAGGTTTTACCTATTTCACCAAATCGTAAACAAATTGGTTTTAAATGCAGTCAATGTTCCAGTTAAACAAGTTTTTTAAATATCAGAGATCCCGTTCGTCTATCGATCCTCGTCCTAACCGACCTTCGCACACAGGGTTGCGGCCTGCGGGTCAGTGCGGGTCATACCTACTAGGTATCTTTCGAGAAAGGTCGTTTCTCTTTCACTAACCCAATTAAGGTTAGCCTTAACCTTAATCTGGTGCTTTATATCTTGGCTTAACCTCCTAAACTTAAATACCTACTTCGCTGCCAGGTGGGTATTTGAACAAAATAAGTAGGTACCACGGATACTTTAGGTAAAACAAGGTTTGCCCCGCAGGACTTCCAATTACTTTTTACTATGGATTGGTATTATAAAACCAATAAACAACTACCTACTGTTAGGTATATCTATGACACCTGCATGTATCTAATCCATAATATCCGTGATCTAATCGTATGTTTTTATGTGATAGATAGGTAAGTAACTTATCTTACAAAGAGAGCTGTCAGAGCTCTACCTACCTACCAGTCATTATTTCTTGGGAGCCCTTTCTACCCGGTTAAGACAAAGGAGGGTAGATTTCTTTTTTGTGCAAAATAAATAAAATATCATATTGTGCCCTTGATAGAAAATGCAAGAGCAAGCGAAACGTGCTAGAAAATTGGAACATCCTGAGTCAGAAACATTTAAAGCTTTCATTGAACGAGCGGGCGGAACAAGCTCGCATGTTGTCTTGACCAGGATTAGTTAAGTTTTAATTATACTTAATTTTACT
Organism: Hydraecia micacea; assembly: GCA_914767645.1. Lineage (NCBI taxonomy): Eukaryota > Metazoa > Arthropoda > Insecta > Lepidoptera > Noctuidae > Hydraecia > Hydraecia micacea. Next base: position 10,688,970 of record OU611788.1, on the reverse strand, counting down.
AAGAGAATGCAAGACCAAGCGAAGCGAGCTAGAAGATTGGAGCATCCTGACTCGGATAGGCTACATTTTCAATGTGATTTTACTAAATGAATGCAAGAGCTTGATCATTATACCGCACCGCGCGCCGGTAGCAAGAAAGCCTTTGCAATCAATAAACAAATTAGGTAAATAAATGTTCATATATTATGTTCATTAGGTATTAATTAATTACTGGCCTGTTATTAATAATTACGAGTACCTACTTGAGATTTTGGATAATATTTTACGAACTTTTGCTAACACACGTGGCCCCTGTAGCTTGGGGGCCGGCCGTATAATTGATACGGCTGGTACGGTGGTAGCTACGCCCCTGAATTACCTACTTATTTATTTATGCATGAAAAGTAATCCCACTCGCTTTATCGTATTACCTACCTTACCTTACCTTACCTGTCATTGCTTTATTTTTAATTCTTTTTACCTTTTGTTGGCAGACTAATTTTTATTCTAGATGCATCGTCTTCACATATAATTATATAATTAATGTACCTATACAGAACTTGTAAAACATTTTAAAAGAGTAACGGTGGAGTTTCTTGCCCATTCTTCTCCATACGAAAACTACCTTTTGGAATGGGCGACTAGAATCAATTGTTTTTACTATAATTTTTGACGTTCAAAAGTGCCTTTACTGTGCCTAATTGAAATAAATGATTTGACTTTGACTTTGACTTTGACCTACGAATACGACTTTGAAACGCATGTTTTCATTCTGATTTTAACCGACTTCAAAAAAAGAAGAGGTTCTATGTTCGTCTTTATGTATCTTTTATGTAAGTATGTTCATCTATAGTTTCATCATTTGTGGACCGATTTTGAAAAATATTTTTCGTTTGGTAGGGGAACCTCGCGCGGTGGTCCCATAATTATTAACTTTGCTTTAGTAGTTTTTGACTTAGCTTCCATCTATCCATAATAGGTAGGTACGTATTATGGTGTTATAAAACTTCCTGTCTGATATTTACCTACATAGCGTGGAAAGTATACGAATTCGTGTGCGGTAGGTACGCGACCAACCACTCAAAAGTATTTTTTTTAACTGTCTTTAAAAAACACTACCAAAGGAACAATCATCTTCCTAGCCTTTTCCCAACTATGTTGAGGTCGGCTTCCAGTCTAACCGGATGCAGCTGAATACCAGTATTTTACATGGAGCGACTGCCAACCTGACCTCCACAACCCAGCTACTGGGTAATACGATACCCAAGACTGGTTGTCAGACTTTCGGGATTCTGATTACCCATAACGACTGTCAAAGATCCGCGAATGGCAGCCGGGACCAATTGCTTAACGTGCTTTCCGAGGAACGGAGGGGTCTCGGTATGTAAGGATGGTCATTGGTCACCCATCCACAGACCAATCGCGGCAAGCGAAGCTTAACCTGATCTATCGACCTGTGCGGCTGTTATTCTTTAGCCACGGGCCTCTCTACCAAAGACACCGACTTCCGAAATGAAAGTTAATTTTCCCTTAGTTTTTTTTAAAGACTTGTTTTTCTTTCTCTACCGCGTCTCTGGCTTGACGTGATGACATCCCGTAGGTATACATCAACTCGAAACACTCTTTGACGTTTATACTGCCGTTTTAATTAAAAAGGGCACAACTAACATTTTTCATGAAATTGAGATATAGGTATATATCCGGAATCAGGAAAAACAGGCCTATCCGCATATATATATAACTCAATTTCCTGAAAAATGTTAGTTGTCCCTTTTTTAATTAAAACGGCAGTATACCTACTCCTGTGGGGGTTTGTAGTCGGGTGTTTGACTCCGTCGCGCTAACTTCAAATCTAGTAAATAAATGTAGTTGTGAAATAAAATAACGAAACAGTTTGCAATATTGTAATAAATTATAGTTATGCGGCTAATAAAGTTTGCGCTACCTATTACGAAGAGAGTAATCGTTTCAGTATTTATTATCATGGTCTTTATGCCAGAGCTGTAATAGTTAGGTAGCAATAATCTTGGAACATTCAATAGGTACTCATGATAAGCCGGTTGAAAGACTACCTATACTTTGTTTTATTTATTTTCCCAAGCAAATAAACAAAAATAAAATACCTGCACAATGTACCTATGAGCTGTTTTGAGAAACACTTATCTAACATTAGAAAATGACATTTCCACACAGATAAATATATTTTTATCTTACAAAGTTCAAGATGATACTTATACCCACCATGTGTCGCGTGATCCACCTATGTAGATATTATGTATGTAGGTATCTAGGTAAATACCTAGGTATATTCAGTTAGTAGCGGTAAATACAACACCTCACAATCTAACACTACACACTAATAGATACCAAACAAATCCTACTTCCTACTACTATTATAAATGCGAAAGTTTGTGAGGATGTTTGTTACTCTTTCACGCAAAAAGTAATGAACGGATTTTGATGAAACTTTACAGTAATATAGCTTATACTTACATCAGAATAACACATAGGATACTTTTTATCCTGATATTCTCACGGGATCGACATTTACGCGGGTGAAACCGCGGGGCGCAGCTAGTCAAACAATAAAATAACAACCACTCGGTTGTTATTTTATTGTTTGATATAACTTTAAATTATATATACGAGTATATATAACTGAATATACCTAGGTAGTTACCTAGATACATATCTACATACTTAGGTGGATCACCTACCTTACCTAGGCTATCTAATGGGATTCATGAATTAAAGGTTAACTCAACAAGGTGACCAATCTCTGATCAATACTTTTGCATCAATGCATATTTATTAAATAATGAAAGTCCTTACCTTCTGAGTGGCGTATCATAGTTCTCTGATGACGAACTAGTAGATGTCGACGTCTCACTACTGCCCGAGTTTATGTGGCTAACGACGGTATACACTTGACAACTCGCACTTTTGCGCATAGGCAGCGGCTTCCTCGACCCTGGCATTGTACTCTACACCTTAACACTACGTGATATGAACTGTTTTGTAATAAACGTCCAGTAACACCAAATTCACTATGCGTACACTTTGAAGTCTGTTTCAAAACTAAGAATTTGTAAACTATCTGAATGGATTACGCTCGCACATGAAAATTTTGTCATTCGCTTCTAAATTTAAACGGAGATGTAGAGACCGAAACGCTCGCGCCGGCGTTCGGTATTGCGAACCGACTTGACTCATCATACAAGTAGATCAGTCGAAAATCGCCCAATTCATCTTTAGTACCGCACATTACTCGGATTCATAAACATTATACGTAAGACTCGTAAAATTTGCAAACCGGGATTCTCACCATTGAATCGAGCACTATAAATGAACCAACTGCCGTATTTAGGTACACTGGACTACCATCATTTGACAGAATTGATATCGATCAAAAGCATGCCCATCGACATAATATAGATAGTATCGGCTATCTATATTATATCAATGGGCATGCTTATCAATACGGTGTATTCCTATTCAGTTTAGGTAAACTTTCAATAGCTGTTGATTCGAGATAATTATCTATTTAAGCGAATTCCTTCCTTATGCTCGGTTTTTGAGGTTCTCCGATAAACCCTTGTTAACCTTTTAACCGCCCGACTTTATATGAGTTGTCGTGCCCCCAGCGCCCGAACAAAAAAAAAAAAAAAACGAAAAATAAACGCCGATGAAACGAGCTGTGATGATGTAATAATAATTCAGATTAAACGAGCTGTGTTATTTTGTCGTATATATACGACCCTGGCGGAATGGACACGAAAATATTTGTCGGATTAATCCGACGTAGGCGGTTAAAAGGTTAATAATTTGTTTGTTTTGTGCTGCTTGTTAATAGTTTGTTTCGTTTTGTAAAGTTTCTATATTTATGTCTGTAATTTATATGGTGTACATAATAAAGAGTATTCTACCCAAGTAGCAAACAAATGTCTAAAAAAGGTATTGTAGATATCTTGAAGGCAAGTAGACGAATTCCAGCAGTTGTCTTGGCTAAAACTATTATGTCCCTCAAGATATCTTCTAGATACACTCCAAGGGGGAGTTAAGTAAAAGTGGGCACAGCATTTAAGAACATGTTAAGAAAGAGTTAATACTACTGTTTAGATAAACTTTAACCCTATTTAAGAACGTGGTTTTGGTGAAGTCTTAAGCACTGACTTCAAGATATCTTGTAGGTTGACTTAAGATCAAGAAATAGACTTAAAGATATCTACAATACCGAATTAAAACTATCAATATTGAATTGCAGATATTCAATCTTATCTTAGTGAAGTATAAATAAAAACTTATTTTGCTTTAAAATGCTTTAAGTAACATTACTTTAGAAAATATGGTGAACTTTTAAAGTATTACAAAAACTGTTTTAAGACTTATGAAAATGGCGATTAAACAACAATTTTTTATGACTAGAAAAGGCTTTCTTATGTCGTTGAATGCATTAGAAATTTAAAACGCATGATCATTTCTCGTGTAAAATCTATAGATAGTGCTATAAAACAGACGGGCTTTTAAAATACTAGAAAACAAACAATAAAATGTTGTATAATAATATTGCAAATTAAAAAAAAATTGGCATTTAGTGCAGATTACTACATTTTCTATAAATGTGTGAGTTATTAATGTAATTAGAATTACTATAACAAAAATGTAAGATCAATCTACTCTAGTTTTTGATGAAGTGTTGTCGGCAATTTTTTTATATTTTTTTCACTTATAGTGCAAAATGGCGTTAAATCTTATTTTTCCTAACGAAGTAAGATTTTAGACAATGCTGATTTTGTAAGGCTAGTTCAGACAAAGTAAAGACAAGTTACACTTGAAGTAGTACTACTTAAGAGATATTATACTTAACCTATACTTAAAACCGTTTTGGTGAAGTACTATTTAATTTGTTTGGTATTAAGTGATTCTATAGTTTGATTTAGTTAAAACCAGATTACGTCTTAATGTTTTCTTAACTTGTCATTTCATCGTCCTTGTGTGGTTCTTGTTTATTTTGTGGTGAAAACAGGTTTATGCAAGATAGTCGAAAGAATATTATAAATAGGACTTGTCAGCAGGGAACAGCAGATTTTTTTTCCACTTACTCACTACCACTGAATGAAAAATAATTGAGATGTAACATTTGGTAGGTATAAGAAAAGGAAAATTAATTATCACATATAAATGATCGCAATTTTATTGTTATTAAATAATTATTTAGGTATCTTAATGCCGTTTTGCAAAATTTCCTTCATTTCAGTTACGAAAGGTTTTAAAAATTCATTAGACTGAGGTTTTCCAATACCACAGTAAATTCCAATGGTCATTACAGGCACAGTGTTCATCTCATGAATGTTACATAGAATTGGCCAAAATTCTACTTACCCGTAACCCGTCGATATTTTACATTTATAAGTACAGACGCCAGCACATCAACCTACACCTAACTGTCAAATTTTCCCAATCAACATTGAACCTTATGCTTTAGCGATAAAGTTGAAAATCTATTACAGAAATCTGACAGATTGTAGTAGGTTGATGTGCTGGCGTCTGTACATAAATTGACATTTTTGTCCAAATTTTCAAAATACTGCACAATATTTTTTTTAAATCCGTTATGCCAGTATTTTCCACTGCCACAGAGTTCAATACGAGTATCTACAGATTTTACTGTTTTCAGAAGTGTTCTAGCGTCTTTTGGCACAACACCCGGATCATGCTTGTAAATAATCTGCAATAAGCCATTGATTGCAGTATGTGGTATATTGTGATCAATAGTAATAGACCAGTTTCTTAATTGAACTCTAAAACCAAAATCACGATCAACTTTCGATGTGTTACAATCAGCTGTCGATTCATTAGAGTCGGAATCACAGTCCACTTTACGATTTCCAAATTTTCCGCGGTATCATCTTCCTCGTAATCCGTTAACGTCACTGAGGACCGACTCGAAGATATCGCATTGTTAGTAACGTTTGCAGCACTTATAGTTTTTTATATTTTATAACACGCCGACGAAAGCCACCAGATTTTTTAATTTTCCACTTTATCCATATTTCTAATTGGTTCTATTTGAAGAGAACGTCCCGTTAAATGTATTTTTACTCTAAACTTACTAATTTTAGTCAAAAAGGAATAAAATATACTCAGGAAAATCAGTTTCTAGAATTTGGTATTATAATTATCTTAATTCTATCTACAAAATCAATTTTTTCTTTGTTTGTCTAAAAAGGTACTTCAATTATTCAATTGAGTTTTAAGTGAGCTTTAAAATATACTGAGTATAGTAAAAAAATATTTTTAGTTTTAACTGTAGACATACTTAATACAAACTAGTTTTAAGAATACTTAACTTGGTTTTTGGTATTCCTAACTTACTTAAGTAGCACTAGTTTAAAACGATTTAGTATTAAAGAAAGAAAAGACTTAACGAAATCCTTTTTGATTTAGCTAAATCCAACTTTAGATAAAGTATAGATATGTAAGATTTAATCACTATTCTTGTTTGCTACTTGGGTATTCTATTCTATAATTCACTCGACTTTTAAGCTCTAAATTCTTCCTTAATGACGTGTTCAGAAACACGATATCGACCCAAGAATCACTATCGAATGGATAAACTCCGTTTAAAACCCTCAGAAACCGGGCATGAGTGCATTTTCCGTCATTTGTGCTCATGGTCGCGAATTCGGTTCACGATTTAAGACGAATCTACTCACTTTGTTCATTGTGAACATAATTATGTCAAGCTACTTTTGTATGCGATGTAGGTATATGTGTAAAAAGGCCCGGTAAAGAACAAGAAAAATATCGTATCTTCTAAGTGCTTGTTCACGTAGGAACGCGCGAGCGCGGTGACGGGTGCGGGCGCGGGCGTGGTGGACAGGATTCGCCGCACCTGCGTTTTGTACGTGAACACTTGCATACTATGTATATTGTACTCTGTAATACTTTGCGCCCGCCACTGTACCCGCGTGTCAACTTGTTCAAGCACTAAAATTGGTCGTCCGGCGGCGAGATGGGCGGACGATATTGTTGCCATCGCGGGTAGAACCTGGATGAGGCTGGCACAGGAGCGTGGAGATTGGAACAAGAAAAGAGAGGCTGAGGATGATCATCTAAAATCAAGTAGAAATTATCAATGGGAAATCTGTATTTTTTTCACGACTATTAGTTGCCAAGTTTTCCTGATGGAGTTCAAATCAGCTCAGTCACGTCAATTCCTTAGCTAATCCGGCCAATCTCGCGTTGATTTCGCGCGGTTTCGTTCATTGTGTCATAGAGAATTACGGCCCACACCATCAAAGATCACTTTGGATATATGTGTTCCAATGTCTGCCCCAAAAGACCAAAAATAATTGTACTAATCTTACTGAAAAGTACTCGGGTATATTCAAATAAAATAATTGAAATGCCTTAACCATTAAAATCTCCTTTATTGCCAACTAGCTAGAACCAACTTATAATTATTACCAAACTCACATAATTTGTATTTAGAACAATTTCTTTTTTTAGTCTCATAACATCGCTGTATCTTTTAATTAGGACAGGAATTTCATTACTTAGGGGGTGGTAAATATTTGAATTCAGTATCTTAGATAATTTACATTAATTGGCAGTAACTCAACTATATACTTTAGCGTTATATAGTTTAAGTTGATTTTTGGGTGGCCATTTGCAATAAAAAGGTACTAAATAAATTTTAGGTGCAATGGATTTTGCACTTTATCACGTATGACATTAGGTTTGCGGTTCTTAAATATGAAAAATTATCTAAGATCCTGAACTCAGGTTTAATCTAAATTATTGCACCTAAAACTGCATTGTTGTTTAAGTTTAATTACAAATATGCACTTGTCTGACTGAAAGGCAACCCTCAGTTTACTTGAAAGAAGGGTATAATGCAAAATACTAAACAATACGTAGGTATCGAATGTACGGACTTAACATTTTTCTCTTAAACTTTCATAAAATTTCGAGATTTTCATGTTTAGCTAGCATGAAAATCTAGACATTTTTAAACGTTAATAAATAAAATCCTATATTTAATCATTTTCATATTAACTTCAGTCATATCTGAATTAATATACAAAACTCTTAAAATATTGGAGGAATTAAATAGCATTTTACTTGTAAGACATTTATGAACAATAGTTTCAGTTTTAAAAATACAGGGTTTCATAATTTGTACTGTACTGTAAGTGAGAATCTTAAGCACTAAGTCATCACACAAAACATACAGAAATCAATTGGCAGCACAATCAACAACAATTATTAGCAACCATTTAAAATAAGGAATAAAATATCTTTAATGAACTCCGCTGAACAAAATTTGACACCTTTGGAAAAGAGCCTTTTGTCTAACTACAGGAATAGTTTAGTCTTCGTAAATTCTTCTTAATAGTAAGGTCTCCGTGGGTTATTCTGAAAAGAACAAAATAAAAGGTAATTGCTTAAAACACTCTTATTAAAAACTCTACAACGTGCCGTTACAATGAAGACATTTATTTAACACACGGGTAGGGTTACTGGCCAGTAATCATAAACATTATAACAACATAAAATAATTCGTAATTTGAAAACTACCGCCTACTCCGCTCGCCGACATCACTCTTTCCTTCAATTCGCCTACTCTTTGCACGTTATTCGTTTTAATTTCATTGATGCGATGGTGTGACCCCGGAAAGTGAGCCCTACGCTACGGTACTTTAAGTACAGGTTGGTCCAACATGCTATTTTAGAAAATTGTAAATAAATAATAACAATTAATGAAATTAAAATATGTTCATAAAACGAAAACGTGAAACCGTATAAGTGTTAAATGAATGTCGCCATTAAATAAGGTGATATTAAAAAGTGTAATTTTTAATTATTATGTGTTTATTTATAATAATAGCCTGGTCATTAACAGATTAGCAAATAGGTGCAAAGTACAATAGTAATAGTCGTTTTGGCAAACATACTTAATACATTATGACACTTTGTTTTAGAGTTACGCTCGCGTTTTGGCGTGGGAGGGAGAGGAATACAAAGCGGAACAAAACACACGTGAAATCTACATACACTTCTTTGCAAATGGACATCTAGAGATTATTTTCATCTTCTTCAGACTTAGTCCTGGTACATACGAGCGATTTTATTTCACGCACTGGATTTTCAACGCACTGCTTAGCGCCGAGAGTTGAAAATCCACCAAAGAGTTTTGTTTCTGACGCGCTTGGGCTGGGATGCGCTTTGTTAGATTCTCAACGCTTGGCTCAATAGCGAAAGTTGAAAATCCAGTGCGCTATAAAAAAAAACATCGCGTTACATAATCACCCGTGCGTACCTTGGCTAAGTCTGTGGAAGATTAAAATCTTATACTTAGTTAAAAATAGACGAATACTTTAACATAAAAATTCAATTGATTTCGGTAATCTATTCAAATGAGATTCTGATGTTTTACATATTTTTCGTACGCTTTGCGTATCTTTACCGTCATAGAAAGAAAAAACAATTCTCGAACAATCTTTTATTATTTTAATAAATATACAGCGTGTATCAGAAACGTTTGGATCACTTAAGGATGTGGTACAGACGCATCAAACTAAACGACTTTCTGCATGGGACAAACATCGTAATCGCAAGAAAATAATCAGCTGTCTCATAAGTTTGGATCGAGTTGGTATTAGTGTGCATACACACTAGCGACCCGCGTCGACGACAGAGGCAACTACTGTCGTCGACGAGTCGGCGGCTCCCGTCGACAACACCGCTCGTGTATTTCAGCACCGTACTCAAACACACGAGCGACACGTTGTGGACAGCTGGCGCCGACGAGTCGCTGGCGGGCGCCGAGGGGTGTCGGTGGCATTCGTCGACGCGTGCCGACGGTGTATGAGCACTTAGATGTTATTCGTTAATAGGCAGTTGCCAGTAAGAAAATAAAAGTAGTATTTAATACTATTTTACTTTATTTTTGGAAAAACTTAATTACATATTAGTTAAGTATCAAATTTTTACGATTAGTGATGTTCTTGATAACTAGAATCATTTTTGATACCTACCAAGGGATTTGGTCTAAAGCGGTATGCGAGCATCATCCGTTTCCTATAGGCGTCGAATTCATCATCTTCTGCCGATACACCGTCAGATGATGAAGCTCCCAGACCCAAGTTGGCTACGGGCTGATTGGCTCTGTGATAAGAAATAGAAATGATAGTTCGTATTCAAAAATAAGTTATATTCTAATAACAATAAAGTATAATTTGTGTTTATCAACCATAATCGGATCTACGATGAATATCTCAAAATGGGGCGAGTTTTAAATAGAAATGTTTTCAATATTTAAAATCAAACTTTGTAAACATTTCAAGAGTCGAGGTTCGAAGTTGGTCAACCTGCTTGTTTTTGTTTTTCACGTTTATTTATTTGGTGCTACTATAGTATCTACGAGAATTGCTATTTGTTTGACACCCAAATACGTCCAACAACTCTCTCTCCATGTAAATGAGGACCAAATTGTCGACCTACGACTCTAATTTATTAGGAATTAATAATATTAAGTAGCCAATTAAAAAAAACCCGGTTTTTTATTAGATTCATATCAGATATTCTTACGTCAGTCGTCATAGTAAATACTTGGAATTCCATTCCGAAGTACGCAGGCTAATTTGAGACACCAGTTCAACTGGTTCGTATAGAAATAGTCTCTGGGCAGTATTTCTAAGAAAAATACCTAATTATGTACGATGTTCACGGCGCCATGAATTTATTATTTATTGCTTCAAATTAATTGACACTTATTTATCATCAAACCGCTAACACATCTATAAGATGGACCAAAAATGAGAAAATAACATCACTAAACAATAATAATAACATAATCATCTTGCTTAAATATAAACATAGAATGATGTACAGACGCGTTCATAAGACAAGTACAGTCCTCGAAACAATCCAACGTACGTGTCGAATTGGCTCACAGGTGGATGTTCTACAATATACTCGCATTACCTATTCCTCTCGACAATCGCTAATAGATTTATTTTTATTCTACAATGGCGGCATTGTATAATGTCTTGCGACGTTTTTATGAATATTCATTAATATCGTTAATATTTAATTAGCTAAATGTGAAGACAGAGATGCCATTCTACATTTTTATTACTATTATTTAATTATACCGATTGGATAAGCTGTAGTTTTAAAATGTGTAAGCTGTCACAGGCGTTATACCTATCACATTACCGCTGGTTTAAGTACAAAACTACGTTCTTAACTAAATTACTTACTTGTTAATGGGTTCCACGATGCCAGAACCTTCAGCTCCGAGACCCTGACCCTCGGTCCAGCCCAGCTTTTGTAGCATTTTGAAACCTATACACAAAATATTAGTTATTTAAACTATTAAGCATATTAATCTATATATATCCAAAATATTATAAAGAAGACATGTTGCGCCGACCCCAAATAAATTGGGATAAGGCTAAGAATATGATGATGATTATTATGTATAAAGAAGTAAAACTTCTACAGTCCGGCCGTCGAGAGAATGCGTTCCTAACACCTGTCAGTGCAACAATTCTAGTAGCTAATAAAAATCAAATTCGCAAAACACATATTCGTTTGTATGAAACTGACAGGTGTCAAGTCAACGCATTCTCTCGTCGACCGAAGTGTGGGTTTGTTGGTAAGAGATAATCTCTGTAAATCCGGATACGATAACAAAAAATCATTCGCTGATAGAAAGCTACACTATAGCCAAGTGTCATAGGATATGTTTTATGGTATAGTTAACTTTCACGAGGACGAAATCAAGGGCAGAGGCCAGTTTGTTTGTTTGAACGCACTAATCTCTGGAACTACGGAACAAAAGTCGGATTTGAAAAATTATTTTTGCCTTTGATAGCCCAATTCTTGAGGAAGACTAGGCAACAACAACATAAACAACATTACGCTAGGACCATTAGTAGCCGAACAAAAACAAAACAAAGTCAGAAAGAACGCTTAGGGGCCGCCTCAACGAGCGAGAGAATCGCGGCGATATTATCATCGTGCCACGTATTTCTATACACTCTTAGAACGTATCGATAGCACGGCGAAAATTAGATGGCACGGCGAGACTATCGCCGCGATTCTCTCGCTCGTGGAGACGGTCCCTAAGCGAAAACGAAGTAATGACGGGATGGGTCGGGGGAACTAGAAAGTCGCGGGCAGAAGCTTGTAAATGTGATAATTCATTTAAAGATTTTCGTACAAACTGCCAGATACTAAAAGGTAATTCTTCAAATAAGTATGTCATCAGTATTTACAAGTCATTAAAGTGCCTGGCCTGTATCCAAATATCGGGTCAAATTCGTAGAATTGTGATACATTCCTTCGGATAAAGTCAGTGTTGAGAATGCACAAGATGCATGTGATAGAGAAAATGACCTTACGTTTAGGGAAAATGATAGGTCAATAAATAAGTTTTAAAATGTGGTACTAAGGTTTAAAATAACGAGGTTTATCCTCGTAATTAAAACGAATCGTACATGAGTACATAGAGGATTAGAAGATTCGATAACAATCACATACACAACCCAGATGGTACGGATAAATCGAGACTGCTAATCTAATCTATTATGCCGAAATTGCGCAACTATCCGATAAAAAAAACTCAAGCGTGGCATCCAATAAATATGAGCAACTGCGACATAACTTGAAATTGCAATATAAATAGTATTAGAGATAATAGCAGATGCCAAATATTCGGGATGTTACATACACGAAATATGTAGTAGAACTACAATATAGAGAAGTACAAAAGGTCTATTCTGCACTATGTAGATGTACATTCAGAAACTAGCAAATAAAGGCACTAAAAATACCAATTTTTCGTACCTTTATTTAACATAACGCATTAACAGGTGGCTTCCTTAGCGCCTAGAGCCTGGCGAGTCACCTTGCGAGTAGCAAAGTGAAACGAACGTTCTAGAATTTTCGCAACCGGTCGCACTGCGCGCTCGCTAGTCGCCTAGCGTGTATCGAACAGATGTTAAGTCATTAGCCTCTAGGCGCTAAGCAAGCCACCTTCCAGTGCTTACGTAGCCTAAACAACTTTGCTCTGTTGGTACAACGGCCATGAAGCAAATGCAGGACAATTTGAGCCGATGTAACAGCGGCGCGATGCTCATTTGTTTTAGAACATTTATAGCGTCACTGCCGGCCGTACCGAATAATAAGAAAAGGGATAAATGTCATTATAAGTGAAGGACCCATTAAGTACAAAGTGTGTGTACTTACTTAAGAAAGTCTCATATCTTTGACATTAATGTATGCGTAATCCGTAGAGTTATTGCGTTTTGACCTTCTGCAGTTATTTCTGTAGCATGAGAATGTACTGAAATATTTAGGCGCACTCACCGACATTGTCTTCCTTCAACTTGAATTCTTTGTAGTCGCTCAAGTCTGGCTCTTTGCCACTTTTGAACGCCGAATATTTCTCCATGAATCTGCAATGTACACTCATATTAATATGTTCGCATGGAATTTATCACAGATATTGAAATCTTATGGTGTTTAGTATAAATAATTAAAGCTGTGTATGAGAACGAAAACAAATGTTTTCAACTTTTTATTTCATGTACAATTTGGTCCTTCCAGCTGGATCCATCCAAACTCCAGGCATATTCTGCTTCAAAGTAAGTATTATAGTATTTATGTATACTTACGTCATTCATAATACTATTTCTCATCATTCATAATACTATTTCTCATCTCATTTATCATCCTTTTATTTATAATATTTTTACTTGTTAATTTTCATGTTGTTGACACTTCTGTCAAATGTCAAACTGTCAGTTCCTTTTATTTTTCTGTCTGTCTTAGTCTATGATAGGTACTACTTTTTGGTTTATATAACTAAAATCATTCTTATTGATTTCGCTATAAAATATTGTATTCATTTAATTTTTATATAATGATTGTACTGAATAACTTAATTCTAAATTTACGCACTCAAAGGAGGTCCGATATATTCGGATCCACTACATTTGAAGAAACCATTTGTTAGTGGAAAAGAAAAATGATTTTTAAAACTGGCTGATACTATTTAAAAATGGAAAAGAAGAATAATTATGAAGGCTAGCTGACGGGTATAAAAGCGTGGCCCGTCAGAAGAAGCAAGAGTTTTATCCTCGACTTTCAAGCAGCAGTTAATCCTCGACTCTTGTACAGCAGCAGTCTATCCTCGACCTTGGTACAGCAGCATTCTCTCGGATTCTACCTCCGTCTATCTGCGACTACTCCCTGCTGAGGGACGTTGCGAGGCTTCTCCCTGCGGAGGATTACTCCCTGCTGAGGGACGTTGCGGAGGTTTCTCCCTGCGGAGGATCACTCTCTGCTGAGGGCCGCTGCGGAGGCTTCTACCTGCGGAGGTCACTACCAGCAGTGAGCCTCTTCCGCTGAGGACCGATTACTGCTGGAGCTCCTGCCCGCTGAGGACTGCCTCCTACTGGAGCCTCTGCCCTCTGGGAACCGCTGCCTGCTGCAGCCGCTTCCTGCCAGAGGGTCACTACTGAGGCCTGGCATACTCCTCCTCCCTTGTTTTTTACTTTTCTTGTATTTTCTAATCATATACTAAATTGTATTTTATCTGATAAATAAACTCGTTACAGATTGGCGCCCAACGTGGGGCTCGAACCCACGACCCTGAGATTAAGAGTCTCATGCTCATTAGTGGTTTTAGACGTGAGCGGATTACAACTCCGAAAATAAGCCTTAAAGTTATTGTTTTATCAGGTTGAGTAGTGATCATTGAATGTGAATCCTACCTGACACTTGCGTAAGATGTCGGTGTGTTTGAATGAGTTATGTAAGTTTTGTGAATGTTGTAATACTTTAACCTTAACAAAATTTTTGTCCTAGGCCAAAAATTTTCTAGGGGTCGTTGGGGAAATATAGTATTTATGTATACTTACGTCATTCATAATACTATTTCTCATCATTCATAATACTATTTCTCATCTCATTTATCATCCTTTTATTTATAATATTTTTACTTGTTAATTTTCATGTTGTTGACACTTCTGTCAAATGTCAAACTGTCAGTTCCTTTTATTTTTCTGTCTGTCTTAGTCTATGATAGGTACTACTTTTTGGTTTATATAACTAAAATCATTCTTATTGATTTCGCTATAAAATATTGTATTCATTTAATTTTTATATAATGATTGTACTGAATAACTTAATTCTAAATTTACGCACTCAAAGGAGGTCCGATATATTCGGATCCACTACATTTGAAGAAACCATTTGTTAGTGGAAAAGAAAAATGATTTTTAAAACTGGCTGATACTATTTAAAAATGGAAAAGAAGAATAATTATGAAGGCTAGCTGACGGGTATAAAAGCGTGGCCCGTCAGAAGAAGCAAGAGTTTTATCCTCGACTTTCAAGCAGCAGTTAATCCTCGACTCTTGTACAGCAGCAGTCTATCCTCGACCTTGGTACAGCAGCATTCTCTCGGATTCTACCTCCGTCTATCTGCGACTACTCCCTGCTGAGGGACGTTGCGAGGCTTCTCCCTGCGGAGGATTACTCCCTGCTGAGGGACGTTGCGGAGGTTTCTCCCTGCGGAGGATCACTCTCTGCTGAGGGCCGCTGCGGAGGCTTCTACCTGCGGAGGTCACTACCAGCAGTGAGCCTCTTCCGCTGAGGACCGATTACTGCTGGAGCTCCTGCCCGCTGAGGACTGCCTCCTACTGGAGCCTCTGCCCTCTGGGAACCGCTGCCTGCTGCAGCCGCTTCCTGCCAGAGGGTCACTACTGAGGCCTGGCATACTCCTCCTCCCTTGTTTTTTACTTTTCTTGTATTTTCTAATCATATACTAAATTGTATTTTATCTGATAAATAAACTCGTTACAGTATATGCACACCGCTGAACATAAGGTTATATTATTTTACTCAAGAAGTTGCGACTTAAATTTGTCAGTTGGCGGGTCGCTCGTGAAAGTCATAAGATGATGATGCTGCTGTCCAACTTCATCCTACAAGTTAGTCGGACAAGCAGAAGTGGAAAGTAAAATATGGTCTTTGTTTTACGTAAATTGCAGAATTCACAATAAAGGGTTTAATGGTAATAACAACCAACATAAACAGACTGACTATTGTTTCCATACAGAGGGTTATGTCTGATAGTAACAATAAGAATTTGTTGTAATGTCAGAATCAGAGATACATTTTCAAGCAGTAAGCATAACAAAACAAAGAATTGAAAAAGAGCAAGTGGCACAGTTTTTGTAAAACCATTTTAGAACATTCACGTGCGAAACCAACATTGTTTTCAACTGAAAACAAACAGACCCCGCACTAAAAAGAAGTTAATCGTCGTTTATATTTTGACTACGAACAAAACAAGCGAATTAAATGTGTTTTTAAACGTAAACTTACTTTCTAAGCTCTTCGGGCGGTAAGAAATCGCCGATGTGATGTTTCCCAGCCGCCTGCTTTGTTAACTCGTCCGCCCACTTTTCAGTTGCATTCATTTCTTTGGCTCTTAACCTATTAACGGAAAAGAAACAAAGAATAAAAAATGTGTTGGATAAACAAAAATACTGAATAAATCAGCGAACAGTCTTAAAATAAAAACAAAAAAGTTTGGTTTGTAAGCAAATCTTGTTTTTCGTTAACCGAGGTGTAAATGTCTTAGGAAAAACATAAGGTATTATGGGTATTTGTTTTATTATTATTGCCTACTTATAAATAATACCAATTTTACTCAAAAAATTCCCGAATAAAATACAATGGACAGTCAACCGCATGTTTAATAACAATGATACTTAATGAGACAGGTAATAATTAAGTATTAACAGAGCTACTAAGTGGTTTTCGTAGTTCAAGTGTTATTAGTGACTTGCAGTTGACCGTACATTTAGATTTAGCTGTATGCACCATTTAAATTTTCAAACGCAATAAAATCTACTCTAGCCTGTTTTCATGTCAACATGAAATGTTTCAACCAAGGCAATAAACATAATATTAATAAAGTCGTTTATATTAATTTTCGGTTTGAAAACATAAAGATAACATTGTCGTTGAGACAGTTATTATAAGACTGCGATGTTCAAAACATGATGCACGTGGCGCCACCTGTTGATTTCACATTTAACTGGGACAGACTATTGCGTGCCAAAACTGCACTTCATAATCAGTTATTTGGCCGAGCAAGTGAATATTCGTTTCTTTTAAGTGGTTTCACAAATCAAGCTTTAGGCTACGAGCTTTTATCACAGATTATACACATACCTTTTTTTATAAGGTAAACGCATATGCCATTATTTATCTTGTATACGCATCGTATAGTCGAACAAGAATATTGCAGTTTTGTTGCAAATGAAATGCAGTGCAATTGCAATTTAAACCTTATTTCAATGACATAAAAGTCAAAAGACGCGCACTTGTCATATGCAACGAATAACATCGAAAGTAAATGATTCCACACAAATAGAGATGGGACAATTCAAGCAATAATGTAGTCTAGATAATTTTAAGCTATTTACTTAGACCATGTGATCTTTTTGATAAATGGTTATAAACCTAGACATTTGATCGATATAAATGGAACCTACTTGTGTTCCCAGGTGCCTTCTGCGGTGTCTTCGTCGCTGTCATATTCATACTTGTACTTGCCAGCAGCTGCCAGTCGTTCCACTTCTTGTCGCTTCTTTAACATGTCCTGTGGAAACACAACGATTGTATAATCTAGCATTCTAACTACAAGACTGAGTTTGGTACCTCTCTTAGTTGCAATTTCTTTCTTTTTTTTTTCAATTAGATAAATTAACTAGCGAAACTTCATTCGTTTTTGTTTTATCTTTTAAACCTGGCGGGGCAATTGCGTAACACATTATCAATCGGAACCGGATTGATTTAACAGTTCAACAACATTCATTGCGTTATTTACGTGTTGAGCAGACAAATTTTTCGAACTTTTGAAGCAATGGCAATTTGTTTCAAAATGATTCCGATTCCGATTGATAGTGTGTTACGCAATTAGGGTGCTGTTTAGTTTAATTAGACCGTGTTTATTATGAAATATGGTTATGAATTCAAGATAGATATAGTATATTTTTTAAATCTACCAACCCGCTCTGGGCGCGCGTGGTAGATTATAGCCCACTTCCTCTCAAAGAGAGGAGGCCTGTGTCCCAGAAATGGGAATATTATAGGCTGATTATGATGATGATAATACTTTGCATATTCTAAACCTTTGCTGTTTGTTTACAGCTACAAGACATTTAAATGATAAGATTCTTATGGAGAATGTCTACAATGAAGTATTTTATTTACATATAGATAACTAACGACACACGACTTTGACAATTCAAAAGTGCCTGTAAATAGTTTAATTGAAAGTTTGACGAAGGTTTTGCACGGCATGACTTACTTCTACATCATGAAAAGCACAGAAAACGATTCAACATTCCTTAGGTTTGCAGAAGTAACAAGGATGGAAATATATAGGATTACATACCTGATACAAAAGATTAAGTTTGAAGTTATCCTCGCACTTCTTCCAGTCTTCAACACTTAGGTTGGTAGTGCCATAGTTGGTCATAGCATACTGCATGAGAGCCTGGTTGTTGCGGTTGACGGTACACAGCTTTATACCTTCTTCTTCTATCTTAGGCAAATTAGCGCCTAGGAATCAGTGGATGGAATATCAAGGAATTAGTAACAGTGCATTTTTAATAAACCTTTTCACCATTAGTTTAAAGAAAATATACATACTTGAAACAATACCAGTCAGTTTCTACTAATGTTAAATGTTAAAGATTGGCTTCAAGGATAAACTTCTGTTATTTAAATGGACGGAGCGGCGCGACTAGCTATTTCATGCAAAAGCAAAAACGTTTAACTTTGAAATAAGGAGATGTATGAGGAGATTTGGAGTGTCATCAGTCTTCAATATTTTGTTAGTTATATACTTTTTTTACTGTATAAAATACAAATGGATCAGCCAGACAGATTGCTTGAATTTGAACCTAAATTGAACAAATCGATATTGCTTTCACAAGTAGATTGACAGGCATACATGCAAACGGACATGTGGAAACTAAATTTTATTATTAGGTTATTACACTTTCTCCGAATGAAAAAATCGGAGTCATTTAGCCATTTGGAGAAAGTGCCTATGTCAAAATTATACTATTTCTAAAATGTTATTCTTGTAATTTTCAGAAAATGCGGCAAGATTCCACTCTACCTGGTAGCATAGTCGGCAGGGGTGCCACCACTCCTGGTGGCTTAATATCCGCCGCCGGCGGGTCGTCGCTCCACCTCGACTTCTTTTTCTTACGCCTTTCGCGCTTACTATCAGATTCTTCATCACTCTGAGAGCTTGCTTGTTCGCGTTTATAAGGCCGACCGTAACCGAAGGGATCCCTGCTGTTAAAAGGGTTAGTTTTTATTAATATTTGCGGGTAAATTAAGGGTTTATAAAGGTTAACTTTAATAACTTACATTATTTGACTTATGTAACAAAATCTTGGATTAGAGAAGTATAGAAGAATAAGACATGTTGCGCCGTCGCCAAATAAATAGGAAAAGGAGAATGATAACGATGAACAAAGTATTGTATTAAAATGTGAAGAAAAATAAAAGCTTGTGCCACATACCCGTCTCGACTATCGTCTTTATTATTGTATCTGTAATCTTCATTACTATCATCATCTTCCAAACTGAACTCTGGTTCATATTTGTCCTCGGGTTTAACTTCAGGCTTCTTATCGCCCTTTTCTCTCCTGATCTTACTAACTAGATCTCTAAACGCCTTATACTCGTTCGAATTTGTGTTGTGAAGAAACCTGGAATGATTCGCTCAATACAATGATCTAATGTAAAGGGGTAAACAACAACAAAGGATGCTTTTGTGTTAGGTTTTATTTAACCTGAAAATACTATCATGGAACAGCGTGAAAAAAAGGTTAAATGAATAAAAAAAAATCTTTTTTTCTTCTTCTAAATGTTTGAAACGAAAAATCTACAATTCGTCTGCTCCATCATAGTTATTGCGACAAAAAAAAAAGTATGTAAATATAAAAAAGAATACACGGTATCCTCCTGTCGGGGATCAAAGTGGCTACAGTGGCATTACCACAAATTTTGATCTTGTGAGTGAATTGCTTTCAGGACATTTTCCCAGTGGTCGCCGTTGCAGGCGACTTCGCTGGCGGCTCGCAGGACTGTTGGCGGCAACGCATCTGCAGAGAGAACTGCACACCACGAGTCAACATATTGTCTGGCGATCACGTCGACGAAGTACCGGGCCGACATTAATCTTACTACCTTTTAGGTAAAGGTGGTACGACACCATACCTAAATGAACACGTAAACTTCTTAAGCGCTGTATCTACCAGCAAATTAAATTGATTGAGCACCAGTCAACTGTAAGTTTTAACTACTTAGGCCTACGCCACACTTGACGGAAATTCCGACGCCGAACTTCCGTTGCGGTAAATCCGGAACAGACGCAGGGGCGAGCGGTCCGCCACGGAGCGACCGATCTTCCGCGTAGTGTACCCGTTATTAGTAGATAATTTATATGCAATAACATGTATACGCGGAAAATCCGCGACGGAATTTCCGTCCATTGTGGCGTAGGTAGGACTTTGAGAAAACATGCGGACGTTAACGTTAGCAGTACAACTTGCTGGTGAATTCAATGTATTTGAAAATTTACTTCAAGACGTTTTCGTGAAAACAACAGTTGAACAACATTATGATTACCATGAGTCTCGTACTCATTGCAAACATACGTAGCGCATCGGTTCAGGATCATATGATAAATAAAATTGCTAGTGAACTTCAGGGTTTGTTCGTGTTCATTTAGGCATTGTAAGCGCCATTCCAGTCTTTACTCAACGCATCTTCTAAATCCAATAGTATTCTACCGAAAGTTATAGACAAGCTACGCTTCGTTCGTTCAGAGGTTGCGTGATGGTTACAGCGCATGCAAAATCTCTGATATTTAGACCGAATTATTTTAAATTTATGCTCCATTGAAAGCAAGTTACTATTTCTTTGCAGCTACTAATGTTTTAGTAATAGAATATAATAGCAGATAAATTAACTTGGAACTACTGTGGAATACGAAAGAAAACATGCTATAGTTTGCTAGTTTCGATAAGATTTACAATACTAGCTGAAGGCTATGCTTTTTCATTTCTAAGGGCAACTGTATACAATAGCTATGATAATTTTGTTGAATAAAACATAACTTTGAGAATACTAAATATCAGAAAACTATAGAAATTAAATCAGAATATTCATTGTATGGCCTTTGCATTATTATAGACAACGAAAATAATAACATAAAGGCATTGAAGGGCGATGTTGATGGACGATTTTTACCTTGCGGGTTGAAAGGTCCTCCAGGATTATCCATGTCCTTAGGGTTTCCCAGCAGGCCCATAGGAATAGGTGGAGGTAGTGTCAATCCATCAGTTTTCATGGAAGAATTTTCTAAAGCTTTCGAGTCAGGATGGTGCATTGGCATGGAATTCGGTGGCATTGAATTAGGAGGCATAAAAGGTGGCATAGGAGGACCAGAGCCGTTACCAAAGTTCGGAGGACCATTAGGCCCAAATGGTGGACGACCACCCATAAAAGGCATGTTAGAATTATTCATAGAATTTGGTGGCATCATCGAATTAGGAGGACCATTTGGTCCCATCATAGGATTCGGGAAAGGTGGACCAAAGAATGGAGGCATAGGACCATTTGGTCCGGGGCCACCGGGTCCCATATTAGGACCACACATGTTGGGTGGCATTGGACCGCAGGGACCTGGACCATTTGGACCCATGAAATTTGGCGGCATAGGGAAATTAGGGGGCCCACCCATGAATGGAGGCATTGGACCAGGAGGCATGTGTGGCATTGGTCCTCTTGGACCCATCATCGGTCCTGGTCCCATGCCTGGTCGAGGGCCCATATTAGGTCCTGGACCCATGTTGTGTCCTGGACCCATATTTTGACCAGGTCCCATATTTTGTCCAGGACCCATATTTTGCCCAGGGCCCATATTGGGACCAGGGCCCATATTAGGACCATGTCCCATATTATGTCCAGGTCCCATATTTGATCCAGGACCTATATTAGGCCCGGGGCCCATATTGGAGACAGGAACCATGGATCCAGGCCCTAGGTTAGGACCAGGTCCAATATTAGGTCCAGGACCCATGTTTGACCCTGGACCCATACCAGGTCCGGGTCCCATTAGACTGGGACCCATAATACCAGGTGGTAATGGTCCTAGTCCCATATTTGGGCCTTGCTCTCCACTGGAATCCGCATCTTCATCAGACTTTGAGCCCAGGTGCCATTGGTTATGATCCGAATCAATGGACTGAGTATTTGGTGGCATTACAGGAATTTGCATAAGGGCTGGGATGTTATGGGGATTTTTGTTATCTATTATAAGTTTCTTTCTATCTTCCAGTATTGGTGTTGTAGGACTGTGCGGATGGGGTCGCCCTCTGTCATTCCATCGCCGATGTTTTTCCCTGAAAATATGCATGAATATAAAATTAATATCTTCATTATTTATTTATTTTTATTGCTGGCTGGGCCTGCTCTTGACCTCAATCATGACTGATGGAAAACGATGGATGAGGTCTATGATGGAATGAGCGTGCCCAGAAGATGCATGTTCTCTCTTCAAATAAAACAACATTGCTATCAATATTCCAATACTGAATATGAATAATATATTATTTTCTCATTATTTTTGTTATTTTTTTATACTATGCATTTGACATAGAACAGAACATTGTGGCAGATTTAAATAGCACTTTGTGATTTGAAGGCTAATATCATATTTAAATGCTACTACAAGAAACAACCTACCATAAGTAAACGTCATTTGATTTTGTGTGACATTTTCAAAACCAGTTTTCTATTTGTGGTCCATGATTCCATGATTTATATTGAAGAACACAAGGTCGAGTTTAAGAGTAACTACAATTGCGCCAAAATTGGGAGTAGGGCAAAGATTTAAATCGTCAGATTTGCCCTTATGTAGAATGAAGTGTGCATACTGAGAAGAGTGAGAGCTTACAACCCCGCATATATTATGGCGTTTTATGTGGCAGCATGCGACATTGTCAGAGATGTCAAATTCAAACAGAAACAAATACAATACAGCCGAAAGATGTCCACTGCTGGACATAGGCCTCCCCCTAGCACCTCCACTTCGACCGGTTTGGGGCTTCTTGCATCCAACGGGATCCTGCGGCCTTCACAAGGTCGTCGGTCCACCTTGTGGCAGGCCTTCCAACACTACGTCTTCCGGTACGCGGTCGCCACTCCAGAACCTTTCGGCCCCATCGGCAATCTGTTCAGGACAAGGTTAAATGAATAAAAAATTAAAAAAAAAAACAATTCAATGTACCTTTGTGGGCCTCTATCTCCCATCTTTCGTCTATCATCAATGCCATGCCCAAAGTGTTGATTTTCAAACTCATTATCCATAGGTGGTATTAGTTCTTTAATCTCATGCTTGACTGGTTTTACTTCTTCATCACTCTGAACATGCTTTTCCAGCTCTTCTTTATCATGCTTGTCAGTTTGCTTCTGTTTTTCTAGCAAAGCTTTGAACTGATTCATGAAGCTGCCATCATTGGAGAATATGTTGACTGAGCCTTTGTCATCTTTTGAAATGGGACTGGAATTAAACATTATAGAGAAATTATTTATTTGTCTCTTTATAATAATTTTGTTAGAAATAGAAATATATTTATTTCCCAGGTAATACTATTACATACACAGGTGCATTTTGAATAATTATTATTACTATAGTTAATCTATTGACCTTATTTACATCACTGAGAACTTATGTTCGTTTTTTGTTTTATTTTCATGACTAGGATCGTCGTAGGTATTGATTTGTCGATTTATGAGCCGAGTGCTGGGGACACGGCAATTAATATAAAACCAAGCAGTCAATAGGTTAACACTTAACAGTAAAAGTAATACCTAGGTACAGTTATTTTACACAATTGATATTGCCATTGAGCCCTGAACTAGACAATTAGCCTGTATCTTGTTGGTCAGAATATGATTTCCTAGAGTAGAGGTGTTATTTAGTGTGTGTGTGTGTGTGTGTGTGTGTCACTCATGTGTGAATGTGGTATGTATTATAATGTGTGAGTGCGCATGTTTGTTTTCCTTAATGTTTAGATTGTTGATGGTGTTTCCTTTAAATGACTTGTTCTGAGTTGTCATAACCAATGTTAAGTAACCAGTTGAAATAGAAGGTTGTGCCAAGTTGAGTTCTTGTTTAGGTAAACAATGATACTATTTCTTCATAGTTGCTGCCAATCCAAAGCTTATGCCATTTAATCATATTTACAGAAGCTATAATCAAGTGTTCTTGAAATTAAGAATTTATTGAGCTGTAGAAACTAAATTTCTAAATATAATTTATTTAAGTACCTATTTAATTATTTATGTAGATAACATAAAATAATCAACCCATTATGTTCCCACTGCTGGGACACAGGCCACCTCTGTGAGTGTGAGGGAGTGGGCCATAATGCATCACATGGTGCCCGCCTGCCCGGTTAGTGCATTATGTTATTTATATACACACAGAAAAAGAACAGAGAAACAATGTAAAACTTTAGATCTTACATTTATTGAGTGATAACTATTTCTTTTAGTTTAGAGCTACATAATCTAAAATATTTTTATTTAATTTAATCTAACAATAACAGAAAACCATATTGGTATCAATATTCATATTTTTCCTAACTATTTCTGTTTCTAACCATAACAGTGAGTACATAATTACACACTTGTTATATTGAAGCAGCAAGTAGACCGTAGGCACATAATTATTTTACTTTCAAATAGCATTTTGTACTGGTTCCGCATCAATGACTGCCAACATACACATTCCATAATGGACAATATATCTGTGTAGTGAATTGTACTGGTAATAAAATGGCTATCTGTACACATAAAATAACTATGTTTGAATGTTTAGATTCACAGTTTACTTTGTTAAAAAAAATATCCTTCAAAATCATTCTAGCCTGGGTCCACACAATATGTGCTGTACAAAGATTTTTTTGATTAACCGGTTGAATGCCGTAATTACCAAAACAATTAAAAAGCCATTGTGTCTCACATGAATCTACGTTCTGGCATACGAAGGGTTAAACCCGGTTGCAAACTAAGAGCCAAGCTATATTAGTTTACCTTAGCTCGCAAAGCTGAGGTAATTTTTCATACTTGTGTGCAGACCACAAATGATGAACACCAGTATGAAAAATTACCTCAAATGTGATGCCAAACTAACTTAGCTTAGTTCTCGGTCTGCAACCAGCTTTAGAATGATTATAAAACACATAAATGATAAAATGATTTTATTTCTGTAAGTAGGTTTGCACAAACACTTTTACACGTCAATAAAACATGATAAACATGATACAATTTATAGGGTTAGAGTGGTTCTGCACTACATCCAATCTAAATGGTAATAGGTAATACGGGCTGGTATCCGCAACTCACAAGTCAATGCGCGTATTTTGCGTAAATCCAAATGGTATATGGAATAGTTGTATGAGGCCTTGCGCACTAGATCCGAACTCTATCCATCTGAATTTAGAACATTTCCAATTTGGATTGAATTCGAATCAGATGTAGTGCAGGTTGCTACACTCAATTCACATTAAGAGCGGTTGCTCTCAGTATGAAAGCTGTACCTAATACAAGCTTGCTCGAACCCTCATTGCTATAAATACATTTTTTTCTTAGAGAAGCATTTAGTACTGTTCCTGTAGGGTGCAGATTACTTGTATGCTTGTTATGTTAGGTAAATGAGACCTTTTTTTTTGCAAAGCTGTTTATTACGAATGTGACAATGGCTTGTGTATGGTGTAATTGTTATTGTTGCTGTCTGAATGAGACTTATTAAAGTTGATTGATTGACAACATAAGGTGGTTGTATGGCAGTATCTCAAGGTGGTCACACCAATAGGTACCATAACTATATACAACCAGTACCTCTACATTGATAATCACTACAGTGAAAAGATAACGAAGTTTGCAAACAGGCATGGTGGAATATTCCCCATACTTTCCTTGCTGTCGTTTCTGTTTATATATATATATATATATATATACATTGAGTGTAACAGGATGAATTCAAAGTTCCTACTACCACCTCATTAGTAACTAACTAGTTAGACGTTAATAATAAATTGGTTAGGGAGTGATGCCATAAAATGCCACTTCCGTAAAATCATATTGATTTGAACGCTTTCCATGAGCGTATTACTAGAACGAATGGTACCTAACAACTTCATGAAAACGTGACAAATTACTGATACATAATTGGATTTCATAATTATGGCTTACTGAGATAGCTTTGCTTGAGCGGCAAGCGCTGCAGCTTGCTTTTGAGACTCCAACTTGGCATGTATCTCCATTTTCTTTCTTTCGATTATTTGTTCCTGTTTCGTCATTTGAGCCCATCTTGTGCTTAGTGCCGATTTGGTCTTATTATCTTTAAAATGAATCATTGTTTTTTCATGCTACAATGAATAAAATTGGAAAAACGAAATGAAAATAAAATATTCTTTCTCAGTTTTCTCGCGTTTACGAACTCGTACGAACTTCACTTTAATTAGTGACGTTCCGACTTCAAACAGATAACTCAGAATAATACAGAGCTAAGCTTACCTTACTAATCGATGAAAATCGACTATAAATTGCTCTTGAAAAAACATTTAGTAAATTCACTTTTCCCAATTATGTTGGGGTCGGCTTCCATAAACGGATGCAGCTGAATACCAGTATTTTACATGGAGCGACTGCCTATCTGTCCTCCACAACCAAGTTACTGGATAATACGATATCCCATGGCAACACTGGTTGTCAGATTTTCGGGCTTCTGACGACCCGTAACGACTGTCAAAGATCCAGGAATGACAACCGGAACTGACCAACGGCTTAACGTGCTTTCCGAGGCACGGAGGGGTCTTGGTATGTAAAGATGGTCACCCATCCAGGCATCCACGGACCAACCGCGGCAAGCGTAGCTTAAACCTGATCGATCGACCCATGCGGCTATTACTTAGCCTCAATAAAAATCTGTAAATAGCAACTTATACCTAATGTATTAATACAAATAACAATATAATATACACAATGACGAAGAACAGAGCTCCCACCTCATTCTTGCCTTTATTGGCCGGCTTGAGTGGAGATTCGCAAGAGCAAACGTGCTCGGAGGAAGGAAGTATTCCAGTAAGATGCTGCTAGGGATCTTGACCGTACTTCCGGGATTGTCCTAATAGCCGTGGAATACCTCTCCACTCCTCATATGCACCTCAGGACGTGTTGCCCCCTTGCCGCTAAGTCACTATGTGCTAGCGACCGTTCCCGGGGGCCCATTATTGAGTGTGCAAGTCACCCCCTGCCATTTTATCCGTGTATATATAAAACATTGATCAGGCAGGGGTCATAGTTCTTGGTAACCAGTCCACTAGCCACCCAAACTCATAGTCCAACTTTTTATTTCTGGGAGGGTACATGGGCCAGACAGGTAAGAAAGTGTCCCCTTTACCTAGAATTGCACTATGCTGTATTTGAGATTCATTCTTTTCAATTACATTTTTATGAATAAGTACAAAAATTAGTACACTAAAGCACCCCGTTTCGGATAGGGTAGCATGTGTGTGTCAATGTGATGTATGTACTCACAGAGCATTTGTAACCTCTGACGCTACTCGACTTCACACACCCATTCGCAGCCATGGACCTATAAAAAAAGGCGGACGCCGTCTCCTTTAACAATAACTGAAGCACCCTAAGTCGGTCAGCGCGCTAATATATAGACAAGCCAGCACGCACACATTCACACCATAGTCGGTCTGCCGTCGGCCATTACGCTCCGAAGTACTCACGCACACACAGTTACGCCGCCGCCATTTTGGTGCTTCAGTTGTTTCTTAGTGAAGTTCCGTCCGCCTTTTTTTATAGGTCCATGTTCGCAGCGTGTTGGCACACTTGGTTACGACAAGTAAAGCCCGCGTCACTTCTTCACGTGAATTAGCCTACTGAATTCCGATTCGAAGTGACTCAAACATGGAATTAATGCAAGAGAACTATGGTGACTTTGCGGCGTAAAGCAGCGCCAATGTCTAGGACTCTGTGTATACTTTTTAAGATTGGCAACACTAAAAAATAAAACGTCCCATCCTCTAGGCCCCGAACTAGTTAGGTTGTTGTGAGATTTCCAATTTCTAAGCACTTGATATTAGGCCGTGGGCACTTTATATCAAAATACGATTTATTCCTAATTGGGTTACAATCAAATGTATATGACACCCAAATAGGGATTCCAACTCGAAGGCCTTTGGCTTGTGTCACAGTATTTATCGAGTTTAGGTATTTAGAATAGAATGTAAAAGTACGATTAAAGCGAGAACGTGCACAGGAAGTCACTTTTTACTAGGCCAAGGCCTAAAATGAAACATCAGACATCATTGCATATTATTCTTTTTATATTTTTTTTTCATCAGTTTAAATGGAAAATACAATTTCATTTATTTATAATGTTGTCATTTATTTATTGTAAACAAATATATTATAAAAGATTTACATATTACTATCAAAACAAAATATTCACAAAATGGCAGACTAACTAAACAATTACTTAGCTGTTTCATCAAGCATGCTAACAATTGCATCGTTTTGAGCTAAATAAGAAGGAGAAAGTTTGGCACTGATCCCATTATTCAAATTAAAGTGAAGATGGCATAAATGCACATTGCAGCAACACTATCTGTCGTATAAGTTAGTCTGTTTGTCCAGATTTTGAATAGGTACCTTTTATAACGATACTCTTCACAACCTCTCTTCAGCTCATGTATTGCATGATCTAATACTGACTACCTATTATACCTTCATATAAGCACTGCAGACGACTAGCGTCCGCGCACTGCCAAAGTTTTCAAAACTATAAAGGGCAACGCCAAAGAGAGCCTACATCTGACTATTGTTTCTGTGGTAACTTGACAGTTATAATAAACTAATCTGCTGCCTCATTAAATCGAAATTCAAATTGACTTAATTAAAAAAAAAACAACAAACTCTGGCTCCTTTCATAACAATACAAATTCCATTGAATGGATAAAAGTAACTCAATTTAAAACATTCAAACAAATCCTCAATCAATTCAAATTAAAAAAGTACCTCTTCACATTTCTGCATTACCCTGCCTTAACAAAATCATATTATACACTTAGACAGTTGACAAACAAAAAAAAGCAATGGAAGAGGACAATGAGCAAAAGAAATCACAAAATATATAGAAACATTCGACAAGTGTGCTTGGATGTTCTATGTGAACATGGGTTGCGAACTTACACAAAATATTTCGGTGTAGCAAAAAAGCTAGGTCTCTTCCACTGTTACATGAAATGCCGAAAAGAAAAGTATAATTCATAAATTGTACCTATACTTTGTTTATATTCTAATTTTTTTTTACATTTTAATAATTTAAAAACAACCAGTACTTGGTCGAGAAATTTATATCCATTTTTTTTTTGTGTATTTTATATTTTGATGAAATATTTATAAGCTAATTAACGTGAGCCGATGTCAGGATTCATAGCTAGTCGTCGTTCGCTCGAACCGGCTGGCAAGTCTGTCTCTCTCGTCCGCCCGACTCGAGCTTTGTATAAACGTATCTATACATTATTAACACTACCGCATCGTCTACACATCTTGACTCATATATAATGCACTGATATTTCGAGGGGCACAAGGAATATCGCAGCATTGTTTCACGCGCGCTCAGCGCCACGGCCGCCGCCGCGCGGTCGGTTCGCACCAACCATAACCATCATTCTATATTCATATAATTTCCCCGTCATATACATTTCATAGCAATTAATAAAAATAAAACACTAAGATTACATCCCTTAACACGTCTAAATGTCTAATTCGTACTCTATTTACATTTGACATAATACATAATATTCAAATTGTTCGGTGAATCGACAGTCTTGCGAGATCGATGTCGAGCCGTCGAGCCCGGACTCGCGGCGGCGGCCACCTCTATTACTGTACAGCAAATTTACAATAACATTTGATCAGAATACGCAAACTCAAAGATCTATATCTAAAAATTAAAGTAAGGTAAGGATCATCATGTATGTAACGCCCGCCTTAAGCCGCTATAATATCAGCTATGTTAAGTAATATAACATATTAAGTTTGCACATGACAAAAATGCCACTCGATAACATACATAACATTATTGAATTAAATAAAATAGGCCACATTCATTGTTACGGTTCAAATATGGGGTTAACACAACCTGAATAGAAGTTTCATAGGTAGATGCGCTCAAGATGACAACGAAAGTAACGTAGTAGGCAAATATTGTGGCGGATTTGTCATGCGACAACAAATGATACATATTTGGGAATTAGTACTCCTAATATATCACTAACTAGGATATAAGAAGAAGATGATGTCACTAGATACTAAATATCTTCTACTCTGTACAATGGACTATGATATTTTATTGAGATATTTTTTTCCTTTGTATAAACATGACAAAATACAAATATTTCTGTCCAACTTTATAATAACTTAACCGGTAACAATCGAGCAACATTTGACATTTTATTACTCCCTTTGTGACAGTATAATTAGATATTGAATTACGTTAGAAAGGGATATCTTATTTTAAATGGTCTGGGATTTGTAAATATTGGTCTAATCTACGTTATGCAGACGTCAACATGACACGACGCGTATTAGTAATAGGGGACCTAGTTACTAGTGTCATATTGAGTCCAAAACGGAATTAAGACCGCGTATCTCCTATGCATTTTTATTGCCTGTAAAAATATAGTATTCACATTCTTTTATCGCTATCCATGTACTAAGTGCGCCGATGAACAGTGCTAAATCAACGGTTTTGACAAATGGAATGCATTTTTCACAATATCCACTCCAATAACTACCAACAACCTCCTCGAAAAATATTAACAGAAGAAATTTACTATCAATAAACGAATGATTCAATTAATATAATGCATGTTTTATTTAATAGTTATTACGAATTATTACAATAAAACAATCGATAGTGCTTAAACTAGTGGTAACAATAACATTTTAAACTGTTTGTTCCTATCAATTTCAATTAAGTTTTTTTTTTTTGTATTATTATACTTGTAATAAATGACATTTAACACCATGCGATGCAAGTAAGGGCAAGCAAAAAAAAAATTGAAGATCAGGGATGATACGAATGCGGGAATTATCTTATACTTATTAAATAAAATATGAGAATAATCAATTGACGTCTGAAAGTAGGTGTTATCAGTAACAGGTTGTCAGTTAGTAGTAAAGGTCGCTGTTTATAAACATGAGATAAGTAAATTCCCGCACAAACAATATCTTGCCGAAAATCTCCAACAGTCACGAACAGTGTTCTTGTTGAAAACCATTATTACAACAGTAATCACCTAGCTACGCTAAAAAAGAACAAATAAACTCTTTTGTATTGTGTTGCTGATTTCTATTACCGATTCGACACATAATAAATGTATAACTATACGGTTTTCAATTAATTGAATTGTATATACTATTAAATACTGTACATTCAAGGCCTTTATTGTAATAACGTTTCGTATCAAACAAACTGTTACGGTGACTGTCACGACGAAAAGAATGAGTGACTTTTGAATACTTAAATAAATAACAGAAATAAATTAAAAACCCAAAGCGAAATTTAATCATCTAATATCATGAGTTCATGACCACAATATTGAGCATTATAATGAGTAAAAAAGCGATAATAAAACCACAAACTATTATCGTGAGCAACAAAAGGGCACTTACGTTTGAATTGACCAAATAACTTCACATCACTCATGAAAAATCTACTGTTCCTGTATATACATAAAACAATTGACGATCATAATGAAAATGAAATCCTAATGCCGTTTTGACACTTTTAATTGACAAAAAACTAACAGAAGTAACTTTATCCTTTAACAGGGTTTCGTAAACCTACGCAAAACGTTCGCGTTATACTATATAATACGCATATAACAACAAAGAAGTATACATTAGGTGAAAATTAACCTTACAAAGACACCATCAAAATTTAAGGAGGCTTGTGCCGTTTTAAGTTGACGTTAACAAATTGCATTTGGAATTATGTAATGGACTTGCATAACTGACTTTGCTTTCAAAGATAAAAATCAGAATCACTTAACGCTAAATCATTTCAAATATGGACGTTACTTTCAGGACATAATATGCAAGAGGGCTTCCCACACATTGGACCAGGGACTGAATGCGGTGATAGTTCAGTTGCATCTTGTAAGTATTCTATAGATCATGTAAGTACTTTAGGTTGGGCGATGTCTGTCGACTGGCCCAAATGTATACTAAAAATTACTAAGAATTTTATTGTGATCTGGAGGGTATTTCCGAAAAGGACCAGATAAATCTCTTATTTCTAGTGGATGTCCAACACTGGCCGGTTGTTGCTATCTTTCGAGACGTTACGTTTGGCAATAGAAAATAAACATTTACTCCGCGATTTTGGCAAACACTATAACCTCATTACGCATTTGGAACTCTGTCGTGTGATCCCCGAACTCGTTCTAACACTACAACATTAGCCATCACCCTTGGAAGAGTTTACTTTGTGACATACGATGAGTTAGTTTAAAGCCATACATTATTTACAAGATCTTTACGCGGCAATAACACGACAGCCAAATTTTTAATAAATATGATATTTAATATTGAAAATAAACCTGAATTATTACACTAGTCATAACAAAATTTAACAAGAACGTGAATAAATTTCTTTTATAGGATACTACTATGTACATCATGCAAGCCGGGCAAGACAAATAAAATAAAATGAACGTCCAACATTAAAATATGGATGGATTATTTAGAAGCGAAAGGGACGACATTGGGCTAATTAGTAATAGATAAAAAGGGCATTATAATTGTTATTGAAGGCCAATAGTCGATCAAATTGACTTCAGAATTGTCAAAGTTTTTCAGTACTTAATCATACGTCTGCGACATTAAATTATTTACACTGACCTTGTTACAAGAGAAATAGTAAAATAATTCAGCAAACAGTACAAGCAAAATTCATTTGGACAACAATAACATGAGACGGCAATAATTTTCGACTGGAATAAAATGTGGACGAACATATATCTAATTGGACTATTATATAAATTTTTAATATACATATATGCTATTTACAATATAAAAATCAACCAGTTCAAGTCTTCGATATGGGGAATGGGTTCACTCCACACGATTGACGACGGAGTAAAGTTGCGACTGTCAAGAAATTTCAATGACAATGGCAAATAAGGACAGTTATAGCAGGACCTTCCTTGTTTCTTCCGTTTAAAAACTAAGTAAAAATCTGATAAAATTTGCACTTGTTACAAAAGTGAGAAACGTTAGGTCCGAAAGGAAGAATATTATAGTTGTATTACAAAGTATTGAATAAGATTTATTCAGTATGGGAACTCACATCAGTTACAGCGAATATCGCTCTGTTTAATCAGATGGTCAAGGTATCGCTCTGTTAAAATTAATGGAAGAACAATGAAACTTAATATACTATTATGTAACTTAATATTTTGTATTTATTAACTACAATGAGAATGACTAAAAACAGAACAATAATTACCTTAACCATGCGTAGTCACAACTAGTGTTCGTCTTGCCAAGTTGGCAGGCTACCGTTAGTGCATCATCGATGCATATTTTAAAAATAACGCGAAATTCAAGTTCGTTAACAGGCGCTTATTCAATTCGAGAACGAATAGCGAACTTTCATTTTCGTCAGAGTAGAGGTTCGTTAGTACGTATAGTATACCAATACAATAAATTGTTGATTGGTCTGATTCATGCATAGGTATTTATTAAGGTTTTTCCTTGTATACTCGAGCGAAAATGTTGTTCACGATTCTCATTAAAGCTCATTGAAAAAACGCTCTAAGCGGAATTACACGAAGAATCATAATAGCAAATTACATATTGAAATCCGCTTGAACCTGTTCTGGATTTCAAAATGCATCTTCGTGTATACCCCACACAATTAAAAAAGAAAATAATCCAATTTAATAAGATACTTATACTTGAAAACCTGCCATATGACAAGAACTACATACAAATCTGCGATACGTTGTCCTAAAACGTTATTCAGAGACGATAATCGAATCCCTAACAACAGGGATGTTTTATGATCAAAGCATGGAACCAATGCAGCTGGAACTAACAGTCCCACTACTTACATTTGATGATATTTACAACAGCTGCATTTCACAGAAACACATGGTGCCAGGCATCGATCACAGATTACCGTCCCTTACCATCATCATAAGACTGGATCGCTATTCAAAATCCTTGTGATAAAACGTTTCGCAGTCAGCGCGGCTTTACCAGGACCGTTATGAGTAAATCGAAGGCCTATCGTTATATATATAAAAAGCTTAACTCTGTCACTAAACGGGAGACACTGACTCGTATAAAAACTATAGATCTTATAATACAAATGTCTATGACCTGTTGAGATGCTCTGTGTAGGCGTGTTAGTTATATATCAGTGCTAAAGGCAGCGAGCGGCGGGCGGCGGGAAACTCGAGTGTCAGTACGCTTGCGTTGTGCTCGCGGTCGAAACACGATCTGGTTTTAAGTTTCGCTGTAAACAAAAACAATATATTAATATACTTAATAATAATAAATAATTTATTGGCATAAAAAATGTGTACAAACAAGGTAACAATACCTTTGCTACAGGAGCCAGAAAAACTTATATGACATTCTTATCATCAATACTAAAAGGGTAGTTTTGTTTGCAAATCCCTCTCAATATGTAGGATAGTTTTTGGCATTGTTTGTGTACATAAAATACCATTCATTTCAGGTGCCGTATTACGACGTTTTAATGCTATGATGATTCTAGTGCGAGGGAGAGACGGCGTTATACATGATCGATAGCACCATCCTTTTTCCGGACTGGAATCATGATGGCATACTTCATAATACGGCCCCAGAGCGTAATAGTAAAACACATGCGTTCAAAAAGTCGAATGGAAAAATATTTGCATATCATTTCACACGTCTTATCACTAATTCAGTAAACTAAACATCGTACGTTCGCACTGTGAAACCGATATCGATAACAATTGATAAGCTTGTTGCAATTTGTAATGGAAGCTAGTTTTTACCCAGCATAATCAGCCTATAATGTACCCAACTGCTGAGAGACACAGGCCTCCTATCGGTTAGAGGGATTGGCCCGTAATATACCACGCGAACCCAGTGCGGGTTGGTAGATGTCATGTCTTCGAATTTTTGGTCGGACATGCCGGTTTCGGTTTTCGGACTTCAGTTTTTACCAGACTGCCAAGAACTCGAGTATTTACAGTATAATCTAGTTCATTAATCAAAAATATTAGCTGCTCTAGGAACAATGGAAGCCGACAGATTTAATCACACTAATATTATAAAGGCGAAAGATTGTAAGTGTTAGTATGTTTGTTACTTCTTCACGCACAAACGGCTGGACCAATTTTGATAAAATTTGGTATGGAGGTAGCTGACACCCTGGTTTAGCACATAGGATACTTTTTATATCGATACTCCCACGGGATTAAGACTTATGCGGGTGAAACTGCGGGGCGCTGCTAGTTGATAATAAATATTGTTATTGATATCGAGTTATCAGTCAAAGACGAGACACAGTTACCGATCTATAAATAATATATACTTATCTACTGAACAACATTATTTTCCTAAACATACAAAGTTTCGATCTACGGTGACATGACAACAACTTACTGGCATTTTTCCGTAGTCCGATACAGGCAATAAAGGCGATACAGACTTGAAATAAATAAATTAAACTGTAGGGCCGCTCTAAAGATTTACAGAACTTTGGAATCGTTAGAGAATTCTTCTCTTTGAATATCATCATCAAAATCTATCTGCAATAGATTTGAACGGTTATCAATATTACTCTAGCTAGCCTTTTACCAACTACTAAGTAGGATGGACATCAGCCTTCAACAATTAGTCCTTATACAGTTATATTACCTTTGACAGCAGCAAAGCAATAGGAACCTTATAATAAGGAGGAATAGAGATCATTGTGATATTGACATTGATGCAAAATCAGGGGTAAAATAAATGTGAAAGGACTGTTCTAGAGTTGCTATCAACCGATATATCGACAACTGAATAGAAAAAAAAACAGTCTTTTTTTATAGGATCCCCTTCTTGTTCGACTGAACGAGTTTCACAAGAATACATTATTTGAATAACAAATTCATTATATTCAACGTTAATTATGAGCTATAGTCCCTCTTTACAGCGGCTCTAAGAAGATACTTTCTTGTGTCCAAAATAAAAACCATTACATTATAAATACAACGCCACTGGTCATTCCAGTTTGTATATACAGGTAGGCAGGGACATCGACGCGCAATCTTGGGATTCAGTGCATGATTTTGAACCCCCCAGCGTAGAAATTTTTCACAGGTTATAAAAAAAAAGCTGTTCCATACATTTTGAACGCGTAGGTATTGCAGCTTTCCATGAAACAGCTGATTTTTTTTTTTTATAACGGACGGTAAATTTCTACCAGAGGGGTCAAGAATCATGTGCTGAATTCATGGCTTTAGTTTGCGCGTCGATGTCCCAGTCAGTCTGTATAATATATTGTGACGAAAAAACGATTCTCCTCGTACTGGTAACGTAGCCAGTTGATTTATCTGACACATTAGGGCAAAATACAGATTTCCCAAGAAAAGTATGCCCTTCGGGGATCATCGCTTATCTTCGGAAATACGAACGCGCGATTATGAGATCGAATATAGAGCTGTAACACTTATAGTAAGCCTATAATATTCCCACTGCTGGAACTCAGGCCTCTTCACAGGAGTAGGCCGTAATCTACCACGCATGCCCAGTGCGTATTGTTTGGATAGGGGGGGGGGGGGGGGGGGGGAATTACGTACTATAAATATATCGGTAAAAGAGGTAGAAACTCACCAGTTGATCATACTGATAAACCATACGCTTGATGTGAGTGAGTTTACGATGCAGGTAGTTGACACGCCGCCTCTCCTGTTTGTAACCGGAGTCGTTGTTAACGCGTCGGTATTCGTCAACGATGCGTTGTTCTATACTCTGTGTAAAGATAATACGTCTATTAGGAAAATGGAAATGGTATGTAGAGTTATTAATAAAATCTTGGTAACAATATAAACTAAAGTATAGTATATCGAGCCGTCCATAGGTTAAGTTTTAGAAGAAAATCGTCTTTGTATAGCGTTGTCTCTGTCACTTATATCGATGTGACGGTCTCTTTCTAAAGCTCGCTCGATAGAAGAGTTAGCTGTGAAGTATCTGTTTTATATTGGTCAAAAAACCCACAACATTCCACAGACATCCCTCTGGCATCGCCAGTTCGCCACGACTCATACAACGACCCACGAGTCCCACGACCCTTACAGTACTCTGACGTTTACTTTCAATTCGATTGTTTTGGAAAAATATTACAACATAATCCTCTATTTGAATCACGCTTGCTATTTGTGTCACAACACTATCAACTCGATTGATCGTGATCATGACAATTACCTCCAAATCTTGCGTCAGCAGATTTCCTCAAGAACGTTCTGGAACTTTCCAGATACGACTTAAGCTTTGATGATTCATGAAAATTGTACATTGTTGCAATCAGAGTTATCTATGTTCTTCATTGCAATATTTATAAATATTTTATCACGTGATTTGATAGTCTGTTTTAATTTAAGTTTATATGTAAAATATTAGTTACGCAATTAAATTAAAACAAGTCTGAATCACGCATATCTGAATTTGTTTATCTAGGAAAAGATACGATAGTCTTTTATCGCTAATTCGTAGAATACAGTAAGTACATAATTGTTTACTTATCGAACTCTCAATGGATCACGTAATTTTGAATTCTATTTCAACTAGCGACCCGTCCCTGCTTTGCACGAGTTTTTACGACTTGACAAAACATCGAGATTTCTTTAAAGTTTATTTTATAGGTAAGATTATCTCAATTTGATAATGCACCCGTACAAAGCCGGAGCGTGTCGCTAGTTTCGAATATTTTGAAAAACAACATACCTGATGATGCGGCGACAACGGTTGCGCGCGTTTAAGCTCTGTTTCTAAGCGAGTAAACAGGGCAGCCACTTGCGCCACACGATTGTACAGCGACCGGTATTCCGTATACAACTCCGCGAACTCGTTCTTATACGCCCGCCGAATGTTAGAACTAGTGATAGGCGGATATTGCCTGGAAAGAAGAAAGGATTTGGTTATTAAAATATTCCCTAGCCTAATTTGTACCCTAGTCAAAGTGCACCTATTTATACGACCATAATAAGATTTTGCCTTTTAAGTTTCACTCGTGTGCAAATAGCTCTATTAAGATGTGGATAACGTCGTGAGCTACACATATGTAATGTCTTTTTTTCTTACTACATGTTTATTACGATGTTTGTGTAACTGTTTGTTTTCCCGAGTTAAATAAATAAATAATAATGCTTTATGTATCAAGCCTGGCGATTAGTTCAAAATGGACCTCCTTTACTTCAGAGGTACCTACTTCCATTTGTGTGTCGTTAAGTTATTAAATACGACCAGTGCCAGTAATATTACAAATATGGAGTTTGAACTGAAATATTTAGATGGAACCAATTTCTTCAAACGTCATACTTTGCAACTTCAAAACTACGATAATCAAGCTGATTACCAACAAGAATACTCGAGAAACTAATAATGATAACTGAACTAAGTACGCTACTTATAAATTACAAGTATACTAGCTCCTAAAGTCATCGTACTATATTAAACTCTGACATTCACAGTCACAAGATCAAAATGTCAACTGCATTGCGATTTATTGAGAGACTACACCTGCCCAGGTGTTGACTAAATGCAAATCTCAAAGAAAACAGCCACATGTATGCACGGCAATACTGTTATTGGGACATCACACGTTTGCATTTCCCACGCAAATTATTGACGCCATCTTTATTTAATTTTCATGCTGCGTTTACGCGACCTCGCTAAAGTACCGATCTCGTTTAGAATCAATCTCGGAACTGATTAATATTCTCAATACGCGTCCTTTCGTGTGAAAGATACCGTTTAAATTTAGTTCAAAATGTTTGTTTACCTTGAAATCCTTGATGATCTGGGGATAAAGAAAAACATGGAATGTATCAAATGCATACTAACTATTACAAGTTTACTTTTAAGACCAATTTAGGGAATGGTTTATGCTACTTTAATAGATGGCGATGGGTTTGCAAACTAGTGTGATTTTATTAACTCTATACCTACGCCAATATTTCTAAATACTCTATCAACTGTAAATACACCACGAAAAACCTTAAGTGTACGTTATAATTATAATTTTACTGATTTTAAGTAAGTATCTAATTCAAATTACCTTTCAATCTCTTCCAAATCAGTCATGTTCTCATCAGGGACAGGCGGTAATTCTGTAGTAGTATTTTCTAAGGGTTCATTATTTGTGATGTCTTTTTCTGTAAATGAAAAAAAAAAAAACAAAATTATTCTTCAAGTCCTGAAAAGTGTTTACCTATTACGTAAAAAATACATTACCGATCATAAAGTATTGCACATATTGAAAAAAAAAAAACAACAGATATTTAATCAGATGTCAGCCACCCGCGATAGTCATTTGATATGGATATGTTTGCGTAAAATTCTTGCATTAAAAATGGTAATATTTGTAAACTATGAGAACATAATCTCGCTATTTATACGCGATCCTTGTAACTGTTTATAAACAAGAACAGAGTGCTACAAAGAAGATCATTAATGTAATAATTTCAACAGTTACTATTATCAAGTTTTTTTAAAGGTTAGACTGGCCGAATTAACGAGTGAATGAATTGAGCTAGCCTTCATTTGTATGCTCTAAAGATTTATAAGACTATGATTAATTTTGCTACCGTACGTTCTTTCTCAACTTGGTCAGACTAACTGTTCACTTAATTTTACTAATGATCATATTGTATTATACGTTTTTTATCTGTGTTACATACCTGTGATATTAGTTTGCTCTACTGGGGGACTATTTCTAAAACCGTTCGCCTTCACAGGACTGGGGCAGAGATCCTTTACAGTACTATAATTGAGGGTATAGCCATTGTCCTTTTTAGCTGAAAAGATTGAAAAGAACACATTTAACATTGTGTAATTAGAAAAAGACCTTATAAAAAATAACCTTATCGGTAATTATACTTTCTAGTCGTTTGGGGTTGAAACTGCCGTGGGGTCCGAGTGCTCATGTTTTTTTCAACGAAATCTCGGCTAGTTGACACATCCCGTGACCCAAGGGCTGGCTTTTACCCTGGCCAGAGGCTAAGCATTGCCATACAACGTGGCAATGCCGCCAGTCTCTTGGGTACATTACCAGTCAACATCGATGAGGAATAATTTTTCGACGCCTTATTTTAGTTTGTTAGTTAATTTAGTGTAAGAACTTTATCCAGTCTAGGTAATATTTTTATCTTCTTTAATAACGAAATCATAAGAAAAGCCAAAGGCACCAACTTTTTTACTAATCAGTATTGCGTACTCGCTCCAAATCCCAATTAATCGTTTTTTAATGACTCATTGTCGTTTGATAAAGAATACATTTCCTTGCTAACAAATAGTTTCGTACTACACGAAAACGGGTTATTACAGTTCTATTTCCTTTATTATAATTTAGGTGTTTCTGACGTCATTTCCTCTATTATTACGGGAGTAAATTATAAGTCTAATTGTATTTTAACATAATTATTTAAGTTACAGTATAATTGCAGCGGATTTTATTAATTGTAAACCGATGCAAATGTTTTCGTAAGTCGGACTTTATTCAGTATAGGAACAGTTATTTACGAATTGATTATTATGATTCATACTTTGATTTCTACACTGATAGTATCTTTCATCATAATACGTATGAATCGTCATTTCTTCAGTCACCTTTCGAAGACCTTGCTGTCAAAGGCAT
The DNA here is from genome assembly GCA_914767645.1 of Hydraecia micacea. Lineage (NCBI taxonomy): Eukaryota > Metazoa > Arthropoda > Insecta > Lepidoptera > Noctuidae > Hydraecia > Hydraecia micacea. The sequence goes on along the minus strand of OU611788.1, from coordinate 10,647,876 downwards.
GAACTTACGATTAAACCTTGGCAACTTATACCTCCACGCTCAACGACTCAAAGGGTCAATGACATTACTTACATAGTTCCATGATATTTAGAGAGATCTCTAAGACAACTGGTTGGGCTAAGGTTTTATAAAGTTCAACGACCTTGTTGAACCTAGTAACAAGGGGCATTACCCCCAATTCAAGGGCGGGTTGTCTGGAATCAGTGTAGTTTCTCTAGAAGACTACCATGAAACCTGAGACTCGTGGTCCACTCACATAGCCAAGTGTGTATACTACAGCCTGATTTCCAACTATTTTATCGTGATTCTTTCTTATATAATAACATTCCCTTCAGACCCAATTTCGGCACCAATCTCAGCGGAGACTAACCATCGACGCGGGATATATTACAGTGGACAAGTGTGTGCGCAAACGCAGGTGCCTCTTCGAGGGAAGACTCTCACAGCCCGATGGGCGCCGCAGTCTGACACGAGCGGAGAGATCCAGTGCGATTCTTGTATAGTCGTGAATTGAATGTGGTGGCATTCTCTTCTATCAGAGGCCCGAGACATTTTGTCTCGCTAAGTCTACGAAGTAGTAATGAACTCACCATTGGTCCGCTCATCCTCGTTATCGGAGGCCTGTCGCTCGCCGGAGGAGGTGGTGGCGTACCCTGAGGAGGGCGGGGAGGCGCGGCGGTAGTGAGAGATGCGCTGCTTCTTGGCCGCCGGCGGCTCGTCCGGCAGCAGCGCCGGCAGCACCGACACGCTGGCCGCGGCCGCCGCGCCGGGCGCCGCCGCCGGAGCCGCGGCCGGCGCCGGGCCCGCGCCGGCCGCGCTGCTGGGTCGCTTGCCTGCGCTAGGCGACGCCCGCGGTGATAGAGAGTTCGCCGAGTCGCTGCTTAGCGGTGGCGTTAGGTTTTGAGGTTTCCGCCTGCGGGGTAGAAAAGATGGTGGTGAGTTTTGACGTCTTTCGCAAGTATAACTGCTGGTGCTTTCTGCAAAACATATGTGATGTGAACTGTCAATAATGTCAATCCCTAGCATCAGGTGGAATGACAGCTCACTTCATCTAAGTTTTCGCGGTGAGATTTTCACAGAATGGACTGACTGGAGTGAAAGTTTGATGATCACAGCAACGAGTTTGCCGTCGTATTTTTAGAGTATCTGTGGAATTCTTAGGTCGACATTTGTTCTTCCGGAAGTTGTTATGTTACGATGATAATGAGGAATGTATATAGCTCTCATTTCCTTTTATTTGCAATTGTAATCTCGGCTAAAACTGGAGAATTAATAGCTGTTTATGTTAGCTTGTTTTCGAATAAATTATTGGAGATAGTGACACTTTTTATACAGATATGGTATATGTATGGAACATTTTGTTATCTGTGTATAATCAAGCTTGGCAATAACATAATTCAGTTTAATTACTTTGTGTAGGTACTACACTGGCACTGAAAACAACAATTAATAACATCTTTATATTTATTTAAATTCTCGTCAACATGACAACAGTGGATCAAATTCGAGTAAAGTGTAACTATTGAATTGTATTTGATATGGCTATGGTATTGGATTAATTAAGAATGTTCGAGAACTCGCATTATAGTGGCATTAAATTATTAAATATATTTTACTTACTAGTTTTTGCAGTGTTTACTTCCTGCATTCCTTGATGAAACTTACCTTGTGTTATCTAGGATACAATCTAATTTTTACTTCTTTACTAAGTTTTATTGGCAAGATTGCGTTATGCTGGGTTCAGCAGACCAGGTCATGAAGCACCAACAAAAAGACTAGCTGAGTTTTTCTGTCCGATTTGAACAGTAAAAAACGTCAGTCAGAGTATTGGAGCATATTTGTAAACCTTCCGTGTGTCGTGTGTACCCAGCATTATTTAGTACCAATATTTTGCAAAATGTAGTAAGAATTAGCGTTTAAACAATACCATACCTCTTGAGCATACGTTTCTCCTCCTCAGTATAAAAAGGCCAGTCCTCGTTGACGTCATTCCAAATGTTTCTTTTTAAGTGGTAACAGTTATCCTTGAGCGTACTGATTGAAGGCAAAATCTTGTTCACCAAACTGCGCTCCTTGTCTTTGATACCCTCTGTAATTGTATGGCGAGCGTTAATCAAGTGGAGTATGTGCGAATGCACAAGGTGCTCGAAATCTCGACTTACCACTATAAAGCCTCGCGTACAATTCGGGCTTCTTGAAGGGTTTCAATGCTAATAACTGTATAAGTCTTTCTCTGTAATAGAAGATAATGTATATGTTAGTCGTGATGGAATATAAAAACTTTTTTGTGATTGGAAGAGGTTTTTTTTTCTAAAGATGGATAAGTATGGTTTTAAGACTGGCCGAAGAAAATACATTAACAGTAAGTCCGCCTCTGTACAATATTTAAAATATTCGTATTCATAAACCATTACGGCTTACTAAAAATTTTAAATACCTACTATAAATGAAAATTTTTAGAGATATAAGTATGAAAGAAGGTATGTTGCAACAACTCCAAAAAATTGAGATTAGGGCAGGAGGATGATAACTATTTTAGTTAGGTATTAATAGAATTATTTGTTTTGCCAATGGAAAATGATTGGTTATCTCATTGATAATTTCGATTTTCGACGGATTAGGATCAGGTATTTCCTAATTAAGGTTTGTAATTCCCAATAATGTTTATGGGTATTTTCCTGAACACTGAAGTAGGTACTACCGTACATTCCGGCGGATGTTACAGAAGAAGATTAATGCTATTTTTTCTGTCTTTTGTTGTAATATAAGGGTACTAGTAAAAGTAGCCTATCTCCTCATCATGGGTCATGGTTTATCTGTGTGCCAAATTTCATCCAAATCCGTTCAGCCGTTTTGGCGTGAAAGCTTAACAAAAAAACAAACTCACTTTCGCAATTATAATATTATTAAGGATTTGAAATTCACTGTTATAGTGACTAAGTCATGTTTTATCTATGTCACACCGCGGTTTCTTCGATTGAAAAGTTCAAGGTAACCTCAGTAGTCAGATAAAGCAACATTGTCAGTTTAGAAAATCGTGATAAAGTGAACCAATTATTCTCTTTTATAGACACTGAGCATTGGAAATCACCCTGTGAGCTATTCCCATAGTACAATACAAAATACTTTATGTTGTCCTTGACTCTGACTCATGTAATTCTATTGAATACTGTTCAGTTACAAGGAAATAATATATAGGCATAAGTCAATATGTCCATCATTTGTTTGAACACAAATAATGCTTTACTCATTTCAGCACCAATAAGAGACTATATATCGCCCAAATTGGTAAAAAAAAGGCTATATTTTGTGTGGAACGTAGTTAAGTACGTTACAAAACAAGTAAAGTTAGATTTTTCACTAACGCGATGGATAATTAAAAGTAACATCATAATTAAAACAAGGTCGTAACCGTACTGTTTCATAGACACAACTACTTTTTTTTGTTGTTGTAGGTAAGTACATAAATTTTTGTGGAAAATTATATGTAATTTGTAAATATTTTGTACGTAATAATGTACCATAAACCGCTGTTCCTTTGTGTATCAGCCGCAAATTATCACTTTGGTTTTATTATGATAACGATATGACAAATTTATCATAAGAACGTCCCGCGAAGCGTCACTATTTCGATTTTCGCGTATCATTAAATACGAAATAGAATAATATGTACCGTACCTACGTAAGTAATTTGTTTTATTACGAGGAAGTTCAGAATATATTAATTTAAATAATTAGGTGTTTTTTTCTGAAATTGCTAATTACTGAATCAAATAATATAACAATCTGAAATACTGACAACATTGAACAATATATTGTGAAAATGTGTGAAAATTGAAATGATTAAGCTTCAGTATGATGTCATCAACATCGGTAATACCCACTCAAATTCCAGGTAATGTTTCATACGTAATGTTACGTAAGCAACTATATAAACTACGTAGATGCATTTGCATGGTTGCAGTTCAAATTATGATGGTAGTGCGCAAAAGAGAGATCAAAAAGTCTCACGTAGAAGCCCCTCCATTGACCTCTTTGTATAGAAGTGGTAGAGTTAAGAATTTCATACTTTCGCCTCCTCTGCTAAAGTAATGTTGGGTTTCTTCTAATATTGTTCGGTCAGGGTTATAATTTTTTGAGCAGCTTGCCACACTACGGTAATTTCTTGTTATGATTCGAATTCATTCATTTCCCCTGATTTGACATGTTCCTACTGTGCGAGCTTACTTAGTTTAACGACAGTCATGCAAAACTTACTTCAGGGACCGCCTAGTGAGATCCGGATTAGGGGGTAGCCGTTGCGGCTGGTGCGGGTTGGGCGGGTTGGGCGGGTGTTGCGGGTGCTGTTGATGCTGGGGGTGTTGTTGATGCGGCGGCGCGGCCGGCGGGGGTTGCGGGCGCGATGCGGGCGGTACAGGCCGTTCCGCTCGCTCGGGCCTATCTAACCGTTCGGGCCTTTCGGGCCGCTCAGGTCTCTCGGGCCTTTCAGGCCGTTCTGCCCGTTCAGGCCTTTCGGGCCGGTCGGGTCGCTCAGCCCGCTCGGCTCGCTCAGCTCGCTCGGCTCGCTCAGCCCGCTCGGCTAACTGGGTTGCTCCCGCGGCTGAGTAAGGATGCGCTGTGCGCACTTTGACGCGACGTCCGATGTCCGTCTGGTTAGGTTTGATCACGCGGGTGCTGGAATAGGACCAGTTCAGTGAGTTTAAGCGGACTTTATTGCAAGTCGAAAGTTATAGATTTCATGTGAGGGAGATAAACAGTGACTATAAGATCTGAGTGTTTGCTACTGTTAACGTTACAAAATACTTTTTTTCCTAGTGGTACGATTTAAATGACGTAATAATCATACTTTAATCCTTTAATATTTTGATTTGATAAGGTTTCATTTAATCAAGTTTCCTGTTAATATTCTCATTCCAATATCAATGTTTAAGGTATACCTAGAATAGAAAAAGGTAAAATTATTTTCATAAACAAGGAAATAATGCGAAAAGTCCAGAATTTCCGGGAAAATAACTGACAAAATGACTCTGAATTAAGAAAAGGAAACTCAGTTTTAACAAACTTGGCAAGCTAAACGGTAAAGCGGGTTTAACGAAGTGTCAATTATACTTTTAATAACTTTACCGAGGTTAATTTTTAGGAAAATCAACTAATTAAGTTAAATAATGCTCTTGCTTTAAGACACGACCTTCTATCCTTTGTTCTATTCCCAACAAAAGCGAAGGAAGCTTCTAGGCTAATTGATTACACGTGCAAAAACGTGTGGGGTGCAAGTAGTGCTATAGCACTGTACTGACCATTTACTCTGCTCCGCGGCGACTGTTCTCGCCATACGGTCCTTGGTGGCCTCGTACGAGTCGTCATTGGCCTGGACACGCATTCTGCGTGGTAGTGGCCCGCACGACTCCAACCGCCGAGCGCCGCCACCTCGGACGCACTCGAACGAACCCTGGAACACAAGTGGATGGCTTTAAAAAACTACAGCTTGGCTAAGTGACGTAGAAATGGCCTTCAGACACTGAACTTTAGTGATTACAAGTAATTGCTAATCTGTCACTTTCCAAGATGGCTGGCTCAGAGGTTTTCCACTTGCTATCGCAATGTGCTGATTGGAAAAGGTCATGTCAAGCAATGCCATAAGCAAACATAATAATGTCTAATGAATGCTCTATGAAATTTATCTTTTACATTATTATTCAGCTCTACAGGCAAGGCTGTTCATTTAAAAGATTTACCGGCCGCGGAAATTGAGTTTCTTCCTAATCTCATTAAAATCCGAAGCCTCTTTGTTTAAAAGAAACCTTGCAAATATAATTCACCAAGAAATTCTGCTGTAGGTAAGTCTATTACTGGAAACTATTATTTCCATTCCATTTCCAAAAATATCATTAAGTATTAACTGGAATTTGATCGTATACCGAAAAAATAAATAAAGACGAATTGCCTTATATAAAAGCTTTTTCCGAAGCTTATTGAACGCAGCTCGTGGGAGGGTGAAATTACTACGCCCACGCGAAAAACGCTTATAGAGGCGATGAATCGTTTCGGCTATTTGTGATACCTAACACCTTTAGGGTTAATATCAAGTGTCTCGTTACATTTTGGGTTAAAAAAATCTCTGAACTGTAAAACAACCCCCCACAACTGAGATCTAATCATACACAAGACGTGTTCCTACAAAAATATCTGGTTCTCTTCCTAAAGAAGAGAAAAGAGTAAATCATTTTGGATTACAAATTAAAATGAAGCTACCTCATGATGCAACGCGTGCGTTCTGCGACTGAATTCGCGCTTTCTAACGGCTATTGGGTAACGTTCTTAGTGCGGCTCGTACCACCGCATTCCGAGTCCACGTGAAATTTACATTTTTGCGAATCACGAGTTCACGACTGAAGAATTAATATACAGATTTACAGACATGTTTCATGATAATCCTGCACTAGTGCGGAAGTTTGTAAAAGATGCCGCGTCATCATGTGCAGCGTCGTGCCAGCGTTTTTGTCTGAAGAGTCATCTCGACTTATTTTAGTTTTAAGATAATAATTGTGATTTAACAAAAATATACTTCTTGTAAAGACAATGATTAGACCATTTTTTTTTATTTGTTACTAAATAACTGATCTTCTATATATAAAATTAAAAGTCCTGATTGACTGATATATCAACACACAGCCTAAACCGCTGGTCCTAGAGACATGAAGCTCGCTCCGTCGTCGACTTTGTCTCTGTCACCTTTGACCTAGACTAGACTAGAGTCAAGAGCAAGTCCATTTCAAATAAAAAATAATAAAAAATGTAAATTGGAGGGTGTGTTCTTTGTGAAGAGTAGGTATCCACTAAGAAAGCGTTTTCGAAATTCCATCCCTAAGAGGGTGAATGAGGGGAGGGTGAAATTCCACGCGGACGAAGTCTCGGGCAGAAGCTAGTCTATTTATAATTGAAGCCAAATAAACGTTACCCAATCCTACAAATTAATACCTGCCAGTCCTGCACATATTAAAAATAAAATATTTGACGTGTTCTCACGAAAATATTCAGGGCATAGTAAAGGCGCCACACGTAAGTTTACTCTTATGAATTTGTCGGTCACGCAATTTATTATCGGTTGCAACTGTTCCGCGACCCACAAACCCACGAACGCGTCACAGCATGGGAGAACCATGGAGAATAATAATCACCCGCCATCTTGAACAGCTGATTAACACATCACAAATTATATGCTTCAATTTTGATCTGCGTAAGCAATATTGAATGTAAGTCGTCAAGTTTCTTATCGCGGGTCGGTCGTAAAAATTGACCGAGATGTGTGAAAGACGAAAGCGTGATTGTATATACCACATACTAGTATACTACTCAGTTGCCAAGGGCTTCGTGTTGTTAACCCAACATAGGATTTATGTATGTCGAGACTGATAAAACAGCGCAATATTTTATAATGGAAGGTGTAAGAGGATAGAGGATACAATATCATGTAAACCCTGTTCAAAGATAATTGAAAATAACATAATCGGCTAAAATATGTAAGAATAATAGGCTACCTCTTTCTAGTCATGGATAGAAGAGCAATAATCCATTCCATAAGACACAAGTACCCATCCACTTATATGATAACAACATACTGCAAAAACCTAGTTTCTGAGAAGAAAACACAAGTGGTAAACTTCTTAGCGTTCTAATAACGGAAGAATATTTTTTATTGCATGACAGACGGTCTGCTCTTGACCTCGATCTTGCCTTATGAAACTTGGTAACTACATGGTTACTGTTAATGAAGTATTTTTTTTAACTAAATCATCATTATCATCATCATCCACAACCTAACTTTACCCACTGCTGGGAATAGACCTCCCTTTGGTTGTATCAATCCTCACGCTCCCGTGGTAACATGAGTATCCTCATTTTATCTAAATACTTCTGGCAAATTCTATATGTATATTACCATAGAGGCCTTATAAAAATGTCCGCTGCAATTTATAATCAGGTTTTCAATTTTGTCGTCTTGATGTTTAACCTTGATATTTGTTGAGATGACTGTGAAGTACCTGTCTGTACTTATACTTTGTTTATAATTAAGAAAAACTCGTTTACACGTTTAGGAAACACGCTAATTCATTTCTGGAAAAGGTTTAAAACATACTTTGTTTTTAGTATTTTCATCATAATGAACATTGAAAAGGCAAGGTATTTAGCTTTCGTCGTCAATGTTGCACTTTTTAATCCATTACAAAGGAAATCTAACAAAGTTAAACTAGAGCATGTGGAAAATGGCTGCAGTAATGTGGAAAAGATAAAAATCCAAGTAAAATGGAGACTATTGGCTATGCTTGTTTGATAATACCCGCATGTCGAAAAACCCGTTTTTATCAAGGTGATCTATCTAGAATTTGCTAAAATAGGCTCATTACAATATTTTATAATTACAAATTATTTTTGGCAAGTGAAATAATTAAAATTGTTGAGATTTAAGTTGCTACTACTTGTATAGCATGAGAATCTAAACCATCCAATAGTTTTAGTGTACAAAATGCGCTTTGTAATTTGAGGATCCCTTACATTTGGAATGTTGGTCACCTATGAGTGTCAAAAGGTGTGCGTTCCACAATGACATGACACACATAACAGGCCGTAGATGTCAACTCGACTACTGCACACAAGCCTCCCGCATGCACAAGAACAAATTTAATGTTCTTGGGGGAATCATGTCATAGTTATCATGCTTGACACGTGCTTGGAGATCGCAGATATTATCAGTCTAACGTAGGTGTTGCCAATACGCCCGATAGAAATCTTAAAGTAACGGTTATCGATCAAAATGGTCTGCTAAGATATTCTGTTCTGATCTTTTACTAGCAAGAGGTCTATAAACCCATTGTACTTCTAAAGACTAAGTTATGATGAGTATGAACTGATTGGTTACCTGTGGACCCTCCATTTCTGCATTACTATTAAAGCTGAAGTGAAATGTAGCCTCGCCTGATTGGCCATTGCCACTGGCTGGCGCCGGAATGGAGATTTTCTGAAATAGGGAGAAAGACCATATTAATTAACGAAATAAGTTTATATGTATAGAGAAATCTCAATAGTCTCCATGTTAACTGTTGAGAACGAGCCCCGAACTGATTGGTCAGACAGAAGCCTAGCATATAAACAATTACTTCACCAGTCTTCTTAGATTAAGCTCTAATTTTTATAAGGTTTGCTTCAATTGACTCATTGTATACGTTAAGAGTTTAAAGCCAAGGTCCTGACATTATAAAAAGAAAATTGAAGTATTCCTTATGAATAAAATCATCACACAAGTGTTTTCTGTTCTTATCAACAGAACAAATGTAAACAGTGTCATTCAGTTAAGCACGTGACATCTTTATGAAGACATTAAAATATATTATGTTAACACACATCGGAATTCTGCTCATAGTATCAACAATTGGTTCAACAAAAACGGTCCTTGGATTTGTTACACTGTTACACATGTAATTATTCCAACCAAGACCATCTCACTACTTATAACCAGATACCTGTATAATCAAGTAATTTTTTACAGTGCCCTTGAGCACTATCTCAGGAACGCTGTAGTAATAAATATTTATTTAATGTTTTCGTTTTTATAGAGCAAAAATAGGATGTGCGCGCAACGTGTGAATAATAGTTAAGTCGTAACATGATTATGAGATGACTGACGTAAGCAAATGATAAACAAATTTTTTTCGGCGAGACTGAACAGTACAGAATGTAGATTACGTTGTGTTAATCGAAGGAAAGATTCTGAAACACTATGCAGCACGTGAATAATTTGAAAAGAATCTGTTTTATCGCGTGTCTAAGATGTTAGGAGTTTCAACGTGGGAAATCTGGCACGAGATCGCTGTGTGAATCACACAAATAAAACACCAAATTACTATGGGGGCTGTTTGACGAAATCAAGCATCATGCATAATGAGAGACCAGAGTTTTATTGTATTACATACACTTATCCACCTGCTATGTGATTGCGCGTAGTTGATAAAAGAGCAAAGTAATCCCATGAGAAATCTACGACGTTTCTTGTTACATTTCCAAATAAGGCTGACCTGGGCCAGTAGGCTTAACGCAATTGCAACCGCGTACGTACATATGCGACCATAGACGTACACAACTCAACAAGTGAGTAATGACTTTCATCGTCTGGTATGGCAACGTCGCGACTCCGCAGCCGAGGAGCGTATCATACCGTTTCACCATTAAATACATCATGTTTGTAAATAAATCGAACTTTACAAATCAATATTTTGCTCATGGTATATTTAACAATATTAATACCTGTGTAAGAATATCGTTAAAAAAACACTCAACTTTCGGAAACTGTTTATTGAGGTCGCTACGAGTTCTTCATGGTTCGCTACGCAGTGCCAGAAAAAACAAATGAACTCGATTTATGTTGTCCAGATTTTCCACTTCCCTTTCAAAGACACTACAGAAATGAGTTTCTTTTTAGTGTCTGATGAAACATGACTACAAGATGACCCTTTTTGACGCAAAGGCGGTGTGTTTGCCAGCGGTGTGTTCTATTATAAAATAGTGTACAACAGCAAGACTAGTGTCCAGGCGTGCCTCATTTGGTGACGCGCACACCTACATGCGTGGCCGCGAGCCGCCGTAAGGTCGCGGCTGGCGATGTGTGCCAGCACCACAATGCCAGGCAATTAACCTATTAAAGAGTGCGCCGCGAAGCGGACACCGATGGAGCAATAACCCAACAAGTCCCGCCGCTAACGTGTTAACCGATACTCAGATTGCTCATTACACCCTTCTTCGTTTTCTTCTTAGGTTTATTCCCTGAACCAGCTGATAAAATGTGACTGGCAATGACTTAATTAGGTAACAGCGTAATTTCCTGTTCAACAAACGTGACTGAAGCCTGATTACTAAATCGAAAACTACTGTAAAAATGTAACAGTATCTTTACATTTGCCCAGATAAGTATTTGTAATATGTTTAGCCAGTTATCGTTTTCTTCGCACCAAATATGTAGAATCTGTACAAGTATTCCATACAAAGTAAGTCAATAATGCACAAAGCGTCGTCGTCCATCACGCGATTCAAGTCTGATAAACACAAGGTAAAGGCATAGAGCATAATATGGAATTATGGAGCTAATGAGGAAAAAACCCGCTACGAGCGGTGCGGGCAGCAGACACTGCGGGGGAGTGCGGGGCGCGGCTTTCTCTGCGGTACAGCCGACCGATATAAAGAGCGCCTCGCGATGGAACACTTTGGCATTCGGTGAACAGCCGTCTCGCCCGCATCGCCCGCTGCTCCTTCCACGGTTCCCTGTATTGTTTTGGCTTGCTGCTTTTATTGACCGATTTTTGTGATTGTCACTAATACAATAACATAAACGATTAGATAGTTATTTATAGGTAAATAGTCTAACCATCTGCAAATAGTATCATGTCAAGGTCGCTAGTTTCATTGTGTCTTCTGACGAAGGTCGGCCAGTGCGCCTCGTTTGGACCGGAAAATAGGTGTACACGAGGAAATCCGTCGTCCGTTTTTCAAGGCATTATTGAAATGCCGCCTAGCCGATTAATCCGTTGGTGTCTTATCAGACTTCACATCCCAGCTGTGCCAGTAAATCGTTTGATTACGTCATCCCGAATGCGTAAACAGCTGTTTTCAACTGGATTCTTTTGATTTTTTCGGTCGTGGTAGGGGATTTCTTTATTGTGTATTGCCCGTCGTGCGCAACGACTGTGGCTTTTGTTGGTTACCTAATTTCACAGCAAGCGGCGAGCGGTACACAGGCTTGCGAAGTGAGAGGCCGTCACAACCGGTCCGTTCGGCTCGCTCGACCGAGAGATATACAACTGCGTCGCAGATAGTGTTCTCCGTTGTAGATTGGCATATATGCTCACACATATATAGAAAAATTTAAGCCGCTTTGTTTCTAGGTAATCACTAGTAATCAGTCAGAAAGCATTGTAAGATATAAAATACATAATGTATTTTACAATTCCACGGGACAAACCCGGACGCAAACCAGCGGTCGTGTGCCCCAGCCTCGAGTTAACGTGTTGTATCTTATTGACGTAACATCGCGGAGGTGGCACCGTGCGTGCGATGCAAATTGAACTTTAAATATAGCCTGTTCTTGGTACAATATTCGTTCTACCGATGTTTGCATACGTCAGTAGTGTACGATAATAAATGGTTCACTTCAACACGAATCGTAGCGGGAAATCCACGCGACTGGCTTGTGATCGCCACCATGTTAATTGCTTGCCGACTTGTTATTTTTTTTACTTTATGATATATGATAATGTGTATTGGCAATAATTATTGCCAAGTTGTTTACAGGTCAACCTTCAACCCAGAATGTGCTGGACTGCAATGGAATAAAAAAGGAAACAACACTTGAAAACAACAAAGAAATCTGACAAGTCAAATTACAATCATCAATTTTGTATAATTTAACCTTCAATTTGAAATACAATACAGTGGCAGGAAGCAAAACATTATAGTAACGAATGGAAATTCTACTTTTTAGATAAGATGCAAAGAGCCACTTTAATTAATCCAAGTAATAAATTGATATTAATTCGTTTTGCTATCGCGCACTCATATCTGGGACTTATCGAATTTAAATGTATCGATCGGCAAAATCATCGCGTAGTTAAAAAAAAAAGATAACCAAGCGATTGATCAGTTGAACAACAAGCAAAAACGAATCTGGTCTCAATATTAAATGACCGTGTGCCCTTAGAAAGGCAATAAAAAGTGTTACAAACCTACTGTCTGTCGTAACTCGTACTGTCAATCTTGAGATTATGATTTACAAAATAAGGAATCGTAAGGAATAAGTGCTAGGGTTATTTATAAATAAACATACGAATGTAAACGTTCAAGTAGTTGACGTGTTGATAAACAATGTTCTGTTTGAACAAGATGTTTTCCGTTTTGATGATATGGTACGAAAAGAACAGTGTCAAGAAAGGAAAATTTTAAATCCACTTCACGGAGAGCAGAGAATTCGGCAATGCGTCCGCGGAAGAAATTGTTCTAACACAATTTACTAACGGTAATAGTCACTTTCATCGCAGCAGACACATTTAAAGGCGAAGTGAGTGGCCAGTTATTCGTGAGGTTTCTACGATACTATTTGCATATTCGCCGACTTTCTAATGGACGATGCGGCCGCTCTTGTCGCAATCGTCGGCAGCGGTGAGGTAACACTGATTCATTTAATTATATACTTATGTTGAAAAAACTGTATTCGAGTCTCGCGCATTGTTGCCATTGAACACTGTTGTGTATGCCAGCCAGCCTAGCTTGGGTTTTTTCGCTCGCTCGGCGCACGCTTATTGGTCGCAGTGCCTCTTATTAAAAAGTCGCATTCGAAAACCAGAATACCTTGTCTTTACGTATATTCGATCGATTAAGATTAAAGCCAAGCAATCGTGGCACGAATCTACCGAAACCACCGAATCGAATAAATTTCAAAGTTAGCAATTTTCTGTTCTTAGCTAACACCTAGCACTGATACGGTTGCGAAAATTTTGCGGTTGCAATACCTAATCAAACTTTGTCTTGTCGACAAATAGGTAAATTCTATTTTTACGTAAAGCTTCTATTGCGGTGAATGAACTATGTTAATTATTATTTGCGCGTGGTAAATGATTAGATTAGTATACCCAGGCCACTTGAACGTGTATTTTGTTATCGTAGCTTCCTATACTATAGATACCGTTGATTACGTCAAAATGGATATTATTCTTTGGGCGTGACAAAATATAATACAATTTTGCTCAATGTTACGTTGGATAAAAACATTAAAGCATAAATTATATGCGTTGCATTGTAAATATCACGAGCGCTGCGGTTGACGGGTGGGTCTTTGCAAGGATTCATTCTGGTGCCGTTCTCCTTCGCGGCGGCCGCTCGCGACCTTCCGCCAGAGGAGGGGCACCTCTCACCGGCGACGTGACTGCAACCACGGCCTCACGTCGCGAGGCTGTATCGAAACCTCTACGTAACGAAGCTCTTTCCAGCCGCGGTTACTCAACGCCCGATAGTTCCGTCGATACATACCTACATACTTGCTTCGCCGTATAAACCACCAGCAGATCACGTGATTACATTGCGTAACGAATTATTGCCGGCACACCTTTTGATACAACGTGAAATACATAGAAATCTTTCATTATTGAGACACATAATAATGGTGAAACTATTACTTCTGTTGCGAAAACAGAATAACATCAGCTAAGTTTCCTAGTATCTAATCATAAATAAGAACAACAAAAACATCCAAAAAACCTGAATGCGAACAGTTTCAAGACAGTCGATGATAATTATTATAACGACGACGGTAAGTAGTACATATGAAAACATGATTCTAGAGATCGCTACGTCAAAAACAATGGTAAGTAAAAGGCGAGTGGATGTTCCCACTGCGAGTAAGACCGAGCCATTGTACAAAACAGAGTTACTTTTATTAACTATCAACAGAATAACAACTTATTGTTTCATTTTCCACAAACACATTAACCAACATTCACCCACGCATTTAGGCCGTGTGGTAACTAAACCAATAAATAATGTAATATAATAGGCTAAAACCATACATATATAACTAAACTTTATAAAATATCTATGGTCAAAACCTTTCTAGATGGTGGTCTTACAAGAACTAGCCATATAAATGAAGACGTAAAAAACACCAAGACACGAAAAGTGCTGTTTCGTAATTCCGCAGTTCTCAGCGAATTTGGGAAATATCTGAATCGAGGCATTATTAGTATTTCAATAACAATGAAAGGTATAAAAACAAGAATATATCGTCACAAATAGGATGTTGACACGATTGGTAGATTATACCGCCTGACGTCACAATATTAGGGCAGGAGAAGCACTTGTAGCTCGTAGTGTAGTAAATTCTGAGAAGATGACGTGCTTATGTGCTCCACATGATTTAGTATTCGGCACACCTCACGTATATTTTGCATGGACGATACCTACTAAGATTATTCATATTATATCTGATAATATTATAATGTAAAGCAATCAATTAAATGTAACCTTTTTGGATGTTACCTCACGTACAAACATACATGAAAGGAACAATACAGATTCAAGGATATGTTAAAAACAAATAAGAGGCGACGCAATGAATTTATGAGATTCAACGCTTCAAAATGTAGCATACTGATGCGAAAGGGGATTGACCGAGGTTATTTCCCTCAGGACTTGACGCTAAGAAAAAGGTTAGCCGGAAAAATAAGTTCGTCTAAAAAAAAGTCAGATAAGTCACGATTTCCTTTACGAATAAGGTTTCCCCTGTGATTTCTAGTCATTAATTTAGAGGACAAACATTGTTCAACATGACACCAATAAGATATTTTTACTTTTAATTTAATTTTAATGTAGTTAACAGTACTTCAAGGCAGTCGAAACTGTCGATGCAGTATCTGACGCACAATATAACGACGAGACCAGATAATGTCGCAAGTATTTAGATCAAGGTGCGAAACACGCGTTCGAGAGTCGAGATCGGATCCGAGGAATTTTTGTTGAAGATCACGCTCGCGCTCATGTTGAAGCGCATAAATTCATAATGGAACCAAAGCGGAATAAACAACAGTAGAAATTAATGTATTAAACAAGAAATCCACACACGATTCAATTGAATATTAAAACGGAAAACAATTTCAAATACAATCAAAAGGGAAATTCGCATTGCGACGAGCTAAAAATGGAGAATTTAGATATAGGGTCACGAAGGGGACAAAGTTATACTTTAAAAGGCATCTTATCAAAACCCGGTGTGGTGTGTAAGAGATAAGACACTGTACAGCTGATAGTAACAACAATAACATTATGTTACATACAATTATCAGCGAAAGTGCTCGTGATTTCGAGAAGTCTGGAATTATGACTAAGTGTAAAACACAACACTGCAGACAAGTGCCTTCCGATATTAGCACTGAAACTCGGAAATAAGAGTTTTAAGAGTACAAACTGCAGGAGAATGAGTTGTGTGGGAACGTTGGATCCAGAACAATCCAGTAGCAAAGACGCGGCGCCGACGCGACGTGACGCCGGCCACGCCTCTGACGCTACGGGTTTATATTACGTCTGTTACCGACGCAATTATTGATGTAGAAGGAATACAAAATCTATACGAGCACCACTGACATTTACATTAGGTTTGAGATCATAAGGAATTTGTAGTCCTATAGACGGATAAATGTACACATATAAGGTACGTTCTCTAAAATTATGGCTGGTGTCGGAGTTAACAATAGGTTGAGCTAAATGGTAATAGCCCAGTAAGTATATTATGAGAATTGGCGAAGTACAACTAAAACAAAGGTGTAATAAGTAATCAATAATCTTTGTTGAAACTAAGTTTGAAGAACTGGGTATACCATAATAGGTGGTACAGAAATCGTTTTTAGGGTTTCTTTGATTCGTGTTTACATTGATGGATTTATATGAAGTATCAAAGCGTTCTGGAACAATAAGCCGCCAACCATCTACACAATATCAACAGTGCCAACAAGGTTGTAAATAAATTAGCCATATGTCAATGATAGTTTGAGACTGAAAGGCGAACAACGACGGCGCACAACACACACAATAAAGCAGACAAATTGACTGCGATACCACGCGCAGTGGCTGAATTCAATATGCTGTAGCCGAGTAGGTGCGGCTTTATTGTTTCCAGGCGGATATGCTCCCGATCAAATTATCGTTTATTTTAGCTAAGATTTGTGGATGGGTCAACTCAAAGGCTTTACATAAATGACAATGTTCAATAAGTATTGAAAATAAGCCTTTTGAACTTCAGACGATTTTGTTCGAAGCTGAAAGTTAACGATATTGTTATAAAAATACAAAGGAAGGTGTAACTAGAAAGCCTGAAGGCAAGATAAAACATTGATTGTACTAGAATGTAAACCCGATTATGCTGATGTCTATTTCCAATTTACCTATATGAAATAAGCATTAGTGTAGACATAAACATAATAGTAAAGGTCAATAGGGCGGCGGCGGCGGCGGCTAGGATTGACTATTTAAAAGCTTAACCCCATAAAAGCAAATTAGAACAAAAAAGTCGTTTGCTAATTCAATATTTTTGGCACCTACAGAATTGTGACAAAACGCAAATATTGCTCGTGTGCCTAATTTGCGTCAAGTTGTAAAATTTTCACTCTTAGCAAACACAACCGTTACTTGGGTGGTGTTAAATTCGCGATAAAGAAGATGGAAAATTGTGAATGGAATAAGACGATAGAAGAAGTTTACTTATTCATATCAATGAATTTTGATTCGGAGAAATGAAACTTAATCTTCTGATTGAATTGGTTGGAAATGAGATTGAATAAGCCAAGATTTGCTTATATGTGTATAAAAATAAACACCCAACCGTGCCGTAGATGATCAAAAGAAAATTGTACACGACGCACAACTAACTGTTGGCCTCTAGTTTAGCTATTAAGATTTGTTGTATAACGGGCATTACGACTCGAGCGGCTAACAGGGCGAAAACAATTGTGGACAAGACCGGTTTCGTCACTTATGCCGTATGGTGTTTGTCCGATTTTAGATACTTTGACTTATGCAAAACCTAGAATAAATTTATATATAATAAATAAATTAGATGCAAGCTATTCCAATGAAGAGTTGTCAATATCATCCATGGTAATTTGGATGAAAATAAGCGTCAAAGCTAGCAAGCATATTACAAAACTTAAACTTTAAAAATAACATCTCCAAAATGTTAACTAAAGTAGAAAACCTAACCAAGCGAGATAATGCACAAGAACAGGAAACGCTTCGATCAGATGCATACATTATAAGAAGAGACAAAATGTTTGTTATCATAAATCACAATGACATTATCATAAAACAAAACATGATAAATGTAGAACATCATCATGATACTAGACAAGTACCTACAGGAAAGGAATATTTTCTAATGTTAAACGATTCTGTAAACGTTTCTGAAGTAGATTGTCCCAGCTGTTTGTTCCTCACGTCATAGCGAATTGTAAATGGATATCGGTTCAATACCCCATATTTTACATTCAAATCGATTGTATGAACGAATGACGATTGAGGCTTGTCTATAGTCTTTTGGGATAACATTTTCTGTGAACTGAAAACGGAATCGTACTGTAATTGCGGTTTCAGTTTATTGTTTGGATAGAACTTCGAACTTGTTAGAATATATTCACTACTGTGTATGTATACAAACTTCGATTGAAAAACACCTAAAACTAAATTTTAATAGAAATACATGTACATTGATTTATTTACGCAGATATAGCACGTGTATTAAATGACAAATTAATGTATTGATTCGAATATAGGTGCTATCAGTAATGAAGACTTGAGCAACGAGGTTTAGTCACATTCATTAAAAATAGGTTTTGAGGTGAAGGCCAGCTCTTGCTAACATTGCTTTTTTGGAACACAAAACAGTTTATAACAGGATACTAATTATTGGTTTCTACATTGCTTTGTACCTAGTTTAATTGTATCAATTGACTTCTGAAAGAGTGGGCAAGCGTTTCTGAAATCCTGAAATTGAACTCCGAGACGGATATATTACTTAAATTAAAAATATCTTTATCTTGAAAATTTTGAGTTACCTTCAGACCGGGTGTCCCGTACTGGATAAAAAAACCCGTTCTATTGCGAGTTGAACTCGCGTGGAGAGGATTCCTTCCGTACGATGAATATTTTACCTACGTTTTTTTTTTTAAATCTGACCCAAATTTGTTCGTGGTAACAAAAAAAAATTATCAATGTAATTGAAAAACATGTTCTCCCATATAGGTACCTACATTCCAACTGAAAATGTCATGTCATGAATATTGAGAGATTTACCATTTGTTGTTTTAAGACCACAGACTTCTTATAGGTTTTCCTGTAATCTATAGCTATTTTTCCGAATTTTTTTCAAAATTTTAGGGTCAGTAGTTTCGGAGATAAGGGGGGGGGGGGGGGTGATCAATTTTCGAAACCCTAAAAACGGTGAAAGCGAGTCTCAGCACATTGGGGTCTGATAACGTCATCGGCGAAAACGGTAGTGCATCATGGTAACAGTAACATATGAGTTTTCGTTTGTGTATAATGGGCGGGCGTGACGGCAACTTAAAAAAATCAATTGTCCAGTGATTGCCTACTCAGGTGAAGTTCAGAATAGTGCTGCGAACAAGCGGTAACTTTTACCTGGTTACGTAAGACTGCCAGGCACAATTTATTATCGGCTCCATTGCGAGCTTTCGTAATATAAGCCAGCACTGCTTATGCACTTTATGTCTACTTGTCCTCTTTTCATAGACACCCGGATGTTTTGGGCCACAGCACAGCTACGAGTAAATCCTTTTAAATCATCTTAAATAGACGTTTACTGGTTCAATTCTTGTTGAGACGATTGTGCATATTGAATATCTTTAGATTAGATGTGAGTTCAACTGAGTAGAAATAGATCTTAGTTTTAAGAACTAAAAAGTCTTCTTGGATATTTATTAGAATTGAGAAGTACGGAAGAAAAAGACGTGTTGCGTCGACCCCAAATAAATTGGGTTAAGGGCAGGAGAATGATGAAAGTCTTCTTGAATGGATTCAAGTGAAAGCTGCAAAATACAGAAGTGTTCAAGTGTTCTTGTTTATTTTTCTACGTCAACTTTTGCGTTAGATACTTGAAATAGTTATTTTGAATGACAGCTGTTTGAATGTTCTTGCTTGATTATTGTGTAATGCTTCTTTTAGCGCTTTGCAACTGTTGAAACGCTTTGAAGTAATCAATTTTAGATTTATATTTTTTGTTTGTTTTTTATTTGAAAATGCGACTCGATTCACGAGGGACCCAGCTGATACATATTTCAATAGGGCAGTCAATAGACTGAAATAAATGAATGCTAATGTGTAAGTGAAGTTAGTAAAATGTGACGGGCGCTGGCCGAAGACTTACAAGCGTATGCTTGATCTTATGACCTTTTAGCTCAACAATTGGAAAGTAAATATATAATGAACGTTAAATAAAATCTACGAACAAAACACTTGATGAAAAACTAGAAGATACTAAGATATTTGTAAAAATGGATACACCTGTATTAATATTCAAGTATATCATTAATCTTAATAATCGACGAATGCAGTTTGTTATTTCGACTATTAACAGACAAGGCTTAGATAAAGACAATTTAAAGAAGTTACTGTTAATCGAAATGCCAACCGGTAAATCAGCGCAGTTCTCGCAAAGACAAAGATCGTACATGTGCGTAATTAGTTTACCCATTTGTTATTCAACAATAACACTGCAACCATTATCAGTGGGTTATAAGTATAAATGGCCCGTGAACTGATTTGTTGCCTTCGAATCTTATTACGTAGCAATAAGGTCGAGAACGGAAAAACATTTGAAACCGACGGTAAGCTAGCTGCAATGTCACATTGCACGCATCATTGCATACAGTGATCTCATTCGGTGCCAAATTGAGTAAATGCCGCAAAGTATTTTAGATTAAAAAGCGTTTTCACAATTTCCAGATTTATTTTAAATAAATTGACGTTATTAATTTTAAAAATGATACCGATGAAATAAATGTTTAAGGCTCGTCGCGTCGTGTGCCAAAAGGGCGTGTGCATGAATTTATCACTTTTAGTCCAGTCTTTTAAAACATAAATGGAATATTTAATCGTTCTTTATTCTGTCACAGCTAATTAATGTTATCAACATCTGTTTCAGAGCGACGTTACTTAGTTATCAGGATGCCAATCAAAGATACTATATATATTGCTAGTTGATACTACAATATTTACTTCGCAGCAACTATTTTATTTATTCGCTACCACATTAGTTGAAAGCTCCACAGATTTTTACAGAATTCTTTAATGGACACATTCATCACAAGCCGTTGACGGAAAACATCTCGAGGAAACCGGCATTTCTGAGGAGAAATTCACAGCGTGCATCATAAGCGGTGGATGTATAGCGACAGTGGCGCCACCCATCACTGGCCATAAATACGGCGACATGTGGATGTTCTCAGTGTTAAATATTTACGAGTAAGTACGAATTCTATATTAGTAAGTAACTTCGGTCGCGATATTGAGCACAAAGATGCGTGGCTATAACGACACTAGTATTAAAAATAAACTGGACACTTTATGAGGGAACGATCGTCTTTAACCGAGGCATAAAACTAAAACGCCAGTTTAGTGAGCAGTGCACACAAGCAGATTATTTTCATTTAACTGTTTGATTAAAAAAGCATGCAATAAATAAAATAGTGTGTGATTTTACGCATTTATTGACATGAGCATACAAGACATACAAGCTACATAAATTTTGCGTCCACTTCCTCGTTGGGCATCGAAAGCGGTATTAGCTATGTATGATGGACACGCGGCGTCGGCGCACACGACAACTTTCCCTTCTTTAATGGAAAAACGGCATTAAAACTAGAGCCTTAAGGATAAAACTCGAAAGGCACATGCGTTACGCGTGGGATACCGGCTTGACCACAAGCTCTACTTAGTCAAGGTGTTGACAATGTTTAATATAATTCTATTTTCAGTCAGTGTGCAAGGGCCGCTCGGTTTTCTAAGAAATCTTTAAAAAGAAGCGACACATATTCATAACGTCATGCACAAGAGGCTTTTTGTTTCAATCAAAATGGTGATGTTGGTTTTCAATGTGCAGTTTATTATGCTTTACACAGACCTTATCGAAGTGAGACAATCCGTCACGAGTTTTCGTATTTATTTACATAATTGCTATAGCGCGGATCACGCTAAGCCTTACCTGACAATCATTTCTACGAATCGAATGCTTAAAGATGAAGCGCTTCAGATAACGAAAGACAGCACGTCGGATATCGATGTCAGAAAAAAACTTGTCGACTATCGACAGCGAATTAATTAAGCACATTTCTGTTTAACATAAGGGCTGTTGCCGCGTCCTTTATGCCCGAAAGTGTTTCTGCAAGGTCGTTAATCAAAATTGCCTCAATTTATTTTATTTGGGTATGGCAAAATAGGCCAAGTAGGTAATAATGACTGTCGTTAAAAACTAAGAAGACGATTGAACACCATTAAAGCCAAAAAGTGAAAGCTTAAGAACGAAGCACAATAATTTTATCGATGCAATTTTTTTATCAATGGCCGTATAGTTGAGACCACCGTGAAAATGCGCAACTGCCGGAACAATCTTATGGGGCTTGATAATTCATCAATTTTGATGACAAAAACAAAACAATTTTTTAAGGAACTATAGGGGAAGAAGTGAAATAAGAGTAAGTTTGAAGTAGATTAAAGCTGTGTCCTCGATTTTATCTAACACTAATTTATTCATGGAATAAATCCCCCAATTTCTTCCAAGTAGTCGATAAGGTATCAGATAAAATTTAAGGCGTAATTTAATTTTAGTAACAGCTGTAGGTACTGCACCCGTCATCGTTGCGTGATTCTATGAGATAGATATTATGTTGACGTTACGGTATGTTTCATTGTTAGCATGACGAATACGAAAACGCAGGATTTTCCTGGGGAAGGAAAATGTGTCAGTTATTTCACTTTTGCGTAGTTTCTAGTTATTGACTTTTATGGTTCTAAGTCGTGGCGGCCCCAATTACAATCCAAGATACGCCCAAATCCACATCGGCGTGCGCTCAGGTCCAATAGCAAAAGCACGCGCTGCGAAGTGAAAGTGAATAGCGCGCACGTACGGTCGGCCCGCAGCCCCAATAAGACGACACCGCCGTCCGCATACTTCAGCAATTACCACAAGGAAATCAGCACCGTTCCGCCAAGCCGCCCCCAGAACCCTGACTGAAGACGCCGCTGAATAGACCAATCCGCTGAATCCTTCTTAAGCGCATCCCGTATTGCACCTGTCTTGCAGCAATAACAACAATAATTTCTCAAATTGCACAACCATACAAAGTTGAATGAGTGATCTATGCCTCTATGGCACCAATAAAAGTAATGGTAATAATTAATGTACTAAAGTTCTGGTACAATAACCAACACAACGCAGTGAGGTGGGCAGGCTCATACTCAGATGTGTACAGGTTAGAGTGTGGGGTGAGGCAAGGGGGGCTGACATCGCCCAAGTTGTTTAACATCTATGTGAATAAGCTGATTGAGGAACTCGGCAGCACTGGCATCGGATGCTCGATCGATGGTGTGTCCTTCAACAACATCAGTTATGCTGACGATATGGTGCTGCTGAGTCCGTCAATCAGTGCTCTTAGGAAGCTGTTAAATATATGTGAGTGCTATGCTGGAGCCCACGGACTAAGGTATAACGCCAAGAAAAGCGAGCTGTTAGTTTTTATGGCACAAAACAAAACCTATGAAGTGGTACCACCAGTCTCGCTATGTGGTGCCACTCTAAACAGAGTCAAGCAGTTCAAGTACCTTGGTCACTGGGTTACAGAGGATGGCACTGATAACTGTGATATTGAAAGGGAGCGGAGGGCATTGGCCGTAAGATGCAACATGCTGGCCCGCAGATTTGCAAAGTGTGACAGCAATGTCAAGATAACTCTGTTTAGGGCTTATTGTCAGACCTTTTATACATGCAGTCTGTGGACCAGATACACGCAGAAAACGTTTAATGCCTTACGCGTGCAATACAATAATGCTTTTAGGATACTGCTGTCGCTGCCTCGTTTCTGTAGCGCATCAAGGATGTTCGCAGCAGCGCGTACAGACGACTTCTTTGCGATTATTCGTAAAAGATCCGCTTCACTGCTGCGTAGGGTGAGGGGCAGCGGCAGCAGTCTTCTGAGCATTGTTGCTAGTAAGACTGAAGGCCGCCTTATGGGGCACCTATGCGCAGTGCATCTACTGTTGCCGGATGTCGCCGTGAGGTGGAGAAATTAAGTACCTATTATAATTATTAGTTCGTGTGTTATACTAACATAGGTTAAGGAATACTAACAAATTTATGGGTTCTACCTGATTTAAAGATAAATAAATAAATAAATAAATACATTTGCATTTCTAAATGATCAACGATTTTCCCACAATAGTTAGCTTCATTGTAAGCAGATTTTGTTTCATGTACGACACACCTACGCTAAGACAAGTCGATCTAAACAATATTCATTTTATCTTCACGGGATATCAAATGAATGTACTTCCAACCCTGACCCCAAGGTTGAATCGAGCACATGCAACCAACCGGCCTCAGCAGCTATTGATTCTAAGGCTCTTCTACATTTATTTGGTTCCGGTCCGCAGTAGATCGTGGATTTGCGTTACGTAACGTTTAGTAACGTTGTTAAAACATTGGCTACTGTCGATTCTATTAGATGGTAACGTTTTATTATTTGTATTGAAGTGTTGCGTGTGAATGTCTCAAAGAAAATGGAAAGTAACATAAGATTAAAAATTTACGCGCGTAATTTCCAATAGTTAAATAATTCGCGTAAATAACAATAAGGCGATGAATGAGTAGCTAGTCAAATGACGTCAATGTCAATACGCAAGTAAAATTAATGTAAGCACGTTAACAAACAGCGGGTTAAATGTAAACTGAATCAAGTGTTGTTGTTCTAAATGAAAAAGCATTGCTTAACTACATAAACAATTGAAAGAATAGATGGTTATTGGGTAACATTAACTGAAACTTGAAGAAACAGAACCTATAATGAGAGTTACCTTTCAAAGCAAGAAGTTTAGACGTTTCCAGAAAAGCGAAAAAGAAAATTTTGGAGTTTGTTAAAAAAACGAATGAAAATCATCGAAATGTATTTGCACATGTGATTTTAATGTTGTGTGATGCATAATGAAATCTAAATTGCTTGTTTTGCAAGTAAAATTATAACTGTTTGATGTAGCAAATTTTTGTCGGACACAAGGCTTCCGTAGAGTGGGCCAAGTTTAACGCGATACATAAAGACGTTAAAAACAATAGGCCTGTATTCGAGATCTTTATGAACTGGACGTAGGTACAACAGGTCGTCCTTGTAGCGAGTGTAAACACTATTGTTTGATCACGTGGCTGCACCCATTATGATCTGATAAAGGGTATCACGCCAACACACCTTTGTTCTATAGCTACATTCGTAACAATGTCTGTCATAGAAACGCTTATTCCACTGAATTTGCATTATTCCCAGTGAAGCCCATTTAAAACAGATATTGATTATTGGGTTTCGTTTATCTTCTTTATAAATTCAAAGGTTCTGATTTAATATTCAAAATATGTTAATAAATCAAGTCAGTGTCACGTTTCAAGTCAAACAAGGTTCTAGGGAAGGTTATATGAACAAAATCTACAATGAGCATTACAGAGAAATCGCCAATCGGCTACTAACCTTCAGTAGTCAGTCAGGCATTACAAGATGAGTAAAATGTGGCCGGGAAGCAGAGCTGAGATGAAGGTTAATGAGTAAGTGGAGCCTAGAATATGATCGTTACTATGTCGTTGTCTTCTCTGTTGCTATGGTCCATCCAGGTAAACATAAATTCATCATATTATGTATATTTAAACGAATACTGAATACCATTATAACAACAAGAGGTAAGTGGCCTGAGTCTTGTCTGATACTACATACGACTGTTAAACAACGGTATATTTTTTCAATCCCTTTCAAGTCAATTTAAAGATTTCTGTGTACATAATGACAAGGAATTTATATTCGACACGTGAGAGTTATCTTTATATCAAAACATACATTTTCGTTTAATACTAAATCGAATCCTGTTTTCAAGGACTGCGATAATGTTCCGTAAACCGTTGGTGAAGGTAGTAAAGTTTTGGGAGGACAACGACCTGACCGAGTCAAGACGTATACCAACTTACATTGTGAAGAACATTCAATTTTACAATGCAGAACATTGGGTTCAATGTACATAGGAGGATGATTCATTAGATGCAAAGATAACATCGATACTAGAGTTGGCAATATGTTATGTTCGGAAAATCAATGCGGATAGTACATGACTGGCTGACAATTGCATTTTGTATGAATGCATATTTCTAATCCTTTTTAACAATTTTGTGCAAAAAAATATGAAAGTAATACAATTCCGGAGTCCCGATTCTGATGCGTGTTAAAACATTATCGCGAAAGGGGACAACGGCCGTCGCACCTGTGAGGTGCAATCCACATGTGCCTACTAGCGACTGGAACTGTTGCTATTTTTACACACTCCACTCTATCTTATTTACTATTCTGGTCTGCGACTCATTGAATTGTGGTTATTATGTGCAAGTTGGATATGTGCCAGCGAGTCTCGGACCTAACACACCGATACAGAGATATTCGAGGAATGATGGCGAAGCGTTTTCAGAGAACAGCGCTTATCCCAAACATATTCTTAGGAACACAAAAAAAAAAACACAAAGCCAAGGTTGACTCGCTATTAGGTTTAAGTGTTACAATTTACATAATGTCTTATGTTGTTTTGCATAAAATGGCTATGATATTTGCAATGTAGAACATGTCCAATCGTTTAATTGGCATTAGTTAACTCGGTAGTACAGGAAAATATTGAAGCGTGACGTTTTAGATTTCGAATGAGGTGGTCGGGGTCGTTTACATACGATACGAGCAAGTGACTCTCGACGAGCAACAAGAGAAGATATCACGTCAAACCGGCAGGCGAGTCGAGCGGTGGCAACAAGCAAACCGGTCGAAGGCGCCGGGCGTCGTCGGCGTCGGGCGCGGGGATCGACCGGGGATTAACACCTTGTAAACAAAATTGCATTAGCCACGTTTTTTGCAACGACTGAACAGTAAGTTTGACGTTAGCCGTAATACTCGTTGCATCTAACCAAACCAAAAATAATTTACCAACGCTCTATACTTCAATTTCACAGAGCTTTGCACAAATTCGCCATCTCTTCTTCATGGTTGTACGGTTTATACGTGACGTAATTTATCGACGAGTCCCACGCGGAAAGTTTATAAGTAAACAAGAGGCTGCCGTCTCGACAGAGGAAAAGGCTTGAAGGCATAACAAATAGTGTTAACCATAGACGTACTGATACAATGTCACTGACTGTCAGTTTATTCAAAGTCTCGGAGTTCGTGCTCGATCAGCCTAAATGACGAGGCTGCTTTGAGTACGTGACGGCGTATGATCCGCGTACAATTTGTTTTTCGAAATAATTTAGGGTAAAAAGTTTAATAGACCACCGACCGCAGCGTCAAGCAGCAAATCGAAATCGGCTAAGTGGGTCATCATATAATTTCGCAAGCGTATCGAGTGCCGCAAGCGTTAACTGGTACGCCCGAGGCGAGTCAAGGCCCGTGCGACGATGAGGCCCAGATCCTGACGAAGCTGTACTCCTTCATTACGTTCTTATGCATCTTCAATATCCTTATTCGACATCGACATGTGATCGACTTACTAATATAACTCCATGTTTAAACTAGAGCAGCACGTTTGCTTTTATAGCCTGCACTTGCATAATAAGTTTGAATGTAAGTTGGAAATTATAAATGTTTTGGTGTTGCACTTGTGTTTAGTAAAATCTAAGCTGTTTTCGAAACACGTCAATTGTATGTTTACTCACGACAACCATAACGAGATATACGCACGTTGTTATTAATAAAATGTTTCTTAATGTACATTCGAAACGTCATTAGTGATAAGGTCATCGAATTATGTAAAATGTACAGAGAAGTACGTGCAAAGCAGTCAATTGTTATATCACAACATATTAGGAAATGTAAAGGTAAAAAGATTTCGATGTATATTATACTAAAGATATATTGAAATGTGTAGTAAATGTTAATATATATTGCATCAACGTGATAAACATCAAGTACCGTTTATTACAAAAAAAGAAGTATTTAAATTGAGGAGACCATTTGAAACCTTATACTGAACTTGACTCTCTACAAAGCAACTCAGCGTGCTCTGAGAAATGAAAATTCAGTTTCGCAACTTCACATTTTGTCAACCGTGGTTTTGGAACGTTGTTTACATACAACATTAGTGACTGTTTAAACAATTCATATCTAATCCGTATACTGGGGTATGCTAATTAATGGGTACAGTTTTATCTAAACTGCCGTTAAATACATTTGCTAATGAACCCAACCTTAAGTGCGGTACGCCTATAGCCAATACTTTCTCAATCGTGTTTATTATTTTAGAAAAATCTAAGCTTTTAATTCTACAAGGTATATAATTGCATTTCCTTATATCGATGACTCAAACCAAGAGAGATGTCGTTTAAACAATTTTTTTTTGTGTTTTTCTTTAGATAAATGCACTCCGTGTAATACTAATACAGCTTTATTTATTGTGCGCAAATGTTCTAGCACTGGCCGAATTACATATTGCTAATAGTTTATAGTCTAAAATCAACATTTATGTATATCATAATTTCATATTAAAATTAGCCCATGCGTGCTGCCCTGTGGAACACTAGCAGTTAGAAAATAATACAGGTTTGCAGTAGCTTTGCCAAACATAAAGAAATATTAAGATACAATTTTAAATTGAATTAAGGCCACTTGGAAGGTTAATTTTTATAATTCAATAATTATCCTTCAGTGACTTGTGCTGCCTCTGTCAAAAGCCTGTGAAAGGTCGTGAAATGCGCTAACTACACCTTTTATTATATTTTTGTCGCTTTTTAACACATTTGTATTGTTGTTCTTTTGTGATTACTGTGCTGTAGTTGTCTGCAGATAACTTAAGAAGCTTACGGAAACATATTCTCCCATATCCATGAAGTGTTGTCTCTTTAAATAGCTTTTTTTTTTCTTGTGGGCTTAACGTTTTTACCATGTGAACCACCTTAGGTTAGGTTATGGCCTACAAAAACAGCAGTTTAAAATGACACTTACCATACATTTTAAACTCTCTAAGAAAATTATTGAAACTCACCCCTTCATTTCCGGGTAGGAACTGTATTTTAGGTTTTGCCAATCTGTCCTGAAAAAAGAAAGAAACAGTGGTTAGTGTCGTGTCGTGTAAAAAAAACACTTGTCGAAGTTCGATCAATCAATTTGTTAATTCAAGAATGTCAGGTCGACTACAAAGATATTGAACAGATCCAACACATCTTTAGTTTCAGAAATAGGAATTATTTCGGATTTGCTCAATTTTGTTAATAGTTCAATTTGCTCAATTTTGTTTATCAAGCGTCTCCCACAAGTCTGCATAATATTCTTTGGCCAGTCATTTGGTTAGATAATGATAATTGAAGTTTCCATTTTAATGTTTAGTAGAACCAGAACAATGCTCATATGCCATACAATTCTATAAGTGTGAGAGTTGCAAATAAAATAGCTAAGTAAATACTTGACTTTATGACTTTTGAAATATACTTATTTGAATTGTTTGTTAACTGCAAAATATATGTATATGACAGATGTATAATGTATTGACGTGAGAAATATTTCAGAACTGATTTACGTAGACAGGAAAATACATCATGACGCATTATTGTTGGGTTTACAAGGTAAAACTGTACCTATAGAGAGTAATGTTAAGTCAAAATCAAAGCATGCATAGCAATTCATCGTGCATTTAAGAACGGCGAACTTTGAATCATAATAATCTTGGATTGGGTGCTAGAATATTTTTTCTAAAATATTAGGTACTTACTAACTTATTAGTTTGTTTTTATTACTAGCTATTGTAAAAAAACTCACAGTTCTGTCTGAGCAGGTCATTCGAGGGATTTATTTTAATCATTAAAACAATGTATGATAGAGCTGTTATCTCACATCTGTGTTTACGTATTTTTTACAATTTGATGGAATATTCAGATAGCGAGTGAGATTCCAAACATTCTGTCAATAGCAGAGAAGCGGAAGTTTACATGAAAAGTTAAACATTTCAATAGTAAGAGTACTATTAAAATGTTTAACTTTTCATGTCAGACCTGACGGTCTACTTAATAATTCATGAAATCAAAATATTTATCTGAGATGAACACTTAGGGAGTCAAATATTTCACTATTATAAGGCATAATCTAATGAAACGTCGTAATTAGACGACAAGAAGCTAAACTAGTTGGGCAACGAGTTGGGTTGGCCACAATAAGCAAGTGTCGGCAAGTCGTGGCGTTGCACAACCGGCGATGGTCGAACGCGAGAAACATAACTAGGCTGGGCGGCAGTGCTGATGATGTAAACTTAAAAAATGCTTTACTTACTTACTTAACCGCAAAACTCAATGTGAAATTCAACTAGTTGAATTGCCGTCTAGACTCAGAGCGGGAAGGGATGACCCGGAACTGGCCGAGCCGTGGTTAGCTTCCATGGCCGCGACTCTCGATCTCTCGAGGGTCAACCAATTACTACGCCAATACGAGAAAAATTTTTGCTCTATACATTTTATACGGCCATAAAATTGTATTTGAAAAATTTACACATGTGAATGCCACAAATGTGCGATAAGAGAATCGTCTACTTTGATTAAGATTGAAATCAGTCGCGAATGTCAATACCTAGTTTTTAACTGGCAAGGTCATATGATGTTTTAATTTTCCTATTCAAACTTAAAACACTCCAACACAGCTAAAATACTAAAAATGTAGTACATTACATAGTTATTGATCGGGGTGAAGATGTTTTCATTAGTCTTAGTATTTATTATACATTACGTCATATTATTTATTGTAAGTATTAATATGTGTACCTTGGGAGCCATTTAGAGATAATGACTATCATTAACGTTAGAATCTGAGTGATTAGAGTTGGGAAATAACTAGAAGTGATAAGCAAATAACAATATTTATCAACACCAACACTGCGCAGAAAATAAACAGTTACGTCTAGCATAACGTTCTGCAAATTCGCCCGAATAGACGATTTGTAGTAGATAAAGAGATAAATACCTATAGATATATACCTAAGCTAGATGTAGTAAATAAGTATAATTTTGTCGAGTAAAAAATACAAAAGCAATTTTGGCCTTGCGTTGAATTGCTGCGTTGTACGGAGTGAGGCAATAAAATACCTGCACAAAGTGACCTTAGCGGAATATGCTGGTGACCTTTAGCTAAGTAAAAAACTTTTACAAGCTTTACCTTTTTAAATTAGTGAAAACCATACTTGATAATTGAGAACATTAGCATAGAAATAATAATCAACTCTCATAACTTGGATTTCAAACAACTTTGTGAACTTAAAAAGTTGTTGTAATTTTTTTTGTGGAAATTCGCGGTTATAAAAAAATCTCGATTATCTCTACAACAGTTTTTACAGGTAAAGACAAAAACGTATCTAAGTTTTGGACATTACGTAAACTGGCAACTCTAGCAAGTAATGGTTTCTCAATAAAAATTGTGGTTTTAATAAACCGTATAGAGGGTCAATCCATGATACTCGTATGTTTGAACAAGATAAGAATTCGTCAAATGTGAACAGTGGGCCCGTGGCGTTCCGAACCGTTGTACCATAGGTATAGAACGTTTCGTACAACGTTCTGATTAAGACCCCACTTAGCGACACACATTTGAATAACAACACCGTTTCCAATACTGCCATATTAGAGGCCTTTTGGGACTTGGGTTGGTAATATTTTAAATGAATCTTTAAGATTTTTTTATATGTTTTACGAAGTACTGCAAAAGTGAAGAAACAATATGACCGGCAAAGAAGAAAATATGTGCAATAAAAACATAAAAACCATCTTAAAATACACCGTGAAAGGATCTTCCGTTGGAGAATTTATAATATTAGAAGTGTTTGGGCGCCTACCTGAGCCCCGGAATCCGAGAATTATAAAATGAAAGTTGTTCATGTCTAGTTTTGTATTGCGTTGTCTAATACTACTATGAAGTTTTTTCCTGAATCACGTACTTAATTATCTAGAGTTACTTTCAAGAGAGGAATGTAATTGTCTTCTACTGACCAATAATTTAAAGTCTGTAGCAGAAATAATCAGGTCTCATCTCTCTAAATTATTGATACATTATTTGTCACGAATTCGATTGATCCTTCTGTAGTTTTAGCGCTGAACCTTTACAGATACCAATTAGTAATACCTAAGAATATTATTATGTTTTTTTTTTTAAAGTTTCGTTGTTCTTTTTGAGAAATACAGAAAGGCCATAAGTCATGATTGAACACATAGTTCTATCATTTAAATCTTAATTCTAATCCGGTTCCTTTGTAAGACACCAAGGCTTTCTTTTAAAGTTTTGATTGCCAGACCTTGTTTCAGTTCATAATTCACACCAATTTGTGTTCATTCATTGAAAATTATGTAATTTGTAGTTCCACAGGTGTTCCAATAGTGTTGGCACTTGCGAGGTCTCTTCGGAAATGAACTTAACCTTGTTAAACATAGGCTTGTTTACATTTTTTAATTAATTGCAGTTAATTGAAGCTTAAATTAGAAGGACATCGGAGTTCGTACACATGATCTCGATTGTATATATGCATCGTTTGTGTAATTTATGTGGTAAAGTAATTTAGGTAAGATCAGTCAAATTGCAGTTATTAGTGTCAACAGTCTAATTACTCTAAGGTGTCAACATTCCTTATACAATTATTTTATTGAATAATACTAAATGGGCTACAATGTGTAGGATGCGAAGATGGAGGCCTCGTTGTGTCATCAGTATATGTTTTGTAGATCAATCTGTATTAACTAATCTGGGTTATCAACTCAGTCAATTGCAGTCCACTGCTGGACATAAGCCTCTCCTAGGCTGCGCCACAACACCCTGTCCTCCGCCTTCCGCATCCAGACCGCTATATAGACGGACGACCTAAAGAAGGTGGCTGGGACAGACTGGTTATCTCTATGGTGCTAGGAATTAAGATTAATAAAGTTTTTTACCCTGAATTCGGCCTCTTCAATGACCACTTCACTGTCATCTTTTAACTATTTTAGCATCTTTAGCGGTTCCAAATAGAACATTATTTTCATACTATCTCACAGTTTCGTCAACTGTTTCATCATTCGTTATGTTTTTTTCAATTTTCATATTTTCTATCTGTTGCCAGTCTTCCAATTCTCCGTGTGTTCTAACATTTTGCATTTTCCTTCAGTTGAACTTGCGGCCTTTTTTCTCGGTGTGTCATTTTCTTCATCCTCTTATTTTCCTTTCTATGACGCTTAATAAGGTTATATCAAGTTATCATAACCATTTCTTTTCTATTACCTACCCTTATGTTACGTTCTAAACTTTATCTGGTTTTTTTCTCTCTCTTTAGTAATCTTCATTAGTCACCTTTCCCATTCAGGACAACTTTTCTGTTTTACGCTAGCACCATCGCTTTTCCAGGTCTAATCCTTTTAAATAAATGTGATTTGCTCCTAATATAATATATCCTAGTTATTCATGTCGGATATTTTAGTGTTTACTATTAGCTTGCTTCATCCCACTGCTGGGCAAAGGCATCTCCCCATGACTTTGAGCTCATTCGATCCAGGGCTAAAGTGGACCACTGGTCGTTTGTTTTGTCCAGCTCGTCCCGCCATCTTCTGTGGAGTCTGCCGCGACGCCTTCTAGCTGTGTCAGGGCTCCACATGGCCAGCCCAGTCCCACTTCAGCTTAGCAGCTTTTTGAGTAACGTCAGTAATCTGTGTTCTGGAGCGCAGTGTGGTGTTGCGAATATGGTCTGTCGATTTGGCGCCTAGAATACTGCGCTCCATTGCACGTTGGCAAACCTTGTTTGGATTCTTGAATGTTTGTCAAAGACCAATTCTAGGATCCATAGGTCAGAATGGGAAGGATGCACATGTCCATGATTTTTCGCTTCAGTCTCAAAGGCAGATTTCCTTTCATAAGCATTTTAGGTTCGTCTTAAAACTTCCTTGCCTTATCTGGACTGGAAAGAAACTAACTGGCCCAAGTAGATGTATTCTTGGACATATTGCAATTCCTTATCATTCACTCTGATCCTATATTTAGTGGTTTTTGATTTCAGCTTGGTCTTCCACATGTTCATCGCCAGTCGAACCTCAAGGCTTGCATCACTGAGTTGGTTTAACATCAGCTCCAGTTCTGCCGCCGTGGAGGAAAATACGACAATGTCGTCAGCAAAGCGGAGGTTTGTTAGTCGCACCCCGTCGACTGTCAGATATTTTATGGTTGACAAATATTTATATACTATTAGGCCGTGTGTTTGATTAACTTCCGTTGCATCTATTGATAAAAAGCCTTAAATTTACCCATATTTTATTAAAGTAACCACAACGAAGCAACGCTGCACAAACATGCATTATGAAAACAAGCAATTACAGGCTTTGGTCGTTGCCGCAACGTGTCTGTATAACATTTAGTTTGACGGCTGATTAAAGTGTAGCCAGTTATTTTGACCTCACAAGCAAGCCACTCTATTTCAATATTAACGAACTACACACACGTCTATTGTACGTTGACTCTGCCATAAGGTTGGCGTCCCTAACCGCCCTAATCGTCCGTCCTTTTCTAAAGCACGTCGCCTTTCATGGGGCGGTATACCCCGTCGTAAATGATGGCCACCTTCATAAAAACATCACATGATTCGTAGATCCATTTCTGTATTTTACTACTTTTTTACGTCTTTATGGGGACCGTGGTCCATCAACGCTTTATGCCTGCTCAAACAATTAAATATATCCCCTTTATATCTGGTTGCATCATGTATGTTTGCGGCACTTGCTGAACGGATTGGCTGACATTTTGCAAACTGGTTTGTTCTAACTCTACACGGTAGTAAACAAAATGTTAAAATCATAGTACAATGATGTAGAATCATCGAAGTAAACA
The DNA here is from genome assembly GCA_914767645.1 of Hydraecia micacea. NCBI lineage: Eukaryota > Metazoa > Arthropoda > Insecta > Lepidoptera > Noctuidae > Hydraecia > Hydraecia micacea. The sequence continues at coordinate 10,613,191 of OU611788.1, read as the reverse complement.
ATATTTAATTAAAACACCGAGGATAACTGTGCAGTTAAAATGTTTACGTTTTAATCAGAGAATGGCCTTTTTGTCACGGAATTTTTTTACTTCAGGCGTTTTAAAAAAGCCTCGTGGTACGATGGCATATATTAAATTAATAGTGGTTATGGATGCCATTTCATCTTTATGGTCAAGTTTAACTTATAGAAATAAGGTTAATTACAAAACAATACCATGTATTTTATCATCAAAATATATAAATCGTTGACTAGTTGACTACTTATGGACAGAAACCTTTTTCGTTAACATCATGATGCACCTGAAGGCTTAATAAAAAAAACTTTAACGAACAATACTTCAAAATCTTAGGACAAAAATAGAATGAAGGGGCAGGCGGAGGGATTTCTCGAGTCTAACATCTGTTCGCAAGTAACTGCTTAGCAAGGGACAACCAGGTGCCAAGGCTCGGGGGAACCAAGGGTGCGACGACCTCGGGCCCTATCGCTCGTGTTCATCGTCACGCAGACGTCACAACATCTATCACACACAAATATTGACTCTCCTTCAAACAATTTAAAGATCAATTTGGAACTTCCTACAGACTCCCTGACATTTGCGAGAAAATCTTCAATTATCCCTAATTTATTCATGCGATATTTAAACTTTTAAGATTTTAGGTTTGTCTTTGTGTGTTTTAATTTGATATAGATGTTCTCTAGCAGTTACTTTCATCATAGTAGCCGCCGGCATTTTTATTTTACTACCCAGATGGCCCTGATGTCAAATTGAGATGATAAAATTATCTACATTGTCAATGCCAATAGGTACGCTGCAAAAATACTGTGCGTTTTTATATTAAAGTTTATAAATAGATTAAATTCTATTATGCACGTTTATTCGTATTGTTTGTAAATTAATAAGTTTGCTCACCCTTTAGAAATTAGCTTCAATAAAAATAATATCTTAGTTGTGGGACTTGTGGATCGATTTAAGGTGAGTATCGAGAAAGGTGGTATCATCAATGAAACTATTTATTTTTTATTTTTTTGCCCGGTATCGCTAGCAAATATGGCATACTTTGTACAATGTGGATATCCGGTACCGATACCTACTTTTAAACGCACGTGACAAAGTACTTGTGCTCCATAAACAGTCATTCGCTACAATCAATTCTAATAAAAACTGAAATTCGATCTCAGTATTGCAGAATGGACTAGTAAGTAAGCACTACGTATTTCTTTTAAAACGGCCATGATTCATTCAATCAAGCCAAGGGTATTCTAAGGCGATTCGTTGGACACTCATTCGGCAGCGTTACAAAAGTGATTCATAGCTTTCAATGGACTCTATGCCCAGGAAAAAAGGCCAGGTGGCACGCTTACAAAGCAGCAACAAAAAAACGGCCACCAAACCTGCAGCACATCACATGGCAGAGTGTATGGGAATTTGGATTTAGGCAGTATAAAGAGAGTGTTGATAATCGTTTAGCAAAGTTGGATAATAGGTGCCCATGATCTTAGGCCGACACAAAATAAATGTATCGTTGTTAAACACGTGCATGGACTCGGGAATCATAATCAGGTGGGCGACCAGCTTTGAATGACGCTACAAAATTGTTTATATTGGCAACACAAACTTTTTGGTATCTCAATTGCTTTAAAGCCTGCTGCTTCGATAACTTTATGTAATTTGATTGCATGACGTGAACAATGTCATTGCGTTTTTATTGCTGTAATAATAATAATCAAATAAGGAAATGCGTTGTGGTCAAATGAGTGACCCAATATTAATATTATGTATTTCGCTTTCCTTCCTAATACGCTAGAATAGGCGTTTAGCAGTAAGTGTTCTGTTTCTAATGAACATTCAAGACAATACATACATAGAATAAGTCTTAGTATAAATTACAGCAAATCCTTAAACTTCAATAGCAAAAATGTGTAAGTACAGACGCCAGCACATCAAGCTACTACAATCTGTCAAATTTCTTTAATAGATTTTCAACTTTATCGCTAAAGTATAAGGCTAAAAGTTGATTGCGAAAATTTGACAGTTTCGGGTAGGTTGATGTGCTGGCGTCTGTACATGTTATTCAAATTTTTGGTGAAACAAGACAAAATTTGTTATTTATCCTTGGATTACTAGGTTTGAATTGAATAGTAATTCTAGTTAGTAATCAATTAGGTAATTTCGTGTTTTGTATGACAAACAATACAACTATGAGCTTGTTAGCTTACATTTCCGTTTTTGCAGACTTCTGGATTGGTCTAACCCTAGTGTCATTCATTTCTATAGAATTTTCTATTCTAGGTATCATGATTTCATAGTTTCATCTTGTTTTTAACCCCCGACGGAAACAGGGTGTTCTATGTAAGTTTTTCTTTTATAATTTATTAAATACTTATATTACTATGTTCACCGTATGTCAAGAGAATTCAAAGGATCCCGGCGGGGTAATTGCGTAACACGCCATCAGTAGCAATGGTTTTCAAATTGACAGTTCGACAACATTCATTGCGCTACTTACGTTCTTGAGCAAACAAATTTTTCGAACATAAGAAGCAATAGGATTAGCAATATTCATCAAAATGATTAAGAGGAAATGCGGGTGGTCGTTTCTCCATCGAAACGCTCTCCCCTGTTTTCTTTCTGGTTAATGACCATCTTACCTAAAACATTTTCATGTAAAATGTTGCCAAGACACATATGGCTCGCACTGTTAAAAAGTTATCAGATCTCATGTAGAGCCAAGCTTCAAACTTTAAAAGCCCTAACTTCACAAACTCTACACCTTAGTCAAAATATGAGGCTTGGCCGTTTCGTTACTACAAGAACTATTGTATAACAGAAAAGTAATGAACAGTGCATACATTTTTCACCTTACGCCCATGTGATGGTAGCGAAACGGCCAAGCCACATATTTTGACTAAGGTGTAGTTTGTGAAGATAGGAGCTTGTAAAGTTAGGGCGTGTAGAGTTAGAAGCTTGGAATACTAGCTTACATACCAAATTTCAGCTTTCTAGGACTTCAGGAAGTACCCTAAAAGTTTTGATGATCATCAGTCAGTGACGAAAACGGGGTTTTCTCGATATCAATAAAATCTAAAGTTTAAGAGCTGTGCAATTGAAACTTTATATGTTTAATAAGTTCACTATAGAAATCATATCCCGAGAATTTTGTTTATCTGGTACAATCCAAACCCAAGTTATGAGGGTCCAAAAAAACGACGAAACGCTTCGAGAAAAGGTAGGTAGTGCCCTTGCGCTTCGCTTGGCTCGTCTTGGCGGGGGCTCTCCCGTGACCCCAGATAATGCAATGATTTTTTACAGAATAATAAATATTAACTACTTGTATGTCCGTTTCCTTTTTGATGATACCTACATTATTTTTATAAGCACCAGAACCTTAAAAAAATGCCGATTTAAACCGCTGTCAACAGAGGCCTAGTGTACAAATTTGACAACTATTAATGAAAAAAGAAAAAAAATAGGGACACAGTATATATCCTTCTTATTCAGTTTATGAAATATCTTTTAAATTGTTCCAATATTGGAGGAGGAAATAAGCGAGAGCTAAACTTTTTATCTGGGATTTTTCAAAAGTCTCCCCGACCGCATTTCCTCTTAAGATTATGATTGATAGGTGTTACGCAATTAGGGTGCGGAATAGGGATCCTACAGATTCGAATATAAACTTTTGTTATTATGTCAGTCTGTCCGATTGTCTATTACACAGGGAACTCGTGTATTTAAAAATAACTATCAGCGGTAGATTGATATCGGTGATGTGCGGTTATTAAATAGTCATATAGAGTAGTTACAGTTATGAAACAGGAAAAATGATGTCGTTACATTCATTTATTATATCATTTAATTTAAATAATTATGGTGATGACGATTTATCGTTAATTGTTAACGATTGTATGGTCTAGTCGCAACTAGATAGAATCTAAGCTATTGTTTTGTAGCCTTTCACGTCAGGACTGATACTTTTTTTCTGTTAGCCTATATTGTCCCACTGTTGGGCAAAGGCCTCCCTCCCCCGTCTTCTTCCACCTCTATTTGTGCTGTGCCTTCTCCGTTCAATCGTTTCGGAATGAGTCCAAATCGACAAGCCAGCGTTTCTTAGGCCTGCCCCGGTGACGACGCCCGTCTTCAGGCACCCACTGTGTGACGACTTTGGCCCATCTGTCTGGATGCATCCTATAAGTGTCGCCCGCCCAGTCCCACTTCAGCCTCGCAGACCCGTCGCCAACATCGGCGATACCTGTCTTTGAGCGTAATTCGCAACACCACAGTGTTGCGAATTTGCAACACCACAGTGTTGCGAATTTGGTCGGTGGGTTTAATTTTTAAGATACTACGCCCATCGCTCTTTGGCAAACCTTGAGTTTGTACTGTACTTCTGAGCATGTCTGGACACCATATGTTAGGATAGGCAGGATACACATGTCGACGAGCTTGCGCTTTAGTGAAAAAAAAAAAACCATAATTGGGGCTATCCATATTTGCCTTATTTACCATTTTCCCTATTTTTTTCTTTCCTGTATTTAATTAATTTAATCATACATTAATCACAGATAGACCAATGAAGATATACGAAGGAGAGCCATGTAAGGATATAAATGGAACCCATTGTCGTAGTAGGTAGATGGATAGGTGAGCAAAAGATAGCAGCAGAGCCGTATGAATAGCGAAAGATGGCAAGGCCAAGCCGATCAATTATTTTCTTTATTCCGTTATGACAGGGTTAGAGCGGTTCTGCACTACATCCGATCCGAATCCGACTTCAATCCGAATTAGGTATGTTCTAAATTCGGACGGACAGACTTCGGATCTAGTGCGCATCCCCTCATACAAATAGGACTACGGTCACTTCGGACCGGAATTTCTCGGATTCGGACGCCACCACATCAAGCTACTACAATCTGTCAAATTTCTTTAATAGATTTTCAACTTTATTGCTACAGTATTAGGTTCAAGGTTGATTGGGAAATTTTGACAAATTCGGGTAGCTTGATGTGCTGGCGTCTGTACATGATGCAGGAACTCCGTTGACATTCCTTGTTGCAGAGCCAATGTTAGCAAGACGTGTAAACAGAAGTCACAAACTTAATAAACATGTTTACAGTTTACGCCATTTTTTCAGCTCGTCATAAAAAAACATTACAAAGTAGGTAGGTCTACGTACTTAGTTGATTATCTAATTGTGTTGATTAACACGAAAATCATTGCAGATAAACATCATTATGCAATACGTTTGTGTATGTTATCATTGGAAACAGTAATGAACTACGAACGATATATTCATTACAATGTGAAGTTAGTGCCATTGCCGTCATTAATCATAAGTCTTAACGATTTGAAACGGTGGAAGTTTTAAGGAGCATAGGCCGGTAATTACATTATCTATGTCAATGGAAAGCATAACAAATTAAGTATCACGTTTTGCAAAATCATCATAAACAAAAAATTAATTAAGTTATTTACGTACTTAGTTAATTGATTAATAGGTAGTAGGTACCTACGCTTATTATACACGTCAAAAAAATCAATAAACAAAATATCAATGGAATTTCTGAACGAAAATTATGTAAGTGGTGTCTACCGCAGATTTGTAATAACTTTACCTGTACATGAATACGAGAATACGTCCCTAATCAAATGTAGGTACAGCTATGATAGCGAGTGCGACCTTTTCATAATTTCAAAATTCAATCGTCCTCATTCTACTAATCGTTGTGATTTTGATAATGACGCCCTATCAATGGTAATGAAACAGATGCACGTTAATGAAGTGTCGTAAATCACAAAACGAGGTCACACTACATGTAGGGAAAAGTAGATTATCTTTACAACTGTCAACAAGACATCATTCTAATAGTTGAGAAACACTATGATGTTGAAAATTGCTTTATAAATGTTTCACTAAGTATTTATGTAAGACAATTTATTTAAAGCTTGATTATAATGGGATATTAACACTATTTTAATTTCAAAATTTGATGAGCAAGTGGTAGTAAACAAGTGGCCATATGGTTTAGAATTTAGAGGAAAGATTTTTTGTACTGTATAAGTAATCCGGCAGCTGTTGGTACTTTCACCTGCGCGGGCGGCGCCCGAACATTGTCATTGCGGCTATGCGCCCGATTCGCTTACCTAATATACGGAGTTTGCGAAACTGGGCCCAAACGGCTAGACACGCGCTGAATGCCTACGGTTTAGAAATAGGAGCAATCTGATGTAGCATTGGAAATGGTTAAAATAAACTTTAAGCTTTCATTTAATTACCAGGAAACGAGATTGAATGTTATAAAATATGCCAAACTAAATTCAAAAGACTTTTTTTTTGTTAAAGCCGACAGCAAAATATTCGGGTGATCAATACAAAATTATACGACGGGCTTTGAAGTGTTTTGTTTACGCAAAAGCATAAAAACATTATCCTGCAGATAATATTTTTTTCTGCCATGCAACAGCAGGAAACACTGCTTGAATAAAACTCACCCAAAACTGGTTTTTATATTTTGTGAGGCGACGATTTTATTATGTACAGACGACAGCACATCAAGCTACCCCTAACTGTCAAATTTTCACAATCAACATTGAACCTTATGCTTTAGCGATAAAGTTGAAAATCTATTACAGAAATCTGACAGATTGTAGTAGGTTGATGTGCTGGCGTCTGTACATTGACTTGATAGAGAAAACTATTGTTTCTAGTTGTTTTCAGGCTGAAACAGGTTTACTTTCTTTGTTTTGCTTTGAAAGGTGTCTTAAATTTATACTGGCTTGACCAGTATGATACTAATATCATGTTCAATTACTATAGACAATTAAGCCAGCAGCTTATATAATATGAACTTAGAATAATAGCTTCATTACAATAGATAGACAGAAAGTTTATTACTTTGGAAATTAGGTAACTACATATTAAATATTGTTGCTTAGTTAACTAAAAATGTTGCAGAAATTCTTCAGGAATTTCCAGTTCTTAGATTGTAAATAACTTTCCTGTAAAAAGTCATGAAGTAAAAAATTTTAATTTACCGAAATTGTTAGTAAAAGAGGAAGTACTTGCAATGCAATCATTGCAATTTAAACCTTACGCCAATGGCATTATAAAAGTTAGATGGCGAGTGTTAGTGATTTGCAATGACTATATTAAATTTTATTACTTTCATTTATTGATTGCAGAATATTTTTGATTTGTTTATAATGCCTGGAGCTACCATCGTAGTATGTGAGAGCAGGTCACTGTCTGTTGAGTCAAGTGAAGCAACAAGTGCAATACACCTTGCTCTCCAAAATTTCTGCAACCAAGTATAATTTGCAATTCTTTATGAATAATGCAAGTATTACATAAAGCATACAATGCTTGGAAAATAACTGTATTACAGACATAAAAGACTAATTAGGAGTACAATTTATTAGAAGAGTTTTACTTACGTCTTTTGCATTTTGAGTAAATAACTTTCACCAGCAGTTAAGTGACCTACAGGTTTTTTTCTTAATTTTTCTACTTCCTAGTGGGTATGGTGTTAGTTAAATGGACTTTGTTTTCTTTCCCACAGTTCTTAGTAATACAACATTGTGTACCTACCAAGCATTGTCAAATACATGGAGTATCTTACAAAACTTTCAATTCCCTATATAAGTAGTGCTTACTTTAATAATTGCATTAGATTGAACTTAAGTATGTCGTAACTATTTAGTGAAGAATATATTATATCTTGCAAAAACAAATTTCTTATCAAAGAAAATAAACTATTATACAGCTCATAATTACACACCATTACGAAATAAATTTTAAGATTTTCAAATAGTATTTAATATTCATATTAATGTACATCAATTAACAATATGGTTAACAATGTTGTGAAGCTATCAGAAGTTTCTCAACACGGTTGTTGCAACGACTCGTAACTCATTCATTAAACTATGCAACATTACCTTGTCTACATGAGTGGCTGTTATAGCTTCTAAAACTAATATTGGACACATTCATCATCATTCAAATATTCATTGTGAAAGATTCAAATGCACAACCTGGTTCTGTTAGTAATTGAATGCTCTAGAGCGGGACAGCATAGTCGTTCACCTGTTCCGATCAATACTTCAAGTTGACTGGTCTGTAAGGTGGTAATCAACTTGTAAGTTGATGACCTAGATTAGATGCTTTTATAATATATGCATGTAGGTTAGCAGTTTTCTTTAACAGTAGGAAGTTTTCAGTGTAGATATTATCTGAATTACTTTCTAAGGATTGATAAGACTGGAATTCAATTGGCTAAAATGGCAGTGTCATTCATTTGTACTATACTCAAAGTAGTAGGTATCACAATTGGTTTGCTAGCCTTGCTATAAAGTATTTCCCCTTTTTAATAGTTCTCAGAATAAGAATTCTACTAATTCTAAGAAACCATTAAATCCTCAGATAGTAGGTGTTGTTTTTTTCTTCATTACTTAATCACTGTTACATCAGAAATGTTTTGATTATTAAGTATGTCAAAGTTGAGAGAATGAGGGGTGAAATAACAACATGGAAAAATAGAATTACTACAAAATTTTGTTTCAGCATTTAATAATAGGATAAACATTTTAATAGGTTACTACAAACCGGAACTAGGATCAGTGTTTTAATTAAAAAATGTAATACTAGTGGCACTTTTTATGACAAACAGGATGTTGTTATATAGTATATTCATTGAATAACTATTTCAGTTCTAATAACCTATCCTTACTTAATTCTATATTATATCATTAATAACGTAAGATACTAAATGCCAATATTGTTTATTAGCAACTTGGAACTATAGTTCATAAATTAAATAGATAATTACTTGACCGTAACATTATCATTAACAAACATACAGCGCCATCTTTTGTCATAATGTAGTACTAAGTAAAGAATTGTTGATTAGTGCTAAGAAAAAAATGTTGCCTTGAAATATAGTCTTTACCAAACAGTACCTTGTTTCTTATTTTTATAGTACTGATGGAACCGTATCCTGAAATCCTTCAATGAAAGCAAAAAGAAAAACTATCTTATTGCAAATATTGTTTTACAATGATGAAACTAACTTGAGGTTTAGAACTGTTAGTTTGATTTCCATTGCTTGATGCAATCACAAGGCACAGGCAATACTTTAAAATTATTGCATGATTCTTGACATTGAAAATGTATTTCCCATTTTCATTTTACTTTAATAGAAACAAATGAAAAATGATTCTTGTTACATGTTAAAATACTGCTGAAATGTTAGAAATAATTTGTAATTGTTCATTATCAAAATGTATGCAACATTAGTGGGCAAACTTGCAAAGTCAGGCAAATGTTGACAATATTTTAGAAATGTTTAGTCAGCCATTAACAGTTTCTTTGCATGAAATATGATATCACACTATGTTCCACTTATTTTTCAGTTCTTAAATCCATGATTGAGAAATATATTTCTTTTAGAAACCAATTCATAGTTCTTGCCACACAGATTCTACAGAAATATTCATTTACAAACAAGTTGTTGTTCAATGTTCTAGTGGAAATGATAATGCAAATCTGATTGCTTAAAATTGTAGTACACTAATTTTCATACCAAATTACACTATTAGAATCATCTACATCGACAAACATTGCGCGGTGTTTTTCCAGTAGGTAAACCCGATAAGTAAGACTTGTTCGTCTTGAATGTTTTTATTCTGAATTCAATTGATATCTCTCGCAGGGGCACAATCTCTCCTAACGTAAAACGGTAGCGAGGAAAAAAGTACGATTTGTAACATAACTCCACGGTAAACGTCGAATTCCGCAACAATAAGTCCGAATTCTCTAATTATAGCCTTATGAAATGTAAATCTGTGAAAATAACAGAGCAAATTTTCTACATGTTGACGTGGCGTGACATTGGAGAGGAGTATAAATCGCAATGCTACCTACATGAACTTGTATTGAAGCCAATTATCATAATTAGAAAACTGATTTGTTGGAATAAAACTACTAAATCTGCAGTTTCATTTCAATTACTGTAATATAAGTATGGCGCCTGACATTGTTGGCTTATCTTTATTTTGGTCTAACAATATGGCGATTGGACTTACCCTATTATTCCTAAGGAAGTCTTCAATAGCTTTCAGCGCTGAATCCGTTAATTTCACAAACACTAGTTCCTTGTTTTCTTTATAAGTAGACTCCGATGATAACCCATACTGAACACCTGCTGGCAAGGCCGCCATTTCTTATTCACTATTCGCACTGTGGACCAGCTGACTCCTTTGCTAGTCGTCACGATTCATATCATTCACACATTTTCTTAACCGTAATCACAAATTCACAACCTATATAAAATTATAATTACAACAACAAAAGGGTTTTAGAAGTCCAAATTAACAATCTTTTTGTAACCCCATCGACTCGGCCTTTGTTGGCAGCGCTCTCTGTCTGCAAGGCCGCACTGACTGTCATGCGCAATGGCGCTTTTGACAGGAAACGCGAGCATTCACTGAGACACTAGCGCCAATAAGCAGTTGGTAACAAGTATTTTGAACTGAGACTAACTTCAGACCTGTCAAAATTTACAATATTTTTTTATTTTTCGCTCGATAACAAATGAAAATCTGTGATTTCACAATGAAAAACTCATGAAAAGTATTTACTTCGTCTTTTTAACTTCAATTAAGTGACGATGCGTTAGTTGTAAAGACTATTTCACTGCTCTAAATTTTGGAGGTTATGTTTCATCTAGTTTCGTAAGACACCTCACTTACGTGTTATTGCTGCTCGTATCTGACGAGTACATTAAGTTTAAAAAACTATTTATGGTTGTAAACCTATTTATTGATAACATATTTGCAATTCCATCACAAACTGTGAGTATCAATTAGTACTTATACCTACTTTCTTGTGTCGTGTTTAATTAACTTCTGAATGTGGTATAATAATCCGAAAAATCTGTTCTACATTCGGCAAAAATTTAACCTAGATTTATTTATCATTTTTCAGAATTTGCTTATATATTAGCCATGGCTACTTGGGAGGAAAAAAAACAACTAATAACTCGCAATTTGCAAGAGTACCTGGGTGATGAAAAGCTCACTGAAATCTTGAAGCAAAGAGATCTTAAAATCTATTGGGGTACAGCAACAACCGGACGGCCTCATGTGGCTTATTTCGTCCCTATGTCGAAGATAGCTGACTTTCTAATGGCTGGATGTGAGGTGACTATACTGTTTGCTGATTTACATGCTTATTTAGACAATATGAAAGCACCTTGGGAACTTTTAAACCTCCGTACTCAATATTATGAAGCTGCTATCAAGGCAATGCTTCAATCAATTGGTGTACCACTAGAGAAATTAAAGTTTGTAAAGGGTACCGAATATCAGCTTAGCAAAGAGTACACTCTTGATGTGTACCGTATGTCATCTGTCATAACAGAACATGATGCTAAAAAGGCAGGAGCGGAAGTGGTAAAACAAGTTGATCATCCATTACTTAGTGGGCTTTTATACCCAGGACTTCAAGCTTTAGATGAAGAATATTTGAAAGTTGATGCACAGTTTGGCGGGGTTGATCAAAGAAAAATATTTACAATGGCTGAGAAATATTTGCCACAACTAGGGTATGCTAAGAGAGTGCATTTAATGAACCCTATGGTACCTGGTCTCACGGGTGGGAAAATGTCAGCATCCGAAGAAGATAGTAAAATTGATCTTTTAGACAACCCTGCTAATGTGAAAAAGAAGCTAAAAAAAGCTTTTTGTGAACCTGGCAATATTACTGATAATGGTGTTTTATCATTTACCAAGTATGTAGTGTTTCCTCTAATGAAAGGTGATGAAACCTTCAAAATAAGTAGAGCACCTGAGCATGGTGGTAATGTTGAATATACGAAATTTGAAGATCTTGAAAGTGCATATGGTAAACAGGAAATTCATCCAGGAGATTTGAAAGCTAGTGTTGAGTTGGCTATAAACAAGCTTTTAGGTCCTATTCAAGAAATATTCAAACAACCCAAGCTTCAAGAGCTGGCCAAGAAAGCTTACCCACCTCCAGCTAAAGTTAAAGGAAATGCACCTGCAGCAGCTGATGAAATAACACCTGCGAAACTTGATATTAGAGTTGGATGTATAGTGGAAGTTTCTAGACATCCAGATGCTGATGCTCTCTATGTTGAAAAGATTGATTTGGGTGAGGAAGAACCAAGAACTGTGGTTTCTGGTTTAGTAAACTTTGTGCCCATAGAAGAGATGCAGAACCGAGATGTAGTGGTTCTCTGTAACTTGAAACCTGCTAAAATGCGTGGTGTTGAATCTAAAGGTATGGTTCTCTGTGCTTCTGTTGATGAACCTAAACAGGTTGAGCCGCTCTTCGCCCCAGAAGGTAGCAAACCAGGCGATAGAGTGGTAATAGAAGGATATGAAACAGGGGAGCCTGATGATGTTTTGAATCCCAAGAAAAAAGTTTGGGAAAAGTTGCAAGTTGACTTAAAAACTAATGAGAGCCTTCTGGCAGTTTGGCAGGATAATAAACTGATTAGCAAAGTAAATGGAAACCCTGTTACAACTAAATCTATGAAGAATGCACCTATAAAATAGATGCTTAATTTATTTATTTGACTGCTATTTGCTAAAACTGGCATTTTCTTAGCATTTGCTACACAATCCTTAATATATACTCTTCCAGCAGAAGTCTAATTTATAATTTAAAGTTTTGAACATTTAAAATAAAATATCATATATTTTTTAGCTTTGATTGTTTAATTTGAATCAAAATCATACATTTTATCACAACAGACAAGTCACTTTCTGGCTTTGTAGCCAATGTAGCCGTTTACTTTGAGCGCCATCTTTTGGATATATTTTGGTGTCTGCAATAGTCATCAGATGGCGCTTTGTGCTGAATAACAAGAATAAAGAAAATAAATAATTTAGAAGTTAATATTTTCCATCACATTGGTTCCTTTTTAATTGTATCATTTTGAGAGCTTCTTTGTGCCTCCTGACTAATAGATTCTTTTTGCCACTGAAGTAAACACATTTCGTATTGACTTGGACTATCTACAATTTCGTCCAAAAGTAATAGGATTTTCCTTCGAAAAACTCTCATTTGACATTCGGATAATGCATTAACTTCTGGCAACAAACTTAATAGAAACATTTTTCTTGAGTCGTCGACCACCTCATTGTTATTATTTGGTCTTTGTTGTAAATATTTAATGAAGTTGTCGCTAGTCTTAGATTTTTTTCTTGAAGGTTCCGGAATTTCGATTTCTTGATACTGAAGTTGTAAGGGAGAAGTGTCTTTATCGTGATCGTGGTAACCATTTACTTCTTCATCTGTTTCTACATCTATTTGTTGCAAAACAGTCTCTTGTAGTTTTGAAGATCTGATGTATGGTAATACAAATTCCATTTCATCGTGCAAATAATACTTCCTCTTCCCTGTTCCATCTGGGTTTAGTCTCAAACTCCGCAACAGACCATAACGCAGATTTTTCCATTTTTCTTTACATTCAGCAACTGAAACAGAAAATGAAACCTCTTTGTGTGTTCCCTACAGATATTATCACAAAATCACATTTTTATTACCTACCTACCTACCTAATTAAGTAGGTACTTATAATAATCACAATCTTGCTTTCATATTCAGCGTACCTACCTAAAGTCATGTCGGCTATTATATATCCCCATTTATTTATTATGCGCCAAATGCATACGATGTCAAATGCAACTCTATCGTACTTTACCTACGCCTTGTCTCTTGTCAAATTAATAAAAACGTCTTACCTGACATTAGAGTTTGGCTGGCCACATCGTGCCACGCTTTGTCACTTATATCCTTTTTCAGGTACTCAGCTAAATTATAATTGTACAGACAAGGAAACTTTTCAATTGCTTTCACTAATTGCATGTTTTTGTCACACATGATTGTGAAAATGTTGCCGCCTTGTTAGTGCTCGTGCTCGAGTTGGACTGGCGATGGCGTCATGTCAGCTACGCGACATGGCGCTATTCGTGTTGCGTCGTTGTCGCGGTGACGCAACTGCCATATCGAGCTCCTATTGGTCACTGACATTTACCTCATATTTTAATACATTCACTGAGTGCAGTGGCCAGTGTCGCGAGCGCCGACTGGAAGCATAATTTTATATCATCGGAGTTTGTTTTGTTTGTAGACTACAGAAGTAATAGGGAAAACAATGATAAATAAATACAAAACTATCGTTATGCACTTAGCGTCACAGGTATTTTTAGTTGTCCAATGCCCATCTCGTAGCGGTCTATTGATATATTAATGTACCTACTTATATCTATATTACGGGTAGGTACATTATTTTTGAAGCAACCTAACTTCAGTATTTGCTTTAATTTTTGAAGGTTCAGAGAGGGAAAGTGCACTATTTTGAGATTTTCAGCAGTAGCGCTTTATACGTTCGGTTATCATAATAATTGTAGGGAAGTAGGTAGGTACACCAGCGTCTACAGCCGTAAACTTAGTGTGTGATCTGAGCAGTACCTTTACTAGCCATAGCTAGTAAGTACCTACCTATGCCTTTTTAATACCTACCCCCCTAGTGAATCTTGCCGTATGTCACTGGCTCGTGGCAAGCATTGTCTGGCTTGATATAGGTAGGTACTAAATCCCGTATCAATGGATTTTACATCGTGTTTAAGTTAAACCAGAGATAAACTCCATTGATATGGGATCCATTGTATAGTAATGCACATCTGCCCAACCCTTCAGGGAATACAGGCGTGATATTATGTTATGTTAATCAATTAGGCTATAAAACTTATCGCATTTGAGTTTACTACAATATCAGTAGGCCAATTCTCGTAATTTAAAACGTTAAAAATCTAGTCGCAGTCTCTATTCTATTCTATTTTATTTTATTAATAAATGACGAGCAAAGCCGATGCCGACTATTCTGCCAATGTCTAAAGTGAGCTAGAAGAACAAGTGTGCATGAGAGGAAAAAAAAAGTTTTAAACGAATAAAATTATTTGATTGATCCAGTTGATACAATGTACCTAGATCTTGCTGGATTAGTACGGGACTGAAACAAACAAAAAATAGAAATAAATAAATATTATAATTGTTAAAACATAAAATACACGCATACCACACCCACACATACAGAATAATTTATAATTTTATGTTATTGTGACGGATGAAGGTCATCAGCGCCACAAGCAGATCTGGAGAGGAGTATGTTAGCAGAGACGGGAAATTAATCGGAAGAGGGATCTTAAATTTTGGGAGGCGCCTATATAAATCTAAAGGTGGAAACGTTGTTCGAGCATTCAAAGAAGATGTGGTCCAGAGTGCCCTCTTCAAACCCGCACTATATAGTCGCAGTCTCATCTCGGCGACAAACAAATGTCAAAAACTTGTCAAAATGTAGGGAAATTTGAGGTATTTTTGACAGATTGAAACTGAGATCAGCAGACTGTGAACGTTTTTTAAAATTACGAGGATTGCCCCTCAGGCTTCATTGTTTAGAGGCAGGGCACGCCATCTGTTGAGTTCGGTTGGATTTTCACTTATCGTACCTACTTCGAATTCGAACACTTCACAGAATAGGTAGATAAAACTTGAATCATATTTTTGTTCAGGCAGAAAGTGGACTTGTAAACATCAACGGTTCAACCAATGTAGAGGTAAGAGTTCCATTCCCTTTCCCGGTTGAATTGATTGGGAATGACCGGATTACGTAGGTAATAGGACGCCCTCAGGCTAGGTGGAGCAACGTTCTTCGCAGGGTGGCTGGTAGCAGCTTGGATGAGAGTTGCCGAGAATCGAGCTAACTGGCGTGCAATTGGAGAGGCCTATGTCCAGCAGTGGACTGCAGGCTTTAGGCTGATGGCGATTATGATAACCGAATTACTGTTTATAGGATTCTAATCAATGGTAATTGGACACAGTATGTTACTGAATTACAACTAACTGAACCCAAACACAATCTGAGTAGTTACGTAGGTATTTATCGCGGATATTTTTGGTAAAACGGAGGTTACCGAAAAATATCTAGTAGGTCAAAACGTCATGATAAGATAAGGTACCTAAGTACCTATATCTATTCATTACTTAAACAGAAGCACGAAGATTTTAGCTTTCCAATAACTATGGAAATCGAACTATCCCGGGGCTAAGTGGACAATAATCATGGTCTCAAGTGTATTTGGTAAACAGATTAAATAGGTATTTGGTACAAACTACATGTATAAATGTAACCTGCATGTGGAAACTCTTTTTATAAACTCAAAAACACAAAGCATTTATTTAAAAAAATATATTATAATAAGTAAGATAACATCGTAAGAAAATCGGCATGTCCTAGAATAAAAAATTCGAAGTGATCTGCCAACCCGGACTGGGCCCGCGTGGTGGATTACGGACGGTCCACTCCCTGTCACAGAGAGGAGGCCTGTGTCCCAGCAGGGAACATTAGGTACATAGCCTTATTATGCATTATTATTATGCAATTAATGTGGCCCTAAATCACACACGTTTTTATAGCCGTGAAAAACTACGGTCTATCGCTGTGTGTAGGCATGGTCGTCAGTGTTGTAGGGCTCACTATGGAAGCTTGTTGACAGACACGTTTTTTCTACGTGTACAAAGGGCGTAACGATTATTATGTAGGGATCTATTCTATATATTACAAAATAGAGGTCTAAATGTTATAGCTCGTTGCCGAAGGTAGTACACACTGCTACACGTCAAGCTATAGGTACATTACCAATTTTAGCTGACCTCGCGTAGTATAAGTTTTTAGTACAATCAGGCGTCAGCTAATACTGGTAACGCATAGCTTGTGTAGCCGTGCGTAAAAACCTGTAGCATGTAAGCACCTAGACCTGTATTTGAATGTAGGTACTTAGGTAGGTAAAAGGTCAAAAGTAGAACTGAAAAATTCCGCATTCACTTAAGTCCAATAGCTGGAACTAGTACTAGATTAGTATGGCTAGATAATACCTATTCTATTAGAGACAATCATCTGTTCATCGTACCTACACTACCTACCTATAACTTCTACGAAGGTAGGTACTGTCTGGTTTAAGAGGACAGAAATACTTGTTGATTCTGTTAAGGGTCCTTTTGGATTTTTCCAGTACCTATTTCAACAAATGATCATCACATTTCCAGAAATAATAATAGCCCGGAATAAAATTAATTTAATAAAGCTCTGAATTCATTGTGCTGAAGTTGGCCCGAACTGCCGCATTTCATACATAACTTATGAAGCGGGCCAGGTAACTGGATAATAATAAAAGTAGGCCGTGAATGCATCGCAGCTGAATACAATAAATGCATAGCGATAAAATTAGATATTCAATAACGGGAAGGGGTCGGAGGTCCGCCATTTTGGAGCTTCGGTCAGACGGGGCTACGGGTGAAGGGGGATCGCGCATGCGCAATGCTTGCACCCGCACCCTGTTAGGGCCGGGACTTCTGCAAGTGCGATGTCAAAAAACACGTTATTCTCTCCCCTAATTCTACTAACCTAGTACGTCTTAATAAGAGAAATTAATGATAAACGCCCTGATTCCTGTGATTTGGTCGTTGACACGTAATCTCCGACCGGGAACCGAGGATTTGTGAAGGACTCTTGAAATATTTATCAACCCGAACAATGACAGGGAACGGCTGATTGGACAGTGATTCATTTGTGTTAATATTTATGTGAGAACCTCGGACATCTTTCGGTAAAAACCTGTGAACGATTTTATGATCCCTGAGGGTTTAATGTTTCGGTAAACGTTGTGATTGTGCGTTCAGTGTCAAGTGACTTTTCGCGTGAAAATTGCGACTATTAGTGAGCATAATAATGGGATGACATTAAAGACAGATGGAAAAGGTTTGGCGTCGGGTTGGTCTCCATTCCTCCCGGAAGAAGAGGGATGGAAGCGGGACTAGCACAAGCAAGGAAGTGACGCCATCTGCCGCCCCACCACCGCCACAGGAGGCTGAGTACCAGAACATACACACACTGAGAACAGCTGACTTGATAAGACAAAGGCAGGGCGAGGGCGAGAAATCGACTCTACGCTCATCGTACATTATCAGAAACGGGGATAATTTTATTTTGGTTGAGAGGAGACGTCGCAGGCGTCGTCGAAGTGGAACGAGGGCTTCTTCCGGGAGCAGACATCACACTCCACCCGTCGAGGAGAACACTCGAACGGAGCAGAAGAGGCGTCCACCGGCCAGATTGAAGATATTCGGGATACAATGGCCGTTGCATTCCAGCGATTCTAGGTAATTATTGTTAATTATTAACAGAAATATGTTGGCCACTCTATCAGCCAGGTTCATTATACTGCAATACGGTAGATTGCACGACATGATTACAGTCCGTCTTATGTAAACTTGCAGTTAGCTACGGACGCAACAATGCAACAAGCGTTCGAGGCAAATAATTTGTTGTTTACGCATAAAAAAAAATAACGGTGGGTAATAATGAATGATTAAATATAAATTAAATTCCCCAATGATGCGCAACTTTGTTTCTTACGTGTGTTGAGTGAGACTAGGTTGTGTACGTTACCCTAGCAGGAAAGTAGCTCCTAGAGTGATATGAGTGGAACGTATAATTAGTGCGTAATCTGCTGTAAATGTGCGCCAAATAAAAAATTTGTGCGCTTTGTCGTTTTGGAAAAAAACGGAAAAAAACGATTCCTGCTAGGGTAACGTTTTTCCAGCAGGAAAATTCTAAACGAATGATCGGAGAGAGAAATATTGTGCATGGGCAGAGAGCTTATATTTGTGCAAAAATGTGCGCTGAAAATATAATTTGTGCGTCTTCAGGTTTTCGAGATATTGAGTTTCCTGCTGGAGTGACGTTTTGCAGAATCGTGTATCTCTAAAACTATTGTATGTGCGCCTGTAGAATAAACATACACGAGTAGCCCTTAATTTGTGCGTATTTGTGACAGAATTAGATTCAAGAAAATATTTATAATTTTCAAGTAATCGCGCTTTTTTGAAAACGCGAAAACATGTCACAGCGCCTAAACGAGAAAACGTATAAGATCGCTGAAAACTGTGTTCGGTCCTTCTTGATGCTTATAATAACCATAACAAGTTTCAAAAGTGTACGTGCATGCTTTATTGAATAATATTGCCTAAAGTCAAAACGACGGGGTCGTAACTTTGACGGCAAAATACAAGAAATCGGCTCAACCCAAGGTGTGTAGTTTAAACCAAAAATTAGTGCGTCTAGTCAAGAATATATAGTTAAAATGTTCAGCTTGGAATGTTTCGCATTCAGTAGATATAAGCAAAAAACATAACATGTAAACAACGGCTGGTTATCCGACCAAATTCGAATGACCACAAAAAAGCGACAGATTCATACATATCGATGACATTCTTAACTTTACCCACGAACCGGTTGACACGTGTTGTGCCTGAGTACACTGAAGTAGAAAAGAAGTAAAAAAATAAACTTGTTATTAGATTATATTCTACTAGCTTGCGTGACTTTGCACATGATTAAGTCATCATCTGCCTAGCCTTTTCCCAACTATGTTGGGGTCGGCTTCCAGTCTAACCAGATGCAGCCGAATACCAGTATTTTACATGGAGCGACTGCCTATCTGACCTCCACAACCCAGTTACTGGGTAATACGATACCCCTTGGTAAGACTGGTTGTCAGACTTTCGGGCCTCTGACTACTCGTAACTACTGTCAAAGATCCACGAATGACAGCCGGGACCAACGGCTTAACGTGCTTTCCGAGGCACGGAGGGGTCTCAGTATGTAAAGATGGTCACCCATCCACAGACCAACCGCGGCAAGCGTCCCTTAACCTGATCGATCGACCTGTGCGGCTGTTATTATTTAGCCACGGACCCCTCTCCTCTCCGCACATGATTAAGTAAGTACATTATAAAAAGTAGCCTATGTGCTATTCCAAGGAATAAGCTATCTTCTTCATTCCAGCTTTCATTAAAATACATACAGCAGATAACATATTATTGTGATGGAGCGTCAGCTCAAATCTAACATTAAAAAATAATATATATTGGCCCTTTAAGTTTAATATAAGTTGCAGGAAATATTTTGATCCAAGCTTCCTCACGTCGGGGGACGGCTAATGAAAATTGGAAGTTAACAGCAGCTATGTTTTCTACAATAGCATGCATTCATTATTGCTGGGTTTAAACCTCATCTGTTTGGCGTTTTCATTAGCGACGGCTAATGAAAACGCCAAACAGATGAGGTGACCCCGACGTGAGGACGCTTGGATCAAAATATTTCCTGCAACTTATATTAAACTTAAAGGGCCAATAATATATTATTTTTTAGTTTTTAGAGGTTTTTGTTTGAGTCGGGGTTTTTTTAAATTAACTTTTACTTCTTGCTTTTTAAACTTAATAATATTATATTACTAGTAAAGTAAATAATTATGCTATACGATCGACACGTGACTCGCCGAAATCTGCAAAGCTGAATCTCCCTCAAAACTAGGTCATATAATTGCAAACAAATGTTTGAACGCAACTGTACGGACAACAGCTTAGGTTTAATACGACCAATA
Source organism: Hydraecia micacea (assembly GCA_914767645.1). Lineage (NCBI taxonomy): Eukaryota > Metazoa > Arthropoda > Insecta > Lepidoptera > Noctuidae > Hydraecia > Hydraecia micacea. Next base: position 10,592,662 of record OU611788.1, on the reverse strand, counting down.
AAGAAGACCATCGATATGTATGAATCCGTCGCTTTTTTGTGGTCATTCGAATTTGGTCGGATAACCAGCCGTTGTTTACATGTTATGTTTTTTGCTTATATCTACTGAATGCGAAACATTCCAAGCTGAACATTTTAACTATATATTCTTGACTAGACGCACTAATTTTTGGTTTAAACTACACACCTTGGGTTGAGCCGATTTCTTGTATTTTGCCGTCAAAGTTACGACCCCGTCGTTTTGACTTTAGGCAATATTATTCAATAAAGCATGCACGTACACTTTTGAAACTTGTTATGGTTATTATAAGCATCAAGAAGGACCGAACACAGTTTTCAGCGATCTTATACGTTTTCTCGTTTAGGCGCTGTGACATGTTTTCGCGTTTTCAAAAAAGCGCGATTACTTGAAAATTATAAATATTTTCTTGAATCTAATTCTGTCACAAATACGCACAAATTAAGGGCTACTCGTGTATGTTTATTCTACAGGCGCACATACAATAGTTTTAGAGATACACGATTCTGCAAAACGTCACTCCAGCAGGAAACTCAATATCTCGAAAACCTGAAGACGCACAAATTATATTTTCAGCGCACATTTTTGCACAAATATAAGCTCTCTGCCCATGCACAATATTTCTCTCTCCGATCATTCGTTTAGAATTTTCCTGCTGGAAAAACGTTACCCTAGCAGGAATCGTTTTTTCCGTTTTTTTCCAAAACGACAAAGCGCACAAATTTTTTATTTGGCGCACATTTACAGCAGATTACGCACTAATTATACGTTCCACTCATATCACTCTAGGAGCTACTTTCCTGCTAGGGTAACGTACACGACTAGGTTACATGCAAGCTGCGGAATAATTTATATCTTTAGTAAAGGAGATAAAATCTAATATTGTATGTGTAGGTACAAGATTTTGAGCCTTAGACTGTACTGAGACAGACCTACTGTTATAGGGATAGGACATGAGTCATACCATCGGTAATTTATTGTACAGACGCCAGCACATCAACCTACTACAATCTGTCAGATTTCTGTGATAGATTTTCAACTTTATCGCGAAAGCATAAGGTTCAATGTTGATTGGGAAAATTTGACAGTTAGGTGTAGGTTGATGTGCTGGCGTCTGTACATGTGGGAGATTCGTGTGACTAAGCGATTTCGTCTAAAGGATGGGCAGAATCTTCCTTCTCATAACAAACTGAGATCATAAATCCGTTTGATCATGGCAGTTCTCTTTTGAACGTTAATTTTAACGGTAACCCATATTAAACAGGGGATGCTTTTATGAGCATATCTGTTTTTAAGATCAAACTAGCTTCTGCCCGCGACTTCGTCTGCGTGAAATTCCACCCTCCCCCCATCCACCCTCTTAGGGGTGGAATTTTGAAAAACCCTTTCTTAGTGGATACCTTATACTCTTCACAAAGAACACACCTTCCCATGTCTTTAGGACCAGCGGTTTAGGCTGTGCGTTGATAAATCAGTCAGTCAGGACTTTGAATTTTATAAAAGTACTATAATAGATGCATGACTTCCTCTTCTTCTTCTTCTTCTCTTCTCCTCTGACCAGTTCTTTTACCTACCTATGTAGAAGCAAACACACACCTACTAGAACATTCCCTCTTACATTGATACAAAACCATAATTAAGTGGTTCTCGACCTAAAGTAAATAGAAATGATAATGTTATCATAAAACAGATAGGGGGCACGTGAGCCACACGTGCCGGTTTTAGTACGCTATTGATCAAAAGGGCTGGGCTGAGCCCTCATCGAAGGTATAAATAAGTTATTCCTTAGGGAAAAAGCTGTAGAACACATAAAAGTGTGTCAGTAATGTCAGACTGAGTCTCTGTCTCTGAAGAGCAATGTCCTCCTTTCGTAAAAGATAACGATCGAGCATTGATCAGCATTCTTGTAGGAGTCCTTATTGTTTGCCCTCCATCCTCCTTCAGGTTTTTTCTCACTGCTAACCGTCGGGATGTGCCTGACTTCGTTTTTTGAAGATAATAACTTAATATCACGTTTTCTGTAATTACCGAATGGTTAGGCAGAGGTGTACCTAGTTTTTGAAGACCTACCATATGTAAGCATTCATTACGGCTTAGGCTATTATAAAGCATTTTAAAATTCTTTAAAACTGCTCCATGTTTTATAACGACCTTTCGCATGGGTCACAACTGTTTAACGGTGTACATTGGTGCTGTTTTAATGCCAGCTGTTTAAGAGCATTTCATTGTAATATTTTATAGCCTTTATCTATACAAACGTATACTGAGAAGAATTTTAACAAGCAATAAGTCGTATACCGGTATCAAATCCAGCCAATAACCAGCTTCTTACAGTTCGTGTACGGCGGCTCCGGCTTATGTCAAAGCCAAGTGTTATTGCCGAATAATAAGGTGGGTTCCGTAACTTTAAATATGACAGATGGACAAAATGAACTGGTTTTTAAAATCGATTGCCATGCAGAGCAATTCCAATCCCAATGCAGTTCTACAGATAACGAAGAGGAACATTGTAACGATTATATAAAAAATGTGATATTACAAAATAAAATAAGAAAATGGGCGGTTGAGAAAAACATCACACAGATTGCGTTAAAAGAGCTTTAATTTATAATTGCAAGTTCTTCTTCGGCGTCTTTGTAAGATGAAAGTGCTGTTCTTTTTTTTTACTTTGCACAACATAACTGGTCATTCAGGCCGAGGTTTTGAATATTCGTCTCTGGCTAATTTATAAAAGGTCCTTTTCTTGGGATACCGGAGATGACCTTTCCATTCCCAGTTGCTGGGAATGACGAAAAGCTGTATTTTTTCTTTCTCAGTTGTTTCAACGATTTTAAAAGGCATTTTGATACTGAAATGAAACGTAATAATTAGTTACCTACTTACTTAGACGTAATAAATAAACAAGTATTGGTAAGATATTATTCTTAAATAGCGATTTGATGAGTGCATCATTTTAATTATTTTGTTGAATTAAGTACTTTTAATTATGTTCATAGCTTAATTGAAGTGCCAGCTACAATATCATTTTTTAATGGTACCCATTCGATATGTAGTTTTTTTTATTTGTAATTACATATATTAAAAAACCTTTAATATTCAAATATCTACGAAACTATTTAATTTCGGCCATACATATGTGGGATTCAATTTGTTGCATTTTGGCTCCCTATCAGCTCCTGACGGATATACGTCGAATAACAAGTAACCCTGTACCAAGTCAAACTAAAGCGGGAATTCATTTTGCGAAATTAACCCGTGTAACTTCTATGTTTTGTCAAACTACCTATGTTGGTACAGAGGTTTTACCAAATCTTAAAATGTTTATACCGAACCCTAAAATGTTTTAAAATATACATTAAAAACTCTATGAACGCTGCTCTAATCAAGCTCTGCTACAGCCTGAACATATTTAAAAATCCTTTTTAATGCTTTTACCAAGCCAAAAGAATTACAAGAAATGTAGCGAATGCCTAAAGTTTTTAATTATTCCTACGCCATTTTGCTTTCTATTTCGATAATATATAAAATTTTATTTTATGGTAAATAATGCTTTAAAAATGACTTCAACCTATGGTATTGACCGACCGGTTCAAGACAGGTATCATAATGACTAAAACTAATGATTTCTTCGTAAGAGCTTAATTTTTTTTTAGAATTCCACATCTTTTTATAGTATTTTTGTAATAAATAACTATTTAAATCGAAGGCGCATGAATTATTTGATGCAAATATATACATACTTTCACAGTAAACTGATACTCGCAACCTTAATTCACTCAAACAGAACAAAAAACAAGAGTTTAATTACTTACCCCGTAGCACTTATATTTTTTTGTTGAAAGTATCACACACCATGTTCTTTTTTACACAAGATTTTATTAATAACAGAAATTCGCAAAATAACATTTGAAAACGTTTTTATTTTGCCTTTGTAATGGTACAAGCTGTATAAGAGCCGCATTTAAGATATGCGCACTGCTTTAACCTGTTTTCACAGCCCATTATAATGCGTTTATCATTCCGGTAGACAACCAATATAATGCTGCTAAAATGCCATTTTAATACTTAAGTCTGTATAATTTGGGGCCCAAATTAGCATTACAAGAGCTGTATAGCGGTTTATAATGCCAAATTTAGACTTCTTATAAAGCTTTAAAAATATGCTAATTCTGTTATCCATCCATTATAAAGCTATTTTGTGTTACTTGGGCTCTCTCTACCTATTTGCTTGTTGTAGTGCATCGGAGATCTTGTTGTTTAGATATTGCTTTCCCTAATTATCATCATTATCAGTCCATCTTCTACTGCGTCATCTGACGTCTTTATAGATCGCTGACGGACGTCAGACGAGGTAGTGGTCTCAATCCCAGTATTGTATACTTGGCAACAGTACTAGTCATGACAGTCTACTGTTTTTAATCTACTTTTCTGGACTCTCATCTATCTGATAAAGTTTCTATTTTTGCATCAATTAAATTTTTTGTCTGGTAACGATCAACTCAGCAAAATTGCTTTTTCAATTACTGTGTTGATTTCTATCACTGTTAATCATGTGTTGTGATGAGAAGGCAAAAATTATGACATCGTTCACATTCGTATAAAGGTTTTATGATATCTATCAAGCAAGCCGGTTTTAACAGACGACTTACTTTTTATATTGGTAATGGATATGGCAAAGGCCTTTCGGCCACCATAGCAAAAATAAGGCTTGCCAATCTTAGAGACATTAAAGATTATAACATCTTGATCTAAGCCTTGCTTGTATCCTAATGCCCCTATAAACGCATATTATATTCAGAGATGTCTCGGTGATCAACAGGTTCAATACAAGCAGTAATCACAGACTTGTCCGAGGCTCTCTGAATATCAACTTCAAGCTTGACCGAACTCGTTTGATGAAGTTTAGGCTCCGTCCAAATATGCTCCAAGCTTTGCCAAGAAAATAAGAAGTTTACGTTATACAACCCGCACTGAGCCCTCTTGGTGGATTACGGCCCACTCCCTCTCACAGAAAGAGGAGGCCTGTGTCCAAGCAGTGGGAACATTATCTAGGCTGATTATGTTAATGTTCCCACAGCTGGGACACAGGCCTCGGACCCGGTCTACTAGAGGGAGTGGGCCATAATCCACCATCCAGGTCCAGTACGGGTTGGCAATTTGAAAAGAATTGTAGTAATTGTAGCTAAATTAAGTACTTTTACTTTCTTAAAGTTAGCTACGAGTTTTGTATTGTCAATAGTATCCGTAAGTTCCACTAACGTGTAAGTTTTTTTTTTTGCGTTACTGGAACCATTTTCATTTTCATTCGCAGACACACGTCAATAACTCGCCGGTTCTGCCGCGGAAGACGTTCCCGTGAGGACAACGAGCTCTACCGCTCAAACAGCTTCAAGTTCGAGAGGTTCACCAGGGAACCACCAGCTGATGAGTTTGCTTCAGGCTCACAGGTAAGTCCACAAAAATGTTAATCCTGAAATGTATTTATAAAAATACTAGCAACGCCCCGCGGTTTCACCTGCATAAGTTTCGGTCCCGTGGGAAATACGGGGTTTTAAAAACTAACCCGAACCGATTTAGATGAAATTTGGTATAGAGATATCTATACCAAATTTCATCTAAATCGGTTCAGCGGTTTAAGCGTGATGAGGTAACATACAGACAGACAGACACACTTTTATAATATTAGTATGGATTTGTATATAAAATATGTGTTTTCTTAGGTACATGACTATACTTAGTGTGATATTAAGGGTAGGCGCGCACGAGCCACCGACTACAACCACCGGTGGCTGTCGCCTCTTGCCGCGGTGTTGAGTACTAGGTACTGTAGCGGGTGGCTGCCACCGGCCACGCGTGTGCGACGAATCCATACAAAACGTTTGAAAAAGCATGTGACTTGCTTGTTTCTGGGCTACCGGTGGCTCATTTGCGACTAGCGTTAGCCTTGTTAATTATGTTTACAGTCTTACTTACACGATGTATTTCGGGTTATGCCGACTATTTTCGAACTCGAAAGAAGCTTTTCTCTCCCCGACAAAGTCGTATCGTATTTCTTTAGATACGTTTCTTATGATAATGTAATTAGGGAAGTAGAAGCAACATAGGAGCAGTCAGCTCAAGGAGAAAGAAAGATAAATTATTAATGAAAACGGATCATTTCTCTTCTCGGACCAACAATGGACCTTTAACGTCATCTAACGTCAGAGCTCAAGCGTAGGAGTATTTGCCATTCCGTCGTTCATAAAAGATCAAGACTTCCATTGAATTATGTTCGGCACATCGCACTTTGTATATGCTAATACAGGTTTCAATCTAGATATTAAAATAGTTATAGGGGTTCTATGAACGAAAATATATCTATAGGTCTATACCTATATATATATTTTAAGGTGAATGCGCTGTGGTAGACCGCGAAATTCAAATTTTCTTACGTTTTTTGCAATTTGCAGGTCAGTGTCTGTTTGTATCTTGATCAAAATATGATTCGCGACTATAATAGATATGTATTTACAGAATTATAGTCATTAGAATCATTCATATATCTCTTTAAGTTAGATTTCTACCATAATCTCTTTTCCATACGAGATTTGTTCTTATGGTAGAAATCTAACTTAGACAGATGTATTAATGATTCTAATGATTATAATTCTGTAAATACGTACTTGTGTACTGCGCATTCACCAGTTGGAAAGTGTAATGAACTTTGAAGTGACATAGGTATCTACTCTGAAAAACCTGTTAGTGTCAAATATAGGTATACTTTTTAATATAACTGTCGTCGTTCCTCACCTGTGTGTGTTATCCATTGTTATAAAATGCAAATACGTATTTATTTAAAACGGAAGACACTCCAAATCGAAGATGTAATATGTTCCACGTAGTCCCTTAAATTCACAGGAGCGGTGTCAAAATTAATTTTGGTACCAAACGTTTTCCTATCGTTGTAAAATCGAGTTCCTTAGAAAAGCCGTCTGGAGTGTCAAAGCAAGTCAAGGCTCGCGTGATACCGCCGCCGTTCTCACCATGAAAGCGTACCCACTTATCTAGATGAGCCATCATTTCCACAAAGGGCTCACTTTACAAAGTCTGCGAAAAAGGATTTCCGTAAAAGAACTCAACTCTATTGAACTTCAATACCATCAATACAATGTGTTTCGCAGAAATTGTGTTAGCGACAGTATTGGGTTTTATCTCAGTTGAAAATTGTAAAAAACTTTTATGAAATATTTTCCTTATATATGGAAAATGTATAATGTACTTTACAGATTTTAAATCTTTGTATTGTGAGGAAACAACATACAAACTCAAAAAAGATATCGTTATCTAAGGTACCTATATAGCTTATAACTATAAACGGTCTAACCAAACGAGTATTATTAATTGATTTACTAACATCGGAAGCATAATTATGAAAGGAACGGTAAAAAAAAGTAATTTTTACCAGAAAATTGCTTTTCCATACGTAATTTTGCATTAGCATAATTTACAAGGTTGCGCGATTTGCGGGTAAGTAAACTAGTCGTCATATTTTCTTTTATTTGTATAAAGTATCTAGCTACTACTTCATAAATAATACCAACCAACATAATAATAATACATAGGTAGGTGACTACGATTATAAATAAATGCATATTTAAAATGAATAAACAGACTAATTAAACTGCGACAAGCTATTGACACTTTTTGTAATTGTACAGACGGTAGTTAAAAACGGCAATGATGAAACTTCAATGATGATTCATTTTGTTATGAAAACAAACAACACATCGCTGAAATACCGGCCGGTTTTTGAAACACTTAGCGCCATCTGGTGGTGCGGTAGTAAACCTGGAAAACCCTGAGCAAGTAGACAAGTTTCATGTATGGCGCAAGCTGCTTCAAGCTACAATCAGTAGATGGCGCTGTGCGAGTGATTTGTAGAAGTTTCTGATTACAGACATAGAGGGCGCTTTACCAGAACCGTATGATAAGTGTTGTTTCTGGGGAGATTCCAATATTATGATGTATTCAATAGAAATTCTAAAAAACTCTTAATCCTACTATTTATAAGTAGCTAGCACCTAATTAGTGTAGTTAGCTGCTGAATTGATATAAAACAAGCTTTTGACAAGGTGAGGTGTGCCATTTGAACCTTTTATACAATATCGAAACACTTCTTCCATAATATTATAATTTTTTTTTTGAGTTTCATTTCAAAAAACACAGGAAAAAAAGTTGTTACCTATAATAGGATCGGCAGAATATTGTTGGTGGAATCGTTGTTGGTAGGTATCCCACAGGGACATGTACCGAGACCTGTGCCTTTGGTCTAGTCAATCAATTTATTTTATTCATGTTTTGGCCCCGGAAGAGCATCTGTGAACACTGCACTCATTCTAATTCATGACGAGCTAATAAGAAAGAGCTCCTGTCGATAAGATTCAAGAAACCGAATAAAACTGTATTTTGATTGATAGATGATTATTCAAAAGTTTTAAGCAAAAGTGTTATATTGAATCAAAACGTATTTGAACGTTAGTTTAACAAGGCACTCAGGAAACCAAAACCCTGTTGCGTAACTTCGTTTTCGCGTCAAAACAGTTGCGTGAATATTCGTGTACAAGGGGTGCGTTGTAGTTTGTGTGGTATTGCAACATAAATTGTGTGCACACGTTGTGTAGGGGAGGGACATTAATATCATCTGTCCTATCAATTACACCGGCGCGGTCACCGTCGCGCCGACAGCCTATCGAAGGAAAATACGTGAAAAATTTGACACACGACCCTAATTTATCCTTAGAATATGCTTGTAGGGCTGTCTCTTTGCGTTTGTTTTGATATATCGTGTGTTAAATGAAATACTCTTGTAAAAGTTTGTTTATTTCATGAAAAATGTAGATGAAGTGTTTATTTTGTTTTCGACGAAGTTACTGTTGCCCAGGGATATATCAAGGCAAGGTTATGTTTCTCTGGGGTGTCATACTCTTCAACTCCCGTATGATAATCCCAGCTTTTGTTGTTATAATCCATCTGTTTGCTTTTCGAGTACTGGAGATGGTTAGATAGGATACGAAATTATTTAATAATACTAATTAAATAAGTTGGTTTCATTGATATGTAGCACACCACATGTAGCAGTCACATTACTCATTCAAATAACTCTATAACTTCCCATTTTCACTCAAAAACCTTCCAATATCAAACAAAATAGATTGTTACTCATATTATTATGTTCAGCAGCAACCCTATCCATGATATAAATCACGTTATCCCCGCCGTGATCGCGATTGCCTCATCAACATACTAATGCGGACGCCAGATGTGTTCCCCAGACTTATAAAAGTCTGCTAGACTTTGAAAATGTTGGAAAATAGATTTCCTTATGTTACGTCCCGTTTGTGGTTTACGCTTGTCGTCAGCTCTATATGGTTTCAATAGAAAAGTTGGTAGTGTTATGAAAATGTAACATTTTGAGCTTTTTAGAATAGTTTTACTACAGGTAGGCTCGGCTCTCATAGTTTAGTTTTTGTAAGATGTGTTTCTAATTCTTAAAAGAGATTAAAAACTGTAAAAACTTGCAACTTTAAAGAACACGTTAACTAATGAAGTACCGCATCATGTTCTTTTTGTAATATTAATATACTACATATATAGGTTTATTATTCATCACTATAAATCTATCATATTTACCATCAAACTATTCTACAGTAAGTCCAGACAAGAGAGGCGATATAATTTTCACTATATTTTAGAGAAAGCCGTTAGTTATCCTTTGTCATCCCCTTTTTCTTTATAACTAGTGAATTACGTGGTAAAGTGCTGTGTCGGTTGAGTGTTTTTATAGCTGTTTATTCATGAGTTGAGCTGAGTTGTTTATTCATTCAGTTTCTTACTTACCTCTGCATCGTAGATTAAGATTTAATTTTAAGTCTGTACTTTCTTTTCAATGATTTATTATATATATTAGGTATATGAAATAGTGTGTTTAGGAAATTAAATTCTTCATTACTTTCATTATTATAATTCAATTCGTTTACGTTCTTTGTATTTTCTACTGGTGATAGTATAACTTCTTTAACAATATCCAGTAACTTTACAGGCCTACTCGTATAGCTATTCGTAAGCGAAAAAGTATACCCACTAAGAAAAACAGCTAGCCTATTTACATACGTTAGTACCGTACATAGAAAGGAAAAGTCTACAAAAACTGTAGCAACACTACTCAGTGAGAGCTTAAAGCTCGCTCTCCACTTTCGTTATGAGAAAACTTGGAACATTCTGTACCGCGAGTCGTTTTAGCTTATACAGGTAGATTCACTTCTATATAGTTAGTTTCAGGTGGAAGTTTCGTTATTTAGATTTTAAGATTATGTGTGTGAATCCTTCAGTGTAGGTATTGAAGAAACTTGTGAATTGAATTAATTACTAAACTGTTTTCTTAACTGTGTTTATTTTATAATCTAACAATTAACTCCGGTCATTGCTGTGTACTTAGTTTACATCAATTTCTTCTTTATTTTTATTTTGTTCCGAATAAATCGCTTCTTCATTCTTGTTCAATTGTATCTTTCTAAAAATATGTACCTGTTATTGTAAAATTGAGAAGAAAATTACGTAGTAAAATTCTGGAATCACCATTCCCTTAAATTAAAAAATCCCTCTCTTCAATTTGTAGAGAGAGATTATATATGAGAAATTTATATTAAATACAGATTTTAATAAACACCCGACAGTCATTCGTCGGTCCTCCACCGTCAAAAATCCTGTTTAAGCACCTCTTTAAAATCCGTTAATCATCCGACTGGGTAGTTTTTTAACTCGATTACAAATGCGTATTAAAACCGCTCGACTATTCCCTTCGGCTACTGTAATCAACTTCAGTTTCGGATACGGGTTGTAATTGAAAATTTCGAGTCGTGCGATGTTCATTTTCCACTAATTAATCGCTGTGATGACATTGCATCCATCCCCTGTCCCTAGGTACGCATTGTTGCCTATATGCATCTCACGCTTAGATGGATCGGCAATTTTAGGCGGTGTTCGTCGGCGTGATATTAGGTACCTATATCTTAGGTATAGGAATTCTATGTGCATGTGTTCTTACTACATAAGGATTCCCTGTTGTAGTGTACCAGTCAGAGACTATTGGTATTACGAACAGTCTATGTAATGAGGATAATAATTAACTAGCATGTTTAAAATATAATAAATCTCCTTTAGTCAGCTCCTTTAAAATGATTACTGGTACAAGCTACTGCAATTTTTGAACTTCTGGAATCTTATGTTGGATATAACTGTTATTGACCTTTACTGTATGGTACATACATCTTTCGTAGTATTGGATTTGTAACTGATAAATAGCAATCACGTAGCAATATTCTCGTCCCGTCACATGGGACCAAACATCGTTCTTAGAAAACTTTGGGTGCGGAGCTTACCTTTTTCTAACCCTCCGGGGCTCTCAAGCGAATCAGCTTCTGTAGGTATATCTTCAGCTTTAATTTATTTGTATATGCGATGCTTAGGATATATTATGTCATGTCAGTGTAAAGCCGCAAATACATGTGCCCAACTTGCACAAAAGTTTACAAGTAGCTTGCCATTGTACCATAACAACTTGTGATTGGTGAATGTTACAACAGCATGCAAGCTTTTGTGTAAGCTTCAGGCATGTGTGTTACGTGCTTTATATATATTTACGATCATGTAACAGACCACTTAACTGTGTAAATACACGAGGTTTCACACGATCCAGGCGTTTGAGGTTCAAGTTCGTACAAACTATAAGTTATTCTGATTTACATTGTCTCTGTCGGTGTTGACTTCAGTGATATTATCTTGCTCCGAGTTTTTGCGGCCCGACCAGTTTTTTGGGCACCGATGTATACTTAGGAGATAGCTACATCGTTAGGCTTAGGTTTCGTGTGAGTCATGATGATTGCAAGAAGCTTTATGTATCAGGGAAAACAAAACACTGTCAGCTCAGAGTTGTTCTACCTTTGGTTACTATGTAAAGGTGATTATGTCTTCACCTAAACCTACGTACACATTGTTTTCTATTATTTGACCATTCCTGTGATCCATCTAAATCGTAAGTCAGAGCCAGATGCCAGTAGAAAACATGTTATTATAATTTTTTTGCTAATCCATCATTAAAGACATATACGTCAATGTTTTAGTTAGATTTATAAAACTAAATAGGCATTTACTGAATTACGATTGCTGACGTTATGACTGACGCAACGAAAGATACTTTGAGGTCATGGTCTCCTTTAAAACCCCGACATTATGTAGTTGAATATTAGGTACGTGCGATAGAGAGATACTAAGAATATGATTTATAGACGTCTGTGATAACTAAAACATGTAAAAACTCGTGTGAGTGTGACCGTCCAATCAGATATTTTTAACAATGGTCAATCAAGGACTAATATCGAATATTTATATTATATTCATTTTTGTGATATATATTTTTTGTCGTAGTTATAACAAGGTCTCATAATATTTGTCACGATCCGCGTTATCTCATTATGGTAATGAGGTTTGACAGTTTTAGAGTTTGTTCAGACGAAGCGATACGTATGACTCGAGCGTCCATATTGAACGCGTTTAGCGACTGACTAATGCTGCGATATACAAATTTTATGTATTATGCATAGATATATGAAAGAAGATTTCTATGGTATTATGCCATGGTATGTCAATCAATCTGCATAGCCTTTTCCCAACTATGTTGGGGTCGGCTTCCAGGACTTATAACCAGATACAGCTAAATACAATTATTTTACATGGAGCCACTGCCTATCTGACTTCCACAACCCAGTCACTTGGCAATACGATACCCCTTGGTAATACAGGTTGTGAGACTTTCGGGCTTCTGACTACCCGTAACGACTGTCAAAGATCCACGAATGACAAACGAGACCAACGGCTTAACGTGCTTTCCGAAGCACGGCGGGGTCTTCGTATGTAAAGATGGTCACCCATCCACGGACCAACCGTGGCCAGCGTAGCTTATCCTGATCGATCGACCCGTGCGGCTGTTATTACTTAGCATTATGGATTATCCACTCTAATATAAATAATTTCCCACTGATTCCATGAAGAACCCTAAATGGTTAATATGGCTGCTTATTGTGTAATTTAGACGCTTCTTGTGGACAAGCTCAAGTGTAGTCAAGGTTAAAATTGACATGGGTTATTCGAACTAATTTGACAACCATGTATGTTTTACGGTGGTTTGATTATGCCTAAGATACATACATACTCACGCCTCTCTCCCATAGGGGTAAGCAGAAACTACAGAACCGACTACGACTAAGATATTTGAAGGTAATTTGACGGTGACGAGACATGTGACGGTTTTTTAATTCGAGAAGCTGACAGTTGTTATGTATTTATCACAAACATTGATTATTAAAGAGATGAGTAAATGCTGTGCAATTCAACTGTACCCACAAGCCAAAAGAAAATCTTTGTGTCATATAAAATTGCTTACAAAACAAAACAACTTTAATACAATTTAATATAACCCATCCAAGAAATAACAAAGCCCATAGGATTTTCTTAGCATCAGCACAATCGACTCGTATTTGTTTAAACAACGCGTGTAAATTGATTCCAGCGATATTGGTAAAGTTTGTTACAGTAAATCCCGGGAAGGCCGAAATCTGGCTGAAGGGGAAAAGTCACGACATGGGCGACATGTCTCGGGTATTTGTCAATGTTGTTCGACTGTTTGTCACTCGTAGTGGGAGGAGGATGTTTTGAAAACTTTTGACTGGGTTAAAATTATATATTGTTTGAAAATTGTATGATGTATTTTGCATGACTGAATGAATCGAAAACATTTTGTTGCCTCCTTTCTGCAACTGTTTCTATTGTTATACTCCTGCTAGTACACAGAACCTACTTAATTTAGGTACCATTGAATAGATAATTAATTCTGTACTTTTAAAAATTTGATTTAATGCAGTAGAAGCGAAAAAAACAAAACTATTTCTAAAAAAATTCCCGTCAATCAAGTGTGAAACATGAAAACATTGTAGCTTGCGAAAAAAACAATTAATAGAGTAATTATTTTTTTTAATAGATTCGTTTCACCCAGAGGAACCCTATTGAAAATGGATCTTTTATTCAAAGTAGTTTAATTATAAGTAATAAAAAACTAACTAATATTATATATGTGGTTGTATGGTGGTGGGTGTGATGGTAATGGTATATATATCTATGGTTTTTTATACGATCAATTGAGCATCATGAGTCGTGCACTTTTGGATTTTCCAAATTTTTATTTATTTTTAGGTCCAGACAGGAACGACGCGCAACCTGTTACCGTGGATTCAGTACATGATTCTGATCCCATTATATGCTGAATTCATGATTACAGTTTTTGCGTCGATGTCCCTACCATCTTTTTTAACACATAACATAACATCATGCCTCGGATTTCGCAAATACAACGTATATATATGAAGAAGATCCAAGATTCGAAAAAATAACTGTCCCGAAAACAATAAGTAACATGACAAACCATTATCATTCAATTGCATTTGATTGGCGCACAAACAACACCGATATGGCCGATCATGCTCAAGCTCAAGAGATAATTGACGGCTGCTTTATAATAGCATCATTTATTCAAAGTATCATATCATCTAACCCTTTAAAGAATTGGCAGTCATCCTTTTATTGTAACGCAACAAAGCTTTGAGCCATCCATCTCATCATCATCTATATCTCTTTTGCTGCAGATCCTAATCTAACGAAGGGTTATTTGAATTTGCGATTCACACATATCTTAGAATTGAAAATAAAGAAGTGTAGCCCTTTGTAGATCTTTTCAGCAGATAGATAGATTTGAAGGAACAGTTTAATGCAGTCATAGCTGTTAGGTATTCTAAAATTAAAACCACGTGAAAAACTGCCAGCTATCGTTTTAGTTGAGTACGAAAAACAAAATAATTTGTAGTTTACAGGGTGGCAAGGGACATCGACGCGCAAACCGAAATCACGAATTCAGCACATAATTCTAGACGTAAAAAGAACAAGAAGTAGCCTAGTAATTTTTCGTCGGTAATAAAAAAATAAGTAGGTATCATCTTTTACATAGAAAAGTGTGAAGTGTGTGTGAGGGGCTTGTGGATAAGTAATAACAGCCGCACGGGTCGATCGAGCATTTTAAGCTACGCTTGCCGTGATTTGTCCGTGGATGGGTGACCATCTTCACATACCAAGACCTCTCCGTGCCTCGGATAGCACGTTGAGCCGTTGGTCCCAGCCATAGAAATGTTCATATATCTATGGTCCCAGCTGTCATTCGTGGATCTTTGACAGTCGTTACGGGTCGTTAGTAGCCCGAAAGTCTGACAACCAGTCTTACCAAGGGGTATCGTATTATCCAGTAACTCGGTTGTAGGGGTCAGATAGGCAGTCGCTCCATGTAAAATACTGTAAGGTAGAGTGTTTACATTTATTAATCTCAAGTCTAGAGTCTGTAGAAGTTTTACTTTTATAATGACTGAAAACGGTGAAAACTCTGAAACATTTCTAAGGCTTGTTTACTGAAACTTTACTGAGAGTGTTGAAAAGGGCAAAATTATAGCGCCAACTTCACAAAATATCCCTCGACACGACAAAACCACATTACGTAACCTTTGTGCCCACGTTGGTCATAACCGTTATAGGCAAAGTTTGATCGTTGCGCTCCTACGGAACCCCTAATGGGTTTAATGATTAACAGTCAATAAACGGGAATAGATTCTTGTTATAACAGATAATGATCCCTGAAACTATTATGTGCCGTCCGTTTTGGTATATAGATACGGTTTTATGAGAACTTTAAGTTGGGATAAGTGTTATTAGGATACGTTTTAATATGTCGGTTTGTATGTTTTTGGGTGTTGTGTACACTTATTATTGGAATAGTGGGTGTAAATGTTTCGCTGAGTAAGACATCTAACTGACATCATCATCATCTAACTGAGTTAGTAAAGTCATCATCTGCTTAGCCTTTTCCCCAATATGTTGGGGTCGGCTTCCAGTCTAACCGGATGCAGCTGAATAACAGTATTTTACATGGAACGACTGCCTATCTGACCTCCACAACCCAGTTACTGGGTAATACGATACCCCTTGGTAAGACTGGTTGTCAGACTTTCGGGTGACGACCCGTAACGACTGTCAAAGATCCACGAATGACAGCGACCAACGTGTTTTCCGAGGCATGGAGGGTTCTTGGTATGTGAACATGGTTACCCATCCACGGACCAATCGCGGCAAGCGTAGCTTAAGCTGATCGATCGACCCGTGCGGCTGTTATTACTTAGCCACAAGCCCCAAAGTATAGGTAAAAATTCCTTTATTATATCACTAGCTACTGCCCGCGACGTCGTCTGCGTGAAGGCTCTACAGCACCAAAAATACCTAAGATACCAGTGTCGCTATAGCATTATAAGTAAACAACTTTTAAAATAGCATTAAATATAAGTTTTTTTTTGCAAGCGAAGCAAGTGAAGAGAGTTATATTGGAATCCTGCTGAGTTCAGTCATAAGATGTGACTGAAGGAAATAGAGAAAATAATGCAGGAATACATTCCAGGACACAAAAGAGTAAAAATACGTACAAAGGTATCATACCTTACAACATTTCCCTATAACGTACGTTGGTAGTTATGCTGCCAGGAGCCAAAATGTAAAGAGAGTCAGGACTGGTGACGCGGGAGCAAGCGACGTACAGTTGCCCGTGTGAGAAGCAACTCGTCCTGAGGTCGACACCCGCTGCCCTCAGTGTCTGCCCCTGCGACTTACTGATGGTCATCGCGAAGCAAACACTCACGGGGAACTGTACGCGCTTGAACTGGAACGGGAAGTTATGAGGTATGAGGGGAATGCGTGGTATAAATACTGCCTCGCCAACGCCACAACTCGTAAGAATTTCCGCCTCAATTTGTGTGTCTGTGGAGCGAGATGACTTTAAGGCGGGTCCCGTTACACAACTTCGGAGGAGATAGGTTCCGAAGAAGCATAATCGGGACACCGACCTTCAGCTTGATGGTATGCGCTGGACGTCCACTTGCTGACAGGGAGTTCAGAAATTCCACGGGATAATGTGTGACGTCATCTTGCTCGACAACAGTGTTTATCGAGGTGTAGTCTACTTCATTCCCCTCAATTTCCGAGAGAATGCATTCGTTAATTGCTGCAGCCTGATCGTTTTTAAGCGTCAAAATGGCCCGCTCACACACCCAAGAATTTTGCTGGTGCGGTATACGACTGATGTCCCCGTACACACAGCGAATGAGTTCTTCTATGCTGCATACCACTCTACCGAGAGACTCTGGAAGCACCACCTGTCCACCTCTCTCTTCTGGTAGAGTGCCTTCGCCAAGACTTAGAAGGACATCGGAGAATTCTTGAGCACGTGCATTGCCGCCGAGCCGAGCTCTCATATTAAACGGTTGAATGTCGTAATTACAGACACAATTAAAAAGCCATTGTGTCTCGCGTAGATCTACGTTCCGGCATACGATGGGTTAATGGTCAAGCGCAGCGTACGAACTCGTGACCACAACGAAGATCATTTCAACGAAGCATTCACCTCGTCAGCCCTCGATCCCCGCGTCGCCACGGAAAGCGTTTGCCGGAAATCGCCACTGAACAGAACTGTGGAACAGAATCGATGGGAATTTTAAAGTCCCGATTTCCACGGTCTTGATGCGGTGATGATTGGGGAGCTGGTAACCCATATTCGATCAGTGGATTGCCGCCGATAGAAATGACCACATCTTGAAGTGAACTGAGACAGGTGTTCAGCGCGCGTTCATCAGTTACTTCGACTTCGTCTCCAGTAGCACGCCTCAAAGCTCGTAGAAAATCTTCAGACAGATGATGGCGATACTTCTCCCACAAAGCTACCGGTTTCGCGACTCCACAAAACACCAAGATGACGGCATGCGGCTGGGACTGTCACTGACGCTCGCCTCCGCGAGGGTTTCATCCCAATTTTGGTCACTGTCGAGAAGGTCACGTGTTACCCA
The DNA here is from genome assembly GCA_914767645.1 of Hydraecia micacea. Classification (NCBI taxonomy): domain Eukaryota; kingdom Metazoa; phylum Arthropoda; class Insecta; order Lepidoptera; family Noctuidae; genus Hydraecia; species Hydraecia micacea. Next base: position 10,574,627 of record OU611788.1, on the reverse strand, counting down.
GGCTGCGCGGTAAGTGGGATACTCCACGCCATCAAATGTCCTCAGAAAGGCGAAAGACGTTGGGCCTCGGACAGTGTGAAGTAACAACCGCAGAAAATAGCATTCGCCATTATTCGGATGCACGGTATTTAAACCCTACCCAATGCGGTGTCCTTGAAAATTCCTGGAAAACTTTCCACAGCACCTCCTCGTCGACGTCGGTTAAATAAACCCCTTTGCTTGTCGTACGTGTAATATGAAGGCCCCTCGTCATACGTAAGGGATTTGTTTTACATCACATTTAAGTTTATAATTAGGTATACGACATGAAAATATATTAATTACCAAGCAATAATCACACAGATAAATACCGAACAAAAGTATTAACAGTCAATGTTTATTTTGTACTAACAACATGAAATTGATGAAGAAATGATCATCATCAATGAACATAACTTTTTTGTAATACTTAACACCGCATTTTTTTAAATTGTCTTCCTCAACTCTGCTCAAGATTTTGTGGGTTTTGTTGGAACTTGAATTTTTCAAAACGAACTATACGATACAACTTTTATGAAGAAAATGCACATTACCATCTATGAATTTTAAGAATAACTAACTACTAACCTCGCCAACATGATAAAATTTAAATTATTAATTTCCAAAAAGTGTTAACATGTAACTTGATTTGATTTTTATGAAATCTCATAGATGGCGCTGCTTCAAATTTTTCTTTATACTACTAACATTCATTAAACTATGTTTCTCTGCCCAAGTTACTTAAATGGCGTAGTTTTTATAGTGTAAAGCTAGATAATAGCATGGCTTACTCAAAAACAACATTTAAATATGCATCGTTAGATTACACGCTGTCACAGAATGCGTAAGAAAAATAAAGATTCACAGCTCCTCCCCCGTAGGTGATAGCGTGATAATATGTAGCCTATATGTTGACCCGACCTCTTAGTAATACTCATGCAAAATTTGATGTAAATCCATGCAGCACTTTTTGAGATTAGCCCGGACATACATACAGACAATCAGACAAACAGACAAAAATTCTAAAAATTATATTTTCGGCTTCGAAATCGATTGTAGATCACGCCCCAAGTATTCTTTTAAAAAAATATTCAATGTACAGTTTTGACTTTCCTACGATTTTATTATATGTAATAGATTTGGTAACGTAACCCTAGGTTCCAGTGATTGTAAAGCGATAGATACGTAGATAATGCCTTCACTGTTGGACTTTCAGAATGGTACGTACGTACTCGTATAGAGTCTCTTGGATGAATCGGGGTATTTTGTTTAAAAAAAAAAACTTTAATTTGTAGAAGAACGATTTGTAAACACATGACTACAACAATCAGACTATATTGTTCCCACTGCTGGGACACAGGCCTCTCGTCGAGAGGGAGTGGGCTGTAATCAACCACGCGGGTCCAGTGCGGGTTGTGACCACATGATACAAAAATACTTTCCATACAACCACTAAAATGCAGAAATATAGGTACCCACCACATCACAACGCAACTTAAAAGCGGTGGAAATGAAGAGGGCTTTCACAATCCAAAGAAAAAGGGAAACATGAGGCAATACCGATGTTGAGCGAAAATCAGTCGGCTCCTGTAGCTCCCACTTTGATCTTACGTAGCTCAGCATTAAAATTTACATATTTTCCGTATGTTCTTGTATCTATTTGTGTAAGCACTTTGATGTCCTTTTCAATGCGGTTCGAATCGATGTGGGTTTTGATAAAATCTTGTTTATGGTATGCCACTTAGTTTATGGTCGTTTGTTTTGTTTTTGGTGTTAGGCATTCAGTCCTATTTGATCCTTGTGGACATGTCGTGTGATAGATAGTAGGTGCATAGAGTATTTTTGAGAGCAGTGGTGTCCTAGTGGTAAAGGCCGCGACTTACGATTTGTAGGTCGTAATGAAATTATTTACACAATGTAAAGCGCCTGCCTGGGTTCGAATCCACGACCTACGACTCGTAAGACGGGCCCGTTTGATCTGGGCCACCACTGCTCTAAACATATAGTTCTTTTCATTCCTATAGCCTAGAGACCTCCAACTCTATATGTTATTTCCACATTCATACCCAGTATCATTTTTCACTGTAGGAATACGGCAATAGATACTACCTCTTACAATGCCATCGAGGCATCGAAGCTGCTCCTAAAACTTACATATATCGACGATGAAATGACAAGAACTCCTAACTGACATTTTTTGCAATTTTACTTTTTTTACGTAGATAGACTTTAAATAATCGTTTGTACTCTATCTACGTAAAAAAAAGTAAAATTGCAAAAAATGTCAGTTAGGAGTTCTTGTCATTTCATCGTCGATATGCGACTTCGTCCGCGTGAAATTTCTTGTTTCCCCGACCCACCGCCTCGCATCGTATCGCCGGCCCGCCGCTATTACAACGTTTTCGCATAGCGTTCGTTCAGACTCTTTCTTTTTGCTCGGTTTCTAAGGGTCGTAGCGGCATGTTAAATAACCTAAAACCTTCCTCAAGAATTGGGCTATGAAATGCAAAAATATTTTTTCAAATTCGACAGGTAGGTAGTTCCAGAGATTAGCGTGTACCAAACATCTTTATTATATTAAGTATAGATTCCTCTTGAAATACACACAGGGCTGAGAGACGGTAGTGTTGACTCTAAATCAAATTCAGTTAATCCAGACTACGCTACAGCTAAAATTCTTATATAAATAAGGGCTGCAGACACTATAGTATAAGCCCATACAGTAACTTATATAAAGGCTGGAAAACAGTGCAGACACAACTGGCACACAATACGCGAGTCTGATTGCGTCGCGCCAGACTACGCAAATTACATCGTATATTGTAGCAAACCTCGTTTGTATGATACCGTCTTCGTCTAATCATGGACGGTAATGTAAGATTTAGAATATATAAATTTAGTTTCGGGAAAGATATTTTGTAAGGACATTCTTAGAACTACGACACATACATTCTTAGTTTATAGATAAATCAAGAACGTATGCGCTCAAAAGACCTACTTACTCTTTAAAACATAAACATGACGTGTTTATCAACTTTGCCTAATAATAAATATTTCAGATGCTTATCATTTCAGATCCTACACCCAAAGGTCATCTTGACAATATATCAATTAGTCATTATCTAAGTAAATCAACTAATTGCACAGCAAAATCCGCCTAGAGCCGCTATTTCCAGCAGTAAGCTGTGTTAGATTCGGTAAGTAATAAAAACTAAACCTACCTGTATACCTTATACCTGTTGATATATTCTGTACACCTAGCATAATCAGCCTATAATGTTCTCACTGCTGAGACACAGGCCTCCTCTCATCGAGAGGGAGTGGGTTGTTATCTCCCACGTGGGCCCAGTGCGAGTTGGTAGATGTCGTGAGGAAATCAGCATGTCCTAGAGCCAAAAATTCGAAAACATGAGACACAGCCCACTCCCTCTCGAAGAGAGATGTGTGTCCCAGCAGCAGCAGTTATATGTTTAGGGTCCCATTAAAGCTCATTGTGGTTTAAAAAAATCTGAAAACTATTTTTTATGATTTTAAAGAGTGTGGAGTTTCTTTTCCGTTCTTCTCCATAGGTATCTACTACGATTTGGAATATGCAACTAGCTAGGTATACCTTTCTGACTGACCGAACCCTTGACAATTAAAAAGTGCCTGTAATTGGTTTATTTGAAATAAATGCTTTGAGTTTGAGTTTTGAAATCAATTACACCTGTCTATTATTCTTTAATACTCTGATTCTACCATATACATAAATAAAACACGTCATTAACTTTGATTATATAATCTAAGGTCATTAAGTACCATATTCGATGATGGTTTAATAATCCTAAAAGGTTTTCGTTCTGCAAATTGAAACTTTGGCGGGACAGGGCTTAAAATAACGCCACCTGACGTGTTCATTTGTGCAGACGCAGCCGATGCAATGATATTATTAAAAGGGGTTGCCACTGAACCTACCTAGATATTAGTTTCTATATAAGGAATAAGGTTGTATTTAAGTTGTCTGCAGGTCTTTGCTGCTTACATATTATGCTGTTTCATAGTTTATTTTTGGAGAATCAGATTTGTGTTCTTATACCTAAAGAAAGAAAGAAGAAAGAAAATACGTTTATTTGTGATAAGAATGACGCAGAGAAAGAGCAAAAACACAAAAAAAGAACAAGTTGGGGGAAAATATGCGTCATATTCACGCAAAACGGCCATCGCTCAGCATAATGTTAAGACCCTATGCGAGACAGCCCCAGCGCTGGCGTTCATCGACAGTGCAGCATACGATAAAATAAAAAAATCAAAATAAGAACAAAAGCGACGTTCAAAAGTGCTTTTTATGTGCCCATTTGAAATAAATGATTTGACTTTGACTTTATTCCGTTGGTACCTACAGTATGAGCAAGAATGGGTAATTATTATATTAGGGTCATTTTAAGGAGATAATTACAGAATTTTATTATTCTAATTGTAACCATTAAGTACTGGTTTATTTTCCTTTTATGTACTGTAGGTAATTAATTTCGGCTTGTTTGTCTTATATCTTGATCTGAAACAAGCAATTTTCATCGTTTAAAACATAAACAACACGGTTATTAACATTCATTCTAAACCAACATGAGATAATAATTCGAAGTAAGTAAGTAGCTAGTAAGTAGTTATACGAATGTTTCAAACTCTGCCTTGTTGCATCGAAAAAAAAACCATATTCCCAAATATTAACATGCTATATGAAAATATGCGTTATGTGTCTGAAAATAGAGTACTTTTTTGAACAAATTAGCTTATGAAAATAAAATGATGTGAAGTTCCAGGGTTTTACACCAAGTCGAATGTTTAATGAGGAGGCAGATTTTTGTTTAATTAAGTTTGAAATAAAAGCAAACCCACGTTATTTGAATCACAATAAAAACTTTCGGTCGTTTGCGGATTTCGAGACTTGGGCTTGGAGGGACTGTCCTTTGTTTCTTTTTCTTTATTCAACGTTGCGCATCTGTTTTACGTAAGTAATTGTATGATGTTATGATTAATTTTGCATTTGAATTAAGATTCAATTGTCTCTACACGGAGAATTGTGTCGTATGATTTGTTCACACTCACAAAGTCCTATTTGGTATTGAATAGCTGGACCTATTGATTGATATTTCATGAATAGGCATTCAATAGGGTTATATGAACTTAGAGGTTTGTATTGATGATTCTGTAAATACTATACTAATAGTTGTTACTGTTCTGAATCATATTTTATTCAACATACTACCTAACACTGACCGATTGCAATCGATTCCCAGGTTCGGAAAACCAATATAACAAAGATTTACTATCCGGTGTACCTTAGTCCTTAATTTTTCTCTTATTCCCTTTTCATTTACCTACGTGTTTTCGCAACTATTATTTAAATAATATTTAGCTTTACCTTAATTAAAAAATATACTATTAAATAATCGGGTTAAATTGGTGAATTTTCATTTTTATTTCGCTACTATACCTAATATCGGAGTTATCTCGATAAATTAATAACGCTCAACAAACTTAGCTAGACACACGAATTGGATTGCTTTAGTATATTTTGCTCCCTCAAAGCTTTCAACAACAATGAAACAGAATGGGTTTGAAAGACAACTTAATAGGGTTTTTAATAGGTTTCTGCCACACAATATAGACTGCTGTTGTACGGGGACTTTCATTTGTTATATTACAATATTGTTTTTTAAAACACTGTCTAGAATAACGTTCCCTTTGCTTTTTAGAAACTTTATTTTCTTGCTTCTCAAGAAAATCAAGGTTACTTACCTATTCGTTCGTGTTAGATATTACATTAGATAGTATTTTAAGAAATAATACTTTCATGACTAACTAAATATACAAATAAATCCCAAAAATAATTTTTTTTTATCACTTTGGCGTCGGAGTACTCATCATTGTCATCCGGAAACGTGCCCAGAAGACAGGCAGAATGGCAATGCTAATTCTTTGACCAAAGAACGAGTCAGCCTTCTGGTAGTAGTAGGGGGTAGCGGGATCGTCCGAAAGGGTTACCGCTGCCCCGGAACATAAAGGGCTAAGGAAGGAACACGGGTGGGTTTTAGTCAGTAAGAGTCTGACACTCCCTTCCGCTCCACCCAGAGCGGGAGGAGTCATGCCTTGTGGTAACGTGAAGTGTCGACCTATCGGCAAGAAATGTGCACTACGTCACATACTTACATTAAAAACTTCACGAGCTTTGCGATGGCGATGACATTCTTATGACGAAACAGTTTTTCCGCAATTTGTCCTGAAAAGTATCTCCTCAACATAATTATACTATCCGTATTTGTATGTTTTATCGTTTTTCTTCGCATTTCGTAATGGGATATCCACATACCCGAAAAGTAACGTTATTGGAATTTTATTGTATTGTAGACGAGCTGACCGGCCGATTTTTTTCCTAAAAATCCTACGCAATTTTGTTGACGTGCCTACAACATATTTGTGCTTTAGTCGATTTTATTCCTAAAAAGTTTATTAATATATTGAAACTTGAAAGAAATGGACCTACATTACGTATACCTAGACTTACCTGCTTACGTTACGTATATCCAAGCATAATAAATAATAATTATAGGTATACTGACTCCAAGTTGTAGTTTAAAAATTGAACTAAGTTTAAAATTGTCGATTTTGTTGTTTAAATATTTAGATATTTTAAAGATAATTTTTAAGTTGGAAATCCCTTACTTTTAGAATCGTTTAGTCATAAAATTCTTGTCTAACGTTATCTTTGCTTCCTCTTGACTAATGTTATCCAAACATTCGTCATTAATAGCATCAATTTCAACATACTTATTAATAAGCTGTGCGCAGTTTGTGTCAAGCCACCCATGTTGATAAAGTATGCCATATAGTGTCATCATTTATTTTAGTACCTAAGTTATCATTTTTTTTTGTATGTTGGCACCTTGTTTTTTATATATTCTTGTAATTTGTTATCATTTAATTGTGCTAAATAAATGGTTTATCTATCTATATGTTAGATATCGATCAGTGAGTATAATATTAATGGCACACTGGCAACGAAACAGTCTCATAGTTAATATTGTTAAAATGTTCTAAAACACTGTTTTGACACAAGACTGAACAGTTGCTGTGTTTTTTCTCATGTGCACACTGTTTTAGTAAACATTGTAGACTGATCTGTGGAAAAGAATGTCATTCTCATCAATGCTTAACATAATGTCAACGTAAACGTCGGTTTTAATTGCCTTACTCAAAGATTTATCCTCATTCTTAACATCTATTAGGAGATAATGGATCGAATCATTCTTAGAAAGTTTTATCTCGTTACGCTTTCAGTACGGACGGTGAGATGATGCATCTGAGATGCGCACGCGATCTTTACTTATGCTTTCAGCGCATCGTTTCTTAATTTCTTGTTACTTAGTGTTATGGTATACAAAGTTGTTAATTTTCCTTTGGTAAGAAAAACAAAGGCTTGCGCGAAGATTTCCTAGAAGAGCGGTGGCCACCAAATAGCGACCGCAGTGACGGCCTTCATGAAAATGATGGGACCAGAAGGCCAATTCTCGTAATATAAAAACGTTCAAAATATAGTCGCAGTCTCATCTCGGCGACAAATAAATGTCAAAAACTTGTCAAAATGTAGGGAAATTAGAGGTATTTTTGACAGATTGAGACTGAGATCAGACTGTGAACGTTTTTAAAATTACGAGAATTGTCCCTCTGGTGCAATTCCCGGTGTCAAAAAACGCTCTCTAGGGAAACACATCAAGTTACTTTCATAAACGTATCAAACATTATTCGTATCGTAAAGTTTCACATTTCGTATTCTGCCCCGTTGGTCTTGTCGTCGCAAGCGGGACTGCTGAGCGGAGGGTCCTGGGTCGAGCAAAGTGTTTTTGAGTTTTGCCATTAGGAATTTCTTAGTAACAGTCCGGAGATTGGAAGTTAGCGGTGTGATACCCCATGCCTCGGAAAGCACGTTAAGCCGTTGGTCCTGCGCCTGATCTCTCTCCGGTCGCGTCGGATTGCCGTCCCATTGGACTATGAGAGTGAGGGAAGAGGGAGTGCACCTGTGTTTGCGCGCACACTTGTGCACTATAATATCTCCCGCGCCGAAGGCTGGTCTCCGTTGAGACTGGCCGCCGTGGCCGAAATAGGGTCTAGAGGACTTTATTTAAACGTATCAAGGGCGTCATTCGACGGCAAATGGCACCGCAGTCTTAGCAAGCCGTATAGTACAAGCTGTAAAATTTAAACGTGAATCGATCAAACGGGCGAAGGAAATCATCTCCTAAGGTGAAAAAATAAACAAATAGGATGTATTTATTTAACGTTTATTCCAAATACTACCCCTAATAAATGCATGAAGTGGTTATGTACAAAACGAACATTAAAATTACGAAAACATAAATTAATCACAGAATTTTGTTATTTACACGTAAACTGGCGGCAGGTAACTTTTCATGGACGGGCCTGCGCGCCCTAAGGGAGGCAAAGATTTTAAGTGTGGAGGACTTAAATTTCTTCTCAATCCATCAACGTCATCTTGCTCTGCGTTCGCGAAGTTATTGGCTCGATGTAAAACCTTATAATTTTTGATAACTCCTCGTAGTTCTTCTTGCTGATGTAGTGTGCGTTGATTTCGGTTGTGGTTGTCTTCTATGATATCTTCAACCTGTTCAGGTGTATAATAACGCAATTCGTTCTTTTGTTTAAAGCTACTACTCGTCTGTTTGGGTGCTAATTTCAATCTACTAGACTCAAACTGGTTTCTGGATAAGTAATTGAGTATGTCAGTTATGTCCACCGGCTTCTTTCTTTCAGATTTGTTCTCATTGTGAGGTTTGGTCGGATATTGGATGAATTTTTGATGTTTTTCGTTTCTGGTATCAATTGGCTTAACATGATGGTTTATTTTTTTATTATTTTCTTCCCTTATGTTGTTATTGACTTCTTGTTCATTTTTATTGTTCCTAAATAGATTTTTTAAGAAAATATTATCTTCAAATGCATTTTCGATGCTTGCTTCCGTTGTTGTAGTAGTTGGTTTAGGTTCAGGTTCAGCAAATTTAAAGAGTGGTTTAAAATCTTCTTTATTTTCAGGCACAATAAAATCAGAGAATTTTAACTTATTGCTACTTATGGTTGATAAAACTGTCAATTTATTGGTAGTTGGTTGGTTTGTGGTTGGTTTGGTGGTGGTGGCTGTTATTGATGTTGGTAGTTGGTTGTTTTGGTGGTGATGGTTTAGTTGGTAGTGGTTGGTTTCTTGCGTGACAGTTATTTTTGTTTCGTTTTTAGATTCTCTCTTTTCAGGTGTATTATGATGATGAATATAATTTTCGTAATTTAAAGGTATAACATTCAAGTTGTCGCTATTAAAAGTATCTGAGTTTAGTATTTTAGTTCTTCTAGATTCAAAATTGTCGGCATCATAATTGTAAGTTTGAGTTACGGTTTGACTTTGAGGAATAAACTGTTCTTGTGTTATAAGTTTTGGCCGAGAAGTTTGGCTACCTTCATTTTGTAATTGTCTAGAGTTATCATAGGTATTTTGGAGATCGTTTTTGACTGACCCATATTGGTTAGCAGTAAAAAGTTGGTTGGCAGCTGAATGAGTTACAGGTAAACTTCTTTCTGTTGAGTACTCGTTATTATCATTACTGTGCACATGCATTTCTGGCTTTATGTTGTCGTTACTAAAAGAATAATCCATTTCTGGATTCGATTTGTAATCAGCATAAAAATAACTTTCTTTGTTATAAGGCATTTCCTCTTGGTGCGGTGTTTCAGGATTTTCTCTCACATTGGCTTCTAGTTGTTCTTTTATCATTTTGGTATACTCTTCTGAATTCATATCATTAAAGTTTATTACTATGTCATCTTCACCGAATAATGATCTTGAAATTAAATTTTTCTCCATATTTTGATTAGCATTTGCATTAATACCATACTGCCACCTCCACAATGCTTTATTACTTTCTGTATCGGAATCTTTCAGGTTTGCTTCATAATTTACTAACTGAGGCATTGTGGATTTCTCAGTAGTGAAAATTCTGTTTATTGATTGTTGTTGGGGTGTGTTCACAGACGGAACGTGGGCACCCTGCGAAGCCAGAAAAGTTATTTGTGGGGAAATTGTTCCACTGTTTTGTTTAGTTTGCATTTGATCTGCGAAGTCAATAGCCGCATGGACCGAACTCTGTGTACTAGCTGCGGCTACTAAATTATTTTGAGTGTTAGATGGTTGTGAAAAACTATGTGAGAATGATTCAGGAGTTTTTCCTGTAAATAAACTACTGAGCCGCGGCGGTGTGACAGCAAACTGATGACGTTTCTCGCTTTGGCTTAATTCGTTTTCCTGCTGTTCTTCATTCCATGATTTTAAATGCGGTGGCTTTTTAGACTCTTCGGCTAAGTTGTATTGAATTGCTCTAGAATGAAAAATATATCCTTATTAATATTTAAAAACATTGTTTTAATGCAATATCTACTCTGTGTGTGTTGTATTCAGTAAGTAATAAACATTTTCTGCTAGTTATACAAACCTCTGAATAATTTCAGGAATAGGTGGCGCGACAGGTAAGTGGTCACCGCTTGCTCTAAACCCATTCGCATCCGCAATATAGTGGACTGTGTATGTCTTCCCGTTATCTCCAACATAAGAGTATGACCCTTCTACAACCTGTTCATCTTTGCCAGTACCCGCATTCTCCATGCGACTATTTTGCACGTAATGGGTCTGATCTGCTCCTAAAGCCCTAAAATAAGATGTGATTAGTACTGTAGATCTGCATAGTGCAATTTAAATGAAGGTGTATGTCCTACTTACTCGTAACTAAAGCTTCCATCTAAATCCATTTCATTTGATAAACGTAGAATGGGTATCGCGGTTTCAGTTGTAGAAGATATGTAAATACCAGGTTGTGGTACATATTGAGCTCCTGGAAAACTTGCTGCTTTTATCTGATCCATACCATGATCTCGTTGAATGTCCATTATGCTTATACTACGAGGCGTCACTGTTTGCATTACTCCAGTTTGTAGCGGAGGGTCAGGGCTAGTGTTGAATTGAAATGGCATTTTCGTATCTACTCTATCTATAGGATTTTGAAAACTCTTTGGAATTGGTCTCATTTCTCTTCTTTCTGCCATTTGGTTCGGCATTCTTTTTGTGCGATTCATTTTGTTACGTAAGTACTGTGGGACCTGTGTTGTTGGTTTTTCTTCTTCGTCATCATCATCATTTTCGATTTGGAGCGGTCTCAGTGTTGATGATATCATCAAGGGAAAGGGTGAAGGGTACCCGAACGGTGCTTTAGTAGCGGTCGGGGGAAGATATGGAAATGGTAATTTGTTTATATTATTCATATTCATTTGGAAATATGGGAGAGGAGTATGAGCCTCAGGAGGCAAGTAAGGATTTTTCTCAGATGTAAACATATTGGATTGAAATTGGGGTGGAAAAGTAAAATGTTCATGAGCTTTATTGTCCACTGCTAAACTTATCGTCAAAATTATCAGTGGTATCTGAAAAATAATATTATATGTTAATTAGAGCAACAACTTACGGTTTGAAACCATCCGAATAAAAATCCATGTTCACTGAACGACACAAACACTTTCCACTTACCAGCTTCATTTTTCTTGAAGCTGTGAATGTTTTTGATAACAATTTTCACGTCACACTATAGCACTTGTGGAAAATAGACTGGTAATGAAAATGAATTCCGCATATATTTATACGCACGCGAGATGTGTCCAGGCATTCGTGAAAGAGATCGCTTGAACAACGTTTCTCTTCTTCGATTCACGCTTTTTGCTTCGTTGTTGTTTTATCTAGGTACCCGATACTGCATCGACTCGGCTTGCAATTAAGGCTTCAAAGTAAAAGCGCCATTGAACGACGTTTGATTAGTAGTCTTAAGGTGAATGCGCAGTGGTACACCGCGAAATTCAAATTTTCTTACGTTTTTTGCAATTTGCAGGTCAGTGTCAGGTTGTATCTTGATCAAAATTTGATTTGCGACTATAACAGGTACGTATTTATAGAATTATAATCATTAGAATCATTAATACAACTTTCTAAGTTAGATTTGTACCATAACAACAAATCTCTTATGGAAAGTGCTTAATGGTACAAATCGAACTTAGAAAGATGTATTAATGATTCTTATGATTATAATTCTATAAATACGTACCTGTTATAGTCGCGGATCAAATCTTGATCAAGATACAACCTGACAGTGACCTGCAAATTGCAAAAAACGTAAGAAAATTTGAATTTCGCGGTGTACCACTGCGCATTCACCTTAACGAGGGATAATTTACATAAGCAGTATTAGGTGTGTGTTCAGATACCCGTGACTTTAACGTTTTAATAACTGTACCTACTTTTTCGAGTCAATTACCTCAGAAATCGTGTGACTGTCGGTATGAAAACGTGAAGAATGAAATTTTCTTTGCTACTGAATTGTTTTTTTTGATTACTAATGCAATGTTTACGATTGAGGAGTTGTAAGCAAATATTATCTCATACCCTTAGAAGTGCATTTAAAACAGATTGAACAATGGATGAACGAATGCATTGTTTATGTATGCCTTCCATCGTCGGCAAATTAAAAACGGTTGATTCGGAACACGAAGTGTTTCCAAAAGGAGGATAACCAAAAAGAACAAATGAATCATGGAGTTTAATTAATTAAAGGGATCAAAACCCCCGAGGCGGATACGGAGTGGCAGCGTTCGATAAATTGCACGATAAATTGAAGGTTTCATGCGGTCATCCCAAATTCGCGTGTCGTAAAGTGATGCAAGTTCTGTAATGGTCAAAGTCGAGTCAATGGCCCAAAAAACCGGTTCTGAAGAATTTTTGTTTAAACCTACCGCGGTTAAATTACCAGCTCCGTACGTTTAAAATTGGTTACGTATTTTTTATATCTCGTTAATATTGTCATGTGACTCTTGTTTTAAGAATATTTTTATGGTATCGGAAGTGCTTATTTGTTTTCTTTCGATTGTAACAATATTTTTTGAGAATTTAATCGCCCCATTATTATTATTTTTTTGCTTTATTTTGTTTTATTCGTTGTTATAAAGCCCTAATTGGGTGCTGAAATAAAATGTTTCATGATGATGTAATATTTATTTCTTGAGAGAATATTTTGTGAATGTTCTTTTATTCCTTTACATAATATGGAATTAATATGGCATTCTTCCATATTATGTAAAGGATTCGAGAGAAACTGCATTATATTTTAATGTCAGTGTACTAATGGGAACTGAACAATCCAACAGTTTTTCTCGTCTTGGTAAAAATTCATTACATTGTGCCCACATCAAGTTCGCAACAGGATGACATTCGGAATGAAACAACAAATTATATACAAAACTTATTTATTGATTACCGATACGATACATCACATATGAACATACATTACTATCACAAAACCTGTCATACCTCGATCAGTGATCTAATTCACAATTCATAATCGTGACTAAGATCACTGACTCTATCTATCGAATCGATTTACATCACTAAAATCGTTCAGAGGTAATATTATTCGTATCACTATAGAGCTAAGCGTCTCTGTACATTAAAATTCATCGATTTAATAAGAGAAATACGATATATCCATACAAAGATACAATGAGAGAATACTTTTGGAGACATTATTTTTTACGGCTACTGCGTGAAGCAGATTTGGTCTCATGATAGCATTATTTTAATACGATTATGAGTCCAAGAAAGTTGTATCTTTTACCACAGTACTTTCAACCAATGATTATAAAATATATAATTTTAACACGAGACGTTTTAGTGTACAAAAGACGGCAATTGTCACTTTTAAAACATACATTATCTCTATAGTCGTCGTTTGAATTATAAATATACCACAGGTTTTAGGACTATCTATTTATGAGTTAACTTGATTGGTTCGTTGCTGGAGTCTATTACCAGTTCTGCTGAGGAGGGTAGGAAGGCTGTTGAGGTGGCTGGTAGGTAGGCAACTGGGCCGGTACGTAAGTTTGCTGTGGGGGAGGCACGTAAGCTGGCTGTTGGGGAGGCACGTAAGCCGGCTGTTGGGGAGGCACATAGGGTCCGGAAGTTGGGTTGTAGTTGACTGGCGCAGGAGTCTGATTTGGGTAGTAGATCGGCGCAGGAGTCTGGGTAGGGTAGTCGTTTTGAGGCTTTTGTTGTTCCGTGTTGATGGCACTGTAACAAAGAGATTTCAATTAAACTTCAGTGTAAACATCGGGCTTTTAAGCCACAATATCCTAACATTAAACGCGTTAAGATACCTTAAAGTTTGACCTAAGTGGTTCTCTAACAACTTTAATTTTTGTTTTACCCAGCAACTCCCAAATCGGTCATCTTGAGGTTGAACGATTATGTCACCCACCAGTGCCTCAGATATAAAGCGACGAAAACGTCGTTTTTATAGCCAAGATAACATAAATGTCCCATAAAAATCTGTCTGCCAATAGACATTCACTTGTGTGATTTTTATTTACTGTTACATCAGTTATAATAAACTATTTCCCATTTTGTATCGCTTCTAAATCGTAAGTTATTGCATTTTGGCACAATCTTTATATCCAAATCGTGTTTAATATGAGATTGGCATGTATCTTCTGCAAGCATAGATTCTTTCATTTCAACAACGTCAAATTCTTATTTAATAACTGTATTATTTAAAAAAAATAAAGAAATAGAGCCAGATATTGCCATCCTTACTCTTTTATGTCTACTAAGCTTACTATACAATGTATTAGTTGGTATTGACGTGCCAATTAGAGCAGAAACAAATCGATATTGGAAAGAAACAAAAGAGAAGCGTTGAAGCAGCCGGTGATTCTCGTACCTACCTTTATAGAACATTGAATTCATTCCATCTAAGACTTATTTTAGCTAGGTAAGCCTTGTTTATTTTAGTAGTGCACTAGGGCCAGGCCATCAAAGATTTGAGGTGAATGTAGCTATTTCTTCATCCTAATTCTTGTTTGTAACTTTGATTTCTGCGATTATTTTATTAGTGCCAGAAATCTTGAAAGTGTTTTGGTTTATAACATAACATCACAACTTGTTTCCACGAATGATTAGGAGTACCTATAGTACACCCACATTTCGCCAGTTATGTTTAAGCCCCATGTAACAGGGGGCGAGCCTATTGCCATCAACCAGGCACAAATCCAGACCCCGGGCTGCTACCGAGAAATTTCAGAAGGATAAACTCAATAACACTGCCCGACCTGGGTATCGAACCCAGTACCTCACGCTCAGAATTTACCATTAGCAGTTGCGACCACTAGACCAACGATGTAGAGTGTTTTGTTTTGTGCTCTATCTAATATAACTTCTTCTATTCTTAATAAACGTTTAACCAATATGGCAATGTATATTAATTCTAACAAGTTGATTAATGCTACATTTAAAACAGCTATTTAACATCTTTGACCCGCCATCTATTATGTTATATGCTAATGCTACATTTGATGTGACAAGCGGGCGGACAGTTGAAGCTCTTAACTTACTCTGTTTGGTGGCATGTCATTTGTTATTTGGTCTTCTAAAACTGTATATTCGCCATGTTTATTTCGTTGTTTAAAACGGGCACTGTCTATGTATTTGGCTTTGTAATTGAGATAAGTCATTTTAGTGGGATTGTTTAGCGGTGCATAATATTACTAGAGTTAATAGAATTATATATATATGATCATTGTTTGTTTGATTGATCTTTTACACCTTGTTTTGATCCATATATTAAAGAATCACTATTCTATACAAACTAATATTATAAAGAGTTTGGCACATGGGTAGACCATGTCCTGAATTAGGACATAGGATAATTTTTATACCTGAGACTTATGCGGGTAAAACCACGGGGCGCAACTAGTTATATAATATAAGTTGCGGTGATCCCATCATTTCTTTATTACAATGCTTGTTTAGAAGAAAATATACTCCGTGTGTACAGTTTTGTCTATGCGGACCGAGTTCATAATTTGTTTGTAAACACTAATTACCAAAGATTGAGTTTATAACGGAACGGAAACTAGCTCGATAACATATATTTTATTTAAATATTTCTATCTACGGACTAGATTCCTAAATACATTTTAAATCCAAACTAGTTCCAGGAGCAAACTGGTAGATATACTCATAAAATTAACACTATTGAATGAGTCAAACGCTACTTATTTTATAATAGAAAAAAGAACAAAAAATAATAACGGTCATCTTAACGTCAGAAAACACTTTCATTTTCACGAGAAAATTTCAAAAACTTATGTTTGTTTTATGTTGTTGTTATTTGTAGCCATTTGTTACGGGCTATGACAAACAACTTGAGGCTATATTTCACTCAACAACACGCCTCCCTGTTTGGGAAAATAAGGGGAATAACAAACCACGAGGCCACGTCTTTCATAATAATTCTAGGATTTCGATTCGTGGAAAAACAATGGCGATTATTAAACTTGTTTGTTGATTGGTATTTGATTCTTATTAATGAGCTCATTTCTATTATTCGTTTGGCAGAAATGTTAATGAGACAATCTTAATTCAATCCATAATAATTACTCAGTAGTTTGGGTGGAGAATAAGGCCATTTGCAGTTTCACAGTGATTACTACTACCTATTTGAGATACATCTTCATCTTTGCTTTCTTACTATTAAAGAGAATATAGAATAATTGAAAATCAATTCTTTTACCTCATAATGAAGATCAAGATTTTGATTAGGGCTTTATAAAAGGTCTAAAGGCCTTTTGTAAATTTAATCTAAATGGGGCAAAATACTTACGCCTGATACGCCGGGGGAGGGGTTGGCAGATGGTCTCCATACGCATGGTAGCCGGTGTGATCAGCCCAGTAGGTGACGGTATATGTCTTCTTATCGCCGCCAACGTATGAGTACCAGCCCTTCTTAACCAAGCTCTCTTCAGTCTGTTTGGGGTCCGTGTACCAGCCTTCTTCTCCGACCCATGTGCCGTCAGCGATCTTGTACCTGGAAAAGGAAAATTATTTCAAAGGAGGTTTGAACATCAAAGTTGACGCGAGACATGAGTAAGGAACGAAGAGATCGCTCACAATTTGAAGGCTTTTCTAAGATTCTCCTGAGTCTTTAATGTTATTTTCCCTTTATTTTTTACCTTTGAATCTCGAGATATAATTTTTCTAATTTTCATTCTAATCATGTAGGTATGATTTCTTATTTGAGTTTGTCTGAAAACATCACCCGTATTGTCTTGTGTGTACGTACACACACGTGGTGTTTTATGAAGTCATGTTCCCCCTAAGTACGTACTTAGGGGGAACATGACTTCATAAAACACCACAAATTCTCTGATAATACGATTATAACCACCTATGATTATAACGATCAGAACTTTGGTGATTTCCGACAAAGCATACAGGAGGTACATAAAAAGGACTATGCTCGTATGTACGGAGTTCATGTGTGATATGTGCCTTTATGTTCCGTGTGCTAGATTTTTTCAAGGCCTGCCACACTATAAAGATTGCCATCACCGCGGGATGTGCTTAGCAGTTTTTTATCAACCCTATTTATATCATCCGTTTGAGGCAGTACCTAAATTGCAATATAAGGAGTTTATCAACACAAGAGGTAGTAATACAGATAAAGGAACCAAAACATTAGTAGATCAATAGGTTAATTTATTCACCGTTAATTTATTCCTCATTAATTCAACATTTCTTGTATTAGAAAGAAATTTTGTTTACGGAATCGCGATTTAAATTAAATTCCAATACGACGAAGACATCATAAAAATAATGGACCAATAAACTCGATTCAACGGGACAACGGTAAAGTTGTAAAAAATATTTATATTTTCCTGTTTATGACGATGACCAAACAGTTATATGGGATTCAGAGTTTTGGACTCAATTAGGACCTTTTTGGAGGTCTGAAGACCCGAACAGTTATGGGTAAAGATGACCTGAGATTTTATGGGAAATCCGTTGTGTGACCGTAACGGACTGTGTCATCAAAACAGAGAATTTTACATAACATTTGCATTTCGAACCGAGTTATGATTGTCAAGGACAATGGACTCATTTTTTGCTTTTTGTATTATGCTAAGATTGTACGTGAAGAAATGTTTGTTTATATAATAACGGATTCAGTACCAGAGAGTTCAGTTTGAGGTCGTGAGAATCTATGACGAGATTTTCTAAGTTTTCAATAACTTTATATTGTTCAGTCTTCGTAGAACAGGTCGTGGGTTCGAACCCAAGCAGGTGCTTTACTTTGTGTAATTTATTTCACCACCACTGCTCTCAAAACGGTGAAGGAAAACACCGTGAGGAAACCGGCATATCCTAGAACCGAAAATTTGATGACATGTGACATCCACCAACCCGCACTGGACACGCGTGGTGGATTACGGCCCACTACCTGTCATAAAGAGGAGCCTTGTGTCCCAGCAGTGGGAACATAATAGGCTGATGATGGTTCAGTCTTCAAAGTGTTAGTATATGACTGGATTATATACATAAGGATACAGATGTGGAGAATGTTCGACTAAGTAATAGGCAGTAAAGTGAATGTAGGCTTTAGACGTAAGTTTGTTAAGCTTAAATACAGCTGCTACAGTATACTCGCGCTTTGTCAAGATTACAGTCAACGCATTCGCAAATTGTTACGTAAAGACGTGAATTAACGTGTGAAACGTTTTTAGTCTACGGGAGCTTACAACGAGATTATAGATACTTTGCAAAAATTATGGAAATGGATAATGTTGCCGCATTCGGCTAGATTGGAAGCTAACTTCAACATAGTTCAGAAAAGACTAGGCAGATTGATTAGTAATGTTGGTTAAGACTTGATTTGTAAGGGTTAAATAAATTGCGGGGATTATTATGAACAGTTTTTAAATTATGCAATAACAAAGATTTTGTGCCATGAAAAGTCGGGGAGATCAATGCTCTACTATGTACAGATGCCAGCACATCAAGCTGTCAAATTTCTTTAATAGATTTTCAACTTTATCGCTAAAGAACAAGGTTCAAAGTTGATTGGAAAAATTTGACAGTTTCGGGTAGCTTGATGTGCTGGCGTCTGTATCAACCTCAAATCTTTGTTTTAGTTCCTAAGTCTGAAATAGCAAACACAATTTGCTATTATAGACAATGACAGGGTGGCAGGGACATCGACGCGTAAACTGGTACCATGAACCCAGCACATGATTCTAGAACCCCTAGAGTAAACATTTTTCATCGGTTATCACAAATAAATCACCTGTTTCATAGAAAAGTGCAATACCTACGCGGTAAAAATGTATGGAACAGCATTTTTTTTTAATAACCTACGAAACATTTGAGCCCAGGGGCCTGCAGAATCAGGTACTGAATTCATGGTAATCAGTTGCGCGTTAGTGTCCCTGCCACCCTGTACAGGGACTTAACAAAATATTTGAGGTACAGACACCTGCATTAATTGATGAACCCCTCATGTATCCATGCGGAAAGAGGGTAACCAAGTACCGAAGGTAACTGTACATAACTTAAACGTTGCACTTACTCGTATCTGTAATGTCCATTCTCGCCCCAGTACTGCTCATTCTTGATCACTGGCACTGGAGTGGTGGTGGTAGGGGGGTGGTACGTTGGTACGTAGTAGTAGTCATTCTGCACATTAGCGGGCACTCCAGCTTGAACCGGCTGGATAGGCTTAGAGGGTTGAGGCCAAGTGTTCTGTGGGGGCACGTAGTTTGGCGCGTTCCAGCGAGGAGGTCTTTGGCTAGGTGGCACAGGTGCGGTGTATGTACTTGCAGCTGCGTTCAGGTCTGCCCCTTCTTTCTTAAGCTCGATGTACGCTGATGCTTCGGCTTGGGAGTCTTCTAAGAGCTCTGACTTTTCAGCCAGTGAGAAGGCCAAGATGGCGGCGAAAATTAGTAGCTGTGGAAGAAATGTTTTTGTTTAGTTACTGTCGATTGAGAGATTCCGAAAGATGTGAATTGCTGGGTAATCTTTATACATAACATAACGCCTACAATGCCCGAAGAGTTAGGCGTAGGTGTAGATATAGTTCACCCACATTTCGCCAGTCATGTTTAAGTCCCATGTAATAGGGCGCGAGCCTATTGCCATCAACCGGGCACAAATTCAGAGTAAGAGAAATTCCTGATGGAAAAACCCAATAATACTTTGTCCGACCTCGGAATTGAACTCCGGATGTCACGCTCAGCAGTAGCGCTTGCGAACTTTAGACCAAGGAGACTTCTGTTTCTTTACGTTTCTTTTTTAATTGTTTTGTTAAAGAAATGTAAATCACCTGGCATTAAGAGGTTGTAAACTCTAAGATATTTTTGGGTTTTTCGTTTACGTAGGTATCATTTACTTCGTACCGTAGATTTTAGATTTTAGACCGTGATAAAAAGCCGTTGTAATTATATCTTCGTTGTTATAACTTTTAATTAACCGATTTGTATTCTTGTATGAATGCTGGGAGTTTAACTAATGGCAGTTCAGTTATGAAGTAGGATTTATTACTATTTTAGTTTAAATCAGAGATTTACAGTTATGCTTGCTTCATTTTGGCTATATTTTATTTTAAATTAATTTGAGTCTTAATATTAGATTAATAGGTACTCTAAATTGTGAGCTAAATGAAGATTAATCGTAACAAGATTTAGATTTCGGACAAAATTAACTTTGAATGAGCAATTAACGTGGAACTGCTCTTAATTAGGCGCTTTTTTCATTCGCAATGAAATAAAATAATTTACTAAGAGTTACATTTTATAATTATTTAGGACAAGTTTCGCAAATATATATAAATGTACGCTTTGTTTAAATTAATAAAACGTTGCAAATATTTAGAACAAAGTATTAATGCACTGATTTGAGAATAAAAAAATACTATTTTTTTTATAAAATATTTTAAGGTAATGCACAGACAGTACTGACGAGCACAAAAAGCAATAAAAAATTTTTTTTTTTCACTTATTTAAGTTTTTATTTAATATTTTATTTATTTTCACACGCACTGGCACGAAACTAAAATATCCAAGGACTCACCAGCTTCATGTCTGTGTCCTTCCGATCCCCGTTCGATACTGTGGTCATGAGGGGTCGCTCAACATTTTTATAGCAAAATGTCCTGCGTCCTCTTGTGTTCGTACATCTCTGCGTCTGCGCACAATGACCTCGCTCTTAGATCACACATATGATTAATAAAATGTGATTTTAGGTTAAAATGAGATTTATTGGGATATTTTCACATTCCAAAATAATTAATAAGGAAATTCTCAATTAGTAATTTTAATTTTCGTAGATCGATTAATTTTTTTGTTTAGTTAGTGAGTTGTCTAGACAAAACAGAGTTGTATGGCAAGTTCAAGGACAAAATAAATGTTTAGAAAAAAAAAATACAAATGTAAGTTATTTTTTTTAAAGAAAACGCAATAATATTTCAAATCTATTAATGAACTAAAGAATTGAATGGGCTTTTAAGTGCTTCATTCATAACGAGTAGTGGGCGTAAGTTACGTTTATTTGCTTATTTACTTAGCGATTGACCGAAACAAGGCGATGTGAATAGTTCTAATTGGTTCTTAAGGCTTGCACTTGTATGATTCATTGTTGGTGTTTAGTTATGTCAATAACTTTTGCTTGGGTTTTGTGTAGGACTCAAGGTTCTACTGATTGTGTAGTTGCTGCTATTGTTTCTTTTTAGTGTAATTTTCAAATTAAGATCTTTGTTTGTCTAGGTATTGTAAACATAAATACGTTCTTTTTTAAGGCGATCTTGTTAACTGATTATTATAGTGTTTACAGCTATAATATTATTAACCTCTTGAATGCCATAAATACAGAAACAATTTAAAAACCCACCGTGTCTCGCGTGGATCCATGTTCTAAGGTATTTCTTTCAATCCGGAGATCAAACTCCGTACTTCTTTCCTAAAAGGCTGTCGGTGCCCGCCCCAATACAAGTATTTTATTTATCAAGTCCAATTATGTTTTTAAAGGAACTGTGTAGGCGCACCCTAATTGTTTCGACTTTAAAACATTAAACGTTAGCTAAACACACGAAACACCATTTCGTTAAATATTTAAATTCAAAGCTTCCGACTGATGTACCTGACAGTACTTTATCTACATCTTATTTATGCATTTCTGACTTAATACAGAGCAAAATATACGTGAACAGAATATAAAGAATCCCATCCCATACAAATTACGTGCACTTGTCATACATAATCGTATATTTATATGATTTCAAAATAAGGGTTTTGAAAATGTCAGAAGCGTCCAAAAAACCCAAAAAGCACATTTTGTATCGTTTTAATTCCCTGTGTTATAGGGATTCTGTATGCAAATCTGACATTAGCATACGTAATAGTGAGTCAATGTTGATTTTTTTGAGATATGAATGTTATTCTTTGTCGTTTGCAAGCTTTTGAATTAGCGATATTTCCCCGTTGTACCGTTTGCACCATTGACCTGCACCATCATTGAAGCTTACTTTAGCTTTTTGTTAGGATAAGTCTGAAAAAGTTAGTGTGTTGGTTTGTCTAAACTAAAGAGTAGATTGCTGACACTTTTCTTAAGTTCTGTCCACTTATTTTCATTGAATTTTGTGTTAATTTCCGTAATATTGTTCTGGGTGTAGCATAAGTATAATTTATTTGTTCAAAAATATATAACAATTTAATAGTATGGCGATACATTTTATGACACTTGTTTCTATGAACAGATGTTGAACATCTGTGTCTGAATTAGATATAAAATATTTTCCGTTATGAGAAATATTATATTTGGGATATCTTTTCAGGTACCACTTCTATTCATACAAGTACGATTTGTGTTAAGGAAAACAACAGACAGTTTAATAAAACATTATTCTGCGCCTGCACTCTTCTAAGGAAATAATAACTTTACTAAAACCAGAGTTTTGTAACGTTAATCTTGATTACACATCCCAATTTATTTGGTTGACGTATATATACAAACAAAGAATGCAAGACCGTACAAGGATATACGGAATTCCCAGAAACCCAATTTAATGGGATGCGTGAAGAAGCCTCCTCGTGTAGCACAGTTTGTTCCGCCAGTTACTGAACTAAACCGAGCGCTCGGCGCATCCTGGACAGTCACACCCAACACCTTATTTGACTGGCCAATTCTTCCCTTGCGGTGGTAGGGCTAACGCCCGCCTGGTTTGCGACCATCCTCCCACCAGAGTTTCGTCGATGCGTGGGAGTTCCAGTGCCTTAGGCATCTTCTGGGCACGCTCGTTCCATCACAAACCTCATCCATCGCTTTCCATCGGGCGTGATCGAGGTCAAGAGCGTGCCCATTCAGCAATAAAAAAAATTAAAGAAATGTTAGGGGAAAGCTCTGTCGCGTACCTACTCGCGTCATATAAAATAGATGATTTTATTTCAGTCCGTAAATATCTAAGGTGAAGTACTTTGCTAACTGAATGATCTTTGTTGGTACTTACTGGAAAACGGGAAGGGTAAATCTTTTAGGTATAGCTTGGTGATTATACAGGGTGGCATGGACATCGACGCACAACCTGTTACCATGGATTCAGTACACGATTTTGAAAAGAACCCGGTGTGAAATTTTTCATAGGTTATTCAAAAAAAAAAATTAGTTCTACCATAAATTTTGACCGCGTAGGTATTGCACTTTTCTATGAAACAGTTGATTTTTATTTGATAACCGACGAAAAATTTCTACGCTAGGGGTCTAGGATCATCATCTGCCAAGTCTTTTCCCTACTATGTTGGGGTCGGCTTCCAGTCTAACCGGATGCAGCTGAATACCAGTATTTTACATGTAGCGACTACCTATCTGACCTCCACCACCCAGTAACTGGGTAATACGATACCGCTTTGTGAGACTGGTTGTCAGACTTTCGGGCTTCTGACTACCCGTAACGACTGTCAAAGATCCACGAATGACCAACGGCTTAACGTACTTTCCGAGGCACGGAGGGGTCTTGGTATGTAAGGATGGTCACCCATCCATAGTGCAGCCGCGGCAAGCATAGCTTAACCTGATCAATCGACCTGTGCGACTGTTATTATTTAGCCACGGGCTATTTAAGGGTCTAGAATCATGTACTTAATTCATAGTTTCAGTTTGCGCGTCGATGGTCCTGCCACCCTGTATTAAAGTAGTGATAGACGTTCTTAAAATCTCATCAGAAGATCGCTCAGATCATGAAGTAAGTATAATAGACACCTATTATAGACTTTATGTTGGGCTCCTTAAGTTCTGAGATGAGCTGCACGATTACTGACAATTGCGTGCACTGACTGAACAGGTCCACTGAATCTGTGTGGTTCTTTCCTTATAAGACAAGTTCAGACCCCAATATAGATGGCCTTCACATGATCTGACCAAGATTGTGTCTGGACTTTAAAAGAGACCTCTGAATTTGTTTCGACCTTTCTTCTTAGGTTAGTCAGATAGGAAACGCCGACATCATCTAGTTTTTAAAATATGATTGACGTGTAAAAGTGATTGTGCAAACCTTCTTACAAAAAAAAAATCTATCTAATTTGACGTTCAAAAAGTACTGATTTCTCAGCCTAATTTGAATAACTTTTGATTTTGGGTCCTTTATTCGTCCTCTTTCATACCAGCGTTGCTTTCATTAGGTAATCCTGCAAAATAAAGCTACAAAAGAAAACAGGCAGAATGAATGAGGAAAGTACAATCGTGTAAATGATCTAATCATGTAGGTAGGTACACACGAAATGTAGGCTGCATTTTGGGTATTTCGAAAAATTTGCCGCACCTTACAAGGGTCCTGGAGATACACAAAATATGATTCATAAATACCTTTTATAGCGGTGAAATAAATATAATATGTAGGTACCTACTAATACAAACGAATACCTGTCATTCTTTTTGCGAAATTTTCACCTAAACTGCTAAACTGAATATGGGGATTTTCGGTACAGGGCAAACTTGGTCGGTAACGAAAGAAAATATAAAGTCAAATCATTCAAACAGGCACACTAAAAGCACTTTTGAACGTCAAAAATTACAATAAAATTAAATTAATTCTAGTCGCCTCTAGCAAAAGATACTTTTCCTAATAGAAATTCAAAACTATGAAGGTGGGTGAAGACACGGGGACAGGTAGTTCACAAAATGCATTGATTGAAGTAAAAACAATAAGTTATACAGGGTTTAAAATTAAGATGCTAACTGCCTAAGTAAAGCTCTCTTGGAAATAAAACAATTCAAAATGAACTTATCAAATATTTATTCAGGTAATTCGGATATTATGTTGAGTCTCAGAGCTTTTAAGTTGAGCTTTGCGGCAATAAAGGCTTAAAGGCTGTAATAAACATTACTCAGACCAGGATATCGTGTCGCCGTTGCAATTAAAAAACCCAAATGGTAGGTTTGGGCAAACGTAATGTTTCTCTTAAATTTGGAATTAAAGGTTATGTAGGCAGTATTAGATATATATGAGCATCTGTCTTGACAAAAGAACTCGCATATATGTCCACGGTGTGCATTCAGATATATTTTTTTGATGTCAAATACTTCAACTCAGCCTATCGCAGTTCACTGCTGGACATAGGCCTCTCCCAGGCTGCGTCACAATACCCTGTCCTCCGCCTTCCATCCAGGAATGCAGTATGTCCCAGAAACGTTTTTCAGGTCGTCTGTCCATCTAGCCGGGGTGCGTCGCACGCTATACGCTTGCCGATACGCGGTCTCCACTCCACGGGACTCGTCTGCTCCACCGGCCATCGGTCCTTCGACAAACATGCCACTTCAGCTTGCTTACTCTGCAAGCCATGTCAGTATCTTCGGTTCTTTCCCGAATAACTTCAAATACTTATCACATAATTATCAAAACAAAAGAAACTAGAAACGTCGAAACAAAAAAGAAAACGAAAACTGAATTGATTAAATATTACCTTCAGTACATACAGCAGTGATGGCCCCGTGGTAATGGCCGCGACTTAGGAGTTGTAGGTCGTAGGTTCGAACCCAGACAAGGGCTAAACTTTGTGTTAATTATTACATCACCACTGCCTTCGAAACGGTGACGGAAAACCTCTTGATGAAACCGGCATGTCCTAGAACCAAAAATCCGAAGCCATGTGACATCTACCAACCCGCACTGGGCCTGCGTGGTAGATTACGGCCCTCTCCCTCTCATAGAGCTTCTCATAGGGCTTCTGTTATTATTGTTAACTTCTTCTACACATAACCGCAGAGACTTAGGTATGCACGCTAAACAAACAATTTAAAAGTACCATCGACTCGTAAGGAAGAAGAATGTAAACCATAAAAGTATGTTTCTCATATGAGATCTACTGTCGTAAGGGAAAATATTTTAATAAGAAAATTCAGTGGAGCGCGTAGTGGGGTACAAACTTGAAAGCTTTGTAAAAAAAACACGATTACTTATTGCAGCGTATTTCTTGTGGACCCAATGTCCTAAGCCTTTTTTGGAAGCTTGATAAAATAGGCAAGTACAGACGGCCAGCACATCAAGCTACTACAATCTGTCAAATTTATTTAATAGATTTTCAACATTATCGCTAAACCATAAGGTTCAAAGTTGATTGGGAAAATTTGACAGTTTCCGGTAGCTTTATGTGCTGGCGTCTGTACCTAATTGTTCGGTCAATTATATCATCGATTACGAAGTTAATAATTGTACCCGATTATGGGAAAAACAAAACATTTAGCTCAGCTTGTAAGGCATGCAGATGCAACGCGTGGGCTGAATTTAGATTTTTATCCCAAAAAATGTTTGACCTTTACGAAACTTTTAATTGTTATATCACAAAATAAGCTTCCTTATGATTAAGTGTTGTTTTTGTTGATTCCAATT
This sequence comes from Hydraecia micacea, assembly GCA_914767645.1. NCBI lineage: Eukaryota > Metazoa > Arthropoda > Insecta > Lepidoptera > Noctuidae > Hydraecia > Hydraecia micacea. Next base: position 10,547,772 of record OU611788.1, on the reverse strand, counting down.
TAAAATCAAAACAAAATTAAATCCAATCTTCTGAGCGATTAATTTTATACAACTTACTATAATTTAAAATTTGTCCAATAAATCACTGAGTATTTCCGTGTTCATGAAAACTAAATAGTTTAATTTTCTTATACATTGCAAAAACCATGATATGCGTAACAAAAGTGGTATTTTCGATTAACAAATCCAAAATATCATTATAAGCAAAAAATTATTTGATTGAAATATATTTCGCATGGATACGCAAAAGGTAGTAAAATTCGATTTATTCCGCTGATCATGTTTCGATTTAGAGCACAATATAAAAAAAAATTAAGCAGTTTACATTTGGTTGATACAAACTCTTATATGAAATACTGAAAAGTAGTGTATCGAATAATTTTAAGTCTAGATAGACTGTGACGACTGTATATAAACACTGTTACTTTTACATGTGATCTAGATAGATCATACAGTGTTTCTACTTCATTTGCTGATCTTACGGACAATTCATTTAATGAAATGTTTTTTTGCTTCTAGGGATATTTTGACTTAATTAATGACTTGGTGCAGGGCAGTGGTGGCCCAGTGGTATCGGCACCGACTTACGAGTGTGTAGGTCGTGAGTTCGAATCCAAACGGCACTTTGTGTATTTAATGTCATCAACACTGCTCTCAAAACGGTGAAAGAAAACATCTTGAGGAAACCGGCATTTCCTAGAACCAAAAATCGGAGACATGTGACATCCACTAACCCGCAATGGGCCCGCGTGGTGGATTATGTCCCACCCCTTTTCACATAGAGGAGACCTGTGTCCCAGCAGTGGGAACAGTGTATAGGCTGATTGTGTATGACTTGGAACGTATAATAATTTTCTAACATTAATATTTTTTATTGTTCCCCTTTGAGCACCACGGTAAAATATTGATTGGTGCTCTAAAAAAAAGTGCTCTGAAAATAGGTGCTCAAACGGGAATACTCCGATTTTTAAGTACCTACATTGTCTTTCAAAACTTTGCCACGACAATTTAACGTTTTAAGATGTGTTTTTAACAAAAAGCTGTTATACATCGTAAGTCTCTGCTCAAAGGGACAACTAATGCTTCGTAATGAAACACATAATTCGATTTTGTCTTTATCTTCACTTTAAGTGGATTTGTTTCACCATAACATTAAAACAAGGGTTCATATCAGAAATGAATATATCAATTTTGATGGGTTTTGTTGTCAATAATAACCCCTTTGTTGTAAGAGAAAAGAGTTAATTCAATAGCGGTGTCATGATTTGGAATTCTTAAGGTAAGGCTGCTCAAAAGGGTTAAGGAACTTCTTAGGCAATGAGTCCAAAATCTGACAAGTATGTATGAATGTGCCTTTTTACGTTTTTCTTGTTGACTTTTCTCTGAAAGCCAAGAATATTATTGTGAGGATACTTAGACTTTAGTCTAAATTTGGTTATAAAACAATCTCCTCAGGACTAAATTTCGGCCGTGGCGGTCAATCTCATCGGAGACTAGCCTTCGGCGCGGGAGATATTATAGTGCACAAGTGTACAGGAGTGGACTGCTATAGGCTGATGATGATGATGATGAAGTGTACAGGTGCACTTTCTGTTCCCTCACTCTCATAGCCTGATGTGACGGCAGCCCGACACGACCGGACAGAGATCAGGCGCAGGGCCAAAGGCTTTAACGAGCTTTCCGAGACACGGGGAATTAAATCGCCAACTTTCAATCTCCGGGCTGTTACTAAGAAATTCCTAATGGAAAAATTCAATAACACTTTGCCCGACCTGGGAAACGAACCCGGCACCCCACGCTCAGCAGTCACGCTTGCGACCACGAGACGAACGGGGTAGTTAACATTGTTTATACCCGTACGCAAAATACGCGCATTGACGTGGAGTTGCGGACACCAGCCCGTATTACCTATTACCCTACTCAGTACCTAAATTGACGTAGTGATAATGCACGTGCCTTTCCTATAAGAAAAGAGGCCTTTGACCTGCAGTAAGACAATTACAAGCTGGTATTACAAATTGGGAATTGGGAGTACCAAATGTAATTTATGTTCCGTTGTAATGACATGTGTATCTGAAATAAATCACGCAAGTAATTTTAGCAATGGGTAGAGTCATGGCAGAGGCGGTTCTTTTCATCATTACTTTTTATAATTTTTTTAATATCCGTAGAACTCTGTCTATTGTATGTCCTTTTGATAAATCATAGTCGTTATTAATAAAATTTTCGCTCTAAATCGTAAGCCCTCATCTTCATTACAAGGTTAGTTATTCTGCTAATCGGGGTGGAGACAAATCCACCAATTCAAAGATCATAAAAATCGGTTGAGCAGTTGTTGAGTTGGTGTAACTAACCCGACTTTGTTATAATAATAATAATAATAAATCATTTATTTGCCTGAAATATGGTGGGTACACAAGATGTTAAATTAAATTATAGCACTGGACATATTTCACCCTCTTTACGGGCATGCAAAATTATAGTTAATTTAAATTACAACAATAATATGAATAAAATTACAAGTATTAGAACTGTTTAAATAAGAAAATTTTAATTACAATTATTACAATCATTTAAATTACAATTATTAGATTTCAATTACTTAAATTATTGAACCAGTATCTTAGTGGACACCAAATAAATGTTGGTATCATTATCAGTATCTTAGTGGACACCAAATAAATGTTTTATTTATATAGACTAATTATTTGTCATTAACGCCTCAGTTTGATATATCTATATTCGAATCACCGGCAGGTCTAATAAGTCGTGATTTAGTAGATTAATGAACATCCACTTCCACTGGTATGTGTGTATCCTAAACACACTTTTGTGTCATTTGTAGAATAAGTCATACTGCATTTAAGATTTGAGCTTCTGGTTTTCATTTGCCCTCTTCAATGCCTTCTTCCTTCCCAGATTTAATTCAACATTGCTTTTTAGTGTGGATATTAATATTAATAAAATCACATGTAATTAAAAACTTAACTGGTTATCAATCAATCTTTACAAAGTTCACGAGACATCTCGACCACATATTTCCTTCTTCGGGCTATAATTTTAGCTTTGTTTTTTGTGTAATTGTCGGTAGTTTGATGTTGTCCAAGCTGCATTGATCTGAATCACAAAGATTATAATCTTTTACGGATCAATTATAATAATCGATTCGTTTAGTCATCTCTCAGTCTTTAGTCACAATTTACCTCAACGGCGCAATTTATTTTATTTTTGTCTATATCAGTACAAGTCCAGATTTTTTGGTGTCTGGGATTTTGAAATCTTTATATATATGGTAAAAAAGTGTATAAAATAGTTTATTGCGAATTTCATAATGTACAAAGAAAAGGGTCTGACTTGAAAAAGTCTCAGCACGATAGGTGTAATAAAAATGATTAATAATAATTGAGGAAAATAATAATTTTGTTGCACTATTAAACTAGCAGTTAGGTAGATGATTACGAACTTGGGAATTTTGAATGAGGTCTTGGTTCTTAAGAAATGCTCTACTTAAGGTTAGCTGCGGATGCCGTGAGTCAACCTTCAAGGTTTCAATGACACACGATTTCTTCAAGTTTATTTGGACAGTAGAATGATTTCATAATGACCCTTTATTAATTGACCTTATTTTATGTTGTTTTGAAGCGCGCTGCGTCATGGATGCCCTACATTGATTTGCATGACGTTAATATATCCTTCATGTTTTAGCAACATTTAAGGGACCCGTGGCTAAGAAGTAATAACAGCCACACGGGTCAATTGATCAGGTTGGACTATCATATGGTTCCATCTTTACATACCGATACCCCTCCGTTCCTCGGAAAGTGCGTTAAGCTGTTGGTCCCGGCTGTCCTTCGTGGATCTTTGACAGTCGTTACGCGTAGTCAGAAACCCGAAATTTTTACAACCAGTGTTACCGAGGGGTATCGTATCGTAGGCAGTCGCTCCATGAAAAATATTAGTATTCAGCTGCATCCGGTTAGACTGGAAGCCGACCCCAACATAGGTATTGGAATAAGGCTAGGTAGATGATGATTTCTTAATAATATCATTATGCTTAACGTCTTCTTGCTTTTGACGTAAGTTACCAACAATTCTTAAGGGAATGATTCTTAGGTTCGCGTTACTGATTAACTGGATATGTAAATAGCGTCAGCAACCCAAGTCTCACGATCGGTAGTTTTGCAACTGCTACAAGAATGAGAATAAAGTGAGTTTTATTCTGCCAAAGCATATATGCGATATCTAATCATAAAATGTTGATAAAATTATTAAAATTACTCGGAAACGTACAATTGCTACATCTCAGAGTTGAGCTTTAAAAAAATGGTCTGTCTTTTCAGATATTATTGATCTCAAGAAAGGCTTTTAATAATACGAGCATAACCACAATTGTATTATTTTATCAAATGCAAAATATGACAAAGCATGTGGGTTATTATGAAGAGCGTGTGGGGTCCCCAAAATATGATTGAATTTTATAAATCTCCGCTTCGATAAAGACTTGGCTTTGTGATCTTTGTCTTATTGCTTTTTGGTGTATTATGATACATTTGGGTTAAAAGGGGTTGGGGAAAAAACATATCCTGTACTGTATTTTTTACTGTGCCTCCCATAATTCTCTTCTCATAAGATTAGGTTGAATATAATCTTATTAGATGGAGCATATTAGCGATTGGCGCAGTGGAAGCATGCTGGGCCCTTATCCTACTGAAATACATATGTGTACTTAGCACAGATTAAAAATTATTTTATTATGAAACAGATAACTGGCCTGATGGTCTAGTGGTTAGTGACCCTGACTGCTATGCCGGAGGTCGTGGGTTCGATTCCCACCCAGGACAAATGTTTGTGTGATGAGCACGATCATTTGTTCTGTGTCTGGTTGTAATTTATCTATAATATGTATGTATTTAGAAATATATAAGTATGTTTATCAGTTGTCTAGTACCCATAACACAAGCTCTGCTTAGCTTGGGACTAGATGGCGTTGTGTGATAGTTGTGGAATATTATTATTATTATTATAACTATACAGTTGTAGATGGAGCCACTTACATGTATACTTATTTTAATAATAAACTAACAATGGGCATTCAATAAGCATCCAAAAGTGCATTATTATAGTTTTTCCCTATAGGAATGTAAGCCGACAGAAGTTTCACATAAAATCGAATGCACTTGAAAGGACCTTGCAGATAAGCAAAAAAGTAATTTAAAATTGGTAAGCAGTGGGAGCAGTGGTGGCCCAGCGGTATCCAGTTGTAGGTCGTGAGCTCGAACCCAGGCAGGCACTTTGTGTATTTAATTTATCACCACTGTTCTCAAAACGGTGAAGGAAAACATCGTGAGGAAACCGGGAAGTCCTAGAACTAAAATATTCGAAGACGTAACAAACACCAACCCGCAATAGGCCCGCATGGTGGAGTAAGGTCCACTCCCTCTCTCAGAGAGGAGGCCTGTGTCCCAGCAGTGAGAACATTATAGGCTGATTATGCTAAGCAGTACCTTCATAATCAAATCGGTGAGGAAAGAAGATTTAGTGTTTCATAATGAAGAAGAAATAAGAAGTTACAAAAACTAGTTGAAGTTATTACGATCAAATAACGGTAAGAGCCGATCATACTTTTATGCACAACGAGGTATTTGCAAAAGAACATGAAATCCAAGTGTGTTTGTCTTAAATTCGTAATACTCCGCCGAAGAGGGCTCCCGTTTTTGGTAAATAAATCCTTTCTGGGTATTACATTTTCTTTGTTTTTACAATACGGTACCGTAATCTTGCTAAAGGTCAGGCCGTCGGTGTTTTTAACTGCTTAGCTACTTGTGTTTTATGATTACTTTTCCCATCGCGAGCACCAGGTTTCATTGAAGTAGCGGTTTAAAGGAATTTTGTTTCGAGTTGAGTAAGGTCGCAGGAATGAAGCTATTAGGCTAAATGGCCATTAGGGTCTTCTATATCAAATTGCATTGTTTTAAAATTAAGGTTTATTGCTTGGTTTACTTTGTGTTTAGTCATGGTAAATATTTGAAGATGTTTGCTTCACTATATTAAAATATATTTATGTAGTAGGTATATATAAATATCCGTTAAGACGTTGGTCCGGGCTGTCATTCATGGATCTTTGACAGTCGTTACGGGTTATGGGTTGTCGTTCAGAAGCCCGAAAGTCTGACAACTAAGTGTTATCAAGGGATACCGTATTACCCATTCACTGAGTTGTGGAGGTTAGATAGGTCGCTCCATTTAAAATAAGTACTGGTATTCAGCTGCATACGGTTAAACTGGAAGCCGACCCCAACATAGTTGAGAAAAGGCTAGGCAGACGATGTAGATGATGTTTGCTTAATTATCCTGCTTATTATTACGTATGTTATATCCAATATTGGATATGCCATTGGATATTCAATTTCTTTCTATTAGAATTTGTAAACCGACTCTTGTACCTGTAATTATCTTTCGACCTTTCCTTCCAATACAATATTCAAAAGCTTTCGATATTTCCCGAACCTTTCTTGTTAATAAAAATAAAAGTTTGTCCCAAACTCTCAAGGCTCTCTTACTAATTTCAATTCTTTAGCAATGACGTCAGGTCCCCGCTGGGAATGCAAAGTGTAAATTTTTCGTCAAATCAATAAATAATCAATCCCTTTCCTTTAGAGATATGTAATAAAGTGCGCCCACGTCTGCGGTCAGGCGCAGATAACTTTAACAAAAGTGTCTGCAAACGTTTTGATATATTGTAGAACAGTTCTTTCGAAGCCGTTCGAAAACAAATAAATCTAACCACTTGTTTTAAGGATTGAGAATGTTTTTCAAGAAAGTTTTACAGTAATGTGTTTTAAGGTAGAATTAACCTACAAAAAAGCTACTTATTGAATATCTTTACATGAGTATTAACATAATGTAGAAGTTATCTTATGATTATCGTACATACCTACCTATAAATAAAAAATATGATAAACTGCAACATTCTGACGACGGGCTCTATAAAGAACGAAATGAAATATAATATGAATGTGACAGCTTTCTGAAATTAATAGACTGATTAATTCAATCTTAAAAGAATTTTATATCAAGTAAACATTAGATCATTTTGTCCACAGAATATTTTTTTTACATTCTTTTGAATGATTTATAAAACATTCATTAGGCATATCGCTCAAAGTGAATGATGAATTCACTTAGATAAATGAGCAACAGTTCGTAAATTTTGCATTAGGTGAACCCAACGCCGGTCCAATCAAAATTCAATTAGGAATATCTTCGTGAAGAATGTTTTCTTCAATCGCTTGTCGTTCCCACCGTTTGAAGTGTTTGTTCTAAATATACTTTTGCACCATTGTTTTGCTTTATTTTAATGTCCTGTTCTACCTACATCGTGTCGTTAACATCGATTTTAATTGGCAAAAATGTAACTTCGCCCATATTCTTTTTTTATTTACCTTGTTTAAGACATAGCTACATTATTTGCTTCAAAAACAAATGAAAACCCATAATCTACAAAAGCTGACTCATCTGTACCTCTGAGTTGACTCAAACATGGCTTATCATTATGATCTAGAGCCGGTATATGCTCACAAACAACGACCCCAGTAGCTCGCACGTTTGTTCCGTATCCGTGTTTTACTAAACATAAATCTCTTTATCTTGTATGATAGAAATAACCTCCCACTGCGATTACCCTATTTCTAGCGTAAAAACCTCTTCATATCCATTCACCGTTACATCTTGACCCAGTCATAGCGTACGTTATCAATATACATTTGACTAAATAAAAAGTCAGTTCCCATGTCGATGTCAATATTATTCAAATAGGCTGGTGGTATCGAGACAACTTCAAGTGTGTTTAAGTTTGTCTAGGCTGGGTTGTTGCTATGCAAATCTATGTTTGCACGTGTGTTTACTAGTTTCTGTCCTTGGATTCTATTGTGTAGGCTTCCGAATTGAATAGTGATGTTTCGGGCATAGCTAGCTATAAGTGGATATGTAGTTTGCTCTTCCTGTTGTTGTCCTGTTTGTATTTTGATCCTCAAATTTCATACTAAGGGTTGTCTCTGAATCTAGTTCTTAATTCAATAGATGTAGAACTACATGATTATTTGTTTTTTTTTCAATATTAATTCTATATAAATAGTGCACCTCTGCTAAAATCCCTAATCATACAACAAGTGCAGAACTCTCCCAATTAATCCAATATCTACAATTCCACGTTACAATATTAAGGCGTACCAGGAACTGGCACCTCGTAAATCCCTGAGGATCATTTCGTAATTAAGTTTCCGAAACGAACAAGCGGCAATACGTTCAAACCTACGACGATAACAAAAATATGGGGACCGAATCACCACATCGTGATTTATATTTGCCGTCGGTGATAATTTCTTTTAATTGTGGCTTGTTAGGTGCGGTCTGCGGTTTGTGGCGAGCCTTAGGTGGCTGTATTGATTTATCCCTTATAATCGAGTTTAGATACCGGGTAATACTGAACCGAAATGTGAATATCTTTTTAGTGTTGTTTCTTTAAAGCCGTGGTTTTAAAGTATATGTTCGTTTGAAAATGTGGTATTACTGTAATTTAATGCGACATTCCCATACTTTTTACTGCTATTAATAATTATGACGATAAAATTTCTTTAGGCTAACAGCTGTCACATCGCACTTAATAACCCTTCTTGAATAATACAAATTGGATCGCTTAATATTCACATATTCAAACTCAACGGTCGACCTTAAGCCCGGGATAATATTCGACAATCTCGTTTGAGTTACAACGCTATATTTCTGGTGATGTTGCATAGGGCTGACAACATGAGTGATATCTGTTTTGAAACAATGAGTCGATGACCTATTTTTTTACCTTAACATGTAATTTTAAAACCTGCCCTCAGGATTTCCAGGAATAGTGCCATATTTTTGACTAACAACCGAAAAAACATCCTCACGTTTTAAAATTATGGCATTTTTGTAACTGGTTTCTTGTGTTAGTGACCCCTGGTGGTGACTCACGGTGACTGTTTACCTTAGCTCGAAAAATTCAGGGCTAAGATGCTATTACGTGTGATTAATTTATTTAAGATAATAGCCATTTTATTTGTTATAACAATTCGGCTCATCTCCTGTTAGACAAGTTCATTAAACTTGGGTCTAAAATGTAAATTGAATATTTTACAAACATAGCTTTTTTTAGCAACTTTGCTGGCTTTCTTGGCCGCCCCAAGTTAAAGTGGTCCGCTTCATACACGAACTTTGGATCTTGGGTTAAGAACGGTCATGCTGACTTCATTCTTAAATTTTTTATTCATCTCCGTTGGATTTATAAGGACTTAGACCTGTCCTAAGGGCAATGCCATCAAGTGGAACTAACTGCTTTCTTATATAATATTAACATACAAAATTATCATCCGTTTAAGTTGATATTTATCCCTTATCCATATTAATATGGAATGTTATGGCCTTTTTTTTGTAGTTTTGAAACTCAATTTGTTCTTTGGTCAATTGGTTTTCTTTAAGAATATTTTTTTATATAATGGCCCATACTGATATCACAAATGTGTTAAGTGTCATTCGTGGAAAAAAATGGTTAAAATTTTAGAAAAAGACTTCAATGATAATCAAGTTACGAATTGAAAATTAATGAATGAAAGAAAAGTATGAAAAACAAGCAAAAAAAAATAGCAACGTAACATCCGTGGTCAAAGACAAGGAAAGCCAAATTAAAGCAATTAATTATGCGGAAGAAGACTTTTACACAACATTTTAAGAAAGAGTTCCCAAAATTAAATGGAATGATCGCGAATATTGTAAAAAGTAAATAAAAGGAAAAGTATCAAAATGATACAAAAAAGGAAAGCAACTGGTCGAATAAATGGGCCTTTCGAAAGATTCCGCAAACCAAGGTCATTTTATTTGGTGTCAATGAACTCTGCGGCGATTATGTTAAAAGTGCATAATATACTTTTATTTAACTTGACATATGCTAATGAAGTTGAAGTTATTGAAAATGCAGTGCCTAAGTTATTTCTGATTCGCTCTCCAGAAAGGCGCGTTCCTGCTACATATACCTTCACATTTATTTGACGTTAGTATTGGTAGGTATCGATTAAAATTCGTTTTGCTGTGATTAATTAAGTCTTTTAACCCAGATTTGAAATGTAGATTTTAATCAACCGAATAGAGCGAAAATAACGCTTCGATTTATATGAATAAAACCCAAATCTTTGGTCACATACCATTTATTAGGAAAATCTGTGGTTAATTTTTATATACCGCTTCCTCTTAGTCATTTAATTAAGCACTTTTAAAATTCTTGATTGGGTGTTTCGTAGGTAGTTTTTCTATCTATATTATTCTGACTTAGGCTGGACCAAAGCGTCGAATCGATTTTTAAATGGAGTGATGATATAACGACCGATACTAATATGTCTTGGAATCAATCAATTTTTATTTCAAATTGATTGATAATGGGGAATATGCAAATATTTTTTTGTACTGATTCTGATTTAGTTTTCAATGCATTTTCAGTTTTTGTTGTAGGTATTTAATACTAGTCTACATTTTAAACAAGCTATAGCATGATTCACAGTCACATTCTGTAGTTGAGTCCCAGCTTTTTGTCATACGATAATGTCGGGATCCTGCCGTTTTGCCGAAAAGATTTTGCCAAATTTTCATTACCCAAACAAATTTTAGCAACCTTTTTTTATACCAATGCAATATTTGGAATGATTTTAGTACGCACATTTTCATTTGGTCAAATTTTTACTCGGCAGAATATTACCTGGGATAATGTCATTAAGGCATTTGGTCTTTAATAAAATGATTTATTACAGCAAACAATATTTAGACAATGAACATAATACCTAGTCAAATGTTTGTTATGGAAACGACATTCCGATTTTCAATACTCAGAATAAACTGCTAAAATTAGGATTCTGATCCAATTAGTATAACATTCATTTACGCATATAAATTCAAAATCTTTATGTAACGTTTAATGCAATTTACAAAAGTCTACTTTGCTATTAATATTTGTGTATTAATATTATTTTTTGAGCGCCAGATCCCCTCTATTGTTGGTGAATCATTTGGGTTAGGTTAGGTTAGAACTGCGAACATTAAAGCGCGAAGGCGAGCGAGCGAAGCGAGCGTGCCGCGGCAGCGGCCGCCGAGCGCCAGATCCCCTCTATTGTTGGTGAATCATTTAGGTTAGGTTAAGTTAGAACTGTGACCGTTAAAGCGCGAAGGCGAGCGAGCGAAGCTAGCGTGCCGCGGTAGCGGCCACCGAGCGCCAGATGCCCTCCATTGTTGGTGAATCATTTGGGTTAGGTTAGGTTAGGTAGGTAGGACGACACCAAATATTTGGCTTATTTAATTTTGCGTAAAATATGTTATACCAACTGAAATATTTGACTAGATAAAAAATGGTAAAAGTACTAGTTGGTGAACAAGTTATTGTTCAAACGTTCACTTGCCAAACATAGGTTTTCGTAACAATTATTTGTAAAGAGATTTTTTGGTAAGTAATAATTTGGCAAGTGAAATTATGCGAAAATTTGTTTGGGAAGTGATAATTTGGCAATTTCTTTTCGGTAAAACAAGGGAGACCCGATAATGTCACTTGAGCCTTCAACTTATCGTCCCTTGTCCACTGTATTGTTAGTTCTGTAAAAAAACATGGTTTACTTTGTAACGGTTTACTTTACCGCTTCCAGCCCTGACGGTTTCCTGTTCATTTGCATAGACAAAATGTAGGCCAGCGTTACGTATGCCTTCAACCATGAATCTGCTCGTATTAGTACTAGTAGGTTACTTGATAACCGAAATTAACATAAATATTTTAATGTTTTAACTGGCGAAATGTGGGTGTACTATAGTACCTACACCTCTGCCTAACCTTTCGGGTAATATAAGCGTGATGTTACGTTATGTTTATAAAAACAGTATAAGTCAGAAAAAAACAACAATAATTGGTGCTGTCTCAGTGCTGGAATGTAACCTGACTGACACATATCATTACAGAATCGAAAAAAAAGGCTGACCTACGGGTCTTCTCTTTCTGCTAGACATCTTTTCCTTCCTGATTATATGTTTCCTTGATATCATTACATACAAAGTTTTGACAACTTTTGAACATGCATCTTAATCACAGAGGACCCTACTCAGGGGCGTAAACACGGAACTAATAAAAACTAAGTATACATTATCCTAGACAAAATGAAATGCAAAAACCTTGAGAAAGATGTCTGAACAAACTCCTCAATCGACCGAGACATATTAAAAAAGCAAGGTATAATAATTGAAAACCATAGGAATTCTGAAGAGAGAACTGAATGAATCCGTACTTCCACACAATAGACAACCGCGAACGTAATACGAGAAAATGAAAGAGGTTTCATTCAAGTTTGGGAAAGAAAGGTAGACGCGAAGTTAGACTGACAACTCTAGTCGGTGGGAATTATGAAAAGTTTTCTTGCAGTGAACGTTAAAATGATTATTTTCGTTTTAGAACAGTATTTGTAGTGTTGATTACTTTGAAATCCTAAAACTATCATAATATCAGCACCCTAATGCGTACACACTATCAATCGCAATTTGAATCATTTTGAAGGATATTGATAATCTATTGCTTTATATGTTCGAAAAATTTGTTTGCTCAACCACGTAAATAGTGGAATGAATGTTGTTGAATTGTCAAAATGAAAGTCATTGCTACTGAGTGCGTTACGCAATTACCCTGCAGTGTGATCTCGCTCAAAAGCCAAATGATTGATCCCAGCAAAATGATTGATAATTATAATAATTGCAGCAGCCAGCAGTGGTACACTATATGCTAACGAAATAATTAGATCTAAGACATTATTATTAAGTCATATTTTTCTACAAACTTGTCTAAATTATTATGATGTTGACAGAGTTGTCTTATATTTATAAAAGCGCGAGAAGTAAAACAGGGTTAGAATTTCACTTTTAGGGGCTTCCTACATAAGACTCAGTTTTTCTTCTTGACTCATAAGGATATTTGAAAACATCTTGATGTTATCTTGAAATTAAATTAATTTAGACCTTGGTCTAAAATAATTTAATTTAGTCACCGAAGGGTTTAATGAATTTCAACCATTTTAAATTTTAACATCTGACACGGTCTTGACATTGAAGAAGATATCATTGGCAAAATAACCATAGAAGGAAGCGAATGATTGTTGTATACCCTTAAAATTCCGCTTGCGTATCAATTATTATGTAAATAACTTCGTCGATGACACGAATTATAATCTCCGTCGTAATTATCGACCCAAAAGCAATTTACTTTGTCACAGGATCAAAATACCAGATTAAAACGCTTTATGCTGACGTGACAAGATTACCATCGTACCTATCTTACTTTCTTAATATTTCTAGACACGTAAGAATTCTAGATTGTCATCGGCGTTATGTGCTTGTACGACAAAAACCTTTGCGTGGGCTTCTACAGGATAATAGATGCCCTTGAGATTTGAGACGCTCCTAGTCTGGTATGTCATTACCTACTGTATGCACATGTAGAGAATGTGTGATTTCGTAAAAATGGTGCTGTCGACAAAGAAGGCTAATTTTATCTGCCTGATGAAACGTACTTCGCATTACCAGTTCGAAACTGCCTTGATGTTGCTACTGCTACTTGATTTTCTAGACTGATTAGCGATTATATGATAACGTGAATGACATGCATGCATTGCCAAGCAAGCTATATCATTGTATAGATATAAAGGTTTCGGTATTAGGTATACGAAATACTCGAAAATATAAATTCTAGTCAAGTTTGAAAACATAGTAAATCAACAAACGGAAGAAGGTTGCTACAATAACTTCCAGTCACAACTTTTAGTAAAATGCTGTTAGCAAATATGTCTATACCAAAACCAACAATTTGAAAACTCCCGAATTGGCAAAACTTCAAGGCAGGTTAAACGTTAACGTGGGCGTTGGCACAGCTTTATGCTACGTTATGCCTCTCATGACACTTGTCTGCATGCTATACAGTTTTTATAAGCTCATACGATGTTTGACGGTATGGAACATCTGCATCAAATTTTATCGCCGAATAAAATTTTGAACCGTCATGCATATTTGAGTCGTGTTCAAGGTCCTTTGTGTTAGCATTTGTATTGAGATATTTTATTGTACCTGCTTCATCATTCATGTACTGTTATAATGGTTTCAAGTGAAGAGTGATCATGCAAAAATTGTTTACCTTTCAAATATTCATTGTTGCATAAGGTTCTTCAACCAATCATTTTTTGAGCTCACTGTTACATTCATCAAAATTGTAAATGTACTTGTCATTATTATCGATATAAACCAAATACTGATTAGGGTTATTTTCTAAGTTTGTTTTCATACATTTCACATACCCATAAGGCTCAAGTTCAGGACTTCGAGAGGCTTGACCTTGCATGAACACAATGCCGCGTAATGATGGCGGTGCCATTGTCAACGAACCGTGTTCAGATCATCGATATCTGCATTATTATTGCCCCAGAGCTAAGAAGTACTCTACCTGTCACTTTATTGGCAGAAGAAGTATATTTATGAGTTATGACTAATGGATCCAATTTATCATTGATTAAATCTAGGTCCAATTTGACGTGAACTATAAAATTACGCATATTTTATACCTACCTTACCTTTTCCCAACTATGTTGGAATCGGCTTCAAGTCTAACCAAATGCAACTAAATACCAGTATTTTACATGAAGCGACTGCCTATCTGACATTCACAATCACTTTACTGGATACGATACGATACCCCTTGGTAAAACTGGTTGTCAGACTTTCGGGCTTCTGACGACCTGTAACAACTGTCAAAGATCCACGAATGATAGCCAGGACCTACGGCTTAACATGCTTTCTGAGACACGGAGGGGATAGCACCATCCATGACCATCTTTACATACCAAGATATGTCACCTATCCACGGGCTAACCGCTGCAAGCGTAGCTTAACCAGATCGATCAATCCGTGCGGCTATTATTATTTAGCCACAAGTCCCAAAATTACGCATATTATATATGGACTTAATATTTTGTAGGGCCATCTAAATAGCAGTCTTTTAAAAACAACGTTTACTTCTTCTTATTCTATGGTGAGAACTTCCAATAATATTGTGATTATTAAAAACTTGTTTGGTATCAATGAGTTTTTTTTTATAGGGGAGAAAGATTCTTACGTAAATATAGCAAGCGACCTTTCATTTTACCGATACCATTGAAGTCTCTTCATAAAAGTTTCTATTCATTTTGATACCACATAAATTCCCAATCGGTATGGCATTACCGTTGTTATGGAACGTGTTGTTTCTAGCGACCATGTGACCTTGTGACACAAAAGAAAAAATATCATAGGATATGAGACTAGACAGTTTATTATGAAAGTCTATATTCTTATCTATTGTATTCGCTTCTTTTTTTAGTTGTTTTATTTGAAGCCAGTATGACTTATTTTCAGTTCCCAAGATAATGTTATGTTTAGTCAGCGTCTTGTAGCTTATAGTACTTTTTCAAGTCTGTATATCTCGCAGAATGTTTTTTATTCTTATTCGCATGACGTTGTAGATTTTATCGATCGTTATCACTCACTTGTTCGAGCTTGCGTTTTATTTCTTCAATTCTCCCGTCAAAGATACTGTGATTGGATACGTATCTCGGTTTCTGAACGTCTAGATACACTTACATACAGATTTCTTGATTTATTTATTTTCTAAGAAATAGTGTGTCAAATGTCTTGTCTTCTTGTCAATTTTTTGTATCATTATACAAAAAAAGTTCTGTTCTGTAGAAAACAACTTCTTGAAGCCGACTCCTTTGCGAGTTGGTAAAGACTTAGTTTTTGATATCGCTCTGACATATAATAAACGCGAGAACTTTTAAACACCAAGTGGCTACTGATTGTAATTTCGAATACCTATAAGTGTTAGTCGTTTTTCGCTTAGTTCTGATTTGAGACTGTTATGAAATGTTTCTAATACTAATAAAACTACACCACTAATAGAACGCATTCGATAAAAACTTCTGTCAAAAATCTTTAGAACCGCAAATTATAATAAACCTGCAATAAACATAATAACGTTAGCAAAAATGGCGATTCTATAAACCGTAAAAGAAGTAAATTTAATCATTCTTTTCTCAGATGACACGACAGTCTAGCAGTTTTTGATCTATAGCCAATAAAAAATAAATAACGACATCTACTGTGACACGCGTTTACAGAAACTGTATATTTGGAGGTACATATATGTTATTGTAATATGATACCGAATATATCATTCCAGTGTTAAAACGGTTTGAATGATACGATCTACTCTCTAACCTCAAAAGTATTGTGTTGCACTTGTTGAGTGTTTGATTTATTGGTTTTCACTAAGTAAGTATATGAGCAATCGACAATGATGTTAAATTAAAGAGTAACGGTGAAAAATGGTCAAAACATATCAATAGATCATTTGTATTTTCCTGTTTCTTGCAAATTATTGTACAGCTTTGTTGTAGGCGGTATTTATAAACGTTGATCGTTATTATACAGACTTTTGGTCTTACAGATATCTGTACAGACTTTGAAGTCTGAGTAAAAATTTTTATGCGGACCACAGAATGTTTGCGCAGATTTTTCAGAGATCAATTTATTTAATAATTAATTATTTGGCTCTGAAAAATACGCAGACATAATATGCAGACTTTAGACTTTTCTGATACACCGACATTTGTCTGTACTGCCTTGTTGCACAGACCAAATTCTATAGAAGTTGATGAAAGTCTGTATCGTGTGGACCCACCATTAAGCAAACATTAATCATTACTTAACATTAAGCAAAATTTATTAAAAAGCCCCATGTCTAGAGTTTAATAACCCACCTACAGTAAATCAAGAAGACCCACTGTACACATCTATGCCATTTATTGGCAAAAGCCAAAACTGGGTACTAATAGAATGCGGACTGCTGAATTTACTGCTCCATATTCATAGAATTATCAAGAGCCTTGTTGATTCCCTACGTATGGTTCTCATTTGTACCTGTTTCCCGTGATTTGAGGTCCGTAGGTATAAACTTCAACGTAGGCTAGTCACTGTAGAGATAAAAATCGCATATGATACGATGTTTTAAGTGACTGGCTTACTCCGGATTTGATCCAATTAGGGGTGGAGAATATAAATTCCCTTTTTTATTTCACCTTTATAGGAAACTAGCCCGCGGCTTCTTTTTTAATACACATAATTATAATATCTAGAATAAAAGTAGCATATGTCCTCCTAAAAGTTCCAGGGTACCTGTACAATTTCATAACGATCGGTTTATAGGTGTGAAAAGATAGCAAATAGACGGTTACTTTCGCATTCATATCAATATTATAGTAGGTGTTAAATGTTATAATTACGAATTATGGATTTGGATTTTTCCATAACTTCAGTTGATTAGGCTGCATGTTGTTTATCAGTCTCAACTCATCCCGCAGTCAGTGTGTCACGGAACTACTATAAATTAAACAGTAGAAGATGTTTATGAATTTGTACAGGGATATTTTTGTTCGCTTACAGTCAAGTCGCCTACGAGAATCATAGCAAAGCTCAGCAATGTGCTCGGATTTATTTCCCTGTTTGACATTCATAACTTGCGCGGAATAACAAGCAGTTGATACATTCTCCTGCTTTTACTCAACTCTTAAATAACGCACTAGGAGGATATATAGTGAACTTATTGGTGATGTTCTTCAGAAAGGTTAGATGCGTGTACTAACCGGCGTGTGTCTATGACCAGAGGGGCAATTCCCTTATTTTTTTTTGGTTTACTTTTAACTTATCAATAGATAAAGTAAAATATAGGTAACATAAAAAAACACTTTTTACTGCCAAAAATAGTAAATGATCACCAAAATTAAAACTCCATTTTATTGTAAAATACCTAGGTAAAGGTATTCTCATTTGCTCGCTCTTGCATCCTATGTCGACGGAGCCCCGCATCGCGGAGCTCCTATTTCTGTGTAAAGAAAGTAACCTAACCAAACCTAACCTCGGGGTGCCCAGCTAGAACTATTGTAATTTTAGACTTAATATTTTGGTGTTTAGTATATTTTTTTGGTGTTCATTATATTTAACCCCATTTTTTAACACGAACGCATTCTAATCTCAGTCTCAATCTGTCAAAAAACGTCTAATTTCCTTACATATTATTTGACAAGTTTTTGACATATATACCTATTGTCGCTGAGATGAGATTGCGGCTTGAATGTTTTATAGTACGAAAATAATTGGCCTTCAGATGTATGAACGTAAATGAAGCAAAAGAAGTATATAAGCATCGTTGAAACGTTTATTTTCTCTTGACTGTACTTACTTGTCAAAAAGAGTAACGTAGCATAAAGTGGATAAGACGAAGTTTAAAACAGAAGACGAACTAGCAGGGGATCGAGGAGGGGGGGGGGGGAGTGGAGGGGGGGGCTCAGGGTATCAGTCCGGAATAAATCGTATTTTCTGCCTACAACCATGGGAAGAAGGTGTTAGTTTATGTATGTCAATATCGTGTGAGAGAAATATTTATTTTCTCATTATTTATTACAATGGGATTTTTTGCCTCAACTGCCGATTCTGTGACACTTCTTCAATAGCTGTAAAAAAATTGTATTCGGGATATTACCTACCCACTTTTAAGGGATTCCCGATCATTAAAATTCCGTAGGTATCTTTCTTCTCATAGTCGTCATGTAGGTAATGGAATGGCACCTCTGATACTACAACATTGCAACTGATTGCCAAACGTGCCCAACATGGTAATATTCCCGTTATGCCATCCGACGGCAAGCCCATAAAGATATCCATAATTGGTGATGATTTTTCCAATACTTCCGCTAGTAACAATGATGATCTCATGAAGTTTGTTAACACGTTTAAAGGCGCGACACTGCAGGGTGTCGCGACTTAGTAGAACAATTTCTATGAAAACTTTATGGAAATAAAATTGCGTCGCGCCTTTCTGCGGGAGTCTTAAAGCCGGCTAGCTCTCTAGATAAAAAACATCAAAATAAATGGAAATGACAGCTCTAGGACTATCTAGACAGAGAGTCTGTCTTTGACAGGTTAAAATACCCATAGCCTGTATATTTTTGTTTTACAGTCACAGAGTACTGTTTGATATACTTCAGTCGACAAGTGTGTATTCGTTAGGTAAAGTACCATCGACCGGTTTTTGTTTAAGTTGTAGTCGCTGTCGGAAATCCGGCACTTAGCAAAAATATTATAATTATTTAAAATATCTGTTCAGTTTTTTAGGCAACTAGTTGATGACTAAAATACTAATTGACGTTGACCTTCATTCAATTCATATTTCCTTTAGAGTTTAATAAATAAAAATACATGTATTAATAACCACTTTTTTGTTTGTTCTAGGTACAAAATAATAATATCCACATCCTCTTGGTGGCAGGTTTGTTTTTGTTCCGGAAAGGTATACAAGCCACTTGATCCTTTACATTATGAGAAGATGCTTTTATCATTTACCTATAATAATCATTCATCTATTTTTTTTACTAGCCTACGCTGTCCTACTCCTGGGCAAAGGCCGGGATCCACTCCTTCCATCATTCATCTGTATCTAATTTTATTTTTTATGCAATGTGGAGAAAACAATACGACAATAAATGAAAACACTGGCAATACTAATGCATAAGAAGAACTATCAAATAAATCCTAGCATCGAAATTAAAACAGTGTTTTTATTTTCAAACAAACTAAATAGCAGTGTTGGGCCGACTATGTGTTTTGCCAACCTTTGATTAGCTATACTGATTAAACTAATGCATATATTTCATTTAATTTTCGTATGCAGACTAGGGATGGCATGGAATACATGCAGTTTAATTTATTGTGGTATTGTCATCTCCACCTTGTGTGTGACGAGTAAAAGTGACTCCGATACCTAATATAAAAAAAGAAAAGACAATCCATTTCATTTGTAAAAAAAAATTGCTAAGCTCTGAAATCAGAATTTATAAAAGAATGAATAATGCATCGTTGAGTTGTATGACATAATACAATGACAGTCTGACTATGTACCGCAAATCTTTTCACATTTCTTGTTCCTAATTATTTCCGTTTGAAACGGAAACCTTCCTGGCGACGGAACATAGTTAATGAGATATCATGAGTATGGTGGAGTAATGGATATGAATGGTAACGTGGTTGGGAATCGATAGAAGTGAAATGTTATTTTTTCCCCTAAGTGCTGGCATTTTATAGATAAATTATGTTTATACGAACATTTAGAACTAGATATTGAGTATTTATTTTATTCCGTATTTCTTATTGTGTTTATATTTCATCGTATACTGCACTGGTTGTGCACCGGTTGACGTCATCACGTCATCGCCGGCTGTCGCTGAAAACAGCCTGCCGGGGTAGCGGGATCGTCCGAAAGGGTTACCGCTGCCCCGGAACATAAAGGGCTAAGGCAGGAACACGGGTGGGTTTTAGTCAGTAAGAGTCTGAAACTCCCTTCCGCTCTACCCAGAGCGGGAGGAGTCATTAGATGATTTACCATCCAAAAAAAAAGGGGTCTGTCTCATATAGGGTCGTAGCATTATGCTGAGCGATGGCCGTTTTGCGTGGATGTGACGCATATTCTCGAACTTGTTCTTTTTGTGTTCTTTCTCTGCGCCATGTTTACCGCAAATAAACGTATTTTCTTTCTTTTTTTATTAGTGTTTAGGATTTAGAGGTTCTAGTTATTTTTGAACAAAAACACAACTCATAAAAAAATAATGCTTAATAAAAACTTACTGTTGGATTTTCTGCATTCGGCTCAGGCGGCCAGAGCCGAAAGTTGAAAAGCGTCCCTTAAAATTAGTCTCAATAACCTTTCTGTCGCCTAAATTATCGATAATATACTACTAATAAAGCTAAAGAATTTCTCTAAAACTACCAAATTGGGCAATTTGATAGCCCGATTCTCGAGGAAGGCTATAGGCATAACATCACGCTAGGATCCTTAGGAGCCGAGCAAAAATAAAAAAGTAAGAAAGAACGCGAAGCAAAAACGAAGTAATAGCGTGGGCAGGCGATGCGATGCGACGAGGCGGATCGGGAGAACAAGAAAATTCACGCGGAAGAAGTCTCGGGAAGAATGTAGTTCATAAATATTTCTGTTAATTGTGTTTTTTTTTGGTTTGACAGAAATACCTAGTGCAATATAATAACAAAGCATTTCATAAAATAAATAAGAAGGTACAGCACGTCTAGTTATTGCATAAGTAGAAGAATGAACTAAGATAAATGGCTTGCCATGTTTCCTCGGGAGCACCATGTTTATTTAAAAGCAACAGCAAAGCATTGTTTTATTTCTTAGCTTAATAGTGAAATGCTTAAATCATTTGTAAGTGAAATTAACTTAAAGGGAAAGAGTCAGGGTAGCCCTCGAAATTCAAATTTTCTTAAATTTGTTGCAATTTTCAGATTAGTATCAGGTTGTATGTTGATCTAAATATGGTTCGCGGCCGTACACATATTTATTATATATAATTATAATCATAATCATCATCAACACAGCTCTCTAAGTTCGTTTTACCCTATTGAGTGACAATTTAATGAAATCATGACATTTGAGGCCAATTCTAGCTCAAGGAGTTGTATTGCTGATTCTAATGGTTATAATAATTCTGTAAAATCATATTTGTTACGGTCACGAAGTTGATCAATCTGCAAATTACAAAAACCGTAAGAAAATTTAAATGTTGCGGGCTACCTCTTAGCGACTCCCCCTAATAAGATTAGTAAAAAATGGGTTCCTCCCTTAAATCAAGTGAATATATCACACACAGAATACACTTATAACTAAATACCCGTTTTTAACGACTTAAAGTACCGTATAAAGAAAACTAGAAACTTTTCAGAAGGTCAGATTTCGTAAACTGGCTGCTACTTATGTATATTATTGATCAATGACCTTGTAGCAATAAGTAATGCTTGCAGTACTTATTTATTATTTTCTTTTGGCATTCGATTGGTTCCTTTGTTAATGTGACGTGAGTAAATCCCGTGCGATTCGATTCACCTGAATAGTGATGCGCCAGACACACGTTTAGTCTGACAATCGATTAACAAAAGGTATCGAGATGGATTCATAATCGATTACTTTATTTGTTCAGTGTTAATGAAGTGTATTTTAGGAACCCTTTTAGCAATTTTTGTTACGGACGAAATGATGTGGGTAGAAATAGTTTATGGTTATTTTTTAGGTAGTGTAAAAAGGTTTTAAGTTTTGAGTTGAAATCTTTTGCGAAGAATTCTTAATACTAATAGCTAACACATCTTATGAGAGCTTCATAGGTTTATTTGTTTGGTTTTTCATTTGAAGACCTTTTTTATCTCTGACCTCCATCACGCCTCATGGAAAGCGATGGATGAGGTCTATTATGGAATGTGCCCAGAAGATGCCTGTTCACGGGTTAAATGTGGAGGGGAACACAGACGCTGGCAGAGAGTTCCACACTTTGGCTGTGCGAATAAAAAATGTGGAGGAGAAGCGCTGAGTACGACTGGTCAGCATATCAACCAAGTGCGGATGGTACACTGCAGTACAGTCACGAGCATTAACATGTCAACACTTGGCAACATTCAATTGCGATTTTTTCGTGAAACGTCTGGTAGTCCGGTAGTAAAAGGGCGATGGTGAGATCAGGTAGTGGAGCTCCTGCGCACACTCTCCGAAGATTAATTTTGTAAGAAACCCGTGATAAAACTCAAGCAGCGTTCCATCCCAAAATCCATTCAGTGCGTCCAAACGACGCATTACATATTATTTTCCAACTTTATTGCATGACTTTTATTATACTTTTAATAAAACCGCAAAATGCTCACGAATTCTTATTCCCGGACGTTCGAACCGGTTTTGAAATATTTGGGATAGGGTCCACCACAATCCCGTTTTCGTTATTGGTCGACAGGTTCAAAAGGAGTGATGTCCATTGCTGCATGCCTATATTGTTTAATGGACGTTTTGCGTATGAATGGGGTGATGGAAACCAGTCTTTAGATTTTAGTCCATGTTGTGTTCCCAGTACAGGGTGCATGAAAAGGAATGAAATCAAGATTGTAATGGTTTGCCAGGCCATTTTTCGGAAAAAATACTTGAAGCCGTTATGCAATAATGATTTTATGAAGCAGCGTTGAGTTACATGTGATTCAGTTAAATTAAAATTGAGATAAGATGCGGTCCGTGTGATGAATTTTAAGTATGAATGTAACATAAATTATATTTTAATTTACGCACTTCCTTGTTTACATTTTAATGAACATGGTTCCCACGATTGACATGAAATTACAGGGTTGGAGGGAAAGTAAATGATTCTGAAACCCAGGCGTTGAAATTTTTCAGAGGTTATTTACAAAAAAAATGCTTTTTCATACATTTTGACCCGCGTAGGTATTGCACATTTCTATGAAACAGCAGATTTTATTTTGATAACCTATTATAATTTTCAACCATTAATTAAGCACACATGATTCTAAACCCCCATCTAGAATTGACCCGTAACGACTGTCAAAGATCCACGAATGACGCCGGGACCAACAGCTTAACGTGCTTTCCGAGGCACGGAGGGGTGTTTTCAACGTTTCATACCGACGTATGAAACGTTGAAAACGTTGCACTTATATTCCATTTTATTTTCAAACCCACGCACATAAGTAGAGGTACCTAAATGTGAAAGTATCGAGTTCGCGTTTCAATTAGGAGTGCTTCGTATGACGAGTAATCTCCCTTTTCATAGCGGATTTCAGCTTTAGCGAGCGCACATCAACAAAGAGGCTTTTTATCATTTTCCAATATGTCTATATTGGTTATAGGTACATCGATTACGTCATAATTATTGAATGTGCTACGTCAGTTTTAATTAATTTTTAATTTCATCCTGAAAAATAAGCAGAAATGTATACAGCTTATACGCGCGTAAACTGAAACCATGAATTCAACACATAAAATAAAGAAAAATTGTTTATTCTGCACAAACAAAACGCACATTACAAATAAAAAAAAGATAAAATGTAAATACAACGTAGTCAGAAGCATCGTACTCAAGCTTAAAAATGTTGTCATTTTTGTCTATTGCTTGATGTTAGGGCCAGGGACCAAAGACAACACACATTAGTTGACATTGACAATGACAAATGGCAATTTGAGGTTAACAACAAATCAATCCGTGATGCGCCCGCGACGCCAAAACAACGTGAAAACAACAACAATCAAAACAAAAACAAAATGCCACATGATTCTAGACGTAGTTTCCGACGGTGTTAAAAATACTGCTGTTTCATAGAAAAGTGCATTACCTACGCGGTCAAAATGTATATAGCTGCTAATAAAAAAAAAAAATAACCGACCAAAAATTTCAACGCAGGGGGTTCTTTTATTATGTATTTAATTTGTTAGCTTAGCTGTTCATTTTATTGTGCATGCTGTGGTCTCCTGTAATTGAAAGAGTACACCTACCAAATACTTTGTCGTCCATTAACTATATGTAATGTTTAGTGTAGTCTTGTTGGAGATCCTAAAATAAACAAATAAAATCATGTACCTAATCCGTGGTAAAAATGCCACTCTGTATTATATCAAAGAAAAATAGAATAAGTAGTAGGTAATTTAATAGGACAAAAGCTATTTCTGTATGAGGTAAAAGCTTTTGCAAGTTGCTACCAACGCAATCTCTGCTTCCTAGAAAAATAGGGCCGAGTTCCAATCTCGTATTTTCTCTGAATTTTCATTCACGTTTTCCTTTAACTTTTTTACTGTGTTTCTTTGATATAGCTAAATGACCTTTACACATAATTTGTTTTATTCTTACATAAATATCACGCCTTCTTCTTCTTAGCGTGTCGATAGCAATCTAAATGTACTCCTCCCAGAATTCGGCTACTTGTTTGGCGCCATCACTAGCGTCCATCAGTTCCTGTAACGTGCAGCTGACAGGACACGCAGGGCACGATATTAAGTGTCCCATTGTTTGTGGAACAGCACCACATTTACACTCCAAGGCGGAGTCCTCTATAAATCTTCACCTGAACAGGTTTTCCTTGCTTCGGCCAACCTGGGTCCGGAGTCTGTTTAAAGACTTCCAGGTTACTCAAGGTAACTCATGTTCAGGAGGGAGGTCTTCATCACGCCTTGTTTCCCTGAAGAGTTAGGCAGAGGTGTATCTATAGGTAGGTACATCCACATTTCGCTTGTTATCTTTAAGTCCCATGTAACAGGGGGCGAGACTATTGCTATCAACCGGGCACAAATACAGAATCCGGACTGCTACTGAGAAAATCCTAATGGAAAAAACCAATAACACTGCACGACCTGGGACTCGAACCCAGGACCTTACGCTGGCTTCCAACTGCTCAAAACTCTGTAAACTTATCACTAGATTTTTCATAGAATCAATATACTGTTGCATCCTTTCAGGACTTGGTTTTCATAAAAGATGTAAAGGTGAACTTATCTTAGTGCACCTCTACGTCTTTAAGGCTGAATTTATTGCTCGACTGACGTTCAGCGTTGACATCGGTCGAGTACCTATTTGTATGGACTCGCGCTCGACTCGCTGACCGTCGGTGCTACACTATGCACGTCCAATTATCGTCCGCGTCTTGGTACGCGTGACCGACTGTACGCGACCGATGTGAGTGTAACATGTTTCAAGCTATCAATTCAATTCAATTCAATTCAATTTATTGCAGATAATAAAAATCCATAATATTACATACAAAACAATATAAAAACATAAATATGAATAAATTAAAAAATACAGTAATTTAAAAATATTATAAAAATTAATCTTGAATGTCAAAACATGTATAAAAGAATAATTAAGTCAAATAATAATAATAATAATAGGCCTATGACTCCGTGCCACATACATGGCTCATGAGGGTGTTGGAGTTGTATAAAGTAGATACAACTCTGTGCACCTTCCTGATGTCGTGTATGGGGCAATGGAGGACGGTCCTTCGCTATCCAGGATGTCGAAATATCCAGAGGAATAGCGAGCCGATAAGGATCGAGCGAGGCATATTCCAGGGCGACAGTTTGAGTCCGCTTTGGTTCTGCTTGGCCTTGAATCCTCTAAGCACACTGCTGGAGGATTCAGGTCTAGGCTATTGGCTGAGGAGAGGTGGTCAGGTTATATCTCACCTCCTTTACATGGATGACCTAAAACTCTTTGCCCCCAACAATTTGCAACTGATGGAGCTACTGAAAATTACTGAAACTTTTAGTAGCGCCATCAGGATGGAATTTGGTGTGGACAAATGTGCGGTCATGCATGTTAAGCGAGGGGAGATTGTGGAATCCGTGGGAAACCAACTCTCGGATTCCACAAACCTTAGGGCCCTCTCCGCATCCGATACCTATAAGTATTTGGGTATGTCAGAAGCGTTGGGCATCAATGTTACTGACATGAAGCAATCGTTGAAGGAGCGCTTCTTTGGTCGCCTGAAAAAAGTATTTAATAGTCTTCTTTCAGGCGGAAACAAGGTGCGTGCCTTCAACGATTGGGTCATGCCGGTTTTGATGTACTCTTTTGGCATACTCAAATGGACTCAGACCGAACTCGACGCCCTGGATAGGAAGGTCCGTACGCTGCTGACTGCAAATCGAATGCATCACCCACGGTCATCGGTAATGAGGCTGTATATTCCGCGAAAGTGTGGAGGTCGAGGGTTTTTAAACGCTAAGACTCTCCACAATCGCGAGATATGCAGTCTCAGGGAATATTTCCTTGAAACCGACGTGGGGATGCACCGAGATGTAGTCGTGGTGGACAATGGCCTCACCCCGCTCTCCTTAGGTAAAGAGAACTGGCGCAAACCAGTAGTGCTTGACACTAATGATCGCATGGAGGTATGGCAGAGTAAGGAGCTTCACGGACGCTTTTTCCGGGCCCTACATGGACCCGATGTAGATTTACTAGCGTCCGTAGCCTGGCTGCGTTTCGGTGATCTTTTTGGAGAAACCGAAGGTTTTGTCTGTGCAATTATGGACGAAGTTATGATGACGAACAATTACCGGAGATTTATTGTGAAAGACGGCACGGTTGACATCTGTCGGGCATGCCACCGGCCGGGAGAATCAATCAGGCATATTATCTCCGGGTGTTCTCGTCTAGCTAACGGGGAGTACTTGCATAGACACAACCTTGTAGCCAGGATAATCCATCAGCAACTTGCTCTGAAATACAGCCTTGTGGAATCGGAGGTGCCGTACTATAGGTATGTGCCCGACCCAGTTCTCGAAAATGGAAATATCACATTGTACTGGGATCGATCCATCATCACTGACAGGACTATTGTTGCCAATAAGCCTGATATAGTGGTGATGGATCGATTAGAGCGGCGCGCAATGATTGTTGACATAACCGTCCCGCATGATGAGAACCTCGTGAAAGCTGAGAAAGATAAACAAATCAAGTATCTTGACTTGGCTCGCGAGGTTGTCGACATGTGGGATGTTGACTCAGCAATCATTGTGCCAATAGTCGTTACAGCCAATGGATTGATAGCCAAGAGCCTCGACCAACACCTGAGGAGGCTCTCGTTGGCCAGCTGGATCAAGGGCTTGATTCAGAAAGCAGTACTTCTGGACACGGCTCGCATTGTCAGGAGGTTCCTCTCTCTGGAGCCCTGACCACCGGTAGCTTGGACCCTGTTCCCGATACCGGTGGGCTACTATTTTTTATATTTTTGAATGTTTTTATATATTTTTTTATATTCTAATATTTAAAAATATAAATTATATGTATATAGACGAATAAAGGAAATAATAATCAAATATAATTTAAACTGTCAAATAATGCTAATAATCAAAAGATAATTTAAACAGAAATAAATAAATAAATAGATAGTCAAAACACATAAAATATTATAGTACCTATTATAAGTATGAGGGGCCGCTAGCGTGCAGCCGCATCCACCTCCTCAACATTGGTGAGTCCCACCTCTGGGACAATGCGCTAAGAATACCATTCGGGCTGCCACGCACACGCCTTAACAGCGAGGCGCACCTTTTTCTAATTATAGCGTAAAAATCATCAGTCTGCGCCTCAGCAAACATAGCGGAAGCACTACAAAAGCGTGGCAGCCCCAACAATATCCTAAACGCATTGTTATACTGGACACGCAGAGCACTGTACCCCCTCAAAGTAAACTTAGTCCAAGCTATGCTTTGTCTGACAGACAACCAGAGGGGTAATTCTCGTAGTTTTAAGAACGTTCACAGTCTGATCTCAGTCTCAATCTGTCAAAAGTACGTCTAATTTCCTTACATTGTGACAAATTTTTGACATTTGTTTGTCGCCGAGATGAGACTGCGACTAGATTTTGATCGTTTCAAATTACGAGAATTGGCCTTCTGGTAATCACGAAAGTGGTTT
This sequence comes from Hydraecia micacea, assembly GCA_914767645.1. Lineage (NCBI taxonomy): Eukaryota > Metazoa > Arthropoda > Insecta > Lepidoptera > Noctuidae > Hydraecia > Hydraecia micacea. The sequence continues at coordinate 10,519,342 of OU611788.1, read as the reverse complement.
ATGGAAACAAAAGAAGATTTTCAGAATTACTCCTTAACAAAGATTTAAATCGCTAGATTTGCCCTCACCGTACTTAGTCACGCGGAGAAGTGTCCACACTGAGAAGAATGAGATCACATGGTGACCGATTGGTATTGGCTCCGACTTCCAAGTTGTAGGTCGTGAGTTCAAATTCGAACCCAGACAGGCACATTATTTTGCGTATTTAATTTCATTACCGCTGCTCACAAAACGGTGAACGAAAACATCGTGAGGAAACCGGCATGTCCTAGAATCAAAACATTCAAAGACTTAATTATGACATCCCGCACTGGGCCGGTGTGGTGGATTATGGTCCACTCCCTCGCTCAGAGAGGAGGCCTATGTCCCGGCAATGGGAACATTATAAGCTGATTATGCTACACATTATTAAATAGCGTTTCCATGACAATCAAGTTAAGTCACAGAGTTATTGTGTGTCCGAGGTGTCAAAACGAAATAGAAACGTGACTATCTTTTGACGCGGAGTTAAATCGTTACTCCTCAATATATTTTCCAACAACACTATACAGTTACACAGTCTCGTTTGCGTAATACAGTAATAATTCACTCTTTGTTTATTGAACCCTCTACGTTTGTTACATAGAGGGTATGTGCTCAGCCCTATTGTTTAGGGATGATAAATTAGCGTAGCTTACCTGTCGGGCGGGATTAGCACCCTCGAACGGACTCAATCGACACCCCTTGCAATGTCGTTTGTACCTTTTTATTTGCATTTGATTGTTGATTAATTTGTATTGTAACAATAGCACGTACTGTATGTTCTGTATGTTCTACAGGTGGATTATTTTATTGTGCGGTTGGTAATGGCTTAATCGATCATTGTACTGTCGTGACGGAAGGCCGTCTGTGTTGCTATTAATGACTGTTTTGAAATATGTCGCGTTATCTATGGTTAAATGGGTTTCGTTTTTATTTGATATATAACTACGGCATGCAGCAATTTGACCTCTTGTTTAGGTGACATCATGTTTATTGATCTGCTTTGTTAATTTTGTGGTTTTCTATTAACTTAACACCATTGACCACCAGTGATACATACTTTATAATGTTGTAACAACTTATAATCTGAGGGGAAAATCTCGTAATTTTAAGAACGTCCACAGTCTGATCTCAGTCTCAATCTGTCAGAAATACCTCATATTTACCTACATTTTTGACATTGTTTGTCGCTGAGATGAAATTGCGACTAGATTTTGAACGTTTTTAATTACGGGGCATACTGTGTGTACAAATAAACACATTTGATTTGGATTGAACTTCTCTTTGATAAAGATAAAGTAAACGTCAAGCTAGAACCAATTTTTTTGTAAGTGATCATATATGGTCCGTCTTATTAGAGTTGTTTGAATTGATTAGGAAGACGTGGTGCCATATTTAAGTTGGTATTTTCTCATCGGTAGACTTCAGTTGCAGTCAAGATTTCCTGAAAAACACATGGAAATCATAATCTCATTTGATACGTAGCCATAAACAAGTGAACCGTTTCAATCTTCCCACCAAATGACTGAGCGGTCGGTCGTCCAAAACATTTTTCTCTAAAAATCTAAAAACAAAATCTAATTTCTTGAACGCTAACACGAAGTAACACGATAATATTAAAGTCACAACAATTACGTCTCACTTATCGGCGCGTCTCGTCGAGTTTTTGCCAAGTGCTCGACTCGTGTGAGTTATGACGCAGACGTCAGCTATCTTGACGATAAATCAAGCTCGGGCTTCTTCGGGCATCCTCGGAAAAGCTCGAGCTACCAACATTACCGGTAACGAGCTTCTTATGTTTGAAGACTGAGATATAAGCTCTAGAAAAACGTATGTGAGTACTAGCAGGGATTAAGCCTTTTGTTTGGTAAACGGATTTTCTTAATCGAGAATGTGCTGCTATGTTTCATTGTACAAAGAGGCTGTTTGTTATGTCTCCACGTCGTATCTATGCTGTATATCTTGTTCAGCTTGGCACATTATGTTTGTCGTAACTTTCTGTAATATTCTTAGGATATTATGGCCATATACTTTCTAGTAAGAATAGTTTTTCATAATACATGCTTAACTTTGACATTGGTTTCAGATTTTGAAGTGCAAAATATTGCAGAGCTTTCAATATTAGTTTACGTTAAAGGGTGTTTTATTGAAATAGTTTTCAATAAAACACCCTTTAACGCTTCTGCTCGCGGCTTTGCACGTTGGATTGGATGACATTGGCGGGAATAAAAAGTACATATGTGTTAATCCAGGTTATAAACTATCTGTATGCCAAATGTCATCCATTTTCGAGCAGCCGTTTTTGCGCGATTGAGTTACAAACATTTAAACATATAATTTATCACATTTATAATATATATTAGTAGGATTTGTGAACATTGTGGTATATGGCTCCCATTCAAATAATTTCTTTTACTAAGAACGATCACTTATTTCATCGACATCTTATACTTATGAGAGAAATCACAAGTTCTAAAGACAGTTATTAAGACCCCTCATGTTTACTTGGACGATAATAAGACATCAAAACGTCAATGTAATTACGGTTGCGTGCGAGTTATTGGAATGTGCCAACAAATTAACGCCGATAAAACAGGAATTCGTTCTGTTAATTAAAGAAAAATTTATGCAAACTAAACCGGTAATTAAAATTGAAATAAATGATAGAATTTAACATAACATTAAAGCCTGCAACCCCCGAAGGGTTAGGCTGAAGTGTACCTGTAATACATCCACATTTTGTCAGTTATGTTTAAGTCCTATGTAACAGGGGGTGAATCTATTGCCATCAACCGGGCACTAATTCAGACTCTGGGCTGCCACTGAGAAATTCCAGATGGAAAAACTTATAACACTTTGCCCGACCCGGGAATCGAATCCAGGACCTGAAGCTCAGCAGTAGTGCTTACCTGCAGCTCAACTAGGACCAATCCAAAACAAATGAAATTCGTAGAACGTTTTGCGAATTGCTGCTACACAGAGTCAAATCGGTCATGTCGGCAAATGTAACTGACGTGGCTTGGGATGTACTTCAGACAAATCTGTGGGGCAATTCTCGTATTTTTAAGAACGTTCACACAGTCTCTATCATAAAAAGTACCTCTAATTTCCCTACATTTTGACAAGTTTTTGACATTTTTGATTGTCGCCGAGATGAGACTGCGACTAGATTATGAACGTTTTAATTACGAGAATTGTCCTTCTGATCTGCAAAAGGCAGTTTAGATAGGTTACTGATGAAAGGTACGGGGTGTTGTTGCAAAACTTGGCAGAAGGATGTGTCTCAGTAAGTAAATCATGATCTATTGAGTCGATATTGAATAACTTACGAACAGTGAAGACATAACAAATCAAAAACTTTTGGTACGAAAAATGATATTTGGTGAACTGCGGATTAGGTATCCAATTCCAGACATGTTTGCCTTATTTCAGACAAAGCAACTAAGCTCAGTTCAAGCGTGCGACCTTTCTTGATGTTACCTTGGCCCATAAACTCCGGGATGAACAATAAGGTTCCTTGAGAATGCTTGCTTTAAAAGGAGAAAGATTTTTGTTATTTATTTACAAAATCATCATTGACATTAATTCAATTCGTAAACTTTAACACTAACCTCCTAACTAATAAACGTTGTATAGCGTCTGTGTACACAACGCTTTGTCTTCTTTTTTCGAAAGTCAAATTACTGACGACTGAAAGAGAGAAATCGGTATGTAACTATTCACCTGATACGTTTATTAGTAAGAAGGTAATTGTTTAGACTCTCAATTACTTTTGTAACTGTAGTCGATAAAGAGCCATTGCTAATGTTACTACTTGAGGAGCAGATTAGTAATCGCAGTCAGGAGTCTGATGCACGATTCTCGTATTTTTAGAAACGGTCGTTTTCTAATCTCACTCTGTCAAAAAACCTCACCTTCATTCTTGGCCAGTGATTGCGACTTGAATTTGAACTTCTTTAAGTGCTTGGCCAGACTGGCAACGCGGGTGCGGGCCGGGCGCGGCGCGGCGTACCTACTCAACCATAATAATTATTATGAACTTCATTTGAGTGTCCATAGTGGGCACGCGGGCGCTGTGAGCGGCGCGGGCTGTTCGGCGCGGGGAGCGCGTGGAGAGCGCGTGGGGAGCGCGCGGGCAACTCACGCCTTAGCTCGTTCATACAAGTGGCCGCAGTGGGGTTCCCAAACTAGTTCTAGTTTTTTTCTAGTAAAAATAAGTCTTCTTCATCCATATTATATTTTGACAAACACTGGACACGACACCACACAGAACGCAGCCGCGCTCGACTGCTGACAGGCAAATCGCGCGCCGTTTCCGCGCCCGCGCCGCTCCCCGCCCCGCGCTACCAGTCTGGCCAAGCACTTAATGCTTGAATAATTGGCCTTGGTTTTATGATAAAGCAGGTAAAGGCGGAGAAACTATCTATCTCTTTCAGTTATATCTTAGCACTCTACTGTCTCTACTACGACTATCACGAGTAAATAGCAGCTGATTTTAGGTCAGTCAAACAAAACGTTATTGACGTATTTTCTCACAAATTTTTGACGTAGGTACCTACCTACTGCATTGCTAAGTTCTAATTCGTGTTCGGCTGTTCATGTAATCTAGTTTTAGCACAAAAGTTAGTTCTCGTACTAGGGTTTGCTTTTCCAACGAGCTCGAAGTTAGTTTTGTAAAGTTTTCTACGTAAATTTTGGTTCGTTTGTTGCTATTCTGCCTTGTGGATGTTGTATTGTAGAAGGTTGCATGTATGTATGTAGGTATGTCTCGTTCCTAAATCGTGTATATGAGTTTATATTTGTACATGATACGGCTTGTGTGACTGTAGGTGAACGATGGCTTTAAAAAAAGATTGACTTTTGTACGATTTTTTTTTTAATCTAATGCTTCTATTGAACAATAAAATACAGTACAGTAAAAATATTTATGAAACTTTCAGGAGTTCTTGAAAGTACCTATCAGGGATACCTAATATTTTGTTTAAAACGTCAGAAAAAAAAGTACTTAGTTAATTTCGTTTTTTTTTGCGTCTCCGTGAGCAATCTTTTTTATAAACTGAAGTAAAAATCTTGATCAAAAAATTCTTCAAAACCTTGCCAAAAATAAAATCAACAACACGAAAAAATACGGCAACACTCTCACTCCAGCCAATCACAATGAGATTACAATCAGCTAGGCTTGAAGGGAAATCTGTTGCTACAAGCTGCAAGACGGATGGCGAATTAAACACCACCCTGTACCAGTGATCGAGTATGAAAAATCGCTTCAGATGGCTATTCGATTGCCACTTATCGATCAACGTATGACGCGATACGATTTAGATTGTGAAATTAGGTGCTACTTGTTATTTCGAATGAGGGAAATAGTTTTTTCGAGTGGAAGTTTTGGGAATAATGTTACGTAGCGTGTTACATAGCTTTCAAAATATTATGTTTTTTTTTCTGATTGGTTTCTCGCAGGATAACTTAGGAGGTTGTCGGCTGATTAACTGGGCTATGTGGATATTCCAGCCAGGGCAAAAATCTTCAAAGAAAGTCTAATTATGTTCTATTTTCACAGACTTTTTAATTATGTTTGTGTCCGTTCTTCCTTAACCTTTTTTTTTTCTTCTAAGTTTTAAGACGCCATCGTTATGTCACTGTTGGTACAGAATACAACTTTACAAAATTTATTTCTTTTTTGGAAAAAAGATCTAAGAAAAACCAGAACTGCTCACGTAGACTTTTTGTCTCAAAAATTTGTCGCATTAAGGATAGACAGCAAAATATACATATTTCATTTTATGTTTTAGTCATACATGCTCCTAATTAAAAATGTCCCAACTAATGATGCAAAATGAAATATAGTAGGTAATTAATATTTGTTTCTTGGTCCGCCAAGGGACGTACCCCTTTTCTGTTGGTAAACATTTTTCACAAGTATAAAAATATTTCTCCCCTTACGGTAAAACATTTGGCCCCGCGAAAGGGCAAATTAAATCATACACCGAGCGTCTCAATTATTCCAAACGCGCGGTATATGCCACAGGCAGTTACAAAAAGAATGGTGGCGCTGGTCCTTTGAAAAGCCCATCGGGGGGTGCTCTCAAAGCTGTCACCCCCAGAAGCACACTTCACTACGATCGTAAACATCAAAATCGGCAAAAACGCGCGCGCGAACTTCCACTGACGCTCATGTTGCTCGAGCCGCACAAGCGCAAACAACTGAAGCAGCAGTGTATACAATGAGCACCGACTGCGCGGCGGGCTCGTATTCGGAAGCGGTAGAGGCGCCGCGGCGGCTGGTACGGCGCGCATGCGTGCGAAATCTCACCCCATTGGTCTAGGATGACGTCATCGGGGTGAACCCGTAGGTCTGAGTGACACTAACAGTCACCCCCGAGCGATCGCAGGGGCACCTCGTGTTCCCAGTGGTGATACAAAAACAATCGTTGAATTAACAATCTATTAGAGACAGTGATATCGTACAATAAATTGCGTTGCAAGTGTTATTGGTACTAGTGGTAGCTTACGTTTGAACGCTGGTCGGCTGCAGAAGCTGATTCTTCATTAAAAAAGGTAACGTTATCTCATGTTGTTTACAGTTTCAGGCCGTGTCAGTGTTCTCAATGACGCTAGCTCATGCATGAGTTTGTGAGACGTGTTTTATCATATTTTGTGGATATGTGAGAACCGTTGAGTGAAAGCAACGTTGTAGAAAAACGTTCAGTCGCCAGATTTTTACGCTGATGAGATTCTGATGTTTTTCGGACCATAAATCACATGCCGCCGGTTATTTGTTTATCTCACAAAACATTTGTCTACCCTCACAAATAAATGAGCTTGTTCTTAAAGTTTCTAGTGGATATTAACAAGAACAGACAAGGAAACTATTTGAGTCAAGATAAAAGATCGTTTCGTACAAAGTTTTCTTCTTAAGTGTATGTTACTGTGTTACGATGTTCTGTATTGCTATCGTGTTTAGTTTTATGAAAACCGCAGTTTTGTCGTAAAACCAGAAAAGTTACAATATAGTTAAATATCCTCCTCTATCTAACTGAAGATTGTAGATGATACATGTTCATAGTTACTGATGGCTCATTCACAATTTATAGTTGTCCCTCTGTTTCTTGGTTATCAATGAGCTAAATCTGTTCTCTTCAGATTTCAGATAATATCAGTCGAATAGGCAATGTCAATACATACTCGGATAGCATTGATAATCGTGTTTCCGGTGGGTTGCATAGGTCAGAATCAGAAGGCAATCGCATTCATGTGTATTTGATATTCTCTATTACTCGTATAATCAAGTGTAGTAGACGCAGGAAATTATTTATTCTCCAACTGATAATTCCACGTTATCGTATACGATCTAAAGGTGCATACATGTAGAGGCCAGTTTTTACAGTCTTTTGTTTTGAGTGTTGAAGCATTATTTCCTTTAAAAAGGAAAATATACATGATATTCTTGAATTTTTGCTGGTCAGAAAGAGTTTTATTTTCGTCAAAAACAACAATGTTTATTTTCCATTAATAACGAGTTTCAAGCTGTTTATTTACTCAAGTTACATACAACAGAGTCGTTGCCAATTTGAATCAACAGTGGGATCACGTTTTAGATATTGAGTTCGCTGTGGTACCAAGTAATCTAATACTTTACATAAATTAATGTCCCCAAGAGCAGATACATCTCCGATCTAACCAACCATTACGGGCTTTCATATCCTATTTGAATATTTAGAAGGAACAAAACGGGTGGTGTAAAGTTTGCGTCGCGAAATTGTTTTTTTTTTTGCCTTCGACATGGAGTTTGGTTGCAATGGGGAAGTCATTTAAATAACCCCTGAGTCCGGAGGGATAATACCCGCCTAAGTTAATTTGTTATGTGGTGCTACACTTCACATTTGGAATTGTATTATTAAAATTCCGAATTTTGACAGTATATTTATTGTAATGTGAAATATTTGCGCTAGGCATACGGACATAAACCAAATCTACACAATGTTTTTTTAATTTTTACTAAAAACCGTCTACAAAAGTAAACTTCTGTCAAGTAAAGTTCTGTCAATCAATGTTTAATCTTGTTGAAATCCATTATAGTGTTCACGGCTTTCCAGTAATGCTTTCAGTAATCTTCAAAATCCGTCGTTTCCTCAAACCTTAATGATTTTCTTAAAAATCTTTGACAACCTTAATCTGCTAATGAGAGTGAACGATAACATTTTCTTGACCTGATTTCCGAAGGACTCCGAAGCTCCGACCATGACCTATTGCTTTAAGTTCCTCACTATTTGGCACCGCCACTAAGTCGCGGTAATTTGTATTATTTTGTTTGTTTGTATCAGAATATCTCATCTTGATTTACTGTCCAGAAGAATATCGTTTTAGTTAAAGCTACTAACGACATTTCACACAGTTTCCGTTAGCCTGTCGACGTAATTAACATTTTTCTCATTGTCACCGTAACATAATTCAGCAATCTCTGAGAAACCTTAAACTCCAAGTAACTTATCTGACAATAGAAGAATAGCCTTCTCTCTTGAAACCTAGCATGTTTTTCTTTGACACTTCAACGAATAAACTTACTTTACTTTCAGCAACACGTTTTATATGATAACTGAACTTTGAAGAGACTAAAATATAAACTTGTAAATGATCTTGGTAGCTCGTTGTCGCGTACGTTTTACGATGCCGAAGATGTTACGGCTCATCTCAGTAATATGTTAGTTGGACAATTTTACAAGTCGCCAGCGTTTTCAAAAAGATGGACTTGCAAAATAGAATTGACACAAGTTTTCGTTTTATTACAAGAGTTGGTTTTTCGTGAAACTAGATTTCTTTTCTTTTATTGAGACTTGGATTCTTGTTAGGATTGGAGCTCTGAAAGAAATTTTTATTCTTTTTCGTGAAAAGTTTTTAGTAGTTCGGGTTTTTCTTTGGATCAGTTGGTATTATGTTTAAAATCTATTTTCTTTAACACTAGGCCAGCTCCAGCGCTTGTGCAGAGGCTTTCATTTTGATAGTTCAACAACATTCATTGCGTTATTTACGTTGTTGACCAGACATTTTTTTCGAAAATACATATTTGAAATAATGGATTAGCAATATCCTTCAAAATGATTCAGATTTAGATTAATAGTGTTTTACTTAATTTGGGTGCTGGTTCAGCTGTCACAAAGGCTGATAAATAAAAAGAAAAATATATTTCCTAATTTAAAATATAATTTGTACACCTAAATCCAATTTCCCTTGTAAACCTTCGAAAAAAGAAAACAATTCAGCCAAAGCCGTGGTAAGAGCAGGATCCACTGAAGAAATAAAGGCAATTACTGAAATGGCGAGCCGCATGTGCGTTGAATGCCAATAATTGGAACTAATCACCGATACGAACTCGGAAAAGCTATTAGATTATGGTGAAAAAATAGCCATGGACGCTGTCGACGTAAGTAAAATGTTATTTTTTTATGAGAAGGGTCTCATTAAGAATTTACATTTATTTTTACGATGAGGAGGAGCTTGCATGTTTGTTTAGACAGATATTTCAAGAACTGCAAGGAGCATTTATAGCAGTATAGATTATTATAGCAGTGGTGGCCCAGTGGTAAAGGCCGCGACTTACGACTTGTAGGTCGTAGGTTCGAACCAAGTCAGGCGCTTTACTTTGTGTAAATTATTTCATCACCACTGCTCTCAAAACGGTGAATTCGAAGACATGTGACATCTACCAACCCGCACTGGGCCCACGTGGTGGATTACGGACTACTCCGTCTCACCGAGTGGACACCTGTGTCCCAGCAGTGGGAACATTATAGGCTGATTATGAAGGAGCATTTGATACATGTTGGGAAAGTGGCTCAGCTTTGTGTGGATAAAGATAACAAAGAGACTTAATATGCTAATGAGAAAGGTGAGGTAGGAATTCACAAAGAAATGGAATAGGAGAAGCGATCGGTAAGTGGTAATAGAAAATGAGAATATTCTACACCACGGGACGACCCAATTCTTCCACTCAATGCACGACAAAGCTCTGTTGCAAAATCAATTTCCTGATAATATTCAATGGAATTTATCCTCAAATTATGAAAAGAGATTAATCGAAATCCCTGTAGCGATTGAGTAAAAGAATTTAATCCGTAGATTAGCTTCTGAAGCGATCGTTCAAACGAGTCCTGATCGGCAGCGTTCGATAATCGCTCCTAATTTGATTGGCACTCGGGCAGCTGGCAACGACGTGAAAACTCTATTACTCGCCAACTTTGTAGGGTTTTACGGACCATCAAAGGGAATTTAGTATAATGATTGGCCTATTTATGATTTAGTTAAGTTGTTGTGGTAGTATCGTCTACCTGTACTCGGTAGTTGCTAACTTAAGATGGATTCTTGTAATTATATTGCTTTGGAACGTGGAAGACGGAGGTATACCTATCATAATCAGCCTATAATGTTCCCACTGCTGGGACAGAGGCCTAATCTCTCGGTGAGAGGGAGTGGACCGTAATCCACCAAGCGGGCCCAGTGCGGGTTGGCAGATGTCACATGTCTTCGAATTTTTGGTTCTAGGACATGCCGGTTTCCCCACGATGTTTTCCTTCACCGTTTTGAGAGCAGTGGTGATGAAATAATTAACACAAAGTAAAGCGCCTGTCTGGGTTCAAACCTACGACCTACAACTCGTAAGTCGCGGCCGTTACCACTTGGCCACCACTCCTCTACCTCTACATCTACCACTGTTATACCTATACATCTGCGAATCGAAAGGTATCGACTTCTGCAGGGTAATTGCGTAATACACTATCAGTAGCAATGGTATTAATTTTGACAGTTCAACAACATTCATTGCGTTATTTACGTTGTTGAGCAGACACATTTTTCGAACATATGGAGCAATGGATTAGCAATATGCTTCAAAATGATTCAGATAGAAATAGATAGTGTGCTACGCAATTAGGGAGCGGGTTGAGACATGTATTTACTGTTTACGTCAGACCAGGCTGTTTCCGTTATTGAAATAATGTATCGCTTTAGTTTTCTAAAAAAAGTGGTGAACGGTCCGTTCTAGCAGACCGTAGCATAAGAGCTTTATTTTTCGAACTACATTATGTACAACTTTAACTTTTGTTTTTACTGTTTTGCCAAATATCGAAAGCACATAGGAATTTACTGAAACATTTATATTTGCACAGTTTTTTTTAAAGCATAAGTAGCTTCGGCTGGTTCGAGGTGGCGCGGGAAAAGAGTTCCTGGAAGGATTTGGGGGAGGCCTTTGCCCAGCAGTGGGACACTATAGGCTAACAAAAAAAAAAAAGCAGCTTAAATGTTTCACCTCACAGAGAAAATATTTTTTCAAAACCGTCCAGATAAATGTTTTAGCATAAATCATATTAATTATTTCAACCAAAACATTTAAACCTTTAACGGTTAACCGTTAATCGTAGACACTATAATTAATATTGTTTACGGTCATTGATAGAATTTGTAGTCCCTAAATTGAGTAATTTGTCAATATACCGTACTAATTTATTGATTTATCTTACTTCACCTACTTGAGGTTTATTTTTTTCTAAAACGAAGATGTCGAACAGACAATAGAGGGGCAAATGTTTTCAGACTTTCTAATAACTTACTTTATTTATATGTTAATGATCTCACAATCTATCAAAGATACCTTTAAATGTCTTTAGAACTAAAGCAAACGCCTAAAATAAGTCTTAGGAACAAATCTATACATTATAGTAAATCGTAGTCTATGAATAAATTCACAAAAAATGACTCACTTGACTAAAATAAAGCTACAGAAAACCAGTTTTCCTTTCTAAATCGACTCTTTAGTTTCGGTCAGAATAGTCGAGTTAACTAAATATCTAATTAAGCATTGGAACATCACTATGCCAACATTGGGAGTGGTTTTTCGTGTTAACTAAAAGGGGAGACACTATTGTTTTCTACTTAGTGATTTGGTTAATTGACTGATATGGTATGGTAGTCGATTAAGATTTCTTGGCAGTAATTGTAGTGTGTGAATCGATTAAAGGAACCGATATTTGATGTGATGACTGCGTCAGTGAGCGGAGTTAGCGCAGCTGAATTTTGGGCCAAAACGTTTGAACTTTTTGCCATCGATACGCTAAAAAGACGAAAAGTAACCGATAATTAATAAGTACAGCTGAGAAATATTTTTTTTGGAAAAAAAAAACCATTTTCATGATTCTACATTGCTTTTGTTTCGGGATTCCGACAGTCGCTTAATTCGGATTTCGGGATTAACTATGAAGATGCGAGTTGAACATTACACACGCGATGGATTTTCTAAAAAAGTTTTAACATAAAAATTATTGGTTTATTTAACTTAGTGTTATCAATATTCATTATATCCGTTAAAATATTCACTAATAAATATTCCGTATAAACGTTGAATATTCTACACAAATTATTTATTAAATCAATAGTTTAATATCTCTCTTAATTCATCATCATCATCTGCCAAGCCTTTTCTCAACTATGCAGAGGTCGGCTTCTAGTCTTACGGGATGCAGCTGAATACCAGAATGAACGAATACATGGAGCTACTGCCCATCCACAACCCAGTGACTGGGTGACACGATACCCCTTAGTAGGACTGGTTCAGACTTTCGGGCTTCTTACGACCCGTAACGACTGATAAATATCCAAGAATGACAGCCGGGACCAACTTAATATCTCTCATAATTATGAAATGTAAACAAATATTGATATTCTAATTACTACTTTAGGTTCTATTGGCAAGTATTGACTCTGTTAATCGATTTTATGTGCTCAAACTATGTTTAGACTTACAGTTATATTATATAAAGTAAACAGCTCACTGCGGTAGTAATTTACACGCAAATGCCTATAATATCTATGGATATCACACTAATATTATAAAGGCGAAAGTTTGTGAGTGTGTTTGTATGTTTGTTACTTCTTTACGCACAAACTACTGAACGTATTTGGATGAAATTTGGCACACAGATAGTTTATAACCTGGAGTAACATATAGGATACCTTTTTGATTGAAACATATGCGAGTCAAACCGCGGGGCGCTGCTAGTTATTACATAAATGTTATATTCGCGTGTGTGGATGCGTCATGCTTTTAGCGTAGTGCTTATAATATTGTTTAATTAATATTTAGTGTGATAGGTATCTAGCTGTTTAGTCTAGTCTGAATGGCCTTTGCATGCCTAGAATGTGTTTTTGGACATTTATGGGTATTGCCTAGAAGTTTTACATTTATCATAATGGTGAGTCATAAAACCGATAAACTAAATTTCGCACATTAAATTACAAAATTAGCACATCTTTTTTTTTCGTGTCGATGGTATTCTTACTAGTTGTTTTTTTTAATATGGTATGAGCCCAGTAGGTCGCCACTTTAATTACGGCATCAGTATTAGCACATTATAATGTATCTACTTATAACTGGATAACATATCTTTACCTAAGTTCACACAAACTGCAAAATAAAGTGTTACAGGTTAAACATTGTTACAATTTTTGAAGGGTCAAGGAATGCTCTTGATCATAACCCTTTTGCCTTTCAAGAATCTTATCAGTACCAAAATCAAACGGTCCAAACCCATCTTACATCCACCGTCGATTATCCCATCAAATACAAAGGTAAACTATGTATTACACAATAAAGTTAATATCAGATGGCCCCTACCCCTACACAAACGATAATTTCAGATTTACATAGGGGACAGGGGACAGATGTCCCATGAGTGAATGTTACCTGTCACTCCAGTGATTGTGCCAATTGTAAATGGTACCTATGTAATCAGTTTGTACTTATCGATGTAGCATGATACTTATTAGGGGTAGGTAAAAAGTGCACGGGCTATTCTATTATAGTACGAGTATGTGGGAAAAAGATAGAGTTTTATATTCCTCAAAAAGAATACAGTTCACTTGTCAAGAGAAATAAAAGTTAATCTTAATACTTGATACACGAACTTACGAACTTTAGAAGAACGGTAGGTGAGTCTGTACTCGTAAATACTCTAGTATGTAGTAGATGCTGAAATATTTTTTTTCTTACAATGCTGTGGCTAACAAGAAAAACTGAGTCTACCATTATATATCGTTTCTTGATGGCAAGTCAATAGCAATTATACATATGTTTTAATTTTCAAAATTATAATTTATCTTGTGCGTGTTTTAAACCGCTCCGGATTTTTTTTTTTTTGTATCCAATGGGTGCCAATGGGACCCTATTACTGAGCGGCTGAGCCTCCGCTGTCCGTCCGTCTGTCTTTCAGCGGGCTGTATCTCATGAACCGTAATAGGTAGACGGTTGATTTTTTTTACAGAATGTGTATTTCTATTGCCGTTGTAACAACAAATAATAAAAGTAAAATATAGTTAAAAATTAAAGGGGATCTCCATACAGGAAATGTTTTTTTCGGCGTTTTGCCTTTTGTGCGAGTCGAACTCGTATTTGGCCGGTTTATTTCGTTGCTATTGTTTCTTTACCATCTATAGATGTTTATCTTAAAATATTTCGTGTATAAATAGATATATTGGTCCCTCTACGTAAAAAGAACGCTGGTGTATTACCTGCGCACTGAGCGATTTAACGATCAAATTGGTGGTATGAAGGGAGCGTGACGCTAGTAAAGTAACTATTATGATGCTACAATAAAACAATTACACTTATATATTAAAAACAATAGCCTAGTACTTTAGGACACGACTGTGCGTAGACACACCCCCTCCACAGTCGCTCAATGTGACGACAGCAGTTCTATCTTTTATTGTCCTTAAAGTTACCAACGTAACTGCAAACCTCTAATTGTGTATAGGGTTAATAAAGCACATATTATGATTTATAGTCAGTTCATCATCTGCCTAGCCTTTTCCCAAATATGTTGGGGTCGGCTTCCAGTCAAAACGGATGCAGCTGAATACCAGTATTTTACATGGAGCGACTGCCTATCTGACCTCCACAACCCAGTTACTGGGTAATACGATACCCCTTTTGGTAAGACTGGTTGTCAGACTTTCGGGCTTCTGACTACCCGTAACGACTGTCAAAGATCCGCGAATGACAGCCGGGACCAACGTGCAACGGCTTAACGTGCTTTCCGAGGCACGGAGGGGTCTCGGTATGTAAAGATGGTCACCCATCCACAGACCAACCGCGGCAAGCGTAGCTTAACCTGATCGATCGACCTGCGCGACTGTCATTATTTAGCCACGGGCCCAGTCAGTCAGTTATTTAAATTAATTATGAATGGAAATAGTAGGTAATTATTTTGAATAGAGGTTTTTTGCCATAATCTTACTATTTACACAAACAATATATTGCAATTACAAGTGTTGTTGAATGAGTGTTTGTTATTAATTAACTTATACCAAATTGACACGACTTTTGTTTTATTATTAAGAGGGATAAGCTCCCAAAATAAATTAGTGATAAAACTTTCCTTTTCATTCAGATCAAATCAAGTTAATTCCTCTTCAAAAGTATAGACGTTCTGAACGAAAATCTTGAGCCGGCACTTAATGAACTCCTAACTCAAAAGTTTTCCCAAACTTAACTTAAACGCAAACGTTTACGTTAAAAAGAATGGTAGGGGTGTTATAAAATAAATCATTTTTAACTTAATGAAAAGAGAGAATATATCAATCTTTTGTCTCAAGACTGACGTTAGGGCGGGGAAATTAAGACTAAGAAAAATGGCCGCACATTATGTAAATTATTATTTGTTTATAAGTAAAATGGTGCATTTATTTAATGAGTTTCGGTAGGAAATGCGCTCACTTTGTGGAATTAAAGGTAATAACTCTCATTAAGTTGTTTAGTAATAGTCATTTGTTTGGCTTTACACTTGGGGCCAGATTATTTGTAAATTGTCGCGTCCCTACATTTTGTTTTTGTACGGTATTTTATCCATACTAATATAATTTTATAAATGCGAAAGTGTGTCTGTCTGTCTGTTACCTCTTCACGCTTGAACCGCTGAACCGATTTAGATGAAATTTGGTATAAAGATAGTTTGAGTCCCGGGAAAGGGCATAGGATAGTTTTTATCCCAATATTCCCACGGGATCGAAGCTTATGCGGGTGAAACCGCGGGGCGCTGCTAGCATTTTGTAACTTAAGAACCACGGGACCGATTTTTATGATCTTTGGTTTCTTGTATTTGCCTCCGCCCCGAATAGCAGAATAACTATTAAAACATGGGGAAAATTCACAAAGAAAAAACAAAGATTTTCTCATACATTTTGTATGGATCGGCTTTTTTTATTCTGAGGCGGCACGAAGTTCGCCGCTTATAATTTCACTTGTTTCATTCAATTATGTATTATAGTTGTTGCAACCTTTGTTAGGTTTTAGTTTAGTATTTTACTTTATTGCTCATTGATATAATTCTCCTGCTCTTATTCCATTTTATTTAGGTCTTTTGTTTCTTCAATACCTCTCTATTCGTTGTCATCTAGCCATATTTTCTATTATTTATTTATTTATTTACTATTATACTATCGTTTTAAATATATTTGGCAATGGCAATCATGAAAGATATTTTAGATTTTATAACCGCATTTCATTTTACCATTGAATTTTACATCCTCTCCATTTCAAGATGTACCAGGCGATCAGAAGCCATAGTAATCTATTTTCCAGAACGAAGCCGACAATAACCCGATACTCTCATATTCACTCATCCGATTATTCATAAACATAAACAAGGTACCTCATCGATCTTCTAAATTATGACTAAACATCCTCAATTTGGTGAGCGAAACGGTTTCGCTCGGAGCGATAGGCGATTGAAAAATTGTAGCGTTGGAAGCTTACGTAATTTGCTAGTGACTGTGAGGCTTGATACGGGGGGAGTCCCGCCCCGGGGTACTCCGGGATCCTCCGGGGTTGTAGGGTGGAGTAATGCGGGATTGACACTCGTGGCTGATGTTAGTGGAAATTATTTTCGATTATCGTTCGTAGGCGGTGACGTGGTTTGGGATTAAGCGACGTTACAACACTGTTTCTAAGTAATAGGGAATTAAGATAAGGATACTATAGGTATAGCGTAGGCGAAGCTGCTGAGACAATTATATAATTGCGATGTTGTATTTATCAAGTTCAGTGGAAATATACTATAGGCCGACCGCTTAACTGAGACGTTGCCTGAGGTAGCAGCGCGGTGCGGGAGGGGTGTGGTGACGTGATGCGAGAGCTCAGTGATTCGTCAACTTGTGACAACTTACTATCACCCCTCCTGCATCGCGCAGCTACCTCAGGCAACGTCTCAGTCAAGAGGTCGGCTTATAGTAAATACGATATTGTGGAATATTCTGTTTGAAATCTATCCTTATAGCTACTCTGTGAGTTAGAGCTTTTTTTATATACTTACACAATATTGTAAAACATTTGAAGAGGGTAGTAGAGTTTCTTCTCCATACGAAACTACCGTATCATTATATTTTCTTGTAAATTTTGACGTTAAAAAATGCCTTTTATGTGCCTATGTAAGTATTTGAAATAAATGATTTGAATTTGACTTTGTAACAAAGACATGTCTTACGTCCTTTTTTGCCTTTAAGTTAAATAGTTTACAGATTTAAAAACAATGAAGTACACAGTACAGAATTAGTGTCCCAGCAATGGTATTGAAATTAAAGCTGCAGTCTAACTACATATAATTCAAGTCGGTGTTGGGGGTAGAATGTAAGTTAAGTAGTGCAGAAGACACGTTAGTAGACGAATAGCAATACTAACTTAGTACTGCTATTCGTCTTCCTGAGTTCACTACAGCTTGCAAGACGGTAACAGGTGATACTGTACTGTATTCATGAAACTGAATTAGTCGGAAGAGCAGAAACAAACATGAACTTAAGAGGTATTCTATGAAGACAATGGATGTCACTGTCTTAAAGGAATATTAACTACTAGTGGCATACAATAGTGTAATTCTGTAAGTCATAAGATTGAGATGAAATGATGAAGGAGTGCAGGCTGACAATATTATTTAAAAAAAAAAAGTAAAAAAATATATATACATATAAACATCCGAATTGAGAACCTAATACTTTTTTGAAGTCGGTTAAAATGCACTATTATACTTGATCATGATTCTCCCAAAAGACAGTGGCTTCGTAAAGGCAATAGATATAAGAAAGGCATATCTTGTAGGACTTTTAGGCACCGCAAAACGACTGGAACTGCGCTTATTAACCATTGCAGTGATATTAAAAACATAAACAGATATGTCTTAACATGTAACTTTTCATCACGATTGCTAGTGCACTAACTGATTGATGAAACATAGTTTCACTTTACCATTTTCTCACTAAGCTAATTTTCAATTTGAGAGCCAATATCTAAAACCAGTTCATAAACTCTTGCAGTGTCAAAATAATGACTTCAAACGTACTCAGGCACTCTGATTCATCGCGTTTGATACTAATATAGGGGAATAGAATCCGATTAACTGTGCACTGTGGGGCCGAGTCGCACTGTGTCCGGCGATACCGTGACGGATTTGCTTTTATTGTACGTGAACCACAAAAAAGATAGGTGCAGAAGGCTGGCTCCATAAAACGAACAAGAACAGGCGCACGCACATGTATAGTCTGTTCCAAAGTATATGATGAAAGTGTAAACACACCCTGTTTAGGTTACGTTCTTACGCAATCACTCTTTAACCCTTTCATTTGTAAATATTTGGAAGGTTTCAACTTCATACCTACCACTTATTTCAACAATTATTGTATGAATAACATTATTAAATTATACTGTATAAAATTAACCTCGATTGTCAAATAAAACGCATCTTTAGGGTAATTTAGAATTAGAATTTTGGGTTTAAGTATTAATGACAAAAATCTGTGTGCGTGCGTTTTCGGTCGTTGTATGGAGCCGACCTTCTGTACCTGTTTATTCTGTGGCGATATCGTGACGGATTTGCTTTTATTGTACAGCACCACCCTTTTCACCTGCACAGAGGACGGATGTTTGGAGAGGAGGCCTAAAAATATCTGCCACTTTGCATAATTAAGTTTCGGGAATTATTTCCAGGTCTGTGGATTTGCTGGTGAATGTTTTAGTAAGGTGTAATTTGTGTAGGGATGTTTATCTTGGGCTTGTGTAATATTATAATTAGAAACATCAAAGAATACTTGCCTAAGTTTTGCAAAATGAGTTTTCTGTGGTAGGAGATGACTGGTAGAAATTGTCACGTAAGGAAAAAACGTTATTTGCCGGGGTCGCGGGTTGTTCGAAAGAGATACCGTGGCCCCTGGCACAGGTAACTGAAGGAACACGGGTGGGTTTTAGTCAGTAAAAGTCTGACACGTCCTCTCGCTCCGCCCAGAGCGGGATAAGTTACCTATTTGATAATTTCCCACCCAAGAAAAAAAAAATGTTATGCCTATATGCGACTTTCTATCTCTCTATGCTTATTTTATGCGAGTGTGTGTGTATGCGAGTGTCGCGTAAAATGTTAGTGGTTCGCAATTATTATTTGGTTTCTCCCGTTACAATAAAACACTGGGACTGCGTTTTAAGTTGTTTATAAGACGTTTACAATTAAAGGGATACAATGTCGTTCCCCGTGGCAAGATGTTGACTTGTGGTACTGTAACTTAAACTTATATGTCATATTTTCTTTTTATTACTTACCTACTTTAAAAAGTCTGAATGTCTAAGAAAAGTCTAAGAAACTTTATTTACCCTTGAAAAATTATCTCAAAAAGAACAATAACCACACATATTATCTGTTTATTCCTAAGTTACTGTAAGACACTCACTCTCCCCAGAGGAGGTCGCACACTCGCAGGCAAAGCACACATTTTATATATTTATGCATTAACACAACTCAAAGAGGGTAGCCAAAGAAACGTTTTGGGAGTTCGGACGGCAACCTCTCAGACATTCTAATGAGGAGGTCGCATTTGTGCTAAGAACTGTAGACAATGTATATTTATGGAGTGTAGAGAACCGACTGTTTCTTGTGTATTGTCTTTTTTTTTGTCAAGTCTCGAGTCTCGTAGTCATTTGATAAAAATATTGGTAATAGGACTGTTAGTTAAATGAGGTGGATGATTTAAAAACATCAATTTTTTTAAGTTATTTGTTTTTATTTTTTATACATAAGTACAGTCTTTATTTAATATTTATTTACATATAGTTTATTGTACACCAGAAAAAACATTTAACACTACAAAACATGCAATGGGCGGCCTTATCTTCTGTAAATAACATCACAACATGTTTTCTTTTAACATGGCTTGAGATGTAGTGCTACATAAAAGCAAGTTGAGCTTTGAACGTATTTATAGCTTGGGAATATCTCATTAAAATGGACGTTAGTATCTACCTAGTCACTTCACTTTCATGTTGGTGGTCAGCCTGTCAAATAAACATAAAACAAATCTACAAGCTCTGCCACTGTACACCTCACAGACGAGTAAAACTAACAATCATACATACAAACATAAACAACAAACAAATAAACCAAACATATTACGCAATAAGTAAAACTAAACTCAGATATTTCAGTCTCAAAGCAAAATTATTTTACATTCCCGACTTATCCGAGATCCGAGCTTGTATTGCGGACCCCATGTCGGTCCTCTAGTTTAAACAGTACACGTATCCGCATGCAATATTAATAGGAATGCAGTCGCACCCCTACGGCAGGGAGCTGGGGATCCGACGCGCTAAATACATCACTAGTATTAGCGGGAAATCTATTCAGTTCAGTTCCTGAGATTAATTAAATTTATTGATTGACACTTAGAGAGACTATATAGCATATATCAGGGGGGCAATTCCTGTAATTTTAAGAACGTTCACAGTCTGATCTCAGTCTCAATCTGTCAAAAATACATCTAATTTCCATACATTTTTGACAAGTTTTTGATATTGATTGTCACTGAGATGAGATTGCGACAGATTTTGAACGTTTTTATTTACGGGAATTGGCCTTCTGAAAGGTGTGTTTAAATTTAATTGTGTGGTAAAGACCATCAAATAAATCAATACCTATTTAACCCAAATGCGTGGGAGGGCTGATTCCTTTAGGTCCTTTTGTCGCGATTACGTTGTTGTTCCTATGGAGAAAGTTGTTCAGTTTGATAGTCTGTACTGTGGTACATACTACTTTATCAGAATTCATTCCATTCTGATAAAATAATGCTGTAAACCTCAAAGTAAATAAAACACTAATTTTGTCAAGGCTTGTTGTGTAACAGTTTTGATTAAATTATTTAGTTTATTGTGAATCGAGTTTACGTTGATTCGGGACTTAAATTACGTTTCGGGAATTCAATTTGAAGGTTCTTGGCAATTTCGGTAAAGCGTTCAAGCTTTTCTTTCTACCTACGTACTACTAAAAAAAATGGTTCATCTACATAGTGCTTTCCCAACGTGTCACAGCTGCTGTGCTCTAACATTTTACGCACGTTTCTAAAAGCTTTTGACACTCACCTAGTTACCTGAAACTGCTCCAGTAATCTAGTCTCGTTGATGAAACATCCTGCGTTGGCACCTACGCTATCGCCATCGCTAACATATACCCATGTATATATCTACGTAGTTACAGCCTGCAAAAATCAAACCTCTCCACTTTGTGACACTCGCATCTCATCATGCGAAAATGTAGTCTTTTTGACAGACTGTGAAAGCTGTAATGGAACCTAATCTTCTAATCAACTCCTGCTTGCCTGAGTGCCCCTTGACAAGCCACTCACTATTATGTTGGATAGTGATTGTAGGATCACTAGAAGACTCATTAGAGTCATTAGCATCTGTTAGCTAAATGAATACTTCAAAGCACAATTCGCGAGTGCTGCCACATCTACACGATGTCATCTCATCATTATTCAGTATGAAACGGTCCTTGTCCGCATTTTCCGTCGGATCCTCCATCCAGCCACCGTACATTGTTTGTTTGGAGTGTCGTTGCACTGTACATCATACATAGCATTGTATGTACAATAGGTAGTCGGTTTAAGTGGATTACACTCGGCATTGGACAATGCTTTAGTTTTTATGACCGTTTAAGCTGTGAAAGGAGTGAGGGATGGATGGGTCGTTAGTACTTTTCTGTTATAGCCTGAGGGTGCAATTTACGACTATTGTTTGCTTTGAATGTGTTAGATCAGGATTTGTTTTGAAAATTTAGGGTTTTTATCGCCTTGTCGCCTCGCTGACGTGTTAGTTTTTCTTTGACCGTATTTTCGCACTTAGGCACCCTGTCATCCAAGAAATCGTAACCCATCACAGATTCTTTCACCGTTCAGTAAATTAGTCTTGGAATACCAAAATGGTATCCGTACATTAATATTGGCTAGACCAGCAGAGGATTACTTCTGTAATCTGCCCGATGATTTCGTTCGCTCCTAGCTGAATCATCATGCAATAGTGTTGGTTATAGCTGTGTTTAATACTGTAGGTGCATTTCGGTTGCAATCAGGGCCAGTTAATCTATGAACGTTGGTGAGATTTAGTGCTTTAAGCACTGGTTGGCTGTTGGATTAGTAGATCATGTCTGATGTTATTTAAATAGGCTACCTACTCCTGTTAATGCTTAAAGCTGTATTTTCGTCTTTCTACTTAGCAGCGTTGCCAAGTTTCTTTATTGGTAACGGTTTTTAATTTAGGTTTTAGTAAAATAAATTTTAATTCATTTTATTTTTTAGTATAATTTTTTAATAAATAACTTGATCAATTTTACATTCAGGGAATACACACGTGATGTATTGAATTAAATCGTTATGTATTCAAAAATATGTATCTATAAATATATTAATTTTATACAAAACCCCCTTATTTATAAATGTTGCTTAAAGTTAAATAATGATTAGCGTTTTAAGTATCTTAACTTAAAGCAACGTTTATGAATAAGGGGGATAATTAACAATGAGACTTGCGAATTCTTCGCCTTTTCCGTCAAAACATGAACCCAGCTACAAATCCTCCTAAAAAACGATGTTTATACAAATCGAAATTTCCATCTTCATCTTATTCCGTGCTCATTCCTCACTCCTTTCAGTAACGTCGTGTTATGAAAATTCATTCTGTTCCTTGGCAGGGCGCCTGTAGCTTGTGTAATACAAATCTGATGGCGGGACACGTGTCAATATATTTTATTCATGCATACAGGGACACTGCAGATTGCATTTTGTGCAACGCGGTTGTATGTGTGTGTGTGAGGGTGTGTGTGTAAAATGTGATTGAAGTGGGTGGGTTAATGTTTTGATTATAATGTATTGTTTTGGATTTTGTAAGTGATTATAGAAGGGCTTTTCTGAAGGTAATTTGAGGTAATTTGAATTATGAGAGAAAGTGATGTAGAGGTTATTAAAATGTGTTGAACAGGATTTAACTAACAAATGTGTAGGCACAGGCACACCTAACTAAGATTGCTGACAAAAAATAGTGTATTTAAGTATCAGGCAAAAGTGAACATACTTTTTTTTTGCCGTGAAAAACTACGATTTATTCGCGCTGTGTAGGCACGGTCGCCAGTGTTGTATGGATTACTATGGAAGCTTGTTCACAGACACGTTTTTTCTACAGCACGGTTTAAACGCCATACCGTAAAGAAACCGTGCCTAAATCAATCAAAACTGGCAAAGGCATAAACAGCTGAAGAATAGTTACAGCGTTAGACTGTAAGTACTTCAATCGAACCGTCTATGTAAGTAAGAAAAGTTGTCCATTCTTTGAGTTACAAAATATGAAGATGCCTTTAGTCCATCGACACATCTGGTGTGTAAACGTTAATGCCAGCCATTTAGTTTTACTGCTTATTTGGAGATAGTCCTAGTCCTCGTCTATGACTATGCCTAGAGAGGTTTATGTCCCGTCGTATAATTAAGGAACAGCCTAACGACTTTTAGACAGTGTGCACACTAGTAACTAAAGGGTTTTGTCTATCATATGCCGACAGTGTTGTCTGCTGAGACACAGACCTCCTTTCTATGAGAGGGAGTGGGCCATCCATCACGTGGACCTGGTAGGTGGATGTCACATGTCTTCGATTTTTTGGTTCTAGGACATGTCATGACAACTTTGATTATGGTACCGAAATCTTTAAACGTTCAATGGCGCGTGCTTTTGCTTAGACAGTTCCCGTCTCGTCTCTGTCTTGCACTTGTGATTCGACAGTGACAGGAATAAGGCTAAGTAAAGTTTATGGATTTTTGCGTCAGACTGTTTTGTAGTGAGCGAATTCACCATCATAGTTTCCTTAGAGCGATACCTATTCTGTTTAAAGATAGTGTTTACTCAGTCTACACCCAGCCCTAAACTCGTGTTTTATGACGTCACATAAACAAGTGAATGGTAGGGAATGGTAGGACAATGTTGAGGATACAGTACTAATTTACTTGGTTTACAGCTACTGAAATAGCTCAAATGAATTTGTACGAGTACTTCTAGTTTAAAAGTACTTAATTCTCTTGGGAAATGTTCCGTGTCTGTGGTAGCTCTTTTTGGGTTAACTAGGACAATTATAGTAGTTTGTTAAATGCAATTTTCAGGCTGGAAATTGTAGCTTAATTTATTTTTAGGTCAGAGAGCAATGTCTGAATTACGTGGTATGGTTGGTTTGTATTACGGAGTGTACTAGATGTTGTTTTGTTTGGGTAGTAGGCTGTCGAAGCCCCTTACTAATAAACGTTGTATAGCATCTGTATAGTTACACAACGCTTTGTCTTCTTCTTTCGAAAGTCAAATTACTGACGACTGAAAGAGAGAAATCAGTGTGTATGTATTCATCTGATATAATAGGTTTATTAGTAAGGGGGTAGATAAGATTATAGTAATCAGCACATAGGGTAAATTGATTTATTTTGTGTTTGACCTCGGGTCAGCTTAGTCGCAATTACCTTCACAATTGCAAATAGTTTGGTACTGAAGTTTATTTTTTTTTCTTTGTTGCCTTTCGCCATTCTTTTGTTACTCGGGCTGTCTTTAATAACAACAAGGGCAACATTACTAAAACATTTTATGATGCAGCAAAATAACTCCAGCAAGTAAAATAAGTTTTGATTAATTGTCACTATTCTTGAAATGATTACATCTAGTCGATTTTAAGTTCAATGACAACCTCATTGGACTCGAGAATGGATGTCAAATATTGTAAGTAGTTAATTATAATTGTATTTATTTATACTTTATTGTACACCAGAAAATACATAACAAAAAAACAACATTTAACACTACAAAACGTACAATGGGCGGCCTTATCGCTTTCTACGATCTCAGGCAACCTTGGAATGGACAGTGATCATGTCTACAGGTCCAATAGTCCATAAAATTGTTTGAATTAAGTGTTATTCTTATTAATCATTAGGAAGCCGATTAAGATAATATACGGTTAGAATTTGACCTATACGATGATCCGTTATTACCATTCTGCATACCTGCCTAATGTGTTTTAATAAACTAGTAAACTTTTTAGATCGAATCTTGATGCACCGAAGTGTTTTATAAACATGTCGTTTCACGTAACTGAGTACCAACTAACGATTCACGTGGCGTTTACGCGTGACAAACGTGATGGCTATTACGCGGTAGTCAGCATCTACGCAGTTCGTAGCCAGTAACTACGGGGCTTTAAGTGGCGTAGGGCTTGAGGAATAGGCCGATGATTAACGGATTTTGCAAAACATCATGAAATTATATTGAAATCTATGTATGTCGTCAGGTTCAATAATTCTATTATGTACTCCAGAAGTCTGATACAGCACGATTTTCAGAGCACTACTAGGAAAAATATGAATAACCCGAGAATTTCAAACCTGACTATCAAGGTGTTGTATCGAATTTCAAAAGTAAAGTACTAGTGGTAAAAGAAAAAGAACAGTATAAATATTATTTTTTTAAACTTTTGTCCAAGTTAGCAAGTTTTAACTGTCAAACCAGACCCCGAGAGGCCGAGGTCCTCCCCCTTCGCTGCAATGATAACACCAACATTACTCAAGAGTTTGGAATTCAAACCGTCCTCTAACTTCCAAAATGCTGTTTTCTTGACAAATGACTGCACAACGTAGCCAGACCTTAATGGTGACTACTTATGCAAATTGTGCCGACAGACTAATAATATATTGGACACCTTCGAATTTCTCTAACAAATCAATAAATATCGATAGACACTGCTTTTAGTGAGATATAGGATAGTTTTTATCCCGATATTCCCACGGGATCGACACTTATGCGGGTGAAACCGCGGGGCGCTGCTAGTAAAATAATAAATAAATTTTTTGAAAACTTGCATTTGCTTTGTGACGAGTGGTCGTGTGGTGTGTTTGTAAGTATTTTAAAGTTTTGGGTATCAAGCACCAAGTGACAGGCAATCATATTAATTTTTTTTCCTTATTATTAGTATTCTACGGAATCCTTTTTAGGCGTTGAGTTTTGAGAATTTCTTCTTGTAAAACATTTTGTAATAGGTATAGATAAATAAACCAATTTACATACGAAAGCTTTCAATATTTTGTTCATAAATAGTCAACTTTAAAACTTTTTGGGAAGCCATGTATTTTTCAAAGACAATTTAATCAAACGAACTTGTATAAACAAAGATTTCAATAATTTGCGGTTGTTTCTATTAAGGAAACTTACAAATGGTTTGTGGTTGCTTACACTGTCATTAGCATGTAATTTAATTAATCAAATAGTGTAATGTGAAAGAGACTATTAAGAAACTAAAGAATTTTGTGAATAGTGTCATCATGTCAAAAAATTATATCACATTTCAATTCTCTAAAATGCTTTCTATTTCTAAATAAATATAATGAACATTAATAAAAGGTGAACCTACTACTGAAAATAAAAAAGTATTATATGAAGATCTATTAGTAAGTAATGAAGATACGACGCAGTATATGCACGAAACTTGATACGAAAAACTTGACTACTACGCTCATCGATAAAATAAATGAACTGTATCAAACCGATACTAACCAAAACTTTGGCAAAGGGAAACGCATCAAAAATACGAAAAAAGTTAAAGAGACAGCATTAACGAAGTTACTTCCAGTTTTCATGCAACAAGCTCGACTAACGAGCATATTAATAAATGTACAGTCACGAAGCGAAATGTTTAAGCAATTTTCATACACATTTTTTTTCAAAAGAAAAAAGTAGATATAGTATTTATTTAGATTTACCAATCTTCGTATACACTACAGACATTACAGGAAACAACAGAAAATACAGAACTAAATATAACAAACAATTATAGGTAAATACAGCATTTTCTTATTATTACCTACTAAGTGAACAATCTTAAAGTAGAGTAGTTACACATTATTTTTAGAGATCATAACAAAGAGAGATACAGCTGTCTCATATCGTGTAGTATATCGTGTGTTTCTATATCTTAATGATTAACAAAAAAAGTAGAGAAAGAAAAATGAGCGCACTGACATTATTATTACCTGCGACTGCGAGACAAATTATTGAGAAATAGGTATAGTGTGTATAGTGCTTGGTGCAAATAATAACTGATGTGAACATGCTCAGTCTTTTAATTTCGCACCTGTACCTACTATTTTAGCCTCCTAGTGAATATGCATATAGTTAAGTCAACATGTATCCGAGGACGTGACGTCATTTGTAACGTTAACGTCCACAAGATAAGAGTTCGGAGGTTACCTGGGTTAATGATGTAGACGGGGGCTCTGGAAAGAGATTTGTACGTTTCCAGGGAACTTTTTTTTAAACATAGGCTCGTTTAGTGGAATCTTTTTCGCAGAATGCTTACTACAGTTAATAATAGTATCATGGAACGGAAACCTATAGACTAAGTCTGATTTAAAGTACATAGTAATTTAAAGTCTGCGTATTTTACGCAAGATTGCTAAATAAGTATGTAACGTGTCCCAAAATTCAATGATAAGCGGGCACCAAAGGGTGGACCTGACCAGGGACTAAAACAAAAAAAAAACAATTTTTATGGTACTTAATTACAAAATGGACTGAAAGTAAAAAACTTTGAAAATTTTAAGGAAAAAAATAATTTTGATTGATTTTTGCGTAAAAGCTATAGGCATTCTGGGATTTTTAAGAGTTGTGGTGGGTAGCAGTGCTACTTAGGTTGCCGATACAAAAAAAAAAACGATACATTTTTTGAAAAATTGTGGTACTTAAAAATATCTCAAGGGGTGTCAATTTTTAAAGGATTTCAATGTATTTTTGTAATCTCAAGTATTCATGAGCAGGTCCACCCTTTGGTGCCCGCTTATCGTTGAATTTTGGGTCACGTTGTCTAGTGATATGGGAAGAAAACGAATGACTAATCATAACCGATAATTCAGATGCAATTATGGTGAGATATTTTGTGCATTGTGTCTGAGCAACTACATTTTCTTTAAACACGACATTAGTATGCCCAACAGCTAACAGACAGAACGCATTTAAGCAACAAAGTGCCTGTTGAAAAAATGTGGGCCGTTACAAGATATGCGCTTTATTGCCGCACATAAGTGTGCAGGCGCTGTTGAACGAGCGTTTTACGTTCTTTGTAAGCAAGACTGTTTAATAAAACAATTATTGTTTTACTATCGTCTTGCTTGCGTTGTCCTTTTTATTCTTACTTTGAGCTAAGCTGTCTTTATTTTTACGGTTACTGCGATTCAAATATTTTTCCTAATGTAAGCTATTACAACGCAACGACGCTGCGACGTTTAGGTATTTTAAAACTTCAACTGCAAGTTGTATCTAATACTAAATCTCATTCAAAGAATAAAGACAGTATAAACGATACATTAACAAGCTCTACAACCACTTATCCAGATAGTCTTGGCAACACGTCCAAACGTAATTTGTAACAACGTTAGGCGCCGGCGGACGAGATAAGGGTCCGTTTGCGGTGAAACTTTAATATTGCCACATTCACTCCTTAAGAAACCACTGAGGTTAAGTTGGGACGTGTATAAGCCTTTCATTACAAAATCTTGTAAGTCTGTTTATATACTCAAGGAGGACTTAGGCCTAAATATAACCTCTTATGTACCTACTTCGCATGCGTATGGAGAGCGTTTTAGGGTTTAAGACATTCGAGAATTGGGATTTCTAAGTATCATTTGGAGCAAGTTAGGCCATATTAAACCATTTCAGTTTAGGACTGTACCTGCTTGGGTAATAATCAGATGGTTCTAAGTTCTACCTGAAGCTAGTCTAGCATGATTGCTTAAGTGAAAAAGTTCTAGTATTAAGTAAGTAGGATCAAAACTACTAAGTTTAGGCATTATAATTTTAAGGCGACTGTTAGCAATAGAAACATGTTTATAACTTTGTTTTGTTTGTAAGTTTTGAAACTGAAACATTCTGGTAAGAACAGCCTCGTGAGACTTGGGCGAAGGTTCCAAAGAAAACAAAGTTGAAGCAGTAAAACATTGCTTAGCTGTTGAGATTATAATGCGTACACAAGCACGTTTAATGTTGCAAAATCTACATCACACGTCTGTTTACAAAAACGCCTGTCAAAAAACGCGAAGCAAATCAACAAAAACTCGTTAATTTATTCTCGGCTACAAGGGGCTACGGGAGCTACATTAAAATTTCAGCCTTGTCAGGTGCTAAGTCCATAATTTCCCCCGGGAACAATCCCGGATCGCGTTTTAAGGGTTTCCATGAATGGCAGTTCTAATTTCCACTGACGGTCGTCTTCCCGTTTGTTTAAGGCTATTGTTTTAGATTGTTTTGACCGTGAAATCTTAGAAATGCAATGAGTTGTGGCTTTGTTGTTAAGTGTTTGCCTTTTTCCGTAACAATTTATTGTTCTATTTATGAATGGTTTGTTTTTGATACTAGGTAATGATTTTGAAATTGTGTATCGGTTTGGCGGAGACTTAAATTGTTATACTATTGTAGAACTATAGCATTATTTCAAAGACCGCTCTCCTGAATTTGTCCTCATAACTATATAATTATACTTTCACGACATGTTGTGACCTAAAATTTTTTCCTCTGTTTCAGGTAAAATATAAAATAACTCCGCAACATTTTTGGTAAGCCAAACATGTGGTTTTACATTTTATTTCTACAAACTGTGTAAAATGTAGCAAATAAACTTCAATAACCGAGACTCCTCACTGTCTCGGTTCGTTTGCGCGGTTTGCATGCGAAAGTTTACCGAATGTTTTCGTTCCTTGGTGAAAACCGCAGAATACGGTTTTATTATGTCGGTTTTGGTCAAAGGTACAAAGGCATTCTGATTGTGAGACTCAATGATATTTGTGTGTAGGATTTCAGTTGAGCATAATGTTTTTATTTTGATTTTAGAGACGAAGAAAGAGGTAAACCTTCATAATATAACGCCCAGGCGTCCTTCGTATAGCGGGCACTTTCATCTTTTTCGAACTGTCATTTTATTTTCTCCTCTTTCCAATACCACTTGTATGTACTTATTTCATAAATGCTCAACGTTTTCGTTCCTCTACTATACATAAGACTCGATCAGTATTACTTATTACTCATCATAATAAAATAATCAAATCAACCGTGCTATTTAGGTTTTACCTATATATTGTTGTCAAACAACAGCTATTTTCTATGTCTTCCTTCCAAGTAGTTAGTTTAAATAACTTTCTTAACTTACAACTTAAGGATCCAGCGGCCATTTCCCGATTTTGCATAA
The DNA here is from genome assembly GCA_914767645.1 of Hydraecia micacea. Classification (NCBI taxonomy): domain Eukaryota; kingdom Metazoa; phylum Arthropoda; class Insecta; order Lepidoptera; family Noctuidae; genus Hydraecia; species Hydraecia micacea. Next base: position 10,488,722 of record OU611788.1, on the reverse strand, counting down.
ACAAACTAACTTGTACAGTCAGGAAACTAATTACAGCTTTAGCCGATGTGGTCATTAGAAATATCTATTATTTTAGGTAGAGGGTTGAAAATTAGTCCTTTCATAGTCTGGGAAAAAACCCGAAAATACTTTGTTGTCTGGTAGGTACTATTAAGTAATCAGCCTATAATGTTCCCACTGCTGGGACACAGGCCTCTTCGAGAGGGAATGGGCTGTAATCTACCACGCGGGCCCAGTGCGGTTTGGTAGATGTTACATGTCCTCTTATTTTTGGTTCAAGGACATACCGGTTTCCTCACGATTTTTTTCCTTCACTCACTGTTTTGATAGCAATGGTGGTGTGGGTCAGTTACTAACGTAGGTATTATTATCATAAGTGGACTTTGCATGCAAGTTTAATTGTTCGTTATTAATAGCACGTGTTGTTTCTATATTGTCAATTTTATGACTATGATATAAATTGACCACACCATACCAAGACCCCTCCGTGCCTCGGAAAGCACGTTAAGCCGTTGGTCCCGGCTGTCATTCGTGGATCTTTGACAGTCGTTACGGGTCGTCAGAAGCCCGAAAATCTGACAACCAGTCTTACCAAGGGGTATCGTATTACCCAGTAACTGGGTTGTGGAGGTCAGATAGGCAGTCGCTCCATGTAAAATACTGGTATTCAGCTGCATCCGGTTAGACTGGAAGCCGACCCCAACATAGTTGGGAAAAGGCTAGGCAGATGATGATGATGATATAAATTGACCATGTGCACGCTGTTTGATGGCTCAATGTGGTTAAATATCTAAATTGAAAGGTATTGTGTTTCGAAATTGTTTGTTGAATTTGTGTCTATCTAATAAATATAAATAGGAGAGACCTATCTTGGATTATTTGTAATCCTAATGCCTTATAGACTATCAATTACATTTATGTAATACGGCTAGCCAAATGTTTGTACTTATTAATAGAAAGTTTCTGAAAGTCTGGATCAAACATTTTCGCGTATATAGGTAACGAGTCATGTTATGTAGTTATTGTGTTTTATTACCAAACCAGCAAAAGCCAATTAAATCACTTAACATTATTTTGTATTAGGATATATACTAAATTGAATAGGCATTCAGAGGGTAGAATAGAAAGCCACTTAAGATTACTACTGGCTATTTAAGACTTCAAGTAAAAAACTTTAGTTTCAATACATTTGCAATACCTAATAGAATTAAATGAAATGGTTTTTATTTCTTTAACAAGATCTGTTAAGACAGTACATGTCAATGTTTTGGATAATGGCCTTTCCTTGCTGACCGATCCGTGAGAGGAAAAAAACTCAAGAGGTCCGTTTGCGGTGAAACTGTGTCTGATTTTATATGACTGTGTAAATTAAAAGTCGTGATTTGGCGATATTCGTTAAGCAATCTGCACTAGCACTATATCTAAGGCTCTCTTTACCCTAACACCGCATTTAATAGCCCAAAATCTCCTCTATTATCGAGATCATATACAATAACTCAGTTTTACTCTGTTGTTCATTACACGACCGTCTGTGAAGGTTCGTTATGCTTCGGACGAGAAAGTTTGTTGGGTCTCGATGGAAATTTTAGAAGTTCCAACTTTGCTGGAGTCACGAGCATGACCGGGACTAGTTAGCGAATAGTCGCCTCTTGTTGTGGGCTGTAAAATGGTTGCCTTGCGATTGCATCTTAGGCTACCGAGGTTGAAAGTTTTGTTGAGAAAGTTTGTTAGTTTGTAAAGACATATTTTCAGCTTTTATAATATGTTAAATTAGACGTGTATGTAAGTAAGTAGTTAGGGGTCCGTGGCTAAATAATAGCAGTCGCACAGGTTGATCAATCAGGTTAAGCTACGCTTGCCGCGGTTGGTCTGTGGATGGATGACCATCTTTACATACCGAGACACCTCCATGCCTCGGAAAGCACGTTAAGCCGTTGGTCCCGGCTGTCATTCGTGGATCTTTGACAGCCGTTACGGGTAGTCAGAAGGCCGAAAGTCCGACAGCCAGTCTTACCAAGGGGTATCGTATCACCCAGTAACTGGGTTGTGGAGGCAGTCGCTCCATGTAAAATTCAGCTGCATCCGGTTAGACTGAAAGCCGACCCCAAAATAGTTGGGAGAATTCTAGGCAGATGATGATGATAATAATGTTAAATTAGACGTGTATGTAAGTAAGTAGTTGAGATAAATAATTATTACAATTTTGGGTACAAGATATTATTTATTTATTTTTAACCTGTGGGACAACCCACTGCAGGGCAAAGGCCTCCCTTTCTCCTTTCCACTCCTCTCTGTCTTGAGCTAGGGTGGACTCATCCTGTGTGTAGGCGTCAAGCTCGTCCCGCAATCTTAAAATCTAGTTGGTCTCCTTGTCTTGGAAACATTGAGATTGATCTTTATCTTACTTGAAAAGGCTTGGAGAGATAAGAAGACATTTTAATCATCGCGCAAAATGCCTGAAATACTTAAATCAGGTCAGAGCGTCTGTCTGAATATGTCACCTCATTTACAGCCTATGTTACAAATATAGGCACAACCTAAATTACGGAAAGGTAGACTGATATACCCGCTGATTCGTCTTTAGAGAACACGGTATGTATACCTACATATTATGTAGGCAAATCAATACGGGTTGGGCTGTTAGTAAACACAGGATATTGAGTTACATGACATGCTTCATGTACGGCTTGCTGTCTTTGATGTTAGTTAGGGATGATACCTATTGACTATCGATGGCAGATAATGTGTCACATGACTTTAGCTACCTAACAAGACACATGATATTAAGAGAGCTATCAAATATAATGCTTATGCTGAACATGTGATTCCGACTGAAAATAATGATAAGAGTTTTTATAATAACCAACAATTTTAATGCGATGTTATTTGGGATCTTTACGGGGTAAGTAAGTGATCATTTGTTTTCCAAAAAACTCAGTGTTGTTTCAATAAGGGATGGGTACAGATGAGTAAGATACCTGTCCTTTAATCTAGGAAAATCTCATCTTGAAGGACAATTTTCTTTAGTGGGATTGATCCGCGGGGTAATTGCGTTTCATTTTGACAGATCAACAATATTGATTGCGTTATTTACGTTGTTGAGCAAACAAATTTTTCGAACATATAAAGCAATGGTTTAGCAATACCTATCCTTCAAAAACATTCAGATTGTGATTGATAGGTACTGTGTTACGTAATTAGGTTATAATTACAAAATATTTACAATTGCGTAATAATTTCGTAATAATAATTGTATTCTGAAGATCATCAGTGAGAAGCCATGTTGCGCCATAATGGCGCATTGGGTACAAGTGAGTGCAACAGATACATGAATTAAAAAAAAAATATTACCTGCATTTTTTACTTACTAACATAGTTTATAAATGTGTATTACATAGATATATTACATTTCTATGGTGTATTACTAACATCATATGGATCAAGGTCTGAAGTAAAGTACCAATTTTTAAAAATATAATTCTGAATAGCAATAAAAGCTTGCAGAGTCCCGATTGTATCAGCAGACAGGTGAAAGCTGCTGCCGGCTGCAGTAATTCCTCCACCCACGGGAAGGAAAGGACTGGCTAATAAAGAATAGTCTATCAGGAACACTCCGCTATATTATACACTAGCTTCTGCCCGCGACTTCGTCCGCGTGAAATTTCACCCTCCCCCCCATTCACCCTCTTAGGGGTGGAATTTCGAAAAACCCTTTCTTAGTGCACCCCTAGACCTCATAAGGAACCTACATGCCAAGTTTGGAATCTCTAGACTTAGCTCGCTGAGCTGCAAAATTCATTGACCCGTTTATATCATCGTCAGCGATTTAAAACTTGGATTAATAACTTCGCCCTCAAAATCAAATCCGACTTAGAGAATACTTGGATAAGGTAACAGGGTGATTAAGAATTCCAATGCTCTTTAATTACTTAACTCGACAGCGATACCTAATGAATTTTTGGGACAGTTTTTCGGAATCAAAAAGTTTGGAGCTCTCGGACCAGTTTGAGATTTGTTTTGTAATGAAAAGGGGGTTATTGATGAAAGAAGGGTTTTTTTCGGAATTGGATTTGCGATTACTGAGAAAGTTATTTTTAAAACTGACTTTTGCTGCGGTTACGCCAGCATGGAGGTCGGAAAATATCCCACGTTAACGTACTACCGGGGTTAAAAGTACCCTACGTGTTAATCCAGGATATAAACTATCCGTGTGCCAAATTTCATCCGAATCCGTTCAGCCGTTTATGCGCCAATCCAAAAAATACATCCATACAAACAGACAAACAGAATATGCTCGGTAATTTTCGTCATCAGACTTATTCCCACATCTCGTATTGATCCCATCACGTAAAAACAGCGCTGGCGTTTACCTGCGCACTGAGCGATCTATCAAATTGGTGGTATGAAGGCAGCGCGACGCTAGTAAAGTAACTATTATGATTCTACAATAAAACAATTACACTTAAATATATAAAACAATAGCCTAGTACTTTAGGACACGACTGTACTCGAGCGCCGACACCCCCTCCACTGTCGCTCAGAGTTCTTTTTACGTACCTAACGACAGCTGTAGCAATTAGTTTTTTTCAAAAATATTCATTGCACAGTTTTGACTTCGTTATTATTTTATTAATGTACTAGCTTCTGCCCGCGGTTTCGCCCGCGTTGATGTCGGAAATTTTCCTTCGGGAACGTGCTACCGGAACAAAATATATGCCTATATGTTACTCCATAACATCAGCTATGTACCAGTGAAAGTCCCGTCAAAATTGGTCCAGCCGTTTCGGAGATTAGCCGGAACAAATAGACAGACGGACAGACAGACAGACAGACAAAATTTTCGAAATTAATTTTTGTTATAAGTAGCGTATATACTTTCATATGCACTTAGTAAAAAGCTGTTATTTTGATATTACAAATATACACTTACATTTTTTTTGTATAGATAGCTATTATAGAGATACTTACTTACTTGTTTTTTCTAGCCTGCGCTTCTCCTTTCTTAATGCTCGATACAATGATATCGCATAGTTGTATTATTAATTACCAAAGACACCAACATTAAAATAAAAACACTCACCCCCTTACTAATAAACGTATTATATCAGATGAATAGTTACACAACGATTTCTATCTTATCTTTCAGTCTTCAGTAATTTTACTTTCGGAAGAAGAAGACAAAGCATTGTGTAACTATACAGACGCTATACAACGTTTATTAGTAAGGGGTAAGTTTATGTAAGCGGGGGTTCTTTTCTCAGCAGTGAATTTCTCCGAATTGATGGTCCCTGAAGGTTACCTTCATAACGCTAAAATAGTCATATAATTAAACTCAGCTCTTGCACATCGTAAAACTATGTAGCTTCAACTTGCTGTAAATTCTCCGTACTTCAAAGTTATTAAAACCTTTAATATTAGATTAGACAGCTATTGTATGAACAAAGCCAGCTGTAATTAAAGTATAAATTATTGCCAGTTGTAAGTAAACTTGTTATGGGAAACTAACTAAACTGGAGTTGCATAGGTGCAGTAAGTTACAGGTAGGTATTACGAATTGTATATATTTACCTACTGATACTTACTGTTCGGGTTGTCGGCGGTGTTATATGCTAGTGTGTGCCACTACTCAGCAAACCCGCTCTAACTCCCTTTTTTTGAAGTGGACTGTAGGTTGGTTCGATATCCAGGAGATGAGGGATGGGATGAACGATAAATAACACGCACTTGTTACCTTGAATGCTAACCCGTAGACATCTTTATTCGCACTAGCAAAGGGAGTGTCACAATACAACTGAAAGATGATCTGACAAAATGACAGTAGTGCAATGTTATAATGTGTAAATATTAATTAAAATGTTGCAACTTCCAACACTTACTACTCCCACAAGGTGGACTGACGAACTTGTGAAGCCCGCAGGAACCCGTTGGATGCGAGAAACACAAAACCGGTCGAAGTGGAGATGCTTGGGGGAGGCCTATGTCCAGCAGTGGACGTCTTTCAGCTGAAATGATGATGATGACTTACTACTACTTTACTGGTACCTACATCATCATCTGCCTAGCCTTTTCCCAACTATGTTGGGGTCGGCTTCCAGTCTAACCGGATGCAGCTCAATACCAATATTTTACATGGAGCGACTGCCTATCTGACCTCCACAACCCAGTTACTGGGTAATACGATACCCAGAAACTACTGTATACTTTACTGGTACATACCTACCAAAATTATTATAATGGTCAATACGGGAAAGTTAAATGAAGTAAGTCGATGGATGTAGATGTAGAAAATTATCATAATAAGTACCACCAAGTATTTTGACATGCAAAGAGCTGAATGAGTACAATGTACAGAAGCCAACACATCAAGCTACTACAATCTGTCAAATTTATTTAATAGATTTTCAACTTTATTGCTAAAGCATGAGGTTCAAAGTTGATTGGGAAAATTTTGACAGTTTCGGGTAGCTTGATTATGTGCTGGCGTCTGTACCTAGTAGGTACTGTAGCATCGGCGGGATGTTAACTGTACCAGGATTAATTAATAAAACACTATTTACTTTTATATAGCGTGTTTATTATGATGTTTAAATTAATAACATTTTTTACATCTTTGTCTCTTGGCTTGTCAGCGAAATCTGACGCCTACTGTCTTCTTTTCTCAATTTGTGTTGGTGTTCATCGTATAATTTTATGCCATTATCTTATAATTATCAAAAAAGTTGCCTGCCACAAATCATGCGGATCATAATCTCTACGGTACCTTAGTCTAGCGTAACCAATTTTAAGAAATTATAGGTACAGACGCCAGCACATCAAGCTACCCGAAACTGTAAAATTTTCCCAATCAATTTAAACCTTATGCTTTAGCGATAAAGTTGAAAACCTATTCAATAAATTTGACAGGTAGCTTGATGTGCTGGCGTCTGTACATTAGTGTACAAATATTCATTAAAATTATTTATTTTTAATCCATTTGATGTAATTTAAAAGAGTTTCGTAGTAATTAATGCACTAATTGCGAACACATGTTACACGAGAATATTTTAAAATTTTCAGTAAAACATGTTCTAGATATTTATGTGAAAATGCAATTCAGTTTGAAGGAATAGCGAAGTATCGCACAAACATTTGGCAGAATCGTCTAAATTATTCATGTACACACATTTAATTTGGAACTGCATTTAACGCTTTAATTAAACCGTGCTACGAATTCGAGGTTCTAAGCGAAACGGATCTTAGACTTAAAACCAATTTGAAATGTGTTTCGCAGCAAAATATATGGTATTAGCTTTGGGTGTATTTGGCATGTCCTAGAACCGAAAGTTACAGTCCGGCCGTCATGAAATCGCGTTCCTGATACCTATCAGTGCGACAATTCTATTAGCTAATAAATATCAAATTCGCGAAACACGTAAGTATTCGTTTGTATAAAACTGACAGGTGTCAAGAACGCGATCCCTCGTCGGCCACACTTTAGAAGAGAAGACATGTGACATCTACCAAAGCGGACTAGGGTCATGTGGTAGATTATGGCTTACGGCCCACTCTCTCTCACAAAGAAGAGGCCTGATTCCCAGATGCGGTAACATCTGAATCTGTTATGAAGACGATGAAGTATTAAATAAAAATTTCCTTCGGTTTTTCATTGCAAATAAGGGTGTGTTCCCAACCAGTCACACTGTAACATGTCACAGTGTGACTCGTTGGGAACAATCGGTTAGGTTAGGTTAAAACTGAGACCCCTCTACGCACGAGCCGAGCGAGCGAAGCGAGCGGTGCCGCGGCAGCGGCCGGCGAGTGCCAGAAACGACTTGCGCAAATAGAAAAAAAAGAGCTAGAAAGAGAAAATTGCGAGTTCCCGTGACTGGTAGTGTGACCGGTTGGGAATTTTTTCAGAAAAAAATCCCATCGAGTAACAGTGTGACATTTGAGGGTGTTACTCGTTGGGAACAAATGTTCCCAACCAGTCACACTGTAACATGTCACAGTGTGACTCGTTGGGAACAATCGGTTAGGTTAGGTTAAAACTGAGACCCCTCTACGCACGAGCCGAGCGAGCGAAGCGAGCGGTGCCGCGGCAGCGGCCGGCGAGTGCCAGAAACGACTTGCGCAAATAGAAAAAAAAGAGCTAGAAAGAGAAAATTGCGAGTTCCCGTGACTGGTAGTGTGACCGGTTGGGAATTTTTTCAGAAAAAAATCCCATCGAGTAACAGTGTGACATTTGAGGGTGTTACTCGTTGGGAACAAATGCAAATAAGGCCCCAAATGAATTCGATATTCAAAATTAAAGCGGATTCTATTTGTGACATCCTATTCCCGTCGGGCACGTTTTCGGAAACCGTTAGTTTTAATTTAAAATTTTACGATGGAATTGGGACGGCTCGCAAATGAATTTAGTTTGAAATTGGAAAACCTATAATAAAATTGTACAGGCTGGGCTTGGGTTTGCGTTGGAGTATATTTTTTCGTACCTACAGATTTTTGATTGAGTTTTTATATTTTCTATTTTAATACTAGGAAATGTTGTGTCTTTGTGGGTAGAAAGGGAAATAAGTACCATTTACTTTACTTTCTAACCAAGACGCTTAGAAATGCTTTAAAATCTGAAGAAGAAATACCTATAGAAAAAAAAAAACATGAAACGAGCTAGGTAAGTAGCTTTATTTATTTACAAAAATGAGTGAAATTCAATTTTCACCAACATTATCGGGGTTTGATAGAGTGATGTAGGTACTAAAAAGATAAAACGTGAGTCTTTGAGTACTCTTCATGTCGTCCTATCCACTTTAACTTAACGTGTGCTACTCTAACTTTTATTATCCCATAATCTTAACATTTCACCTACTACAATGGTGCGTACCTACCCTTATCTTAGTACTTAAACAAAATGTAATACATGTTTTATTGTTCATGAAAGGGTCTAATTTTGTTTGAAAACGGAATTTTCCTTTCTGACGTAACTCTCACACGTTCTCGCCAATCAGAGATTAGTTACTTTTTTTTCGAATATGTCAACGTAATGGACAGCTTTTACGAGACTCTCGTAAAATGGAATGGTTTCATTGTTCTGTAAAGAAGGAACATTTCGGTTTAGGGACAGTGTTGATAGTGACGTCTGATGTAGTACTTCATTTGAAGATAGGAAATAAGTAATAGGGTTTAATTGGAAAACGAACTTATTTTATTCAAAAGACCTTTGAAAAAAAGTTAAAATGTATTGTGATCGTAACACCTGCGACTTTATTTACATAAAACATCTTCAAAATATTCGTCAACTTACTTATTACTTAACGTTATTACTCATAAAAGTTATATTTATCACCAAAGTTAGGAGTATGAAAGCCTTCGTTAGACATTCATTAAACCAGCCTTTTAGTTAATAAAATTAATGCTCGTGGACGGATGTGCGTAGAAAATACTTCATTGCACGAAGATAGCCGAGTTTACCCGAGATCATAATTTGTGTAAAATAATTATTTTTCATTTAACGTGTTTTTAAAGGGTTTGTTGAAGAGTTTTAGTCATAAATTTTAGGCTTGTCTAAGTAATCGGTTTGGGAATTTTCATATATTCGTGTCCCACGCTGGGCGCCAATAAAGAGTTTAATAAAACTACCCACATTAATATCCTCGCAATTTATCATATTCTGTGGGCACGTAAAAGCTTTTGCACATCCATTACTCACAGGCATTTTGATACGCAATTGAAAGTTCATTAACATTTATTGATAAAAAGCATCATCACATGAAACCCGAGTTATATTTTTGGTTACAATAACAGAACGAGTAGATTTTGTTATTTTTATTAGTCTAAACATAATTTTCCAACTGCTGGGGCACAGGCCTCCTTTTTGTGAGAGGGAGCGGGCTGTAATATACCACGCGGGCCCAGTGCGGGTTGGTGAATGTCACATTTCTTCAAATTTGGTTCTAGGACATGGAGGTTTCCTTCACCATTTTGAGAGCAGTGGTGATGAAATAAATTATACAAAGCAGAGTGCCTGCTTGGGTTTGAACCCACGACCACGTAAGTCGGGGCTGACATCTCTGGGCCACGACTAGTCGAAGAAAACAGGTCAAATGAGAATAGTAGAAAGAACGCATATTAAACACGACCGATACGTTCATTTTATTTTACCTACCTACCCGATTTTACCCTTCCATTTAAAAATAGGTATGCTTTGAAAAGTGTATTGTAAACAAAGTAAAAATAAAGGGTGACGAATCTAAGTTTGCCACTTCTCATGGGGATGTTGAGTATGAAAAGGCGTGGTATATAATGTGCGTACCATTCGCCATGGTTTTCAATGATTAAACTATGAGAGATGGTGTTATCTCTGTGCAAATAGCTAGCTGCACCATTATAATGGTGACATAGTGCTTTATCTTCTTGGATATTGACAGACATAAGTCGAGTTTTACCTACATAAGTCTCGATCCCGTGGAAATATCGGGATAAAAAGTATCCTATGTCCTAATCCGTTCAGCTGTTTAAGCGTGAAAGCCTAACAAACAAACATAGAATATTATCTTTTCTTTGCTTTCTTTTTTTTATATTTTTAACATATAGATCTATTTATACGTAAGTATACCATTAAACTCTAACATTAACATAATAATGACGCAGTCGATCGTTTGAACCTGCTTGATAGGGCCAGACTCTAGTACACTTGGGGCCACCTCACCTCTGCGTCTAGGTAGGTCCTTCACAAAGCCTAGCCGCCGCACCTTTACACCTCAAAGCTTTTCTCGATAGGTCAATGAACCTTATGGTACCTACAATTTATGATCGCTTTGAACTAAATTGGCAATTGAATGTAATATGGCTTTGTTGTTAACTAAGTGGAATATTCGGTGCTTAACAGGATAATATAATAATAATATAATTTTGATAATATTATGATTACATGAATGTTTACATGATAATTTCGGTTAGCTATGAAATGGTAGGTGGAGCGACGATCTTCGCAGGGTGGCTGGTAGCAGCTGGATGAGAGTTGCCGAAAATCGAGTTGAATGGCGTGCAATAGGAGAGGCATATGTCCAGCAGTGGACTGCTATAAGCTGATGATGATGATGAAATGGTAGGTACAACACAACAGACAGACGGCTTTACAGAAAATGGAAGGTCTGCAAAGTTCACAAAAAATTTTAAGTAGAGGTACAAAATAAAACAATTTAATTTGGGGTTGGCATCTAGTCTAACCGGATGCAGCTGAATACCAGTATTTTACATGGAGCGACTGCTTATCTTACTTCCACAACCCAGTTACTGGGTTATACGATACCCCTTAACGATGAACCTTCAACAATGTTTTCTAGGTATCCATCACCCAACATCAAAGATCTATAAGCAATTAGCCCTTTTAACTAAAGTATTACTTTGAAATCTTAATTAAACAGATTTAAGTGCTAAATTACTATGCGAAACATTTCAGGAGGTATTAATTTTATCTGACAACAATCGTTAGCATAATTGCCTCAGGGAATATTTCTTGTTAAATCCTTATACATGAATTGCGTAAAGCCTGGAGCGGAAGAAACTCAATGAATTTTCTGTTTATATTTTCTTGCCTTACCTATAAGTTTTTCCAAGAAAATTAAACAATATATCGGTTCGGTTGAGCGGCTCGTGGCTAAGTAATAACATCCGCACGAATCGATCGATCAGGTTAAGCTACACTTGCCGCGGTCGGTCCGTGGATGGGTGACCATCTTTACGCACCGAGATCCCTCCGTGCCTCGGAATGCACGTTAGTCCCGGCTGTCTTTCGTGGATCTTTGGCAGTCGTTATGGGTAGTCAGAAGCCAGATAGTCTGACAACCAGTGTTACCGAGGAGTATCGTTGATATCGTGTTACCCAGTAACTGGGTTGTGAAGATCAGATAAGCAGTCACTTTATGTAAATTACTGGTATTCAGCTGCATCGGGTTAGACTGGAAGTGGACCCCAATATAGTTGGGAAAAGGCTAGGCAGATGATGCCATAATAAAGTAATATATTGACGGGAGCCTAGTTTAAATAAGATGATATTTTTTATTTACAAAATATTAAAAATTTAATACAACTTTAAAAACAAAAGATTGTTCAAAATAAGAAAAATATAAACTTCAACAAAATAAAAACTTCCATCCTCATAATAATATCAGAAAGAGTCTACTGGTAGACAATACATAGAATTGCACTTAACCTTTAATCTGAACCCAGTCTGCTCATAAGGGCCCATTCACACGTACCACAACCACACCACATCGCAGCGACAAAATGTGGTCAAGCTGTGGTTACGTGTGAATAGTGTCCAGCCCTGCGGCTTCTTGCGGTTGCGTTGTGGTAACTACTTACAAAATCTTGTGTTAACGTTGTGTTTGCGATGTTGCCGGCCGCAAGTTCGCGGTTGCGACGTGGCTGCGATGTGGTCGGTATCACACACGCGGTCGATAATGACGGCAAAATATGGTCCGTGTGAATTTAACTATTAATTTTCATACAAATTAGCGCCCGCCCATGTGTTGTGGTTGTGGTTCTGGTGTGGTTATGGTACGTGTGGAACAAGCCTTATGCATTTAGAAATTAGTTATTATCTATTTAGGTAGTTTTACTTTGCGAAGATATGAATATCTTGTCTACAAAGAAAACTAGGGTAAAGAGTTTTTACCACCAAGACGAAAGTGTTCAAATCTTCAAAGCGTAAGGTAAATTTTCGCTTGACTAAACTTTGTCGTCACAAACTACTTCAGCTCGCATTTCCTCGAAGTTTTCCAATGAAATTCTTTATCCTTCCATATTCTGCCAACCTACTTTGTGACATATCAACTTTCAATATTCAGCAAGAGGTTTTCTTAGAGAAAGATTGCAACTAAGTAACTTTTACTATCACTCACAATTATTTTGATTTGAACTCTAACTCTCTTTATGGTCTTTGACTGCTTCGTTGGTAGGTATAGTGGTCGAAAGCGCTACTGCTGAGCATGAGGTCCTGGGTTCGAGTCCCAGGTTTTTTCCTTCTGGAAGCAGCCCGATATGTATTTGTGTCCGGTCTATGGCAATAGACTCGCCCCCTAAAGTACCATGTAATAAAATGGGACTTTAATGTTAGTACCTATCTGGCGAAACGTGGGTGTCAAACTCAAAGCACCATTTATAGGCACGTTTGAATTGTCAAAATTAAATAGTCGATCAGTTAGTCAGAAAGTTGAAGCTAGTTGCCCATTCCAAAACGTAGATCCCTATGGAGATGAACGGGCAATAAACTCCTTTAAAATCCAGATATTACAAAATCTCTCTCCACTCTTTTTAATCCAGATATTACAAAATCCTGGGTGTAAAGGTACACTTCTGCTTTCCCCTTCGGGAATATAGGGGTGGTATTATCATGATGATATGGTTGATTATTATTATCAAAGAGAATAGACGACATTTTCCTAACAAAAGATTCTTTAAAGACCAGTGCTAAATTATTTAGTCAATATTGCATTTAATTTGTATTAGTTGAAGTTACTAACATCTTCTGAGTAAATCCTCTAACATCTATGGTGTATCCTAGTAACAATAGCTCTTAGAAAGCTGACTCTTCCTCGAGATCCCTATATCTTAGCTTCTCTATTCTTGAATATTTTTCAGTAATAGTGGAACCATCCTATTTCGCTCCTCGCCTTAGTGACGATGTAAGTCACATCTTGCCACAGAATTTCAATATCGGCCCATAAAGGAAGGGTGTTTCATTCGACCTCTTGGGAGTACCTTGAAATTGTTGTACTATGTTATTTGTCAACCTTTGTTAGATGTTGGATGGATGTGTGTAAATTGGGCTACCTTGAGAAAAGTTTTCAAATAGATTTACCTCTTACGAATAAACGTATAGCGTCTGTATAGTTACACAACGCTTTGTCTTCTTCTTTCGAATGTCAAATTATTGACAACTGAAAGAGAGAAATCGGTGTGTAACTATTCATCTGATATAATACGTTTATTAGTAAGGGGGATTGTATAGTACCGACTTCTTTCCAAAAGGGGGCAACAACTTCTGTTTTCGTCAGTTTACCACACACTTTACTTAACGTTTTTCTAGACTACAACACTATTTCAACAAACAAACGAACATACAAATAAATCGATCTTTAACTAATACGTTACGTTAAGGCACAATTTGCTTATTAATGGCTAACAAACCGAATTGCTATCAAAGATCACTCGTCAGATAAAACAAAAGAACCATACTGTAACAAAATCTTAACAATCCAACCTTCCTACCAGCCAAAGCATAACCAACCTTTTACCAAGAAAGTTAAAGTTCAAGCAGGCTGCAAACGTTACCCTTGTAACTTCTTCGCCTGTTTGATCGGAAACTCCGCGACCGTGCAGAATTTCAATAAAGAAACTGAAAGAAATATCGTTGTAAGGGCGACGTATACGCCTGTAATGGCCTGGCGTACGAGACTAAACACCAATAAGCCATACCTCGATTTTTACGAGGAATTCGCAAAATGTTTATTTGAGGTGGTCATAACTCTGCGGAACGTGATTTTGGAGTAACGACCCACTCCTGCGATTAAATAGTTCGTAATTATGGTATTAAGAAGTTGTAACTGCGGAATGAAGTGTAAAAACGTTATGAACCGCTGTAATGGGTAATTTGTGGGATTATAAAAGTATTAAGTATTCTTGAGGTCGGTGGTAAGTAAATTGATGAGTCATTGAGTACCTACTATGCTCAGTAAGGCGACTTTCATTGATGCTATAAAAAATTCTGAAAATACATCTGTGGTGACCCAGTGGAAACAACCGCGACTTCGGAGTTGTAGGTCATAGGTTCGAACCCTGACAGGCGTTTTACTTTATGTAAATTATTTCATCACCACTGTTCTCCAAACGGTGAAGGAAAACATCGTGAGGTAATGTAATGTCCGAGAACGAAAAATTCAAAGACATATGATATCCACCAACCCGCACTGGGCCCGCATGGTGGACTATGCCCCACTCCCTCTCACAGAGAGGAGGCCTGTGTCCCAGCAGTGGGAACATTGTAGACTAATTATGTTTATTATGAAACATGTTTACCTACTTCAGTAGCTTCACTAGTTACAATATTCGCTAGAGCATCAAATATCTTTTCGTTTCGCGGGAAGACGAATCATTTCACAAAGTAATATCTTCCAGGAAAGCCTTACTACCTACTAATGCTTTTCTACGAAGATGAGTTATGTAGGTACGACGCTTCAAATATCATTAGTGTGTCCCAGTTAGACGTTCTAAGCAAAAACCGACTGACATACATACTGTATACAAAACTGTGCTTGATATGTCCTGAGCTTCTGGTATAATCTCAAGATCTAAACACGCGCAGTTTTGTAAAGAATCCTAAGAAAGTGAACTCAAAAGTAGCAAGAAAAATATAGTTATTATGTTTATTCTTCTTATCTATATAATTATTTCATCGTATTTATAGGTATTTCAAAGCAGACACTCCTAACTTTATTGAATCGTTGCTAGATTATGCTGATAATTATATAAGTGTTCTGAAGGCCTTGATAAGTTTGTGTGTGTCATGTTTAAATGAACATGCTTCTAATATAAGGACATTTCAACTACTTTCACTCCATCTTCAGATTAATTTCAATCAATACAATATCAGTCTTATCAGATATTTTTTAAGGCACTGTATACAATGTATATTGAAAATATTCCAAATATTGTTCTTTACTCTTACCCTTAGGATAATAAATCGCTATTTAACTCTCAGTTTTCCTGCTTTAATACAAGGACATTGGTATTTCGATAATGCTCCTGTTATCTCCTACATCTCCCCTCACGAAAGGAATTTATCGGGGTGAGCATGCGAAAAAATACCGTAATAATGAGAATTGGGGACAGTGTTTCTTAAGTTGTTTTGACGACTGGCAACTCCACTTACTTACACGCTTATGAGAATCGTGTGTAGGGCGCTTTATAAGGAGCACCAGAGTGGTTCTAGCCGGAACCTGCGTTTAATTGTGAAAGTTTTGAGAGCCTAGAATTGTAATTACAATACCTGTCCCATATTGTTGAGTTATTGGGTACAATTTCTTGTTAAAACGTAAATAAGGCTGAGAATATGAGCCGAAGAAAATAAAGCTTGGTTCTTTGTTTGAAAAAATTCGATGTTTTCTTATACTCGAGAGTTATGAGATATTTTTTGCTTTTCTTATATAAGAATTTCGTTATTTTGGTTAAACCGTAATAGCTACTATGAATAAGAAATTGTGAACGCCTACAATTTCTTTGTCAAAACACCATCGGATACAGATAAGCCCCTCATTGCTGTTTTCACCTACATCGAAGCAAATCGATTCCAAACAAGTTCAATCGGATTCTCGGCTTCTCGATTATAGAATCGAAATGTCAGCAAAAGTCATAAAAACAAATCGATAACACGAATTTAACCCTCCGTTAGAGTCCCCTCCCATTTTCCGCGTTTTGATTTTCCGTTGATTGGGTTTAAAATGCCCTCCCGCTATTTTGATAAAGCCCACAACAAAATGCTGGATCATTTGGACCCTTTCGATGCACGAAACTATATTCATAGCGGTAAGTATCAATTTTGTTACGTTTATTAGGGGCAGCGGTTATATTTGATTTAGTGTTGTTAGCTTAATACCTATTCTTGTTAAAACAATGTTATTGGGATTCAAAATACATTTCCCTTTGCATGATTTAAATTATCTAAGGGGTAGTGTGTGGGTCCGATTATGATGTCTTAAAGTTTAAAAGTTTCCTGATTTTGTCCACTCCTATTAGTTATTATTAGTAGGTACTATGATGCCATTTTAACAGAGCAATATACTTAGACCTTCCTACCTGCATTTAGTTTCTCGAAATTTGTCCTGAAATTAAAGTTTTTCCAGCACCTACATAAGTCACAATGTAATCTTTTTTGTTACACATGAAATTTTATTCACTTCTTGGAAAAGTTTCATTTCCGCCCTGACCTATTTTCCTGGAAAAACATGCTCTGTTACATAATCTTATCTCGTTGGTTACAAAGTACAATATTCTGGAGAAAATTAATTATTTAGAGACATGTGCAGGCAACTTGTCACTGCATTATTACGTTACGTTGGCTTTTATCTTGTTTTACTTTAATAAGACTGCAGAATTCTGCAAAATGCGGATATCTTAAGAGAAGCGAAAAATAACTGCTGGAACATAAATTAGTGGACCAAATAAGCACTAGGCCTGCGGGGAAATTTCGTAACACACTAACAGTAGGAATGGCATTCATTTTGACAGTTCAACATCATTCATTGCGTTATTTACGTTGTTGAGCAGACAAATTTTTCGAACATAAGAAGCAATGGATTAGCAATATCCTTCAAAATGATTCAGATTCTGATTGATAGTGTGTTACGTAATTAGGGTGCTGATTGCCGCTGACTACTGGCTACTTTTAAATCAAAGCATAAGCTACAAAAAAATAAGATGTTGAGATCTGCTAATGAAGAATATATTAGATTTGTCCAAAAATATGGTGGCTTTTAATACTTTTGCTACAAAAACACTCGTCTAGTTTCCGGTACCAAACTGTTTATACCTCAACTAAGTTTTTTTTGTTATCCTATTAGGCGTCTAGCCGAAAACTACGCAAATTCAAGCATACCGTATTTTAGTTGATCTCCACAAAAAAATCCTAACAATGGTTCGGCGATACCTTTCGCATTATACGTCACACAAAGGCTTAATACAAAGTGTCGTATAAAATCGTGGTTTGGGTAAAAAACGTATAAAATCCGTGTTTTATTTTTACAGGCCATCGCGTTTTACTGAGGCTGTTTCAGCAACATTTTGTTGATGACGGAGTAGGAATAACAAATCGACTGTGATGGTACTAAGCTTATGTGGGTATAAGGATGCCTTTAGAAAGGGCCTTTGAAGGGATTTAGGCTAAATATAGATAGGTATGAAGTAATTCTGAATATTATTTTTATGAGCACGCTTGTGTGTTTATGTTTGATGGACTTTGTTCTTGTAAATGTAATGTTAAAAAGCTATTCTTCGTAAAAAGAAGCCTTTTATTAATTTTATAATTGTGTACACGGGATGTAAGAAACTGTTTTTTTGTTTGTAGAATCTGAGTGGATATTTGATTCTTTGATGTAATAGCAAAGCGCACATTACTGCCGCAACAGACCACAGTTCAGTGCGACCCGCCTGTAGTGTGCGTTGGTTCTTAGAAATTATATGAAAGTGATTGAAGGAGGATTTTCGTAATGCGTTGCGTTGCGGTGCGGCCTTTCCCCTATCTGCTTTAGCCTTTAGACTATTTACGTTAAATCTTCAATTATATAGCTCTACACATCAATGTGTGCGTGAAACAATTTTTCAAAATGAAAACTACTCGAAGAATTTTATCTACATAAGCTTTTAAAGTTAACCAAACCTTTCTCTCTCACACCACTTTGGAGGTCGAATTGGTATTAAAAATAAAAAAAAGAATCACGGTGTTTTATTTAGGGTGAATTTCTTGGTGTCATCGTCACCGAAGGCTTTGTGGCATGTTGCTTACGTCAGCTTAGGGTTGTACCACGTGCCTAATTTGACGTCGACGCTTCTTGCGACTATAAATAGGCAGGGTAGGGGTTAAGGCGGCTGATAGGTCGGGAGTATAAATAAATCCTTTTTGAATTTGCGCGTTTCTACTCTGATAGGTTGAAACATTTAGTGAATGTAATCGTAATACATATGAATATGTACACACGGCTACACATCAAGCTATACATTTCCAGTTTTAGCTGATCTCGCATTGTATAGGTTTTTCTTTCAATCAGAAGTCAGCTTATACGGGTTATGTATAGCTTGATGTGTAGCCGTGTGTACGTTATTAAAATTCGAAATATTTTATTTCTAGACTGTGATAGGTAGGTATGGGAGGACAGTGTAAGCCTGTCAACAAGTAAGTAGGTATTAGTTACTTAAAAAAATAGAAATTAGTGTGGATAGGTTTTACCTATATCAGTTAAACGATGTGTTGATTTTGCAACAGCAGAAAAGTATGTTACTCTGTTTCTTTTTTTTTCGTTCAATTCTTGAAGGACTATTGAGGCAACAACGATATGAATGTGTGTCACCCTTCGCCAAAGATTCAATTCATGGGGAAATGTAATAGCAAATTCAGCATTCTATTTTATTTGCCGAAACGAAACACAAGCTTCATTCATTCCCAAACCGAAATGATAAAGTTTATTCGATACAGAAAACCAAAGAAGTGTCTACAAAGTTCGTGCGACGTATTACGAAAAACAAATTTCATTACAAGACATTTTTTAAAAAGAAAATTTTGACAATCCTCTATTTCCATTTGTGTGGCAGCGCTAATTTAATCTCTGTCCTCATGTTATTAAGGTTGGATTTTGTAGGGATGTTGCAAAAATGATGCATGTTTTCATTTTCGCGTCCTGACAGCTAGGGGAGGCGTATGACGGGAGTCCGCTTCCAAAATCCAATATGACAAATTCGGAAGTACGTGATTGGAATGAGTGCGGGTAGAGAATTTTATTTTTGGTACCGCACTGACGGATTCCGGGACACCTGGGTCGTTGCTATGGTTGGACGAACCGATGACTTTCTGATGAGAATTATAAAAATTGAGAGAATATATTAGAAAGGAATCAAGGGGCGCAATCGATCGATGTCAGGATGTAATATTGTATGATTTGAAATAATTGAGTTGTCGTATGAACTTATTTTAAGGCGTATTTTTAAGGGACAAGCTAGATACGTTTATTTTCTTTGGGAATAGGGAATTTGAAATATTATAGTAATATTTTTTATAGTGTAAACCTAATGTAGGTAATGAAGCAAGTGGGAAGTTTTTGATGTGAAAACTTCTTTAGGCGCGTTGGGCATTTTTTGAGATGGGAAAAAACCATTGGATTCGCGCCACTGTTAGCGTAAGCGACACCGCTTCGGATGTGTTCGGCTGTCCTCGGGATGTAAGTACTCGGTTTTAATGTATATCCGATAATGTCAGTGAGTGATGGCAAAGTATTCTGTTTGTGTTTTGTTTTCACTTCTGTCGGCACTCCCGGAGTGCCACTGTTTTTGTTTTAGGTATGTTTCTGCAATCAGTCTGTGGGCTATAAGAATAATATGTGCTGTTTGGTTCATGGTGTGGTTATGTAGGGCTCCAATGAGCACCGCACACATTCAGCTCGAGGATGTAGCCTTTTTTAGACACTTGGTGATATTTGATATTAAGTGGGAAGAGGTAACA
This sequence comes from Hydraecia micacea, assembly GCA_914767645.1. NCBI lineage: Eukaryota > Metazoa > Arthropoda > Insecta > Lepidoptera > Noctuidae > Hydraecia > Hydraecia micacea. Next base: position 10,468,477 of record OU611788.1, on the reverse strand, counting down.
TTTTTTAATGCCGTTTCAGATTTTAATAGATTTACAAGTACCTTTTTCAAACAATGTCACCATTCTTCTACTCTTATCCCAATTTATTTGGGGTCGGCGCGACATATCTTTTTCTTCCATACTTCTCTTTTAGTCGTTATGCTATGCAAACAATGTCTTTGTTCGATAAGACACTGTTTACCACGATGGTTAATACTTTATAATTAACGAACGCTGAAAGGAGAGTTCACTCAATTCAGAGCAAGTTGATTAACGGAAATAATTCAATAATGTTATATATCTGGCCTACTAGAACAGGTCATAGAGTTAAGTAGGTCAAAGGTAGAGGTTGTGTCTATGCTACCGGTTCATAAAACTTTCATAGACTGAATACGAACTAATTTGTGGTTCAGTGGTTGATATTATAATGTATTTAGGCTACTAAATGTTCTGTAAGTTCCTGTAAGTTATAACTGAATAACTTAAGTTGCATTTCATGGTTTAGGAACATAATAACAACGTAGTTAAAGTTTGGCTGTTTTGGTGCATCATTGACAGTCGTAACGGGTTGTCAGAAGCCCGACAGTCTGACAACCAGCCTTACCAAGGGGTATCGTGTTACCCAGTAACTGGGTTTTGGGGGCCAAATAAGCAGTTGGTCCATGTAAAATACTGGTATTCAGCTGCATCCAGTTAGACTGGAAGCCGACCTCAAAATAGTTGGGAAAAGGCTAGGCAGATGATGACTTTCTTCTGTTAATGGTAACGAATATATAGATTTGAATATTATTAAAAGTAATTTCATAAACACATTACCACTCCTTTGCGTAGCGCAGTCGGGTAAAAAGAGAAACAGTCCTTCTCGATGCCTATGAAATTTAACCGTATCCGGCTTTGCTTTCAGGATATTTCCGAGCCGGAACCCTGATAGAAATAGATCGATGCCGAAAATGAATCTAGCGACATACCAGTCGATCTATTCTGTAAAATCTCAACGTGAAAACTTAGGTGAAGTGAGCGACAAGTGAGCTGTTATTCCACCTGATGCTACAGATTGACACTATTGAAACTTCAACGTTTGAAACTTAAACTTCACGGTGAGATTTTTACGGAATAGGCTGCTTAATTTCGATCATGGTACACGTAGAAGAAGTTGGATTTGGCTTAGGCACAAAATTAACTTTACATAAATTCTGTGTGACTATAGGTAACTTTATTCCCGAACATTTATTTAAAAGCGGAGAAAGAATTGTTACTACAAACACAAACAGTAGACAATGGACACATCCTCTAAGTGACCTACTTTATATCTGAAAACTTTTCTTTTTACAGTTCTACAGACGATAAAGTATATGTACTGAGTACGTGAATATCAGAGGCACGTGAAAGTAATACTAACTAACGAAAGGATTTCCAGCACTTAAGCACTGCTGAGAAACTTAGTTTTTTCTTTTATGTACTACGAGTAACTATACTTGTTTTCTTCTTTACCTATACATACTCATCTCATCTCATCTGCCTAGCCTTTTCCCATCTATGTTGGGGTCGGCTTCCAGTCTAACCGGATGCAGCTGAATACCAGTTTTTTACATGGAGCGATTGCTTATCTGACCTCCACAACCCAGTTACTGGGTAATACGATACCTGTTTTGGTAAGATTGGTTGTCAAAATTTCGGCCATCTGACTACCTGTAACGACTGTCAAAGATCCACGAATGACAGCCGGGACCAATGGATTTACCTATACATACTATCGAAAACAAATAGATATATTTATACACTAAGCTTAATTGCAGCAATATTCAACACAGGCTTTAAAATTATAAAAAAAAACAGATTGTACAACATAACTCATGCACGACGAATATTTTCATCAACAAAAAGCCTAAACAAAAAAAAAAAACAATCGAATACTCAGTTTAAAAACCGAACGCGGGTAGCCAGTTGTACGAATGCAAAAAAATATAAATTGTGTGTGCATGAGCCTTTACTGCGTACATCGTAGGTACATAAATAATATGAATGCGATTTTACGAGCCCCTATGAAAGTGTGGAATGACTTGCATTTTCTACTTTTTTTTTTAGATAGAAAATGGTCTTTCTTTATTGAAAAGAGGTTGTACTTTACTTGTCAGTACAAGTCGTTAGGAATGGAAGAAAAATGTGAACGTAGTTTTGATGTTTTTTTTTTGGTATTGCTCTGAAATTAATAACATTAACTACATAACATAGGAAGGGTTAGGTAGAGGTGTAGTTACCTATAGTAGGTACAGACGCTAGCACATCAAGCTACCCGAAACTGTCAAATTTTCCCAATCAACTTTGAACTTTATGCTTTAGCGATAAAGTTGAAAATCGATTAAATAAATTTGACAGCTTGTAGTAGCTTGATGTGCTGGCGTCTGTACACACGGCTACACATCAAGCTATACATAACCAGTATAAGCTGACGTCTGATTGTATGAAAAACCTATACAATGCGAGGTCAACTCAAACTGGAAATGTATAGCTTGATGTGTAGCCGTGTGTACATCCACAATTCGCCGGTTATGTTTAAGTCTCACGTAATTGAAGACGAGCCTATTGCAATCAAACGACACAAATCTAGACTACGACCAGTCGACCAGCTACTGTGAAATTTTAGATGGAAAAACTCAAAAACACAGCCCAACCTGGTAGTCGAACTCAGGATCTCTTGCTCAGCCGAGCGCTTGCGGCCAGGAGCTAGGCCATTGAGGCAATCTACAAAAAAATTGTAAAGTCATTAAAATTTCAAATTCATGTAATTAGACTTTTTTTAACTAGTTTTATGATTTTATAATAACTTTTCCCATTAATTGTATCCCCCAGACGAGTTTATTTCAATAAAAGCTTCTGTTTTTTTCAAAGTGTAGGTAATATGATTATTGGCTTCCGAATATTGAATACAGTTTCTATGCACGTTTTCACCACTAAATACTTTTTTATGTATCCTGAACGGCGAAAAAACCTTTATCCGAAAGCCCCGAACCGATACATTAAAGGCACGTAGATATAAAACAAACAATCCTCTATTTGTTAACACGCAATAAAAGTATCCGCTAAAGCTCGGATACGGTCAATATTTACAGAACCAAGCGAACCGAACAACCAGAAAAGGTAACCCCATCGATTGCTAAAGTAACACTAAAGGCCTAGTGCAATAGCCACGGGCTATAGGGGGGTTCGCAAACACCTTGAATAGAGACCGAGAAAGAGGGTTGGTTTCGGCTAACGTTTTGGGAGCCGAAACTAAATCGCTAGGACAAATCCGTTTAAAATTTGAGTCGTTAAGTAAAAGAATATTTTAAACTAATTCTCTTATAGTGTTCGTCTTTAGATACGGTTGTCCAGAAAAAAAAAAATTAGGCAATAACTTTGCTAGAGTAAATCAATCTTTTGGTTTGATAACGTCCACGTCATAAATCATAACTATCAAAACTAACTTCCAAATCTGACACTTACTGAAACTATTTTTAGCACCAAATCTCTCTTCCAACTTTTATCTACTTTCGTCCTTGACCGCGACCTTAGTATCGGCCGAAAGTTCGATACCAACTTTTCCCAACACTAGCGGGTCCTCGGGCCCTATGTATCCCGGTGACTGAAAGATTTAGAGGCAATAACGTGCGATGTTCGCTCCAAGCAATACGAACTCATTGTTCGTTCGATCGGATTAGTATCGCGAAGATTGGTGAAGCTCAGTTGGTATTGGGACTGGATGTAATCAACGATACAGTGGGAGTGTCCTTGTTGATCTATGTTCAGGATATATTGCCTCCAATATCGTGTTTGAATCAATCAGGATCGTTGTTAGTCTTGCGCTGCGTATAGGCATAAAGAATATACTTAACTTCGGTTTTATTTACAAAAGCAACATTATTATACTAGTTAAATAGGTACAGACGCCAGCACATCAAGCTACCCGAAACTGTCAAATTCTCCCAATCAACTTTAAACCGTATGCTTTAGCAATAAAGATGAAGATCTATTAAAGTAATTTGACTGATTGTAGTAGCTTGATGTGCTGGCTTCTGTACGTAGGACTTTTGGCCCTCAAACTCGCTTGACCAAAGATTTTCTCCGCAAATATGACTAGTCAATCAATTAATTTTATTTCCAATAACAATTATGCTCTAAAGTTATTTTAAAATATTTACACATTCAAATATTTACAAATATTTTTCTAGTCAATCATGGATTTTTTTTTAAATAAAGTAACAATTTTTCGATACGGTTGGGTTAGGTTAGGGTTAAGGTAATCCACGAATGCCATAAAATTATGTGTTCATAAACTGATGAATTCATTTAAAAAGAACATAACATTTTACTCTTTGGTTTTACGACTTTATACCGTTTGACGATTAAAGGGGTGTTCTTTTATTTGTGAGAGCAACGTGCACTCTTTGTAGGCTTTTAGGCTATGAAAAATGGCGCCCAGTCAGCTGTTTCTTTTTTGCATAACGTTGTTTGTCACCTACAGAAGCCGCCTTTTGAAATATCGTATGCTGTAAAAGCGTTATTTTAATGTGAAAATATGTATCATAGAAATAAAAGGTAGTTAATGTTAGGTTTCGCTCTTATTATTTTGTAGTAAAAGCGGTTTCAGAATGAGTTTTTGATATGTAATATAGTGTCGAATTACTTTCAGAACCAATTTCATGATAACACCAAATTCCTGAGGGGCAATTCTCGTAATTTTAAGAACGTTCACAGTCTGATCTCAGTCTCAATCTGTCAAAATTACTGCTAAAATCACATTTTTGACAAATTTTTACATTGATTGTCGCTGAGATGAGATTGTGACTAGATTTTGAACGTTTTTATTTACGAGATTTGGCCTTCTGGTTTACTTCAAGTGTTCTAAACGTTTATAGATTTTCGCAGACACCAAAGAGGTTTATAGCCTGCCCTGCACTTTAAATTCAAATAAAGAAACCCAACTTTAAAAATAAAATCTAAAAAAAATTCAACATTCGAATTTTAACGTATTCGTATCCCGGTGGGCATTTGCAAGGGTGATCCCAAACCTAATAAGGATAAACACAGGGATGCAAGTCACGCACTGACTGAATTTGCCTAGGACTGCGACTAAGTAATTGACTTTCAGGGCTGATTCCGCGGGTGAGGTAGTAGCAACTTGCCCTTACATTGTTGGGGTGCTTAGGGTTTGAGAAAAGTTAGGGGTCTTTTAAGAAAAAGAAAATAAAAATATGTTGCGTCTAGCGAATGTGTTTCCATTTTGCAGTGTAATACATCGTAGAGCAATCCTTTTCCATATCCAATGAAATTGGTATCATGTTAAAACGGAAAAAATACCTCACTCAAAATATTCAGATCTCTTTTTATTTATATCAATCAACAATTTGCATAAATAGTGTTCAGATAAAAGTTAGATCAAAAAAGGATAGGTCGAAAAGGTCGGTCGGTAAAAAGTTCTAGATTTTTCCTACCGTAACACCATCAGATAAAACAGAATCCAACATAAATGCAAATACAGCAGTAAGCCTAAAATAGACGAAACAGCTGAAGTGCTGACCCTTGTCATGAATACGCCAAAAAGTTTATTATTCCATCTCGAAAAAGGTCTAGAGCTAAACTCTCTTTTCTTTTTAGCACTCCATAAAGAAAGCCAATTGTTATGAAAATTAAAGAAATAAAATAGGCTCATTATCTTTTCACGTTTAGAAATTTCCTGAAATAAGTACAAGACGTTTAATAAAGGCACCATACTCGTTGAATAAAACCATTACTATTGTCTTCCCTTTTCATTTTAACCGCAAAAATGGAAGATTCAACGATAAAATTTAAATAAAGGTTCTTTAAAGTTGAAATCTGTGGTGCTTTAGCCGGAGTTGCGGAATATTTTAAACATGAAGTCTTCTTAAGGGTGGTATGTTCTGTTTTCTAGAAGTTATGGGTTTTACACTGATTCATTTTTATTTCTGACATGCTTCGTAGATCTTGATATGGAATTCATGAAAGTTAGCGCTCAGTGAATGAAGTTAACAGTCTCGTTCAGACGAAGTAACTCCAGAGTTTCTATTTAAGTATCAACACGTGTTTTATTTTTATATTCTGCAAAGAGTCTAGTTTATTCTTGAATGACTTGGTTATTTATGGTCTTTTGTTTTAATTTTATTTAGCCTTCAACAATATTTTATAACCTTGTCTTACTTGTCTATGTCAACAGCTAAAAATAGATTATACGACAATGTTGACCATTTTTTTTAAACTACGATATTCGTGCTTAGGAAGTAGACTCCCGGGTTTAATTAAAAAAACCGGTACTTTTTACACATCGTTTTTAAATATCAGCTGTTCAAGAATAGGGCAACGTAAAAGTATGAATCATTCACATCATGGAACTACAATAGCCTAAAGTCATAAAGACAAACAACAGACCCAAAAAGGTTAAGTAACAAAACAATGCAGCAATGTCATGCAGAATAAACCATTCTTCCGTAGTAATGGTATTATGCTCCCGAAAGGTATGAATTCCAGATGAATTTAGCATGAAGCGAGTTCAATTTAACCCACCGACGTTTTCATACATAAAGTATGAGACCATGAAAGTCAGACTGACTCTGCCTCTTTAAATTTAATATTCGTGCGCACTTAGAGTGAGGAAAGACGCGTTTAGGAAACAATTTTAATTAGTCACCTAATTTACAATTAGGTTGGTTTACGGAAGGTTTTGATGGCTAATTTTGTTCGCACTTTGTGGTGGCTTATCTTAATTTTTTCTTTCTCTCTGATGTTGCGTAGGCTTAATTTAATTTGTTTGATAATGAAAAAAAGTTTTTTTCGGTAGGCATAAATAGATAATAATCAGTATACAGGCCCTACACGATAAATTCTTAGACTTGTGTAAAGTCATAAACTAAATCAAATAAAACGTCATTTAATCAAATTAGGCAGAGAATCAGCATTTTTCGAACGTCAGAATTACATAGTTAGCCCCCCAAAATGTTCGCTCTTCACCACGTACAGAAGATGTGGCGCAACAAACTCCTCAGCAGCATAGCTGAAATAAAGTGATTATTTCTTTGATTCGATTTGCCGTGATGATAATGCGGACGTTGGGACTTAAAAACTTAACCCATATTTATAAAATCTAAGATCAAAAACTAAGGCCATACAAACAATAACAACCACTATTATCACATTTATGTTGCTGTCTTAGCTATTTCGAACAGTCGAAGTTGGCAAAAGGTATAAAATCGTTAAACGATGTGCTGTCAAGCGCACACTAAAACTCGAAATAAATATCACTTGGAATAGTAGCTAAAGTGCTCTAGGAATTGCTCGTAAAAGGCAAATAAAACCTTGAAAAATTCAGGCATTTGCCTAGGCTTTCATTTAATAATATCAACGTGTATTTTTCTACTACGTAAATACATAGTCGGACTAGGTATATCTACGCTTTTGCGATCTTGAAGATGTAAATGACGAAGTATTTGTACAGGTGATTAAATATAGGTAGGTACAATAAGAACCAGATGAATAATAAATTATTATATTATTATTTCTGTTATAAAGAGTATATTAAACCCAATGTTACACTTTGTGAAAAATTTATTGTTTTTCTGCAAAAAGGAAAATAAAGTGGTTAGGAAATAACACAATACTTACCTCAAGTATCAAATCAAAACTCTCAATCCAAATCTCGACGAGCCAATTCGAAATCCGAAGACTCATTAAAATCGGGACCGACTTCATTTCGAAATTCATAACCGTCATAAAAAGGATGCCGCCATTAAACCGGGTCCTTTATTCCAAATTATCGTGATCCGCAAAAAAATCTTACTACAAAAATATCTAAAAAAGACGTTACTACCCTCTTGAATTTCACATCATCCCCTTGAAGACTTATGTCAGTCGGTCATTCTTTTCTTAAAGACCGGTACCGAGAGGGTGAAAATGAAATTAAATTCTCAATGAAAGCCGATCTCGCCGTGAGATAAAGGGGGATCTTCTATGAATTATATCCCCTTGAAGACGAGGGGGTAGAACAATAGTGTAATCGTCCAATTAAGTGTTTGTATGAGTTCAAAGCTAAGCTGAGAATATGGAGCTTAGAAATTTTCGTTGCGCTCAAATGTGTTGTCTTTCTGTTTGGTGGTGCGGATTCCCGAAATGTGTGTAATTAAGGCTGCAGTAATGATGATAATTATTAGGATGTTAAATTGAGTTTTATGTTGATTGAATTGGATGTTGCAATGAATAGGTACATGTCATAGTGTAATACCCACGTGTCTTATTTATACTCGTATGCAGCAAGCCAGCGCTGTAGGTATATTTTTGACATATGTCCATTATATCATCAAGGTCGTATACTAATTTAAAGTCGTACGTAATATAATTTTTACGGTAAATTCATTTACTTTTGTTTCACTACCTACTAGTGTGTTGATGGAAAAAAAAAACACAGAATACATATAATTTTTAAATTGTTTGCCTCAAAATTCAGCAACGCTGATACGATACGTCTTAATACCAACGGAAACAATGTATTTGACGTCATTTATGTAATTCATAAAACGTCACATTTCACTCACCACAAAAGCGTAAAAAATTAATAGCGTCTAAACCACGAAATCAAAGCAAATTTTTACACCATAATGTACAAAATGATTCAAATGTCAACCAATTTAATGAATTAATCGTCTAACTGTCATTCATATTCATATTCGGAGCCTGCAACCGTAAATTCATTGGAGCTCTGTTTCGGACGCTCCCTGTTCCGAATCGCTCATAATTTTCGATTTTCCGCACAATTGAACTAGATCGGCACCTTTTAGAGGCTTTGGCAGCGTCGCTTCAGGGGTTTATAATTGCAGAGTGTGTTGAATGTTGCTGTCGTCTGGTGGTGATGATACAATACCTAGAATGACTGCGTTGCTATTCTGTAAAAATCTGACCGTGAAAACTTGCTGTCAGCTGTCAATAGTGTCAATCCTTAGCATCAAGTGAAGTGACAGCTCACTTCACCTAAGTTTTCACCCTGAGATTTTTCAGAACAAACCTTCTGTATTTTTTCTTTTCAATCACAGGTGTTTCTACAGCTGATATTTCACATCAATTGTTCTTAATCAAAAGTATAATAATGTTTTTCTCTAGGTGTCGTTTTATAATCCTAGTAGACGTTATGCTTGTTATATTTGCAAGAGATTCAGATTATTGTAGTGTGGCTAAAGTCTAGCTTTCAGTCTGACTAGAAACCGGTCAGGGAAATTAATTATTAACTGTCAAAAATTTACAGTTGTATGAATTGAACACGGCAAATTGATATAGTGTGTCAATATCAAAAACCATTCATTTTCCCTGTCTCTATATAGGTCTAGATAAGAATTAAATATAGCTATAGAAATTAAATTAAGTACAGATAGGTACCGACGCCGGCACATCAAGCTACCCGAAACTGTAAAATTTTCGCAATTATCTTTGAACCTTATGCTTTAGCGATAAATTTCACAATCTATTAAAGAGATTTGACAGATTGTAGTAGCTTGATGTGCTGGCCATCTGTACTTAGATATACCTATAAACCATTTCAATAAAGCAAAGTAACATTGCCAAAGAATTCACTGAACAAAGGCAGTTTATCCAAAACCCTAATACAGGTAGACTAAACAATAATAAATTCCAAAGAGCAAGTTTAAAGTAATAAATTGCAGAAACTTATCCTGTCTCAATATATTTGAATTTGACCCGGCCACGCACTTTAATGCGATTAGGCCTTAAACCCACTTTCCCAGGTTAGAACCGTTTAGCTTAATGAGTTATGAAGGCCCTTTACCTCAAAGAAATTAATATTCTGCAGAGTACAAAATGTACGAGAATAAAGCTTTTGAATAACATCTAAAAAGCCAGCGGCTCGGTTAGAAGAAAATTTATTGAGAAAAGGTAATGGATTAAAAAAGTTGCGTATTTAAGAGTTGACCTTGAGCGAGGTATCTTTATATAAAAATTAAAAAAAAGATGATCCCCATTTTGTGGAACAATGTTTTAAATTGGTGCTTAATATCGGTTTCTGGGTAAAATTTCTTCGGAGAAGAGACCCTTTCTATTCTTATTAAAAGAAAGTCTAAGCCTACAAGATTAATGTCCTGTCTTTAAAAAACAAACGCACACATCTTCTGATTTTCCTTCATTCATCCACTATCAGACAACGTACAACCTAACAACCTAAAACCACTGGGTCTAGAAACATGAAATTTTGCGCAGGAGTTTCTTTTGAAAGGTGAGTACGTAAGGATTTTTGTAAATTGATCGAATTGATGAATTGAGGGGATGAAAGTTTGGATGCAAGTTCATAATTTTTCCTAATGGTAAATCATATCGGGCACACCACTGGTGCTCGATGGGGCAATGGTGGCCCAATGGTAATGGCCCCGACTTTCAAGTTTTTGTGGGTTCGAATACAGGTAGGCGCTTTACTTTGTGAAAATAATTTCATCACCACTGCTCTCAAAACGGTGACAGAAAACATCGTGAGGAAACCGGCATTTTATAACCAAAAATTCGGAGAAATGTGACTTCTCTCGAAGAGAGGAGGCATGTGTCCCAGCAGTGGGAACATTATAGGCTGATTATGCTACACGGCTTTTAAAATAATATCATTCTACGCACAAAACAGTCTCAAATTAATTTCAACGCACCTATATTTCATATGACATTAGCGCCCTTCAAATTTTAAGCCCGGTTCACTCCCCCGCTGTGCTGCAAAGCTAACCCTAAGATTAAGATTGGCTCAATTCCATTCCGTGAAGACTAGACCGGGCAAATGAGATCGGCTGTAATATAATAGACTTAAAAGCTGCATAGAATGCAAATTGATCCAGTTTCAAGCACATTGTTTGAAGTCGTCGTCCATGAAATTGTGGGACTGCCAATTATTTAGGCTATGTAGCTTCGTGTGGTTTGCGTCATAGAATTGGATGCTGGACGATTGTTAGGCGCTGTGTGGAGACATTGTGGGTAAGAGCTGGGTGCAGATTTAGTTAAGACATGTCTATTAGATCGACTTTCGCTCTGTGAAAACAATAATGGTGCTCATATTCGCGAGAAAACGGTCTCGTATAGTCAAAGTTGATGAAAATGACCAGTACTCAGTTTATGACTGAGTGTTTAAAAACGCAATGTGTCAAGATATCGAACCAGTGGCAGTATTAAATGTTTAAACAGTACCCTCCATTGCTTTATATGTTCGAAAAATTTGTCTGCTCAACAACATAGGCTACGCAATGAATGTTGTTGAACTGTCAAAATAAAAGCGATTCCTACTGCTAGTGAGTTACCCGTAGTAGTTTTACGAAACCACAATCAGTAGTGATCTTAGACTAGTGTATGTAGATGTAAATGATGGAATACTTTTTCTTTTTATCGCCGCGGCGGTCTAAATTATTCTAGCCCAGTAGGTGACCACGCCGTTCGAATACTAAAACTATTTTTTCAAAAAGCAATTTCAGTTTCAATCTCGAATAAAATCTCGTAAGAAAGTTTCATTCGGATAGTTTTTACAATCCGAACCCGTTGAGCTAAAATGAAGATCATAAAAATGAAGGAAGTTTGCACCATTTGATATAGATCACTATCGTTGCGCTAAATTCCTACTCTATTCATGAATCTTCACGATTTTAAATTGTGCTACTTTGAGTAATTCGTTTTATATTAACTTGACTTGTTGAATCTTATGAAAATCTTTATTAAAAGTCACATTCTTTTAAAATTACGTTCTTTTTTAACTTAAACATTTTGTTGTTTTTTGTAAAATACTGGTAATCAGCTGCACCCGTTTAGACTGGAAACAGACCCCAACTTGACTTGTTGAATCTTATGAAAATCTTTATTAAAAGTCACATTCTTTTAAAATTACGTTTTTTTTTAACTTAAACATTTTGTTGTTTTTTGTAAAATACTGGTAATCAGCTGCACCAGTTTAGACTGGAAACAGACCCCAACATAGTTGGGAAAAGGCTAGACATATGACTTAAACATTTTGTTCTACAATGTTTGTAAATAGAAACAACAGAATAGCATTGTCTACGACTCTATTCTTAAAAAAAAAAAAAAAAATTCTTCGGTTGCCAGTACCAAACTTTTTAGCAACTAACCTCTTTTAAGATCATCACTATTCCTCTAATATATATTATAATTATCTAAACTTGTTAGTGGATCCCATCACTAATGAGGACTGCGCGCAATGAATACCGTCGAGACTTCATTCCCTTGTTTTGTTCAATTGTTTAGAAAGTCTGCTTCCAAGATTTAAATTCTTAATCCTTTTCGTTATCTGCGAACAAAATTGGTTTATTTTATTGTGAGACGTTTACTAAAGCAGAAAGGCACTGCCGGACATTTTTAATCCTCTTTTTATGTTCACGAATTCTGAAATTATTACACCAAAACGGCTTTGTAAAAGAATAGTCGAGTAGATATTAACTTATCCTCAGAAAATGCAACTGTTTTAAAAATAAATGCAATTACGACCCAGACAGGACAAGATCTGCATCTCAGACTGTACTGAGTTTAAATGAGGAGTGAGAATAAAGGTGAGTATCATAAGTTACGTTAATGATATCATTTTCTGTAGTACCCTTACGTTTGCACCTGCCTGCATCCACGCACACTTATTTTTCTCAAGCGCCACTCAGCATAATGAAAAAAGTTTAAGGCAAGTTTTAAAAGAACCAAGTCTGGCAGCTAATAAATTAAACAGAGTAACAAACAAGTCTCATTCAAAATTATCCGAAGCATCATTGTTTTCCGATGGCCTCCTGGTACGGCTAACATAAATCTTGATAATATGCAAATTTTATTTCATTAAAGCGGTTGGTCTATAAGCAATATTGCCCGGCTGAGTTACTGCGGGACCGCCCCCGGATTAACTAATGGCTGTTTATCTTGTAAAGATCCCCGTGTAAGAGGGACTGAAGGATGTGTTGGAATTATTAATTTGAACGTTTTAAGATGACTTCACTTTGCGTAAGTCGGGTGAGGTCGTTTATGAAGAGTCTTAAGAGGACTACATGACCTAAAGCGCGGTCTTTGTCGGACTGCATAGAAAAGAAAGAGAAGCGCGATGCCACAACGCTGGTAATTTATTACAAAATATGAAGCAATTATCGATTTACGAAAAATCTAGTGTTTGGACAAAAAAACTAAAACACTATAGTTTTAGTATGTTGCTACTAGAATAATCTGACAAAAAATCATAATGATTGTATGTATATTAGTATGAATTTTGTTGTAAAAAAAAAGGTTTTAGAGGTATCTTCATGATTTTTTTCTATCTTACCAAATAAGTTGTATTATGTTTTCAACACACTATCTTCCTAGCATTTATCCTGAAGAATGTCATATATTTTTTTGAGTTTTTTTTACTGTAGTTTATCATATACTTTTATTGTTTCTAAAACTTGCGTTTTTTGCGTTTGGGTCCTGTAAGCCCCTCAAGTGTAGGCTAGTGGACTGAGAACGTTATTGCAACCTGTGCCCTTCTTAAGTATTTGAAGATAATTATTCGTTGTAGAAGCATTTGCTAAGCATCCGGGGAGGTACCTACTTTCTACCACAATACTTATATCTGGCGTCGAATAGCGTAACTGTATTCTGGTTGAACAGGTATGGGTGCCGATATAATTACAGGATCGTAGGACATTTCCCCTTTGTCTCTGGTATAACAATGCATTCGCAATGCCTGTGGTCTTGCAGACGTCTATAAGCGGCAGTGATCCACCCAATAACAAGAAAATATAGTACAGCATGTTCTTAGAAAATGTACGGCTATTTCAAATGGAAGTATCGTTCAGTAACTGTACCCTTACGTGTCTTATTGTGATATCCTGCTATCGTAGTTTATCAACTACGATAGCCGATATGCTAGGAATGAAATGAATATTAAACGTAAAGTATCACTTGAAGGCTCTCTGCAGAATATTGAGCAGAAATACACAAGATCAGAAGTTATTACTTTTCAACAAAATGTAGGGTTAAGGATTTCGATCTTAAAATAGCTCACTATAGTCAAAAGTCCCTATTCTTACGAAACACATACAACGACGACTTTAGAACGAAAGACGGACTTTAAAAGACGAAAAGACGAAAATCGACTGTGATATCGAGCGAAGGAAAGCTCCCATGCTTCATTGTGGAGTTGTCCGATGAGGCCCTAAAACAAATCAATCGTTTTGTAATTACATACCGTTACTATTTGCACTTAAGTAACATAATTGCTTACAGCTAAAATTACTGTCTATATCGTCAATACATCCAAGTAAGGTAGAGCTTGCCACTAGAGTTAATTGAAGCATTCTTTGCAAGAAAAATCGATCCTTATTGTATTACAAAATAGGAAAGATTGAAGTTTCTTCAAGGCAAGTTAGATTGCCTGTAAGTCGATTTTATCGATAACCATGCTTCAACTCGGCACTTTTTACAGTTATTTGTTACCGTCAACTTTTTGTTCGCGCTTCCTTTAACCTGACGAGGGTTGAAACGAATGTGGATTGATGTCAGACGTTACCTGAGAAAACAGTTTTTTAGCTCATTTTTACTTAGCCTGTAGGGAATGGAGCAATATTAACTGCAGATCTAATAAAGCGATTCTTGTTTAGTGTTGTCAGGGGGCTCGTCAAGTAACTCCCCCATTACAAATGTTGCAAATTTGACGCAGTTAACCGTTAAATATATGCGCCTCGTTAAAGCGCCAATCAGCGCCCTTGACGCGCACGGAAATCGTAAAACAACACAATCACAGTGTACGTGGGCACAACAAAGGCTCACCGAACGTATTCATTTCGCTCATTTGCGTTATTGAATCACGACATCGATTATTCCATTCGAAAGCTGATAATCGAATGCATCCGTTTTAATGTTCGCTCTTGATATTCGGAAATCGCTAATAAATCGATGCTGTGTTGTCGTTTTTGATGATTTATATTGTCTATGCATGTGAATGGGTGTGATTGTTTTGTGAAACGTAATCGAAAAGGTGTCCCGTATCAACAGGACGTGTTGGATGAGTAACAGACCCATTTGTTTCTGTCAACTGTATAAAATATGCTGTCCGGTCAGTTGAAGTTTGTTTATTTATCGACTCATCTGTGAGTTGATGGCGAACATTCGCCAGCATACAAATGGCAGTAGACTTGAGTAACAAAATGAAAGCACAAAATTGTAAAGTTTAACGACTTAAAGACAATGTTTTTAGGTTGGCGAATGGAAATATTTTTGTGAAATCAATCTAATTTGATCACAGAACAAAACATTAGCTATCTATAAGAGGGCTTGCTCAGTGGTCAGATGAAAACATTTATAGAACTTTCGGTAATACTTTTACTTGTTTTTCAAAGAAAACGCATTGCCGAAAAGTGCATCTCCTAAATATTTTAGTAGCTACGACTGGACTGCATTAGGGACGAAAATACTTTAACAAAACTCTGTTTGGTTCCAACAATAGTCACACAAAACATTGTAATCTTTTACATAGGAGAGCATATTGTTTTTCTACAACGCGATAAGACGTTCAAAAGGAAGAAAAGCAATTTTCCCCATTCATACACACAAAGGGATGCATTCTCACATACTGTACGCACTTCGGTTGCGTAGGGAACTCTGCTCTTTTCGAAATGAAAACCACTGTTTATGTTTTCACACAGTGATTAAAGTGAAGTGTCAAAAACAAAATGCCAACGCGACTGTAGGGGTTGCGGAGGACATTTTTACTCCTCAAAAGTACGGAATGTTATGGCTTTGACGGGGTGTCGATAGTAAACGTTGAAGACTATAATTTTCTTTCTTTCTTTGCGGTTGTTTTGCGACCATTTTAGTTTCCCTCTCTGTAAAGTAATCGGACTTAATTTTGGCGGGATGTTTGTTTGTCGTCGCTCCTCTATGACGCTTTCATTTGTTTTTTTTTGTCCTTGGTGCTACGTTTTTTAATGTTCACGGTAATTGTTTTGGTTCTGTGTAGGTAAATACTTGATTTTTTTTCTTTGTCCTTTATTTTTTCTTTATTCTAATATCTAACCATTTTTATGCACACTTGTATGCGAATTAACTTCCTTGTTATATATTCCTAGTTGGATATTGTTTTGCTTTAATAATTATTACTGTGAATGCTTGAGACACCTGATTCAAAGCCAATTTAATGCATACTAGTAACATTTGTGTTAACACTCCAAGTGAGCCAAAATGCTTGTTAGAGGATAATAAAGCATTCTACAATCTACACCAATGTGTCTGTATGCTCTGAAGCATCGGATCTGCAAGTCTATTTCAACTGTTTTTGTGTAGGTATACTTTTCGTTTCTGAGAAAAAAAGATACACGAACAGATCTCCGATTCAGAACCGTAGTGGTAACAATTTTTTTCCAATTTTCTTTGACAACCTATAATTTATTGGTGATCAATGGTTTCTTTTCGACGATTGCATTTGAAAAGTCTTACTACTAGGTACTTGAAAATAAAACACCCAACTTGTAATTTATGTCAAAGATTATATCCATCAACTTTATTCAAAACGAATAAAATCTAAATCCACTGTTTGTTTTAGATATCGCGTCACCATTGATAGATTTTAATGCGGATGACGTCAGAAAGGGGAGCGCCCTTATCGCTAAGATGCAGACTTTTTAAAAAACAAAAGACGGGCACAACTCACACTATTGCAAGGGTGTGGAGAAAATCCTGAGAGATTACGCATTGAGTGATTGCTGTGCCTAAACTCTTGCGGCAATGTTCTCTGCAAGTGAATGTTTTAAAGGTGCCTTAGTGATGTGACACCTGTGCATGCGGGTTGAGGGTTTATGATGATAGGCGAATTATACTGGTGTCTGCAGGTTTATTTTAATTTTATGAAGGAGGTTTTTATCTTTAGTAGATGTTTATCTATGACTTAAACAGAAGATGCCTACATATGCTTATTATGCAAAAGCATGCGTAGACAATATGTAGGTAGATAGATAGAATAAATACTCTTTTGACAAAAATACTGGGGATGTCTTAATAGGTGGAATACCTTATTGACACTGCGAAAATTATAAAGAATAAAATGTTTAAATGTCATTTTGATTTACCGAATAAGGATTAGGAATACTAAAATGACATATTAGGTTCACTCGAAGACACTTGTATTGTAGGCATAATACATAATACTTACCTACTATACTAAAGCACCTCGACCGGTCTGGCATGTGTACTGTATAGTAGTATCACTAATGCATTCAATGATTTACCTACAGGGTGACAAAATTACCTCTATCGTGCACTTAAAAATACATTCTATCTCTCAGCAATCAAGGTTGATTTTACTATGCGATTGCAGATTGCATGAAATTGGTGAATTTCCTTCTCTCAACGTGAGTCCTCTTGGCTATGATGGGGAAACTTTTCTTATTATTTTTTATTTATTATATTCCCCGCTGTTTGGTGGTTGCTCTTGTGTCTTATAATGTTTCTGAATAGTCTGTGTTGTCATAAATGAGGTTATTTACTTGCTGAACTTGAAAACAATGTTGGCAATAGTTGTGCTATGATCTAAGATTGTATGAGTTCTTTCTTTAATAAATTAGTGTACCTACCATATATAAATGAGAGACACGTAACATGAATTACAGAGCAATGATGGTCCAGTGGTAACGGTCCCAACTTATGAGTTGTAGGTCGCAGGTTTGAACCCAGGCAGGTGCTTAATTTTGTGTAAATCATTTATTTCATCACCATTGCTCTTAAAATGGTGAAGGAAAACATCGTGAGGAAACCGGCACGACCTAGAATAAAAAATTCAAACACATGGGACATCTACCAACCCTCACTAAAGAGAGGAAGCCTGCGTCCCAACAGGTAATATTAACACATGATGAAAATGAATCATAATAAGACGTTAAAACAAATTAAGCCTAAGACGTATTAAAATTTGACTATGTGTATTTTTGACGTAATAATTAATGATAATATATTTTAACAAGAGTGATATCTAATTATTAGTTGTAATGTATTTTGGCATGAGTAATAATACTTATTAATTAATTATAATGTATTTTGACATAAATAATGATATTAATAATACCTAATAGATATTGAATGACTACGATATTGTACGCCCTATGGGTATGTTACAATGATCGATATATTATTATGGTAAGAACTGCTTTTCCACCTGTAGCAAATGAATTTAAATATTATGTTTTATGTTACATTTCACTAATCTTTACTGCCTCTTTTCAATTTTAGTGGTAATTGATTTTAGAGTAACGTTCAAAAGCAAAAAATGTAAGGCCCTTCGTACACACACGTTTTTATTGCCGTGAAAAACTATGGTGTATTAGCTGTGTATGCCGTGGTTTATACGCCATATCGTAATAAAACCGTGTCGTGTACAAAGAGCCTAATTTCTCTTTTTTACCAACTTCTTTAAAACCAAAGCAAGAGGTTCAGAAGTTCTATTTCACAAAACGCTGTAATTTTTCCCAATAGATAGTTTTTGATGAATTCATTAAAATCTTCTTATTATTTCAGAATACCCTCACTTTTCTTCATTAATCTGGTATAAACTATCGATTCATCCATTCCCGAAGGTCGTGCGACGGCCAACCGGAAATATAAAGCCGCGTGAACGACACCTGATAGCGCGACGGCCACCACTTCCGGCGGCGCTGTGCGTTTCCGGCGGCCGATTCGTTTGCTCCCATTGTTTATTTAATTTGTAATCAAACGTTATTTTGTTTGTCCATATTCGATTCGCCTTTGCTTACACGTGAAGGGTTTGTTTGATGTTTTTATAAAGAATGAAGTAGTTGGTAGTACCTATGGGCCACTTCATTTAATTGTTTGAGTAAAGCTGAATGTAGGCGTGTAGGTACGTATATATGTACTTAGCTCGTGTTTGTGTAAATGTACAGAACTCTGTCAAATTTCTTTGATACATTTTTAACTTTATCGCTAAAGCATAAGGTTCAAAGTTGATTGGGAAAATTTAACAGTTTTGGGTAGCTTGATGTGCTGGCGTCTGTACCAATCCACATGTGAGAAACAAAAACGGTTACTCCGAACATATAACAGTTTTTTCCAAAAATATAACTGTTTATGTGAGCTTATCGTGTAGAAATATTTAAGTTTAAAAAAAAGAAGAACATATAGGTGGGTAAAAAAGGTGAGCATACTAAAGGTACACCTCTGCCTAACCTTTCGGGGAATACAGGTATGATGTTATGTTATGTTAAAAATAAAATATAAATCGCAGCTACTTCATGGCAGTAGTAAAAAAAATATTAAGCGACTCAAAATCCTTCCCTCTAGAGAAACTTCTGAAGGATGAAGAGAGGGTGGGTATTAGATTCCAGACAAGGTCCTAACATAACAAGGGCAATTAATGTGACCCTTATATTCTACCAAATAAATTACTTACTCGACCTTCCTTTGAGGTATATAATTTAGATTTTAATTCACCGTATCTCGGTCATCCACGTGAAAAATTACATTTCTGAAGTAAGCTCATTATATAAAGGCATTCCGGACAATATCCCTTCTTGAATAAAGTATGCAGCGGTCATTGTTAAAAACGTCCGGTCAGCGACGATAAATATAGAATACATTTCGCTCGAGATGAGAATATAATCCGGGTTTAGAAAAAACCGTTTTCGCCGACCGATGGATAAAGTAGGGTAGTGAATGAAAGATGAAGATTCTGCTTTTATCGGTACGAAATTCGGATATTACTTTCTCATATAGTTGTCTAGAAAAAGTATTAGGTATGCTGGTTATATTAAAACTGGCTGAATATTGGTAGGGCATTCGGGAAACTTGAATTTATAGGATTGGAAAGTTCTTTATCAAACTGCTCGGACTTTAGGAGAACAATGAGCTACTTTTTGGAAGCACTGTTGCATGCTATGATCCTAAATACATTGATGTATAGCTAAGAAGCTATCATTAAAAATAAGTTTTAAACTTATAGTTACTTCTATCTATTTCTTTAGGCTTCCTTTTCCCTTTTCTACTTAGGTACTTTCCAATAGTTACTTACCGGAGAAAATTTTATCGTCGTAATTTTTACAGTTAAGTTATGATACAATGGCGTACCATTGTATCATAACTTTTATTTATCTTTTGCCTTCGAAAAAGAAACTTTACCCAGCAACTATGTTACTTTTTATCGCCACTAGTGTGACTGCACAACACTAGCTGTGCTTACAAAAATGCGCATATTATACGGCGGAGAAAAAGGACAGTTTTGGGTAAATCTCGCTCTTTGTTGTCAATGACGCCAACCTTTGTGTGCGGCGTCATAAAGATATAAAGTTGTAGCCTGGATACAGCTAGATTATGCTCTTTCTGATGTTAATGTAGTGTGGGATTAGTATGTGATCGCGCTTTGTGGTATTTTATTTGAGAATAACTTATGATTTTCTTACTTTTAATTTATTTTCTAGAACAGTGAAAATAATACAATAAAGAAAGTACCTAGATGATTGTGATTTTTGTGGATTCCACAAAATCAAATACAAGATTCTTTGCTATTATTATCTGTCTCGAGTAAGGGTGGTCCAGTGGCAACGGCCGCGAGTTACGAGTTGTAGATCGTAGGTTCGAACCCACACAGGCGTTTTACTTTGTTTAAATTATTTCATCACCACCTTTCAAAAAGGTGAAGGAAAACATCGTCAGGAAACCGGCGTGACCTAGAATCAACAATTTGAAGACATGTGACATCTACCAATCCGCATTTGGGCCGCGTGGTGTATTACGGCCTCTCACCGAGAGGAGGCCTGTGTCCCAGCAGTGGAAACAAGTGTAGACTGATTATGCTAGTGACTGTCTAAATAGGATTATAATTTGGATACGTAGGTATAAAAATATATAGTTGTAACAGTGTAATGAATGTCTAAAAACGTTAAATTTCTATTTATAGCTTTGCATCTAATTGAAATCAAGATCTTTGCTATTTATAATTTAACCTGATTCTAATTAAAACATTGTACAAAACGTTTTTCCCAAAATAAAATAAAAATTAATCCTATTTACATAGTACAACCAAAAAAGGTTCGCGTGTTTCGGCTTTTTCAAAAATGTTGACATGTGGTGTGAAACCGCCTATTAAATTATCATTAGCCGCAAATAACACCACATAACCTCTGTTTTGTTGGCGGGTCCCCATAGCGTATTGCTATAAAAACAATTAGACGCCATTTTTTTCTCAAAGCTCTTATAGCGTAATTACCGACAGATGGCGCTGCTCGTTAGGGTGGAATGATATTAGTCATTCATGTAGGGAACTATTGGACATTTTACGATGCAGTCAGTTTTTTTTATTATTTATATTTTTGTTATTGGTACAAATGACAGATATAAAAGTTATAGCAGTAGAAATAAAGCTTTCGACTAAGTTCACTATGTCGCCCATTTGGAGAAACATCGACGTAACTGTTACTTTTTTTAAGTTTTTGCTTTTCTAAAATATATGCGATTTTAAGTGCTTTGGCATATTTAACTCATTTTTGGGAAAAAATACATTTACGTCGATGTTTCTCCAAATGAGCGATAATATATGTTGAAAATTTAAAGGGTTAGGTTAGACTAACTTTAGATAGGCTAGACCTTTAACACCTGACTATTTTTTGTGTCGTTTATAGTAGTTACCCATTTTACCCATAATCTGAAAGGGTAATTAGTAAGTTCAGTTCTAAACGAATAGGGCTCTCCCACCTAATACTCCACTTCTAACTACACAACAGCAAATAACACCACCATACATTATTGAACACGCAATCAATCTCACAATACAAACTACCCGCATACTTCAAAACTACCCACAAGTAAGCATGACTGTCAGAAATTTTAATCTTTACACGTATCAATAACTACATACATCAGAAAATACTTTGGGACTCAACAGACATTTGTATGAACAGCCCTTGGGAACAGATGTGAATGATCCCTTATAGCGAACAAAGTTTTTCCTTTCAGATATTTTGTATGTGAATTGTATGTCCGCGATAAAGTTCGCATTGGGTCAAAGATTTTTGCTGTTAAAAGGATATTTTTTCTTTACTGGGAAAAAGGGGTAAATAAAGTTATGTTAAAAGGCTTAAAAATGTTGTCGACTTGAATTTCCTTTGCACGTTGTACATGTATCGGAATTATCCTTGTCAACTTTTGTCAAAACTGTTTTACCAAAAATAAGATATTAATTAGGTAGATTGGTAGGTAGGTATGCTAATTTTTAGCTAAAGTTTAGGTTTATCGAACAAACAGTAAAGATTTCAATTCTGTTCTGTTTTCATGTGAGTGAAAGCTTAATGTTTTAACTATTTATACCAAAAAAATCAGCTGTTTCAAGGAAAAGTGCAATATCGACGCGGTCAAAACAGCAAATTGTTTTTTCTATAACCGACTAAAAAATTCAACGTCCGAAATTTTTAGTCCAGAATCATGTACCTGCTGAATCCATGGTTTCAGTCAATGTCCCTGCCACCCTTTTTATGTTTAAATATTACATTGTGAGTCACATAACATAACAAAGTAGGTACCATCAACAACCCGTCGATATGTCCCAGAAACTTATGAAATTCTTACTTGAACCCTTTACAACACTAAACTATTCAGCTTTGCCCAACTACATACAAAAGCATTCATCCTTCAAGATCTGCAGGAAATGATAATCTCAGCCTAGCGAGGGTTAAGATAAACATTTCTTGCTAGTCATTCTGTCTTCGATGATAACAGAAATAATTAATCGCTCAATTCTATTATGACGTCATTAGATCCCCAAATATTGGGTGGGCAGCACAAATAGGTGACGACGTGGAAAGATAAAGGCAGTGTAGATACAGCTACCTAATTCGGTTGATATTATTATATGTATGTATTAATATACAAGATAATCTCACGAAGCGTTAATTAATAAATGTGTGAGAGATTAGTGAGCGATGATTGTGAATTTATGATTACGACCCGTTTTTACGACTTGACAAAACATTGAGATTTCTATGTTAGGTATATATTAGTTTAATATTATTTCTTTATGAATTATCTAAATGTGTAAAAAATTGTGAAAACCACGTTAAAATCTGTTGCGTAGTTTAGAAAAACAACACGATCACACAGAGAGACTTGAAAAGCGACTTCATTTATAATATGTATAGACTAGATTCTGCCTGCGACTTCGCCCGCGTGGATGTCAGAAATTATTCCACGGGGACGTACTACCGGGACAAAAAGTAGCACATGCCTTTCCCCAGGATGCTATCTATCTCCTTGCCAAATGTTATCAAAATCCCTTCAGTGGTTTAAGCGTGAAAAGGTAACATACAGAGTTACTTTCAAATTTATAATGTTAGTTTGGATATAAATTGTTTGTACTGAGTAAATATAGTGTGGACACACTATATTTTACACAAAACCTCTTCGACTTTCTAGAATAAATTATATATTTGAAGCAAACGTAAATGGTAACTTCAGCCCAAGATAGCCAATTTAATGTTTGCCAACTCAAAAGTTAATTAAATTAAATTCAGATGTTTTTTTTTTGTGCAATTCTTGGACCTTCTTTCAAGTGGCCTGTTTGAAAGCTATTGTTCTGACAGATTCTATCCGAAGAAAATACAGTACTTTTAAAATGTTAGCATGAACAGTAAAGTAGATTCTATCAGCTTTACTTTCCTATAGGAACAATGCTATACTCTAAAATACTTTTAAATTACTTCCTCGACATTTGCATGTACTTAACTCGATATTTATTTAATAGAACCTTCTTTCTTTTGAGCAGACGGTTCCGATAGCGTAAGCTTTCATTTAAGTTAGGGATGGGTTGCATCGTTTTGTAACAGAGAAATTGGACGTCAAAGACATTTTTTTTTATTTTAAAGAAAGCTGTTGCAATCTTGTATACAATAACTTTGAACTGAACTTTGTATCCAGTCTTAAGAATCGTTCGTTTTCTCAAGGTAATTCTTACGATACATATGTATCTAATGCCTAATTATGACCTTTTTACTTTTGTTTTATTTTTATGTTTCTATGAGTGTGTTTAGTTTATTTTGTGATATTCCTGTGCGAATCCCAATAAATACTTTTTCTTTTTGTTTCTATAATATAGGTTCTTTGACATAGGTAAATATATAAGTTAACTTGTATTCATAAAAAAAAACTTTACTTTACACCAAAAAATGTTGCCTGCCTTTGTCATTTTTCTATCAACAGAATAAAGAAGAGCTAAAGTCACAGTAGTTCTCATTGTAAAACTTAAATTAATTAACGTTTAGGGTCAATAATAAAATTACATTGTTTTTTAAAAACTCTTGAAATATGAAGTAATGCCCTAAATAGGTACTTAAAAGAAATCTTCAACTATCTACCTGACCGCAAGACGCCGAAAATGTAGCACAACCTTTAAAATATTTATCGTCTCCCCGTTTCTTTTCAATAAACTTCTACTAAGAGCTTTTCAGAATATTCATGAGAATGTCTGTTCTTTTCAGGTGGGTGTATTCAATTGGCTTTCTGCGGTAAGTAATTATTCGTTTTTTCCATCGGCGGCGTCACCCAGGTGAAACTTAGTTACTACGGGGACTTGCGACTTGTTCGTTTAGTTTTCGTTGAAAACGACTGCGATTGTTAATTGAATTTGTATTCGTGTTGCAGACTATTTAGTTTGAGAGTTTGGCTTTGAAATGTGATTATGAAATTTGATCATGTTAGTGATACGTGTGAAGAATTAATAT
This sequence comes from Hydraecia micacea, assembly GCA_914767645.1. Classification (NCBI taxonomy): domain Eukaryota; kingdom Metazoa; phylum Arthropoda; class Insecta; order Lepidoptera; family Noctuidae; genus Hydraecia; species Hydraecia micacea. The sequence goes on along the minus strand of OU611788.1, from coordinate 10,443,752 downwards.
TGTCCAGGAATAAAAAGATATTGAGGGTGAGAGTTTCACATCACTTATGGAGAGAATGACGTAGGTAACGGTCAGTAACCTACCCATTGTGCTAATTAATATTTTCAAGTAAATTGAGGCAGCAAGCTTTTAGTCTTGGAGTGACTGGTATTTGACTTCCAGAGCCCAATTAGGTACTAGGCGACGCGCAAAATTCCTGGTTGATAGAGTGGTCCCTCTTATAGGAGACTAAGAACGGACGGTCAGATCCAATTAATGGGGTATCAAATTACCACGCCCCATCACTCGTCACAGATGACTGATATCCGCTTACAACGTTACTATGTCCACAGCTTAATCATAAACCTCACTTACTGAACAAACGGAGCGAAACTTTAGAAGAGGTCATAAATTATTTACTACACTGTAGACGTTTTCCAGCTGAGGCACTGTGACGAAATTGCTACATAATTTTCCGGACATTGTAGCTAATATATAGACACAGTGTAGCATTATATGAGTGAGTTTTGGTTCCGAGGCCTTTACCCTATTAACCTGTGACCTTATTACGGGGGAATATTTTATTAAATATACATTTTAATCTGTAAGATGAGAGTGACAGAGAGGGATGGATATCGATAACTCTTGTCACAGTAATTAATTTAAGAAGGGACGGGTTTAAATTATAAATGAGACATTAGAGATTTGGGCCTTTGTCGTTAGGCACAGGTTCTCTTTCAGGGAGCTTAAATAATGAGAGAGAGGTCATAAGGTTTGTGGAAATGGATCGAGAAGAAAAGGTTTTAGGCTCGTTTAATGTGAATATTTTAGTGTTGAAAGTCTGGAAAGAATTGTCTATCTCTTTATCGGCTAAGATTAAGTGGGTTTTAGGCGGCGCAAAAACTTTAAATAAATCTTAAAGTTTCATACATATTAAGAGATAACTGCCTAGATTTTATTTTTCAGTGTCAAAAAACGCAGCCAAGTGCGAGTCGGACTCGTATACGAAGGGTTCCGTACCACAAGGCATAAAACGCCGAACCCCCCTTTAATTTTTAACTATATTTTATTTGTTGTTATAGTGGCATTAGAACACAGGCTGTGAAGATTTCAACTGTCAACCTATTGTGGTTTTTGAGATACACCCAGTTAAAAGACTGATTTTAAGATTTCTAAAAACTAAGTTACCATTCCAGGAGCGACTCCGTTTTGTTTGATAACGTATGTCTAAGAAGGAGGACCTCCTTAAATACCCAAAGCAACAATCAAAGTAGGTATCAGACTTCAAACACAAATACAAAGTCCGCCAAACACAATAAACCCAATTTGACATCGACAAGAACTATCAAGAAATCAATTCGCCAATATTTTAAGACGTGAAGAAGTCACGTCCTGTCCGTGGCTACTGGAATGACACCCTAGGGAGAGGACGTAAAGATTAACGTGGCGAGTCTGTCCTCGGGCCTAAATCACATTATAGTCCCCCTACTCTTTGTTTAATGCCGCCTTAAGATGGACGGCCTTTGTCAATGAGGCTGTGATTTTTCTTCGTAGCTACCTGTATTTTTTTAAGACTACTTTGGCTAGTTGATGGGGTTCCGTTTTTAAAGGCGGGTATTGATAGGTCGCTCGCCAAAGCATAAGAAGATGTTCGGAAATAATTTTGATGCTAACAGCTTTACCCATTGTACAGACGCCAGCACATCAAGTTACTACAATCTGTCAAATTTCTTTAATAGATTTTCAACTTTGTCGCTAAAGTATAAGGTTCAAAGTTCATTGGAAAAATTTGACAGTTTCGGGTAGCTTGATGTGCTGGCGTCTGTACTTATAAGTAATATTTGGCAAATAACGTAGGAACTCTTTAACCCTGAATTATTAGTGTTCAGCTATGAGGAACTGATAGCTACCTCAAATACTGTTGCGTGGAGTATTTGTAAATATTTTGTACCAATATTTTGATTTTAAAGAGTATTTATGGAGTTTCTTGCCCGTTCCTCTCCAGAGGAACCTATTATGCTTTGAAATGAGCCACCAGCTTTAGCTTTCTTACTGACCGACTCCTTGTCACTCCTTGACAGTTCAAGAGTGCCTGTAATTGGTATAATTGAAATAAATGCTTCAAGTTTGAGTTTTTTAGTACAAAACTACCGAACCTGCGTCTCCTAATACAGTTTGTGTAGATATTTCAAAGAAATATGGCAAAAAGCTATTGTTGGAAGAATAAATTACTGGCATATGAACAGAATTTTGCAACACCCTTTTTGTATCTCTTACGTGCTCAACCCCCCGCAAAAACGTCATCTGGTTCTAAAAGCAAAACGTTTCCCAACTTAACCTTCCTTAACTTTCAAGACCCAAAAATATCCATCGACAACGCTTGTTTTTCCACCCTTGATTGCGAAACTTTTACGGTCCGTTCAACGCAAAAAAATGTTGAGTAATTTTTTTGTTAGGCTGAGTTCAAACGCTATAACGATATATTTATTGGACGGGACATATGAGGTCAGACTGACGCGGAGACATAATGTGGCCAAAATGTCCGATGTGGACACGTGGCCTTATATTCTTTTGTTTGGCCGTAAACAAAATTTATTAGACTAATAACGCTAAGGTAATCTCCTGTTGGTGAATGTACGATATTATTTATATCGTTCGTTCATAATGGAAAGTTTTAAACGATGTTGTGCAGTGCTTTTAAATTGCACAGGCTTTATCGTTTTGGGATATTTTTAGTGACCAATTTGTGCACACATAAAAATTCTATCGCGTCCCGTATATCAGTGATATTAAAAATATTTTGGTCACAAAAAGTTCATGCTCGTGTGTTTCTAGCTGGCTTACCAATTTAAAAACTCTCTAAAATAAAAAAGTCTTTTCAAGTTATTAAAAACAACTCTTTTGAACTGAAAATCTTGTGTAGTTACATACTCAGCCTATAATGTTCCCACTGCTGAGACACAGGCCTCCTCTCTATAAGAGGGGGTGGGTTGTAATCTACCACGCGGGCCCAGTGCGGGTTCGTAGATGTCACATGTCTTCGAATTTTTGGTTCTAGGACATGCCGGTTTCCTAACGATGTTTTCCTTCACCGTTTTGAGAGAAGTGGTGATGATATAATTTACATAAAGTAAAGCCCCTGACTGGGTTCGAACCTATGTAAGTCGCGGCCGTGACCACTGGGCCACCACTGCTCCTGTGTCGTTTAGTTTATTCTTAATATTTCACAGTTCGTTTTTCAGAGTTATATCGGTATCAAGATTTTTCATTGCTGTTAAACTTTCTTGCGCGTATCTAGGAGTGGAGCTTCAGAGGAGTGCAGCTTTAGTGACCGATAGTGCTTCCCATACTTCACCATTCATTCACTCGAATAACAAAAATTTTCTTTAGCTTTTACAAAAAAAAAAACTGTCTACTTTATAACAGTCAACATTTCTGTCACCAAAGTTCCGTGGGTAATATTTTTTACTAAATTCAATAATTCCTAGATTTCCACTAATTTGACAATAATCTACCAGTAAGCTGTTCACGCTTGTTTACGTACGTCACGGCGTGTTAATGACAGGCTTCACGCAATGTTGATACATTATATAGTATAGGCAGAACTGTAGGTATGTATTGTACTTATGTATCGACGTGGGTAAACAATTGGGGGTGACAGATGCAGTCGGTGTTTTGAGTGTAATTAAAATATAGTTTGTGTTGATGAGCGCCGAAAAAATAGGAAATTCGATTGAGTAGGTTTTTGGAAACAGGCTTCCGAGCTCGCTTTGGATGTTTTATTTAAAATATAAGTTAAGTTAACTATATTATTGTTAAGTTCTTAAAGTTTATGATAGCAACCGCTATTTAAATGAGTAAATTAGATTGAATTTTAAAACACTGCACGCAAATGTACCTAAACAGTTTTAGATTTGAGTATAACAAGGCCTAAACAATTAAAAACAACTTTTATTATGTTGCAACAAAATATTTTTCATATAAAAAGCGAGGTCGATAAACTCTCGTAGCATCGTAGGCTGTAAATCAGCACGTGACGTCACACCGCAGAGCACGTCGACCGGCGTAGCGGTCGTAGCACGTAGCTCGTAGCGCTACGTACTTCATAAATCTGTAGCACCGTAGTATAACAATGTTTCAGCGATATTATTTTGTTATTGAATGTAGACATCCATTAAGTGATTTTTGTAGATTTGTTTGAATTGATGGTGAAGAAGAGGTTATGAAATTAAGTGAAAGTATTTCTTTTTTAACTGTGTTAGAGTAACAACATACCTTGAACTCTTTTAGGCCCATTTACCACAAAATAAAAATAAAAACTTGATTCTGCAAATTAAATTATAGGTAATATATTTTTATCTTATTTAAAATACATAGAAAGTCATGTGTCGTAAAAGAAGAATCATATTGTATAAATTCGAAACGAAATTGTATTTAAATAAAATACTTTTCTTTTATTTAAAAATACAATTTCGTTTCGAATACATACAATTAGAAAGCCAATTATCACAACATTCTCCATTATCACTACAGCTATTATTAAATTGTCACAACATAAAACAAATTACGAAAACACAGATAAAATCTCTCTATTACTGCCTTCTACCTACTGCTAGTTATTTATTCTAAGGCCTGTTCAACTTCGTCGACATTGAAAACCCTTTACAGATGTCAGGCGAGGAAGGGAGTCCGGATAGACCCTTATTTAGGGAGTAACTTAGAAACGGATAGGTTTCGTCGAAACTTTCCGAAGTTTACTATTGGATTGAGAGAAAGAAACTAAGTACTTAGGATTGGCATGTCTCCCTATTTATCATTATGTACTTAAATTTAGACGTATTACTTAGAGTTTCTTTGATTTAAATGGTTTTTTTTTTTCAGAATTGTAAAAGATTTTTATCAAAATCAGGCTTAATTTGAGCTTTCTTTTTATCTTATCGCCGCGTCTAAAGTCTTCAAAAGCTAGTCAGCAAAATATCTGGTTCTTGTCGAAATTTTAACGGTAAGGTTAACTTTATACCAGTCAGTTTGGTGGCACGAAATTGATTCAGTTTGAAAAGGCGCAGAAATGAGTGTCGATATTATCATGGATACACATTTATAGGGAACATACATTTTATGGACGTAAACGTCCACGATAATATCGTCATGTTAGAAATTATACAATGTGTTTTTTTATATCTCATAACTCTAGGGGGTCATTGTACTCATCATTATGAACAACTTTCACTATGGGACCAAACCTAAAATCGCGAACAAAATCAGCTGTTCCCTACATTTTGACGAGTTCTGCGAACATAAATGTAGTAAACAGCTGATTTTTTTTCGCTACTTCAGGATTGATCCCATAGTAAAAGTTGTTCATAATGATGAGTAAATGACCCCCTAGAGTTATGGGATATAAAAAACACGTTATATAAGTGCACATTGCATGGTTATTTTTACCGATTTTTATGTTTAGGTACACGTGTCAATCAAGTTGCCAAATTGAAAAAAGTAAATATTCTGTAGAAATTCTATTTATTCCCCAGTGGAAGTTTAAAACAAAAGACTAAACAAAAACATCTTATGATAAATAGGGTGTAAATAGTTAATTAATATGGTGAGGCTGCAGACAAAATAATAAGCTCTTGGACACAGTCCAAGGATTTGGGGTGAAAGCCGTTATTAAAATCATGCAGCTGCGTATAATGTTAATAGACTACATGAAAGTATATTATTAAACAACGTAATAAAATTGTGATATAACAATTATTCTGTGCTTTTTTAATCTTCTAAAATATATTAAAAGCATGTTTAATAAACACCATGTAATACCACAAGTAAAGCATACATTATTACATACGTAATTACTATACATCACATTCAGAACTTGAAGAAATGTTCCAAGATCAAAGAACGGCAAGTCTTGAGGTCGGACTTTCAATGAAGATACAAGACACAGGTCATGATCATGACCGACAGCACGAAACGTAGGGTCGAGGTAGACGGACATGGGTGGCAATATGTCGATGAGTACACATACTTGGGCCAGATAGTGTATTTCAAGAACAGACAAGACAATGAAGTCGAAAGACGAGTCCAAAATTCTTGGAAGACCTACTGAGCCCTTAAAGAACACATGAAAGGTAGTATAATATCAATAAAAAGAAAACTCACCGACATGTACTAATTACCTAATACTACAAAATGTTTTATTTAAATTTTTTGGTCATCAAACATGCAAACATGTAGACTTTAAACTGCAGACAGTAATCACTTAGCAAGTACCTATCGATATGTCCTCTGCATCCCCCTTAACACGAAGTAGCAAACTTTAGCACAAATCTGTCTTAATTATTCTGCAGTATCGAATACGAGTGAGACGTGCGTTGAGTACAAGTTCTGTTTCTCTTTGAGTTGAAGTTAGCATCTTTATACACAAATATTTCTAGCTTTTTGTATCAAAATCCTATTTCGGAATGAAGAGAGTTAGGTCTTTTTAACTATTTTGGTTAGTCTTTCTTATCAACCGTTCACACGGTTTTATACTGCACGAAATTTGCAGTATAATGTTATGTAAACGTAGCCTAACGTTATATTATATGTAAAAACAATAATCGTAATCGCAATATTAGTAGTAAAACCAATAACAAAAAACGAATAGCTGAAAATGTGTTTTTAGCTATCGCTTAGTAACTCAAAGATATGCCTATCATTCTGCCCTCTATTAACCAATATAACTACATCTACAAACAGCCAAACGATGAAATTACACCTTCTATCTACAGCAACACACACACAAAGACCCAACATTACCACATTGTCAAACGCTTTCAAAGTATCAGGTGTGCAACATGAATACCTAATCTTAATGGAGTAAGTACATGTACCACAGATAAGGGACAGAATAAATCATCGAGCGAGTGTACCACCAAGTTCCCGGTGGGAAGAAACAGATTGTACCATTGAGTCTCGTAAGAATAAAACTGTTTTATCGCGATTTCATGGGGACTTAAATGTTTGAGATGTCATAAATGTTTCAATGTGAAAATGGGGAATTAGAATGAATGGTCGATATTTTATGGAAATTCTCCTTTCGTGTGTAAATACCTACGAGTATTGTAGCGAGCATATTAGAAATGCCTCGTTAGATAAAATGTGAAAAAGAATGGTGAAAATAGGGTGGTATTTGATTAACTGAAGTAATCAAAATCAATAGTCATTTATTCAAATTAAGCTGAGAATCGGCATTTTTCGAGCGTCAAATTCAAAAAGTTATCCAGTTGTACCTACAAACCAAAACACATTGATTCGGTAGTATTGTATGACGCTATGTTTAGGATATCTGTGCGAATTATCAATGGAGCGTACACGGTAAACGTTTCAAATACCAAAGCCTAAACAATTACAACTTAGCATCCCACTCGAGAGCAAAGTCTACGAAAATGTAAATATTTGTCGAGTAAATCGCACCACGAACCACAAACATTTTAAACGGCTTTCAAATGTTACATGTTAATTACTATACGTATGTAAATACTACATACTACTTATCACTTTAATCCTGCAGTTGAAAACAGCTGCAAAAAACTGCTTTCCCTCTGAACCTCTGAGCGGACACGATGCGGTCACGAGAACGAAATAATTCTCGCAAAAAAAAAACCTTGCTTAGATAACGTTTTCCTACAGCACCTAAACTGAAAATACGAAATTGATCTCTATATCGCAAGCCATAAATAACATTTTTAATATCGCTGCGAATTTTCCGGCAAATTTCGGGTTGCTGGACCGATTTTGGAACTAATCCCACCGTGTTAGAGTTAGTAATTGCGTGTGTTATGTGATGTGGGGTTTGTAGGCGCCAGCGTACGTCACGTTTAAATATGATTTATGCAAGTAATTTAGTTAAGTACATATAGACATTACGAGCTGCGGATAGATTAAAATGTTCGTCGGATCGTGGATCCTTTTGTGGTGTCGTATCCTTGTCGCGGCAATGAATTATGTCCTTTACCTCAGTAGAACAATGCGGTGTGAAAATGACGTCATTCGAATATTAACGACATTGCTGTTAATTATATTATCGTTATAACATTTGTGTGACATGTCTGTATTATTACGTTTTATGGGTGACAAGAGCTATAATTTCGTATCTTTATTACTTGTTACGTGATTAGTTTAATGATATCCTGCTAATTAAGATATAAAAATAGTTGTCTGCTGTTGCTAGCTCGGACATGAGTCATTTCTTGGCGACTATCGGGGTCACATTTTTTGCCCTGAAGCTTACTAATAACTTCCTCATAGAAAACCTACAGGAAGGGAAGAAACACTTCTGATCTAGATTGTTCTGGTTTGCAGATCTAAGTTTAAAAATGAAAGTCAGACCAAGCGTTTAGGGTTTATTCTGTTAAAATATCCCCAATACTGTCCAGAAAGTTTATTTGGCGCTCCGCAGCATAGCATAATCAGCCTATAATGTTCCCACTACTGGGACACAAGCCTCCTCTCGAAGAGAGGGAGTGGGCTGTAAACTACCATGCGGGCCTAGTGCGGGTTGGTAGATGTGACATGTCTTCGAACTTTTGATTCTAGGACATACCGGTTTCCTCACAATGTTTTCCTTCACCGTTTTCCGCTGTATATCTTCAGTTAATTGTGCTAAAGTGTTGTCTCAAATAAAATGCCGAAGATAAATGATTATGTCAACCTTCAAATCCCAAAGGAGACAGTCAGACACATTACCTATCATATAAGCTCCTTACACTAAAGCTCTTTACAATAATAGAATATAACAAGAGAAATACCATTCTAGCACATATATCTGTCAAATGACTAGTGTTGTGTCTTGTCTATTTTAGACTACAATGCCTCTGGGTGCGACGGAGTACGGACGACGTATAAAATTTCCATACACAGAGTTCAAGGCTGAAATGAGGTGTGATTTATAAGCGGTAGCGAGTTTTGCATGTCAAAAGAAAGTGTAGTTTTGGAGATTACAATGTCTTAAAATATGGTTTTTAGAGTCTATACCGGAACTGAAAAGAAAATCAAGACATGCTTCTAAGCATGGAAACTATATATATGTTAGTCCGACTAGTTGACAAGCTTTTACCGGATACGTACAGATTAAATAAAACACTCTTTCAAAAACTGAGACTAAGTAAATGTTATCTATGGAAGTGTGCAACATTTAATGTAAGGTTTGGATTTTTGAATAATATTATTTTTTCTGTTCCTATTTAAAACCATCACCGTATTTTAAACCATCTAGTTTCAGTTTATCAGCCATCTAGCAGGTGCAAGAATAAACAAGAAGTTTGTTAGAAAAAATAAAGAAAATACGTTTGCAATATTTTTTTCCTACGACTGTCCGCAGACAAAATCATGCATTTTAGACGACTTCTTCTGACTTGTACCACAGCCCATGGCTAGTATGACTCACCAGCCGCCTGGAAAACTCTTCAGGCGGTCACGTGACTCTCCCATGACGTAAGCATGCGCGCATCGTGCGAACACTATTGACATAGAATGTGATTATCGTCGCCCAGCAGTGAAAACCACGTAAGTGTTTATAACAAAATTTTACAGGAGGAAGAAAAAACTGTCTACTGAAAAAAAATGTATGAGTGGGGAAGATATTACCTTTTTTTTTAGATTTTATGCATTCCTTAGGAGTGGCTGATTCGAAAGTTTGCTAGAGTAATCTGTGCTTACCGAGTTTATAAATCCAAAGAACAAATTTTTATTTTTTGAGGAAATGAGACATCCGAGGTTTTCACTGCTGGGCGACGTTATGCGCAGTAATCATTATGTAAATGCCGTCGTCCATTGTACATCATTGTATGTAGATGGCATTAAATAACGAAACAGTAAAATTAATTTACTGTCTTTCGTGGAAAATAGCGATGACATGCTGTTGTGACTTTCAATTGTTTTTTTTTTAATGGGAAATGTACTTGCGTGGGTGTACGTCATGACATGACGTACACCCACGCAATTGTGTGAAATTAGTGCTATTTTTGTTTTGAATTTCTATGATAAACTTAGCCGGCTGAATATTTGAAAAGTAGGCATCTACACTTTTTATAAAATAAAGCTGAGGAGTTTGTTTGAACGCGCAAATCTCTGGAACGTCGAATTGATTAATTAGTCGAATTTGAAAAAATCTTTTTTGTATTTGGCAGCCAAATTCTTGAGAAAGGATAATAACAACAAATACATTACGCTACGACCCCGAGGAGCCGATCAAAAAGTCAGAAGTCAGAATAAACGAAGTAACGGAGCACTGCTATAGGATATAATTTATCTTAAAGCAAGAAATTTCACGTGGACAAAGTCGGCAGTACCTAGTAATATTATATTTGTTTGCCGGTACCCAAAAAAAACCAACCCATACATTTATTTCTGCCAAAAATGATTAACGCCGACAGAACCTGCAGCAATATGGCGTCTAACGTCTAATTTACCGACAGGCTACTTTATTTATTTCCTCTTACAACTTACTTAGGGGTCGTCCTAATGATGTATCGTTGTAATATATGGCGATTAACTTGCAGTTCTGACCGGCCCCTTACGGTGCAAGTGCAAGGATATTGTTCGGAACGAATGTTTCTTTCTCACGCGATCGTATTTCAGGAGAAGAATTAAGTGGTTAGCTGTTCGGTGATAGATTTGTTGCAGTTTTCGTGGTGATGTAGTATTTAGGGTGTAGGTAGTGTATCCGTGATATAAATATCGGTAAAAATCCTTGCCCGTGATTGGGCAACGGACTACAGAGGGGCAATTCTCTAAATTATAAGAACGTTCACAGTCTGATCGTCAATACCTCTAATTTCCCGATATTTTTGACAAGTTTTTGACATTGATTGTCGCTGAGATGAGATTATGAGACTAAGGCCCGTATTACAGAATCTCACTCAATACATTTGCCATTTGATTGGTCGAAACTAGTTTTAAGTAATGCTTGAGTCTTGAGTAAGATTCTGTAATACGGGTCTAAGTTTTGAATGTTTTTAATTATTGGATTTGGCCTTCAGGTCTGTTATTCAATCATGGACAAGGGTTTTTACATCATTATCTAGGTAAACGTTTTAATGATGCAACTAGGTCGTCTTTTACTAGGTTGGAAGGTACAGAAGAAGAAATGTTTAGTAAAAAAAGAGTGTGTGCTTATGACCACACGAAAGAAGTGAAAACTTATGTCGAGCCAAGATTACACGGTTCAGCGCCGAGTCAATACAGCGTCACCGCCCGACTGGTGCCGAGTATACCCGATCCAGCGGCACCGACCCGACCGTGACGGTTCAGTTTTCTTCCTTTACTGTTCAGAAAGAGCGCAGTGCGCCTAAAAAGTTTTCACTTCAAAAAGTATTGACAACTTAATGATCTTACTTTTCGATAGTAGGTAGGTAGCCAAATGTAAATTATATCTATAGCTAGGTAGGTACATTAAACTCACCTATCCAATACAAAACAACCGCGTGTCTTATATGGCATTGACGTCATTGAAGTAATTTAATGAGGTAGATACTTAACCCCTTACTAATAAACGTATTATATCAGATGAATAGTTACCGATTTCTCTCTTTCAGTCGTCAGTAATTTGACTTTCGAAAGAAGAAGACATAGCGTTGTGTAACTATACCGACGCTATACAACGTTTATTAGTAAGGGGGTTAATATTATATATAGTCTACGTAAAATTATTGTTTCTATGTAGGTCATTCAACTTTTTCGTCCACATGTAAAACATTACATCACGCCTTGTTCCCCAGAAGGGTTGGACAGGATGTGTACTCATATTTTGCCAGTTATGTTTAAGTCAAAAAATAAAATAAATAAAATAATAGAGGAGGAGCCTGTTACTTTCGACCAGGCACAAATCCAGACTCCGGGCTGCTACTGAGAAATTTCAGATAGAAAAACCCAATAACGCTTTGCCCGACCTGGGAACTGAACCCAAAAATCTCATTCTCAGCAGTTGTACTTGCTACCACTAGACCAACGAGGCGGGCACATATACCTACCTAAAATGTGTTGATATTTCATTTAAAAATAGTGGTAGCACACGTTTGATAAAATAAGTTGGCGCCAGTATTTTCCGTGCTAATTCGGACGCCCTGTTCAAAATAAATATTGGAATTCAGACAATCCAAATATTTGCGATGACTCAATTATTTGACGCTAAAAAAAATGTTTACACATTCTTCGTCTGCGGTTTTCAAGAGTATTTTCCGCTTATTTATTGAGTCTATGATTCCTGTTTACATGTTGTGAATTTCTATTTTTTTCATGTCTATGGATCATGATTAGTCGCTAGGCGAATACTTGGTAATTTGTTTACAAAACGCGTTCAAATTTTTTTTTTAATTATTTATTTCTAAAAAACTTGACCTATTACAATCTTGTTTTAGCCACACAACACACACTCTCAGGATTAATTTGTATGCTGGCGATATACCTCTCAATAAACCAGGCGTACCACAGCATACCTAAACAATGTTTAATTGCATCCCAGTCCACCAGTGCGTGGACAAGACTAAATAATACCCGTGTACAGCAGACTTATAATAAGGCTTTTGCATTTTTTCTTCCGTCTGTTGTCCACGGAACGGTTCGTTTTCAATTAACGATATAGAGATTTTCCCCGTCGTCGGTCGTAATCCGAACCGGCTGTAATGGAGCGCAAAAAACCTCTTGACGTTTTTTCTAGGCTGTGTGTATTGAAAATTTTACGTTTTTTTTATATGGACTATAGAGTGTACAGGATTTAATTGAAAAACGTCCGTTATGACTGGACGACTTGTGAACGTTATTCGGTTTTCAATTGGCCTCTCAGTATTTTGTAGTTTTATTTTTGGAACTGTCAAAATAAAAACAATTTTCATGCGAATAAAATGGAAGTGTATTTTTAGGTAGAGATACCTATAAACACTAAAAACACGCTTTCAATATTCAGACATATTTTCAACTTCACGCGGTCACTTTATAGTTCATTTTCACATATTAAGTCGCCTGTCTACAATATTTATGAATAATCCTACAGTCCAGCTAAAAACATTACCATTTATGACCCAGGCAAGCGCACACAGAATACGAAATTCAAATCTCGTTTTAATTTTTCCACCCATAAACGGTTTCAATTCAGCCGGTACTTAAACGTTCCTGATGGTAATGTTCCACGTAGCATTCTCATCTTGGCCGCCATTTTAATTGTGATTACTGGTCCGATGCGCTATTTGTATGCAATATTCGAACCTGGAACGCATTTTAAAATGAAATGGGAAAAAATGCTGTACAAAGGGTAACAAATAACAGCCTGGCTATATAAAAATACGAAACACGAATGTTCGAGTTTAATTTTTTTTTTTGTGAATATTGTGTCATAGCTCATACGGGTTAAAGTTATTAAAACACCCTTTTGTTTTGCATGGAAACAATAGTTGAAAACATTTTATATGTAAAATGGAAAATTTGAAATCGTTGTTTTTGTCTAGCCGTTTTTATTTGTTTATTCTTTATTAGGAAATGGCATCTCGTAGTTGACCTTGAGAGGTCGTAACTACTTAACCGGACTATCCTGTGGGGCCTTAAGTAAACTCAAAGCCTCCAGCCAGGGGTAACTATAATATGTAGACAAGCAAAGCCCTTTTGTATGCCCCAGTGGCATCTGTTTCTCCCTACCATTTCCCAAATTTTGGGTCTCACAACAGTACTCGCTACGCTATTGTTTATTAAAAAATTTTGTAAACACATATGGTGTGGATAATAATGTCGGCACAAAACTACAATCTGTTAAAAAGGCCTAAAGAAATGCGTATATTTATGAATGGGCGCAAACAATAATCATTCATCATCATCATAAAACAATTAATTTTACGAGTACTACGACGCTCGGCAATAAGCAAATACAATACGCGAATCAAAGTTCCCGAGTGCCGTAGGGTCCCTAACATCTGGCATCATCTACTTTCTTAAAACCGTTATTATCATATCATATATCATGCAGCCGAAAGACGTCCACTGCTGGACATAGGCGTACCCCAAGCACCTCCACTTCGACTGGTTTTGTGCTTCTCGCATCCAACGGGTTCCTGCGGCTTTCACAAGGTCGTCGGACCTCGTCGGTTCGTACATTATATCATATATTGCTGCCTATTTGTTGGTGATCAGAGGTCCTGCATAGTAGCCTCCTTACTAATAAACGTTGTATAGCTTGTATAGCTTTTCCTTCTTCTTTCTAAAGTGAAATTACTGACGACTGAAAGAGAAAAATCGGTGTGTAACTATTCATCTGAAATGATACGTTTATTAGTAAGAGGGTACATCTATAAACCTAATATTACGACTGTTATTTATTTATTTGCTCAATATTATTGTAGGTGCACACACACATTGATTATTTCTGAAATTATAGGAAAACATACCGAGAGCATTAACTAGTTGTTTTTATATCGTCCATATTTTATGGGAATTCATTGAGGATAAATTCCTCATGCATTACACAATTATAAAAGTCCCACATTATTTCACAATGGTACACAAAACAATGATCAATTAGCTAAAAATAGAACTTTAATAATATAGGCACTTCATTTAAATTATTTTCCTTTTTATATTTCACATACTCATTAGTCATTTATTCATTAACAATAATGTATATCTGAATTTATACGAAATAAATTAAAATTTAATATAACACAAAACAATAACAAAGAACGTTGATTTTATGGAATTAATTCAATTACACAAAACATACAATGTAGCATGATCAGCATAATAATCTTCCCACAGCTGGGACATGCATAAATCAGATAGGAATTACAAATAAATTGTATACAGGGTTATTGGAAAAACACCAACAACCTCTTAAGAGGTCATTGTACAAATCGTTATGAGCAACTTTTACTAAGGGACCAAACCTGAAATCGCGAAAAAAAAATCAGCAATCTACTTTACGGCGAGTTATACGAACATAAATGTAAAAAAAAATCATAATGACGAGTACAATGACCTCTTAAGAGGTTGTTGGTGTTTTTCCAATAAACCTGTATACTAAATTGACTAATAAACTATTAAAATAAAAATATAATAACCTAAGCTAACTGAAACTATTAACAAACTAAAATATGGTGTCGAAAAATTCCTCCACATCTTTGCCGACTGGTAATGTACCCAAGAGACTGGCGGCGGTGGACATGTTCTTTGGTAATGCTTAGCCTCCGGCTACGGGAAGTAACAACCAGCCGTTTGGAGATTACAAATTGCAGATGATTATGACCACTTACCATCAGGGGGCTGCCTATTACTTTGCCACTTAAAAAAAACACATATAGAGACAACTGGATATGACTACACTCCTCCTAATCAACAGGTTTACTCAACTGTAATCATCATCCAGGAGCCTTTTTTCCAAGTTATTTGGGGTCGGCGCAGCATATCTTCGACTTCCATATACTCATTACCCGTCATCTCGCTTCTCTTCCTCCACTTTCAGACTTTCTCTTACTTAATTTCTTATTCTATCCATTTCAAGTTTTAATCAAAATCAGTTTCACTAAACCACGTCCACTTTGCGTCGCGTGTCTCCGAGGCCATTATTCAGATGGCCTGGCTTCTTGGATGAGTTGTGTGTCGAAACACGCAAGCTCTCGTGCTCAGATGGGAGCAGATTGATCCGGCCCGGTCATTAAGGTGAAAGGCTCCCTGAGGGAGTAGCATGGGGTAGCTCTGTGAAAAATAAGTAGTTAGGTCTGTGTAATAGGTTGCATTTTTAAAGTGGGTGTAGGGTAAAAGATAAACCAACCAGTTTTTCATTTACTTAAAGTAAGGTTAAAGAAACAGTTAGATTTTTTTTTTTATAACGAAAACTAAACTACTGCTACTACTATTATTTGCGCCATACCTAATCAGGAAAAATGGTCTACCCAAAAATTGTGTAGGTACTCCCCACACTAATAGGTCTACTCATATCTTATTTCATAGAGTGATTTGGTTAGGTATACCCATGTACGACTACATGGCTAAAACTAACCTACAGATAAGAGATGTCTATGAAAACCCGATCGATTTTACGAAACTTGGTGAAATAAAATAATTATACTGGTAAAGTTATCCTCCGAATCTTCGCAGATGCTTTTTACTGGTTCAGTGGGCATTATGTAAAAGACTTTCGAGACTGAAGTAATGACCTACCTAGATGACCAGCCAGCCTTGACATTTGTCTGAATATCTTAAAAGATAAAGTTTTTCTATCCTCCTGGGTTTTGTGACCTAAAAGGCACACTTGACTAAACTTTACGTCGGTGATTTGCATATTTTTAGCAATCTGGGTACCCAGACTGTACTTTTGTGAAGTTTCTTGGACGCCAGTCCGGTCATAAAATTGTTTTAATGTTTGTTCAAAATAATTAAAATTGAAGGAAAGTTAGAAGACATGATAAAAGATAAACATAACTCTAGGGAAACACGAGTCAGAATTATTTTATAACATAACGTAACATCATGCCTTTAATTCCCGAAGGGTTAGGCAGAGGTGTACCTATAGTACACCCACATTTTGCCAGTTATATTTAAGTCCCATGTAATAGGGAATAAATATAAAAAAGAGTAGAGGAGAGAGGGAGAGATAAAATATTTTTTATTTTAACGAAATCTGACAAGCACTTTTTTAACACAGTATTATCAGAACTAAAATATACGAATATCTCAAAAGTGGTGTTTCGTTTAGGTAAAGGTCAAAAGGCGTATTCAGGATTAGCTAAATGTTCAAAACTCAGCGCTGGTTGGTTTTCTTTGAAAGACCTAAATATTGGAAACGCTTTTGAAAGCTTTGCTTCCAGAAGCAATTGACCGTTATACGATTTATTGACATAATCGTACCTACGTATAAAAACTTCCAAAGTAAATACATCCATCTCAAGGTCCTCAATTCGCATGTATCATGAATTCATTACAACTGATAATCTTTGCATACAAGGCTTATAGTGTCACGCGGGGAAACAATGGAGGTACACGCATACGAAGCCTTACTAGTGTCGAACAAGATTGTGAACGAGGGTCAGAGTTTACTCGTGAGCCACAGAGTATTTTTAAACTGTGATCTTGTAAGGCGAAAGGGATCTGAGGATATTATTGTTGTGGTTGTCATGAGGGCTAGGATTTAAAGTAGGTAGGAACTTGGTTTTATAATGAATCAATAAAATGCAACATGAATTTACTTTCTGAAACGGTGACACATGGAACTCTTTGAACCATTATGGACATAATTATGTGCAACATTGGATATAATTGTAACATTTGCACAACAAATTAGCGTTTTTACCTATAGGTAAACCGCAGAATAAGAAAATATGGCTTAGTCAGAACCTATTTCTATTTCCTACAATACGATGAAATGACTGTAATCCTTACGGTCTAACAATTTATATGACGCAACAATTAATCTTATGAAATATCTTCAAACATACATAGGCATAGGACATAGGCCTCCCCCAAGCACCGCTACTTCGACCGGTTCTGTATTTCCCGCATCCAGCGGATTCCTGCTTCTTCAAATTATTAATTGTAAAAACACTGCCATGTACGATAAACAGACCAATCTTCTCATCTGCAAAGCAATAAAAACACATCCTCTATATTAGGCAAAAAAAAAACCTAGACAAAAGGGAACGTAAATATGCGTTCGTACAGCGATCAGGAACGTCATTTCACGTCATAAATCTCGTTGATCCCTGCAAGAGATCAACCCGGTACAACAGGGATGATGAATGTGTATTTTTTACCAAATTTATTTCAGCTCTAGAGAATACGCAGTGTAGAGAAATGCGTTTCGTAATGGAAAATATTTACTGTTTTTTTTCATTTCGGTAATCTATACGAATTGTTTTCCTTTTAGAGTAGGCGAAGTTATTCATAAGAAAAAAATCTGTAGGGAAAAGCATTAAAAAAATAATGCTATACAGTTCTTTTTCAAAATTATGAGTAGTCCGTGGGCATTAAAATTAATTTCATAATCAATTTATTTTTTATAATATAACTTTTAAAATATTGTTGTAGTGTGTGATCTGCCTTAGTTTCGGAATTAATATACAAATAATTATATTATACTAGGTACTAAATTAAATGACTAACTAATTAACTATACAAATAAATACAAAAACAAAAGGACACTTGGGCGTCGAAGTACTCGTCCGCATCGCTGTCATCCAGAAATGCCCAGAAGACTGGCAGTATTGCCACGTTGAATGGCAGTGCTTATTCTTTGGCTAATTAAAAATTACATAATTAAATACGTACTCGTTTGTCGAAATAATGCTGAAATACTGAAATAATATGACGTAATATGCAATGACACTATGCTCTGAAGCAAATACCCATGATTAGATTAGTCAAACTATCGATTTTAATTGATAAGCAAGCTTGACGTATTGCCACAAAAAATATGATGCAAGTCGAAAAAGGATGACATTCAATGACTAATGTTTTTTGCACTCGATCCTTCTGACATTGCCAATCCTTTTAAGTAAAGCGAGGGACACACTGACGGACATGAAATAAAGTTGGTTAACATTAATCATCTTAAGGTATAACATAATAGTCATGTGTTCTAAGACCATTTCGAAGTAACATTTGTACCAGGAATCGTAATGACGCACAACAAGCGGACGGACGGAGATTTTTCTGTAATGATTCTCGTTATATGTAAATTTTTGAATCATAACCCATTATCGTGGGAATTTTGTATGGGATTGTATGGTGTATGGTTAGCAAAGAAATATGTTAAGATAGGTAATTATAAAGTAATTATGATTAATCGAATAGTCATTATATATGTTTTGTCCTAAAACCGTTCAAATACATATATGAAAATCAAGAATCTTAAATTAATCTGGAAAAACTGGTAGGAAAATATTATATACCATGGATTTTAGTCCAGTTATATGATACTAGCTATTGCCCGCGGGTTTGTCTGCGAACCAGGATGAAAAGTAACCTATTTCCTTACCCAGGTTAGTTCTGTCTGTGTGTTAAATTTCATCCAAATCCGTTCAGCCGTTTTTAGCGTGAAAGCATATCAAACAAAAAAACTCACTCTCCTTTATACTATTATTAGTTAGGATTAGGATGTACGATGATGGCAAAAATGAGTTCTAATCGCAAAGAGAAATCTCTTTCTGAATTTACATAACATTCAGATTTCCATGAATGTGTTAACATTAAAATTGTTTTGCTAACTTATGTTTTAACACTGATATGCCAAATCCTATACATTTTACAAGACTCTAATCATTAAATCAAATGACAACAAAAGTCAACGAAGTCGACCTTAGCATAGCAAAAACTAGTTTTAAATTCAAATATCTCGCGTCACATAAGTCACTCAATTAAAAATGTAAATCTATGGAAATTATTGGAAGTGCGCAAGTAAAATTAAGTAGTTAATTTGTTGTTGCTAACCATACACTTTGTAGTCTCGCATAACCGAAGGGCTTCTGCGAAAAGTTTTGCTAAGAAAACTTGATGAGTAAAATTAGTTTTAAGAAGCGCTGAGTTTGACTATTTATAAGTTTGCCAGTTCTGGTAAGGTAGAAGTACTGGCGGTTTCTAAAAGAAATATGAATCGTTGTCTGTTTTTGTTCCTTTATTAAAACTTCGACTGGAAGGTTCATCACAGTCAGGTGGCAAGGTTTGGTTTATTAACTTGGTTGACAATAAGTTAGTTTAGATACTTTTACTTGAAAACTGTTGCGAAAAGTAGTCATAATTGGTGACTGGCACATTCAAAACCAATTTAAATAGTCATTTTCTAGTTGATAATAAAACTTTTTGCCAAAAAAAAAACAACCGACTTCCAAAAAACAAACACTACTTACAAAGTGAAAAATAACTTTAATTTCGGAAGTCCCTCAATTCCTCACAGATTTCATCATCAGAACTAAATTTTGACAATAATGGGACCAATCTGGAAGTATATCCTTTTAAATAAAAAAATAATTTTCCAAATGGGTTTATAAATGAGTACTGAGGTAAAAACATTAAAAAAAAATACAACCTAATTGAGAACCTCCTCCTTTGTTTGAACTCGGTTAAAAATTAAAATCACTTAACGACATGCATTTACTTTCGTAAATCAAAGAAAGTAGGTACCGATGTACCTACAAAGTAATTATTACCAGCGCTGGGGCTCTGTCTCGCATAGGGTCTTAGCATTATGCTGAACGATGGCCGTTTTACGTGGATGTGACGCATATGCTCCCCCAACTTGTATTTTTTGTGTTTGTGTTCTTTCTCTGGGTCATTTATACCGCAAATAAAATTATTTTCATTATTTTCTATATTAAGTGAAAACTCTTTATTTTCAATGGTTGCATTGATTTACATAATATTACTTACATTAGGTACTGTATCCTACTCAATTTTGAAACGGACATTTCAAGCTTTTAAATTTTACTGAGAAACTTGGTGACGAAAAGCACCCACGTGCGTACATATAGGTACTCAAGTAAAGACGCAGGTTACGCCGTGCATGGAAATACAATGAAGGCAGTTACTGGTATTACGCATCTATGGAGCCCATTTAGAGCACCTACTACAACACAAGCATAAGCAATGAGACAATGAGTAACAATACTGGTACAGACCCCAGCACATCAAGATTCCCGAAACTGTACAATTTTCCCAACTTTGAACCTTATTCTTTAGCGATAAATTTGAAAATCTATTAAAGTTTGACAGATTGTAGTAGCTGGATGTGCTGGCGTCTGTACTAGATATAAAATACAGTGTGCCAGCGACATGAAGAACAAGAAGAATACTGGTACTAAACCAGCACCCATATTGCGTTGTGTACTATCAATCTTAATCTGAATCATTTTGAAGGATATTGCTAATCCATTGATTCATATGTTCGAAAAATGTGTCTGCTGAACAACGTAAATAACGCAATGAATGTTGTTGAACTGTCAAAATAAAACCCATTGCTACTGATAGTGTGATACGCAATTAGGCCGCAGAGGTAGTTTCCTTTTCTTTTCACCTCAACATTATTATACCAGTTACCTTAAAGACATTTCGTCATCGCGATAAGGAAAAAAAGAAATCAAACATCAGTATTAAAATAACACTTATTAATAACGTTTTCCTGGAACGATCGATATTATGCAAAATACAAGGCATCGTGTATAACAGCGAAGGCCGTTCGTCGAGTGACTCATACTGGAATTGGGGCATTTCGTTCTATGGTTTACATACTCTTATAGGAAGGTGGGGTAATTGCTCGTGACTAATATTAGTAAATGTACTAATTTTAAGCTATTGTAGTAGTTTTTGTGAACCTTGAACTTTTGTATGTATCATAGCTGATACAGGGTTCAGATTGCTACTGTTATTTTGTTTTTACATTATTTTTATCAACGTGAGTCAGTTGGGGTAGGTTAAAGATTAACTAATTTACGATGGCCCGGTGGTAACGGCCGCAACTTACGAGTTGTAGGTCGTAGGTTCGAACCCAGACAGGCGCTTTACTTTGTGTAAATTATTACATCACCACTGCTCTCAAAACGGTGAAGGAAAACATCGTGAGGAAACCGGCATGTCCTAGAACCAAAAATTCGAAGACATGTGACATCTACCAAACCGCACTGGGCTCGAGTGGTAGATTATAGCCCCACTACCTCTCGAAAAAAGGAGGCCAGTGTCCCAGCAGTGGGAACACGATAGGCTGATTATGAATGTACTGCAAGGAAAGATTTAAAGATTTATTGGTTAATTGACATGAGTAATAGTGAGGAAATGTTTATTCCCAAAGTCGTTCGAAGATAACTCGCATAGAGATAATATAGAATCTAGAGTCTGGACTTAGTAGTCTAGACTCTAGATTCACATGACAAATCAATCAAGGTTTTCTAGTGAAAACCTTGATTGAATTGTCATGTTATAAATCCAGCAATTTTTATTGGACCGAAGATCAAACTCCAAAGATCAAGATCCAGAGGGCCGAGATAAGTGGCAATCGCTTTCAAAGCGTTTCGTATTTCTACAAAGCCTATCAACAGGCTTGACATAAGCTTTTCGGTTGCTAAGTCACTTTCTCTAGAGTTCTAGTAAATGAAGTAGTTATAAGTAGGAAGCACATAGGAGTCTATGTGCTAACTAGACAACATAATAGTTCTCCAGGCCGTATATCGGCCATGGTGGCCCAATCTCAACGGAGACTCTAGACTACGGTGCAAGTGTATGTGCAGACATAGGTGCACTCACTCTTGCCTCACTCTCATAGTCCGATGGGACGGCACGCAATCCAACAGGGACTGGAGAATGATCAGGCGCAGGACCAACGGCTTAACGTGTTTTAAGAGGCACGGGGGTATCACACCGCCAACTTCCAAACTCTGGGCTGTTACTAAGAAATTCCCATTGTATAACCCAATCACACTTTACCCCACATTCAGCAATCGTGCTTGCAACCACTAGACCAACGGGCAGTTCAAACTACAACATCTCGAACAACTACATCACACTGTTGATAGTCCACGATTATAAAATAGATACTTTCGAACGTCTTCCAGCCGTGTAAAGTTTCACACACTGTGTAACTGTGTGTGAAACTTTTATAATAAAAACTTGCAAAGTAGCTATGAATTTAGTACGTTTTGTAACCAAAACGTACTAATTTCACAGCTACTTTACAAGTTTTTGTTATGCAAAACCTTGAACTCTTCACATGACTCACAGATAGAGGTTTTAGATTGTTACAGTTATTGTAAAAAGTGCCTATTTTTATATTGCGTGATTTGGTTGGGGTAGGACTTAAAGATTAGTCACGTCAGGAAATAGTTTCTTTTGTAGTCACTTCTTTGTGACTAAAGATTATTATTGTCATCTGTATCTACAGTTTTATAGCCTTGATTGATTCATCGACACAGATTCATTGAATCACTATTAAGACAACAAGATGACGTGGTTACGGGAATTTCAGTTTTCATTGCGGAGTGATTAAGAGGTCAATTTATTTGTGACTAAAGATTATTATTGTCATCTGTATGGGAAGTTTTATTGCCTGGATTGATTCATCGACACAGATTCATCGAATCACTATTAAGACAACAATATGATGTGTTGCGGCAATTCCAGTACTCATTGTAAAGTGATTAAGAGGTCAATTCCCGTTCAAAATCTAGTCGCAATCTCATCGCAGCGACAATCACTGTTAAAAATGTAAGTAAATTAGAAGCATATTTGACAAATTTTAAAACACAGGAATTGCTCCTCGGGAATTATCAAAAAATGCAAAGGTTTTTAAAAACATAAGGATCCACTTCTTTTTAACCAAAGAACAAAGGATTCTTACCGAAATAATATTTAAAACCAGTGAAATATATAGATCATATTCCGTTCTGACCTCATACAGGTAATCGATATAATTCAAAATAAACATACGTACATGTATAAAGGTGTGTATGTATGTATGTATACATATATTATCACGTCTATTTCCGCATCGTGGATATAAAAATTATATGGCTCGAGTTTATTGCTCTTCACTTGATTTATACGGCTTATGGTTTAAATAAAAATGTTGGGTTTATTATAGGATACATAAACTACTTTTTTGATAGCTTTTAACACTTTCTTATATGCCTACCTAAGTTAAATCTATTTTTCATGGCCTATACAGGGGTCGTTCGAAGTTTGGTTATCAGTCGGTTTATTTCTGTAAAATTGTCACTGTGAAAACTTAAATAAAGTGAGCTGTCATTCTACCTGATGCAAGGATTGACACTATTGACAGCTCACTTCACCCAAGTTTTCACTGTGAGATTTGATTTTTACAGAAAACTTTAGATTCTTACAGAAATCTCACTTCTTGTCAATCCTTGCATAAGGTTGAAGGACAGATTTTTACAGAATACATCGGCTGTAGTCCCTATAATGACGGAGATACTTGTACGGTAGGTACTTTTAATAATTATTTTCTTTAGGAAAACGAACATTCAAGAGTAATTTTCATAATCGATAGACCTTTTTACATCAAGTAATTACGTCGGTACGGGAAATGGGCACTACCCAGATATAATCTACACATGCAAAATTAATTTAACAATAATAATTAAGCAGCAAAGCCCACAGAAAATTACTTATTCATAAAATTAACATTGCCTACTGCAATTTCGCCATTTGTAAACCTAGATATTATATATAAAACTGACGTATACTTCAATAAATAGCCTAGGCTATTTACATATATTAGGAGGTTCGCTACCTCAGGCACGCAACTGAAGCACGCACGCTTGAAATAAATGATGTTTAGCAATATAGCCTGAAGTAGGTACTCTTCAGTTTATCGTCCAGACGACGTAAATCACTTGATTTCTCATATAAACTCCAAATATGTAATAGCAAAAAGTGTTTAAACAACGTAATATGTTAGGCAAACCTTGTATTACTGAGAAAGTAAATGTTTTTATATCTGTATCAAAAGGATTAAACGATACATGTTTATTTGATTACATACTTATTTGCAAATTGTTATGGTAGGATATGATTTAAAGGATTTATTCCGGTTTGACCCCCTGAGCCCCCCCTCCGCCCCCCCCTTCGATCCCCTGCCAGTTCGTCTTCTGTTTTAAACTTTGTGTTATCCACTTTATGGATTACTACTGTTGTTTGTATCACCCCGTGTACCCATATTCAAGCAAATAAACGATTTGATATGATATTTTTACATAGGTACCTTATAGTATTCAAGAAACAAAGAAAATGTATTGAAATTGTTTATTTAATTTTAATATCTGACTAACCGACATAACGGTATAAAAAAAAATTAACTAAAAAACGTTTATTTTTTCGATTTTCTTTTTTCATTCTACTTAGACATTTCTGGACAAAAAAGGTTATAAAAAACTTTTTTATGTACTGTTTCTCTGCCTTTAAAACAGGAAAGGTTTATACATTGCGTGCTTAGGCTCGGAATAATTTGCATGTTAATGAGGTACCTACAGCTATGTGGACAAAACGTATAGTACAAAATTCGCAACGATTTAAAATAAAAGAATTTTGCAAGTCGCGTTTTGCATGCTCGAGTGACGCATGGCTGTTTTAAGTTTTAAATACTTAGGTAAACTGTTTTGCATGTTTTTAATGTATATTGTATATCAAATCAGTGCTGGCAAAATCCTCTACGTATTCCGTCTAAATCTGTCTAACACTTCCGATTTCTGGCCAATTATTTCCTTAATTCGGGTTAGTAGATAAGGAGTAGAAAACCCGAATCTGTCCAACGCAGGTTTCATGATAAATCAAAATAAATTGATCATTCGCATTTTTCCTATCATCGAAATCTGTCAAATCATTGTTTTTTTCTCAAACATGCAACAACATAGTTTTTTTAGTGCGGTGATGAGTAGTTTTACTACTATTAGTGGTGACTTGTAGGTCATAGGTTCGAACCCATGGGCTGATTATGCAAAACATAGTCTTGACTTTCTGAACATCCACGAATATTTCCTCACAGAACATCAAATTTATAAAATTTTAGAAACCCGCTCATACATTTAAAATTGGTATTGAAAAAAAAGCAAATATGTACGAAGCACGAAGCGAGAATCAACGCAGACTGTATTTACTGTTGTAAACACACAATCCTTTTTGACGTCCGCGCCTTCACAATGCAACATCGCCTTTCTTTTTGTACCACCAACCACTTTCAATTTCATTCATTGTAAACCGCTATATTCAGCATTTTTCCTTTAAATTTTCGCCACAGAATTTATTTACAGTGCTTTGCCTTTAATCGAAGTGTCCGCGTCACTTCGGAAGGTAGACGGAGGACAGTAAAGATAAATACCACTATCTCGACTTAATGGCTTTCTGTCTTATGTTTTAGAAGGGTGTCCATCCGAGCCGAGTCAGGTCAGCGAAACTTTGATTTGTCTTCGTTATGTCGACATATCTGTTCACGCGTACAGAATTTTGATCTCCGTATTCAATTTATCGGACACGCTGTGGTTTTATTTGGTAATTGAATGGGCACCATTTGTCGTACTCTTTTGTCATTAGGCGTTTTATATCCTTTCTTCCTCTATTGGCGAGAGGAAATATCGAGTAAATCACAGTCACTAGTTTTCTCGCTCGTTGTAAGAATCGAAGGCGGGAAATTGGGTATTTAGAGGCGCTCCGAGAAAATGGGTGAGGAAATTGTCACTTTGTACACTTGTTACATCCGTAGCAATAAAATACACACACGTCACACGACAGAACATCTTGCTTAAAGCAATAAAATTTTGTCGAAGCAAACTACTGATTCATGCATCGTCGTTTAAATACAAATATGTTATTTACTAGATTTTATTTTCCTATTTTCATTTTCCGTTGGTCAATTCAGTCTATATAAATTTCCTTTTATATGCCAAGTGGGTGCTGTTATAGTGGCGTCATACTGAATAAATATTCCTAAAGCATAACATACTCAAATATTTAAAACATGTAGGTACGCCGTCTCCATCGCGAGCAGGGCTATTTCACACTACTTGTTTTCTCGCGAACAACATTTATACTCAAGACTTATGCGAACCGTGTGCAGGGTGCATTTTTCTGGCTTCTATTATTCACCGACACAATGCAATATAGACTTTGTTATTTAACCTTTTGGGAAGGATTTCGTTTGTTCATGATAAAACAAATAAGTCACCGTCGTCACCTGAGCAAACGTAGCGGGGCCCCCACAAGTTTATATCAATTTTCTACCGAGTGCGTCTGGATGGTGGAAAACACTTAACCGTGGATGTGAGCCTTTATGTTCTTTTAGAATAAAACTGTTTTATTCCTTCCAGTACACTTTGAGAAGGTAAATTAAAAAAAATACGAGGTTCACAGAAGAGATGGTAAAGTGAAAAATATTTTTATTTGCGTCCGAGGTTTTTATGTTTTTATGGATGTTTTATTAACGGTTCGCAGACAAATCAACGTTCTGAATAAGGTTTTATGAATAGAAGCTCATTTGATAACACGTTTGCGAGGCTTAAACATGACATAAAAAGATTAAACATGAAGATAAAAACCCTTATATGATATGTATTTACCTACTTTAAATAAACAAAGAAAAATGAGTCATTGTAATGTATTGTTTGTACGTTTGGGCAATGTTTGTTGGTACAGTTTTCTCATACATTTGTACTAACTAATATATCCAAGTTATACATATTTTATGACAGCCATTACTATAGTAACGTAGATTCGTAGATACGTAGGTATGATATTCGGTTATGACTTTGTTCATATTGATTGGACTCGGTGTACATAAACCAATTTGCTAAGTAAACAGTTTTGGCAAGCATCTTGTAAACATAGGCGTTTCTTATTATGTTAGCAGACAAAGCGTTTTTATTTATTTATTTAATGGATTAGAAAAGATAGTATGGGCAAATAAATGAGTATGACTGAACGATCTTTAGCATTTATTTTTTATAAGAATCTCGTTTGCATTTTTTGCTAAAAGTTTCTCAATTTTTCAGCTATCTTCTCCCTTACATCTTTTTTACATATTACATAAATTATAATACCGAGGTATAAAGGAAGCAAACAAAACGTAAAAGTAAGGTGGTACCTTTTACCACGTCAGTACACAATATGCTATTGAATTTTACGACTCATACTCATATGTATATGACGTAGTTTGTACAGGCCGGGGTATAGTGTATAAGTCTACTGCTATTGACAATTATAGTATTGTCATCCGAAGCACATATACATACAAAGTTTCATTTCGATACAACAATTAGAAGTAGGTTTAAATTGACTTCCAAGATTTGATTACATTGTTAGCTACAAGTGAAGCAAATAAAAGCGTTTTACAAATTAACCCAGCACGGGTTGCGAAAGTATTAAGCTGTCATGCCTGCAAAAAATAACTAATTCTGTTAAAAACCTTTCGCGTCAGGGATAAATTATATTACTGCAGGCGCGACACGTCAAGCGGCTAAAAGGAGTAAGTTTAGTTTAGAAAAATCCAAGCAGTTTTATTCATTAACACCAGTTGACATCGAGTTTTGGTGAAATACACCTACGAAACATCCTGTCGACACCTACCATAGCAACAACGGTACTATTTTTCGCCCAAAAAAGATATTTTGTTTGTCAGACAAACAAGTTGTCCTTGATTGGGGACGAACCGAGTTCGGATGAAAATCCTTCTTGGATTTTTTTCATGTTTGTTTTGTCAACAAGAACAAGCGTTTTGCTACGATTTCGTGAGGCCGCATTTTAACGAAGACTTATGGAACGATTATTGTTATTGGGACGTAGTAAGTGGTTGGTTTAGTGCCTATAATTTCTTAGAAAATAGGTATTTTCTTGCTATTTCAGAATTGTTGGTAGTGTTCTCATAGTTTGTAGAATTTGGGAAATCATAATTTTGGAAGATACAGCTATAAGTATAGTATAGGCACTTGCAAGCTCAAGGGGTGTGCTATTTTACAAACTATGTATTTTTTTGGTATTTGGGACTTGTTTTTAGATTTTTCTTAGTTTTTATAATTTGCATGATTTTTGAAGTTATATGCGTAAGTATAGTATAGGCACTTGTCAGATCAAGATTATATTTAACTGGTGTGTAATAAAAATAAAGGCGTTGACTTGAGAACCTTCTCCTTTTTTTCGTCGGTCCAAAATCAAATGAATGAATTAGGTAAAACTTAAGCTGTTCTCGTTGCCTTGATGTCTATGTTCACGAAGTTAATCTAGAAAGTACTGGTTTCCTGACAACCAAATCATCGGTTCATAAAAATCCACTTTAATTTACATTTTATTAAGTCATATGAAAATGATTTGAATTTAAATGTTACATCCACAAACGAAATCCTTGATTTAAATATGAATGCACGTGTTTCCTGTATGCATAAACTGCCAAGATATAATGACCTAGGTAATTACATCCATATTTGCTTTTCATAGTTTGGCAATGTACCTTTATATACACCAGACACAAAGAAACGATGGATGGATTGTGTTAATGATGATATGGTTAGAATGGGGTTGACTACCGAGATGACGTTCTAGACGTCGTACGACGAGAAGTATGGAAGAAAAGACATGTTACGGCTACCCCAAATAAATTGGGATAGTGGTAGGAGAATGAAAGAAACTAGTACCTAAACTTCCCATCACTTCAATGCTTGTATTGAACATTGCCACACCATAAAACTCTCATAAAACTAATTAAAATATTTTTCCCACAAAATGAATCCTGCAAAAGCCGACAGCACATTTCAGAACTGCATTTTATCGTCTATAATGTGTGTCATCAGTAGGTACCTGTTAAATAAAACTTTGCTAAAGCGTTTAAATGCTCGTCATTTACTTTTAATTTTCTACTATCAACGCTGCGGCGCATCTAAATTACCATTTACTTTTAGGGTTCCGTAGAGAATAGGCAAAGTTAAAACTCTAATTTAATTTACATTTGGTTTCATCGTATGAATGCTGATTCTGTTAAGGTCAGGTTTGGACATTATAGTCAGATAAATAAAAAATGGAACTTTATTGTAACTACACATATCAAAAGTGTCTAGGGATCAAGCATTTTTATGCGGATTTCTTGAGATTGAGATGTGGCTTTGTAATAAATTTATGATTTTATAAATTTATATGGATCTTTTTGGTGCATTTCATAATTTGAATCAGGAACTGTGAATCAAATTCGAGTAAAAGATGAAAATCAGCTGTCAATCTTTTCCCTATAAAAACATACAACGCATTGAAGACATTATTAGTGCTACTGTTTCCCTACTACTGATTAAAACCAACGTTATTATGGAGCGGCGACGTCATTTAAGCAGGGAAGAAATGCTCAGAGCCGTGGGAATGATAGAAGCTGGTTCCCGGCAACGTACTGTGGCTTTAGCTCTGAATACAAGTCAGAGTGTTATCAGTCGACTTTGGACACGTTACCGAAGCACTGGTACCGTGGCTGAGCGCCATGGAGGACGGTATCGCTGCACCACACGGAGACAAGACCGATACATTCAAATCTTAACTCGAAGAGCTCCAACAATAACCGCCATGATGTTAGCCGTGAGGCTTCATCACTCTTCAGGGAACTTAATTAGCGACCAAACAGTCAGAAACCGCTTGCATGAAGTGAACCTTCATTCCCGAAGACCGCTACGGGTACCACCTATAGCAATGCACAATCGTAGGATTCGATATCAATGGGCTCTTGAACACAGAAATTGGGCAGAAGAACAATGGCGTTTCGTGTGCTTTTCTGATGAGTCTCGTTTTGGTATGAGACCGGATACAAGACGTATACGACACTGGAGAACCCCTGGACGCCAACAGCGATTAAAATCCTGCCAGGAAGTCCATCCTTATAGTGGTGGAACCATCATGGTATGGGCGGGTATTTGGATCGGCGGAAGAACTGAGTTGATTTGGATCAGAGGCAACCTCAACGCTCAAATTTATGCTGAGACGATTGTATCAGACGTCATCGTTCCTCTACAAGTGCAAATCGGTCCCTTATTTCAGTTAATGCATGATAATGCACGACCGCACACCGCAAGAGTTGTAAGACAGAATCTCACCGCAGCTAACATCAATGTCCTGCCCTGGCCTGCTCAGTCGCCAGACTTGAACCCGATTGAGCATGCATGGGATATGCTACAGAGAAGAGCTCTGCCGAATATGGAGGGTATCCAGTCGCAAGAAGACCTTTTTTTGTTGTTGCAACGAACATGGGCTGCCATTCCACAGCGTGATTTGGATGAACTCATTTTGAGTATGCCAAACCGATGTTCTTGTGTTGTTAGTGTTCGCGGTAGAAACACGGATTATTAATTGTTTAAGTTACCCAATAAAATTTTAAAGAAAACTGTTATTTCAGTCTTTTTTTCGAACTTTTGTGTTAGTGGTTCAAATGTCAAAAATCCCTTTATTAGGAAAATGGCAAATTTCTTTATTAATGCAAAGGTGACTTGGTTTATCGTTACTGTGACAAACGAAAACACTTTATTTGATGAATCCTTAAAGAAAATTTTAATTAATATCAATCAGGAGAAAAGTTATTGCAAAAATATATGTTGATCCCTAGACACTTTTGATGTGTGTATGTGCTATTCATACTAATATTAGAAATTCGAAAGTAACTCTTTCTGTATGGTACCTTTTTGCGCCTAAACCACTGAATGGATGTCGATAAAAGGCAAGGAGATAGATAGCATCCTGGGAAAGGATAATCTACTTTTTTCCCGGTACCACGTTCCCGTGGGATAATTTCCGACATCCACGCGGGAAAAGCCGCGGGCAGGACCTAGTATAATATAAACTTGTCTAAAGGTGTTGAAAAAGCCTTCAAGATCTAAGATTGACCGTTGATCTAAGTCGTATAGACGCCAGCACATCAAGCTACCCGAAACTGTAAAATTTTCCCAATCAACCTTGAACCTAATGCTTTAGCGATAAAGTTGAAAATCTATTAAAGATATTTGACAGATTGTAGTAGCTTGATGTGCTGGCGTCTGTACTACTCACTTCTGTAACTACTCGTATAGAACTATAAGGTTATTGTGACACGTGGCCAAAATCCGAACTAACTCCGCCATATTGTTTTTTAAATATTCAAGTGACTTTTTACAAAAGAATTGCTCGAATGTTTACCAACAGCAACTCCCTGTCAACGTCTTTGAAGCGCCAAAATGTCCTAGTAGCAGTGTAGTTAAAAACTTGATAAGTAAATAAAAACATGTCTATGATAACTGTGTTTTGACAGCAGTGTCAGATAACGTAAACAATGTTTGATGCGTTGTTTATTGCGGATTGGATGGACATTGTTTATACGAATTGAACCATGGACGATGTCAAGCGACAAGAACCCATGTTGCTAATATACAATTATTTACAATCATTTAAGTTTTCAAATAGTGTTTTTTTTCCGAGAGCCAAAATAGAGTAGTTAGGGAAAAAAATACCACTATTTCAAATGCCCATTAAAAACCAATTGCTTACTAAACCATATAAAGACTCCTAAGTTGACAATAGATTCGTGCTTCACCATTGTATAGTGTCGTTCTAGGGACAATTATATGCAAGTGGCCGTTAAAGCAATTGAAACTTTTTGCGTCTGGTGCAGCCATATTTAAGAGTACCGTGTACAAAAGAGGTATGCAGGAAAGCGATTATACTGGTACCCTTCTTTTAGGGATGCGCTATGTTCGGTTTTCCGTTTCTAGTTTTAAGTCATAACGACGACTGAATCATATAAAAAGCCTCCTTACTCGAACCATCATCGTGTAGTATACTTACTCGTATTCTCATATTATTATTTGTTTTATGAATTGTTTTTGATTTTATGTATTTTATTTTCTCTTTTACTCTTACATACGCTGTCTACATCTTTTTATTTACTTTCCAATCGCATATAATATGCTGGAAGAGATTTCTTTAGAAATAAGCATCACATTTGGATCTCTTTTCTGTTTTTTTTTTCTTGTCTGTTAGTAAGCCCCAGAATCCGTATCTTGTAGTGCAATTTTAGTCATTTAATAATTATGTTTTGTAAAAATACGGCCAATTATAATATACTCAGGTATTAATCCAATTAAGTAGGTACCTACCAAACACGCCCGATCGTGGATTAGTAATCCACGATTTCCTTAACGAAAATAATACTTCCGCCTCAAAATTCATAGCTAGCAGATGACGTATAAAATTAGACTAGTTTTAATGATATGCTATGCTGCTTTTAGTTCCTAGAACTCACTTAACACATATCCGGCATAATTTAGTCAGTCAGTTAGTTAGCACCATGCTAATTCTACGAATTTATGACAGACGTAAAATAACCAAAATATGATGTCATTTAAATGACCAATTTGGTTTTTTGTGTCATGTGGTTTCGGCTAACGTAAACTTCCCATCGTTTTGCATAGGCACAAGTTTCATATTTACACCATTTACATATATATTATTTTTAACTGACTAGTACACAGAAACAGTATTTGAACTTAAAAATGACATGGGTTTTCAGCAGACATAATCGTAAAACATTGGCTTTTCTCGCCAAATTGTAAAGCGTCAGTTTGCCAAACAAAAAACATCTGGTGTTGAATGACATTGACATTTCAAAACTTTTTTTTCGCAACCCTAGCACCGAAGCGAGAGAAACATACTCATAGTGCCAATTCGCCACGTGACGGTTCCCGGACGATTTCGATACGAGCTTTTTACTTAGCTACTATGGAGATAATGCTCTTTCTATGTCCTTTTTTACACTGTGAAGTTGAGTGATTATTTTTGGGATCGAAGTGGTGAGCTTTTTCCATTTTTATTTGTTTACTTTTTTATAGCAGCAAAAGTTACAAGTGAGGCTTTTTAATTTCTGCTTCGCTGTTATGTGGTGTGAAGCAAACTTCGCGTACCAGCAATGAAAAGTAATTATGAGTTTGTAAACTTGGAAGTTTTCTTGCGTGCAAGCAAAACTTTGAAATTTACAACATTTTTGTGTGTTATATTTGAAAGTAATGTGTTTTTAAATGTCTTACATTACCTCAAGTTTCAACAAGTGAAGTAGGAATCTAAACGGCGGAACCTCAACAAACACTGAAAGTACACTATTTACCCCATCGCAAGCTCGAACAAGTTCTGTTTTTCTGTTTCCCTTCGCCCCTCAAAAGCCAAACAATCAATTGCTGCACAAAAAGCCTGAAATTAAGGCAACCCGACGCCATGTACCAAAAAGGCAGTGTCTGCACTAGTTAACACAACGGGCTGGATTACAACACGAAAATAAAATATATTTTCGGGCAAACAGTTTCCAGTAATTTAGCAGTCGTGTCGCAGCCGTGCTGGGCAATTCCACCAATTCCCTTCTATGTTAGCCCTTGGTTACAAGCGGGTGTTAATTGAAAATGGAATTTTTCCCACCTAATCCGGCTCTGTTCGTTCATTCGGCAGATCTTAATACATAGTGGTAGGTGTGTTGTAATTGAATTCGATTGATGATTTTGCCGTTTGGTAGTGGATCGTATTTATTTACTAGTCTCGCTGAGAGAATTTTAGTTGGAAGCCAAATTCATTTATTATTAGGTACCTACTGGGAATTCAATTATTTATTACTTAGTGGTTGTGGTTGGAATTTCATGATATTGTTTGTTTGTCTACAAATAGCATATTTCAATTTAGGTTTCTATTAAAATAAATATTAGGAAACAATAATTATTTTTTGAATTGATCGATATCAAGTAACAAATATCCGTTGTAAGCTTTTGTTTTGCATACTGTACTGTCCAATCAACTGTCATAATATCGTTATTGTGAAACCAATCGGAATGCATCCAATAATATTGACTGCCAATGTTTTCATCAGAATACTTATGAACAAGAGAATTTTAATAACCACCGTGATAACCACTCTGTCGGGTACCTTCTTACTAGATTTAAGATTCTTCTCTCAAAGACATGTTATACATTTAGGATAGTGTCTTATTTACATTACGTCATGTTTTTATGAATAATATGCAGATCTACAAGAAGAGTTATAAATGAGTTTATGCTTCAAAACAGGATGCTACCAGTGAGTGCTAAAGAGTAATAATGTAAAGTTTCAGACCTTTATTTTAGAACCATATTTATTCTAGAACCATACCTACTAAGGTACTTTTACATCTTGATTAAACCAACTGACTTCACACAAAATCAGTTTCAAATCGAGATGCATGTCTGAGTACCGTCCTAAATTACGGGCAAAACGAGAAAAATATAACTCTGTATACGTTTGTGGCAGCCTCCCTATACTTGAAAGCCTAACAGTACTCGAGTCCGCCAGTTTTATTGGCACTAATAAAATCGTTCATTCGAATAATTCGAAGATGAGTTAAGCGTACTCCCGCGGGCTTTAACAGGAGTTTTAGCAACTTTCTACTAAGTATAATAATTTATTAAGTAGGTAGGTACTAAATTTGACGTAGCGGGGTCTCAGACGTGATCAATATTTTGATGTTGTAAACAGACTAGTTAAATAAACTGAATGCTTTGCAACATATCGTCTTGAAGACCTGGACAAGAAACGCCAAATACGCAAAACTCGTCCAAAGCCTTCATACTATGATCCTGATCAGCTCGTCTGTACACGGTGTAACCGGGTTTTCAATACCAAATTTGGTTTTGATTGTCATAAGAGAGCACACGAAAGTAAAGCAAGTACCTAGTCTGGGTCGCTGTCACCGGATGCGGCGAAGAGGGCTTAGATAAAATAAAACTAAAGGTAGGTATTGGGAAAATCCTCCACCTTTTACTTCAGGACAGCTTTTCGCGGCAAAGTAATTGCCCCTAAAAACTTACCTACTGTAATTTTTAAGCTATGGTGATACGTGTGACTTGTACGCTGAAACACACAGTTATAAGGTAGGTACTTATTCGCCTATACCCGCTTATTGCTAAACTTGGGTCTGCCAAACCTCATCGACGGAAGCCTATAAAGAATGCTATATACAGGATGGCGATTTAGTCACCTGCATCCGTAAAGGTTACCACCTTTAGCCTGCATAAGCCTGTTTTAAGTAATGTGGTAGCAAAACACACTGACATTTTGCATTTATGAACGTCTTATTGACAGGTCTCGCATACCTTAATATGGAAATAGTAAAATTATTTACGACCTATTTTCGTGCGTCACAGCACGTCAATCTCTTGCAGATTCCAAAATCATGAGTAATGACTGAAAGCTATATTTTATGTGCACATAAATATAATGGCTGTTTATGACCACTTAAAAAAAAAACACTTATAAAAGTCTAGTCAGATGCCTAGCCTTTTCCCAACTATGTTGGGGTCGGCATGCAGTCTAACTAGATGCAGCTGAATGTATTTTACATGAAGCGACTGCATATCTGACCTCCACAACCCAGTTACTGGGTCATACGATACTCCTTGGTATGACTGGTTATCAGACTTTCGTGCTTCTGACTACCCGTAACGACTGTCAAAGATCCACGAATAACAGCAGGGACCAACGGCTTAACTAGCTTTCCGATACACGGAGGGGTCTCAGTATGTAAAGATGGTCACCCATCCACAAGCCAACGAAAGGCTGTTATTATTTAGCCACGGGCCCCTGTATTAAATTACTCTATTATATAATTAAATTCCAATTGTCGATGTCTATTATAACAGAAAACGATCACAAATCCTCTAGGTAGGTAGTTGTGGTGTATATTGCAACAGCCCCCTTGAACCGGTATTAGGGAGGCTCGTATTCGTAATGGACATTGTTGAGCTATCATTGACCCTGCATGTAAGAGGATACAATAATTCACTTCATGACTATGCGAGATATATTTAGATTTAGGTACGGTATTGATGGTAAATACTTGTGTTTAGGAAGTTAGGTAGGTACTTGCAGAGTGGAAATACTTGGTGGCTAGTGCAACTTCCTGTAGTATAATCAGCCTATAATGTTCCCACTGCTGGGACACAGGCCTCCTCTGTTTGAGAGGGAGTAACTGCCTGTGCTAAATGAAAACTGATTTCACAGGAAAATTCAGCCAGCTGAAAAAAATTGCCCACAATAATGTTTCGCAAAAATGCAAAAACCTAAAACATTTAAGCGTCGCGAAATAAACTTAAAAAGAGGTTATATATACCAAATATGCATACCTATCTCATTAGTGATGAGACATGCATTTTCGGTTTAAGAAATATAATTATATTTGCTTGAAGTTATTTACATCTAGTAACACCTTTACACTGTTCCCATCAATCTAAGATAGGAATAAACACACCGATTCGAAGCTTTTTAAAATACGCTTTCCTTAATCCAGGATCAACAATGCAAACTCGTAAATAATTGCATTAATCAGTACAACACTATAGCACTGACAGGCAGATGTAATACGATTATCTGTTGAGTAGTGTCTAGACAGACTCAATTAGTAACTGGGCTATTATGTAACTCAGTCAGGAGTTCACAAGGAACGCTTGAAACGCGGAAACTTCATTCAGGTAAACGGGTTAGATCAGATGAACCGGAACTGTTATTTTGGGGAACTGTTATTTTGAGTGAACTGTTATTTATTGTTTGTAAGTGGTTTGGAACTATTATTTTGGGATGGAGTGATGCACTAATGGATGAACTGTTTTGAGTTTAATTTTGTGTACATGTTTAAGCCTTTTTTTCAGTTCACTTAGTTGATATCTTTACTTTACTAGGTTTAAGGAATTTTAGATACATTTTATGTATACCTTGAGTGAGATACCTGAGACACAGGTTTATGCCTAGTTCAGGTAGAATCCAATGATTATATACCTCTAGGGTAAGGCCCTAATATTGTAAATATTTATGTAGTTACATCAATTATTTCAATAAACAATTTAAATCTTGTAGTTCATTTTTGGCATTTATATTTACATTGTTACATGTTTGTCTCACATTATGTAACACAAGGTTATGTAATAAATTTAATTCAATATCTTTTGTCATGTTAAGATAACAATAATTATTCAGTTTCTTCGTAATTCGATGGTAACACAATATAATAAACTTACAGCTGCGTCAGATTTGTGTATTTCGGTTTTAAGCTGCAGTTTCGACAATTGTCCACTATTGCGGTTATATTAGCTTTAGCCTGCGGCTTCGCTTGCGTGGTGGTCAAACATTTTACCACGGGTACCACCGGGATAAAAAGTATATTTTTTTTTAAGTTTCCTTTATGTTTTAATCCAGGTTATAAACTATCTGTGTGTAAAATTTTATCCAAATCCGTTCTGCTGTTATTGGGTACAAACTTTCACATTTACCTATAATATTACTAGGACTAGGATAGTAGGATTCTCAGCAGTCGTTAGTTACCAACTAAAAACAAAGATTAACTAAAGACTTGATTAAATACTTTGCTAAACGTTTAAATAGGTACTCAAGATTTTGAAAGGAATAACTTCAAACATTAGCTCGCATTGTTCGCATAGAAAACCAAATTTGGAACACTCGATTCGAACAATTCAAAAGTTTGAGCTACTTAGCGTTCGAAAACTTTTCGAAATGAGTTTTCGGGGAACGAAATCTGTGAATAAGACAGAAAACACTCCAGTCACATTCATCAAAAAACGTTGTCAAAGAGTAAGCACCACAGATGTGACTGTTGGTGATGAGTGTGATGACGTAGCGTTTGTCAGAGTGTGCTCAAACACCCCGCTTCTTTGTTGGCAAACTCGTTGTTTTCCCGCTGCAATAATCTACGGCTCTACAAACTTGGCACAATATACTTAGCTCCGATTGTGATGTTGACTTACTGTTTGTCATATTGTTTGTTTACTCTTTCACTGTAAATCATTTAAATGCGAAAGCTATACTTGAAACTTATAAATATCTGTTAAAGCGCGGTAAGAAGCAATTTTTTTGGTAATTGATGATAGTGCATCGCGGCAACAAATAAAGTTCCAAACAGTGATGAGTTTGATGTTAGTGTAATCGAATGACCACCAAAATAAAAGTAATTTTGCTGTTTTAATTTTTTTTTTACAGTTTTCATGTATTTGTTAAACCTTTAAAGATACTACACAAACTATCGCGGGTTTAACAGCGGTATGGCCAGACACGGCAACTGGATGCCACAACATATTAATTATTAATTTATTATTATCATTACACAAAACATGATACGAAATGATATTATTACATATTACTCTCAAAATTGTGAGGATTATACAACAAAAACATTTTTTTTGCTCTGTTTATCGATTGTTTTATCAAGATACTATTTTATTTTTATAAACTATTTTTGAACGTGTAAAAGTGTTTCTGCAAACCTACTTACAGAAATAAAATCATTTATCATTTATGAATAAGTCTTTTCTTTGAACATTTGACAATATTCTTATATTTTCTGGCTTGTATTATGTACTAACTAGCTTATGCCCGCGACTTCGTCCGCGTAAAATTTCACCCTCCCCCTTTTCACCCCCTTAAAGGTTAAATTTCCAAAAACCCCTTCTTAGTGCTCCCCTACATTATAATAGGAAGCCGTGTGCAAAATTTCACATTCCTAGCCCCAGTAGTTTCGGCTGTACGTTGATATGTCAGTCAGTCAGTTCTCCTTTTATATATATAGATACGCCTAACTGTGCGAAACAAGAACTGCGCGTTTTACGGTGTCTACCTTTGGGTAGCGCCTGCAGTACTGCCTGTACTGTAGTACTAACATGTATTCTGTGGTACTGTGGGAGAGGTACTTCAATGAAATATATATTTGAAATTAAAATAATAAAAATTATTCATGGAATCGTTTTACGTTTTTAGATCATGATTTTCAAGTGTCAACTCTTCAGCTGCCCCTCATTGTTGTTCCTTTCTAAATTCATCATAGCGTATATCTCATAATCTTATATGCCATTAGGTATCTTATAATTACTCGAAAAGGTTGCAAGGTAAAACCAAACGGCACCCTAATTGCGTAACACACCATCAATCACAATCTAAATCATTTTGAAGACTATTGCTAATCCACTGCTTCATATGTTCGAAACCATTGTTTGCTCTACAACGTAAATAAAGCAATGAATGTTGTTAAACTGTCAAAATCAAAGCCGTTCCTACTGTTACTGTGTTACGCAATTACCCCTCAGGTTAAACCGGTTAAACCCTCTGCAGTACCTACCTACCAACTTCAAAGGTATATTTTTATAGAACTTCTGAATAATATGTAATAGAAAACAAATGGAGCAAATTCGGCCACGTAGATCGTAAATCATGCAAATTAATTGTACCTGAATAATGGCCTCGGGGCATTGAACATTTAGGTAGACGCTGCCTTACTTGACGGGGATTAATTTGGTTAAATATGTATTAGAAAGCTTCGTGCCAAGTAAATGTATGTTTGTTACGTAAGCAAAATTACGTAGATAACTATAATAATTGGGCTTATTGAGTCAGATTTAAACAAAACGAAAATCAATTGCGGTGTCTATTTGGCACCCAAAATATTCACGCAAGCATTCCCAACCCCGAAATGGGGCTCATTACCATAAATATTTCGCCTTCCGAAATCGATAAACAAACGAATACCCTATCTGCGTTTTATACTTATAGGAACTCAACGAAGCTCTTCAATGAAAACATGTTTAGCTCGTGTTTACAATAAAACCCTTGAACATCCCTAATTTTAAGCACCAACGCTACACACACGTTTGCTGACAAACAGCGAAGGGTTAACAGTCTGCTGCGTAACAGAGGGTGTTCGCAAAAGGTACATCATATGCAGGGTTAATAAAAAAAGTAAGCGTGCGCAGGTGATGTTTTCTAAAGCGAAAAGGGAAGTTATATTTTTTCTTTTTGTTACTTGTTCCTTTAATACGCATTGAATAAAAGCAGGCGTGTGAAGTTTTATTGAATGTGTTTCTTTAGGTACGAATGGGAATTTATTTACGAGATCGATTTGTGTCTAATTTGAATCAATTTATATAAAAAAAATCGGGATATATCCGTTTAGTAGGTACTTAATGAGTTATACTTAATTGTCTCAATGTAGATATGTATTGTAGAGAAACTGAATTTCTAAATATAGGTTCTCTACGTTTCAAAGTTCCACTTGCCAAGTAAGATGGTTTTAGTGCCCGTGACAATTTAAGTCCAGTAAATTGTACAATTTGGTTGTAAATTCTGAATTTCCTGCACGAAATGTTGGTACAACTTGGCTATAGTTTAAGATAATGATAATATTTGAATTTAGAAATAGGACGTATGTATAATTAGTATACAATAGTGATAATTTGAAATATTAAACCTAATTATAACTACTTAATTTTCCCAGTTGAATCAAAAATAAAAATAACGATACAACCAAACATGAGATCACACTTTATCAATTTACGTACCACTATAACCACATCCTTATATTCGTATCTATACCTACCTATCAACCAACATATATATTAATAACTATATGTACTTTATCTACCCCACACGGATGACCGCGTATATCATAACAGGCGTTATTTACCTCCATTTATAACTCCATACAAATGGGCGATGAGGTTTTTCTGACGTTTTATAAATCAGTGCTTGCGCCGATAGCCCTACAAGTTGATGAATGCGTGCAACATGAGTACTTTCATGGTATGGGTTGGGGTGTTATCGAAGAACAGGAAGGGTAAAGTTTAATTTAGAGATTTTTGGTGAAAGTGTTACCTATAGAGTGTATTTGGAGAGCTTTTCACGATAAACGAGATAATTTTGTTCAGAAAGGATTTAATGATAATGATAAATTATATGAAAAATGATGTTCTATTTCTGTAAATTGGATGTAAAAATAATTTTATATTCCAAAAGAAATAATAATATTTTAAAACTAGATGAAGTCGGTGCTTTCTAAACGAATACTCACCGAGAAGAGAAAAAACTCCGAAACAACCTCGGAAGAAGCATCCATGAGTTTTTGCAATTCATAACGATTAAAATCACAGTAGGTAAAGGCAGTAATGACTGTATCAGTATGACAAAAGGCGTTCGTTTAAAAAAAAAAAAACAATTTTTAATAGCGTAGCTTGGGTAGGCTCACCCAAAACTCTCTCAGAAGCCATAGAAGTCAGCATCCAGATTAATCATTTAATTAATTTAAAATAATCACAAAAATTAAACATAAATTCTTCGTATGATATTCGTAAAATATTTTAAAAAGAAATCCGCAATGTTATGAATGAAAAAGCTGATGCTGCACTTACTAATTAACACGCGACCGAGTTCCATTATGCAAAGTGACTCTGGCGAAAAGCCAATAAAAATACTAGGACGAAGTAAGAGATTATCGGTCAAGGAAATTCTTAATTTTTGTCGTAGAAAATCAGGTTTACGTATAAAGTTCCGAGTTTTATGT
Source organism: Hydraecia micacea (assembly GCA_914767645.1). Lineage (NCBI taxonomy): Eukaryota > Metazoa > Arthropoda > Insecta > Lepidoptera > Noctuidae > Hydraecia > Hydraecia micacea. The sequence continues at coordinate 10,401,930 of OU611788.1, read as the reverse complement.
AGGTAATCTTATTTATTATGCTTAGTAAAGTTGGCTACTTATGGTCTGTTCTTGTCGACTGAAAGTTTTATGCCACCATTTTCTTTTTACGTCGGTAATCTTATCACAGCCATTATTAATCAAAAGAAAGTTGCTTTTCGTGTCTGTCTGTGTTACCGCTTCAGTCAACAGCCAATCAATTCAGTCTATCGCAGTCCACTGCTAGACACAGGCTTCTCCCAGGCTGCGCCACAAGACACGGTTTTTTGTTTTCCGCATCTGGTCTGTCCCAGCCACCTTCTTAAAGTCGTCGGTCCATCTAGCTGGTGGGCGTCCCACACTGGTTGCCGATACGCAGTGGCCACTCCAGGATTCGTGTGACGGTGACCGTTTAGGTCTACTAAACTATATAATGGCTTTTGATGCGGTTTTGACCATTATTTAGAGCATTTATTACGGAAGGTTTATGTGCAGCATAAGCATAATCAGCCGTTACCACTGCTGGGACACAGACCACCTCACTGTGTGAGGGACTATAATATAAAACTAAGATATAATATAGCACAGAAATTTAGATGTTTAACTCATGTTGTCTTTGCACCCGTGCAAAGCAGGGGGGTTCGCTATTGGGTCATAAGTTATTTGTAGTCTTTGGTCCCATATATGTATAATTGTCACAATACAGTGTGTATTGTCTCTGCATTTCTTGTTTAGTCTTCTTCTTTCCTAGTACCTTTTTGTTACATCTAAAGCGTTGAACAGACAATGGACAATTTTTTCACGAACAATTTGGTATCGTATGGAAATCCTGAGAGTTTATTTGTCCTATGTGTGCGTTATTGCCTAAATTTCCATAAGTTCTATCGTCGCCAACAAATTGTTCGCGGTCAAATTGTCCATCATCTGCTCAGCGTCTTAGCTCTGCTCGCTCACTGATTTAACAAAACGAAGGATTTTAGGACTTCAGAATTTCGTATTTTCTAAGCTATACATAGAATTTCCTTCACCAACTTCAGAAAACACTATTCATAGACACTTATGGGAACCCTCGCGAATGTTTATGGGAAATACAAAGCTACCATACTTTAAGTCGAAGCTATCATAGAGATAATTTATCACAGTTTTATCTCGAGATTTTTTTCCTTCGACTAAGTGTTGGGGTAAACGGGAGTAAATGGTAGTGATATATTACGTCTTGATGCCACTTATACTTAGTTCTTTTTGTTATTCTGTACTATGTTAGTGGTAGGTGTGTTTTACCTTAAAAAAATAGAGAAAAATAAACCAGTTGCTGTAGTGGTCCCATAAACGCTAGCGCAGACCGCAAAACTTCAAAATTATAAAAAAATCTTAATAAAATATCGCATATTGACGATCGATTGTGTTTGATAAAAAGCTTCTAAATATTTGTTCTGTTCCATGAATAAATCGATTAAATTAAATCAGAGTACCGCAGTCCACTGCCGGAGGCCTCTCACAAGTTTTGTTACATATTCCGTTTGCATCAAACAATGAAGTCTAAATATAATCGACGCAAGTGGATCTTTTAACTTTTTCATACTAACACTATAAATGGATCCACTGGTCTGAAATAAACATTTGAATAAAAAAAAAATTAAACCTATCAAGAGTCAAAAATTATTCGAGATGCGTACTGCAAAATGCATTAAGTATGAGCTCCGTGATTGAAAAGACATGACGGAAATAAAATCAACTGGATGTTGATTTCGCACTTATTATTTACATTCAATCGCTACATTTAAATGATAATGAGAAAAGCTGCATTGTGGAAGTTGCCTTCCGTCCGTGGTGACAGATTTTAAATGAAATATTTTATTTTTATGTGTAATAATAAATGTCGTATCAGAACCTGTGCTTAATTGTCTGAAGTAGCCAATGAACGTGGAAAAAGTCGGTTGGGCCTATCATTTTGATGATGAACGATCTTTTTGTAATAAATATTAATAAAAAAATAACTTAGCCCAGGTACTGTCGGGCGCGTTTTTCCCGCGGCGATTTTTTTTCGCGTACTAAATTTTCCTAGAGTTGAATATCCAACAGTGTGTTTTTTTGACGCGCTGAGATGCGGTATGTTGGATTCTCAATGCTCGGCTTAACACCGATAGTTGAAAATCCAGTGCGCGATAAAATACCGCCGCGATATTTTTACGTCCGTCCGTGCGAGTGTTGGCTAATCCGTTGGTTAGACCACTTAATAAAAAATGCCTTTGTTATATAAATACCTACATTCTAAATTTACGAATGCATACAGCTGCAGATAACATAATCCTTGTTATCGCTCGAACGAATTCGATAATTTTGTTTAATTGTTTTTGGTGATCAGTCATCTAATATCATATTCAATCCCATAAAAAATGTCGAAACGCTCCGTTTCTCAAAATAAATTGGGTCAGGGGCCTATTTATATTTTCTTTCATATGAAAACGATTTCTTATAAGAGTATTAAATCATTATATAAAAAGCTTCTTATAAATTCCAAGTCTATTTATCGTCGATACACAAACCTTATCGAAAATATTCAGTATTCATTCCAATATTCTGCTCAATCCCGGGGCAAATCTTCAGGGAATCTGAAGTATTTCAAGTCCGGCAAGGTCCAAGATTTCCTTCCGGTATTAACTTGAAATTCGCCGAGTCTCTCCCGAAAGTTAGGTCTAGACTTCTGAACAATGATCGTAGATTATTTTATTGGAAATGCTCTCGAACATTTATCAATCCAATCATATTTCGGGAAAGATATAATCCGCGCCTTATAATACAGTTTATTTCGGTTTGAACTGTGTTTATTCCCTTAATTCCTTTTTTTGTATTCTTTGGTAAATCCGAAAAGTATATTAGATTGTGTGTGTGCACAGCTTCATAGATAGTTTATATTTACTGAGCCCATTTAACTACTAAAGATTTTTCAGAACATACAAAACACTATCACGTATGGACAGATCACTCCCCCAACAATAAAAGCGCACTATGTAAGCACAGACCCATCAAGTAGCAAGGGAATGCAACAAAAGAGTTCATTCTTATCTCCTCACTACATTGTGCATCTGCAATATACAGGCGGAATTAAAAAACCATCCTTGGATGTTCGGAATTCCCTGAAGGGTTCTCGATGTCTGAGGTCGGGGGTGAAGGGTGCTGGCGATTGAATGTGGTCAATGTGGCGAAGGGGGCTGGACATCGTCGGTTGAGAATGCTTCGCTGCGGTGCGATTAACTGAGACTGTGTTTAGATATCCTGCAAATGAAAGACTGACAGGGATTGATAGTTTGTAGGCATCCTTCTTTTGTTTTAGATGCACAATGGAATGATTCGGAATAGTTAAAGGGTTGAACGAGACTGTCGGCTTTGATTAACGTTTGAATCCCGTTTGTGTAGATAGGATGGGATAAAAAAAATTAAGCTCAAGGCAAATTTCCATGGAAACCAAATTAAGTGATTAATTATCGAATTTATCAGTCGTTGTTACCAACACCATTATGGTTCCGTAAAAGATTCTGGTAGATAAGTAGATAAGGGGAATATTATCACACAATAAGTCTCAGCCAATGATATAAAATGACATCATGAAGCGTTACCTTGAGCAACCGATGCAATAAAAATAGAGTAAGTATATAATTTTACAAAAGCAAAATATTTTATTGATGAATTAATCAAGAATATCTGAAGGATTTTGTTGATTTCATTGATAAGTGTAATCTCGGTTTAGCACATGCTGTTCGAAAATAACTCAAGAGGACACAGTCACAGACAAGTTGGTATTGACGTCGTAAGGTTTTTCATCCACGACTGTTAAATATAGGAAGAAGATACGACCAGTGATTAGGTCGAATATAAAAATAACAATAACAGTTATGACAACAATTAGTAGGTGTAAGAGAATAGTAGGAAAAGGTAGAAGTAATACAGAGTGATTGGAAGATGGGTGCAGAGCTTTAAGGCGAAGATACTACAGACATTTTAGAACCATGTAAGCTATGGTTGTCTTAGACAAACTGCCGCACTCAGAGACGTCACTTAAAATTAATCAATCATTAACAGCATTAACAGCGTTTCAATTTATATTAGTCAGTTAAAGTTAAATGATATAAATTGAAACGCTTTAGCCAAACATATTGTTGAAAGTGCCAAGATGTGCTGGTTAATAAAAGTTAATGATTGATTAATTTTAAGTGACGTCTCTGAGTGCGGCAGCAAGTCTTACTAATTCTTTTTTACCTAATTTTTATGTCACACACAGAGGCCTAAAACATGTTTTGCAAGATTGATTGCTTACACATTACTTTAATTAAATAAAATAAAAATTAATTAATTTATCTTTCAATATGGCCATAAATAAGCAGTTTACTTAAAATTTTGGGAATTTGTAAGACTACTAAAAAAAAATTGGTAAGACACGGTCTAAGACAACCATGGCTTAAATGGTTCTAAACAACCGTATAAGACATATACCCTACCTATAAGACAACCGTGGCCATCAGAAAAATATGACCCTTAATACTAAGTACTATTATCGTGGTATAGGAAACTAACTCGTTTGGTTAGCTCAGTTAGAAGAAAGAGCCAGCTCTACTTTAATAGATAAGTACGTAACTACTTGTGGGTCGATAGGAGTATCGAAGAAACAGTAGCTATCACACACCACACAAAATCAGCAACAACCAAAAAAGGTTTAAACATTCCATCGCTAAAGGGCTCGCATTAATTCAAAGGGCACGTCTCGCTTCCTGTCTCCGAACATTGTCGAAATGTTAATTTACCGGAAATTAAAGTTGTTTCAACTTGTTACCCTTTGGACATGACTCGTTTTCCTATATTTGTGTGAGTATGGACATGAATAAAACATGGGGATTTTTTCTCATAGATTTTTGTGCCATTTTTCCGGATGTCGTTTTTAGGATTTGTTGAGGTTATTGAATTAGTTATTGTTAAACGTTGTATAAATAACAATTCGATATTAGTCGTGGCTTTTTTAGCCATAATTCATTTTTCTTCGTTACTTTAACTCACTTGGAATCAATCTATGATATTTATATACTCCATTGACCTAATGCTTGGTTTATATAAACAAAAACGAATCGTTTTGCTTACCAATGGTAGCATTTTTTATTGCCAAACTGGGCATATATGCGTAACCTAATTTTACCTATGATAGCTACTTCGATATGAGAGGGTCTACTATGCAAAACTATGAAGTATTTGCTTCATTATTGGTAAAGATACGAAAGACTTAATTTTAACCAATAACGGTCCGTAAATTATAGGAATCGGCCATTACAGAGTTTCTAACTTTCCACTCACTCTTAAAGAGTAGAATTCTATGTGGTATCAGAAAAAAAAAAAATAAGATCATTGTAGGTTCAATAGAATCATGCTGATGCTTATTTGATTTTAGGATTGTATGCTAAAGCTGCAACTGTGATTGCTTTCACGTCGGAGAGCAAAGAAAAACGATGAATCGAAACGTGATTTCATTCAGTTCAGGGAATACATTTAACTTTTACTCCATAAGGGATAACCAGTGTTCGTATATATTTGTGTCATCAAGCTTTGTGAACCAATATTCGTTATCTCAAATATTTGTTTCGGTATGACAAATCATTTTAAATTATCTTAGAACCATTATCGAATGGTACGTTACTTACTATCAAAATTACGATATCAATATTAATCACGAGTTATGTGCAATAAAAATTTGTTCGTTAATCCAATTAATTATCATAAAAATACCTAACACCTAATTGTGGCCTGAATGTTTGTATGATGACCATTTTAGCTGTACTTTTCGTTTCGATGGTGTATGTTTTGAATTACAAAATATTTTCCGATTAAAAAAAAATGCGTAAGATTGGTGTTTTCCACTTTTGTATACCTACTACCGTGCATAAAACCCATGTGCAAGAGGGCCATGATGGGGTCTGAGTCCCCACTTAGTTTTGACCAGAAAATAGGCCAGCCCTCTTATTTTTTGCCCAATTGCCATACAACATGGCATACCTACAGACAACAAATCCCACAACATTTCCATCCAAACTGTATTTACAAATTATTCAGTGCAGTCCAAACACAAAATCAAACTACGATACATCGCGCAATCCTATTATGACGTTAAACAAATCAGTATCAACAACTACCATTACAGCAATGCTAATTTCACAAACGATTATTTACAGACCAAACAATGTACAGATCGATAGAACGATTTCATTATTAACAAGCGTCTATACGTTTGTGCTATACAGCGTTAATCCATTTGTGTCATTATTAAATCATGATTGTGAAGGTATTGGTGGCACAAAACATGTAATTAAATGAGGTATCCTTGTTTCGTGGTTTGCGGTTTCAGACAGTGCACTCGTGGATAATTTAGGTCCAGTTCTGTGGTATTTCATACTTGTAGGGGGATTTGCTGGTTTGTCGCTAAAGGGCTAATGATTTTCGTGAAAACCAATTGTCTGGTCAACACAGCTGTTGTATAGGTACAGTGGTACAATATTCTGCTGTTTATGTCATGATTAAATTATAGTCAGGATATTATAATTTAATTTAATTTACACACTTTTAGAAACTTAAACTCTATTTTAGCGAAGAAATTATTTCTGAATTCCGCGTATTTGACAGTGATTCATATTGTTGCGAATATTAGTAAAATTAATGGAATTCCGGATTTTAAACATATAATATTATAAAGGCTGGTTTTTTCCAGTAACTTATTATTAGATGAAATACACTTCTTAAATGAGATATCCTTGTTTTGTGGTTTGCGGTTTTAGATAGTGCTCTCGTAGATAGTTCAAGTCCAGTTTTGTGGATTTCATATTTGTAGGGGGATGAATTTGCTGGCTGGTTGTTAAAGGGCTAATGGTTTCCGTGAGAAGCAATTGTCTATTCAAAACAGCTGTTGTATAGATACAGGATTCTATTATTTATGTCATGACTAAATTGTAATATCCTGATTTAGCTTGCACACTTTTGGAAACCTATACTTTATTTTAGCGAAGAAATTATTTCTTAATTCCGCGGGTTCGACAGTGATTCATTGTTGTGTGAATATTAATAAAATGAATGGAATTCCGTATAATATAATAAAATGGGTTTTTTCCAGAGACTTAAAAATGACGATTCAAATGGGTACACACCTAAAATGTGACTCATCAAAGTTAATACCTAAAGCGAAATTCAAAATATATCATAACCATTTTAATAAAAAAGCATTAATATATCAATACTTATCAGAGTGGACTTGGTTTACTCATCCATAACCCAATGATGTGACCCCTGCTTGATAGTGATGTATCAGCCATTATCTTATCGCTTCAGTAATTCACAATGGTTGCAACCTGTATTGTTAGGTGATTTAGTTTGGACAGTGTATTATGAACCTATACGTACTTGCATGTACTTTGAAGGGTCGTCGCATACGGGATTATGCATATACCATAGATGTTGTACAGATGCAGACTGGTAAAGTAAAGGGGAGGATTCAAAGACGAGTTCACAAAAAGGTAATCGAAACTTTTTTTGAAGAATAATAGATTGATAAAAAAGTAGCAAAAATACTTCTTACAGGACTAAAATGAAATTGCGCTCTAGAGGTACAATTAAATACAGTTTGTGCGAGAGAAGGATGATCGTGTACAGTTAGCCATGTGCAAAGCACATACCAACTATTGCAGAGCTAGTAATATATTAAATTAATTTCATAACTTGTTTCCCTTTAACGACGTATAACATGTTCTTAAATAAGCAGCTGTTGGATAAGTACTTCACGAGGATGGAATTAATTATTTTAAGAAGATAATAAATTATGATAATACGAAAACCGAAGGTGCAATTTTTAATGGAACTGCTTGGGAATGGTTTATTTAAAGAATAATTGATTGTATGGATAGGTCATGCGTACTTAGGATCCTTTAAAAAAATCGAACTCTTGATAGTATACAATTATTCATCTTAATTATATCTTTATTGCAGAAAAATGGAAATGTTTTTGATCTGACTTTTTAGTCAGATTATGAGTTATATTATGACTGATGCTGAAAGTGGCTATTTTAACGTTATTATCTCGATAGAATTACATTAGCTATTAGTAGACGTAAGATCAAATTGTTCGTTTTCTGCAAGGTAATAATAACAGTCATGATTTGTGTATTCCAAATATTATATTACCTAAACATTTTATGGCGGATTTTATTCCGTTTAATATCGGACATAAAATTTTATATCGGCATTGCTCGGTTAAAATACAGTCTCCTTTTAGATACGTATTTGATTTTATAAAGAGAAAATTCTGTTGAGCTAAAATGAAGATGAGTACTGGTTACTATAATATATGATTTTATTAGTAGTTTTACAGATGCTTCTATAGAATTCAAAACAATACTGAAAGAGAACTCGCAAATCACAGCTTCAAAAAGTTTTTTAGCATGAATATTGTCGAAAACGATACAACAATAGCAACTTCAGTGCAAATTCGGCTTACTAACAAATTCAATGAACTTTCCTATATTATAAACGAAGCTAACGTCTAGAAGCTGGGAGCTAATATAACTCCTAGCGGTACCTCCCTTTCGGAGTTCCTGCTAACTACCTACAGACTACACGTAACATGTGGTATTAATCGATTCACAGTTACCAATATACACAGTATTACATAGATAGTAAATCGACGTCCTGCCGAGCTAGTTAAACTTTCGTTTAGTTAACTTCAACTGGGAGATTTGTGAGATAAAAATCATAACATTGTTGTTACACGGATTTTTTTATCAACACAACTCGTTTTGTTTTTTTTGTTATTTGTATCCCTTTACTTTGTTCATAATAATACTTGCTAGACTACTTCTTGGTTCTTCTTACCTCACGTCTTATTCTTCTTTTTCTTTGGCCTCGCCTTTTCCCGTTACGCGGGGTCGGTTGTCCCAATCATGCGACGCCATTCATTTCGGTCGTGTGCGCCATCTTCCCGAAGTCCATTCACCCTTCATCATCTTACTTCACATCTTATTATTTTATTAAAACTGCTGCATAAAATCAACAACATTTAACACTCTGTTTTAGATACATATATCTGTAGCACCATGTGCAATCTAACTACTTACACCATTGTCCAAAAACGGACGCTACGCGTAGCGGACGTAATGCGACTCTGTCAACAAAATATACCCATACCTGTTTACACCGTAAATTCCGGATGTCTACAACCGTCAACATCAAAGTGTCGATCAATGAAATTGCGATCATCCTCATGTGGTCAAAACCTATCTCTACTGTTATCTAAACCATGATAGTCAACCAGGAGGGTTTCACCGCTTGGGGTAGTTAATTAAATTTCAGACCGTCTAGTATTTCAGCTATGTTCGAGCAGGTATGAAGCTCTAGGCATAGCTATGCTGTGTGTGGTTACCGTGTCGTGTGTGTTAGTTCAGGTGTCGGATGAAACATGTTGTTTGTATTTTCTTTCCAACTTTCTGTTGGCATATTTTCTTATCAAATGCTATTTTTGCTCGTTTTTCTATACCTTTGATATTATAAAAAGTTTGAGTATGGGTTTTTTTTCTTTTTGTAACCTATTTTGAAATCGGATGTGTCATCGAATAGATTGATTGATTTCAACTTATTGTTTATGGATTTCATACCATCTAGTATTTCAGCTAAGCCCGAACAGGTATTAAATTCAAGCAGTAGTATTTCAGCTATGTTCAAGCACATATTAGATTCTAGGTATAGCTGTGCTGTGTGTGGTTACCGTGTCGTGTGTGTTTGTTTGGGTGCCAGATGAAAAATGTTGTTGGTATTTTCTTTCTACCTAACTGCTGTTAGATATCAAATGATAGTATTGTATATTATTGTAATAGCTTTTGTTTTTATCAACAGGTGTTTCAGCTAAAGTATGGGTATTTCCTTTTTGTGTTATCTATTTTGATATCAAATATGTCAAATTGATTGACATTTTTGTTTTATGATTAAGTTATGTAGGTACCATGAATATGATTAATTTTAGTGTTGACTTTATTTTAAAATCTACAAGTAGCGAGTTGTAGCAGAAAAAAGAAATGTTGAAGAAAGTAAACGAAATGCGGTAAATTCTGCATAAGTTAATAATACTGAATTTACAGCTAGATATATACAATAGTTTATACGCAGCATCACACAACTCAATAATAATAATTGAATTACCGGTTCCAATCAGATTGGCGTCCATTGATAGATACAATAGGATATGTCGGGGTGATAGATCCAATCTATTTGATGTGACCTAAGCAGAGATCAATATCAAACACAGGTGGCGCGTTGGTCATGGCGACAAATCCTTTGTTACCGATGCCCTGAGCATGACTTACGGCGTATCTCGGATTACGGTGGCTAGGCTTATGCATGATATAAGCACTTTCGTGCATTATGCACCTGGTGAACTATGCCAGATTATTCAGGCAGGATCGTATGTTTAAGCTGCTTAATATGCAGTAGATCTTGGCGTACCTACTGATATTAAATTGATATAATATTTTGATTAAAATCAATTTTTCAATTATTCGAAAAATCCGCTTATAGTGTTTAAGTTGGTTTCCATTCGCTATATTTTGACTTTTGGCTCTATTATTTTCTTTATCGTGTACCAGTTAAGTGCAGTTTGAAGTGCACACAGTCATAATTATCAAAGGCTATTTCCACTAAACCTAGACCATTGCAAATCATATTCCAATAGTTCACAGAAATAACATTATCTGCTTCGCTTTGTCCGCTCAACGCTGCCCAGCTTTTATCATTGAAATTCATCCTGAATTCGAGTCCAACTGTTTCAAGTTTATACGATGACCCTCCATTATCAATGTAGATTCGGCTCGTATCAGAAACTTGACGATGTTAATATTCATGAGGGCTAATCTTTATCGTTCATTTCGCGCCATTAAACCTACGAATTTGGAGGTTAATAAATCAGGGTGCTTATGATTGTGATGCGATTGAGTAGCTTGAAGGTCTATTGTTCGTTATATTATGTTAATGGGGATGAAAGCTTGTAGGCGTGTTTTGTGATCTGGTATTTGTGAGTATGATTATGTGTGTTTATGATAGAGAATTGGAGGCAAGTGAGTTTGTAATATAGATAGGTTAGTACTGTATTTCCAGAGGAAACCCGCTATTTACTTTTAGCCCTTGCTAGCTTTTGTTTCGTTTTCAGTTTATCCCAGCTTTCTTTTTTCACGTACAGTAACCTTCTAAAAGTTAGTTGACATTTTCCATTTGGCACATTATTATTTAAAATAAGATTATATATTTTTTTTTTATGATAAGTCGTAGGTAGATGAATTAGTCAATATATAAACGATATAGTGTAGTTGAAACATTTGAAACTAGAATATGAAATCATAATGTGAAATGGAAAAATATCAACTAACTTTTGGGCAGGGGGCACTGTCTAATTATATAAATACATATACACCTGTCCATTTTGTTGCCCAAATGAGATAATGAATAGAATAGAATAGAATACTCTTTATTATGTACACCATATAAATTACAGACATAAATACAAACAAATAAATACGTTAACATGTTCGACTACCGATTTGTCTCGAATACTCTGTCCACATTTTCGAATGCCTTTCCATTATTAAAGGTCGGTGAACAGGTTTCGAGGACTTTCACCGACAAGTTGGCAATTGCAGCCTTCGCTGCTGGACAATATTTATTGCCATAAGAAATTCCCGTACAAGGCTTGCATTCTTAGGACATTACACATGCAGTAAGATATCTCGTTTCACTATATCCTTGTTTGATACTAAAATCTGTATTTATATGTATGGGCCTACATGTTTCAAAAACAGACTGTGGTTAGAAATCTCGTTTCGCTCAGACACCCCTAACCACAGGTTTTGAAACCGCCAACATCGACCAGCCGTCCCTGATATATGGGATTAGGTACAGGGAAATATAATGTACTTATATTATGTATTAAGCCTTCATTTTATATCGCAATAATAAAACTTAAAATCTGTAATACTCAATTTTAGTTAAAATTTCTTATTGTTAGGCGTATCAAAGGCCTTTGAAAGAACCATTGAACTAAGTAGGTACTGATCTAAACGGATTACTTGTGACTATGAACACTAAGAACTACGTCTTTTATAATTCTACGCAATATTTTCAGGGCACACTGCCAAAACGTAAACTTTGAAAACTGGTCGTGCACTACTAAACGCATGATCAGACTTCCTTTAAAATTTTAGGGAATTATTGGCTTTACACCGACTGACGGACCGTCTAACCGGGCTTGCGCAGTTAGATCATATTAGTTCATACGTGCATAAGTATAGATGGCGCTGCCCGTACGCTTGATATAATACTGTAATAACCAATTATAGGACCTACGGGATGATACGGAATGTACTATTTTGAGGGTAGGTTCCTCTCTGCTAACCGTTGAAGGTAGAAATTACGACATGAGAATATTTACAAAATTTTCAGTAGGTATTCTCGTGTAGCCATTATGAATGTTTCCGTAAAATAAAGATTCCAAATCGTCTATGGTCTGTTTTATACGACTATAAAACCAGGGTGGCAGGTAGATCGACGCGCAAACTGTACCCGTGAATTCAGCACATGATTCTAGACTTCCTAGCGTAGAAATATTTCGTCAGTTATAAAAAAAGAATCTGCTGTTTCATAGAAAAGTGCAATACCTACGCGGTCCTAATGATAATCCATGGTAAAGGGCTGTGCGTGCGTCAATGTGCCTGCCAGTCAAAAGTTGAACATTTTTTATTGTTTCCTTTTCAGCACCACGGTAAAATATTGATTGGTGCTCAAATGGGAATACCTTTGGTGCTCTAAAAATAGGTGGTCAAACGGGAATACTCCCCTGCCACCCTGTATTGAGTCAATAAATATTCAATTATACACACATAACAGTTTGTGGCCATAACTATTACTAAAAACGTGACACATACTCTTTCTTCACTAGAGTCACTACAAGCAGTTCATTTAAATTTCCTCTCTACTTAAAAGTAACTTCCCTTTCAATTGAACGCGTCACGGCACTGTGGACAGTTGATAAAATAATTAGCTATTAGCTGGGGCAATGTTCCTCCCTTTGTCGTTGATAATTTTATCTATCCGCTCTACTGGCTCGTGACTCATAATAATCTGATTTGAGGGGGACCTCTCACAGATTTTTGCTTTAACTTCAACTTTTACTCTTACTTACCCTTCAAGTTTCAAGGGAAATATGAGGAAAGTTGGGTTTGATTACTCACAGTTTAACTCGATAGGAAAATAACAGAATTGTGTTGTTTACACGATGACTCGTAAAGTGGTTTTTGCTCTGTACAGACATGAAAAGATTATTTAACACTAGCTGTGCATGTCGAAAAAAAAATGGATTTCATGGGTTTAATTTTTTTGCGTTGATCCCTAATTTTTTTCTAAAATAAAAGTAGCCTAAGTTACTCCTTATAATATCAGTTATCTGAATGAGAAAGTACCGTCAAAATCGATTTAGCCGTTTCCGAGATTAGCCGGAACAAACAGGCGGACAGTCAGACAGGCAAAAATTTAAAAAATTGTCTTTTAGTTATAAGTGGCGTATATACTTTCATATTATGCACTTAGTAAAAAGCTGTTGCTGTGTTTATATGATACGATGAATTTAGTAAAAAGCTGTTATTTTGACATTACAAAAAGATAAGTTTAGATTTTATTTATTCGTATGTATAGACTAATTTTATTAAAAAAAATCTCCGCCATTAATTTTTTAAATTTTCAGACTGAACTTGTAACGCCAAAGTATCGACATATCAGGCGGAATAGCCAGACGTTCAATATCACCGTTATCCAGTCTGCATAACTCAATAACATAACTATGCGCTTCTCCATAATGTCGTCGACAGCCTAAGGACGTGTACACATTTACGAACGAGCAACTCGCGATCTCTCACCTCTACGACCGACGATACTTCAGAGGGCAAACGTATCGTGCGACTTCAAACAATATACGCGTCCGTCTTTGATGTGCACACACCCTTACAATATATCATTATCTTACGAATATTTTAAGAACAATTTCTAGATTAAAATACTTCAGAAATGTTAGTACTATAAGTTTTCGATTCCATTAAGTGCTTAGCCAATATTTCCATGAGATCTGAAGGAGAGTGAAGAACTAAAATTTTAGTTTCGTGAAGTAAATTAACGCAAAGTCAGTTGTATTATTCTTAATTAATTGAAATTCAATTTCACTTGGTGCGGTACATTAAATAACAAACGAACTTCTATATGGCGAACTATTCGAAGAAATTCTGGAAAGCAATAAATCGTTCCTGTTCAATGAAACTTCGAACGGCGAAGGCTTTACGAATGTATTGTGTTATGAAGAAATACTTTAACAGCTAAACTTGGCAGCGTTTTGCAACGTTATAATTAATCGCCACAGACGGTTTCATTTCGGGGCGAAACAAAAAGATAATTGCGCCCAATTAATTTCGACTCCTTGCAAATGAGGGTGAGATCCTTTTATGTCCCCTCTACGCTTTTATTGGTTCCAGGCGATATTTAGTTTAGCCGATTTGTTTGTTTTACGTTTTCAGTCGGTAATGAATTTTCTTTAGCGGACGGTCTCTGGTTGCCCGTTACAATGGGCGTTAATCTTAATGGACGTTTTAACTAATTTAAGGATCCTATTATACGCTAACATGTGGAGTTCTTTTGTTGGTTCAGTGGTATTGCATTTAGGAACCAATTCATGTTCGTATGGGTTCAATAGAATAATGTGAATATTTTAGGGGCAGCTTTACATAACTTTGTCTAACTTGGGGCATTGTGTAATTTCAAAAAGGGAGGTGTCAATGGACATTTAGTTGCCTTGGTGATGGTTTTGCTTATTGACAGAATGAAGTAAACAGGCAATTTTTGTCACTAAATATTAAAGATGTTTTAATACATCGGTTGGGCAGAACATCTAGTTAGACGAGGAGATGGCCGATGGAGTAAAGATGTGACCGAATGGTGGCTAAGGTTAAACCAGGGCCGTCCAAACGCGCGTTGTGTTGATGATATCGTCAAAGTCGCGGGAAACACATGGACGAGGGACGCACAGAACCACTGACTCTTTATTTATAATATGTATAGACACATACCTCATCTAGCTTTAAAAAATATGATTGACGTGTAAAAGTGTTTGTACAAACCTACTTACAGAAATAAATCATTTATCATTTTATACCCCCTTACTAATAAACGTTGTATAGCGTCTGTATAGTTACACAACGCTTTGTCTTCTTCTTTCGAAAGTCAAATTACTGACGACTGAAAGAGAGAAATCAGTGTGTAACTATTCATCTGATATGATACGTTTATTCGTAATGAGGTTAGATTGGTACTGAGTAAATATACTGTGTCTCGTAGAATAAAACAGACTGTACTTTCTGCAATAAATATATTTGAAGCAAACCGAAAATGGTAACTCCAGCTAGAGCAGAAGAAAGGGGAGGTATATACCTATAGCAGCGGGTGATTCTGGGTTGAAATGATGATAATGACATATCGGTATTACTCAGAAGTTGGAGTGTCTGTTTGTAATATTAAAATAACCGCTTTTTACTAAATGCATAATATGGTACATATTCCAAAATAACATTTTTTACAATTTTCGTCTGTTTGTCTGTTTGTTCCGGCTAATCTCTGAAACGGCTGGGCCGATTTTGACGGGACTTTCACTGGCAGATAGCTGATGTAATAAGGAGTAACTTAAGTTACTTTTATTTTAGAAAAATAATTTGGGTATCGCGCAAAAAAAAAAAACGTTTTCCGTCACGCACGCGAACGAAGTCGCGGGCACAGCTAGTTATGAATATAAAAGCCGGATAACTTCGTGAAGTAATCCTGATATTCAACTTTCAAATGCGTGTTAAGGAAAGGTTATCTTTATAATTATGTAGATTTGATCATGACATTCGTCAATGTTGATCTACTGTCGTGGGCTTCCCCCTTGACCAATATGACCTTTCAGATAATTATCATATAAATGATACATCATTTAAGTGCACCTGTACTCACTACATCTAGATTATAAATCAGAAACATTCCGTAACTATACATAATCCAGTGAAATAACTTTTTAATAAGGTGATTACATTTCCGCGGATAAATAGTTTGGCTTGTGAACATGGTCAAAATAATAAAGATTACTTTGAGCTGATAACTCTTATCTATTGCACAATTTATTAATTTCAGTGGCCAAAGGTCGTAATTTATAGGAAACATGTCTCATGTCATGGGCTATCAAATAAGACATTATTTGATAAAGTTGTTTTTTTTTTTAATGAACCAAACAATAGTTAATGTAAACATCGTATGTTTTTTTCACTGAAACGACGTCACGATGACGTTACTATTCTAAGATGATAATATTGTACATTATTGTAACAATAACACATTATTCATACTTTATTATAGAAATAATGTTCCTATTTATTGTATTAATAACACACTAGACATTTTTTTAAACAATAATATACATGACCAATCAAGTAGCGATGCTTTTATTTTTATTTAAATAATTAAAAATGGTGAGTGGGAAATAGTTCCATATAAAATTCCCATTCGTAATTTCCATGATACCGAGGTTGCCATGTTGAATGCCAATCAAATACCACAACACAAGTAAATTTTGATGTTCACATTCGAGAACCCCGTTTGGTAACTGGGATGCATATCATATTATATTTAAATTTTTCCAACAGTCGAGAACAATAGTATCGTAATTGACACTAACTACTTAATGTATCGACGACCAAAGTTCTCTATGAAAAAGCAATGATTACAATTTAACTATGTAGATTATCTACTGATAAGTAAGTCCTTGATGAATCAGGCCACATAGACTCACCCGATAAAAAAACCTTTGCTGTCAAAAACCACTCTAACAAAGCAGTGGCCAATTTATCATAAATGTTCTTAAGAAAGGTCAGAGGGGCAATTCTCGTAATTTTAACACCGTTCACAGTATGATCTTTGTCTCAATCTGTCAAAAATACCTCTAATTTTCCAACATTTTGACAAGTTTTTGACATTTTTTTGTCGCCGAGATGAGACTGCGACTAGATTATGAACGTTTTAAAATACGAGAATTGGCCTTCTGGTGTGTATAGTTCTCGCAACCAGCGTGCGGGAATGACCAGCGGGGTAATTGCGTAACACATTATCAATCGGAATCGGTTTCATTTTGACAGTTCAACAACATTCATTGCGTTATTTACGTGTTGAGCATTACATTTTTCTAACTTATGAAGCAATGGATTAGCAATTTGCTTCAAAATGATTCTGATTCCGATTGATAGTGTGTTACGCAATTAGGGTGCAGATGTATGAACGTAGAAGAGGCAAAAAGAGTATGTAAGGATCGTAGGTGGTGACGTTCTGTAGTCTCTACCCCATGGGTAGAAGGCGTGAGTTTATGTATGTACGTACTAGCTGCGCCCCGCGGTTTTGTCCGCATAAGTGGGAATATTGGAATAAAAAGTATTCTATGTGCTATTCTGATGAATAAGCTATATTACTGTAAAGTTTCATAAAATCCGTGCAGTCGTTTTTGCGTGAAAGAGTAATAAACATCCATCCATCCGTCCTCACATACTGTCGCGTTTATATTATTAGTAGGATTTACTTTCCTTCTTTAAAAAAATCGTGAAGCACAAAGATGAAGAAACAGTTTTGTGTTCGGACGACTTTACAATAAAACAAAAGAAAAACTATAGTTTCATACCGCATCGCGCATGTCTGCTAATCTGTTGCTATGGGACCATATCAGATTATAATAAGCTCTTTATTTGTGAGCCAGCTTTGCCATCATTGTCGTTAATATAAAGATGATAATTTATAAGGCACTATTGGCACTTTATACTAGCTAGACAACAAGTAAAGAATAATATATAACGTAATATAACACGTTCATAGGTATTCAAAGTATAATTAACACATGTTTGGGCTTTTCCGATTTTCCTTCCAGCATTTTCTTTTTTAGACATCAACTTTATAAATATTCCTCAGATTAAAATGGACTCTGTTATGTTAAAATAAAATCTAATTTTCATTGTTTCAGGCTGCTCTTTGCGCTGACTACAGTGTGCCAGTGGATTGTGTAACAGCAGGGCCAGCTCCTCGTCCGAGTTCCTTCCACGAGATTTCTGCACCTAAAGTAAGTTTCATACATAAACTTATTTGCGATTAAGCTAATGTTTTGCGTCAATTCCGCTGCTTTGCAAAGCAAAAAAAGGCAATGAAGTTATTTATGTATTATTATGACGTCTTGTGTGAAGGTCTCGGACTCTCACTCGAAGTGTTTCCGTACCACAACGCAAAAAACGCCGAAAAAAAACAAGTTCCTTGTATGGAGACCCCCTTTAATTTTTAACTTTAGTTTAGTTTTCTTATTTGTTGTTATAGCGGCAATAGAAATACTCACTGCGAAAATGTCCACTGTCTACCTATTACGGTTCATGAGATACAGTCAGCTGATAGACAGACGGACGGACGGACAGCGGACGCTTAGCAATAGAGTCCCGTTAGCATCCTACGGGTATGCAACCCAATAGGCGACTCGATAAATTAACCGAAAAAGCCAAATACGTATGGATGGAGAGACCTAAGTCCTCTTCTACCTTTCACTCTGCCAACCACACACCTTTAACTCTTGCATTAGTTAGACGGGGTATTTAAAACTAAATTCAGTCTGGCGAGTCATATTAATGAACACGCTAGGATATAATAATTTCAAAGGGTCTCCGTTCCAAAACCGATAAGGAGGGCTGTTATAATATTATATATGATGTACCTAATAATTGCAGGAAATGAGACTTACCGATTAAATTCCAGAATATAAGAACGTGTTCAGAGAACAATGAGAAATCAAGCATTGAGTGCAAATAATGATTCATATCCGATTAAATCATAGCTTTTTCAGTAAACATTGACAATAAATATTACTTAACTTTATCTCTCTTCAGTAGTCTTATCACTATTATAATTTTTAATAGGTTTTATCTGACACAGTGACACTTAACTATAGGTTTATGTATATATAAACTTACGCCGTCACCCCATGGGGGTAGGTAGAAACTACAGAAAGCCACCTGCTACGATTTTTAATTACATTTATCTTTTATCTCGTTTACGTTCATAGATAAGAAGGCCAATTCTCGTAATTTAAAAAATTCAAAATCTATCGTACCAAATATGGTGTATTATGTTTTCAACACACTATCTACCTAGCATATATCATGAATCATATCATATAATCATTTTTTTTGATTTTGTTGACTGTAGTCGATCATATACTTTTATTGTTTCTAAAACTTGCGTTTTTGCGATTAGGTCCTGTAAGCCCCTTAATAGCGCGGGCAGGCAGGGAGCAAGAAATTTCACGCAGACGAAGTCACGGGCAAAAGCTAGCCGCTATAATAAATAAAATAGTCTTGGAAATTCCCACGACTTATCCAAACACATACCTACTGACTATCAACACAGAAAGATAACAATTTGATAACAGTGCATAGGTACACGTAATCTCCAAAAATACAAACAAAATGAGATAAAGAACTCTTTGGGTAAATAGGCTGTGATCGATTTCTCATATCGACGGCTGTAAAAGATAGCATTAATATGCCGAATCCTTTTATTTTTTTCCAAAGTAAAATGATTGGAAGATAATCGTTTTCGTTCAGATTTCCGTGATTTTATGGAGGCATAAAGAAGTAAGTGTGTAAAAATTGTGAGTAAATAAGATAGGTACGAGTAGGTCACATTTCAGGCTGATTTTCATATACATATGTATAGTAGACCTGAAGCAGTAGTTTGAAGAATCACTAACGAAAGTTATACGGGTATACATCTACAGAATCAAATTATCGTACGTATCCACTTCTTGTTCAATAGTAACTGAGAAAAGAAGCTATTTATTAAATATTACCTTTGCTGCTTTAATAATTCACAGCTGCAAAGGCAAACCTCATAAGCAGCCTATATTGTTACCATTGCTAGGCCTCCTCTCGGTGAGAGGGAGTGAGCCGTAAACCACCACGCCCAGTGCGGGTTGGTAGATGTCACATGTCATCGAATTTTTGATATAAATATATATAGCTACCTATTAAGATGTTATTATCTGCTTTTAATGTTAAAAACTAAGAATGATAGTTACAAACAAATACTTAAGTATTAGATATTAATGTATATATCTAATCGCCTGTCAGTAATCCACAAGTACAAGTGCACCGAACCCCTCTTCAAATCACTGTATCTTATCTAACGAAAAAGTCGCAGTTACGTATCAGCCAATCACTTATCAGAAAAATATAAATTTATTGATAACAGATGTCGCATCGTCCTGTGACACATCCCTATGCGGGTATTCTTGTTTCATTGTTATTGCTTTATCAATTGTTGATAAAACCTAGGTACTTTAAAAGTTCTGCAGCGGTCTACTAAGATACTGTTATCATTTATTATTAATAATTTGACGCAATAATCACGTGATTAATAAGACTCCCTGAGCGTTTATTCGAAGGCTACGCGATATTGTTTTATGATAACTTTTATATCGTCTGACTGAGTTACAGCAGATAACCAGATAGTCCTATCGGCTATTACAGTTTCACTCAACAACTTACCTACTGTTTTTGGCCGCAATTAAAACATAAAATCCCGCCATAGTAATATCACGCCTCGTTTTCCCCGAAAGGTTGGGCAGAGGTGTACCTATAGTACACCCACATTTCGCCAGTTATGTTTAAGTCCCATGTAATAGGGGGCGAGCCTATTGCCATCAACCGGGCACAAATCCAGACTCCGGGCTGCTACTAAGAAATTCCAGATGGAAAACCCAATAACACTTTTCCCCACCTCGGAGTTGAACCCAGGATCTCATGCTTAGCGGTAGCGCTTTTTTTTTGTGGATGGGAAATCATGATATGACCCTCCCGCGGAAGGGAGGGTCAGACTCTTACCGACTAAAACCCACCCGTGTTCCTTCCTTAGCCCTTTATGTTCCGGGGCAGCGGTAACCCTTTCGGACAATCCCGCTACCCCGGCAGGCTTCGCCCCTTACGGGCCCCTTCCCTTATGCTGACACCTCTTTGAGGCGCGCGTGGAACACATACGCGCCGTCCGGCACGGGCCTGGTCCTGATCAGACGGTGAGCTACCCATTACTCTCCGTCCGCAAGCCCACGCCTACGGTGGCCGGGAGTCGTCACGCAGCTCTCGACGCCCGGAGCATCTCCCGCGGCGGATGGGACGTGAGGCTCTCTCTCTCAGCCTGCGATCACTAGACCAACAAGGCAGGCCACAAATAGTATTTTGTAGTAAGATACATTAGGTATACTAAAATATGGAGAATCTCTCTTGCAAAGAAACTGGTCAATTAATTATGTTTCATTAAAAAATATACATAACTAGCAGCGCCCCGCGGTTTCACCCGCATAAGTTTCGATTCCGTGGGAATATAGAGATAAAAACTATGTCCTTTCCCGGGACTCAAACTATCTCTACACCACATTTCATCTAAATCAGTGCAGCGGTTTAAGCGTGAAGAGGTAACAGACAGACAGACACACTTTCGCATTTATAATATTAGTATGGATTATACAGGGTTATTGGTAAAACATTAACAACCTCTCAGCACTATATTACTAACATCATAAAGAACAACATTTGTTCTATGATTTTTATTAATTCATCAGACTTTCATACAAAAATACAAGTCATAGAACAAAAGTTGTTGTTTATGATTTTAATAAACAAGTCTTTCAAGGTTGTTAGTATTTTACCAATAACCTTGTATAAAACCTGCAAAACAGAAAAAAACAACATAACTTTTTGAATATCTTTCATGCAGACTTATGGAGGAGCTTGTTTACGACGCTTACACCCAATTTAAGAATAGGAAGCCCTTGAGTAAAACCTCAATAGAATTAAAGTCCTAATTTATTTACGAAGAATGAATACTTGCTACATTTTTGTCTGTATTTTAAAGTCCATTCTCTCAGTTTTAGTCCGACGTCGTCGCCGTGCCTGTGCGCACTGTCGTGCGTGCGTCTGTGCCGTTGTCGCCGTCATTCCGTCTTGGCCAGGTTTACCCGGCCAATATGAAATTACCTAAATACATCTTTTACATTACCCTAAAACAATTTCAATAAGATTACCCTTCGGGGTTACTCTAGCTAATTAAAACGTCGAGCCTATTTCACGCATTCATTAAAACGTGTACCTCAGTACGTATTGCATAATCCTGTACTTCAATTTACAACGCAGTAAAGGTACCAAAGTGTGTACCAAATCCAACCCCACTTGTTAAAGTGATCTCATCGAGTGGGGCATGCTCATAAAATGTTAATGGCCGACATAAAATCTTATAAAAACTCATACTTTCTCCGCTATTTTTATTCTCAGACCAAAATAAAGTGCGTCTGTTGTTTTTGTTTTCGACATTGAACTCGTTAGGTCACCTTTTATTTTAGGTGATATAAATTCATAAAAGATTTAAAGTAGGTATAGGGTTGACCTTGAATGGGGTTATTCTAACTTTACTCTGATGAGTCAGCAAATTCTATACAAATATTGCCAAACCTGAAGTTCGTTTTTCAGCTAAAACGTCACAAGGTGAAAATGTGATTTTTATTTTTATTTTTAAGGGGAATTTCACTTTATTTGTCTTATTTGTTTAACAAAGATTGTGTCAGTACCTACCTACCGTTGCATATACTGAACTTATCTATAAAAATAATACCGTGTGACTAATATATACCCTCGAGGACACTTGTCTGTCCTGATAAAAGTCTCAGATTAACAATTTTATCATTATATCTGCTTGTAGTACGTATATTCCACTGTTAAGCATAGATCTCCAATCTTTCCATCCAACGCGATCTTCGCGAACTGGATGTCCTAAACGCGACATCCAGTTCAATCAACTTTGCACATCGCAGTCCAATACTGCATATGGGCCTGTACAGATGCCAGCACATCAAGCTACCCGAAACAAATCAAATTTTCCCAATCAACTTTGAAACTTGTGCTTTAGATATAAAGTTGAAGATCTATTAAAGAAATTTGACAGATTGTAGTAGCTTGATGTGCTGGCGTCTGTACATAGTAGCTCCACAATACCCGATTACATATCCGTCTTTCGCATCCAGTCTGTCCCAACCGAATCATTAGCTGGAGAACATCCAGTAACCTACACAAATATCGCATAAAAAATGAAAATGACTTTTATGAATAAGCGTGCATTCAAAAATTATAATATATTGCTCACAAGTTAAGCACCGGTAGGTACGAGTAGTAGGTACCTGCCTTCCTTTTTAAAATGTCCGTAGGTGGTCATGACAGTGAATTTATGTCATCAAATGGGTCGTTGCCCTGAAATTATAAAAAGATGAAAAAACATGTATTGTATATATAGTCAATATGTCCTAACTAGCTTAACCGCAGCAAAGCATGTATATGTTATAGACCAAACGAAAGTGTACCACTTAGTCATGAGCTTTAAATAAATTTTACCCACAAGTGCACACTAACACGGACACCCACACAATTGCGAGAAATAAAAAAATCAATGAACAAACTTCGCGATGACCTTTTCAAGAACGTAGCGTTGTGAAAGAGTGACTCATTCAGTCATTCAACTCTCCGTTGTAATTCTACTACAAAAGTATAAAACGACACGTATTCTTTTTTTAAATCCACTGCTTCTTTTGTTATCAATCTTTAAATGACATCGCCGAAACTTTGACACCAGGCAAGCAATGGAATAAAAACTCTGTAATTGATACTTATCGTTTCAAGTTTTCGGGATAGCGACTTGAAGTGTTAGTCGGTCAGTCTACTTGCTCACTCGACTCGAACGTAGTTATCCTTTTTAAGTTGATGAGTCAACAGTTTAAGTTGAGGACGAAGAATGTTTATTTAAGTAATGAGGTAGGTATTTTTGACAAGTGACCGTAATTTGTATGTTAAAAATTTTAATAAATTGCTTCGTATTAGTCAGCCATGTTTGATTAACTGGGTACTGTATAAAATTGTGGTAGGTAATTACGAAGAATGCTGATTTAAGGTGCGGTTTTAAAGCTTATGTAGGTAACAAATTGGAAACTACGCTTTTTACTAAGTATAGTTTATAGGTTAATACCCTACTTATATCCATGAATATGAGCTAATTAGAACAACGTTTTTGATCCGACCTTGTCTTAAAAGCTTAACAATAATTGCTGTGGTCGGATAGGGAATAAAACCAAAACAGATTATTATTCTATAGGTATAAATCATCTTTCAATATTCAATTAGTCGGACAATCTATGTATACCAACTTAAGAGATAGTTTTTTGAACGAGCTAATCCAAAAAAAAAAACTATTTGCATTTGATAACCCAATTCTTGAGGAAGGCTATAGGCTATTTAACATCACGCTATCACACTTAGGAGCCGAGCAAAAAGAAAAAAAATCAGAAACGCTAAGCGAAAAAGAAGTAATATCACGGGCAGACGATGCTATGCGACGAGATGGGTCGGGGTAACAAGAAATTTCCCGCGGACGAAGTCGCGGGCAGGGACTAGTATATTAATAATCTATAAATAATAAATTGGTCCATCTTCTCTATAAATCTCTTTAGTCAGATCACGGACAATGTATAATAAATAGAATAGAATAGATAATAAATTAATGATCTTATTAGTAATCAAGACCACACGACAATTAATTACAGATATTAATATCCAATTCCTATGCAATATTCTAAGTATTCTAATATCCTTCATTAGTATGTTAGGCTTCCTTTGAGTCACAAGTCACTACGATAATTATTCCTATAGAATTTCAATCACGTACTCACTCATTGATAATTACATGCAAGTTACAAACGGTAGTGCAAAGTGATTCAGATAGCCAATTAATAAAACATGCTATTGATTTGCCGGCTGTCGATTCCTTGATGAGTCAGGAGTTATACTCGTGAGTCAGTCATTAACATCCCTGAGACGGCCACAGGGAGGAGTAAGACAGCAGTTAAGTTGGTTATGGAACATCTGGATCCAAAAGGTTGCTATCTTGTTAGCGGTGCCCCCTTCCATGTGCAGATGGTTACCATCGGGATGGTTTTAGTGGGGTAAATGTCCCACACTCCCCAGTCTTATCCCCAAAGCCCGGGCCCCTTCTGAAGGTTTTCCTCAACTTGAAAAAAGAGATAAGTATGCAGGATCGTCGGATATAGTTGAAGTTTAGTAAGAAACCGATGGATGTCGTCGACTGTTATATATACTTATCTCTTTTGTTGACTGTACATTAAATTTAAAGCCAGTTTTACCATCTCATATAAGCTCTAGTTAACTTCATTTATTTTGATCCAAATTACGTGTTATTTGAAATTAATCATATATTGAAATGAACGCGGTGAAGTATACGCAGAGAGCTCACAACGTCTTTCGCGTACAGTATAATAATGAGTTTAGGACGCTGATAGGGCTTTCGCGCTTCTGCAGCGCTTCGCAGATGTTCGCGGAAGCCCATGTTGACGACTTTCATGGGCTACACATTTCGGACTACACATAGGTGTAGTCCGAAATAAAGAATATATTATAGTATTATTATTATATTTAGTGCCTATTCGGATACTAACAAACAGGGTGTACTCTCTAAGTCCGTTAACGAATATGCGGGCACGTCGGAAAGAAGTTGGTCCGTCAAAACGACTGTCAATTTTATTTTTTCGGTTGGTCAAACACATATTGGGAGTAGGGACAACTGTCAAATTGTGTTGTCATTCATTCTTAGTACGGACCCAGCACCCTAATTGCGTAACACACTACCTATTAATCACAATCTGAATCATTTTGAAGGATATTGCTAATCCTTTGCTTCATATGTTCGAAAAATTTGTCTGCTCATCAACGTAAATAACGCAATGAATGTTGTTGAACTGTCAAAATGAAACCCATTGCAACTGATAGTGTTACGCAATTATCCCGCTGATATAACCATACGTCCGTTAGGGATACGGAGTGGGAAACGCCCGTAATTTCGGTCGAAACTACCTTGGTTAGGGAGTAAAACCCCAACAGCAAGAACAGTCCTGAAACTTCGGGTTAAATCAAATCGTCTAAAAAGTTTCAAATATTTAACGTTATAAAATACTTCTGATGAAAAAATTGGATCCATCAAAAAGTCACAATAATTTTAACTTCAAATATGTAGATTGGTATGAGGAACTGATTCGAACTTGGTCACTTTCCGTTCTCGATCATCCAATCAAATTCCAATTAACTAGAGGTCACTGTGTTAACTAATTAAAATACTCTACACCTATCAAGGTTGTTTGCTATTAAAAATACAAAACACGTTAGTACGTCTGTACTGGGTTGCGGGTTCAAAAACAGGACAGGTTTTTAATTTAATATTTTTTTATTTATTTTCTAAATATACCTACAGTTTATCTCATACCCAATAACGAAGCGCATGCGTAAGGGACCAATCACACGTACGCCAACCACATGACATCAGCGTGCAGCTTCTTGCAGTCGCGTTGTGATAATGTTTACAAAATCAAATCAATTGGTCGACACAACGTTGTGTTCACGATGTGGTTGATATCGCCCACACGGTTAATTTCGACGGCCAAATGTGATCTGTGTGTATAAACTATTCATTTTCAAAACTAGCGTCCGTCCACGTCTTGTCGTTGTGGTGCGGTTGCAGTACATGTGATCAGGCCCTAAATATTGAGACTTTTCACACAAGTAGCCTAACCACACATACGTCACCGGATTTTATCGGCTATGCGGTAGCCGAATCGTGCGTTGTGTGGTACCAGCTCCTGTATTCAATAAATTGCTAACAACCATTCAATGAGTTAGTTTATTGATGGTCTTTTCTTCTACATATTCCATAAGAGGCCTTGTCCTAGCAGTAGCAGATATATAGGCTGATATTAATTATCAGGAGGGCTATGCTTGGAGTTTCCCTGCGTGATTGAGTCAGAAATGAAGAGATCCGCAGGAAAACCAAGGTAACCGACATAGCCCGAAGAATTAGATTGAAAGAAGAAGAATTGTCAAACTTAAGTGGCAGTGGGCAGGGTACATTGCTCGCAGAACAGATGGCCGATGGGGCCGAAAGGGTCTGAAGTGGCGACCGCGTACCGGAAGACGTAGCGTTGGAAGGCCTCCCACAAGGTGGACCGACGACCTTGTGAAGGCCGCAGAAACTCGTTGGATGCGGGAAGCACAAAACAGGTCGAAGTGGAAGTGCTTGGGGGAGGCCAGGTCCAGCAGGGGACGTCTTTCGGCTGAAATGATGATGATGATGATTAATTATCAATTAGTACTTCAGCATCTGCCCTGCACAATGGCAAACGATGTAATGAGTCAATCTTCCGATCCCCGTACACGTCAGCGCAATGTGTAACCATTTGCGCCGGGGGTGTGTCATTGTTTTGACTACTACCTAATTGTTATATCAGAGTCCGAACACTAATTATTAATACTTATATTTCATAACAAGCATTGATTTCTAAACACGTCTGGTTGGTGTATGACTAAGTGTCTTTGGCCTGCAGTTATTACGGCGCAGTGAGATATATAAATACATATATACATATACATAGCTAAACACATTCTATGTACGCTCATTCGTCGTCACGTACGTAGTCTCGATTCGTGGTATTCTTCCATAAAGAGTCGTGCCCCCGCGAAGCGTTTCCGTCCTTTCTATATCATTGGCCTTATCTATTTTGCTCTGGTTTTAATTAATGACGACCTAGAACTACTATCAATGTTTGGCAATCATTATACTGTGACATATGTGTTGTTAATGTTTGGAATGCAATTTATAAAATATTCTTTAGTTAGCACATTTAATGAGCAGCCAATATTAATGGCAAATTCAATACGTTTGACGTCTGCCAATCCGTCTGGTTTGGTAATCGCAGTTTCTTTGACTTTCGCTGTAGAACTTTCATCTTAGCAATCCACAGAATTCTTTACAAATACATAACTGGTACTGCTTCAAGCTATTTTTAACTTTAACCAATTTATTTTTATCAGTGCTATCAAATAAACGACGTTTTAATTTGATTGAAGATTAGTTTTCTAGTAAAGTTTATTAGCGAATCTGAGTGTAATCAACTAGTCGGTTACAGTTAAAAGAGTTTAAGCTATATCTTTACATAATAATCAATCAAAAATGTTAACACTGCTGCGATACAGGTGAATACATGCCTCCTCTCTGTGAGAGGGGGTGGGCCATAATCCACCACGCGGGTCCAGAGACACGGGTGACACAAAATGACACATGTCTTCGAATTTTTTGTTCTAAGACATGCCGGTGTCCTCACGATGGTTTCCTTTACCGTTTAGACAGCAGTGTTGATGAAATAAATGCCAAAAACCATGCATGTCAGGCAAAAACAAGTGACCAGGCAGGTAGGTCGTAGTTGTGGACTTGTGGTTATTCCCATAGCCCGAAGTAAGGTAATTTTTATTCCACCTAACCATGAGATCATCTTTTTCATTACTTATTCGAGATCCATGACGCGTCTTGTTTTTTATTTTTTTTGTTATTGGCGTTTGACGTAGGTATTTTAAGAATTGTGCTTCATCTTTTTATTTGCGGAAAGAGATAATTAATTCTGTTGCTTAGCCAATACGCTGACTATTTCTTGCGCCTGAAAACATATCTCTATGTTTATACCTATGTTATGTTTCGTGTCTATGCAACGCCATTCGAAAATGAGTTAATTTTAAAGTTTATAGGAGACTAGCTGCGCCCCGCCGTTTCACCCGCATAAGTTCGATCCCATAGGAATATTGGGATAAAAAGTAGCCTATATGTTAATCCAGGGTGTCAGCTACGTCCATACAAAATTTTATCGAAATTGGTTCAGCCGTTTGAGCGTGAAGAACTAACAAACACATAAACACATCACTCACAAACTTTCGCCTTTATAATACTCGTATTAGTGTGATGACTTGCAGATAGTGCAGCAATGTCATTGCGCATTATTATTTCTACTCCTGTCAGCCAAGCTGCAAGTCCGAATGCGTATGATTTTGCTTGACAATTGAATCTTTTTGATTCTAGGACACTGGTGCTATAAAATAGTTATTGGAGACGGTTTACCTTGACAGCTACCAAAAGTTTAAGTTTACTAAACTATGAAAACAAACCATTGATATTGGTCAGTCGGCCAAAGGTGTCTTTAAAAGATCGCTCTTAGCGATAAGACCGCCCATTGTGTCACCCATTGTAAAGGTTCTATATTTATGTCTGTAATTCATATGGGTGTACATAAAGAGTATTTATTCTATTCTATACTTGTACTCCAATAACAGTTGGTAATATTTAAAGTAACGTTAAAGGTAAGGCAGGCAATCCTTATAAAGTTTTGATTACTCAATCATTAGGCATTATTTATTAAACCAAGCGACGTAAACTCAATTGTCTTCTCTGTAACAATCAAAGTCAACGCCATCAATCTTGACTGAGATAATGTTTTATAAATAATGAATGACTGTACAAACTTGGATGCTTGATATGTGTGTCAATAATCTCTGCTTGAATGAATCATCATCATTATATTCATCTTGGGAATGTCCACGACGGGAGATGAAACATGGCTGGGGAATGACTGAAAGTGGATGAGCAATCCCAGCCCAGATACCTTTTGGAATGGGCGACTAGAATCAATTGTTTTACTATAATTTTTGACGTTCAAAAGTGCCTTTAGTGTGCCTAATTGAAATAAATGATTTGACTTTGACTTTGATAAATTTATAGGTACGTCTGATATGCCACAGAATAAGACTGTAAGCGCTGTGTTGATGCGTGGGAGTTCCAGTGCCTTAGACATTTTCTGGGCACGCTCGTTCTATCATAGACTTCATCCATCGCTTTCCATCAGGCGTGATCGAGGTCAAGAGAGGGCCCAATCAGCAATGAAAAAAAGTGTGTGAGAGCAGTGAACCCGGAGAGGCGTTGTGTAAATTATTTTATCACCACTGCACTGGCTTTCAAAACGGTGAAGGAAAACATCGCGAGGAAACCAGCATCTCCCTCTCACAGAGAGGAGGCCTGTGCAGTGGCACCATCAATAAAAGGCGTATTTTTATATGAAACTCATAATTATTCCTAGAATTGATGCTACTCGTTTTACACCATAACGGGGGTTCTCTGCTCTCCAAGCTCACTTTCATTATCTTCTATCCTTCTCAATTTGAAATAGTGTTGATTTCAATAGATGCCATGAACTTATAAAATACCTGTGGAGGTTGCATGGGAAAGCCATGCAGGCTAAAACCGAACGAAACGAACGAATGTTCGAATAGGCGAAGGCTAGTCCTTCGAACTGAAAGAAGGTGAAAAAACTAAAAAAAAACCCTTAGAAAACTGAATAAAGTTGCTTTACTTTGCTAAAATGCTGTTTGCTGGCATTGATCTGTTTTAAGCTTTACCATATATCATTATCATCATCATCATCATTTCAGCCGAAAGACGTCCACTGCGGGACATAGGCCTCCCCCAAGCACCAACACTTCGACTGGTTCTGTGCTTCCCGCATCCAACGGATTCCTTCACCACACAGTAAAAGGGAATGATGTAATCTTTTATCAAAACTACACGGATTGCAACTACAAAGGCGTCCGTATGTAGGTTTATTGAACCAATGAGCTTACTGAGCTCTCTCAAACAGAATATTCCGTGAAAATACTATATGAAGGAGGCTTTATGAACCTACGCAGAATTATCCAAGGGGAATATTCCATTCAGTTCGTAGAAACTTCACAATCAATATTGTTGCAGCGAATACCAGTATTATCGGAACGGGGATTCAGTATCGAGTTCCGGGAATATTACACAGATCCAGTTATTTTAAACTGAATATCACAATTACGGCCTGTTATGCAAGCTATGAAGTACTATGAACGATATATGTTTCATGAGTTTCATTGCCGACTTGTTTTCCTGATTCAATCAGGCAAATTGTTGCTATCGCTACATTATGTATGGAATAACACACATTTTAATGATATGTGGATATTAGAATCACAATAAAACATGTCTTCTACGTCTTCGTCTGATTTCACATGTTTCAACATCGTTTTATTACACACATATCCCCTTTTAGTATCAGCTTACTAAGAACATCAGTGAATCAGTTACATGCCCGTTCTTCTGCATATTTTTAATCTACATATTGGAATTGGCAACTGCCTTCTGACCAACTTACTCCTTAACAATAATTCAGAAGTTATGAATTGTTTAATTAAAAAAGATCTTCTTAACTTAATTCTTGCACTACTTGCGGTCACAAGCCTCAGCCAAGCTGCAACATATGTATATCTCTGTTTTCTTCATTCATTCATATGAATAAAGTATCTATAAATAAATCGTACCATAACTATTATACCGAATAAAGCGGATATATCCATAACACAAGCTCCCCCGATGCGCCTGACCTCATAGTGACATGTTCCTACGTCAGATGGTACCTCGACTTGAACTGAACTCGGCCCCTCTTTTGACGTCACATTTAGCCATGATTACATGAGTAACAGGGTTTTCAATAAAACAATGTTTAGTACGGAATAGTTTTTACATGAATAAGAGTAAAGTCTGTTTTTCTGTACTTTGAAGTTTGCTATTCATTTATGAGTAATATTATGATGATTGGGTTATGTATTTGGGTTGTATTAGTAAGTACTGTTTTATAAGGAAAAGGGTCACTTGTAGGTACGTTGACTACGAATGTTTTGTTTTGTTTTTCTGGTATAGTTTGGCGTTCGTGCTCCCTGTATTTGGATTTTTCAGCCAATATTTCGAAATTTTCTGGTGAAAAGTCTGCTTACCTGACAATGCCAGAACAAATATAATCAGTTTATAATGTTACCACTGCTGGGACACAGGCCTCCTAGAGAGGAGGTCATAGAGATGAGAGGGAGTTGGCTGTAATCCACCACGTGGGCACAATGCGGGTTGCTATACATAATTTGTAATAATTATTATGTCAAATGTCTTCGAATTTTTTGATGCCAGAACAAGTGTTAATATAAAGTTCTAGCTTAAAATTGATTTAATCGAAATAATCTTCTAGAAACAGTTTGAGGAAATGTCGGAATTGTGTTGATAAATTTTTATTTTAAGCAGCGTTGTAGATATCGAATAATTCAATGATTCATTTACGGACTATAGTCTGCCTGACTGTCTAAATATTCTTATCTAGATAACTACTGTTACATAATGGTGTGATAAAAACTTATACCGACAAGCGTACAAAACTAGACAAACTATTGGTCTTGTCTAGGTTTGTCACACGCTTGTCGCACGCTTGGTAACAAAGTTCCTAAGCAAGGGATTATGCTAATTCTTTCTTCATCTGAGAAAACACTTCTTATTTCTTTTCTTGTTCTGTTCATTTGTTTCTTCTTTTGGCCAGGGTTGATATTATTAAACCTACAAACACTCCACATCTATTATCTATATACATATAATAAAATCGTAGGAAAGTCAAAACTGTACATTGAATATTTTTTTAAAAGAATACTTGGGGCGTGATCTACAATCGATTTCGAAGCCGAAAATATAATTTTTAGAATTTTTGTCTGTTTGTCTGATTGTCTGTATGTATGTCCGGGCTAATCTCAAAAAGTGCTGCATGGATTTACATCAAATTTTGCATGAGTATTACTAAGAGGTCGGGTCAACATATAGGCTACATATTATCACGCTATCACCTACGGGGGAGGAGCTGTGAATCTTTATTTTTCTTACGCATTCTGTGACAGCGTGTAATCTAACGATGCATATTTAAATGTTGTTTTTGAGTAAGCCATGCTATTATCTAGCTTTACACTATAAAAACTACGCCATTTAAGTAACTTGGGCAGAGAAACATAGTTTAATGAATGTTAGTAGTATAAAGAAAAATTTGAAGCAGCGCCATCTATGAGATTTCATAAAAATCAAATCAAGTTACATGTTAACACTTTTTGGAAATTAATAATTTAAATTTTATCATGTTGGCGAGGTTAGTAGTTAGTTATTCTTAAAATTCATAGATGGTAATGTGCATTTTCTTCATAAAAGTTGTATCGTATAGTTCGTTTTGAAAAATTCAAGTTCCAACAAAACCCTCAAAATCTTGAGCAGAGTTGAGGAAGACAATTTAAAAAAATGCGGTGTTAAGTATTACAAAAAAGTTATGTTCATTGATGATGATCATTTCTTCATCAATTTCATGTTGTTAGTACAAAATAAACATTGACTGTTAATACTTTTGTTCGGTATTTATCTGTGTGATTATTGCTTGGTAATTAATATATTTTCATGTCGTATACCTAATTATAAACTTAAATGTGATGTAAAACAAATCCCTTACGTATGACGAGGGGCCTTCATATTACACGAACGACAAGCAAAGGGGTTTATTTAACCGACGTCGACGAGGAGGTGCTGTGGAAAGTTTTCCAGGAATTTTCAAGGACACCGCATTGGGTAGGGTTTAAATACCGTGCATCCGAATAATGGCGAATGCTATTTTCTGCGGTTGTTACTTCACACTGTCCGAGGCCCAACGTCTTTCGCCTTTCTGAGGACATTTGATGGCGTGGAGTATCCCACTTACCGCGCAGCCTGGGTAACACGTGACCTTCTCGACAGTGACCAAAATTGGGATGAAACCCTCGCGGAGGCGAGCGTCAGTGACAGTCCCAGCCGCATGCCGCCATCTTGGTGTTTTGTGGAGTCGCGAAACCGGTAGCTTTGTGGGAGAAGTATCGCCATCATCTGTCTGAAGATTTTCTACGAGCTTTGAGGCGTGCTACTGGAGACGAAGTCGAAGTAACTGATGAACGCGCGCTGAACACCTGTCTCAGTTCACTTCAAGATGTGGTCATTTCTATCGGCGGCAATCCACTGATCGAATATGGGTTACCAGCTCCCCAATCATCACCGCATCAAGACCGTGGAAATCGGGACTTTAAAATTCCCATCGATTCTGTTCCACAGTTCTGTTCAGTGGCGATTTCCGGCAAACGCTTTCCGTGGTGACGCGGGGATCGAGGGCTGACGAGGTGAATGCTTCGTTGAAATGATCTTCGTTGTGGTCACGAGTTCGTACGCTGCGCTTGACCATTAACCCATCGTATGCCGGAACGTAGATCTACGCGAGACACAATGGCTTTTTAATTGTGTCTGTAATTACGACATTCAACCGTTTAATATGAGAGCTCGGCTCGGCGGCAATGCACGTGCTCAAGAATTCTCCGATGTCCTTCTAAGTCTTGGCGAAGGCACTCTACCAGAAGAGAGAGGTGGACAGGTGGTGCTTCCAGAGTCTCTCGGTAGAGTGGTATCCAGCATAGAAGAACTCATTCGCTGTGTGTACGGGGACATCAGTCGTATACCGCACCAGCAAAATTCTTGGGTGTGTGAGCGGGCCATTTTGACGCTTAAAAACGATCAGGCTGCAGCAATTAACGAATGCATTCTCTCGGAAATTGAGGGGAATGAAGTAGACTACACCTCGATAAACACTTGTCGAGCAAGATGACGTCACACATTATCCCGTGGAATTTCTGAACTCCCTGTCAGCAAGTGGACTTCCAGCGCATACCATCAAGCTGAAGGTCGGTGTCCCGATTATGCTTCTTCGGAACCTATCTCCTCCAAAGTTGTGTAACGGGACCCGCCTTAAAGTCATCTCGCTCCACAGACACACAAATTGAGGCGGAAATTCTTACGAGTTGTGGCGTTGGCGAGGCAGTATTTATACCACGCATTTCCCTCATACCTCATAACTTCCCGTTCCAGTTCAAGCGCGTACAGTTCCCCGTGAGTGTTTGCTTCGCGATGACCATCAGTAAGTCGCAGGGGCAGACACTGAGGGCAGCGGGTGTCGACCTCAGGACGAGTTGCTTCTCACACGGGCAACTGTACGTCGCTTGCTCCCGCGTCACCAGTCCTGACTCTCTTTACATTTTGGCTCCTGGCAGCATAACTACCAACGTACGTTATAGGGAAATGTTGTAAGGTATGATACCTTTGTACGTATTTTTACTCTTTTGTGTCCTGGAATGTATTCCTGCATTATTTTCTCTATTTCCTTCAGTCACATCTTATGACTGAACTCAGCAGGATTCCAATATAACTCTCTTCACTTGCTTCGCTTGCAAAAAAAACTTATATTTAATGCTATTTTAAAAGTTGTTTACTTATAATGCTATAGCGACACTGGTATCTTAGGTATTTTTGGTGCTGTAGAGCCTTCACGCAGACGACGTCGCGGGCAGCAGCTAGTACAAAATAAAGCTACAATTTTTAAACCGCCTTTTGTTTCAAAAGCTTTAGGCAGTATTGCTAATGATGTTGGTTAATAATGAGTGTGATGACCATAACTCATGTTTTGAGTCATCCTACAATACTTTGTAATGATCCGTTTATTACTCATTGACATACCAATGTATCTGTTCCGATTGACGCAATAATTTCACAGAAAGCTGCGTACGGGTAATTTAAGGGCAGAGTCACGCTGCCCCTAACGCATGGCGCAGTAAGGCATGGTCGGGCCCTGCATCCTGTGCGTTCTAAGCTTTAAGCTAAGGGCGATCAAAATAAAAAAATACAAATATTTTATTTCACATAAACCTACATGGGTACTTATGAAACGTCAGAAGCTAGGTGCACGGTTCCAATTGGTCGTTTCATATGAAGAAGAGCTCTTTTAAAAATTTGGGTATGATAAAGATTGACTTTGTTTCCAATTGGTTGTGCGTCAGTCTTGTAGGTAGGTAATTTGAATACTTGCATCTGTTTTTAAGAATAATATTGTAATTTATTTTAATGATCACATTTAAATAAAGTAGGTATCATCATTACTGTCATGTACGTTCCGACGTATCCTCCTCTTTATTTCTGAATTTAGGTACTTTCAATATATTTTCGCTCGTCGTCGTATATTCTCGAATTAATGTAGCTGATATTTCATTTCGATACACATTGTATGTAGGAAATCCGAATACCTAATGTCTTACTTGACTAAATAATACGGGAAGTCGAAATGAATTACCTTAAATTATTATCACAATTTAATTTACATTTAGGAGCACAATATGGCACATTACCCTTAACGTTCGTCACAGTTCTGCATCACTGACTATTTGAAATGTGTTCCAAGTTAAATGAATTATATTGACGTCAACTAAGTAAGTATTATAGAAACAAAAACCTTTTACTTTGTTTCCAATGTATTAATTAGACTTACTTACTTACGTCTCTATGCGAG
This sequence comes from Hydraecia micacea, assembly GCA_914767645.1. Taxonomy (NCBI): domain Eukaryota; kingdom Metazoa; phylum Arthropoda; class Insecta; order Lepidoptera; family Noctuidae; genus Hydraecia; species Hydraecia micacea. Next base: position 10,365,620 of record OU611788.1, on the reverse strand, counting down.
AACCGACTACCTCAAGATCAAAATCCAATGCTTATGTAAGATTATCTATGAAAAAACATTTACAGCGGTTATTTTTTACTCCAAAAATACAATTAAACGCCATCAGCTGTTCAAATCTTTGACATAAATCGCAATACAAAGAAACGCTGAATAGATTAAAACGCCAAAAATTTTAACGCAAAAAAGAAACAAAACTACTGGCTGTAAAAAATAAAAAATAAACATACACTGTCAACGTTCCATTCAGAACTGTTAATCAAATTCGCTTGTCACTCATCGTATGTGACACTGACAGCGTCTGACAGCGTCAAATACAACACCTGCGACGAAATGACTCATTAAGTCCACGTGAGTGGTTGCTGTGCCATATGTGACCCAGCGAAAGGTTGGGAACCACCGGAGTGACTCACTGATAACGACAGTAAATACAGTCAAATGTAATGCATGACTAATGGTGGTATGTACAATGAGATTACCGAAATAGGTAATCAAGAGTACGTCTTCACCTACTTCTGATGTTTCAAGTCTTTTTTTGTGTGACAAAGCTAACGGCTAGACTGTCAGAGAAGAAAGGCTATGTTCTTTTATGTACATTTTTAAACAAAGAATAGGTCTTTTAGTAATGGCCTTAAGAAGCCACGATTGTGATGCGCCGGCGTCATTCGCGTAGTGCGTCAGATTTCCGCATCGAAAAAAACATTCTGCATTTCCGAGTTTGTGTTTTTGCATTTTGTGTGTAACGATTAATTTATTTGGCGATATAAGTGGCTTTATGACGAATTTGTATTTGGAGCTTTAAGTCTGTTTTGCGCATTGCATTAAACATTAGCATGACTCTCAGATATTCTGACTTATCAATTTATCATAATAATAAAAAATAATATTATCTTCTATGCTCTGATGACCTAAATGAAACATTGACGTAGTTCTGAACTCTGGGTCGCCATATGGATTTCTGCATGAGGAAAACATTTGTATGGCCTCAAGATATTAGTTCCAAGACTAATGTTTGTGCATGTGTTTCGAGCATGCATTGGCATCCACGACACAGATTATACAATGAGTCACTTTATCAGCACATAAATGTCTTCTGTTGAATACTGTCCTTCTTACAGATCGTCACAAATAACGTCATCCTTTGCCAGACGGTTAGAGCCCTTAGTGAACTATTTGTACACAGCAATTGCCTCTTTCTGACCTTCTGAAAGTACAGACTTAACTTAAAATTCACCATGAACAACCATGCGTTTTGAATTTACATAAACCATCAAAACCCTTCAAACACCGAGACCTATTTCCTTCAGAATTTGAACATGCATGACAAACGGCCGTTAAATTACGTATCAGCTCAGATTACCATGAAAACAGTATAAACTAAGAACGGAGCTCGTGAATAAACTACGTTTTGTTACTTAACAACTGTCATTCAGTCGTGAGTGGTGAAGTCATCGATAAGAGCCAAGAGGTCGCTCGACATCGAATAACGAGTGCATTCACCTTATTCAGGCTTAGATCATCACCGCTCGCTTGTACTGTTGCCTGGCTGCGATTGCCAATTTGTAGCGTATTACATTTGATACAGTTTCGTTTCTTGTCTATGTTTTTCTTTGATTTTTTGCATGTTCTTTATAGGAACTTCCCGAGCGTTAGCATTTTGTAGCAATCCATCAATGTTATGTTACTTTTCTTTGTGATGCCACTGCATAAGGGTTTTTTTTTAAACAAAGTGGTATTTTTCGCCAATTACCAAATGCTAAAAAATCATTTTAGTGACATTAAATTGATATAACGTAACAACACAGACTCCCCCTTAACATGCTGACTAAGATGATTAACAAAAAACAAATCAAATTAACTGGTACAGTTCCATTCGACGGACAAAATATTTTCTATTCGTAAAAGATCCGAGACAGTAACAATCGGCTAAGATCCTGCTATATTGTCTCTCCTTTCTCTCTAAATCCATCCAAAAGTTGTCTTTAAAAGATCGCTTTTCGCGATAAGACCGCTCATTGTGTCACTCCTTAACTTTAAGTAACGTTTTTGAATAAAGGGGTATAACGTTAACTAGTAAATATGGTTAAAGTATACAGGAAGACAGAGCTCTCTCTTTTCATATATCTACATTAGTCACAATCTGTTGTTTGCTATTTTATTTTTGTTCACACTTACCGAATTGCGAGTGGGTGGACTCTTTACAATCAGGGCTGTCGACTACTTAATCAAAATTCAATTGATGAAAGTAGATGAAAGAAACCTTTGTAATGGATGACTCATTTAGACCTACCTACTCTTTAGACACCATGACATGCTCACTAAGGAATTGATGAGAGAGCCTTTAAATTTTTGACAACCACTGTTGACCGTCTTAAGACTTCCCGTAAATAAAACGTTCAAAATTACTACATTTTGCGATGATGTACTTAATCTGAGGGACAATTCTCGTATTTTTAAAAACGTTCACAGTCTGGTCTCGCTCTCAATCTGTCAAAAATACATTTAATTTCCCTACATTTTGACAAGTTTTTGACATTTGTTTGTTGCCGAGATGAGACTGCGACTAGATTTTGAACGTTTTAAATTACGAGAATTGGCCTTCTGAGCTCAGCGACAATCAATGTCAAAAACTTAGGTGAATGCGATGTTGACAGATTGAGATTAAAAAAGCAAACGTTGTTAAAAAAACGGAATTTGCTCCTCTGAGTTTAGTCTCATCTTCACCAAAACAATTAGGTACATATTAAGTCTAATTTTGAAGTTGAACAAAAAATCTGGTTTATCGGACGAACCCGAAATATATTATTATATCTCACGAAAAATTAATATAAAGACAACACCATAAGAAAGTTAAGCCGTAGTACACATAGATGAAGAAGAGGAAACAGACATTCAGTCGCATATGACTAGACTATATGTCGACAATGACGATGAATCATGACGTGAATTTAGACAGGCATACAATATTAATAACGTTTACAACTATACCAACCTAATTGTATTCCCACATAACATTATAATAGGAACTTTGATATAAATTGCTTCACCATTTATTTCCGACGCCTACACATTTTACACTGTTGCTCATCCCTAACGGTTCGATAAATTTCATTGAACATGTCATCACGATGACGATTCTATTGGATATTATCATTATCACACAGTGTTTAGCTTTTTTGTGTGTGGGCAAATACATAAACAAAATTGATGTCAATGGTAATCCCATACTTGTAAGTTTTTATGGTGATAGTGACGTACAAACTTAATTTGAATCGTGTCCATTGAGAACAAGGTTTTATTGAAATATATTGAATGAAGGTGATTTTGACTTAACAAGGAAAGCTTATCTATAAAATCAACTCAACAGTATAGGTATTTCTCGTTAGAAACTTGTTAAAGAATATGGTCCTAAGGAAACGAATAATAAAAACGATGAACACGAAGAACGGTATATCGATATTGTTTATCAGACCGTTGTGGTTTTCAAAAGAATCACAGGAGCAGGCCTACTTTTCAGGAAGAATTATTATCAACAGCTACACACGATCGGTGTCTAACTAAACCTACATCATCAAGAATTGTGGTTGAAATAATTCATTAAAAAATCGCAATTAAAAGTAACTTGTTTGGCAAAACAACAAAATATTTACAACTAGCTTCTGACCGCGACTTCGTCTGCGTGAAATTTCTTGTTTTAACATAATAATATAAAATAAACAATATATATTATATTCTTTAGTATTGCATCGCCCGTCCGCGATATTAGTTCGTTCTCACTTAGCGTTCTTTCTGACTTTATATGTGTGCTCGGTTCCTAAGGGTCGTAGTGTGATGTTATATAGCATATAACCTACCTGGATAATTGTGCTATCAAATGCAAAAATAATTTTTCCAATCCAACTGGTAGTTCCAGTGATTAACGCGTTCAAACAAATAAATAAAAAAAATATAAATAAACTCTTCAGCTTTATTATATTAGAATAGAAGTATATATAGATTTCATAAGATATTACGGTTAGTTATGGAGATATATTATGTACATCATAACAAATTAAGTGGAAGATAAAACTGTCTGTCGATAACAAAATATGTTACGCCTATGTATGACACAAACTGTTTGATGTTACATAAGCTTGGCGTCAATCAAAAGTTATTTAAACAAATGAACATCAATTTCGATTTTACATTTGAATACGGAATGACAATTACACATGCTTACAAAACGCTGACTTTATATTTTTGTCTGACAGTCTCAATTGACAATTGAATGTTCAGGCAAATGTGACGTCTATTTCTCTCTGTGTATGGTTGTGGAACTTATGTCTTTAACGAAACAGCAATGAAGATCAAACGATATGTATCCATTTTAAAAATGGTGTCGCGCAAAAACTTCTCGTTGGTCACAAAGAAACGGGTTCATGGATGTTATTCCTAGCACTGAATACGGATTCGGGAACCTTCAGAATGTAGATAGATACTCCATCAGTATCATCGGCATAATTTAAAGTTTTTCCTTTCCTATGGAATGCAGTATCCTCTAGTTAGGTAACACTATAAAATAAATGTGCTCAAAAATTCCAGAAGAAAAACCAAGATGCAAATCGCTATATTTAGTTCATTTTATTATATTATGTCCTCTTTGTGCGTTGCCCACTCATATTAACAGGAAATTCTGGTTTGGAATCATAAAGGAAACACTATAGCCCATATTATTGTTGGTAACACAAAGGCACTAAGCTCGGATATCAGAGATAAAGAATTTTTGTGAAAGGTGTGAACCAGAAACAATGGTATACCTATCCTTGGCTTAAGTAACAAAGTGAGAATCAACAAATAGCAACCTATTGTTTTACTATTCGGAATGGCCATGCTTAATTAGGGGAAACTACTTGAAGTTCAATTCTCGTAATTTAAAACGTTCAAAATCTAATCGCAGTCTCATCTCGGGGATAAACAAATGTCAAAATATAAGGAAATTTCTTATTAGGAATTAGGAATAAGGAAATGTCAAAATATAAGGAAATTTTTGACTGATTGATACTGAGATCAGACTGTGATCGTACTTAAAATTACAAGAATTGCCCCTCAGATCCTGAGATCTGAGGGGAAAATGTAGGGAAATTGGAGGTATTTTTGACAGGTTGAGACTGATCTCAATCTGTCAAAAATACCTCCAATTTCCCTACACTTTTGACAAGTTTTTGACATTTGTTTGTCGCCGAGATGGGACTGCGACTAGATTTTGAACGTTTTAAATTACGAGAATTGGTATTCTGGTCTAAAACAACAATGTCATCGTCTTTTTATTCAAACTTTTAAAGCATAGACCAACTCTGCCATATTTGTTTATAATTAGCGTTTCACATCAAGTTACGCAAAAACACGATGACCATAAAAGGTCGCCACATAAATGCCAAATGGCCAAACTTAGCCCGAGAGGTCTCAAACTGTTACTACTTTTCCACCAGTTTTATTATCACTTGCTGGCTAGCAACTACACTGTCTTTTAACGGTCAGACGTAAAGAACCATTGGTCACTAAACTTGATTTATTGTTGGCATCACTGTTTGTGTTAGTGGTACCACAGTACGTACACTAGTTTCGAAAGCGCTTGCAACTATTTCTAATCTAGTTCGAATCTATTTTAATTACGTGCTGGGTACCAGAGCCCGACATTCCAAAGACAACATTGATCACTATACAGTTCTCTATTGTCAATGTTCCTTAGGTAGCTCAACATGTCTATCGCGTAAACGACCTCAAAACGGCATTCGACCTAGTCGAGTGTAATCTAACATAACTCAAGTCGGATCGAAATCGAAACGCGAAAGTTTACGTTTCGTTACTCAACCGCCTTCAAAATATTTTGTGCTCTATGTGGCAACAGTTAAAGTTCATAATTGTCTTCTATAATCAGAGACACGTGCGGAATGGAGGTATTAATGGAGTCGGTTATCTACAACAAAGCATTCCAGCGCTTTACAATTCCGACCGGATTACTAGCGTGTTCGCTATCGGTCTTTTTCTACAGCGCTTCATCGCTGCCATTGCTTTTCGGACTGCGATGACTCAAGCCTCGGTAAACAGTATGCGGGGCGATGAGTCACCGTTGTACACATTCGCGTATAGCGTTTGAGTAGTGTTGTCAGTCTACAGTTGGACTCGTCAAGTAACCGAACCGTCCTAGGCGTTATATTGCAGGGTTTACTGCCAAGCGCCTAGACTTTAAACATAATTGGCGAGATAAGCTACTGGTGTAACAAACATTTCGTGTACGTTGAACAAGAACAAGTTTGTGTGAAAGTGTAGGTCTAGTTCTGTAACCTGTGTGTGTGCGTGTCGGTAGTGAAACGGTCGATAAAGTTGGTGATCGTTCTGTGCTATTTGTGGATTCCTTACATACTTACTGTTGGATTTGTTAGTGATAACTTGGATTTATGATTTGACAATGCCGTCGAATAAGAAGCTGATTTCAAAAATGCGCCAGATCGCGCAGTGGATCTTGGTGGTGCATGTGGTGAGTGGCTCATTCAATTCATTCATTTCGACTTCATGTTATCTCATGATAATGTTCAGAGTAAGATGAACTAGATACCATTAATGTTTGCATGGTTGATATAGTTACAATAGCAAGATTTTAATTAAATATGAGAAGCCAAGCATAATATGCTAATGATGCACGCATGAGATGTCGTACATCGGTACATCCATTTAACTTTATTACTAGAAGATTCCAATGTAAACACATACCTAAATTTACTCAAGTGTTCAAGGAGAAATAAGCTAAAATCGAGACAGTAGTAAGTAAATATTGATTAGGAGCCTCCAGGCGATCCCGGGGGTTGACTTAACTTAGTTACAAGTTCAGAGAGCAAAGTTTGCTCCTCGATACGAGAGGCACAATCTTTTCTCTTTTCAAATACGAAAATAAAATCCTAATAAAATACCATAAAACTTCTCCGAACTCGGAAACATTGAGTCAGGATGAGATTAAAAGAAATAGACAATACACAAAGGATAAATTGTTCTCCATTGTTGACAAGTAACGAATCTAGCACTCAACTAAATGGTGCCCAAACTTCATTTATCACAGCTATGTTTTAGTCGTGTCGCTATTGTTCTCAATGACTAGCATTGTCAATTACAAAAAATTATCACCAGATCGCCACTCCATCCGGTTTGCAGGAACTTTGTTATGGCCCATATTAAAATTTTCTCGCCTTACAAAAGCTTAGGCTGAGACAGATGAACAACGTTTACAAAAGAAGCAAATCTGATCTGTGTCCCTTTTTGAAGTCACAATGACAACCGTAAAGGACTATTCAACCAAGTTTTTTTAGTTTAACAAAAACTTGTCACGCTCATTGGGTATATTCCTGCAAAGCCATTGAAGAAGTGAGGAATATATACAAAGCATTCATTCAAGTCTAATCATCAGCTTTAACTCCTTAGCATTATTTGCATAGCTGATTTTCAAGAATGCTCAGGGTACGATGACCTTTAAGAAGAGGTGTTGAAAATTTCTTCCATAATTGCTCCCTTCATTGAAACATTCGTAAGGGTCTACTTAAAGAGACCCCCGGCCCTTTGGGTGACTCGGGCTCGCAACTTAGTAATTAAGCTTATTTCCTCTGCTTGTTTTGTCGTTTCCGACAATTGTGAACCCAGTCTAGTCAAATATGCCCTCGAAGTACATTTGAATACAGAAAAGCAAATCCAATTTGGAGACTTCATTTTATATCTTTCTCAATTTTTCATTGGTGCCAAAATAAACATTAATATTATGACTCGTTGACTAGACATGTCACAGACGCAGGGCTTTGCGCCAATATCAAATTGAAATGCGTCGTCAAAGCCCATGAAAGTGAAAATAATAAAAGACAATCTGTTTAATTCAGTTGTATGGGACCTGTTTGCGGTCTCTGGTTTGCTGAACGTGACCAGACAGTAGCTGGCGGCGGCCTAGGCATGACCGTGCCAATTGCCGGCCGGCAAATGCAATTCCACCTAACGAATTCTTATGTTGTTCTGTTTTATTTTGCAATGCAATCTGTTCTGTTTGCACATCTGCGCAAAGCAACGGGCAAATACCACGGACTTTTAGATAAATCCTCAATTCCATATCAGCACGTCCCATCGCAACAAGAAGATAATTTATTAAAATTGTTGTGTGTCATGGAGATTATTACGTCGATAGTAAATTGTTTGTCGTCATCGTTTGTTATTGTAAACAAAACTGGCAATTGCGATGGTGACTCACGTTTGTCTTCAGACGCAGATGCTAAAAGCTTTGCTAATTAGTCACTACTTCTTTAATCCTTGCCTGCAAGGATGTAAGAAAAACTAGTAGTCGTTTTGTCTGAACAATGTTTTAACTTCATGAATGTTTGATTTGTTTTTGTTCTTACAAGTAGTCATGCAAAGGATTTTGATACATATTGCTAAAACTAACGCTTCCAGAAACCATGTAGACCTACTTTACTACATCAATCATCCGTAAATCCATAAGAATTATTTGTTATTGTTAATGTAGGCAGTTGTTTGCTTTAACAATCCTTATTTGATAATCGATTGATTCACCATCTAAAAATATTAGTGGGAGCGGAAAAAATTCACGAAAAAATGTATAGCTATTGATCGCGCATTACCATATTGAAGTCACGCGACACCGCGCTATTTTAGTTCGGGATCCCAGGAGGCGTGTCTCCGATATTAATACATCGGGCCGGGCCGGTGACTCATCTGGCCGTCTGAAAGCTCCGTCTTGTCCCACATCCTTCATACTGTTTGTATTACTCATACTGGGTGAACCCGGAATCGTGTATATGGACGACTTCGCCAGTATCTAGAGCTTGTTTATTATTAACGCGATTGTCCAAGACAAATTATACAATTACGTAGGCAAATTCAAACAAGAAGGAATCCCCGACGTTGCCAACACATTCTGAAACATCTCGGTCAGATATAAAAAAGTCTTTAGGAGATTTTTATCACATGGCAAAAGAACTTTTAAGGTCGCAATGAGTCACAACTAAGGACGTCAGTTCACGCGTGCTTTGAAAACATAATATACCTACGCATTTATTTTAGATCCTGGATTCCACAAGGCTTACCCAATGTTTCTGAGAAATAATTTTATATCTAGTAATAAAATGTTAATGATAGTCTCCTCTGATCGATGGTGTTAAATGTAAAATGTTCATCTATTTCCTTGTTTGTTCTTTGTCCGAGTTGCGACTTGATCCCAATCAAGGCCAGTATTGTTTATCTTATTTCGACTTCCTTCCTTAGATTACTATTAGCTTTGAGTAATAGACATGGCCGTTCCCTAATTTGCATTTTCTCTTTGAGTTTAGATTGGCTAAACCTGTTGCCAGTTTCTTTAATACAAATGTACAATTTGTTTTTATTATGCGGTGAATCAGGGAATTCAATGGTAATTCACTGTTTCGGGTGAACGTCTGGTCAGGTTTTTCGTCTCTTTCGATATCCCTTAGTTGTTTTGTGGCTATAGCAATGGTCACGTCAGTAATATAACCCTCTTTACTGCTTTGGTCCGTGAATGCTATTACAGAATCTGTACCACAATGTAGCAGGAAGGTAATTACAATGGTAATAGTACAGTCACTGCTGCCGTTGTACCTACCTATACGTAGTTCGAGTGCAGGAAGTGAGCTGTTGACTACTCTACCCCCATTATACGATACAATTGATGAATGGCCAGGCGCGAGCATGTGTGCTTGAGCAGAATTCAATTTGATCCCTTTCAGAGTTAACCCTTACGCTTCAATGGCGGTATTGATTTGAATCTGTAAATAAAATGCTGAGGGGACGTGCTAGTTTTGTTTAACAAGTAAATTTTTATATTGGGGATATAATACGTAATAATTCGTGATGATTGCATTTACAAAATGTTTAAAAATACTATATTAGGTAACCTACTTCTGATATGCTTCTTGTTTTATCTTCGCGAATTATATGTAGATTAGATATACTTTGATAAGATCGATTTTGGCTATTGCCAAAATAGAAATAGAAAAAATATAGATAGAATTGATATTTTCTTCAGTGTTGTGATATTTACATACTTTATTAAGTATGTAAATATCACAACACTGAAGAAAATATCAATTCTTATCATTATAAAGGACAAATAGGTACCCACGCTAAATAAAATTGATGGCAGATTTTAATTAAGCATTAAAATATGCAAATAAAGAGTGTAGAAATCTCTGTAGACATCGCAAATCAAAACTGGAGGGTGGCACGGCCGACGTTTAATTATGTAAATAAATTTTCATGCATATCAAGGAATCGTTAAACAATGCGCCAGATGAACCGGGTCTACCCTTCTACAGCCAAAGTTTAAAAGAGAACTGCCCCTCGGGCAAAAACGGATCACCCTTCTGTTCTTTTTGACGTACTTACGTCCAACTTTTGGACAGAATTCCATTTAACAAACACGTATTACTAGTACTGTATTGCATTATACATTTGCATGGTTTAAAGCGTTGAAAATGCCATAAAAGTGTTGCGTAAACAGTGATTACGTAAAGTACGACGTGCGTACGGTGAACTGTTTACGTAAACAACTCTCGGTTCAGTCGGAATCCATCTGAGCTGCTACTAATTTAACCCTTAATGAGAAGTCAGAGAGACCCTTCATGTCCGGAGGCGCGGAAGCGGGACTCATCACTGTCTCTAATGGCCTGAAACCACCCCGGGTTAAACAGATATCATCTTATAAACAGATTCGAAAAATAAAAACATGCGATCCCGTCTGAACTGTTATCCCATTATTTTTTGGTACTTGAATTTTTAATTGCAAGTTTTTTATGAGGTGCGTTTGTATATGTTTATGGAACTTATGCTCCCAATATACGTGCGTTTATGTGCAGAAGATATAGAATCTACAATGTGCACGTTTTATTCTGGAATTATTGTCTCTTGTATTCATTTTATACGCTACGTGCAACATGCTATTTTTTGCTGCCCTTTCCAACTTGGCCGGATGAAATAAAAGCAACAAACATCCCAGCAATGCGCTATAAAAATTTGTCTTCACACGAACTAAATTTGGCAGCGTCCCCCAAAATGTTATCACCTCATAGTATCGTCGATGCACACAATATCTCATAATATTCTTTATATCCGTCCCCATAAACAGAAACGGGTCGTGGTAATGACGCCCCGTTGAGGGGAGAGGACGTCTAACCGGCCGTTACGGTCGCTGAATATGTGACCGCTGCATTTTATTACCACTTTACTCTGCCACATAATCGACCTTCATGATGAAGGGCTTCTTTCCGACTAATAGTCGGTTGGTATGCGATGCCCCTTGTCCTACATGTTCGATGCCGGCTTTTGTAGGGTTAATTGTTCGATAAATTCCCGTTTTACTTATTAATGAGGCAATTTAGGGAAATTCTACAGCTGATAGTCTCCACCCCACAGCATCAAAATTGATTGAAAATGGAACTGCTTATTCATGTGGTATTTCTTATTGTTCCAGGTTGAATTCATAGAAGCATACTGCACACCTCGCGACACAGCCCGCCGCTCCCCACAACGCAGCCGGCGCTCCCGAGAGCAGCGCCGCTCCCCCGAAGCCACCAGATGGCGCTACGAATCCCGCCGAACAAACTACGACTTTGACTCGTGTCGAAAACCTTACGAGTACGAGAGTCGTAGACACTACGGACGGGAATTCGACGGGGATTCAGGGAGACGAGCAGAGTTTGACGCGGGGTCAGCAAGGCGTCGAGCGGATTACGAGTCCGCAAGAAGGACCGACTTTGACTTGTCGGCTCCTAGTGTGTCAAGGCGAAGCCCTGAGAGTGCCCCTGAGGGTTCAGTGGAATCTCCACCAGAACCGGCACCGTCAGCGCCATTGCGGCACGAGAGACAGACCAGACACAGATCTCAACCATACTACGAATCTGGTAACTAATTTTTTTTTAAAGAAAATCTGTAATGATAAAACAAAAGAGTAGGTGAAACAATGACAACCCAAAAGATAACATAGATGAATCACATAGCAAATACGAATGTGCCAATTCATGCCTGTTGTGTTTAATACAATGTTTGTATCAAAAACTTAAAGTGGGTAGTTGATTAGATTAGCCAGAATATATTGGTGGTATTCTTCGAAGTGAATTTTGATAAAAATAGTATCGACATCAAACATTATTACAAGTTTTCTCTCAAAATCAAATTAACAAAATTTTGTAAATAAAAAGTGTTAGATAACAGAAACCGAAACTACCGACATTAAAAAGAAACATGAAACTTCACTTCCGTTTATTTCAGCAACGCCTAACAATGTAGCTATATGAAACAAATTGGCATTTCAATGTTACCAATTGATTGGCAAAACATCCTTGAAATAACACAACACAATTCGGATTACATTCAAATCAGCATATTTGCTTACAGCAATTTTTATGCAATCCAATAAACTGATTTCAATATTTAGAATTCAAGGCGAGATTCTTGTTCGGAGAGCTTCAAGAATGTAAAATTCAGAGTAAAAATAAACTTGGTTAGCAAGAAGAAGCAACTCAAAAATGAAAACTTGACGTTAAATAGCAGGACGGTTTCCTAAAAACAACAAAATTTCGCGCTTCATTTTACATGGAAGCTCTTACTTTTTTAAGAACATCCTCGTCTAGGACGGTCGGGACAAAAGGTCCATTCTTCCAGTGCAACAATCGCGGCAGAGCCTAGTTAGGCCATTGTTTTCACTGTGGTTAGAGATATACACTCCTGCCTTTATTAAAAAAAAGAAAACCGTCTCCTCGGATTTAAAAGATGGCATCTTTGTTCCACAATCTTGGTAATTAGGTCAGTTTAATCTGGTACAAGTGTTGGTATGTGATACTCGTGTATAATAAATAACCGACTGGTTGGATACTTTCCAGAATTTATGGGTAAAATACCGCTGTAATCATCATTGAAATAATAGCTGTAAAGTAATTTAGGGTAATGACGATTAATGTTAGAACGTTGTTCAATTACTTCGATTTGATGTTCCGTAATATCTTGTAAAGCATTCTGTCCTATTTCTCTTTACTTACGTAACGAAACACTGTCTTTTTGTAATACAATGCCTTTGCGTGCGACTAAGCCTTTGCATCAAAGTACGTCTACGTTATCGGAAAATACAAGTACCAAGTATTAATTACACGATTGCAGTTTTTTTATCATCCAGGGACTTTCATTCGCTAATACTAGCTAGTATTGAAGCAACAATAGCAAGTTTTAATCAGCCCTTTTGTCGTTTGTCCGTCCGTCTAGACACGGCTGAAAAAATGTCCGGGATTTTATAATAACTGAGGCTCTTATTGTAAGTTTGTATGTTCGTAGCTAGAGAAGATTTTTTTTTCATCATTGGTTTGGTTTGATAACCCAAATACAAGGGATTCTCTTGGGTCCCAAAAGGTTTGGTGTCAGTGTCAATAGAGTTTAGATTCTAATGAAAATCTTTTAAGTGCGATACGTACGAGTCGATTACCTTTAACCTTTTACTGCCAACGCGCTTCAGAAAGACATTTAACACGTTAATAGCGGCAATTTAACAAATTTCGAGTCGCGTTGCCTGGTCATCCACGCGGAAAAGTAATTACGTCACGTAATGACGTCACTTACCCTCCCATCTGCACTCTCCACGTCGCTAATAGACAATTTGCACAGTTTTTGACGTCGTTTTGTTCAATAGACGCAACGTGTTGAACTTATTGGGACTTCTCTTATATTTGATGACGGCAATTTTGCTCACAATTGTGATTTTGACAATGTGTTTCAATAAAAATAATGTTACATAAAAATAATGGGGATTAAGTTTTATTTAGGACACATTCGAAAGACGGCAAATGCCTTAAATGATAATTTAACAACAGCAAGTTTTTAATAACATAAAAAAAAATTATAAAACTCAGTATCACAATAAAAGTTTTACAAACTACAAAGAACAATGCTCTACAGAATAATCTAAATGAGGCAACGGAAAATACGGTATTAAAACAAAAGAGTCGCAGACCTTGTTCTAGGGAGCGCATTAAAAAAAGTTTATTATAAAATGGCATACTACGACTGCCTACGATTCGTTAGTTCTTTCCTATCGTCGTGGCTTTTAAAATCCAGACTTTTATGTTCATGAAGCATTCAGAAGGAGTCCTTTGTTACCCGAAGCAAGGAATACTCGTTAGAGTATTTCGTCGTGCCTTTGAAATAACATTAGCTGTGCGTGTAGGCACGTGTATGAGGGGTTTAACGTATTCATTAACTAAGGTAATAGTCCTCCAGATTCGATTGAAATGGAAATGAATAAGTTTAAAAACGAGGGAGTAATGTCAATGAGCGTTGTTTCAATTGCGTCGTAAATCTCAGTATGTACCCTTAGCTAATAATGAAATTGTTCTTGCTAAATGTAAATAATTATAACTACCTAGTGTGGTAAGTAATAATATCTTATCATGATAGCTTTTACAACATTTAAAGTAATCAAGGAGACAAAATATTAAATTTTGCAGTAATTATTTTAACTATAAACAACAACAAGGCAAAACATATTAATGAATATTCCGAATATCTCCGAAATAGGACGTTTATCAAAAGCACCCTTTGTCCTTTCACTTCACCCCATCGAGGGCAAATAACAACTACTGGAAACGATGTCTAATTTATTACCATAGAAATTCGACAAAAGCATTCTTTACGAAGTCGGTATACCAGCATCAATGAATTTATGAACATGCTTTTGGATTCAAAAAAGATTTTATAAACATTTTCATGTTCTTGAAAAAATGCCATTCAATTCTTAACAATTGGTTGCATTCTTGAGGGGATGTGGATTCACAATCCGGACGTTGGGGTTTAAACGACGTCACTTGAGACAAGCTGAGCCACATCAGAAATAGGAGAAAAATTTTAAATCCGCGTCTGGCTCGTTACTAACTTCAGTTTATTTATTATCTTCTAAAGCTACTCCAATGACTCCAATGCGCACTCATTCTCCACAAATTGTATTCACAAGTATGTAAATTGTTAAGTAAAAATCTTCATATATTATTTTTGTTTTGTTTTAGAATCATCATCAGAGGATCGATCGACATCTTCAGAAGGCGAGGAAGACGAATTCGGCGAATTTGATCCATTCGCTACAGCACCTTCTCTACATTCCCCAGACAGTGGTCGCTCAGATCCACGATACGCTAACGCGCCACGCAGAAACCCAAGTCCTTACTACTACGGTGATTTGTTCAAAACTCCCCAACAACAACAAACACCGTCGGCTCCTACCATCTCTACAACATCATCTTCTCGTGGCCCTCGGTACAGGAAGTCAGCCAGTCTAGACGCACCTCACGTTGCTCCCAGACCGAATCTACCTAAAAGATTCTCAGTTGCTGAAGATGGTTTTCGTGAGCTAGAGCGCTCATCATCTTCGTCTGGTGAGAGCGCGTGGATGCCGCCGAGGCGTCGCGGGCGCGACGCGGCCGGCTGCGCGTGCGCCGCGCCCGAAGATGTAGAGGAGCGTCAGCCTTCTCGTAGCGTCTTTTACGTGCCGGCGCCACTGCCCCGCTGGCCGCAAGAGATGACCACCAGACAGATCTACGAAACAGCGTTCGACTGCAAAATTGCACGTTCGGATGATGATTTGGATGACTTCGACAGGGTCAGCAATCACCCTGCTCTTCTGCAAGCTGAGGACCGCAAAGTTATTTCTTCCGCGTCATCCGCTTTTGAAGCCGTTGAACGTAGCGAACCAGACTACAAAGGGCGCCGCAAGGTGACTATGAAGACAGACAGTGTTCGGCGTTCCAAGATCCCCACAATTCGTCAAAAAAGGGAGAATGAGAACAACGCTTGTGCCTTGTCAGAGGAATTGGAAAAGGTTCATATTGAGGAAGACGGACGCACAGCCTCGACGTCTCAACTTCCACTTCGCGGTTACACACCGTCGCCACCATCTACAGCACCTTTGCCAACAAAATTTCAACAGAAAGACGGCTCTGCCATGAATAGTATTAAAAGCGCCCCAAATTTGCCTCAGTCACAACCTGCACACCCTCGTCTTAAAGACTTAAGGTTGCCAGTGAAGTCACTGCGCGCTCGGGATACACCCACAAGTAGCGATGCTAGCATGGCTGACGTCAAGGGTTCGCTTTCTACTGAACTGGATCTTGGACAACGTCTGAGAGATTCAAGTCGCGAATCTCGCGATGGCGATGATGAAGGAGGGCAATCAAAAGACGGTATTTTTTTAGAGATTAAGGGTCGGCCCACTTCCGATTCTGACACACCTGAAATGAATCGGTACACGGGGCCAAAGGGGGTCGGCCCTATAATGGAGTTTAAAGGAAGGCCTGGGGTAATTCGTCCGCGTCGCAAGTACTCTAGTACAGAAAGTATGGCCACAAGCAGCAGTGGAGGCAGCATGGAGTCACTGCGAAGTAGTAATAGTGAAGGAGACAGGAGTAGTAGTAGTTCAGAAAGTCGTCATTCGTCTTCGCTAAGTTCACACAGCTCTGATTCAGGAAACGTGCCCTTCACAAAGTCACATCATCATATGCAGCTGTCGGGGTTTGGGCACCATCCAGCTAAGTTGCATATTCTAAGCCCCATTTCTGATAAATCTTCACAAGAACAAGCATCAGAAACATCTGATAACAACAAAAACAATAACTCGCAGAAAGTATCTCCTGAAGACTTTGAAACTGGTAATACGATGCAAACGACTGTTGAAATTGTTGCCAAACCTAAACGACGTGCGTTGCAAAACAGGAATCTTTTGAACCTTACATTTAGACACTCAACAACCGGCGATTCTGAAATTCAAGGCTCTGACAGTGGAATTTCAATCCATTCGAGAGAAGGCGTAGACTCACGAAACGCTTTCATTAATTTCAAAAACAGTAACACTGAACAGGAACGTAAAGATGAAGAAGTTGATCTATCTGATCTTCCTTTCGACATGCCCAAGTTGAGGAGACGACGGGCTGAAGCCGAAGCCGATATGCGAACCTTGCCATTTGACATGCCCAAATTGCGCCGAAAGTTACGCGGGCAGTCACTACAACTAAATAACGACTTTGGAGGGGCTATCTCAAATGCCTCTTCTAGCCAAAGTGTGCAAGATTTAAATCAAGGTGGGTACTTTTTATACATCTTTAGATTGTTTCCATTAGCTAATAAAATCAAAAAAGTTTCCAGTGCTCTTTAATAATTCCATTACGTCAGATGGATTTACATGTCAATCTTGTAAGAAAGAAGTATACTCGAAGGGTCTGTCGACTCAAATTGTTGGGACTCTCTAACTCGAAGCGACCGCCACCGCATTATGCCGATTAAGACGTATGACTCCGGATTGCACCACACGAAATTCTCTGGTCCAACACGCCCATCCAATATTTAATTTGCTTGAGTGCTCTTTGAGGGAACTTTTTCCTGTACATGTTGGGAGCAATTTGTAACCGTTCAGTTGAGTTAGGAGTTCGTTTCGCGGCGAATTGCGTGTGGTTTGAGGTAATAAGTGGTGGCGTCTTAGATTCAATCAATGCTAAGAACAAAAGTTTACTCAGTTGACGTATTTTCTTATTCAATCTTATTTCTTGTTTTCAGGAAACACACACAAACCGAATTTGAAATTGAATTTTGACAGCGGCAGCGGTGGTTCTGGCAGTTCTAAGGGACTGCGTTTGAATTTGGGACCGATTGCTCCGCCTAGAGATTTGGTTGACGCTTCTCTCCCACTTGACCGACAAGGGTGAGTTGATTTCTACTTATACCACATTCATTCAACTGAACCTGAACACGAATGTACTCTTATTACATTTTGGCAGCGAAATGTTTATAGAAACTAATTTGTTTTTATTTGATTGCTTACAGGTGGTACCACGGGACCTTATCGCGCGTTGAAGCTGAGAGTCTGCTAAGGGATGCAGATGAAGGCGCTTTTTTGGTTCGAAACAGCGAATCGGCCAAACACGACTATTCGCTAAGTCTGAAGTGAGTATTCATTATCACTCAGAGCATCTTATTAGTCATCTTGTTTATTATCAACTTCAATTACCTACGTCTTTGGAATATTTTTAAAACTGATTATCTAATCTTGGTTTTTTCCTTGTTTTGCAGATCTACACGTGGTTTTATGCACATGCGTATTTGCCGGGCTACAGATGGCTACACTTTGGGTGGTGCTGCGACAGCGTTCCCGACTGTGCCAGCTCTGATGCGGCACTACGTCACTGCCCAGAGGCTTCCAGTTCGAGGTGCGGAACACATGGCACTGTCCACACCTCTGCCAGCCGTCCTACTATGAACATCCCATCAGGAAATATGGGTTTTAATTTTGAGTGAACCTCGGTCAGTCGATCGGTCGGTTCGAAGTTCGGAAAGGTGTACATAAACAGCGATCGGAAATCCAAGGTGTGATTTATTTTTTTGTTTAGATTGCTGAAGAAAGCACAAGTGAAGGAGTTACTTATCGTATTTGTCTAGCTTTAGGAACCCCGTGAATAATACCAAAGAGTTAGAATTCAATGATTTTTGCTAACGAACTGGCTTACATTTATTTGTATACGCTCAGGTAGCAGTGTAATTATGCTAGTCCAGAATATCGCAGCCACATATATTACATATTATTTATTCGCATATAATCATTTTCACATTTAAATGTATACTGTGTGTAACGAAATAGGTACTTATGTTGTCTTGCTTCGTATTACTCATTCATCGTTTATCTTATGCATTGATACCATATATCTTTTATTAATCAGTGTTAACTGTATGTATATTGTATGTTTGTTTGATATATATTGACGCAAACGATGATATTAGGTAGTTATATTGTGTGATAATTCGTTTTGCAAACAATTTGCGATGAATCATCAAAACATATTATTGACCTCTGTATTAATTTGCAATAACATGGCCTAAGCAATAGACTAGTATCATAATTACCTATCTGCTATTGGTCTTGTCATGGATAAAGACGTCAAATTTAATGTAGACTTTGAACTAAATATTGTTGTTGTCTTGAAACGTAAAGTATAGAATGCTATCGCAAAGTACATACGTAAGTTTGAAATTGGAGGAAAATTCCTCCATTTTCGAACACAATGACTACCGCATTATGAAGATACTTAATTTTATTACTGTAATAGAAAAACGCTTTATTGCAGTCATTATTTAGATTGATATTGCCATGATTCACAAATCACGTAGATACAGGTGTGAAGAATCAAGTCTGAATATAAATTCGTTTTAACAATAAGTGAATCACTATGAAAACATTCAACTTTATATTAAAAGTGCGTAAACTGCTTACGCAAACTATAAAATGTATTCAGCAAGGTTACAAAAAACAAATCAGATTGCAAACCGTGGAATATTTATGTAGCAAACATGAAATAGGTGGGTACAGTTGTCACATTGATGAGTACATGTTAAATAGAACCTTGATGTTATATATACAAGGTTGAGTTTAGTAGAGATTGTAATAGCATGAGTCATAAGCACGTGGGTCGTATAGACACGAAAATAATATCGATTTAGTACAAAACTGTACGGAGTAGACTTGATGTCAGTTGGATCTTTTATACACTGTATGTCAAACATAGTAGATATAGTACTACTTATTTATATCGGAACCTCAAGTGTGTGTGCTAATTTTAAAAATACTTTGAAGAATTGTCGAAATTTTTTGCTTGTACACTACAGTGAGTTCATGAATAATTGTCGTCAGGCGATTAATCATGTTCTAGAAATAAAAGAAGCAAATACACTTGAGACCCAAAACATTGGCCAACATGATACGATATTAAATAGAAATACATTTTGATATAGCTTTCATACTATAGTGAAGTCTTAAGCTAATCATAATAATAATGGCACATAACAGAATAATATAAGATCATAGATGAAGATTGCACATGTTATGTAACTTTCACATGATGACTTATTTATATTTTTTGTTATATTAGAATTTAAGTAGAGTAACGGGATGGACTATGGGGCCCTCAATACTGGATAGTTTTAGTTCCTCTTCATAGTTTTATATCACTTGGTACTTTTACAACGACATTGATTGATGGCCAGTGATATACTCGATGAAAGGTGTAGCAGCTATATTTAATAGATTCTTCTGTGATTTTGTGTTTAATACAATAAAAGCCAAAAAAATGTTGTGTATTATAAATTAAGTTCATCGTATTTATTGTGTAACGCATATTCATGCTTAAATTATTTTCACATTTGTCTAATAATGTACAACAAGATCTCATGAAATACTTCCTTTGGATGGTTCAGTTACCCTAGTGTTAATTTTGATTGATTTGTACCTGATTTTTTGAAAGAAACGTTGTTTGAGACTTAAAAAATAAATTACGTTTTAACAGATTTATTTTGTTAATTAATTTAGTGATCATTAGAATAATATTAACGTAGATATGTATGGGAATGAACGAATTTTTCGAATGTATGTGACATTTATAATTGTATGTAATTACTTAACCACCGCAAAGCAGCTTTTGCAAGCGTGCAACTAATTTTAATATAAAACTTAATATACCGTTTTATTATTAAGCAGTGGTACTTATTACATGAGAAGGGGAATCATTTGGGTCCAGAATCATCGTCACTAGACGATTTTTAACATCTACATTTTGTAGAAAACATAATTTCTTAATTATCCGTCTCATGTACTTTGTACGAAGTATGATTATGTAGTAAACGCGTAATGGAAGGTAGGCTTAAGGTATCTGATGAAATTCTAATATTTGGAAGTTTTGAAAACGTGTCAAAATTTTTTTCATGAGCGATGTAGGTCCCGAAACGGAGTTAGGTAAAAATTATAGCTTATAGTAGTTATAATCAACTGTAATTTTGAAGGTGTAGTTTGAAATTGAAGATGAAATAAATTCCATAAAAATTATATATTTCTTTTATTCCTATTTTACCTTTATCCATAACCAGATAATATGAATAATAACGTAACGTAACAGAAGTGCTATTCTGTAAAACAATTCACCGTGAAAAATTTGGTGAAGTGAGCTGTCAATAGTGTCAATCCCTAGCATCGGATGGGGTGACAGAAGCTCACTTCTCACTTCACCTAAGTATTCACGGTGAGAATTTTACAGAATACGAGTACATCGGCTGTATTCCTATTAGACAGAGGACTACCTGTAGTACACCCACATTTCGCCAGTTATGTTTAAGGGTCAGGACACATTGATCGACGGCGTTCGACGGTTTGTCCATACAAAAAGAGCAAAATATGGAACGACGTACGCATCCTTTCGCATCGACGTGACGAAGGCGCTTCGGCGGTGGCTCCGGCGGCGGACGGCGGCGGACTGACACGAATGCGAACGCCTCCGGGCCTCCGTAAGCGGTGGATCGGCATAATGCGTACCTACTAGTGTGCTCCTTTTCAATCGGCAAAGTGCGAAAGGCCGTCGATCAATGTGTCCTGACCCTAAGGCCCATGTAATAAGGGCGAGCCTATTGCTATCAATCGGGCAGAAATTCAGACTTCAGGTTGCTACTAAGAATAACCCAATAACACTGCCAGACCTGGGAACCGAACCTAGGACCTCACGCTCAGCAATGGCGCTTGCGACCACAAGACCAATGGTCCAGTCTGAATACTAAATCAACGTGATTCATAAAAACTATAAAATTCTAACCTGTACTATAATTCGCTAATAACGTTGCTAAATTGAAGAGTCCAACTGTGACGTAGCATGACAACTGAAGTGACTGGTATTACGTTTAGTCGGTTAACTAAGTCACGTGGTTTTTTTGTTTACCTTTATTTAATTACCTAAACAAATGGAGTATACAAAATAATTGTCAAATAATTTGGCAGTACCTACACAACAATTTTTTTATTTTTTATTTTATTTATTTGGGACAAAAAACAGTTATGCGTTACAACATTAATAGTTATCTAAGGTATAATAGTAAAAACGCACAACCCACACTATTGTCCACGGAATCATATCGGTTTTAAAAGAAATAAGGAAACGGACGTATAAAGAAAGGGACAGTAAGAAAATAAAAATAAACCTGAAAAGTCACACAAACCAATTCAAGACAGCGCTCCCCGTCCAGACTTAGTCCGTAGTCACTATTCAGACTACACCATAACGTCAGCAAGAAGCAGTCATCGTTAAGGATGACCAGAAAGTAAATCAATAGCCATTTTTCTAAATTTGTTCTGATTAAGAGCGAACATATCTAAATTTATAAAATGTGAGTTGTACGTTTCTAATAATCGACGGAGAGGAGCTCTCTCCCCAGCATTTGTTCTACACTTCTCTGTGTAGAACAAGCGGGTTGCTCGCACTTCCCGCCGACTAACAGTTCTAGGTACTGAATAACATAGTTTATTTGAAAGTTCCATACAATTAAACCTATTGTTGCATATGCCAAACAGCATCATAACCATCAGCAGTGAACGCCTGTGCTCCAAGCTTAATATATTGTACTGTTTCATCAGATCTGCATAAGAAATCTTGGTATGGTAACACTTATAATGTGTAGTGCGAAGAAATTTTTTCTGTACCATTTCTAGTCTGTGCTTATATTTTTCGTAAAATGGGCTCCAAATGGGCACCGCGTATTCCAACTGGCAACGGACTAAAGTTTTATACAAGTAGAGGAAAGTAGAAGTCTTTTTAAATTCTTTACAAGAACGCATTATGAAACCATACATCTGAAAGGCTCTATTGATAATGTTGTTAATATGGATGTCAAAATGTAACTTGCTATCAAATAATACTCCAAGATCACGCGTGCAATCAGTTTTATTCAAGTTTATGTCATTTAGTGTGTAGGGAAATTTAATACTTGTTTTATTTTTGGTAAAAGAAATATAATGACATTTTGGCAAACTGAGATGAAGTTTATTCTCAAGACAATATTGTGAAAGTCTACATAGATCATCTTGTAACAGCAAGCAGTCCTGCATACTTGTACAGGATTTAAAAATTTTGATGTCATCGGCGTACATGAGGAATTTAGAGTTAACGATACAGGACTTTATGTCATTAATGAACAAGATAAACAATAAAGGACCCAAGACTGAACCTTGGGGCACACCGGATTCGACAACTGTGTATTCAGACTCAACAATGTTAGGAATGTCGACAGAGTGCAACAATCCTTATGGATTGCATTAAAATAGCGACCACGATGTAAGCGCTGTTTGGGCTGTCAAACTCGCTACCTACCACCTTGCCACAAAATACAGAGAGTATAGCATAGCTATTCACAACCATACGACAGGCTATCGTTTCGAAAATGACACATTTCGATAACTTGATTTGACTTGCCCCTGACAGCAAATAGCTGTTGGAAGAATAGCGGACGTATATTTGATTTAAACTGACAAAACTTTAGGGTTTTGGATTTGTGAACAACGTTTAGAAGACTACTACGATAACATTGATTGATGTTCGATACGATACGGAAGCGTATCGAGTGTTTGTGAAGCTATGCTGAAGTCAATCTACATACAAAGTGCGCTCGAGCAACGCACACATAGACACCGCTCACGGACACGATATCTCAGAACGGTTGAAAACAGTGCGAGCGCGAGTGCCATTCGCTTGAGACACGCGTCTGTGAAGTGCAAAAATGGAGCAACAAAAAAAAGTTATTATAACTGTTCAGTGGACGGTTGTTTAAATTCAACATTAAACGGTGAAGTGTCGTTTTTTAAGTTACCAGTTGTTTCTGAGGTAAGTAGGTATTTGCTTGTATTTCGAT
The DNA here is from genome assembly GCA_914767645.1 of Hydraecia micacea. NCBI lineage: Eukaryota > Metazoa > Arthropoda > Insecta > Lepidoptera > Noctuidae > Hydraecia > Hydraecia micacea. The sequence continues at coordinate 10,341,845 of OU611788.1, read as the reverse complement.
GGTTCGTTTTAACGTAACACAGAATAGTTATATAGGTAGGTATGTGCCTCGGCCCCTGGCCCGCGCCATAAAAGGGAACATGACTGTGGCCTTGTAATATTTGTACACTTTATATTAGGTATTTATTGTAGTACCTATAAGCTAAAAAATACGCTCATCTTCCTCATTATAAAAAGTTAAGATAGAAATGCTCAGCGAGCCGGCCGCCCGCATAGCCGCCGCCGCCGATCATAACTATTCAGAGTTGATATTTTTTGTGATCATAGCAAGAATATGTTCTAAGGTGGCTATCTAAGCTCGATTTATGTAGATAATAGTTTCCTATTTTGAATCAGTATAAACGAAGTAACTTTTTTGTAAGGTAAATTCACGCCACGAAATATTACGTAAGTTGAAAGCATGATTTTTTGTTTGTGTAGGTAGATATTGTGTTGTTTTTAGTGTCATTTGATAGTTTTAGGTCTAAAACGGATATGGCAAAATAAATTGTGTAAATAGGGTAGTCGCAACTAGATACGAGTGCCATTACCACGATAATTTTTCGTGCATAAGCAAAAGTTGATAATCCGAGCGCGACCGCCGAGCATAGGTGTGAAAACTCTCTGTATTTTGTGACCTTGCTGTCTGGCTCATATCATTATTACCACGACCATAAAATAATTACAAACCTGCAACTTTAAACGGCAAAACAGTTTTTATTTATTTATTTTGTACAACTTATTACCTACCTTAACTATACTGTTGACATTACAATATATAAGGTTAAGGCCGTTATTTAAGACAGTTAGCATCAAAGGAATGAATCAAAGGGATAGGCATAACCAAAGAATCTGCCATCTCATTTCAACTGTTATGTGTGTGTATGTAGGTAGTAATAGTCAAAGTAGGTAACTATGCTTCCTGAGTTCCTGTCCATCCAGAAGCAATGAACACAAAGTATGTATACGTATTCCTTTTAGCAATAAGCAAGTTGTAAAACTTAATCATAGAATTATAATGAACCAATAAAAGTAAATACCTAATGTAACTGCAATAGCATTTTTACCATAGAACCCTTATAATTATCAACGCCATCTATCTAAGCAAACGAATATTCAGATATCGAAAGTTTTAATTTTTGAGTACTAGATGTCGCTTTTTCGGCTACTAAAGCCTTCGTATGAGCGCCATCTACACATTGATTCGAATAGTATTTGGTGCAGGGATAACAAACAAAAGGTAGTGCCTTCAAGAATAATTCTAATATAAATATACAGATGTCGCTGCAAAAAATTATGGAAATGTACTGTTTACATCTGTTGTTATTTTACCACCTTCATGAATTATTAAACGCAATTTCTCTTTGCTTGTCTGTCCGTAAGTGGGCTTACGAAACCAGAACCGCTTACCTAAAAAAGCTACTACTTACTTTACGGTGCGGTGGTGGTTTTGTTTACTTTACGGTGCGGTAAGTACTGTTTTCGTTTATTGTTAACACCTACAATAACAAGATGAAAGAGTAGTTTTTGGAAAAACTTGTAGAAAGCTGGTCAAAACAACTAAGGGATAGACGGACAGTTGCGTGTACGAACCGTTCATCGGAGAAGCGAATGCCGCAGAACTGTTTCAGAATCGTATAAGCGAGTTCATTGCATTTCCGCATGTAGGTAATGCGCTGCCGTGAATCGCAAAATAAACCCCGCGTGTTTGTATCGGTGTCAGTGAATAAACATGGCTTGTTATCAGTATTCCGAGCTAGTTTCTGATTTTACAATTACTTATACCAAACGAGAGAAAAAGATTTTGGAAGCACAATTATTATACAACAAAAATCCTAAATATTTTGTTGTAAATTGTGCTCCTCTTGTATAAAAAAATACATTCATTCATTGCTTTTTGATTCAATTATTATTTACTTTCTCGCTAGCGCCCACCGTGCGAGCCTTTTTCTAAGAAATTGATACGTACAGTTTTCTCTGTTGTTTATCAGTGTTTTTCTTTGTGTAGGTATAAGTAGGTACCTGTTTTTATTAGACACATAATACATGAACTATCGCGGGTTTTATTACGTTCTGCGTTTTACCTAACACACTGTAGGTGTATTATTCATTAAAAACCCTTTTAGTCTTGTCTTGTCATACACGAAATAAAAAGTGAAAAAGTTTACAAAGGAGCAAATACACCTACCACTGTGTATAACTTAGCTTAGGTAGCTATTAAACATACAAAAGCTTTAAAAAACTTTTTTACAAAAAAAAACAACCGACTTCCAAAAAAAAACACTACAAAGTGAAAAATAACTTTAATTTCGGAAGTCGGTGTCGTTGGTTCCACATTTTCGTTTTTTTGACACCGACTTCCGAAATTAAAGTTATTTTTCACTTTGTAGTGTTTTTTTTTGGAAGTCGGTTGTTTTTTTTTGTAAAAAAGTTTTTATTTTTCGCTTTTTAGTTGTACCTACCCCATACAAATTCATATAACACTACTTGCTAGTGACAGGAAGATAAACATCATCAATATAAACTAAGTGGAAAACAAACGTATTGTTGACGCTAATTCCAAAACTACCCAAGCAAAGTTCATAAAATTTATATAGGACCACCTCTGAAGCATACCTTATTCATTAATTAGACTAGATGCTGATAATCCTGGCTGCAGCATCAGGCCAAACTTATGTCAACTTTGCATTGAACTTAAAATTTAGTCCTGTTTAAAATGAGCCCAAACACGACTACGGTGCTGTAATTTCAAGGTTTGTACTTTTTCTGATGCTCCTGGCTTCAGCATCAGGTCTCTATGTACTTCGGTGTTCCTCATTAACATTACGTTTATCCACACATCGAGCCCTTTCCAATGAGCCTAAACACGATATATCTGCTGTTAGTTGTCGAGGAGTTAGGTACTCTGCAGACTATCCTGACTGCAGCATCAGGTCATGACTTGATGATCATGAGACCAAATGTGGCAAATGCCCAATCAAACATCAAAACAATTTACTAAAACAGTCCTTGCCTGTTCGAGTAACTTCTTACTGTTAAGGAGTTATACCTTCCATCATCAGCCCAGCTACCTGAGATGGTGATAACCATACGCAAATACACAAGATACTTCATAAAATATGCGAAAAACCATAAGTAAGCCTATAAAATTTGAGGGTTGCCCTCGATTTCTCTAAGATCCCATCATCAGATCCTAACTTGGTGACAATGGGACCACCTCAGAACTATCTACTTTCGATCAAAAAAAGAATTTTGAAAATCTGTCGACAATTGGCGGAGTATTCGATGAACAAACATACAAAAAAAAAAAAAAAAAAAACATACAAACAGCCGAACATAGTACCTCCTCCTTTTTGTGAAGTCGGTAAAAAGAGTTGTCTATCCACATCGGTTTCACAGACTAAATTAATGAAACATCCCTTTGACCCTTTTGGGTGGCTTCCATTAGTTTTTCACCCAAAAACCATTAAGCCCTTTAAGTGTGATAAAAGGACCGCTACATTTATTTAATGGCGTGTTCATTAAGACATAATTCACCTTAACTTTTTTTATGGCTTGTAGCATCTGGATGAGAGATGCCGAGAACAGTGGGGTAATTGCGTAACACACTAACAGTAGGAATGGCTGTCATTTTGACAGTTCAACAACATTCATTGCATTATTTACATTGTTGAGCAGACATATGTTTTGAACATATAAAGCAATGGATTAGCAACATCCCGACAAAATCATTCAGATTGTGATTGATAGTGTGTTGCGCAATTAGGATGCAGAGTTGAATGGCGTGCAATTGGAGAGGCCTTTTTCCGGCAGTGGACTGCAGCTTTACGCTGATAATGATGATAATAAGTATTAAGAGTAAGTATTATACTCGGGACAGGACGATTTATAGAAGTCTGCGTGAAATGTTACACAGGTTCTTTATTCGTTTTTTCTTTTCTTTTCTATTATGAAATGAAATTGTTTATTCTGTAAATAACATATCGGAATCACTTTTACACGTCATATTATTCAAAAATAAGCTAGATAGAGTCGACATTTTCTACCCAACTACAAACTCAAGGGTTAAAGTCTCTTTCAAAGTCCAGACATAATCTTGGTCAGATCATGTGCAGACAATGTAGATTAGTGCCTGAAATGCTCTTTTGAGGTACAAACCACACAGGTTCGAGTGGACCAGTCCAGTCAGTGCACCTGTGTGCTCCGTATGGGTTCGTGCCATTGTACCTACCACGTTTTCCTTTATTTGCATATCATCATCATCATCTGCTTAGCCTTTTCCCAACTGTGTTGGGGTCGGCTTCCAGTCTAACCGAATGCAGCTGAATATCCATATTTTACATGGAGCGACTGTCTATCTGACCTCCACAACCCAGTTACTGGGAAATACGATACCCCTTGGTAAGAGTTGTTATCAGACTTTCGGGCTTCTGACTACCCGTAACGACTGTCAAAGATCCACGAATGACAGCCGGGACCAACGGGTTAACGTACTTTCCGAGGCACGGAGGGGTCTCAGTATGTAAAGATGGTCAACCATCCACAGACCAACCGCGGCAAGCGTAGCTTCACCTGATCGATCGCTCTATGCGGCTGTTATTTTTTAGTCATGGGCCCTTCGGGTCCTTTATTTGTTATCCGTGCTTAATTCATCATTCATAAAACGTTTTATATTCAAGGAACAAAGCAAAAACGGCGCAGCCTGGTCCATTAGAAAATACCCTTTCACAAACTCTTCAACGCTGTAAAAACAAAATGGGTATTTTGACACTTTTCCGAAAACATATTTTATTCCATAAAAGGCCTTATAAAGCCGGTCCCAGAATCAGAATATTTATTTGTGAAACATAGGTATTTACTCGTAAATAAAGGTCTTAGGTTAATAATATGAGCGCTATGTTTTGCCATGAAGGCTTACAAATATGGATGAAAACAAAAGCAAACAATAAAAGAAAAAAAACTAACAGAAAAAAACAAAATTAAATACGTACAAGAGATAAAAAAAACTATCTCCAGATGAGTGTAATGTATAATGTAATGTATGGTGTAATGTAACACGAATTCTGCATGTGGCGCTCGCGCTGATCGCATTCGAACACGTACAAGATTCGCTCGAGTTTGTATGCCGTCTACACTTTTCGCATTATATTACACGATATATTATATTACATACGTCTGGACCCGGCTTTAAGGGCGCTGTACAAATTTGTGTGCACTGACAAATATCACATCTTCACAGACTGTTGACGAAGCTTTTGTGTGTGAGGGTCGTTCAAACGTTTTACACGTCAGGGATCGAAAGGCAATATTGTATTTTGCGTTTTCGCATGTTGTTTTTTCGTGTCCAGTGTGTCCAAGCTGTAGCTGGTAAACAAAAGGAGACATAAACGCAAAAAAACGTTTTTTCTTTCTTTTTCTTTTACATATGGATGTGAAGGGCTTTTTCATGGTTTACTGTTAGAAACAAGTATAGGTAACAAAATGGAACGGCGATTTTGTTTTAAAATAACGGACGAAAAATTTCAACGTAGGTTCAGAATTATGCGCAGAATTCATGGTTTCAGTTTGCACGTCGATGTCCTTCCACCCTGTATTATGGATGTTAAGTGAGTAACAATGCAGGGCAATGGACAATTCATTAGCGAATAAAACTTACGAATTGTTTAGAAAGTTCCTAGTAACTGGACAGGTCCGCTCAATCTGTGTGGTTCTTTCCTCAAAAGACCATTTCAGACACCAATCTACATGGTCTTCACATGATCTGACCAAGATTTTGTCTGGACTTTAAAGGAGACTGTGACCTCTGAGTTTGTTTTGGCCTTTCTTCTCAGAATAGTCAGATAGGAAACGCCGACCTCATCTAGCTTAAAAAAAAATATGATTGACGTATAAAGGTGTTTATACAAACCTACTTACAGAAAATAAATCATTTACTTATAATTTATCAATATTATGTTCTCAAATCGATGTTTGTGACACTTTAACGTAAAAATGATAATTATTATTATATAGTACTGTTCTTTTTGTAGCTTATCTACTTCATGATTGCCTTTCAATTGAAAAATAAAACTTCAGCACTTGGGCAAAGTCTATCTTATCCTGACCAACTACGCCAATTCGTAACTAATCCCAGACCGAGATTAGGAAAGTTACCTCAGCAGGTTACCCGGGCTTCTTAAAACGAAAGTTCAGTAAAGTTCACCTGGTTTTCCAAACTATTCGAAGTTTCCGATACGTACGGTCGAAGTTTATGCATAGTATAAGCTCTTTCGTAATATCCAATACCCGTAAGAATTAGGTACCCATTTCGGCATATTATTAAGTTGACTTTGTTTATGAGCGTTTATTTAGGGAGCGTCGAAGATCAGAGTACAGAAAAACTTCGTGTTTGCTATTTGTATTGGCTTGGGAACCACATTGGTGTTATGGTACTTGATTGACATTGACCTCTTGTGGCCTAATTTGGAAGGGACCTTAAGGGTTAATCCCCACTGAAAGAGCAGCGGCCGGCAGCGGCCATTATCCATAGTAATATGAAGGCAAGGGAGGAGCAGCGCGTCGCCGCGAGGCTGCACGAGCCTTCTAGCGACTAGTCACAAGAGGAAAGTCACTGCGCGCCGCTGATCTTTCAATGGGGATTGACCCTTATTAGGTATGGTTGTTGGGATCGAAAATCCTTTTTTGCATAAGATACGAAGTGCGCTCAAATGGCTGGCAGCTATCTACTCACTAAAAGTAGGGTTTGCTAAAAGAGCGATGGCCGCCACGTAACGGCCGCAGGGACGGCTGACATGAAAATGAAGGCAGCGGGGTTTGACTTTACGATGTCAAAAAACGTTCATTAGGAAAACACACCAACTTACTTTCATCGAACTAGCAGGGGATCGAGGGGGGTCGAGGGGGTTCAGGAGTTCAGACCGGGATAAATCTAAATAACAGTCCAGTGACGTCATTCGACGGTAAATTTGCAGACGCTATGTGTCGTTATGTCTCTTCTAGAAAACCGTTATCAATTTTGTCCTTTGTACAGATGCCAGCACATCAAGCTACTACAATCTGTCAAATTTCTTTAATAAATTTTCAACTTTATCGCTACAGCATAAGGTTTAAAGTTGATTGGGAAAATTTTACAGTTTCGGGTAGCTTGATGTGCTGGCGTCTGTACTTTTCGATCCAGAGTGAGTACTATCATTCGCTTCTCATCACCAAATGGACCCAAATGTCTTTATTAGGTAAAAGATCGCGTGCGATTTCTAATGACCAAAAAGAGTCTTTAATTTCTACAGCCACGCGCCAATCAATGCCATCGTATCACTTTGTACCAGCCAAAATAGAAACCACTCGCAATCATCGTTAAAAATGGATGGGATTTCATTAGTTTGCTGGTGAAAATAAATTGAGTTTTTTTAATAAGGTAGTTTGTGAAACAATAAATTGTTCTTTCTGTGGTTTTCATTAAATATGGGCTTGCGTTTAATTACACTTTTACGTGTTTGTAAGCGAAAATGTGGTCTAAGACTCATATTTTCCACTGAAATCCTATTTCAAACAATGTTGTGAAGTATACAAGCATAATCAGCCTATAATGTTCCCACTACTTGGACACAGACCTCCTCTCCTCTCTCCGGGATGGAGTGGGCTGTAATCTACTACGAGGGCCCATTGCGGGTTAGTAGATGTCACATCATACGAAACCTTGGTAAGACTGGTTATCAGACTTTCGGGCTTCTGACGACCCGTAACGACTATCAAAGATCTACGAATGACAGCCGGGACCAACGGCTTAATGTGAAGTGTCGCAAACAAATTCCAATTCTACACTTTGAAGTCCTTACCGCACATAACAAAATATAACACGTTTATAATTATGCAGACTGAATAAATAATATCATTAGACTTGAAGCCATATAATATCTGATACATTAGGCATCAATCCCTTGACCGTAAACGCAGATCCAAGAGCTTAATTCCATTCTTCTAGGTTTCAGTACCAACTATGGCCTCGTTAACTTGATAGAAAAGGCTTCTTAGTGTCATCCATGAAGACGCGCCCCCACTCTTCTTACTAATCGCTAGTGATTATCGCTAGTTAATCCCGCTACTGTTTTACTTTTTTGATACACACAATTTACCCACTAATAAGTAATTACTGTGTATCGACAAAACTAAAACACTAGCGGAATGTTGCACACTTGTACTGTAAGTATCTGTAGTATTATCGTATCTTAGCATCTTTGAAATATTTCAAGGGTGCTAAGTAACGGACATATTAATTAATTAATTATTCACTAGAGAATGCAACATACTGTGGTAGTCGACGTATCTGTTTATTCTCTCAGGCTATTAGTCAGGTATTATCGATAACCTAACCTAGAGGACCTAAGTCCTCAGGGGATGGTCATTGTTCTAAGTCTAACGGTTCAGGCACTTACTAGGTAGGTAAGTTCATGTATACGTTGTATGTAAGCAGAGCCAAGTTAAAAAATAAATAGAATTAGGATGAACTGTAATAATTATGCAAAATATATATCCTTTTTTATCAAAATGCTCATCAGTCCTGTCTTTTCCTGTCTATCAATTTAATGGGGGATTTACGCTAGGTCAATTTTCGCCGTGCGGCTGGTTGCTTATCAAATGGCCTCACACGCCAAACCGCCACCCCATTTATACACGTTTATGAAAATTGCAGGTGACTAGTTTATTTTGCGTCAAAATGTTGTCTTTCATACGGTGGACGATCGCCTGCGACAGAGAAAACCAGCTTGGTTTTGACTTATATTATCGTCTGTAAACAAAATTCAGTATCAGCAAATAGTAAAATTCGCCTTAAAGTTCACCATATTATGACCATATTTCACAAAATCCATCCATCTCTTCTTCATAAACACGTATTTACATGCTGTCCCAAAATGGCAACATTTTTCAAGTCCAATCCATATAACCTTTACCACTTCAATAAAAAACCTTTCCGTTGAAAATGAAAAGTTCACATTTTCTCATATAAGTACCTCTGGCCACGAGAGGTTTCCAAGCACCTCCGTAAACAGATTCCATTCAGGAGTGTTGAGTTACCCTAGTGATATTTCAACCCTCGGGCTGAATTCGCTCACTTGAACAGATAATACTGCGTGCGGCCTATTTGCGCTGGTGCGTGGCAGCCTTTATTCAGAAGCTGTTCCATGCATTCTGGTGGAAATGGTTTTTATAGCACTGTGTGACCTAAACCTGCACTTAAGTCACGCTATTCTGTGACTTAAGTAGTCAATTTTAACACAGAAAAGCGTGAATTAAATGCGCGTTTAGGTCACACGTGCTATAAAATAGTATACGATACGTGTGACTTAAGTGTCTATTAATGCACGGCGTTTATCATCCTCGCTATTAAATCACACGTATCATAATCTACTATTTTTAAACCCTTGTGCCAATTATGGTACAAACCACCTGTATCTGGCACAATATAATACGAATTTTTATAGAGTTCCTATTACCTTCATGGGCATACAATTAAAGTAGCAACGAAAGCACCTACTTCAAGCTATACAATACACATAACGGTAATATATTTTCCACTTACCATAGCGTTAGAAACCTCTGGAAAACTACCCCTTTGACCTATAAAACATAATGTTGTTATTTGATCAAAAATCGATGATGACCTAAATCCGAAATATTAATAAAACTAAAAGCACCATAACCGCCTTACCTTTTTCCAAGAAGGTGAGTGAGTAAGTTGACTATAAGTAAATAATTCATGTAATAAATTAGACATAATTATACACTAACACTATAAGGTAACATTTGCAGGGCTAACATGGCCAGAGATCGCACACGACAGGGAGGTTTGGAAGAAACGAGGGGAGGCCTTTGCCCAACAGTGGGACACAATGTAGGTTAACAAAAAAAAAATACACTTACTAGCTTCTACCCACGACTTCGTCCGCGTGCTTGTTCCCCCGACCGCGCGTCCCAATACATTTTAATTATTTTTATTGAGTTCCGATGTCCCCATTCAATGGGGACAGCGTCAATGGGGACAACGGGAATGGACGCATCGCATCGCCTGCCCGCGCGCTATATCTTCGTTTTCGCTTAGCGTACTTTCTGTTTCTTTTCTTTTTGCTCGGCTCCTAAGGTTCCTAGCGTATGGTAAATAGCCTATAGCCTTCCTCAAGAATGGGGCTATCAAATGCAAGAAGAATTTTTCAAATCCGACTGGAAGTTCCAAAGATTAGCGCGTTCAAACGAACAAACAAAAAAACAAACTCGTCAGCTTTATTATGTCATTATAAATTTCGTATTTTTATTATCTAATATGTGCAGATGCCTGCACATCAAGCTACTACAACCTGTCAAATTTCTTTAAGAGATTTTCAACTTTATCTCTAAAGCATAAGGTTCAATGTTGATTGGGAAAATTTGACAGTTTCGGGTAGCTCGATGTGCTGGCGTCTGTAGCTACAAACTTCTAATAGTAAGCTAACTATATATTTTTTTTTAGCCTATTTTGTGTCCCATTGCTGGGCAAAGACCTCCCCTTTTTTCTTCCAAACCTCCCTGACTTGTGCGCGAAACCTATAAATTATTAAAATAAAAATATAAATACATATATATGCTTTATTATTAGTATAGATTACCGTACAGTGTAAATTATTAGCACCCCACTACAAATAGGTTTTCAAAACTACTTTAAAATAACTTTCACTAAACATACTCACTACTACAACTTTTCACTTTACGTTATTCCAATCTAACCTTTAAAATAAACGCAGAAGTGTTATAGCAGCGTGCAAGTAAGTGCAGATAAGCTCTTTAGTTGTGAAGTAAGTAATCATTATGGTTATTTAGATGTAATTAGTTTTGCTTTCCTCTTTGAGATTTCGCTCAAACGTTTATGAAAAGTTTGCCAATTAACACATGTGCAGAGGAATATTTATGTTGACAGTAGAAAATTTAATCTATATGTATATATAAAAGGAGAACTGACTGACTGACATATCAACGCACAGCCCAAACCGCTGGGTCTAGAGATTCCAAATTTGGCACGTACGTTCCTTATGAGGTCTAGGGGTGCACTAAGAAAGGATTTTTCAAAATTCATCCCCTAAGGGGGTGAATGGGGGGGGTGAAATTTCACGCGGACGAAGTCGCGGGAAGAAGCTAGTCAGCAATATACCACTCATAATTATGCTAGCACGTGTAGGATTCTGAGAATTTTGTGCCATTTCTGTTTATGAAATGAAACTCAGATTTATTTAAATGAATACAATAAAATATTCTCAAAAACGCCTGATTTTTTAATAGAAAATATAATGTATTCAAGTAACAGAAAGCCTATTTATAAAAGGTTTTTATGAAATACGAACTGTTGCCCGTGGTTTCACTCACAACGTAGAGGATCTTTTTTACAATTGGTATTATATACAAAGGTATTTTGTGTCAATATACTTATTTTATTTTATTTATTACATAAACCTACGTACTTGAATATTCTATGTGATATTCCAAGATCATCATTTCAGCCGAAAGACGTCCACTGCTGGACATAGGTCTACCCCACTATATTCCAAGATAATTGTGGCCAATTTCATCGATATCCATTAAGCTGTTTATATGGGATTTGGTCGCATATTTATTTGACTTTTGTTCTGAAGGTTAAAAAAATATTAATAAAACCAAAGTAATTTATAGCGGCCCGCGGTTTCACCCGCATAAGTGTCGATCTCGTGGGAATATAGGGATAAAAAGGGTCTTATGTGTTAATCCAGGGTGTCACCTACCTCCATACCAAATTTTATCAAAATTGGTCCAGCCGTTTGTGCATGAAGAAGTAACAAACATACAAACACACTCATAAACTTTCGCCTTTATAATGTTAGTGTGAAGTGTGATAATATTACTGTGATTTTTGAAATCTTACTGTAAAACCTTAAATCGTGATCAATATCCGTATCCAGAGGGCAGGAATTGGACATGTATTTTCACATAATATCGCTCATTTGGAGAAACATCGACGTAATTGCTACTTTTTTTTTAGTCTTTGCTTCCCTAACGTAATAAACACGCTTTCTAAGTGCTTTGTCATATTTAACTAATTTTTGGGAAAAAAAATACATTTACGTTGATGTTTCTCCAAATGAGCGATATATAAAAAATTATGAAGAACCTTATTAGGATTGAAAATCGTAAAAGGGCAAAGGCCTTTTCCGTACAACCGTAATTCTCAATCCGTCTTGTCAGACGTACAAATTGATACAAGACGAATGTGGCGGTCGCCGATGACCGCGACTAGACATTTACTTCACAGGTTAATGCCACGGACATAAAATAAGATGGATACTTACTCTATCAATCTTCTGGAGAAGTCCTCGACTTGACTAGACGTAGAGTAGAGTAGGTTCACCTCGTTCTTAGTTATAAAATTGCAAGTCCATCCTATTGGCTTACGACAGTTGGGAGAGTGTATATGTCGCCGATGGATTTTCGAATCCGCTGTTTTACAAAACCGCTAGTGGTTTTACAAAACAGCTCCTTTATGTAAAACAACTGAATAACGTAACCGATGCCACCGGTTCTACGGCAAATATGGCCGGCACACTCAAGATCACGTGTTATTGAGTGGAGACGGACGGAGGACGCCTCAGGCGAAGATCTTTGCAGGGTGGCTGGTAACGGTTGGATGATAGTTGCCAAGGATCGAGCTAAATGGCGTGCAATTGAAGAGACCTCTGTCCAGCAGTGGACTATAGTAGAGTGATTATGATGATGTAGAAAAGAATAGATAATTCTTTATTATGTACACTATAAATATTACAGAATATAAATGTAGAAATTTTACAAGGGGTGACACAATGGGTGGTCTTATCGCTAAAAGCTATCTTTTAAAGACAACCTTTGGATGGTTTTAGGGAGAAAGGAGACTACTGCAGGTAGTCTGTGGTGTACCATTTACATATATAAAACTAGCTGCTGCCCGCGACTTCGTCTGCGTGAAACCCTTCCCTCATTCACCCTCTTAGGGGTGGAATTTCGAAAAACCCTTTCTTTGTGGATACCTACTGTTCACAAAGGACACACCTAATTTTCATGTCTCTAGGACCAGCGGTTTAGGCTGTGCGTTGATATATCATGGCAGTCAGTCAGGACATTGAATTTTATATATATAGATAAATATATACATACACAAACCATATACTTATTACATTACAATAATAATCATAAAGCAAGTCTAAAGTACATATTAAATGACGTTTAAGGAGAGGGATAGTGTTTTTTTAGCATAATTAAAAAAATGGACAAATCGTGGGCACTCCTTATTGACACGGGCAAGGCATTCTATAACCGTACTGCTTGAACAGTCAAAGATCTAGCGTAGAAACTGGTGGAATGCATCGCCATCTCTAGTCTCAATTTTTCCGATTATCTTAGATATCTACTTATTGTGTGTGTCATGAAGGAACTTGAAACGTTCTTTAAGATAAGACGGGGTTGTAGGATTGAACAGAATACTGTAGAGCTGAAATAAGATATGAGAACTCTGGCGAATACGTATGGGAAGCCACTGAAGTTTTGTACGAAGTTCGGACATATGATCATATTGGCGTAGGCCAAATATAAATCTTATGCAAAAGTTTTGAAGTCGCTCAAGTTTATTTAGTAGTAGGTTCTTCCCTTATCAAATTATTTCACAAAGAGCTCTTCCACAAATTTTGCAGTGTAGGTATGTCTATCTTCCTAAACTGATTGCAGTACTGCAGTGGCGAAGGGTGAATTTATGACAGAGGTAGGCCGGAGCAAAAAAAAATTGCTGAAAAATTTCTATGATGAATTGACTATAGAGTAGTTATGTTCTGAATTTTCGAAGGGAAGCCGGTGGGAATCGAGTTGTATGGTACCTTCGCCACTGCAGTACTGTCAATTAACCCACTAAACTCCCGTTCAAAAGCAACAATAACCAGTAATCGCCGCCTAACCCAATTTCGTCCCGGTCTAATTTGACGGATACAAGCTGAGCATGTTACCTATCTGGTTAGAGGCTAGTGTATAGCAGACAGATGCGGCTTCGACGATTCCCCAGACTATATTAGCTTGGTTATTTTATTAGGTAATTGTTTTGACATCCTTAGCATTTCAGTTATAGGATTTAGGCGTTTTGTTTTTGTAAAAAATATTTCAGTGGTGGCCCAGTGGTAATGGCCGCGTTTTCGTCATGGGTTCGAACCCAAGCAGGCGCTTCACTATGTGTAAATTATTTTATCACCACTGCTCTCAAATCGGTGAAGGAAAACATCACCAGGAAACCGGCATGTCCTGGAACCAAAAATTGAAGAAATGTGACATCCAGCAACTTGCAATGGGCCTGCGTGGTGGATTACGGCTCACTCCCTCTCACAGAAAGAGGAGGCCTATATCCCAGCAGTGGGGACATTATAAGCTGATTATTCTTAGTTCAGTTGGAGTCAAATCAGTCAACACAATCAAATTAAATAAAAAATCTGACAATGCTAAATTAAAAACTACTGTTCTAACCAAAAAATATACAATAACTGTATGACGTCTTTTGTGTATTTCTTGGTACATAACTACGACGTAGGTATACCAGTCAACTGCATGTAAGTGGTAACGCTTTGATCTTGAGCTGGGCGAAATCCTCATGGACTTCCTCCATCGTGGGGTTGACAGAGGGGCATGCCGGACTCTTACCGGCTAAAACCACCACGGTGTTCCACCTCTGCCTATGGCCGGGGGTGCGGGATTCGCATAAACATTCACCGCTCCCCCCACAGGTCTCGACCCGCTGTTCCTCAGCGGGTCCCACCTCCCCGTGCGGCCATTCCTATAATGCGTGGAACGCTGCGGCGCAAACTCGGACCTGTCTAGTCGGACGACCTTGAGCTGGCCTAACGTAGTACAGAGTTTCAATAGAATAAAAGGCCAGCATCTACTGGTTTTGTTAGCCAAAGACGTGCGGCCTACTGTAAGCACGGCTACACATCAAGCTACAAATAACCAGTATAAGCTGACATCTGATTGTACGATTGTACGAAAAACCTATACAATGCGAGGTCAGCTATAACTGGAAATGTTTAGCTTGAAGTGTCGCCGTATGTATCTAGTCCGTGTTTGTCTTCTCATGAAGTTGCACAGTATATTATTATATCCTCGTGTTGGAAATTTATTTTTCAACAGCTCCTTATGGTTTATTCAGTTTCTGACCTGCATTTCGATACATACAGAGCGTTGCAGCTAAAATATTGCGACAGTTGCACCCGCCGGTACAATCTATCGCGTATAGTTTGACCATTTATCAAAACATTTTATTCGCTGAAACGAAAACTGTGTACCGATCGAAACTTGTACATTTTTTAAATGACCGCGATAAAAGTGAATCGGTAACCTGTCTGAAACATGTTTTAAAAATTACTTCAAAATGTCGCAAAATAAGAGAGCATTTATTAACAATGCTCTGTAGAAAGAAAGGTCGTCTGTTCATCTCATACCTGCTAACTTAGATCCTTCAATGGAATTAAAGTTATGAGTATCAACGTCTTTTACTGTCCTTACTCTGAAATAGCTAATGCCTCTTCGTAGCGCTGAACGATTGTTAATTATCAATTAATTTAAAGGCTGACCTATAACGCGTTCAAAATCTTTTAATAAACGCTCAACAGTAGAACATGTTGCAAACAGTAAAGTCGCCTAGCATAATCAGCCTACAATGTTCCCACTCTTGGGACACAGGCGATATCCGTGGACACAGGCCTCCTCTCTGTGAGAGGGAGTGGGCCGTAATCCACCACCTTGGCCCAGTGCGGGTTGGTGGATAAAAAGAAAAACGTCGGCCTAAATCTATTTACCCACGACAATTAGTCCTCGACACTCACTTTATTCTTCTATGCTAACTTTGATATAAAGAAACTAAAACAAAAGAAGAATATAACATTCCATGTCTTTATCGAAGTTATCAGTATACCTAACGGAAAATTTTACTAACAAGTGTGTAGTAGAAAGCGGTGCTGTGTTGAATAATGTAGTGCCTTATAGGCGTGTCCAGGGGCGCGACTTTTGAACCACACTACAGCTACACAAAAGCTGTAAGTTGCAACTTTGAACGATTTGTATTCTTGGAAGTTCAACGTATTTTTTTGAAGAATAATATTTTGTATAAAATAATATTTACATATCTATTAAACAACGTGGAGAAACCAGGAACCTGTCGGATGTGAGACGCACAGAACCGGTCGTAGTGGTGGTGCTTGAGGAAGGCCTATGCCCAGCAGTGGACGTCTTTCGGCTGAAATGATGATGATGATACAACATGGAGTAGACCATACGATAATAAATGGAAACACTGACAATACTAATGCATATGAGTATTTTAAAACTATCAAATAAATCCTAACATAAATGGGTGTTTTCTCTGTTGATTGCAGCATTTTCATAAATCTATATTGATTTATATTCGGATGTGGTGGAGTGCGTAACCATCGTTAAAAACGCCTGCTTATTTTTTGTAGGCTTAGGTGCATTTAGCCGCTATATCTCCAAGTGGAAGACAGTGCAAGTGTGAGTAAAGTTATCTATTCAATCGAATCTTAAGTATTACCAAGTCGCAACTATCTAAAAACAGAGACCCCGGAAAGAAAAAAAATCAAGAAAGATATTCACAGAAACAAGGACTTCCACTCGTTACTGATGAGTTACCTACTCGAATACTGCTAAATTTAAACTTGTGTAAAGAGACCAATGTTAGCTTACAGACAGTATTTCACAATTTGAAATAGGGTTGGGTTGAACGGCATTTTTTCTATTTAAGAGTTTGGGTTCACACGGAGTTTCTTACATTTCACGAAAATAAAACACTTTACAGATAGCGCCATCCATGAAGACGCGCCCCACTCTTCTTCCCAATCGCTTACAGTACAAGTGTGCAACATTCCGCTAGTGTTTTAGTCGATACACAGTAAGTAATAATTTATTACTGGGTAATTAGTGTGTATCAAAAAAACTAAAACACTAGCGGAATTAACTAGCGATAACCACTAGCGATTAGTAAGAAGAGTGGGGCGCGTCTTCGTGGATGGCACTATCTATACCCTTTCCTTAGTATATTTTACTCTCGTAGATCTAAGATTACCTACCTATAATAATTGCTAAGTTTATTCAGATAACTTTGATGCAAAACTTCCGTTTCGTTCCGCTCAGTTTCTTCAAAGTCATAAGAAAGTAGGAGTAAGAAAATGTTCAAAACTTTCATAATATTCAGTTGAAGTTGAGCTTCAGTAACAAAGGTGAACAAATTCGTGTTATTCTTTGATACGTTTAAGTATTTTCCGGTCGTCGCGGAGATGGTATAAAACGGGAAACTATCCCGTTTCAGAAACAACTACTCGTAACTTGTTCGGACATAATAATAATAATACTCCTGAACGATTTCAGTGATGGTGGCCAATCGCGGTGGAGATTAGCCAGGTACGCAGGAGATATTAATTATACAGAGTGGCATGAGACGTCGACGCGAAAATTGTAGCCGTGAATTCAGCACATGATTCTAGACCCTAGCGTAGAAATACGTCGTCAGATATCAAAATGTATAAAACAGCAATTTTTTTTTAATAACTTACGAAAATTTTCAACAGCGTTTAGATTCATGTGCTGAATCCACGGTAATATCACCCTAATTGCGAAAAACAGTATCAATCTCAATCTGAATCATTTTGAAGGTAAATAACGCAATGAATGTTGTTGAACTGTCAAAATGAAAGCCTTTGCTACTGATAGTGTGTTACGCAATTGCCCCGCTGCCGCTGGTTGCGCATCGATGTCTGTGCCACAGGTCTCTGCCACTCTGTGTGCCCAAGTGTGAGCGTAAATATAGATACACTCTTTTCCTATACTATACAAAAATTAAACTCAATCATGATTTCCAATTAGCCGAAAAATATTGCGAAGTATGAAGGAAGAAAATCAACTTCACAAGATCATTGAATGTTTGTCTTACATTTCACATTAAATATTTATTTTACCTCATTACCGAAAAAAATCAACAAACGTTTGTATAAATAAGACAAAATTCTCTACCGAGCTCTCGATAAAAAGGTAAGCAGGTTACTAAAAGCCTTTTTATACAAATTAGATGGCATTTACTGGCAAAGGTTACAAACGGAATATTGCTTCCAAGATTAGATAAAACGTGACTGGAATCAATGCGAGGAATATTTTTATTTCGGATGTCTTTCTTACACTCGGTATTCATTCACAGCACATGGTAAAAGCAATTGCAATTGTACAGTCAACAACAAAAGTAGATGATGAAAATCAGAAATTAAATACTAATGAATGGAGTTCGCGTCAGAACTGTGTGGCGTCGACGAAGTGATTCAAAAGTATGTGATTGTAAATTATACCAAACATTTACTACTAGTACAGCTGCCATATATTCGTGATCAGTTTTGACTCCAAAAGTGACTCCAAAATTTCATCATCTACTTTTGCTGTTGACTGTACGAATTTTCTATAAGAATTATCCTTCCTTATTTTTTTCTTACGACAAATCCTGTTGGAAATTTGCTACTAACATGAAGATTTTTTAAATTAAAGCAATGGCTAACTCTAGCCAACCCCGTGGTTTAATAGCTTATATCTCAATCTATGTATACGAGTATCTATAAGGTCCCATTAAAATAGATGGACAAACTTTTAGAAATCATTCAGACCACCATTATAAGGACGATGGTAAAAAAATATATAAGAAAAATGCATTAGATATGGTTTAATAGCTTATATCTCAATATATGTATACGAGTATCTATAAGGTCCCATTAAAATAGATGGACAAACTTTTAGAAATCATTCAGACCACCAAAATAAGGACGATGGTAAAAGTGGTTAGATACTTACAAGTAAAATAATCAGCTAACGAAAAATAATACACTAATGTGCCGCCAATTTATTATTTTAGGTCAAAATAAAATCACTTTATAAGTTAGTGTTTTTTTTTTGCTTGGATATCTTTGGTTAGACGTACTGAGCGATGTGTTAAAATGTGTCCATCAATTTTAATGGGATCCTGTATATACTAATAATAAAGCTGATGACTTTGTTTGTTTGAACGCGCTAATCTCTGGAACTAAATGTCGGATATGATTTTTTTTTGCATTTGATAGCTCAGTTCTTGAGGAAGGCTATAGGTTACTTAACATCGCGCTAGGAACCTTAGGAGCCGAGCAAAAACAAAAAAAAGTCAGAAAGAACGTTGAATGAAAACGAAATAACAGCGCGGACAGGCGATGCGATGCGACGGGGTGGGTCGGGGTAACAAGAAATTTCACGCGGACGAAGTCGCGGGCAGAAGCTAGTCTATAATATGACCGTATTTTTTATTCCAAATACCATTCAATAGAATATCGGAACAAAAACCGGGAGTACCGACACCATTTTCACAAATTAATTTCCCATTTGGACATAACAATAGCGCTCTCTCTTAAATCACCACACGTTGCCGCCTGCTCTATTGAAAACACATATCCTTTCATATTCAGGTTCATATTTAGGTTACAATCTATTTCTATAGAAGCAGGCTTAGCCCGTACTAACGGGATAAAACGTGATATTAAATTATATTACAAGGTAGAGGTACGTTATTGTTCCACTAGCATAGAAGGGAGGAAAGTGGATTCTTTACTAGGTAATCTTTTCTTGCAATGCGAGGCTCAGGGGAGGCCCCTTTACAGTCTTCCCATGGATGTGCCTTGCAGGCGTTGCACGGGGGGTTTCCGGAATTGGTCTTTTAAAAGGGACCGGGACCGCCCCTATGTGCTGATGGTGATCACTAGGGTGGTTTTAGTGAGGTAAAAATCCCACACTCCCCGACCGGGTCCCCGGAGGTCGGGTGCCTTTTGAAGGTTTCCCCCGAAAACAAAAAAAAAGGCTCTTACTCTTTACGTGTTGGCAATTTCATCTTTTAAGCCGATCACGATGATTTGATTTACTGTAAGCAAACGGTTCTCAAGATTGATTTAAAATTGGCATCACATATGAACACGCCAGGTTTTTAAACCTTTTATTTTTGCCCTCGTGGATATTTATGAAACTTTGGTTGTATAGACGCCAGCACATCAAGCTGCCCGAAACTGTCAAAATTTCCCAATCAACCTTGAACCTTATGATTTAGCGATAAAGTTGAAAATCTATTAAAGGAATTTGACAGATTGTAGTAGTTTGATGTGCTGGCGTCTATACATAACCCTTCGTTCTTCGTCGGACTTCTATCGACGAAAATACTACGTTTCCTACACCTACCATGAGTCGGACGCCCGGGAGATAAGTACCCGTACATTCTGCGCACCCCTGACTGGTATCAACCCGCCATACTTAGCTGGCGCTATCAACAAGTGCAAGTGATTCCACAACTGGACGTCCTCCTATAAATCGCTTATTTGGGTCTGACTGGTCGAGGGACGACTCAGTAGGATTTGAACCGTAAGCTGATGAGCGGGTCCTAAAAACCCATCTGTCTGTAAAAAATATTACTTGGCGGATATTTTATCATCATCTGCCTAGCCTTTTCCCGACTATTTTGGGGTCGGCTTCCAGTCTAACTGGATTCAGCTGAATAACATTATTTAAAACTTACTCTGTCTGTCTTACCAGACTTGTCGGAAATTTTATCTAATATTGAATGTTCGTTTGATTTTTGATTCCACGAATCTTATGACATGTCATGTCGCGAATGCAGCAAAGAAAACAGACCAAATTGAATGAATAAATAAAATACGATATTGTTTGACCGAAATACTTGAATATCGATTAGATCAAGTCAGTAAGTAGGTCAGGTTAAATGTATCTATTTTGGGCACGTCCTTTTTTGAGGAGGACTGGACGTAAATATTTTGGGTGTCTATTAATGTCTGGTATTGAAAGAGAATAGGTAAGTTTGTTTTTGTGTGAACAGTCATGGTGGCCCTGTGTATCAGAACCTACTTACGTGTTGTCGGTCATGAGTTCGAACCCAGACAGGTACTTTACTTTGTGTTTTTAATTTCATCACCACTGCTCTCATAACGGTGAAGGAAAACATCGCGAGGAAACCGAAAACCAGAACCAAAAATTCGAAGACATGTGACAATATTTTTTAAATTGTAAATTGAGAATCATTTACTTAGATGATTAATATTATTTGACGACCAGATTCCGATCTCTGCTCATAATTTATTATGTAACCTGGGGAGGGGCGGCGAATCCTAACACAAGCAAACTAATTGCTTAAAAGGATTCTCCCCATTCATTGTAATCTAGAGTAATGTTGAAAAAGTTGTTGCAATAAACATTTTTTTTTTATTTGTCAATCTGCACTGAGCCCGCGTGGTAGATGTAGGTAGATGACCCACTCCTCTCACAAAGACGAGGCCTGTGTCCCAGCAGTGGGAACGTTTTTGGCTGATTATGTAATGTTTTTCTTCGTCTAAAAATAGAATACTCTTTACTATGTACACCATATAAATTACAAATATAAATGTAGTTTACAAAGGCTGACACAATGGGCGGTCTTATCGCTAAGAGCGATCTTTTAAAACGATTTAAGACATTTTATTTCACTCAAAAAGAATACAATTATTCACTTCTATGAGAAAAAACATACAAATTAAGATAAGCGACGATTTCGCTGGGTTAAAAACTAAAAATTAAAATACAGTAAAAATCTACAATTTAACAATATTCAGAACATGGTGTCTTAATAGCCTTTTAAAACTTGGAAGTGATTTCGAGTCCCTAATTACTTTAGGTAGAGAGTTATGGAGTAAAAACAACCTTTGGATGGATTATATGAGATTGTGGTGTACCATTTACATAAAACTATAATTACATAGGTACATAAAGCATATCTATGATACAGGAGCAAAAAAAATATATTGATGATGTTTCAGGAGAGAGGAAGTTTTTTTTTATCATAATTTTTTAAATTGTCAAAAATAAGTTAACGTAAAAAAAAAAAACAAAAAAAAACATAAACAAGGTCGGTTCAACCATGGGAGTTGCAATGACGCAGACAGGTACCTAGGTACCTAGTGTACCTGTCTGCGTCATTGCAACTATTTGCAACTAACTATTTTTTTACGTTTTGTTTTTTTTACATGTTGATCTTATTCCTCTCTGTTTCCTTCACGTCGGGGGTTACAAAGAGCGAGCAAAAAAATACATAGTACTTTGCTTCTCCAACTTTAGGTACGTACGTCTGCTAACAAGCCAGAATATTATAATAAATTATTTACATAAACGTAATAGGATGATAAATCGCTGCAAAACATAGTAAATGAAATATTAAAGGATTCAATTATTCAGAGTTTGAAATATTGACACGAGTTCCATTCACTAAATTCAACCCCCGGAAATTAATTCGTTTTACACAATTTGAAGTCAGAATAGGATAGATACCTACCTATTATTATTATTGACCTTTAAAGCCCTATTGAAATTCTAATCGAGACTATTATTGTAGAACAAAACTGTTATTTCCGTGTTTCTAAGGGTAACATAAAACACGAACAGTATTCAAGGGAAATATTTCTTATTAAAATGTGACGGCACGATGAGAATTTCCGGAACTCTGCCAATTACAGGACTATTTTTATGGGGAAATTCTTCGAAGAAATAGGAACCGTATTTACTTTGTTTTTTGTACTATGATTCTACAAAAGAATATAACGTTATAACGGCACCAAACCAAATAAATTAAACTAATTAACTTGTTCGTTATAAAAGTAACTAATTACTATTATTAGAAAGTTAGGTCGTATACCTACTTAACCATTTTCTATTGTTATAATAATATGCTTAAGCAGTTTTTTCCTTTCGCAGAAGCGAAAAATATTTATGACAAAAACCATAAGTATCACAAAAACTTTTTACACTTGATAAAACCCAAGATTCCATATTTCAGGAAAGTAACTAAATTACCTGACACGCGATTCCAACGGAGGCGAGGCTTGAATTCCAATGAGCCAATATCGGAGGAGTTCGGATTCCTATCGAAAAATTGAAGTTGGAGCAATCTTCCAATTTGCATTATTAACTTAAGTTTCTACCTACGAAAGGTGGTTTTAAATGGACATTTCTTGGCGGTCAATCAACATAAAAAAATATATCATACATAAGCTGTGTTTACGATTTAATTGCCAAAAATGTAAACAAATATGAATTAATGGAAAACTAACTTTAATTCCTACACAATAAAGTTCAGTTAACGCTACAACTTCAAACAGTTTTATAACTTTTTCAATAATGCTACTACACTCAGATCAACTTAATTACCATTGAGATAAAGCTGATGTTTGTTTAACTTGAAATAACATCAATTGGCAACATTAATTTGGATAAACCTTACATAAACTCACGCCCTCTCCCCATGGGGTAGGCAGAAACTATACCTGCTACGATCCATACATACTCTTTTTGCTTTATTTATGTTCATACATTCTGGTCGCACGCTGGTTGCGAATACTAAACACCTGACCTTTCTAAAGAACATCATCAGTCATGTCACTAAATGTCCTTCTACGTCCTTTCCCGGCGTTTGCACTTACACCTACCTTGTAAAAATCTTTTGATAGTCGCCTTTCATTCCTCCTCTTAACATGACCAAAAATCTGAGCATACTCTTAAAATTTTAAAATATGTCATCATCATCAGCCTCAAGCACTTCACAGTTGGACATAAGCCTCTCCTATTGCACGCCATTCAACTCGATTTTCGGCAACTCTCATCTAGCTGCTAGTAGCCATCCTTCGAAGATCGCCGCTCCACCTAGCCTGAGGGCGTCCTGCCGATTCGCGGTCTCCACTCAAGAACAAAATAAAAAATATCATAAAATATATTTAAAAAAATATCGAACAATAAAAATTTATCATATTGCTTCAAATTAATTCAACAATCTACTTCCAAAGATCTACTTCCTTAACACCTTTTATCGTCTTGATAAAATTAAATTAGTTAAAGTCCACCTGCACCAAGTTTGACGTACAATTTTTGCTGTCTAAAAAACTTTTTCCCTGAACTCATCATTGAAATTTATATAACTGTCTCTAAAAATAAATAAATAGAGTGGTAAATACATGGTAAATTGTGTAGAAGCCCATTGGGAATGCTAACTGTTTTCCAATTACCATTGTGCTAGCTCTATTGTTTGACGAAAACGTATTGTGTTCTCGAATTACGAATTGTTATCCGACATCTGTGTTTACGATTGCGTCTTTACGTACATAGGTTCAATTGTGGTATTATTTCAAGACTTATGATATCATATGTGATCTGAATCAATAATATGAATGATGGTAGGTATGTGTGCCTATTTAGATTTTATCGATCATTATTGTACCAAAATAAAGATTATGTCGACCATTTTTGTACCAAAAATACTTGACTTGAAAAAGGCCTTATAAAAGGCATTATGTTTTATAATTACTTTGTTGTTACGAATATTGAATTGGCATGTTTTTCTTGCTCTTTAAGGATTCCATTTTCCTTCTTCGTAAAGTCTCAATTTCACCGTTAATATCCAAGGGCTTTT
This sequence comes from Hydraecia micacea, assembly GCA_914767645.1. NCBI lineage: Eukaryota > Metazoa > Arthropoda > Insecta > Lepidoptera > Noctuidae > Hydraecia > Hydraecia micacea. The sequence continues at coordinate 10,317,302 of OU611788.1, read as the reverse complement.
GTGAAACCTTACGGTTCTTCAAACAGCAATTACAATAGATTTTCTGAATCTTTTGTAATGTTAATAAAGTCAATTATATCCTCCACGGAACGAGAACACGAAAAGCTTTGTTATTTTACGAAGGGTTTTATTTTTTATCGTTATCAAATTACTCACTAATTTTTCGAACGTATATTTACTAACTAAAGTTTGATAAGTTTGAGAACGCCGATCGTGTTTTGATATTTAACGCTAAAGCCTATTACGGGGGTGACATGTTCAAATATAAATAAAGATTAAAAAGAAAAAACGCTAAAGCCTATGTTGTTTGGTACAGACGCTAGCACATCAACCTACGATAATCTGTCAAATTTCTTTAATAGATTTTCAACTTTATCGCCAAACCATAAGGTTCAAAGTTGATTGGGAAAATTTGAAAGTTTCGGGTAGCTTGACGTGCTGGCGTCTGTACATTAGGGGTACCTACCATAGCGAGGACCTATAGAAAATCGCGGGGAAGACTTGGGTGAGACTCGCGCAGACTAGGGAAGCATGGCACAAAAGGCAGGAAGGCTATACTCAGTAATGAGTCATCGAACGAGACTGGCAATAATGATGATAATGAGTTATGGCAAAACGTTGAGTTAAAACACGTGGATTCAGGACACGTGTAAAGTATTAAAATATAATCTTTGGACGCGAATCCCAATAATAATATCTACAATGATCCTAAAAAAATATCCCTATGATTGATGGCAAAAAGCCCCCTATAGGCACATGGGATTTAAACATAAGTGTATAAATCGCGAAATGTGGGTTTACTGTGATTTCTCCTTAAACCTTTGGGAAACACAGGCGTGATTTTATATTGTTTTATGGTATAACTCACCTACTAACAGTGCCCACGTGTAAACTTTGGCTCCCAGTTTTAGACTCGCTCAGGAATGACTTTAAAAAAAACATTTTGAAGTGCATCACTGCTCTAAGGAATACAATATAATTTCCATATTATATTTATTTATTTAAGTTTACATGCACAACATAAAATAATATAATCCCAAGGCGTTGTACAGAGCAATTTACAAACTAATGAAGATTGTAGGTTAGGTAAAATACAATTTAAAAAGAAATCTAAACACGAGAAAATAACAAAATTAACAAACAAAACAAAATACAATAACACTTTTAAAAACACTTTGAAAATAAACAAAATGTAACCAAGCGAATAAAAAAAAACCATTATTATTTTTTTCTTATCTAATTATTATCTTTCATTCATCTTCTCACAAAATCTAAAAACGTTCACGACACACATCTATCCATCTGCCGGCAAACAAGTCACACTCCTGTGTTACGCAAGATATCCCACATCAGTGATGTGTCAAGACGGTTTGTGTGTAGAGGAACTATTTTCTGTGTATTAATTAAAACAGAAAAAGGTATTTACATATTTATAAGGCAGAGGTTAGTGGAAACGCCGGGAGGGGGGACGTACTAGAAGGACGTATACAAACTTTATAGGTTATGTTCGCTGTAGTTCTCAGAAAGGTTAAATGTGTAGTACTCGCAACCAGCATGCAAACGAAGCAAAAGTAGTATGTAAGGATCGTGACGTTCGTTTTTACCTACTCCCATGGGAAGATGTCCTGAGTTATGTAACAGCGGCCTGTTTTTGTATTTATTTATTTTATTTCTTAAGAAAACTTACAGCTAGGATATAGATAGTTGAAAGTTAGTGAAATAAGGCTAATTAAAATTATGTAGGTTTAGCTAAGACTATACAGATGGCAGACTAACGCTAGAAATTGGATTCACCTAAATCGATTTGAGTGGACATCTCGTCAGGGACAGGTCTCTGTCCCTAACGACAGATGTCCACTCAAATCGATCGAAATTGACGGAGAGACCATCAAGCTTGTCGAAGCTTGATGGTCTCTCCGTCAATTTGTCAGTCATTGGAACTTCATCGTGTAGCGGCAGGAGGAGACTCGGCCTTAAGTTGCAGTTTAGGCCGGGGATGTTTTTATCTACCATGTGATGTCACTAGAAATGCTCTACATACTCTGGGGAATGAAATAGGTAAACTGATTGTTTTACATTATTATTATAGTCGAGGAAAGTAAAGGCTATGACATTGATGAGTTATGGTTTTGACGAGTTATGACCTTGATGAGTTATGATTATGACATTTACTAGTTATTACCCATAACACTTTGAGGTAAAAGTTTATTTATCTAGAAGTATAATCTGGTTTTTTCTAGCTACATAATATTTATTATCAACAGTCTGAATGAAAATAACAATTTGAAAAGGTGACAGGTGCGAGAAAAGAAAATAATGTAATTGAAAACGACCTAACCCTTTTATTTCACGTGTGTCGGCAGAGAACAATAATGGGATAAGCTAACGGATCATAAATTCTGTTAGGTATTCTTTTTTATTGCTGAAAGGGCTTGGTCTTGATCTCGATCACACCTGATGGAAAGCGATGGATGAGGTCTATGATGGATCGAGCGTGCCCAGAAGATGCCTACGGCACTGGAACGTAACAGCAGGCTGCTTGACGCCGGCCTCCGGTGGGACCGGTCGCAAACCAGGCGGGCGTTAGCCCTATCACCGCAAGGGACAAATTGGTCAGTCAAATAAGGTGTTGGGTGTGACTGTCCAGGATGCGCCGAGCGCTCGGTTCAGTTGAGTAACTAGCGGAACAAACTGCGCTACACGAGGAGGCTTCTTCATGCACCCCAAAAAAATTCGTATTGTTGGGAATATTTTGTTTCGGAATTTAATCCGTATTAGACTAAGCACTCTAGCATTTATAGTAGACGTGAAACTTTAGGGTTTAACCCTTTTCCAAAATCCTTTTTATGTATTCCACAAACTTTTAGTGTTGGTCTTGGCCATATGTCTGGAAAATAATTATAGTCTAGAGCAAGCAAAAGTCGGAAAACTTTCTTTTGTTATAACCCTTTATATACTCGTGAAACGGTCCTTAATATCGGATAACAGTTCGGACTGTCGTAAGTCATACGTCTATAAAAAATCTAATATATCAAATGGAAGTAAAATCTCAATTTATTCGTTTACGACTGACGTGGGTGTCTCTTCGTTCGAAGGGCTGAATTCTCTTTTACCTTTTATTCATGGCATGTGATGCGGCACGACAGTTATGAATTTCTATTGGGTTTTCGAAGGTGAAATCTTTGTTGAGGTTACATGAATTCCCTGTTACGTCATTAGCAAGATTTTGAATAAGCCCATGTTCAAAAACGTTGGTAAGAATAGTTGTAGTTCTTTTTGAAGTGAAATTTCTTAGGCGGCGAATTGATATTGGATAGGAGTTGAGAGTGAAACAAGGACGCGTCATGTTTAAGCACATTTCGTTACATGAGAGATACGAAAGATATCACTCTCTCATTCTCCCAGCCTCTCACACTAAATCTCTCTTATTTTTTAAGAAGTTTTACTTCAAAAGGAAAAACGGAACCCATAAGATCACTTCGTTGTACATCTGTCAAGACCCTTTTTCTCAGGAACGTGTGAAGTTATCAAGTTGAAATTAATATCAAATACTCAGGGGCTGCAATCCCTTGAAGCACTGAAAAAAACAAACTTCTTCTAAGTCAACACAATCAAAAGATACGGGCGTTTATGTTCCGTTTATGCCGCATATTTTGAAACTCGCAAGGGAATCAAAACCTTTAAGGTACTTCCCGTTGACCTAGAATCATGAAATTTGGCAAGAAGCAATGTCATGTAGCACAAGTAAATGAAAAACATCCGAAAACCGTAAATTTATAGTTACATTATTAAAAAAAATAGTTTTCCCGTGCTATAATTTACAGTACAGAACCCTTGGCGTGCGAGTCCGACTCGCACTTGACCTGTTTTTTTATGATGAAAGAGTATCTAATCAAGATTATTTTTACGTGCATTCATAATTTTGGTCTATCAGAAAGTTCGGAAAAACACAAAATTACTCTTATCACATACTAGCTGCTGCCCGCGACGTCGTCTGCGTGAAGGCTCTACAGCACCAAAAATACCTAAGATGCCAGTGTCGCTATAGCATTATAAGTAAACAACTTTTAAAATAGCATTAAAATATAAGTTTTTTTTGCAAGCGAAGCAAGTGAAGAGAGTTATATTGGAATCCTGCTGAGTTCAGTCATAAGATGTGACTGAAGGAAATAGAGAAAAAAATGCAGGAATACATCCCAGGACACAAAACAGTAAAAATACGTACAAAGGTATCATAACTTACAACACTTCCCTATAAACTACGTTGGTAGTTATGCTGCCAGGAGCCAAAATGTAAAGAGAGTCAGGGCTGGTGACGCGGGAGCAAGCGACGTACAGTTGCCCGTGTGAGAAGCAACTCGTCCTGAGGTCGACACCCGCTGCCCTCAGTGTCTGCCCCTGTGACTTATTGATGGTCATCGCGAAGCAAACACTCACGGGGAACTGTACGCGCTTGAACTGGAACGGGAAGTTATGAGGTATGAGGGGAATGCGTGGTAAAAATACTGCCTCGCCGACGCCACAACCCGTAAGAATTTCCGCCTCAATGGTGTGTCTGTGGAGCGAGATGACTTTAAGGCGGGTCCCGTTACACAACTTCGGAGGAGATAGGTTCCGAAGAAGCATAATCGGGTCACCGACCTTCAGCTTGATGGTATGCGCTGGAAGTCCACTTGCTGACAGGGAGTTCAGAAATCCCACTGGATAATATGTGGCGTCATCTTGCTCGACAACAGTGTTTATCGAGGTGTAGTCTACTTCATTCCCCTCAATTTCCGAGAGAATGCATTCGTTAATTGCTGCAGCCTGATCATTTTTGGGCGTCAAAATGGCCCGCTCACACACCCAAGAATTTTGCTGGTGCGGTATACGACTGATGTCCCCGTACACACAGCGAATGAGTTCTTCTATGCTGGATACCACTCGAGTGCCTTCGCCAAGACTTAGAAGGACATCGGAGAATTCTTGAGCACGTGCATTGCCGCCGAGCCGAGCTCTCATATTAATGATCAAGCGCAGCGTACGAACTCGTGACCACAACGAAGATCATTTCAACGAAGCATTCACCTCGTCAGCCCTCGATCCTCGCGTCACCACGGGAAGCGTTTGCCGGAAATCGCCACTGAACAGAACTGTGACACCACCCATCAAATGTTCGTTCCTGCGGATGTCCTGCAGGGTTCTGTCCACGGCCTCAACTGCCTTCCTATTGGCCATCATACACTCATCCCATACGATCAGAGAGCAATCCTTGAGCACGTGTCTCTTATCGCTGTTACGTGACACATCACAAACAGGCGTTTCGGCACTCTCTAAATCGATGGGAATTTTAAACATGGCATGTGTTGTCTTGCCACCCGGAAGCAGTGTGGCAGCGATTCCCGACGACGCTACAGCAATAGCAATTTTGCCTTGCCTCCTGACCTCTGCAAGTATGCTAGTGGTAACAAATGTTTTTCCTGTTCCACCAGGAGAATCCAAGAAAAACATTTTACCCTGGTTTTGCCCAACGCTTTCAAGGACGGTGTCATAAATTTGTTTTTGCTCTGAAGAGAACAAAGCGACATGGTCATTTCGTATGGTGGTCATTTCGCCCGGATCGTAATTTGTCTCTGCGTTATACTCCCGATTTCCACGGTCTTGATGCGGTGATGATTGGGGAGCTGGTAACCCATATTCGATCAGTGGATTGCCGCCGATAGAAAGACCACATCTTGAAGTGAACTGAGACAGGTGTTCAGAACGCGTTCATCAGTTACTTCGACTTCGTCTCCAGTAGCACGCCTCAAAGCTCGTAGAAAATCTTCAGACAGATGATGGCGATACTTCTCCCACAAAGCTACCGGGTTCGCGACTCCACAAAACACCAAAATGACGGCATGCGGCTGGGACTGTCACTGACGCTCGCCTCTGCGAGGGTTTCATCCCAATTTTGGTCACCGTCAAGAAGGTGACGTGCTACGCAGGCTGCGCGGTAAGTGGGATACTCCACGCCATCAAATGTCCGAAAGGCGAAAGACGTTGGGCCTCGGACAGTGTGAAGTAACAACCGCAGAAAATAGCACTCGCCATTATTCGGATGCACGGTATAAACCCTACCCAATGCGGTGTCCTTGAAAATTCCCGGAAAACCTTCCACAGCACCTCCTCGTCGACGTTGGTTAAATAAACCCCTTTGCTTGTCGTAGGTAGGTGTAATATGAAGGCACCTCGTCATACGTAAGGGATTTGTTTTACATCACATTTTAGTTTATAATTAGGTATACGACATGAAAATATATTAATTACCAAGCAATAATCACACAGATAAATACCGAACAAAAGTATTAACAGTCAATGTTTATTTTGTACTAACAACATGAAATTGATGAAGAAATGATCATCATCAATGAACATAACTTTTTTTTTTTTTTAATTGTCTTCCTCAACTCTGCTCAAGATTTTGAGGGTTTTGTTGGAACTTTAATTTTTCAAAACGAACAACACAACAACACGATACAACTTTTATGAAGAAAATGCACATTACCATCTATGAATTTTAAGAAAAACTAACTACTAACCTCGCCAACATGATCAAATTTAAATTATTAATTTCCAAAAAGTGTTAACATGTAACTTGATTTGATTTTTATGAAATCTAATAGATGGCGCTGCTTCAAATTTTTCTTTATACTACTAACATACATTAAACTATGTTTCTCTGCCCAAGTTACTTAAATGGCGTAGTTTTTATAGAGTAAAGCTAGATATTAGCATGGCTTACTCAAAAACAACATTTAAATATGCATCGTTAGATTACACGCTGTCACAGAATGCGTAAGAAAAATAAAGATTCACAGCTCCTCCCCCGTAGGTGATAGCGTGATAATATGTAGCCTATATGTTGACCCGACCTCTTAGTAATATTCATGCAACATTTGAAGTAAATCCATGCAGTACTTTTTGAGATTAGCCCGGACATACATACAGACAAACAGACAAACAGACAAAAATTCTAAAAACTATATTTTTGGCTTCGATATCGATTGTAGATCACGCCCCAAGTATTCTTTTTAAAAAAAATTCAATGTACAGTTTTGACTTTCCTACGATTTTATTATATGTATAGATATGGTGAACAAAAAAAAATGCTGGACATTGTAACTACAGATAAATAATAGTACTGCGTTCAAGTTAGACGCTCGTTGTGGAGATCTCAATTACGTTAATTACAGTCCAATTTGTGCAACAACAGTGAATGTGATCTTCCAGGAATGCACGGGGGAGAATGGAAATAGATTGTGGTCCGGATGTTAGGTTTTAGATTTCGTTGGAACGGAATTCTTGGTTTTGTTTGAATTGGTAATAACAGCATTCGTTGGTAAAAAACGGAATCTTTTACGTAATAAAACTCTTAATATTAATTACTTAATTCATTCACTGATAGACAGCGTACAGCCTAAACTGCTGGGTTTAGTTAGAAGCATATATTTTTGCAGGAATGATTCTTTTTGTAAATTCATGGCGAACTTGCACAAAAACTTCCTTTTCCTTTTCAACCCTATCGGGGTTTAGTTTCTGAGCAATTTCGTCAGTTTTGCAGATGAAAATTCACATCGAACGCACGGTTTGTAGTTGTATAAACAACTAGACGTCGCTACTTGGACTTGTAGGTGTCGTAAAAATGATGGCAGCAAGTTTAATTTTCCTTCTAATATCATTTGAATTCTTTATAAGAAACTGCGATCACCGACTATTCGGTTAAACGTGATGATAATGGTGATATTCGTTGTTATATTTTATAAAGTCACAATAATCTCTACATTATAATATCTTCTGTCACTTATTTAAATCTCCCAAGTACGTCTAGAGGGCAGTTTAACCTAAATATTAAATCTAGGCAGCCACAATGCCTACAATCCGAGACGCTGGGAGGCCTTAATGAAGACATAGCCGAAACGGCCTCAACCTAGACGGTGCGGAAATTAAGCCTCTACATACAGTACTGCTGAAGATTTACTTGATAGCTGCGTCTGACTTATGAACAGTCTAAAACGGAGGACTGGTTTATATAAATGGCTTTTGAATGTTATGGCCCGAAAATATGTAATGCTGAACATAGACAGTAACAAACCAAAGCCGCAAAGGGATTAACATAAGCGGGATGAGTTTAGTAGACGGATTGTTATCACATTCCAAACAAAGTGGTTGGTAAGCGCAGGATGTTATTTTAAGCGTATAGAACACAAAAGCTTAAATCCATCATCTGGGCATCAGATGGATTTAAATCATATTTATAAAAGAATCATGAATTTAATTATAAAATCGATCTGCGTAGCCTTTTCCCAACTATGCTGGGGTCGGCTTTCAGTCTAACCGGATGCACCTGAATACCAGTATTTATTTATTGTAGTGCCTACCTTTCTGACCTCCAGAATCCAATTACCGTACTACAGGTAACGCGATACCCCTTGGTAAGACTTGTCAGCACAGTCTGTGCTTGTCAGACTTTTAGGCTTCTGACTACCCGTAACGACTGTCAAAGATCCACGAATGACAGCCGGGACCAACGGGGCTTAACGACGGCAACAACGCTTTCCTAAGCAAGGAGGGGTCTCGAAGATGCCCTTTTTATTATACCTACATTTATTTATATACCTACCATATTTATTATACCTAAATTTATTTAAACATTCTATCTCATCGTTGGGTACCCACTCAAAATAGGTAAAGCTGCAAGTGGGAATTGCCGTAAGTGTGATCAATGAGACAAACGAATTGGAAGTTTTCACAAAGTTGGTAAAACCAAGGTAACGCACGTAACCCAGAAAGCCGCTAAACTTAAGTGGGACTGGGCCGGACATGTCTACCGCACATGTCAGATGACAATTGGGCTAAGAGAACCACCAATTGGGTTCCACTAAACGCACGACGCCGCCGCCGTCGCGGCAGGCCAAGACAAACATGGCGGGACGAGCTTGGTTCCTACCGTAAGGAATGGCCGGCACTCGCAAAAGACAGAATTCTGTGGAAAAGGGAGAGGGAGGCCTTTGTGTGGGACAATACAGGCTAGTTAGATAGATTAGATAGTTGGTAAGCACAGTCGGAATGTTGTTATTATCGCATAGGGGAATGAGACTTCTGCCATAGCGATCCTACAGGAGAGACTATCTTTAAACATACAAAAGCACGAACTGGTTTCATTATTGTATTTGTCGTCAGTAGATTTTTTTTTTCGCAAAACTGTGAACAGAACTTTTCCAGTAGCTACAATCACTCATAGCATTCGTGCAAAAAGTGAAGGATTTGTCAATTCAATTGGTATAAGCAGTCACCCGTTTCGCAAAGCTGACTTTTGCAATTTGAGTTGATATTTTACTTTTTTCTCAGAACATGTATGAAAATGTGTTATCCGTTAAAATAAGAACTTGTGTCCTTGTGTATAAAGTCTGAAATTCGAATCAAGTACCATTTGTATTGAAATGTGTAATCCGAAACTCTTTTGTGACCCCAAAACTTTTTGGTCAGTTTCGGAAAATGCTAAATAAAATAGTTGAAAAACACTGCTTACCCTTTTGCAAGACAATAAATGTATTATATAAAACTACTGTATCATACTTTTGAGAAATAAAATTCTCTTTTATTTTGATTCGAGTGCACTCAGTTTTATTGTACTTATGATCGTATTTAAAGTCATTTATAAAGTCAATAGACTAGGAAATATATCTCCTTCGTTACCTAATCCATTCTCGCCCAGCGCTAAGTATAAAGCCTTGTAGGTAATAAAGCCTCCTTTGGGGAATGTCCTACATCGATCTATTGGTACAGAGGGGTTAATAAGTAACTGTTTAGTAGTTTGTTTGTGTTGCTGATTATCGACTCGACCCGGTTCGGTTGTGGTCTCAGGTAAACTACGGTCTGATTAGCTAGGGATTACCTTAATCTGCTGCTAGATAGGTAGTTTTATTTAATGTTATGTGAATTATGGTAACATAAAGCTTTACTATGCTGTCTTGAGTCATACAGTAACAAAGGTTAATTATACTTCTTAATTATGATGGACTGAAGGTCTTTTAGGAAATTGATAACATTATTATGACGTTCAAACACATCCATCTAATTCCACAATGAAATAAACAAAGGCAGTAAAATGAATAATATATCTGGCCGCTTTTTACTGGAAAGCCAGGGATTAGTAACGTATTGTTGTGAATATTTCAGGTGAAACACAGCGAAGGAAGGATTTATTGCCGACCGGGGCGCAAGTGTGTTATCATACATTATTGTTTTATGAAAACATGGTGAACATTTTCACGGTCATGAGGGTTCTGTAGGATAATAGCGTTAAACGTTAATCTTACTGGGATTTTCCCTAGGTTTACGGTAAAGGAAACTTGAAATGTGATTCGTGATATTTCCGTGAGTGTATGAGAAGGGAAAATCAATGCGAAATCCTTTCTATTTTCTTGTCAGTGTGGTGAAGAGGCTTTGCTTTGGCTTTATAGTTGATATAGCTAGAAAGGTGATGACTATCGAGATGCAGACTAATAGAGAAGTATGGATGAAAAATAAGTACATGCTGCGCCGACATTAAATGAATTGGGATAATTTAAGCTAACATAAGGGTATAATGATGAGCTAAAGTGCGTTTAGCCTTGTAGTGGGCACTTCCAAACTCAGGGAATGAGAGCAGGCATTGATTACCCTAATATGGTACTACTACTCTCTTCATTGTGGTAACTTCCGATCATTAGGACAGAATTTTTTTCATCCTGCACGCTGATTACAATATACTCAATGTGATTACAAACGAAGTTTTGAATGTTCAGTTAAGTAGTTAATTTTGAAGCATATTATTAAAGCTATCAGCTAAAGTTTTCATACAAATATGATGATTTTCTAGTTGGAATTTCCAAATTCTGTAAGCCAATTGTGACGTTGAAATCTATTGATGAATGATAATTAAATCGATTTCTAGTCAATATCCAACAGATACGGTTGTACATAAACAAAACTTTTGAACAAGTTTCAATGCCAACACAGGCATTCAGACCTAAGTATAGCTTTATAGACTTTACCTTTGACGTGGCATTATTCATAGCCCATAGTTCAATATGGGCGATCCTTGAAGCCATTAAAACGACACGTTCGGTCCTACACGACTTTGCATAATTTTTGCAAGCTTGCAGGTGAATATCATTTTCATTTTAGTTTCCATACAAAAATGCTAAGTGAATTATCTTGTTTAAGACAGGGCGAGATTATTTTAATGTATTTATGGGTAGTTTAAGCTTTTTTTTTGTAAATTATGACAAAGCTTTTTTGAAACCTTTATAAGAAGATTGAGGTCTGAGGGGTAATTCTCGTACTTTTAAGATCGTTCACAGTCTGATCTCGGTCTCAATCTGTCAAAAATACCTCTAATTTCCCTACGCTTTTTCAAGTTTTTGAAATTTGTTTGTCACCGAGATGAGACTGCGACTAGATTTTGAACGTTTTAAATTACGAGAATTGGCCTTCTGGTTTTGTGTAGGTGTTCTCCCGTCTTTGTTTTTCCAAGTTTATTATTACGCGGCCCCTTAAAGTTTAAAACATTTAGTTTCTGAAAAGTTCGACTTTTTAGATTGTTGACGCTGTCAATTATACCTGTGTGATAGCCTCTACGCACCATATACGTCACTTCCAGATATTGGGTGGATTTATTTGGAAGGAACAACAATAAACTTTTATAAGCAATATTTCCTGTTTTTTACTTGATACTTGATAATACTTACAGCCGGCTAGTAAGGCCATTACTATTAATTACAAAATGCAATACCGTTAGTGCTGGCTGTTAACTTTGCACCATAAACACACTAACCAGACCGTAAAAACCTAATTATGCAAGGAGTAATGGAATTCATTACCTAGGTATTAACTAGTGACATAACGAGTTTTTTGTTTTACACCGAGTTAATAATATTGGACTGTTATTGTTCCACTGTTCATTAATTCTAGTGGTCGATCTCAACAGATCCAGAGGGCCTAGACAAAGTGACATTTTACCATCGACAGCGATGATGAAAAAGTAAAAATGTATGGGACTGACATTAGCTGTCGAAAAGCTTGTGTGTTATGTCGATCCAGTTAAAAGACGTTGTAGGAGTAGGTACGAAACACTTTCAAAGCGATTGTCAAGGCCTGAGGTTTTCGCATGTTTTCTCCCGCATAACTCAGTGATTGACAGGCCTGATGGTCTAGTGGTTAGTGACCCTGACTGCTATGCCGGAGGTCGTGGGTTCGATTCCCACCCAGGACAAATGTTTGTGTGATGAGCACGATCATTTGTTCTGTGTCTGGTTGTAATTTATCTATAATATGTATGTATTTAGAAATATATAAGTATGTTTATCAGTTGTCTAGTACCCATAACACAAGCTCTGCTTAGCTTGGGACTAGATGGCGTTGTGTGATAGTTGTGGAATATTATTTATTATTATTATTTACAAGATTAGCTTAGAAGTCATTATACTTAATAAAAAACAAACCCACAACTTTGGTTTTTATACAATTTTTTTTTTAAATTGCGCTTAAACGGGACAATTTTTGCTGAAATTATTGCTGGAACTGGTATAATAGCCTCCCGACTGATTTCAGTCACGGTGCACAAGTATGTGCGTAAACACAGGTGCACTCTCTGTTCCTTTACTCTCATAGTCCGATGGAACGGCAATCCACCGACACGACCGGGGAGAGATCAGGCGCAGGGCTAACGGCTTTATGTGCTATCCGAGGCACGGGGGTATTAAACCGCCAACTTCGAAACTCCGGACTGTTAAGCTGGTATACCAATAAGATGGAGCATAAGTTGCTCAACATCACACTGTAAAAAATATGTTTGTGCGAGAGCCCTAACTTGATCTCCTTAAAATTTATGACAATTTGAGTGTTTACAGTAAGGTTCTAATGTTAGAAATATTTTTTTTGAGCCTTAAAAGATATTGAAAAAGTGCCAATACTGATATCATGGTACCCACTGTCATAAACGCACTGTTGTACTGATGATACTTCTTTTTTTTCTATTTTTTTTATTTTATTTTTTTCTGTAAATAACCTCAACTATCGCCCTGTTTCGTTTGATCCACGATTTTTTGCCCACCCTGTATACTGATAAAATCACGGCACAGATCTAATTGATAGCAATAAATACTCCTGCGTAATTGCTTGGGTCGTTGCTTGCGTCAGCTATGGATAGAAATTTAGGTTAGCAGATTTCAGTTCCAACAAAAATAATTGCACCACCATCCCATTAAGGCTTAAGCTAGACATAATCACAAACGCAATTAATGTAATACAGAGGTATTAGATGCTCAACCCATGTGAAATAAATTTTATTAATATGAAGGAACGAATATCATCATAATCAGTCGGTTTTTTTAAGGTGTCGCCCAAACAGTTATAAAACAAAATTACTAACAGAATATAAATTAAAAGGATGTCATTTCGTGCCAAAATCCAAGTAAAATAGCCTAAGGAAAGTAAATCCAAAAACCACATCACAAAAGTCCACATTATAATTGGATTTGCTTCAAACTTTAATAAATTAGCAAGAAGGAGATAATCCAAACTCCTGAACTTTACTTAAGTTCTGTTCCTTTTAAATATTAGCACAAGTTCTGTTGGCTACCGAATGATTTTAATAAAATATATTGGAATCGAAAATACAATTATCCTTATGCATTTATGTAAAAAGCATTAAATGTTTTACCTATCTAATTTTATGTACCCAACTACCTATAGTGCTAAGTAGATACCAACTGACAAAATATGATTATTCACAGTATTCACGTGTTATAACGTAAATTATATTCGCGTTCAGATATTAAAATTTCTTTGCTTTTAATGACTGAACACGTTTGTAACGTCACTTGTCAGATTCGCTCAGCATTTAAACGGTTAAACTGCAAGCAACGCATGTAATTTTCACTTTGTACGTTTCACTGTAAATCACTGTTCGGTGGGTTTTCAAAACAACTCTATTAAAAAATAAAACATTTAATTTAAAAAAACACTCATTACATTAAAAAAAAAATACTTCGGTTTATTCTCTCCCTCTCTCTCATTACATTTAAGAAATAAAACACACTTTGAATTACCTTACTTAGGATGGACATATTGTAAAATGTCCCCATCTATTCAAAACACGAGAAGACTCCTCAATTTTTTCCATAGGAAATCATCTGCACTACGAGTACGAACAGTATACGATATTCCTCACCTATTTTCCGACGTTCGTTAGTTCTCCAGTTCCAAGTAATGCGTTGAGGTTAGACGCTCGTTGTGGAGATCTCAATTACGTTAATTACAGTCCAATTTGTGCAACAACAGTGAATGGGAGCTTCTGGGAATGCACGGGGGAGAATGTAAATATACAGTGGTATGTGGATGTTGGGGTTTTAGATTTTGTTGGAACGGAATTCTTGGATAAACCATAATACATTATACGTCGCTACTTGTGGACGTCATAAAAATGGCGAAGTGTTTAGAATTAGGAGGGTGGCAGCAAGGTTAGTCGTCTTTCTAATCTCATCCCGATTCTTCACTAGTTTAACATTAATGACTGCTGCGTCAGTCCAACATATGAGCTTGTACGTAACAGTTCAATTGCGTTATATCATCTACACCACCCCCCCCCTTTTTTTTTCAAAACCTTCCAAAGTCACACTAATCCCTACATTATATAATATCGTCAGTCACCAAATTAAATCTCCTATGTACGTCTAACAGCAGTATGGCCGAACAACCATTTGACATAAAAATATCATGACAAAGCTCTCAAAGTAGCATTTGGCACGTGTCGTGCAAATCATCCTGCCTGAAAAGATTGTAAGGCTATTCAACAAACTTTGGCCTTTACTTGTAGGTATTCTTTGTAAGCAAATGTACCTTTAAATAAATATTTCTTATTATATCGTTCATAATGGCAGTCTAGCAACAAGAACGTGAACTTTTAAAATGAGGAGGTATTCACTTAACATCCATCGAGACAAAACAAAACGTAATCTGCATTCGCGATTTATTAGCCAAAAATGTAAACAAATATGAGTTTATGGAAAAATGACTTTAAATCCTACACAATAAAGTTCAGTTTATGCTACAACTTCAAACATTTTTATAACTTTATCCATAGTGCTAGTCACTCGAAATCAACTTAATTGCCATTTAAATAAAGTTGATATTTGTTTAACCTGAAATAATATTAATTTGAAACATAAGTTTGAATAGATTTTAGGTCTAATAACGTTAAAAATAAATATCTACCGACACCTCAATTCTTTTTGAACATAAATTAATTTCTACCTACATATATTAGACGTCTGGAAAGGGCAAACAGATTCAGTTGGATAAAAGACGTCTTATTAAATCGGCGATAGTAAGTCTTTTTTCTCAAAATTACTAGCGAATTTTACTAAACTATTTAATTGGAATTTGAATAAAAAGTCATGAACTTTTTCGGTGTCGAATTTTGCCGAGAATATTAAGCACAAAGCACTGGCTCTAAAGTCATAACATTTTGCTATCTTAGAGGAATCCTTTTGTAAGCTGTCATTAGCAACAAAAGATGAGAAAAATCGAATTAAAATTAAAACTTTTCAATTTAAAAAGCCATATAATCATCCAGAATCACATTTCCACCACCAAAGATAACACACGATTACATAATTAAAATTTAATTTGTAGTGAAACAGAAGCAGAGGGACGGTTACACAATTTACCTCCGTTATATAAAGCGACAGATTATGATGTCATTTGTTCCTTGGTATTAATTAAATTAATGCCGCATGGGTTGAGCATTTTAGGCTTTTGTATTATTGCGTTTGTGATTATATCTACCTTACCCCTTTATGGGTTACTAGTGAATTCATTATTTTGAAACTGAAATCTGCCTTCCTGGATTTTTACCAACATCTGACGTAAGGAACGGCTAATTTTCGCTATTAATTAGACTTATTATAATTATATTATACTAGCTGCTGCCCGCGACTTCGTCTGCGTGAAATCCTATCCTAACTAATATTATAAATGCGAAAGTAAGTTTGTTTGTTTGTTTGTTACCTTTTCACGCTTAAACTACTGAACCGATCGTCCTGAAATTTTGCATATACGTTGTCAGGTGTACAGAAACGGACATAGGATACTATTCATCCCGAAAAAAAAATGTTGTTTTCGAGGAAAACAACAATACACGTGGCGCCATCTATTATCATAATAACGTTATTGTTGTTGTTAATTATATATATAATATATATATATATATAGTTAGCATTACCATTTGATTATAGCAATATATTATGTTGCTCCGTATCACTCACCTTCTTACTCTACTAGTTCCGACAGTAATTTAAAAAAAATGTCCGTTCAAGTGCCCCTATAGAATTTTTTTTGATAACAGAAACTCCAAAGATATGGATAAGAAGTACCGATATGTTTTCTTTTCAATTAAGTTCATTGATTTTTCTAAGTTGATCTTTTAAATCACTGAGTTACAGTAGAGAAAACATGGTAAAAACTTGAGGGTCTTGACAAGTGGCAATCTCTTTCAAAGCGTCTTTCAACAGGATTGACATAAGCTTTTCGATACTTAGCTAATGTCACTCCTATACATTTTTACCTTTTCATTATCGCTATCGCTGATAGAACGTCACTTTGTCTAGGCCCTCTGGACCTGTTGAAATCGACCACTAGCATTGAGGAACAGTGGAACAATAACATGCCAATATTATTAACTCAGTGTAAAACAAAAAACTCGTTATGTCACTAGTTAAGACTTAGTACTGAATTCATTACTTCTTGCATAATTAGGTTTTTACGGTCTGGTTAGTGTTTTTATGGTGCGAAGTTAACGACCAGCAATAACGGTATTGCATTTTGTAATTAATAGTAATGGTTTTACTAGTCGGCTGTAAGTATTAAACCAAGTATCCCTAAAGTAGTTATCCTAAATATACTTGGTTTACTTGATACTTGCTTATAAAAGTTTAATTAATTTGAGTAATGGCCTTACGAGCCGGCTGTAAGAATTCAATCAAGTAAAAAGCAGGTAAGATTGCTTATAAAAGTTTCTTGTTGTTTCAAATAAATCCACTCAATAACGCGGAAGTGACGTATATGGCGCGTGACGGTTTTCACACAGGTATGATTGACAGCGTCGATAATCTACAATAGTCTAACTTTAACTTTGAGAGAAGAAGATAGGAAATCACCATAGAGTGAGCAAGTGTGTTGATCAATTCCCGCTCCTGGAAAAACCATTGTTCCGCATTAGGAAATTCCCACTACAACAAGGCAAAGGGCTCTCCAACAAAGTTCCAATATAAATGGAAAAGGTTTGCTATCTTTACAATTTCTACTTTTCTGCTCATACACCCACAGAAAAGTGTATTTTCTTATCCGCTATATACAATATGTTTCTGAGGGGTGTGACCTAACTTGGGGGTGTGGTACAGGCCATCAAACTGAACAACTTTTTCCCGGGGACCAACATCGTAATCGTGAAAAAAACATCAGTTGTCCCATACAAAACTTCAATACCTACTTGACCAAATGATTTTTAGGACCATTGATTTTTTTTTCACAATTACGATGTTGGTCCCTGGGAAAAGTTAAGTTTGATGGCCTGTACCACACCTCCAAGTTTGGTCACACCCGTCTGAAACACATTGTATAGCATAAATCCCAGTAAGATTAACGTTTAACGCTGTCATCCTCCAGAACCCTCATTCCGTGAGAATGTTCGCTATGTTTTCATAAAATAATAATGTCTGTTATCACACTTGCGCCCCGGTCGGCAATAAGTCCTTCCCTCGCAGTGTTTCACGTCAAATATTCAAAACAATACGTTACTAGTCCCCGGTTTTCCAGTAAAAAACGGCCAGATATATAATTCATGTTACCGCCTTTGTTTATTTTATTGTGGAATTAGATGGATGTGTTTGACCGTCATAATAAGATTATCAATTTACTGTGCACAGATTTCTTCTGAATAAAATAATTAATTTTGTGTCTATTCCCATGGGAAGAATTAGTATGAATGTATGTAGAATAATTAATTCGGTTATTATATGTTCTAAATTGAGATTTGTCTGAAACGGATTTTCTGGCAACTAGGGAGATGTGAAGACAATAGAGGATGAAGGAAGGTTTTGGCACTAATATCACTAAGCAAGTGAACGTAAAAGAAAATTCAATTAAATTCTTAAGTTTAACGAGAATTTTGCCATAATTTTAAAGTTCTAGCCTTTTGTTATAATTATGTGTGATCACTTATTTCTGAGATTGCTGGTAAACCTATTCATTGGCGACTGTGTAAGACCGACACTATTTGATAAATGATTTTATTTCTGTAAGTAGGTTTGCACAAACACTTTTACACGTCAATCATATTTTAAAAACTAGATGAGGTCGGCGTTTCCTATCTGACTACTCTGAGAAGAAAGGCCGAAACAAACTCAGAGGTCACAGTCTCTTTTAAAGTCCAGACATAATCTTGGTCAGGTTATATGAAGACCATGTAGATCGAAGTCCGAGATGGTCTTTTGAAGAAAGAACCACACAGATTGAGTGGACCTGTCCAGTCAGTGCACGCATTTGTCAGAATTCGTGCAGCTCAACTCAAAACTGAAGGAGCTCAACGATTCGACGAACAATACCAAAGAAAGGACATTTGGGTAGGCCACATAAATTACTCAAACTGCCAGACCATGACAAAAACTAAACAGAACAAAGAAAATAATCAAAATAAAAAAATAAGTAAAAAATAAAATGACCCACATTGTCTTCACACTCACAATAATTAAAAGAATATATTGTGATCTATAGTACTTAAGATACAATACATAGAAGCTTTTGGTGTACCAAAATAAGAAAATAAATACTCTTTCGTTCTGAATACAACATCATCATCGTGTGTATATTTTGAGAAAGGTGAAATATCGCATTTGTACCAAAAACATACGGACACAAATCGAGACTGCTACTAAGAAATGCTTAATGGTACTTACCGTGTAACGTAACGTTTCGCACTACGTCCGATCAGAATCCGATCCGAATCCGAGAAATGCCGGTCCGAAGTGACCATAGTCCAATTTGTATGAAGGGTTGCGCACTAGATCCGAACTCTATCCGTCCGAATTTAGAACATTTCCAATTCGGATTGAAGTCGGATTTTAAATTCAGATTCGGATCGGATGTAGTGCGAAATCGCTCTAAGCAGAAAGTAAACAATTAGGAATTCAAGATCGTTATAAAAGAAGTGTCATTGGCCAACATCACGACCCAATAGTCGTGTATTCTGTATCTATTAAGAAAGAAATCGTAATCAGTTTTAGTGTTTACTTAACTTTCCTAGTCCACTGGCTATCCCTGACGACTCATCCACTCTAAAAATTCTTTCATTAAGAGGAACGCATTTAGCTGCACTCACACTGAAAGCATCTAGCTCAGAAAATACTAATATTTCAGGTTTATTTTTCTTTTTCCTATTTCCTAATGGTTCAAGCACTTTTCGCTTACGGCAGCAAGCTTTTACCTTCTACCGCTTCAAAATACTCCTATGATTTGAATAACATATGTTAATTTTGCCATTCCTAAGAAATTACTGATCTCTCTTTCTTGAACTATCTTCCGGAAGGGAATCCATTAACCTGCGAGCACATCCGACCCATCACGACCACTTATTACAAATTATTAGTACTTATGTAAACCTACGAGCATACCATCAGTCTTAATGTTCCCACTGCTGGGACACAAGTTTCCTCTCTGTGAGAGGGAGTGGGCTTTTAACTACCGCGCGGGCCCAGTGCGGGTTGGTAGATGTCATATGTCTTCGAATTTTGGTTCTAGGACATGCCGGTTTCCTCACAAGGAAAACAGTTTTCTTCGCCGTTTTTGAGAGCAGTGGTGATGAAATTATTTACACAAAGTAAAGCGCCTGTCTGGGTTCGAACCTACGACCTAGAAATCGGAATTCGCGGCCGTTACCACTCAGCCACCACTGCTCTCAAAATAGAGTTACAAAATTGATGCTAGTCCCTCTTTACCATCACAAAATCATAGCTTATTTCACAGTTATGAAATTATCAAATATTAAACAAACTTTATTACAGCGGCCATGTTGTTTATAACTTTGATTAGTAGGTAGTAAAACTTCGGTGCTAAGTTTTGTGCGCCAACAATTGACGAGGCGATTGTTGAAATGTAAATTTCCGGCAAAAACAAACTTCTAATTTGTTTTTTGACAATGGTGCTGACGGTTGTACGCCAAAAGCAAGGTTGTAAAATAATACTACACTGAATTTAAGATCACCAGACGAAAGCACATTACAGTGCACCAAACAATATGAAAGAATTTTTTTTTTTTTCAAAATCGAACCTGAGGAACGAACGGTGGGTTCATTCCTTAGGTTCGATTTTATAAAACCAACAAGGCAGTATAAACCTGCATTCAATTATATTTTACTAGCTGCTCCGCGCGGTTTTACTCCCCCCCAACCCGTTTCATAAGTTTCCATCCCATAAGAATATCGGAATAAAGGCCTATGTGTTAATCCAGGGTGTCAGCTACCTCTATACCAAATTTTATCAAAATTGGTCTAGCCGGTTGTGCGTGAAGAATTTACAAACATACAAACACACTCACAAACTTTCGCCTTTACAATATTAGTGCGATCACTAGCTTGTGCCCGCAACTTCACCTGCGTGGATATGTTACTCCATAACATCAGCTATCTGCCAGTGAAATTTCCGTTAAAATCGGTTTAGCCGTTTCTGAGATAAGCCGGAATAAACAGACAGACAGACAGACAAATAATTTTTTATTTTATGTAGCGTAGGTATATATACTCTACTCTCATATGCATTTAGTAAAAAGCTGTTATTTTGATACTACAAGCAGACACTTAAATTTTATTTATTTGCATAAATATTTCAAAACATTTAAATCACTTTAGATATTCTAGCACTACATTGCACACTTACTTACTAGCAGTAAATATTTCTAACATTCTTAGTCCACGTAAATCCGATTTGAACATAGAGGGACATTTCTTGCTCCTATTTCCACGGTTCGTCGCGTTTTTCAGGCACTACGAGCTGTCAAGGTGATAATGTATGTGGTACAACTGAAATTCCGCTTGTCAACAGCACACAACATCTGACGGAAATACGACTAGGAGTGCTTTAAAGGCTTTGTAATTTAAACTGCGTTTCTTGGTAACATTGTGATTATTTTGAAATTTATTTTGTTTAGTTAAATTCTATCTCCTCTTTGAGATTGGACGATAACGCAACAACATTGACTGATATTGAACAAACTACTTGTATATTTGAAAGGAAATATTATCCTGGATAATTGAAGACCTAATACACCTGGAAGAAGTGAGAACAGCTAGATTAACAATGATCACGAACTCGTCATAGCACTTTTATTAAAAGTAAAAATGATAAATGATTTTATTTCTGTAAGGAGGTTTGCACAAATACTTTTAAATCGCCAAAAGATGAAATTATTGTTGGTAGCCATTTATGCAAAGGCTGCTTGTGCTCTTGGCTTATTTATTTATTTATATACATATCGCTCATTTGGAGAAACATCGACGTAAATGTATTTTTTCTCAAAAATGAGTTAAATATGCCAAAGCACTTAGAAAGCGTATTTACGTTAGGAAAGCAAAGACTAAAAAAGAGCAGTTACGTCGATGTTTCTCCAAATGAGCGATATATACTTTATTGTACACCAGCAAATACGTACCAAAAATATACTATTATTACTATATTATATTATTAGCCTGTGATGTCCCACTGCAGGGCAAAGGCCTCCCTATTCTCTTTCTATTATTACTACAAAACATTGGGCGGCCTTATCGCTTGCTGCGATCTCTTCCAGGCAACCTTGGAATGGACAGTGATTGCGACAGACTACTTCGGGTCGGCATGATTCAGCACGCCCAGGCAGCAGAGTCGAATAAATTTAGATGTTCGGGAAAAAGCATAATATAATATTTTAAAAAAGAGCTCACGCGGTAACCTTCTCTCGTTTACATTTTAAAACAAAAAAATATTGATCAACCTTATAACATATATATTATCTTTAAACTGATTTATCCATCCGTTGAATTTTCAAGTACACTGTAAAAATGAAACGTGTCCCGGCTTCGCACTTCCTTCATTGACACATTTCGTTTACCGGTGAAGATACCTCTTTGAATGTTTTTTATAGAAATATCTGAATTATGAAGTGCAAATGTTATTATTAAATATGTTATGTTGCTGATATCTTTAGAGCTGGGTTGTTACGGGAAATGATGACGATATATTATGTAGGTTTCTCTTGGACTAGGATTTTCTGTAGGTATAATAAAAATTTAATAGTCATAGGCATTTATCATTTATTTTAGAGCTTTTTTCAACCATCCCTTTCTTCAATTTGATACGATTTGCACCATAATCAAATCAACAATCGTGTTCATTTGTCACAATTCTGTACGAAATTCCAAACATTTTCACATTTTCGGGGACATTTTCGGGGATCAAAAGGAGTAACTTTTATCCTTACCGCTCACAATTACACAAAGCCCTTTGTTTACACCTTGTTTTAGGGAGTGCAAGTAGCAAGAGCTCGCATTCATCCTTGTTTAGAAGAAAAACAAAAAGAAATGTCAGAATAGGTCACTTAAACATAGCTAAAGCGAAGAAGCCTGAATATAACAAACCCAGTGAAGATCAAGATCTAAAGGAATGCTTGGGGCTACCCGTGTCGCAACTTAGGTAAGGGCACACGCTTCACAGACGATCCACGTGACAAGGCGAAACATGGACTTGTTTGGAACATAAATAGCTCGTCTTATTTTTCGCTACTATAACTTTGATCTGATTATTAAACTGAAGAATCCGATCTTAGAAAAGGTAATAGAAAATTATATGTTTGCCAAAAAGCTATTAAAATAAGGTAGCCGTAACCTCGATTTTAAGCTTCGGGCAAAATCTTGTGGATAGTTGAAAAGTTTAACCCAATGTTGTGAATGTAATGTTAAACTATTACAGAGGTATTACTAAACTGTGTAGTTTTTATTTTTAATACAGATAAATCAGCTTCGTACGAATACCACGTGGAAACTTTAAAGTTTTGTCAAGCATGTTGGCAAGTTAAGGGCAATTATTGTTTCTGATTTAAAATAAAATCTGTACAGCGTTTAATTTCCGAACAATGCATACAGCATCCCGATAGTCATCAATTATTACCGAATAATCGACCGACCAAACAGAATAATCGAGTTCGCTCCATCCATACAATATGTAGGCATTTTATTTATCGTCACCATTCGCGCATAACGACCGCAAACCTTTGACGCCCATTCACTGTATTATCAAAACAAAATTGGAAGCTCTAGTCTAAAATATCGGAGTTTTTTGACAGGTTTTAAAAATTGTGATTGTGACCGGGTAATATTGCCAATCAAATTGTCTCTATTCATGCTACGTGAGATGAAAATACACGATAAATAAATATATTTTTTTTAATTCTGTGTTTGCGAAAGGACCATAGATATAAGCATTTATATGGGTAAGGACGCTTGTACAGACGCCAGCACATCAAGCTACTACAATCTGTCATTTAAAAAAAAAAAAAATTTCAACTTTACCGCTAAAGAATAAGGTTCAAAGCTGATTGGGAAAATTTTACAGTTTCGGGTAGCTTGATGTGCTGGCGTTTGTACCTAGTATTTACTTATTATCTTTTTATAAATATTAAACTCGTGACGTTAGCAGTAGGTATTATAAATGGAACCTGCTGGGACAACAGATAAAGTTGACGCCTTAGTATAAGGTTTGAAGTACAAACTTGTTTGGATTGAGAGGGAAATAGCAGTCGTCCCTTCAATATTGACTGTGTGTGTGCTTCTTTACCTGGACAACTTAAAACAGACTCAGGACCCAGGGGTTGGTTGAAGGAAAAAAATAACCTGTTTAGATGGCGATTCAATGATGTCTGCCCGGAGTAAGTGTGGTGATGTTCCAGAAACAATGGGACATTTAATATCGTGTCCTGCGTATCTTATTGTCTGCACGTTACAGAAACTGATGGACACTGCTGAAGGCGAAAAACTAATAGCCGAATTATGGGCCGACTCCATTTAGATTGCCAACGACACGCTAAGAACAAGAATATTGACTGACAAAATTTACTGCACTTTTCTGATCAATCGATTCTCCTAATAGCCTTTCCTAATATTAGGTCCACTCATACAAAAGTAACCTGGTTTTATATCAGGCAACAATAAAGAGTGAGGAGCGCATAGCACAGGAACAAAGGCCTACAGCCGGTATTGTTTGAGAATGAATGAGGTTCGCGAGATATGCACCACTTTTAGCTTGATGTTTTTGTAGTTACTTTAGTTTATGTTAATTGAATTGGTTAATATTAAAATTATTGTGGCTCGATGACCTATATTTTATGGCTATAAGTGAGATTATACGGTGAAGTTTCTTCCGAAAATGCAACGAAAATATTTTACTCCTATGGAATTACAACCGTAAAACAATATTATAGGAACTTCAACGATATTTTTTATTTTTAGTGCCAGAAATTTAAGAACAACCACACTGACACATGATTGAACAAATAAAAACCTCTATCAATTCATGCATTGATTAGATAGATAGATAAAACGTTTATTCAGTGCAACAAAAGAAACAATACAGGCATTAAAAAAACATTAAAAAAGGTGAAAAAAACAAGATTAAAAAACAAAGTAATTAAATTAATTAAAAAAACCCGACTGCGGTAAAAAACTTAAGTAAAAAAAAAGTGAATGCTAAAATCAAGCCCATTTTAAATTAAATAAATGTTGGAAGCAGGCGGGACCGCGGGACCCATTTGAGTTTAAAAATATAATAATGGCATGAGTCCCGCCTACTTCCAACATTTATTTAATTTAAAATAGGCTTGTTTTTAGCTTTTCAGTTTTTTTAACTTAAGTTTTTACTACAGGCAGGTTCTTTAATTTATTTAATTACTTTTTTTTATTTCCTGCTTTTTAGTTTACAAATGTGAAAGATTTCGTAGACGATTTAGTTCTTGGTATGTGTTTTTTTACGATTTGTCACTTCGAATTACTTTTAACCATATAAGATGTATATATTTTGTAATCACCTTTTAAAACCCTTTATTTTGATACCCCACTCGATAGGTTTTGAGAGAAAAAAAATTTGGAGACATTATTGCGCCAAAAATCGGCCATTTTGTGTTTACATTTTTATTTACCCAGTGTCACTCTCACAGTAAATACGAATCTAACGACACCTCTCAAGCTACAATCCATCGAGCCGTTCAGGCCACAGATCGTGCCAAACAATTATACATAGGTACATAAATACATAGATACAGACATACCTACATACTCTCGAAATACATAACCCTCCTTCTGGCGCAGTCGGGTAAAAAGATAAATTGACCCATAGACCCCTCATATGACATTTATAACAGTCGATCAATATTGAGCGGTGTGTGTCTCATGGTTGCACCAAATGGGAGTCCAGCTCAGCATATGCCAGGTACATTACCTGAGGCTGATTAATGCATGAATTGATAGGGGTTTTCATTTATTATTATAAATACCCCTTTACGGCTGTTTTAAACATGTACACATAAGTTAATTAATTAATGAACTCTAAACGTGACCTGATTAGCGTTCTGTTTATGCAAAGCCCTTTACTGCGGTTACGGCCGCAGATTTATACCGGTATTGGATTAAAATATTCAGTAAAAAATATAACGTAATGGAAATCTCGATTAAAAATGTAATCTGAGCTTTTGAACTAAACTCGAATTCTCTAAAATCATTCTAAATGGTTTTTCATTTACCATCGAAACAAGACTATGCATGAAGTTTTCCTGCGTAATCGAATCAGAAATGAAGAGATCCGCAAGAGAACCAAGGTAACCGACATAGCCCGAAGAATTGCCAAACTTAAGTGGCAGTGGGCACATTGCTCGCAGAACAGATGACCAAGGGGACGAAAGGTTCTGGAGTGGCGACCGAGTACCGGAAGACGTAGCGTTGGAAGGCCTCCCACAAGGGGGGGCTGATGACCTTGTGAAAGCCGCAGGAACTCGTTGGATGCGAGAAGCACAAAACTAATCGAAGTGGAGGTGCTTGGGGAGGCCTATGTCCAGCAGTGGACGTCTTGCGGCTGAAATGATGATGATGTTGATCGAAATAGACATCATTAACTTTCATTTAAATAAATTAGGCATGCCGTCTCACTATATCTTTGTGCGTTAGCAACGGCTCCTATATCGAAACCCATATCCCTTAAAAACACAAGCTCTTGAATATAAAAAGAAGTCGCTATTGACATAGTTTTAGAAAAAAAAATCCAACACAGAAAACTAAAAAACTAAAATTAAACAATTTGCCCAGTACCAGATAAAGAATGTAACTTTTTCATCCCTCAGGAAATCTTAACAATTTCCAGAGCTAGTGTTAATTTCATTCTCCACTGAACTTAAGTTTTTATCGTTAACTCTCCGGGAGTATAACTGTAGAAACGTTTAATTTTCTCGCTTCAGAACTAGTTATGTTTTAATTATTCTGTGAAGCGTGTGACAAGGAAATCACAAGTTTGTAACATATATAGTACGTGTGGATTTGAGTTTACTTCTAGGGACCAAACTTTTGGAGTTGTGTTGGTAAAAACCAGCTTTTGTGGCTCATCTTTAAGGATTTTTATCTTTCTACATACAATCGAGTTAGAAACTAATTAATAATAAAAAAGTGGGGTTTATTTTATAATAATGTCGTAATCATAAACATTTATTTGTCAGAATAATTATGGTACATTATATGGTCTTAAGATTAGTCAATAGTATCATCACATGCTGCCAAGTGCGACGTGCAAATATTTGGTACAGTCATACATTTATTACAGGGCAGAGATTATGAGTTATTCCGGTAGGATCCCCTGATCTGATTCCCTGCTGGTTATAATTATGTTTTAATTTACGTTGTGGAGAGTGACCTGTGTGGTTGCAAACTTATTTTTTTAGTTCATAATTGATTCCAACAATTTTGATTCTGAGCTTTTTAAAGTTTGTTAAGCTATTGCATAGCTTTTATCTTGGGCTTTGAGCGCGGCGACCGAATGAAGAAATTCCGTAACGAAAATAAACCTAACACCCCCCACTCCGACCGGCTAAGCGGTGCAGCGTTGAAAGCCGTGCATCGTCTAACATCGTATCAGTTCGGCAGACTTCGGCACGGTGTTTGTGTGCGTGCGACTAGACGTATGCGTGTTTTGTTTTCTTATCGGTCACCACGCTAAAAAAGTGTAACTTGAATTAATATCAAAGAAAAAAAAATATTGCATAAATATTATAATTGCATAAGTTGATAAAAATGCTATGCAATAGCTTTACCGCGGCAGTCCCCGAGTGCCACACGTATTTTTTTTTTTTATAAACGCTACTCGTATTTAGCGATATTGCAAGAATGTGTGAGCTAAGTAAAATCGTATTGTTATTTTTTGAGGTGCCACGCGAGCAATCCTGAAATGAAAAGACTAACAGATTATAAAGGATGTAATTTTGTGCTAAAATGTAATTATTAAAGTTGAACAGCCTTCGGAAAGTAAATCCCAAACACCACATCACACAGTCTTCGTTTTAATTGGATTTCCTTCAAACTAATAAATTAGCAACGAGAAGATAATCGAATCTTCTGAAGAAAACTTTATGCGAGTTTAAGTAGTTAGTTTTAGACATTAGCACAAATTCTGTTGGCTTCTGACTAAGATTAATTAAAAATATTCATTTCATTGTTTAGCAAGGGAAATCAGAAAGGGACGAAAGATGTTCAAGCTTGTCAAATTAACTAAACATGACTATGAAGTTGGAACGATGTGTAAGGCCGCTGATTTGCCGTGCAAAGACAATTAAAGTGTTATGTGTTACTACTTATAAATTAGTTTCTTATGCATGGTATGGCATACCAAAATTTCGATTTAGTCATATTGACAAAAATAACATAACATAACGTCTGTCCCATCCCTTCAAATTCAAATTCAAAATATTTATTTGCCAGAAAAATACATTTTTAACAAGGAAAGATCTTACAGCCTAAAAGTTATTGTATTCTGCCTGCAAGCAAGCGTGCAAATTACATTTAATAATAGTCAGTCATTTTCATATCGGACCAAACACAAATTGAGCGTAAAAATATATATATATATAAAAAGACAGACCAAACCAAATTAATAATGAAGCATTTCAAACTTATTATAAAAATGAACAAAAATTAATAAATAAAAATGTCAATACAATAGAATGTTCATAATTAAAATTTCAATCAAATAAAATGAAATGTCAATTAGAACTTAAAATCGACTTCTTTTCCCAGAGGGTTAGGCAGAGATGTACCTATAGTACAGCAACTTTTTGTCAGATATGTTGAAATCCCATGTAATGGCGGGCGAGCCTATTTCCATTATCCGAGCACCAATCCAGACTCTGGACTGCTACTGTGAAATTCCAGATGGAATAACCTATTAATGCTTTGCCTGAACCGGGAATAGAACCCAGGATCTCATTCTCAGAAGTAGCGCTTGCGACCACTTGACCAACGAGGCAGAAACACTAGGAATATACACTGTATCTTTAAAAAATATGGTTCTGTTTCGTCAAAAAACAGTGGTTTTAATAATATTATTAGTGTTTTGTTAGAACAATCGCAAAGAACCAAAGAATGCAAGAATAAAGATGCTAAATGCCGTGTTTTGTTTGTTTAACAATAAAATTAATTTCATGCAGTTCACATATCCAGTATTTTATTGAAAAAAAAAAAATATACGAGTTCAATAATAAACATAATCCAAAATTCAAAGACATCCGACAGATTATTTAAGATTTGATGGGTAATTTTCCAAGAAAAACAGAAAATCGTTACTTCTGAATGCTGCTAGTTTTTTTTTTTTATAAATGGTATTGTCATTGCACGGCAACGCGATGATTTGCTTTAAAAACAAATGAGTTTGCTTTCGAATTTTCTGTCACTTGAGCCAGACTGTTTCAAAGATCTGCTTCGTTTATTCTGCAAGTAAAATAATGTTTAGTTTAGCCGGCGCCGAACAATCGGGCCATTGATTTTATCGAATGAAACTTGAATTGCATTTGGATAAAGGCGAGGCTGACACAAGTTTCAATGTTTCAGACAATAGGCGAACTCGAAAGTTAAGCGAGGCAATTTAACAAGTTCTCAAAGACAAGTTCCAGCCAGGATTATTAAACCAAACAATGAGCGTTTGCTGATAAGTTTCATAGAGGCTTTTGTGGTGCATTCCGCCATCAGTAGTTTGTAGCTGGGATATAGATGAATAGAGAAACAAATTGTGTTCATTATCCTTTTTACTTAAAAACGTTAAAAATACACGTTTAAACGTCACAAGTATTATATGGTTACACAGCCGCTAATCATTAGCCCCTTTATTTACAAACGTTGCTTAAAATGAAGAGCTGTTTAAACGTCAAAAATGTATGGTTAGACAATGGCTAATCATTAGTTAACTTTAAGCGACGTTTATAAATAAACTCCGAAGTGGTTACCCGAATACCGTCCTCCGTTTTCTTTATTCAGTGGCCGCCGTCATTTTCTTCAAGTGAGACCGGTGATGATTGTTTTCCAAATCATTAGCGAAATGACATTTTTTATACGAAACGATAATCTCTTCAATAGGTTTTCAAAATAATCATTATCGTAATAAAATTAATCATTCTCATAGTCTGTTTGTTTCATGACAGTTAATAATATCAAAGTTTCGAATCGAAAATATATTGGCACGTAGGCAAGTTATGTCGATCAGTACTTTAACAGGAATATAGAAAACTAGCAGCGCCCCGCGGTTTCACCCGCATAAGTTTCGATCCTGTGGGAATATCGGAATAAAAATTATCCTGGTTATAAACTATCTGTTTGCCTAATTTCATCCAAATCCATACAGTAATTTTTGTGTGAAAGAGTAATAAACATCCATCCATCTTCATAAACTTTCGCCTTTATAATATTATTAGGATAGTAGGATTACTAGAGACTTCAAGTAATATAGGTCCTTGAAACTAATAACAGTGTTCTAAACTTCAAAGGTTGAACTTCACACCACAAACACGAGAAAATTGGTCCACAAACTATGGATCGTTTCGATATAAGGCTGCGAACAGACCAGTCGATTTAAATACGGTTATTAATATTGTTGAAACTGGAAAAGGTCGCACCGTCGCGCGTCGTAAACCAGAAAACAGCTGCATCTCTTACCTTTTAATTCATAAAACCATTTAAAATTTATGAGACGTTTCTAAAAAGGCCATCGTAATATTTTTTTAATAAATGATAATACTCGTATAAAGGTGTTTTGCGAAATATTTCTGTATTTTTATTTCCGTTTTAATTTTAAAGTGTAATAAGTATATTAAATTATATAAATATATTATATTATTTATTAATACTAAGCTGAATTATTAAATATTACTTTGCAAATTTTTTTAAAATTGGTCATTAATTTTTACACTAAACTGACATAAGTCGAAACTTTAGAAAATAAAATTAATTTATTCATTGGATATAAATAATATAAATAAACTATTGTGTCAGTTATATTCGCTATACATCTCTCTATACTTTAAGACCTAGAAAATAAAAATAACACCATAAAACCATCAAAAACCATCAAAATGTTTCAGCAAGGTAGAGACTCAAAACTTTGACCGCGATTTCCCAAAAAAGTGAAGTTTTGTCTTATTCCGGTTTTTTTTGAATTTATATATCTCGGGACCATGGGGTCCCGGTCCTTTGGAAGGCGTACGAGGGGCCGAAGCCAACTCGCAGAGGCCCATTAGGAAATTTTAAGGAAATGCGGCACCGTCCGACGATTATCCCTGTATGCACTATGATATATTATATATATTATTCCGGTTTATTATTAAGCGTGCGATTATGATTTTATTTCTGTAAGTAGGTTTATACAAACACTTATTATGATGGCCAGTAATGTTCACACTGCTAGGACATAGGCCGCCTCTCTTGGAGAAGGAATGGGCTGTGAACTACCATGCGGGCCCAGTGCAGGTTGGTAGATATCACATTGCTTCGAATTTTTGGTTCAAGGACATGCCGGTTACTTCACGATGTTTTCGTTCCCCGTTTTGAGAGCAGTGGTGATGAAATTGTTTACACAAAGTAAAGCGCCTGCCTGGGTTCGAACGGTAGTTTTACATTGTTTAGTTTTATTATAATCACTAAAACGGATGATAGTGACACTTTAACAAAAATGTAGTGTGTCAAAACTAATGAAGTTTTCAAAAAGTCACCTCTGAGACAATCTGGTGACCGCCTAAGATTTTCGTAGGTCAATTGGTTCGGAAAGGCCACGTTAGTGGTGGGTAGAACTCGCCTTGTTAGATTTAATCATGTTAATAACTGTGACGTCATTATAGCGACGTCGCCTTTAATTGGAAATGTAGCCAGTGTGTCGTGTTACTTAACCATTGGTTTATGAAGCTCTTTATTTTAAAGCTATTATTGAGGTCAGTGTTTCAAGAGTTATTTTTTGGGAAGTATAAAGTATTTTATTCTTAGATGTAGTATTGAATGTTAGTTGAGTGTTCGAACTTGAATAGGTATATATATTATAGCGATAATACTTCGATTTACACGCTTCCTCAATATTGAGGAATTAGAACAAAAAAAAAACAGTAAACTGAAGCAATGACTACACAATTGTTTACATACATTACATTACATAATCAGCCTATAATATTCCCACTGCTGGGACATAGGCCTCCTCTTTGTGAGAGGGAGTGGGCCGTAATCCACCACGCGAGCCCAGTGTGAGTTGGTAGATGTCACATGTCTTAGAATTTTTGGTTCTAGTACATGCCGGCTTCCTCACGATGTTTTCCTTCACTGTTTTGAGAGCAGTGGTGATGAAATAATTTACACAAAGTAAAGCGCCTGTCAGGGTTCGAACCAACGACCTATATATATCTCGTAAGTCGCGGTTGTTATCACTGGGCCAACACTGCTCTCACAATTGATTGATTTATTACTTTTAATGATAAATTATTTTATTTCTCGAAGTAGGTTTGTACAAACACTTTTACACGTCAATAATATTTAAAAAACTCGGTCGGCGTTTCCTACCTGACTACTCTGAGAAGAAAGGCCGAAACAAACTCAAACAGTCTCTAAAGTCCTGACATAATCTTGGTCAGATCATGTGAGGACCATGTAGATTGGTGTCTGAAATTAATGGTCTTTTGAGAAAAGAACCACTGTACACAATGTATTTGATATACTAAGTTAACCAAAGATTAAACACTAATGTTTGTATAAACTATAAACTCCCCTGCTAACAATTACCTCAAAACTCCAACGATATTTT
Source organism: Hydraecia micacea (assembly GCA_914767645.1). Classification (NCBI taxonomy): domain Eukaryota; kingdom Metazoa; phylum Arthropoda; class Insecta; order Lepidoptera; family Noctuidae; genus Hydraecia; species Hydraecia micacea. The sequence goes on along the minus strand of OU611788.1, from coordinate 10,284,857 downwards.
TTACTAACACGGAATTAACCAAAAAAACGCGAAACCAACGAATTCCTAAAATCAGTGTACAGTCAACAAAAGACATAAGTATGCAGGATCGTCTGATATAGTTGAAGTTTAGTAAAATACCGATAGATTTTCTCGACTAAACTTTTATTTTATTAATAGAAAACAAAGAGCTCATTTATCAAATAAAATTTCAGTCGGCAACATCCATCGGTTTCTTGCTAAACTTCAACTATATCCGACGATCCTGCATACTTACCTATCTCTTTTATTGACTGTACATAAACCACAAAAAACATCTAACTATAATAAAAAAATGCATAAACGAAACACAAGGAACTAAATGGCATGCAAGCAAGGCTGTAATGGCGTAAAGTGCATTCAACCACAGCCTACTAAAATAGGCTACAGTATAATGACTTGGATTGGATTTGTTTGTCGGGTCAAAGGTGAAAGAACTCTTGCGTGATCGGCTGTATTGCGACTCAGACTGCATAGACAATGATGTTAGAAGTGTGTGTGGAAAATGTGGTGGAGGAGGCATTACATTGATTTACTTACTAGCTGTGCCCGCGACATCGTTCGCCTGTATGTCGAAAAACAAATTGGTTTCATGGGTTTTATGTTTTTGCACGGAACCCTAATTATTTTTCTAAAATAAAAGTAGCCTAAGTTACTCCTTTTTTGAAGTTGCCGTTTTGGAGATTAGCCGGTACTAACAGACACAAAAAAAAAAAACATAATTATGTTTTTTTGGTATTGTATATACTTTCATATCCATTTAGTAAAAAACTGTTACAAACAGACACTTCAATTTTATTTATTTGTATAGATATAGAGTTTCAAACTAGTTGGCTAAAAAGAGGAATGGAAAGGAGATGTCCTTTGAATAGAGATCAAGCGTCAACAAGTGTAGCGCAAGAGGACTCTTATGGCGATTAAAGAAGTCGAGGAAAACTGGATGCGATAATCTGTGTGATGTAACTAAGAGCTTACCCATTGATTTCTTTTTTGTTCAGAATGAGGAAACATTAGCCTTAGGCATTTTAACCAATAGATTAAAGCTTTTCTATGGAACATAAAAACTGTCTCATTCTCCAATCTAACTAGAATCAGCCTTCCGAAATTAGAAAGCGTTATATGATTTTAAATTGAGAATTTAAATTTGAGAACTTTTCAAAATTTACTTTAAAATTATCTTGGCCGTTGATTCCTTCAATATAGTTAATTAATTGTTATTTTTTACGTTTTTCGCACAGCAATTCGCGGGCTTTTCTTTGAAATCAGAATTCGGGTGTTAGTGTATTAATATAGTAGGACGGTAGCAGGGTGTGGATGTGGAGCTGTGTCACAATCTATGCACCACCTTCTTCCTTTTGTGCCTCAAAAAATGCAGCCAAAGTGACCTCTGCGCTGCCACCGTTAACAGCGTAGAAGCGGCGAAGTTTTGGGCCAACAAAATTTTAATACGGTCGTGTAATAATTTCTTGATTGAAAATCTATCTATAATAAAATTCAAAGTCCTGACTGACTGATATATCAACGCACAGTCTAAGCCGTTAGTCCTAGAGACTTGAAAGGAGGGTGTGTTCTTTGTGAAGAGTACACTAAGAAAGGGTTTTTTGAAATTCCACCCCTAAGAGGGTGAATGGGGGAGGGCGAAATTTCACGCGGACGAAGACGCGGCCAGGAGCAAGTAATGCCATATAGTACACACTTAGCAATCAGATTGTTGATGGCGAAATTATGTAACTAGTTTACATGGTGACGCTTATACTCGTGAATGCTTCCTTGAGTTCAGATACACACCTTGTGAACTCTAGCTCACTATACCGTCTACGATATAGTTCCAGCGAAGCGTTATATTATACATGAAAGGTTGTCGTCACTTCGCTCATCCATGCGTACAATGAAGTTACTTTATGCCAGACACCTTTGCCTTGAAGTGTCAACATTATTTTTTTATTAATTTGTCTACTGAAGAATGTTATTTGTTAAATTCGTACCTTCTCACATTTTTGGCTTGAAAAAATAAGAGAGCCGTTAATTTTAAACCAGTAGCCGTTAGGAATGCAAATAATTGAGGAATATACTGGTAACATCAGTCGTAATCTTAGAGGAGCCCGTGGCTAAATAATAACAGCCGCACAGGTCGATCGATCAGGCTAAACTACGCTTGCCGTGGTTGATCTGTGGATAGGTGACCATCTTTACATACCAAGACCCCTCCGTGCCTCGGAAACGCACGTTAAGCCGTAGTTCCCGGCTATCATTCGTGGATCTTGTGACAGACGTTACGGGTAGTCAGAAGCCCGAAAGTCTGACAACAAGTCTTACCAAGGGGTATCGTATTACACAGTAACTGGGTTGTAGAGGTCAGATAGGCAGCCGCTCCAAGTAAAATGCTGGTATTCAGCTGCATCCGGTTAGACTGGAAGCCGACCCCAACATTGTTGGGAAAAGGCTAGGCAGATGATGATCAGTCGTAATTTTACGTCATAAAACTCTTCAAAGCGAAATGTTCTAAATAAATAAACAACAGTGAAGTTGTTGGATTTCTGACAGTTGAGCAGAAAGACTGACAACATTACCTACCTAAAATATTGGGATTTTTATACTACCGGAAACATATTTTTATATCTGCTTAATTAATTGTCTTTCTATTTGCAAGATACGAATTAAAATGATTAAATTAAAATCTTATCCAAAACAACATGACTTTCACCTTCCTCTCTTATAAATGATTCAATCAAATAAAATCCATGAACTTGACCTGTCCTATTTATATAAACGAACGTCTGCCTAATGAAAACTGATTAGTTGCGACCTAACTATTTATGTGCGCCCAAGTTACGATCCCTTCTAGTACGTGCCAAGAATCCAGTAAGTGATACCTAGGATACTAACTTAGTGTCAGCTGAAGGGTCTAGAATACTTAATAAGGTAAATGTAGTTCAACTGTGTGTGTGTGTGCTATATTGCTGTAACTTAAGGAGAGATTAGTAGATATATAAAATGTGTCATATTTTTGTCACCTACCAAGATTAAACTAGGTTATAATTTAATGTTAACATCTAAGACATGATGACTTTAAGTGAAGATGGTGGCCCAGTGGCGTCGTCTCTGACTTACCAGTCAGGTGCTTTGCTTTGTGTTAATAGTTTCATCAGCACTGCTCTCAAAACGGTGAAGAAAAACATTGTGAGGAAACTGGCATGTCCTAGAACCAAACATGCGAAGACATGTGACGTCTACCAACTCGACTGTGCCCGCGTGAAAGTCTATTAGCCCACTCCCTCTCGAAGAGAGGATGCCTGTGTCCCAGCAGTGGGAACAATATAGGCTGATTGTGCTGTCTAAGTCATTACCAGTTATTGTCAGAGGCAAAACAGTTAAGTTAGGTTGGTAGTAGATTATAGTTTTAAAGCATGCGCACTGCCTTTGTTTTCATAAGAGATCGTCTATCTAAAGTCTAGTACCCACTTGAAAGCTCCAATTTAGCGGTTTACCAACTTTCTTTCTAAGAAATATGTTGATCCATCCAAATAGTTGTCTTACCAATTTAGCCCTCGTCATACCTATGGACGTGTGTCACCTACATACAGAGATTTCGTCAGTGATCTTCTATTGTGTTGAATACGGAAAAGATATCGAAATTTTTATGTCGTATACCTTCGTCATTCTGCCAAACTTTTTGTGAATTCACTGAAGCAAAAAAATGTATCAATATCGGTAAGATAGGTTTAGGCAATTGCTGAATTAACTAAACCTGAATTTGATTATTCATGCCTTAAGACTGCTTCATTGATCAAAATTCTAACACAAAAAAATTTATCAAACAGTGCTCACTCAAATTCGTAGCTCCATAACAACTTTACACAAACGTTCCGTAATTTATAGACAACGGATATCCCCAAGATAGTGGTGTCTAGCCGACAAATTTACAGTCTCGACACTACCATGTTGTTTTCTTACTACAAATGTTTTTAAGTTCTTTACAATGCCTTTTAAAAGGGAAGGGGCTTGTGGCTAAGTAATAACAGCCTCACGGGTCGATCGATCAGGTTAAGCTCCGGTTGCAGCGGTTGATCCTTGGATGGGTGAACACCTTTACATACCAAGACCCCTCTGTGCCTTGGAAAGCACATTAAGCCGTTTCTCCAGCCTGTCATTCATGGATCTTTGACAGTCGTCGGTGTACGGTCGTCGGTGTCGGTGTACGGGTCGTCAGTGGCCCGAAAGTCTGACAACCAGTCTTACCATGGGGTATCCTATTACCCAGTAACTCAGTTGTGGAGGTCAGATAGGTAGTCGCTCCATGTAAAATACCGGTATTTAGCTGCATTCGGTAAGACTGGAAGTCAATCACAACATAGTTGGGAAAAGGCTACGCAGATGATGATAACAATGCCTTTAAGCCTTACGATGGATTTGCAATACCTAGACATCTTATGGCAATGAGAACGCTATACCGGGTGGCAGGGACATCGACGCACTAACTTTAACTATGAATTCAGCAATTGATTCTAGACGCCCTAGCGTAGAAATTTTTCGGCAGTTAAAAAGCAATAATTTTTTTATACATAATCAGCCTATAATGTTCCCACTGCTGGGACGCAGGCCTCCTCTCAGTGAGAGGGAGTGGGCCGTAATCCACCACGTGGGCCCAGTGCGGGTTGGCAGATGTCACAAATGTCTTCGAATTTATGGTTTCATGCTGACATGCCGGTTTCCTCACGATGTTTTCTTTCACCGTTTTGAGAGCAGTGGTGATGAAATTATTTATACAAAGTAAAGCGCCGGTCTGAATTCGAATCTACGACCTACAACTCCTAAGTCGCGGCCATTACCACTTGGCCACCACTGTTCTCTCATTTTTTTTTTAACCGAGGAAAAATTTCAATGTACCCCTACATTGAAATTATGTACTGAATCGATGTTCCTTTACCCTGTATGTATGTTATAAATTGAAATGACTGAAAATCATCATCAACTGTTTACTACGGGACTAAACCTGAAATCTCGAAGAAATAAAATCTGCTATACATTTATGTGCGCTTAACTTGACAAAATGTATATCGATTTGCCGATATAAATCTCACCGTAAAAACTAAGGTGAAGTCAGCTTGACGTTGCTGTCAATAGTGTTAATCCCTAGCATTAACTGATATAATATGCTGTTCAAATGTTTCCGTGAAAACTCAAGTGAAGTGAGCTGTCAATCCGTAGCATCGGGTGGAATGACAGCTCACTTCAAGCTCACTTCACTTAAGTTTTACGTTTAAATGTTTACAGAATAGACAGTAGGTATCATCGGTCTCAACTTTTTTTTTGCTAGAAACATGATACATTGATACCTATGTATAAATGCAGAGATGTAGGTACTTAAATTCCTAATTTTTTAAACAAGACAAGTGTGGTATTTAATATTGTGTACCAAACAGTAGCAGAAAACAACTAGCTGTTTATTTGAGCGTTATTATAAAAAGTAAGTAATGCAATAATTTAATTATTTTAATTGAAATGTCAACTCATTATTTTCAAACCTATTTTTATAATATTTCTCTAACTGTATTTTCTTTGCAGCTGGCAATAAAATGGTCGGCAATATTACTTACGTAATGCATTTATGATTAGTTTTAAACACGCTAGAAGTTACTATTATTGTATCAAAATGTTAATTTTCTTCACCATTTGTTCATTTTATATGTGCGAAAAGGTTTAAAAGGCAAACGTATAAGTATACGAGTATTTTACCCTCAGTTAAAATTTAATAAAACGTAGTTATTAGTTTCAGATTTCAAAGTACTTCGTTAGTCTCATAATAATGAACGGAGTCTAAACGAAATCCATCCACAGTTTTATTTCATCAAAATATTGCGGTTTTAATGAAGATAGGTTACTGCTTTAATGAAACTTTTAGTCCATAAAATGTGATTAAAGATCTTTTAGATTGAACATTAAAAGAGGTTCATTTATTACCAGTGAAATTAAACATTTTTGGAATAACACGGAACTGCTTTATGGTTTGGGTGAATGGACGATGTTGGGAGATGATTTTGCGATTATATTCAATAGGAAATTATTATTCTTAATCAAAATTAACTTCGAAACGTCCTTCATTGATCTTGATAGACTTGGCATAATAAACTTATGCTGGTTAAAGCAGGAATATTCGACGTTTAGCATAATCAGCCTTTAATGTTCCCACTGCTGGGACACAGGCCTCCTCTGTGAGAAGGAGTGGGCTATAATGCACCACGCGGGCCCAGTGCGGGTTCATGGATGTCAAATGTCTTCGATTTTTTTGGTTCTAGGATATGCCCGTTTCCTTACGATGTTTCCCCTCACCGTTTTGAGAGCGTGTGTGTTTGTATTCGACGTTTACCTGGCTACATCCTTGCTCGCCAACATTTATCCGAATTTACTAATCTAGTACATTCTACCACTCTTTAAAGTAATATAAAATATACTGCTATATACTTTTGTCTTTCGATTGCCTGACAGATATTCTCACGTTTTTTGTCATAAGAATACAATAATTCACTTAAATTTAAACTATAACATAAGTCAATATTGTTGGGTGTTTTACAAAAACTAGACATTTGTACAATAATTCTTTTGTGGGTAGATAAAAAATAAAATATAATAAATAATTATTTGTGATTGCGAATTTAAGGTACATCTGCTACTATATTTATTTCATACCAAGCAACAATTATACATAGCGGTTTCTGGATGTTTTAAGCGTTTATTCATGATGACCCTTAAAAACACGAACTTTAAAATATAGGTCTTCGGTAAAAAATACTCGAAAAATGATTGATTCGTAAAAATTGATGAACCAGCATCGATGATAAGTGCCACTGTCTCCGAGCCTCAAGTGTAATTCTTGACATCTAAAGCCTGTTAGCAGCTTTTGATGTGTCACCCGTTTCAGCGAAATTGACTCTCCAGGAGACATTTTTCATCTTAAAGTTGTTGAAGATTTCTTATGACTGTACCTATTTCTTAAGAAAATCTTGGAGGATACTTCGTTATACATAAAATCATATTCAATTGTGGCCAATAACAGAACACTGTTTTATCTAGTGGTGAGTATATTTCTTTTCTGTTTATCAACTCCATAAAATGTCGTGGCAAAACTAGCATCGATACCATGATACTATAGTTTGCTTGCCACAAAAATTAATTTACAAAATATCTAGCTGTAGTTTGTAACTTTTTCTGCATGTATTTTATTATTTTTCAATCTTTGCTCATAAAAACATAGGGTAGTTTTAATCTGGCTTGTGCACTGGTTTGTTCTCCTACCCGCATTGGAAATCAATGAATGGTACGGTGGGATATGCTTGCCCCGCCCCGCGCGACTCCCGCGCCGTGCAACAAGGCTGTACCATAGACTATACACTTATAAACTGAGAGGCTGAACCCACGGTCTGTTCGCTCGGGATTGCCATTGAATGTGGTCACTTTGCATGTTATAAACTCAAACAGAATATTTTTCCGAAACCTACATAAATTACCGTGCAATTAGTTACGTACGTTCATCGAGACATTTCTTCTCACGCGAGTGCTGAGCTGCCCTGCTATTTCCTGAAGCTGTAACCTGGTGCTGTGCAAGGATAATTCAGGTTAGTGGTCAGAGTTTTTTATCTACCCTGGGTATTGAGCAAGACCCTTACTTCTTTAGGGGGTTTTTAAGTACCGAACTTTCCACAACAATAAGGTTCTTCGATTTAATTTAATTTTACCAGGCGTCCTATGCAGACTCCAAAATTATTTTTGATAAAAATATCCATGTTGAAAAGTTACCTATGTCCTTCTACAGGTCCCACGCTATCCCACGCAAAGCTTAAAGAATACGAATAAAACACCCCCTCCAATATATAAAGAAAATCATAAAACATTGTTATTGAAGTCCTAAGAACGGCCTTTCCTTTGGTCTCCCCTGTAACCCTTATAGGCTGTCAATTTTCGTATCGATCGGCTTTGTGGGCTTAAAAGAGTAACAGGCAATTACAAGCTAAAAGCACATAAAAGTGGATAGATGAAGGCCTCTGCTCAGAATAAACTAGCACAATAAAACGCATAACAAAATCATGTTGTGTTGCGAACTATCTTCGGTTCAACATTTAATCGGTCATTAGACGAAGTTCGTGAACCGAACTGGAATAAATGTTTCCACATACGGACGACTGATATCGATAACTGGTTTTGTCACTGATAAATAGAAGATTACTTACTAGAATGCGCATGAAACAAAACCTTGTCGTCACAGAGCACGACATCGCTTCGCCAGCAACGTCTAGAGATGGTAGTATTAATTAAATTCGGGGCGATGAAAGAGCGTTGAGCGCACAGTCCTCAAAGCTGTCAGTTTTTATACGTTACTAGCTTCTGCCCGCAGTTTCGCTCGCGCCCTCTAAGGGTCAATACAATTAATATAGTCCTTATCTACTACACAAAAAGGTACACAATTCAGTGAGGTTGTGTCTACTACTTCGAGTTACGCCGCGCGGCCTACCTCACTGAATTGTGTACCTTTTTGTGTAGTAGATAAAGTCTATAATTGTATTTGCGATCTTGAAAACTGCGCGCTGCGTCGCGTCGCGGTGTGAACTGACCCTAACTTAAGAAATGCTGTGTTTTCCAGACAAACTTTCATTTCCTACATCACCCCCAATAGGTTTATTTTTTAGACAAAAGTAGCCTACGTCCTTCCTCAAGATGCCATCTATCTCCTTGCCAAATTTTGTCGAAATCCGTTCAGTGGTTTAGGTGTGAAAAGGTAACATACAGACAGAGTTACTATTAGTATGAATGATGATGATGGGGCTCCCTTTTCCGCACTTAGACTCCCATTTGGTCCATTGTGCGTGGGTCGTATTAGTATGGATTTGTGCCGTAGTGCGAGTAACCTTTGACATGATTGGTTTGTATGGAAAGTGTTGACAATGCCACATCTAGCAGCGGACGCCGAGGCATTTTCGTGCACTGATTGTCGGATTGCTATATGAAAGAAAAGAGGGTTTTCTATTTTCTATACTCTTTGGCAAGCTTACTCCTGTTCCGTTCACGTGACTGTGCAACTTTCTGTCTCTCAATTCTACATGGTTCTGCAGACTTAAAATTTTCCTTCGTTGTCACTAGTACCATTAACAGTTCCATGATGGAACTACTGATTGTTTTTTTTATCACTAGTTCCATTTTAAAAGAATCTGAAAATAATGGAACTAATGTTGAATTTGTTATCAGTAGTTCCACATTATTATTTTATTATTTTACTTCATACATTATTATAGTTTCATTTCATAAACTTCTGAGAATATATATAATATATATATTCGTGTGTATATAATCATATTGTAATAAAAGCATGGATGTAAGAGAGAAGATCAACCCACCTGCTATAATCTTGGGGCTCATCTTTCATAAAAGATATTTCGGGAAACTAATTTCAAGCAACATATTTCAATAACAAGAATATACATGTTATTTCTTGAGAAATTGGCTGAAACATGGCATTTTTTAATAAATTTTGTATTTAGCTGATTGAAACAGTTTCAACTAACTATTAACTGCATTAATTATTTAATTAGCAGCACGATAAGATAAAGTTAGCTATTTTATCTTAAAGTAAAAAGCTTTTGCAAATTAAAAAAAAATCTCCTAGATTTAACTTAGTTTTTTAAACAAACTTCAACTACAAAATTAATAAAAGCACAGTCTACTAAAGATCTTAAGCAAATTAGATGTGACTGGATGAAAAGAAACTTGGGTCCAAGCAAGCTTTTCATGGCCGAAAATAGTATTGTGTACAAAATGGAACTTTCACGAATAGACCTCGCCATAATACTAAGTGCCGCCGCACATTAGGCGACTAACAAATCGCTGTCTAGTGGCTAATAGTACCAAGTTTAGTGTTATAGAAGTTTTGCTTAAATTTTCTATGTTATTGTCGTACACTCGCCACAAACTACAGGCTAGAATGTGTGTGGCTATTATCTAATCACTGGCTTTACACTAAAGGCCACTAGCGATCGTCACTTGTTTATACTAATCTATACAGATTATAAATTAAAGTCACTTTGCGTCTGTTGTGTGACCGCGTTGTTCTTCTAAGCTCACTAGCGATCGTCTCTTGTTTATACTAATCTATAACATATTATTATAAATTAAAGTCACTTTGCGTGTCTGCTGTGTGACCGTGTTGTCCTTCTAAACCCACTAGCGATCGTCTCTTGTTTATACTAATCTATACATATTATAAATTAAATTCACTTTACGTGTCTGCTGTGTGACCGCGTTGTTCTTCTAAACCCACTAGCGATCGTCTCTTGTTTATACTAATCTATACATATTATAAATTAAATTCATTTTACGTGTCTGCTGTGTGACCGCGTTGTTCTTCTAAACCCACTAGCGGTCGTCTCTTGTTTATACTAATCTATACATATTATAAATTCAAGTCACTTTGCGTGTCTGCTGTGTGACCGCGTTGTTCTTATAAACTATGCAACGGGTATTAATGCGGGTTCTACCATCATTTACCGAAGGTTTATGTGTATAATACATTAATTTTACACTTACATAAAATAAAGAAATCTTGATGTTTGTCAAGTCGTTAAAACTGTGGGAAGTAGAGTTGGGTCGATAGTTACCCTTTAAAAAAAGGTAGTTCAATCTGTGAATGAAGCTGGTGGTTTGAGAGTAGTGCTGCTGGTTGACCAACAGTGATCGATGGAAAAAGTTGCCAAGTTTGAGCCATCCCTAAAAAGACACCCAAATACCAACTCATAACATAAACATTTTATTATTAATATCTGCTTTTATTTAGCCCTTTTGCTATTCGGATTAAATAATATAGTTACGATTTACGAGGCGGACAAAATCTGGGTAAGGTATGAGCAATCCTTTGACATATTTGAAGAGATATTCTTAGACGTGTGTTTGAGATAGGCTTGAGTTAATAATTTTAATATTATTCGAATGTAGCGGCGGCAAGCAGAATTTAAATTAATAAAACATGAGACGACGAAAAAATACTCGTACGTAATTGTCGGATTCTGAAATTATAAATTTCTAAAATTATATTTCACTATTGACCATTAGATGATAGAATAGGTATAGGTAGGTAGGAAATGAAATATTTTTACTGTTGTAAATTAAAATAATAAGTAAGCAAATAATAACTAATACCTAATTAATTAATAAAAATAACAAAATTAAAACCTAACTTAACTAAAACTATATACAAACTAAAATATAGCGTCGAAAAATTTATCCGCATCGCTGCTGTCGACTGGTAATGTACCCAAGAGACTGGCGGCATTACCACGTTGTATGGCATAGCCTTTGGCCATAAAAGCCGGTCCTTGGGTCACGGGAAGTGTCAACCAGCCATTTTGAAATTTCCTTAAAAACACCATGAGCACTCGGACCCCGAGGGTTTCAAAGATAGGTAGGTGTAAAAGTACTTTGCGTTTCCTTGTAGTACTTTAGTTCGATTAAAACACAAGCCAAGTAAATAATGCCACTAATTTACAATTTAAACTTTGTACAAAGTGAGGGTTTGTAGTGTCAATATTGTGCGGTGGCATCGTGTGGCCGAAGGGTGGAATTAGACGGCGATATTTACTGTTCAAAATCAAAAGATTATATCTGTTTCGTGATTCTGAGTTTTAAATGGACAGCTGTCTTCTGAGATAAAACAATACACTTCTGCCCCAACTTTTTATCGTAGAACTCTTTAAAGTATCACATCATTCCGATTTTCCACTCGTCGCAGAATTAACTCGCACAAGGTGTCCTCATAACTCATCTAAAGTGATTTCAGTGCGTGTTTATAAGTGCTACGATTTATGTTTGTGAGTGTTATCATGCGCTACGGCGTAGCGCTACGAGCTACGATAGTGCTACGACACGCACCACGCATTTATTTGCTTGTTTAAAATTCTTCACGTAAACGTTTCTGATGTTACAAGATTGATGACAGCTTTTTCATAGTTAAAGAACTGTTATTTAGTTTTGGAGATTTATTTTACACACTAAATTAAAAAAAAATTAAGTTGCAATACACGCACAGTTTTCCAAGTTGTGAACCAGTCGGTCTATTCGTTCAAATCTGACTCATCATCTGCTTAACCTTTACCCAACTATGTTGGGGTCGACTTCTAGTCTAACCGGATGCAGCCGATTACCAGTATTTTACATGGAGCGTCTAACTATCTGACCTCCACAATGCAGTTACTGGGTAATTCGAAACCCCTTGGTAAGACTGATTGTCAGACCTTCGGGCTTCTAACGACCCGTAACGACTGTCAAAGTTCCACGAATGACAGCCAGGACCAACAGCTTAACGTGCTTTCCGAGGCACGGTGGGGTCTTGGCATGCAAAGATGGTCACCCATCCACTGATCGACCGCGGCAAGCATAGCTTAACCTGATCGATTGTTATGTGCGGCTCTCGTACTTGGCCACAAGTTCCTTCATTCAAAACTAAGTGAAGTGAACTTGAAGTGAGCTTGAAATGAGCTGTCATTTCTCCTGGTGCTAGGGAATGACACTATTAAGACTTCACTTCACATAAGCTTTTACGTGAGATTTTTACACAAAGATTGGGAGGGTCTTAATCCCACAAAAATGTAACGTTCAGTAACTAAAAAACGTACAATACTATGTTAATCTTAGACCATTTTACGTACAACGTCTAATCTACTTCAAATTTCCCATTCCTCGAATAAAATATAAAACCAGTAGTTACGAGTACAATAATGAATTGTACTCACAAGTCGGTACAGAATATTTGATTATATTATACTGCAGCTCTAGTCGCTACTATTGTAACTGCACACTGTATAATGCATACGAGTTCCAACAAAGTGGAATTTGAAGCTAACATTATGGCTTGAGGATTATCATTGAAATATGCGACAAGAATCTTTCTGAAAAGTTTAAATGTAAGGGAATAATGTGCTTCATTTTGTTATATATTTGTGAAAGTTTTGCAAATCTTTTGCTCTTCAATATAAGTGTTCGAACTTTTTGAACTTTCTTTTAAAATATGAGTGCATACGATAAAGTAATTTCGGGAAAGTTCTTGACCTTTCGAAGAAATATTTAACTTAACTCCTACACTTAAACTTTTATGCCAAAACCCTTGGGTTTATTTTTATTTTCGTCCCTTTTCAGGAGGTTTGGGATAATAATGGCTTTTAGAACTTTGGTACAAGCAGCGGTATTATGCTTATACGTAACTTTAATGGGCCAATTTTTTGTTAAGTACAAAATACCGACCTTATCTAGATATAAAACAACATTTTTTTTTTGCCGCGTAAGTGATTTTTGAACCAAACGCGAAAGAACAAAACGCGTAAAAGTGTTTTACACAAATAGTTATTTTTTATCATTCACGTATTATTGGGTATAATCATGTAGCGTATAACAAAATTGTATTTGTCGTCCTGAGAAGAGCTCTTTAATAATTATCTTTTCAGCATCTTCGTGCCCCTTTTCACGGCCTGTTAAGTTTATAGGGTTGAGTTAATTTCTGATGTGTCATCTATGTAGATTGTACGTACATGTGGACCTGTACCTACTTATATGGTACTAGCTTCAGCCCGCGACTTCGTCCGCGTGAATTTTCTGTTTCTCCCAACCCACCCGTCGCATCGCATCGCCTGACCGCACTACTACTTCGTTTTCGCTTTCGTTCTGACTTTTTTTCTTTTTGCTAGGCTCCTAAGGGTGCTAGCGTGATGTTAAATAGCCTATAGACTTCCTCAAAAATTGGGCTATCAAACCAAAAAGAATTTTTGAAATCCGACTGGTAGTTCCGGAGATTACCCCCTACATACAAACTTACAAACAAATTTTAACTCTTTATAATATTAGTATAGGTAGATGTACTTGTATGGTATGGTATTTACTTGGTTATTATTGTTTTTCCTAAAAGCCTTGTATATTCGTGCTTTAACAGAATAATTTCTTCTTTAACTCAGTAATGTCGTAACAAAAAATCCTCGAATACATAGCGTGTCTTAAGAATATGAAATTATTCAAGAAATAAAATATATTTGCATTTCAACGTACAGCTGACCCAATTCTTTCTGAGGTATTCGCATTTAATTCCTTTCTCTTGTTGCAATAAAAAGATAAAAAAAATATAAATAGCTGAGTATTTTTACTGGTTGTGGTATGCCATTTTATTGCTGCCAAATATGTACTTTATGTGCACGTTATTTTATTTTTGTTCTGTGTAATGAACTGGTTTGAGGTTAGGTCTATACTCTTTTAAAATAGTTTTGAGAAATGCAAAGTGTATTGTACGAAAATCGTTTTCTGTATAAATTGTCTCCCTCTCACATAGAGAAAGCCTGTGTCCCAGTAAACATTATAGGCTAACTGTGTGTTGTGTATATAAATTTTATATTTTTGAAATCAAGAATTGTAATCAGCTACATGAAGCTACATTTTTTTCTAATATAAAACCTTACAGAATGTGTATCTATAGAAAACATTGTGAATTTATTTGCGTCAAGTATTTTTATACTAAAATACTTTTCCAGGTCGTTAGAATTTAATAATACTTTAGTAAATCTTTAGTAGAACCTGAAAAATATGATAAAATCTTAAATTCAAATAGTTTTCAAAATGTAACCATAACAAATCGTAACAAAAAAATATACAAAAGAATAAAACAAATCCAAACAAACCCTTGAACTTCAGAGGCTGACAAAACAAAAGTTTTCCAAACAGTATCCAATAGTAACGTCTTTCACAACACGTATGGCCGTGTGAAAGTTCCACGATACATATTTTAGGGGCCTCCATGATACGACACGTGACCTAAAAACCGGCTGAAAGGAAATGTCTCCAATTAAAAATTGACGGTCGTCAGCCATCGTTGTGAGCGAACACGGATGAATGAAGATAATTGGATGAGCACGGCATTTTTTAGGTGGTCGTCAAGATTTTGCTACAGCATTTTTAGAAGGAAAGAAAATATTTTAAGGTAAAATTGCAAAGGCGACCGCAGCGGAAAAGCCGCAATCGCAATGACAGACCTCACCGATATGATGAGTGTCTACGTATCTCTATGAAAACGACAACAACGCGCTATGTAACTAACTCTTACTTCAACATACGCAACTACTACACCAAAAAAGTAAAAAAAAACGACCTACTATGATGTGTTTTTTTGGATATTGTAATATCTAAAATTAAAAGAACTAACGTAAAATAACCTACGTTCAAAATCCACCAATGGCACATGGTTCAATTTATATAGGACCACCCCTGAGGCCATACCCAATCCATTAAAAAGAATATTTTTGAAATCCTTTTACAATTGCCGGAAATATCGCGTAACAAACATACAAATAAAAAGAAAACATACAGTCGAATTGAGAACCTCCTCCTTTTTGAAGTCGGTTAAAAAGAATCTTTTTAGATATTTTAACATACAAATTATTTCACAGAATTACATTCTACCTTGGAAAATCACCATAATTTATTTTGCATGCTTAGCCAATAACTCACCAGCCCTAGAGACGAATTAACAAGTACATAAATAACAGAACACACTATGTTCCAAACAAATTAGCACACCTACAAAATTTCAATTAACTTAAATGAAAGGGCTAAAATACACACCACTTTTATTAATTAAGTGTTCAGAACTGGAAGTAATTTAATTAATTAATTTAACGACCTGAGTATTCAGATGTCATAGTAGTTACACGTATGAAAATACTTAATCATACTGTAAGGAGTTTTGGTGGTTACAGCGTTTTAGTACTGATTAGCTTACAGTCTACACCTCGGTTGAATAGGGATGACGACTAACTTTTTTTCTTCTAGGTAGATTATTAAAAAGTATTGGGCACGTATTTTTTCTTTTTTCACATAATTAATCAAAAAATTACAGATATATATTGATTTGAAATGTCGCATGACGTCTCGTTTTGGTACAATTTTTACCTAAACGTGACGTCACGAGCCCCCACTCCCAAACTTTGACACGCTTTATCTTTGTAATTTTTTGGTTGATTGACACAAGAAAAAATATGTGTCCATTATTTTTTGATAATAATCTAACTGACGGACTAAATAGAATTTCGTTTAGTTTACCCCGTCGTCATCCCTATTGTTTGCAACCAAAGTGTAAAATCATTTTTCGTGTAATTATATTGGATGACTAGTTTATTTATAAGTACAAAAAATATGTATCAGTATGTAGAAACTGTGTTTACTCCCCGTCACTTGTCTCTAAAGGTTCATTGGAAAACCAGCGTCACAGCATCTGTCTGGCATTAATGCTTAAATAAACCTTTTTTGAGGCACACACATTGTTGTAAAAACATTAATTTCAATTTTTATTTTGTTAAGTAATATTGTATTTTGTGTTTTTTGAACTGTGTCCAAATAAACTTTATTATCATGATTGGTTGACCAAAATAGGCACATAATATATCCACATTGAAAAGAGTGCAAGCTCAAATTCGCAAAACACGTATTCGTTTGTATGAAACTGACAAGTGTCAATCTCTCGTCGACCGCACTGTAAGTGAAGACTACAAAACAAGATATTTGAGTACAAATCAAATTACTTCTTTGCATCAACCTTTGGAGTTTTCTTCAAAACATAAGGCAAACTGTTACCTACTCATGCAGCTGACATTATTATAAAATAACTATCGGCAAAAGTTGTGATAAGAAAAAATTTAACGAAGATACAAGGCGTTTATAGAATTCGTGCCGCTCTTCGATATTATTTTCTATTTCTGTTACTACCAATGTCTCGTGAGGAAGCATAATTTATTCACGTTGTTGTACGCAGAACCGATATTTGATTTGTAAAGGTCTTGGACAGAGTTATCGATAAAGGATAGTACGATATAGTAGAAGAAAATAATAATATCAACCAGCCAGTACTTATTAGTACTGGCTGGTTGATATTATTATTTTCTTCTACGTACATATTTTTGAACAAGGAAACAAAATATAGAACATTATGAAAACTGAAAAGCCGTCTGTTCCATAAGTATCAGATGAAAAAACAAATGGATCAAACAACTAAGGTACTTATGGATACCAATTTTAGTGCCACTTTAAAATTTTGTGCTTTGATTTGATTATTTAGATATTTAAATTATAATTTTGAATCGCCTTCAAGATGTTTTTCATTTGAAAATTGAGATTAAATTTATTATAACCTCAATCTTCGACGATGATTTTTCAAATACAAGGTATTCAAACAGTAATTCTAGGAAAAAGTGGTGATATTTAAAGTTGTAACTAAGAGGTAATACGGTTACCCAGTAACTGGGTTGTGGAGGTCAGATAGGCAATCTCTCCATGTAAAATACTGTTATTCAGCTGTATCCAGTTAGGCTGGGAGCCGACCCCAACATAGTTGTCAAAAAGCCTAGGCAGATGATGATTTATAGTTGTAACCATATAAATACACATGAATTTGTTTATTAAATGGAACAGACGATAAATGAAAACAACTCGTTTCAGCGATCTAGGTATAAACTATCCTGTGTTGTAACCATAGAATGAAAATTAAGTTCTCATATGATTCAAAGGGAGCTTTTCACCGAGTTCCCGCGTATCACCCTTACCGCTACAAAACACGATACTTTTCAAACATTTTGGTTAGTTTTCACGGCTTGCTGCGTAACGGGTGTTACACATTTATTCGGTCCGTCACGTTTCGAAACAGCCGGGCGAAAAATCAAATGGGTATGTATTTTGTCGCCCGGCTGTAGCGAATCCCCCTAACAATCTGAATAATTTTGAAGGATATTGCTAATCCATTGCTTCATATGTTCGATAAAATTGTCTGCTCAACAACTTAAATAACGCAATGAATGTTGTTAAACTGTCAAAATAAAAACCATTGCTACTGATACTATGTTAAGCAATTACCCTGCTGAACAAGTGTTTAGAACGCCTGAGATTCGACTTTCAAATCATTGACCACGAGACTGAATTTCCTAAAGCGATTAAGAAGTGATAAGTTCTTAAGAGAGTTTTCGACTGGAGTTGGTATTACCACTAAGTAGCACAAAGTTTCATCGATACGTCCACCAGTCAGTTTCCAAACTTCTTATAAAACGAAAGGTAAAATTGTAATCAATTGCCAAGCCATGGTCTGTCTGCAATCCAATAACTTAAAAGAAAAAACTTTTCTTTCTTTAACCACGATGAATAAAAGAGAAAAAATTGCACTTCCTTCATTGCCATTTGAATCCATTCTCACAATCTTGCGAATCAATCTCATTTTATTGACCGTCCCCTCTTGGGTTATTGGCATAAGAGTTTGATGATCCCGTAAAAGTTTTACGACGAATTTTGTTTGTCTACTTGTCTATAAATCTTTCAAGGACGTTTAGTATTTTCAGATTAGTACTGTATTTTCTTGGAAATACTTTTCGGTTTTAATCCAAACTGCTAAGTAAGGGATATCTTCTGACTGCAACATTGTCTGCTACATAAGCTCTTAACTAAATTGCAAAGGTAGAACCTATAAAATAATAGCATACCATAAGCATAATCAGCCTATAACGTTCCCACTGCTGGGACACAGGCCTCCTCTCTGTGAGAGGGAATGGGCCGTAATCTACCACGCAGGCCCAGTGCGTGTTGGTAGATGTCACATGTCTTCGAATTTTTGGTCCTAGGACATGCGAATTTTCTTGCGATGTTTTCCTTTATTTATTTATTTAATACTTTAAGCACAAAAATGTACAGAGGCGGACTTAATGCCATAGGCATTTTCAACCAGTCAACCTTTCGGTGATGCAGAGACAAACAGTGGTAGGTGCAATCATGAATATTCAGGAATAAATATTTTAAATATAAAGGTACCTTACCGTCCTTAAGGTCCTTTACCGTTTTTGAGAGCAATGGTGATGAAATAAATTACATCAAAGTAAAGTGCCTGTCTGGGTTCGAATCCACGACCTACAACTCGTAAGTCGCGGCCGTTACCACTGAGCCACCACTGCTCTCACGTATAAAATAGATGATGTTTATTTACATCTGTATAAAACGAACCCAGTCGATTATTCATTATTAAATTAACACTTTACTGACAACAATAAAATGTATTACGAGATAATTCAGCCGTTATTGAAGCATGAAAATGCAAACATATCAAAAATTAAATAATCATTTATGTACAAACTCATCTTTCAAAGCAAACTGCATTAACCGCTGAAACTATTTCACAAATGTAAATATCTGTTACAGTTTTTGCTCGATCAGCGTAAAATCAATCATTATTATCGTTTCGACTGACTATGGATTGTTAAGGCTGACGCGCATTTGAGCGGGCCGCAACTTGTATGAACTATCGAACACAAAAAACGAGCTGCATCTAGAGTTTTTTTTTTGGTGTATCCTACGCTGCTCCACTGTTGGGTAAAGGCTTCCCCGAAGTCCTTCCAGGAACTCTATTCCCGCACCACCTCGAACCAGTCCTTGCGGTACGCGTCCTGATCATCTCGCCACCGCTTTCTGGACCGACCTCGGTGGCGCCACCCATCTCATCTAGGGTTACCATTTCGTAATATGAAAAGTCCTGGCAAAAAGTCGGACATTTGCAAACAGACCGGACAGTTTACTTTTGAGTGATCATTAAAGATTTTTATTTTTTTAAAGAAATCCCCTTATCTCGAAAAGGTCAGACAAAATCCGGGCAGGGGTTCTAAAAGCCGGACATGCCCGAAATAAATCCTCAACGGATGGTAAGGCAGGTATAGGCGCACCTCGTTTTTAGGGTTCCGTTTATTCATTATGACTTATGCAACCCGGTTGTAATGTGGGCTTAGCTTTAGCATCGCTTGAAACGTCACCTCATAATGAGCGTGCGCGTACATAATGAATCATCTTTGTTGACACAAAGCCGTCGCAAAACAAACATGGCCTAGCAAACATCATAATTTCGATGTGCGACTATCGACGATTTTGCGAGATGACGTCAGATTTCATTTGACATGGCGAAATTGGTGCTGACTATAATAATATAGTGGGTAAATGGTATGTCATTAACTTTGAATTCAAAATTATGTATAGTAAATACAGCACATCTTTCAAAAAAGTTTAGCTATGTAAAGCGTCGTAGCTTCTATCCGCAGCTTCTTTTACACATACCGACAGTCTATTTCTAAAACTCAAAGTGCCTTAATAAAGTCCCCACCTAGGTACAGACGCCAGCACATCAAGCTACCCGAAACTGTCAAATTTGCCAATCAATTTTGAACCTTATGCTTTAGCGATGAAGTTGAAAATCTATTAAAGAAATTTGAAAGATTGTAGTAACTTGATGTCCTGGCGTCTGTACTTTGTGTTTGTAAGGAATAGGGTTATTGAAAACGTCACACAGTGAGTGTGGTTTCTGTCTGATCATTAGCAGAGTCCCATTCCATTTTTATTTATTTCTTCTTTTGGGATGAAACCAATTTAAAACGGACTGAATATAGGAAAAATACACTTCGTAATGGTTTTTACGTACATACATGGTCACAATTGTTTGAAAAAATGCGTTGGATGAAAATAGGTTTTAATTTCGGCGCAGTAAAGTTAAAATTACCTTGTATGTACCGTATTGAATAATTGGAATGGTTAGAAACGAGAAGCACTTTTACCAGTGTACTTTGGAACTTCTAAAATAAACATTATTCCATGTACGTTGCCATTGTTAAGCAATGTTTAAATAAGCATGTCTGACATTATTTAGATTACGTTACAAGATGTCATCCCGATGTCGTCATCGTTAAAATTATCATAAGAAAATTTGCAAAAGAGGAAAAAATATCTTCTCCAAAAATATTAT
This sequence comes from Hydraecia micacea, assembly GCA_914767645.1. Taxonomy (NCBI): domain Eukaryota; kingdom Metazoa; phylum Arthropoda; class Insecta; order Lepidoptera; family Noctuidae; genus Hydraecia; species Hydraecia micacea. The sequence continues at coordinate 10,264,012 of OU611788.1, read as the reverse complement.
TTTTCTCTTTTATTTTTAACATCGAGTTCTGCTTCTACTTGAGGCTTGAGTGGGTCGTCTGACAACGGGGACAAGTGTCGCGGACGATCCACAACAGAATTCTTTTTGTTGGGCCATGAAGTGAAATTTCCCTATTAGCATGACATTCAAATATTTATAGCGCGCTCGAACAAGCGATTATGTAAATTTAAGTACCCTGTGAAGGTGCAAATTAATGTGGGCAAAATATGAACGGGAAAATATACGCAGGATTTTTATAAAATTAACTGTTAGTACTTTTGAAGATAAGTGATGATTTAACTTCATTACTGAGTCGTTATTTTAGTGGCTTTGCTAATCATCCGTCAAAATGGTTCAGGGACAAATTCGGTTATGCCTACTAAGAGTTTCGGTCAAGTGAAAAATAGGTCATAGGACTCATAGGGTCGTAGGCATAGGACACATTATTTATGGTATTCTGCAGTGTTTTTGTGGTCATAAAATGTCTGTTTGAAGCTTAAAAAACGAAACATATTTCCTATATTTTTTTTCCTTTCTAACGCAGGTAGTTTTGGAAAACGCATAATTAAGTCAACATTATCTCCTGATTTATCTGAAACGTTTATTCAAATCCGTTGATACGCATCTCAAGTATCATTATCATCTCAGCAAGCTTATCAATTACTCTGCAACTCGATGCGAACAATCTGTTAGGCCAATAATCCGATAAATCTATGGAATGGCTGCAATCTGGATGCTACTCGACCGCAGCTACAGAGATAATCGATTTTATTAATTATAGCAGACGGTGAATGACCGCCACACTGAGCCTACAAATAGCTTTGCTGAACCGAGATTATTTCAGGACGATTCTATAAAAAATATATTGTGTGAATATATTGTCTCTAAACATTATTAAAGAGAAGATTTCTACGAGACTGTAGAAAGCAAATAACTGAAAGGACTTATATTCAATCTTGAAAAAAATATATCTGTATGTCAATACAAATTACAAGTGCTTTTTTTTAAGTTATCTGGAGAACAACCCAAAAAATTACGCGTTTAAAATAATGACATACATACAACAAAGTATACATTAATGTAGATTTCCAAGATAAAGAATGCTACTTCTCCAGAACAGAAAGAGCTTTCGATAAAATAGCCAGAAAAAAGATATATAAGGCTCGTACCGAACTTAGGACCGCAAATCCGGCTAAGACTGGATTTGGAGCTAAGTTATTACCTTATCTTTCAGCTTCTCTGGGACTTATGATGATACAATATTATTATGGGAAGTTTTTACTACATACTTTTTAGTAAGCCGTCAAAGGCCAACATAACTTAAATTTAAGGTAGGTACGTAGGTTTGTTTAAACCAGAATAAACTGTAATCACAAACAGTATTAATAATAGGCCGGTCTAGACAGAAAAATGTCGTTGGGCATGTGTAACAATAAATTAATATGAGGGTATTCATTTTAATTCCAGCACGATACCAAGTCTTAATTTATTTATTTGTGCACAATTTATTACCCTAAGCACAGAATAACTAATAGTCCTAAGGTATATTGTAGGTATAAGGCCGCCAGTCACAATCACAATACCCCGTACTAGTTGATACTGTATATTATAGTGATGATTTTAGTCTTAACATATTTCGGGACCATGGGGTCCCGGTCCTTTGGAAGGCGTACGAGGGGCCGAAGCCAACTCGCAGAGGCCCGTTAGACGTTTTCAATGAAATGAGGCACCAACCGACGATTATTATGAAAATTGAGACGTTTTTGTGAAATTCTAGTTATGTCCGAAATCCTCCGTTCTGTTCAGATGAAGTGAATCCACGACGATATGCACACGAAAAAAAAGATAAGCAGATTGTTTTATTGAAAAAAATTAGCAATAAGTGTTTTGTCTTCCAACAATTTTCTCAATATTCCGAGCGATAAACCCCAAAAAAAGTGAACCTAAATCTGAAAACTGTCATACAAATTGCAGCAGCGCCGTTTTCATGAATATTTTCATAAAATAGTTTTGCTTCGGGATCTACCTAAAGTTTTTCGTTTTAGCAGTGCAGAAAGCTCCTACGTGGCTATACTAATGTTTATATTGGCATGATTCACGTATGAATAAATAACGAAGGCAAATATTGTTCGTTTCATATTTTTCAACAAACGGTATTGACTGCACGTATTTTTTTTTACTTCTAACTATGAAACCCGAAACTGCATTCAAAACGTTTCTTTGAAATATTCATGTTCATGTTTTCTGCATTAAGGGTTTTATTAGTACGAGTTTAAAAGCATTTTTATTGGTCTTAAATAAATAAGAGCAATTACAACGTCATGAATATTAAAAATGTCTGCCACCGTTTTGAATTTTTAGGTAAATATTATCTTTAAATTATTTAGAGAATATTTACTATTTACTTTTATTTATTTATTTAATACTTCAAGCACAAAAATGTACAGAGGCGGACTTAATGCCATAGGCATTTTCTACCAGTCAACCTTTGGGTGCTTTTGGTGTCATAAAATATATTTATGTCGCTGATTGAAAATAAAAGGCTTCATTTATTAAGTGCTCATCTGGCAATTCTGATCTTTAATATAATAAGAAAGAAAATGATAAAATAAAAAAATTATGTGTTAAATCCACCCTCTTTCTATTTAATTTGATACTAAATCCTTGAACCGTCTAGTCGTTAGACTGAAAAGCAATTTGATAAAAATTGCATTCGCAAACTATTTCGTGCGATCATGATACGTTGAGGCACGTTTCATATAAAATTGAACGCTTATTACATTGCTTTATATACTGCACTTGCTTTTGTCTGCCTTTACACCCAGCGACGTGAAAAGAGCCGTAGAAAATGGCACATTTTTCATAGTGTTCTCTGAACTCGTTCAGTTTGAGTTAAACTACTTAAGTGGTCATACTTTTGCCTATTATTGTTAAGTATACAGCATATATCAGAAAGTTGTGGTCATATTAAGGCACCCGTGCAGACTATCAAACAAAACAACTTTTTCCGTGGGACCGACATCATAGTGCAAAAAATAATCAGCCGTCCCATACATTTAGTTAGGTATTGTAGTTTTGTATCGGACAGTTGATATTACGTAATGCCTGTTATAATAAGGGTTGATCTGCATTTTTCACAGCCTGGCAATATTTATACTAAGCCGTCTGAAGGTTGGGTCAACTTACAAGAATAACTCGCAACATCGTTATCGTATCGTCAAAAACAAGACTGAGTCTGATAGCCCTCGTACTCTTACACACAGGCGACTTTTTAACGCTGCGATTTTTTATCGCGCTCTGGATTTGTAACGCACTGCTCATCGCCAAGAGAAAATCCAATAGTGTATTTCTTTGACACGCTGGTACGCTCTCAGTTAGATTCTCAATCTTCAGCTCAACATCAAGAGTGCGCACTAATAATCGCGCGGGGTTACAGAGCTTTCGAGAAACTAAGGTTCGTTCTGTGCTGTTTCCAAATCAGACTATTACCATTAGTTTAGAAAAATACTATCACCCAAATAGATTTCTTTTTAGGGTTTCGTACCCAAAGGGTGCAAGCGAAACCCTATCAGTAAGCCTCGGCTGTCCATCCGTCCGTCCATCTGTCTGTCAGCGGGCTCTATCTCATGAACCGTAAAAGGAAGACAGTTGAAATTTTTCACAGAGTGTGTATTTCTAATGCCGCTATAACAAAAAATAATAAAAATTAAATAAAGTTAATAAAAATGAAAGCGATACAAGTAACTAACGTCTTCCTTTCGGCGTTTGTTGCCTTAAGGCACGGAACCCTTTGTGTGCGGAATACTCCGTCTCGCACTGGGCCGACTTTTTAAGTAAATTCAGTGAACAGATTTGGGAGATTTAACTAAGTGGTTAATGAGAAAAAAAGGTTCCTTTTTCATGTAGAAAGAAGATCATAATTGTTATACGTAGAAAGTGTAACTGATATTATATGTATTAAAACGTTTCATGATATCATAAATATAAAGCGTTATATTATGAGAATATCTTTAAAGCCTTCATTATTCTTAACTGCTTTATTTAGGCGTCAGTAGGTACACGTATTATCTACAGGTAGATCATTCTTATACCACTCATGAGGAGAGTCTCATGAAAGCTGAGAAAGATAAAAATATCGAGTATCTTGACTTAGCACACGAGGTTGTTGACATGTGGGATGTGGACTCTGCAATCATTACACCGATAATCGTTACAGTAAATGGACTAATAGCGGAGAGCCTCGACCAACACCTCAGGAGGTTCCTTTCTCTAGTGTCCTGACCACCGGCAGCTTGGACCCTGTTTCTGATACTGGCCGATTTTATATATTTTGAAATTTTTTTTATAAACATATCGCTCATTTGTAGAAACATCGACGTAAATATATTTTTTCCCAAAAATTAATTAAATATGCCAAAGCACATAAGCGTATTTACGTTAGGAAAGCAAAGACTTTAAAAAAAAGTAGCAGTTACGTCGATGTTTCTCCAAATGAGCGATAAGATATAAATATTTAAATATATAATTGGCATGAAAACATAATAAAAGAATATAATAATAGACGTGTCATTTGCTTTTTTGGCGCAGCCGCGAGGCACACTTTCCTGTTAATTTCTTACATCGGACTTTACACTTTTTATTTGATCTTTATTTTTTGTTTTTATCTGACGTATATATCTGGTGTATTGTGTGTCTTTTAGTCAGTGCTAAATAAATGTATTTTCTTCTTCTTTCATTATTGTGAGACTGCAATGTCGATCTGATATTGTTTTCAAATGTAATAATTATTGGACAGCAAATAAAAAAGTGTTTGAGGAGGTAAATGTGCAAGTCAGTACGTACAAGAAATTTTGCTTTTCGTTAACTATTACAACTCTATCTTAATAGGGTTAATAGTTAGCTAAAATTCTCAGCGAAAAAGTACCAGGCTATCATAAATGTAGAGCAGTAGATAAATGAATCAGTTCAGTTTACACCCACCCTCACTTGACATCACTTCATTACATGCATATCCACGTTGACCGGGACTTATGTTGGCATTCCCCTGGCATCGATTGGATTAGGTTGACCTATGTCATTCCAATGTTTACAGTCCCCAGACCATTTGACGTTTGAACAACGAATATTGTGTTTTCTATTGGCTCGAGCCCTTTTTGTAAAGTATTGAGTGGGTGATTGTTTTTTGATATGAGGAACTTGTATGTGTTATTTTGCTGGTAGGTACTATGTCACACAAGTCTATAATAAAAGGTACTTTCCCGCGAAAGTTTGATGAGCAGTTTTTTGTTTGTAATGAGCCAGTAGTTTTTATGAAATAAAAATTAAATCCACGGAGAAAAGCACTAAAAGGGGTGTAGTGTGGTGACAAAAAATCCACTTAATTCTTCCATAATATATCACTCAATATAATATTATGATATTATATGCAACTACAACGAGGTAGCATATTTAAACACCTTATTTTTATGATTACAAAATAAAAGAATATTATTAATTATTGCTACAAGTATTTACAAATAAAATAGGTCGAAATTCAGAAAAGCGTTTCTGCACCTCCCTGTCCTCCTCTGTCCTTTGGGTGTCCCTACAATAATAAGGAGTACCTAAGCTGTTTACAAAACACAACAAGGCCATGACAAAAAGGAAAGACAAGAATGCTTGCTAAAAAGCCAAGTGACAAATATTCAATAGCCCAAAAAAACATTCCTGAAAATTAATTATTCCGAAGTGACTAAACGAATTGTTTGTTTAATGGGGACCGTGATTCGTGTTTTCTTTGACACTCCCAGTTGTATTTGGTTCGCTTTACCCAGAAACAGTATACTTCCCTTCATAATAGAGTTAGGTAGCTACATTGATAATTATGAAGCGACGGACACAAATTAAATAGGCTCTTTAGGGCAAAAAGCGTCAGGGCAGCCCGAGATTTTTTTTTTTTACGTTTTTTAAAATTTGCAGTATGTAGCAGATATTACGTTGATCTAATTACGATTCGCGGCCGTAACACAAATATTCTCAATCAATAATCTCTCTAAGTTCATATTACCCTATGGAATTACTATTTCATGAAATCATGACATTTGAGGTCAATTCTAACTCAAGGACTTTTATTGCTGATTCTAATAATTATAATTCTGTTAAAAAAATCAAGTATCTTGACTTGGCTCGTGAGGTGGTCGACATGTGGGATGTGGAGTCAGCGATCATAGTGCCGATAGTCGTGATAGCCAATGGGTTAATAGCCAAGAGCCTCGACCAACACTTGAGGAGGCTCTCGTTGGGCAGCTAGATCAAGGGCTTGATTCAGAAAGCGGTACTTCTGGACACGGCTCGCACTGTTAGGAGGTTCCTCTCTCTGGAGCCCTGACCACCGGTAGCTTGGACCCTGTTTCCGATACCGGTGGGCTACTATTTTGTATATTTTTATTTTATGTTTGTTTTTATATAAAAATATAAAAAAAATATAATGTTTATATATAAAAATTAAATAATAATGTAAAGTCATATTTGTTTCTAACAAAAGGCATAGGTTTTGTAAATAAATGGTACCTAATTGTTTTTTAGTAGGACGTAAAACTGTTTTAGGGTTCAAAGTAGGTATCGCCGCGCAATTTAAACTTTTATAGTTCTTTGAAAGCATTAGTTAGGTAATTTAGTTACAAAAACTTTTTTTAGGTAATTAAGTTACAAAAACGTTTCTTAATCTTATTGGTTACAAAACTACTGAAGGTAGTTTGCTAAAATAGAACACCTTATTATAAGGTTTAATGTTCTGAGCTTGAGCTTAGCTTTACAGCTGTAATAACGATAAATGAGATAGTAAGGTAAGAGTAACTTTTTTTTTTTTTTATACTAGCAGCGCCCCGCGGTATCACCCGCATAAGTTTCGATCCCGTGAGAATATCGGGATAAAAAGTAGCCTATATATCAATCCCGGGTGTTAGCTAGCTCCGTACAAAATTTTATCAATATTGGTCCAGCAGTTTGAGCGTGAAGAAGTAACAAACATATAAACACACACACACACACACAAACTTTCGCCTTTATAATATTACTGTGATATTTTTTCCTCAATTTTCATGATTGCACCCATCACTGTTTGTCTCTGCATCACCCAAAGGTTGACTGGTAGAAAACGTCTATGGTATTAAGTCCGCCTCTGTACATTTATGGGCTTGAAGTATTAAATAAATACGTTTTAGCTGTAGAATTGTAGGTACTAATTATATTAATATTTATCAACATTTGATACTCTGTATAATAATTATTTAAGGACATCTCACACAGATTAAGTAATGCAGGCTATGTTAACTTTAAGCAACGTAGAAGCTCTTAATTAACTTTTGCAAAAAATAAAGTTTTCAAAATACGCAGTTTTAATGCAAACCTAAAATAGTTTAAAACTAACCCGATTTCTTTATGCATGAATTTTAAAATTTCAGAAAGCTAAAACATGATCATGTAAGCCATAAAACTTATATTGTATATCCCGAGGGAAAAATGTTTTCCACGTAAAATTACTGGTATTTTCCGTGATCAAACCTGGGCGCAAAATGTCACCGATATTTTATGCTTTTATTTTGTAAAAATGTGTTATTAAGTTTCGAAAGTAGGTACGTGTTACTATTTCCAGCGTCGTTATCTTATTTTTTTATTTTGTTTACAAGAGTTTTGGTAGGTAACCCTCAAAGACAATATTTATTTTTCGGTTTCTGGTAGTGGCTTCATGCAGTTCTAGAAATATCCAACGATACAAGATGGATAAAGTCCAATAAGTATATAAAATTAAACAGTTTATGTCCCGTATTAAACTTCTGCCTATAAAAAAAATACTATGCATGCGAGCAAAACAACAAACCTAGCAGTCCTCTCACACACACACAAAGCTAAAATGAATCTCCACAAGGCATCATAAACACTCGTTATATTAAAACTTATTACTCTCAAAATCTACAGTACATTACACGCGACGATAATGGATTCTCATTTTCAGTAGCGAACGTAGTAAAGCCTAACCAGTAACCAGCATAATCAATGAGGCTAGATCACGAGATATTTCCTGAAATACTTCCCGCAAATTTGGACAGCATTGCTGTGGAAACACGCGATGGATTCGCGTCAATTATTTTGTGTTTGATACAGTTCAGTTCAGGACTTTGTTTGAATAGAGTTATGACAGTTTTCGCATGGATAGCTTGTAGTTATGTTTCAATAGCGTTGTTAGAATTAAATAATGCTAGTTTCTGGCCCCGACTTCGTCTGCGTGAAATTTTACCCTCTCCCCATTCACCCTCTTAGGAGTGGAATTTAGAAAAACCCTTTCTTAGTGGATACCTACTCTTCACAAAGAACACACCCTCCAAATTTCATGGCTCTAAGACCAGCAGTTTAGACTGTGCGATGATATATCAGTCAGTCAGGACTTTGAATTTTATATAATAGATGTAAGTAAGTACATATAATTATTTATATTTAGTTCTGACTGCTCTGATCAAGAATATAGTATATTCGTGGTCTGGGCTTTTTCAGTCCGTATTTAAGATATTGCGTCTAGTGACTGATTTTTTTTTCAATAACTTAAACTACTTTTTTTTAAATAACAATAACTAGACTAATTTAAGTTTCGTTATTGATAAACTGAACTAGCCAAGTGCTGTCAAAACTAAGTGTATTTTTATTATGTTGTATACATGACATGTTTCACAAGTCAAGGTTCCGTTAATCTAAATACATATCCACTTTCCTCTTCAGCCTTTCGCCACCCAATGCTAAGTGTAGGCATCCTGCAATGCACGCCACTATTCTCTGTCTCTAGCCTTCCTAAGCCAGAGTCGTCCAGCAATCTTGACCAGGTCGTCGACCTACCTCATCGGCTGTCTGCTCATACTTCTACTTGTCTCGGTCTCCAAAAATCGTAGTTTCCAGCTAATTTCTCACAACGCAATTCACATTTTTATTTGTTTTCTTTTTTGACTTGTAGTAAATGTATATTCTTTCTTTCATTCTTTTCCAAACTGCAAATAACCCCGTACAGCAATCAACCACTTTCAAACTCTGAAACCTGATGACGAATCTCGCACACTCGTAAATCACTTCACATTCGACCCGACTACATCGATAAGCGTCACCCGAGCTTTATATGAATAATTCATGACACCGGCGTAAGTATTGGAAACCGAAAAACCGGTAGTAATATGGATGATATGACACGGAACTTGTGTGACCTCTTTATTTATGCTTGCTTTACCTACAAGTAAGTGTAGATTATTGACCGGTAGGTGTCGAGCCTCGTTTTTATGTAGGATATAATCATATTTTATTTGTCAGAATATGGTACAGTCCCCAAAAGAGATAAGTAACCAGGGTCGAAGTCGGGTATAGTAAGATACCGATGGAGGTTTTTGAATGAAATTTAACTTGATATAATATGAACTGTTTGTTTTCTATTAATTAAATTAAATTTCATTCGCAAACATCCATCGGTTTCTTACTAAACTTCGACTATGATCCGACTTCGACCCTGGTTACTTATCGCCTTTGGTGAACGTACAGAGGCCAGCACATCAAGCTACCCCAATCTGTCAAATTACCCAATTGAATATGAACCTTATTCCTCTGTAGTAAAGTTGAAAATCTATCAAAGAAATTTGACAGATTGGGGTAGCTTGATGTGCTGGCGTCTGTACATTAAAATGCTCTAATTGTACTCGTATCATCACATTCTGCCACGCGTGGCGTGCAAATATTAAGTACATTTTTACAGGACAGAGATTATTAGGTCAGTATTAAAATTAGTGATTGCATAATTACTAATTCAAATTTGAGGCATGTCAGTTAAAATTAATATCGTAAAGATTACAGTTTATTTAGGATGTCAAACTATAATTTAAACGCACTTATAAATTAAACGACTACTTGAATTATTCAAGTAGTCGCTTAAAATATCCTTACCAATATTATAAACTCGAAAGTGATTATGTTTGTTTCGCTTTTATAAACGGGTATAAAACGGATTTGGTTGAAATTTGGCACATGGGTAGACATGTGACATGGGTTAGAACATGGATTTTTTTTTATTCTGATATTTACACGGGATTGAGACTTAGGCGGAGGAAACAGTGGGGTTGAGCTAGTAATAACATAATGTGCAAGACTGAACCCTAATTTGTTTGAGCTGAACTGTTAATATCAACATTAGTAAAAACAGTACTTTCTGTGCCGCTAAAACTTAATCATACTTGGTATTATGAATAATCTATCTGTTCTATCAAATTACTTTTCTGTTGTAACCAAATGATACTACCTAAAGTGAATAAAACAATACTGTTATGTAAAGATTTTTTTTCAATAATATGAATGAAGTATTCGAACACATACGAGTAGATATATTTACATGCTCTTTGATTAGGTTTCGTAGCCTTTTGTATGAGACACTAACTTCAACTCTTAGACTAGTTGTTTTAAAAATACTGTTTTTTTTTTTTTCTCAATTTATTGTTTTTATAATATTAGCGTAACTGTCATGCATGCACAGTTCACCTCCTAGTGACTAAGGTTTTATTTATTAATGGTAATCTGTGAACAGCGTTGTGGGTTACATTATTACTTAAGTAATTTATGTTTTTCTGTTTGTAATATTGTATAATGTAGCTGTTTGTTGTTCCTTTTTTAATAAAATAAAATAAAATAAATATTATGTAGTTGTACCAAACATCCGACGACATGTGACATCTACCAACCCGCAATGGGCCCGCGTGGTTGATTACGGCCCACTTCCTCTCACCCGAGAGGAGGCCTGTGTCCCAGCAGTGGAAAAATTATAGGCTGATTATGTTAATGTAGTTATAATCAACCAATTTTTAGCGAAAATGTAAATTACGTCTGACTTAGTCTATGTCAGATATAATTTAATTTTCGCTAAGAACCAAGACGTCATATTTACAATATTGCCATCAAGTATAAAACCTCCTTTTGTAATTATTATTCTCAATAAAAATACGAAATTATGAATTTCATGGATGAAACTGACAGCAATTTTTAGTGTAATAAATTCTGAAGCGTCTGGATCGAAATTTTATTTTATTATTTTCGTCTAAAACTTTTGATATTCTATTCAATTTCAGCGTAGTCAACTGTAAATTTGTTGTTTTCGTCTGAAGCGTAAAATTAAATATTGCTGAGTAAAAACAAGTGTTTATGAGGTTATGTTGTTTGCTAAGGTTTATTTATATTGACGTTAAGACTAACCATTCTACGGTGCATTAATTTAAGCTGACTTTAAATGTGATTCTATAAATGTTATGTATGTTTATGCAGCTGAAGCTGAGCGGCATTAGTTGTAATCGCCTTTGTCCGATTTATTTTTGAATGTAAATGTGGCTTTTATTTTGGCTTTGCATAAATATTTTTATGTAGCGCATAGTTACTTATTTTTTATATATCGTTCGTGCAACAAGGCGCACAAATTAGTCAAAACAGTTTATACAGTACATTTGCGTCCGAACTTTGACTTTTTTTATCCGATGTCAAAAAAAGGAGGAGGTTGAATATTTTTAAACAACGAAAATGCGAATCCAACGACACCGAATTCCGAAATTAAAGTTATTTTTTACTTTGCAGTGTCTTTTTTGGAAGTCGGTTGTTTTTTTTTTTTTGTAAAAACATTTTGTTTTATTATTTTAATAACTAGCCCGTTTTGTCCCACCAGGGAAAAGGCCTCCCTATTCTTTTTCCATACAATTCTGTCTTTTGCTAGTGCCGGCCAATCCTTACGGTAGGCGTCAAGGTCGTACCGTAATCTTCGTGTCGGCCTGCCGCGATGACGCCGTGCATTTAGTGGTACCCAATCGGTGGTTTTCTTACCCCATTTGTCCGGCCCAGTCCCAATTAAGCTTAGCGGGTTTTAGGGGGTGACGTTCGTGATCTTTGTTTTGGCGCGTAGTGTTGTGTTCCTTATACGGTTCGAAATTCGAACCCCCAGAATACTGCACTCCATGGCTCGCTGATTATTTTATAGAGTGATTTAATTTCTATGGTACTTTTTATTATTCCATGCCCAGAAAGTGCCAATTGGTTGCCTATTTTGTGAACTCAACAGTAGTTATTTGTCAGAGTGTTTAAATGTCGCGTGAAAGCATTCGAAAGCATTTGTATTTCCAGCCGTTTTTCCATTATTTACTAGGTATTACAGAGATCCATCCATCCATGTCAGCCGAAAAACGTATTCTACATTAATGGATGGAACATATCGAGCCTTTTCAGGAAGAAGATCGTAACCGCCATTTTGCATATTTTACAGGAGAAGGTGATGCAAAATGCAAAATCAGTTGATCTGGCGATTGATATTAAAACAGTTTTTTGGGATTTTTGGCGCTTACGATGTTCTTCCTGAAAAGGCTCGATATTGCGAACCAACGGTGGTACCTTTTATTATTTGTGTACTTATTGCAATTTGTCTGAATATGCTAAAGAAGCAGTATGATGGATCTGATAAATTAGTTTTTATTTATATGTCAGCTCTGTATATTGTACATCATTAGCTGAATCTTATAAATTTTCCGTTATTTTTCCTACTATTGAGTCTACATCACAAGACAATGCATAAAAGTATACATAATCAGCCTATAATGTTCCCACTGCCACAGGCCACAGGCCTCTTGTCTGTAAGAGCATCTGGGCCGTAATTCACCACGCGGACCCAGTTAGGGTTGATAGAGGTCCGAATTTTCACATGGCTCCGAATTTTTGGTTCTAGAACATCAACAACAGTTTCCGTACGATCTTTTCCTTCACCGTTTTGAGAGCAGTGGTAATTAATTAAATAAACAAAATAAAGTGCCTGCCTGGGTTCGAACTCACGACCTAGTAGCTTGAAAGTTCGGGCCGATACGACTGGGCCACCACTGCAAGATGTTCAAAATAGTTAATCGGCGGTTTCTGAAAGCTTACTTAGCTTTTAGTTTTAATGTTAAATCGAAAGTATGGGACAGACCTTTGCCCAGCTGTTGGACAACATCATCATCATCATCATTTCAGTAGAAAATCGTCCACTCTTGCACATAGGTCTCCCCCAAGCACGGCCACTTCGACCGGTTCTGTGCTTAACGCATCCAGCGGATTCCTGCGGCCTTCACCAGGTCAGCGGTCTACGTTGTGGGAAGCCTTCCAACGCTACATCTTCTTGTTCGCGGTTGCCACTCTAAAACCTTTTGGCCCTATTGGCCAACATAGGTTAAGTAACAAAAAAATTTTAAATCGAATGTAAAGTTTTTTAAATTGCTATTTTTACTACAACATTACAGCTATAATGCGATTTGAGAGCAAATTAACTCACTCACAAATTTAAATAAACGAGACACGAATAAATTAAAATAGTCTCGCTAGTTTAGAGAGAGGCTACTGAAAAATGTATCCTCTTCATTTTGGCTTGCATTCTACGTTATTAGAGGTCCGTAGTTCACTGGTCACACGAGGACTTGGCGAGACAGGATTAGTGGGTCCCTGTGGTCCCATTTCTCGGTGTCAATGGTTGGTTTATACGGGGCCGCCACAGACTAGGAATATTTCATATTGTGCCTTTACCACTTTTTCGTGCTCTTACTGCTGTGAACTGAACATATCTTGGAATATGCAGTCCGCAGCAGCAATATGGACAAAACATTTCCAAGATATTTTGAAAAAAATATTAATATTGAAAGTGAAAAAAACTATAATGATATAGAAATTGAATTTTATTTTGCATATTTTTCTTTTTTTTCACTCAAGAATACACCCGGTTAAAAACAGTAAAGCATTAACTAGCTTAAACTCTTAAGAACATTGTTAATAATACAAAAATATTTTTCTGCCATTGATGCATAAAGTAGATGTAACTACATCAGGGAAACAATCTATAATTCTTTTTATTGCAAAAAGTATTTTAATTTTAGCTTTTGCCCGCGACTTTCATCCGCGTTGTCAACTTTACCATAAAACATAGTGTATCAAGAAAGAAAGAAAATAAGTTTATTTGAGCCAGGTTGTTATGACACTTGGAAATAGTGTAGCTTTATATCAGTCAAAGATTTTTTGCAATCTGATCAGTACTTCTAGAGATTACCAGATTTTTTGAAGTGAAAACTTCTTTAGGCGCGTTGGGCATTTTTTAAGATGGGAAAAACCATTGAATTCGCGCCACTGTTACCGTAACCGACACCGCTTCGGATGTGTTCGGCTGTCCTCGGGATTTACTCGGTTTTAATATATATCCGATGTGTCAGTGAATGGCATTCTGTTTGTTTTGTTTTCACTTCTGTCGGCACTCCCGGAGTGCCACTGTTTTTTATTCCTGAATGGTCAAACTTGTGACTTCGATCAGCCTTATGGAAAGCGATGGATGAGGTCTATGATAGTTACAAATAAACGAAAAAATTTACCTCTTCATAATATTAGTTTGGATGACTTCACTGTCTTCCATAAATGTGACGTCATAACTACAAGCGCAAGTTAATTAAGATATTGAAGTAGCTCACTTGGGACCATAACGATATCTTCCTTTATATCAAATCGCCCACTAACTTATAATAGTGTTAGTTAAAGTAGTTAGGCAAAGGGATCGGGGACTGAGATTTAAGATAAGTTATGGAGATGTTGCAGGAACAGGTATGTGATCTGTAATAGTTATATTACATACTAGCTTCTGCACGCGACTTTGTCTGCGTGTAATTTCTTCCCCGACCCACCCCGTCGCATCGCATCGCCTGCGCGGGCTATTACTGTGTTATTTCTGTTTTTCTTTTGTTTTTGTTCGGCTTCTCGGTGTTTTAACGTGATGTTAAGTAGCCTTCCTCAAGAATTGGGCTATCAAATGCATAGAATATTTTTTTCTAATCCAACTGGTTGTTCCAGATATTAGCGCGTTCAAACAAATAAACTCTTCAGCTTTATTATATTAGTATACATAAAGTTAAAATATTGAAGGATTTTAATTGGGATATAATTCGGCGTATGTTAAAAAGATAATAAGATTGGCAAGAAACCTACAATGGGTTCAGGTCACGTTGGAATTTGAAGTTAACTAATTTCTGGATAGGTCCATTATTTGAGGGCAAAACTTTGGATGATGAGTTTCCTACAATTACTATAGTATCCGCCAAAAAAAAAAGCCGCACGAGTCGATCAATCAGGTTAAGCTACGCTTGCCGCGGTCGGTCCGTGGATGGGTGACCACCTTTACATATCGAGACCTCTCTGTGCCTCGGAAAACACGTAAAACTGCTGGTCCCGGCTGTCATGCGTGAATCTTTGACAGTCTGAACCCCAAAAGTCTGGCAACCAGTCTTACCAAGGGGCATAGTGTTGTGAAGAATTTTCGTCGTTCCATGTCAAATACTGGTACAGACGCCAGCACATCAAGCTACTACAATCTGTCAAATTTCTTTAATAGATTTTCAACTTTATCGCTACAGTATAAGGTTCAAAGTTGATAGGGGAAATTTGACAGTTTTGGGTAGTTTGATGTGCTGGCGTCTGTACTTAGCTGCATCCAGTGGGGCTGGAAGCCAACCCCAATATAGTTGGGAAAAGGCTAGGTAGATGATGTACTTCGGTGGATGTAGGTAGATACATATTGTTATAACTTATGAAGTGACCATAAACTGAACATTGAAACTCAAATGCTAGAAATCAAACATGACATGTCTGTTTGTTGCCCCTGTCCACTTTGGCTATGCCAACATTCGCCGATCGTGCTTTGGCAGGGCGAAACTCCAATGGCGAGCACGAGAACATTCTCAGTAGTCGATACAACCACTACTGAAAGCCTGCCTACGTTTATGGTATACATCAGTTGGTGTTGTAGCTCAAAGCAAACGTGTAGAAGACTTGTATTGCCCACAGATTATAACGATCACATAACCAATTTAACCTACAAATTGCTCTGATGAAAAGACCATTTTGCATTGATCCTTTTCCCTCAAGCTACGAAACTATGAATATGTTGCTATATTAGATACTGGCTGCGCCCCGCGGTTTCACCCGCGTAGATGTCGATCCCGTAGGAATATCGGGATAAAAAGTAGCCTATACCTATGTTAATCCAAGGTGTCAGCTACCTTCATCTAAAATTTTATCAAAATTGATCCAGCCGTTTGAGCGTGAAGAAGTAACAAATATATAATAAACACACACATTAACAAACTTTCGCCTTTATAATATTAGTGTGATGATAATAATAGTCCTCCAGACTGTTGTATTTCTGCCACGGCCGCCAATCTCAACCTGGACTAACCTTCGGTGCGGAAGATAATAATATAGTGCACAAGTATGTGAAACAGGTGCACTCAATCTTCCCCTAACGCTCATAGTCCGATGGGAAAGCAATCCGACGCGACCGGAGAGAGATCAGGCGTAGGACCAACGGCGAATTTCTTAATTATTAGATATGATACCATACTTAGACTTATGCTCGAGTCACAGTTTTAACTAACTTCGGATCTCTAGGAAGTCAAATTGCACACGTCAAAAGTAAACTCATTTGTTTTTAAAAAGAAAATTTATACAGTTTCAAACTTCGACAACATTCGAATTTTGAAGTGATGTCAAGTCGGTGGATAAACATATTGTCGATATAAAAATGTATAATGAGTGTTCAAGTACGTATTGCCGACAAATCGATCGCCCTTGACAGCCTAAACAGTGCTTATCTTCGATAAAGCGAGCAATTTAGTCTGCACAGATTAAATATCAAGCCATTACGTTTAATTAACGTTCAGTGAACCATCACTAATTGCGAGACGCAAGTCGAGTGTGATATTGTTGATCGTATTGCTATGGTAACAGCGGTGTTTTGAAAATCCATTTGTTTTTCGAATGCAATCAAGCGCGCTACACAGTCATAAAATCACCATAATAATTAGTATTCATGGGCTGATAAATTAATTAAATATATTCGTTTTCAATGTTCATTATTATCGCTTGATTCTGTTCAGATTATTTTAATCTCAATCATTTTATGAGAGATTATATTTTTCCATCATATTTTTTGGAGTTGGTTACCTATAAGTATTATATTCCTATTCTGTGTAAGGTTATCAGCACTCAGCAGTGGGAAAGTAATTATTAGCTTTCCGGTGTTAATAAAGATAAGTATTGCCTAAACTAAAGGCATTGATAAACTTTACACTATTTCGTCTCCAATACATTCAAATCTAGATGTTAAATAAAGTTATTAGGAACACCTAAATCCAACTAAAGCTTTTACCTACCTATGCGTTGTATTTGTTGTTTTATCGTTGTCAATGCCAATATTATAATTATCTTAAACATGTTTCAATAAATAATAATTTTGCATTCAAAACAAAAACGAACATTGAATTTTGCTTAATATTAATACGAAAACTAAATACTTAACTCCGCTTAATCCAAGTTCCGCTGTATCCATTTCAAAGTCACTGCTGTGTGACAGCAGTGACTTTGACGGACGACTAAAAGCTTCGTAAATTCAATAAAGTTTGAAGTTCCTCACTTTTCTCGGCTTTGTAACTTGATATTTTTTTTATACTATCAAATAACTGATAGATACTCTTTTTTGCTTAATTAAAAGTTATCGTTGCACGATCGTTATCACATAAAATTTCAAGTTTTGAAAATCTAAGAATGGATGTTATCGTAGGGTATAGAAATCTATATCACCCTTTTTGTTTTTAAGAATATGATGGCTAGGTAGTCACTTCGTGTATAGTATGAAGCATTATACCTATAGGTACATTTATTTATACATGGACACCTAATCAAATATTACGGAAAAAGTTTCATTTTAATAGAGAAACTACGAAAATAATCTTCTACATACTGTAGAGGTTCAAAGTTAGACGTTTTCATTATATATTCATTTTTTTTAATTCAATTTATTTGACATCATCAAAATAAGTTTAATGTAACTGAATATTAAATAAATTAAGTATATATAAAATATAAGACAGCTGCATTCGGTTAGACTGGAAGCCGACCCCAACATGGTTGAGAAAAGGCTAGGCAGATGATGATTGAAGTATATATAAAATTATTTAAAACGTATTATTTTGATATAAGTGATATTTCATGATTGGTTCACGTCTGAATGTGTTCGTTTTATTTATCATTCTCGAAATTATTCATGTCAATGATTCAGCAAAGATAATTTGAAAAATAAATTCGTTTGAACTTGTAGAAACATATTTTTTATGAATTCAATATAGCAAATTTGTAAGCAGTAAAAAATACCATTTTAATAATATTATATGCTTTTGAATTTATATATTTTTATTTCGTTGAAACACTTTTTCGTATTCAATTTACAAGTCTTATTTTGTTGAATACAACCCAGCAATAAGATTTGAACTTGACTTTTATAATTAAAATTTTAACTTCAATCAAGAGATTAATTTAATTCATTTTAAATTACATTCAACTTATTTTGATAATGTCAAATAAATTGAATTTAAAAAAATAATAATGGAACGAAAACGTTTAAACTACTGCTTTTTTTTTTTTTTTTTGTGGATGGGAAATCATCTAATGACTCCTCCCGCTCTGGGTGGAGCGGAAGGGAGTGTCAGACTCTTACTGACTAAAACCCACCCGTGTTCCTTCCTTAGCCCTTTATGTTCCGGGGCAGCGGTAACCCTTTCGGACGATCCCGCTACCCCGGCAGGCTTCGGCCCTGGCGGGCCCCTTCCTTTATGCTGACATCTCTTTGAGGCGCGCGTGGTACACATACGCGCCGTCCGGCACGGGCCTGGTCCTGATCGGACGGAGAGCTACCCATTACTCTCCGTCCGCAGGCCCGCGCCTACGGTGGCCGGGAGTCGTCACGCGGCTCCCGACGCCCGTAGCGTCTCCCGCGGCGGCTGAGGCGTGCGGCTCTCTCCCTGAGCCGTCCCGCCACCTCCTTCGCTAGCATGACTGCTTCGCAGAAGGAGGTGACCGCCTCCCACTCCCTCTCGCCCCGGACCATGGCTTGAACCAGGGCCGGACGCGAGAGGTCGCCGCCGTTGCCGATCGCCTCTACGAGGACACGGCGGTGCTCCGCCCAAGCGGGGCAGACCTCCACCGTGTCCTCTGGGCGATCCTCGCAATGGTGACACCCGGGCGTCTCCTCCCGCCTGATGATGTGCAGGAACCTCCTTAAACTACTGCTACAGTACTATAATGTACAGTCAACATAAAAAGCCAGCCTTGATAATAAAAATTGCAAAGAGTTAACAGTATTAAAAACTCCTTTTTTGGTTCGGGTTGTGATCATTACTACTTTCATTTTATCTGTCCCGTGGCATTATAATTTCATTGTTTTTGCAAACTTTCTCGTTATCGACTGAATAAGGAACATGAAAACTTATAACTAGTTGGTATTCTCACTCGATGAACTACAAATAGTTACAGTCAAAGAATTTGGCAAAAATACCATGCTAAGCCGACTGTGAATTCCCGTCTTAGCAGTACACGTAAACCGAAAGAACACTATGTGCGATATTTCAAGCAATTTTCAACGGTTTCCATTCGTACATAAAGTCTATAATTGTGTGAATACAAATTCTATATGTCAAGGGCCTGAAACATGACATTAACTGGTCGCTAAGCATTTGTTAATGGACTAGTGTAGTTAGCTTTTTATTACGCAGTGAAAACACACCTACGGTTTTATTACGAAAAAGCTATAACATTAATTGGATTTCAAAGAATCCATTTTGTTATAACTTTTTATGTACGTTATGTCTTTAAATTATTTCCTTACGGTAAGGCGGCCCCTGCACCTAAGCAATAAGTTAGCTTAATATATGTATTGGACAATATGATTTAATCAGCCCTTGCACTCAAACGATCCATGATTTTCACACTATAACATTGACGGGCCATAAGCTTCAATGTTTTCGCGTGAGCAAGACCTGCGCAATACTGATCCTATACAGTGAAATTAAAATATGGTGCAATAAAAATGAAACTCGCTCAAATTGTTGTTCAATCATTGCGCAATCTCCAATATTAAGCCTAAATGGTCAAAACATTGCGCAATTCGTGATATTGTACAATATAATCGATCGTTTAGGTTGCGCCTAAGGACGATGAGAATTCAATTTCTTTTGTTTTTTCTAATTGAATAATCTTCAAAAGGATCCATTCTACTCTAACTAGCCTGTATTGTCCCACTGCAGGGCAAAGGCCTCCCCTATCTTTTCTACAAAACTCTGTCTTTTGCGAGTGCCGGCGCCATTCCTTTCGGTAGGGGTCAAGCTCGCCCCGTCTGATCCATTACTACAGTTGAAATCGTTGAGTCGTCACATGAAACGATGATTTCACCAATTCTATTCTCAGAGTGCCGACTCCAACATAGTTGGGAAGAGGCTAGGCTAGGCTGTTTGGATTCTATCAACAGATCATTTCACCAGAATGACAGAAAGCCATTTCAATCTCGCTTCCGTACTAGCATTATACAACCAGGCACTGACTGCTCAAATATGTATCATATTGTTATTACCAATTCCATAGTGTCCAGGAAGGTATCACCACCACGATAACAGCATCAATTTGAGGCGGTAAAGAGTGAAGACTGCAACCCCTGGTCTGTCTGGTAATTTCCCTTAGGACCAGTCTGGTTCGCGGTCCACATAATTATTTAGGGTAATGGCATATACGGTATTGCCCCAATATAAATTGTATGTGTTGTAACCGTATTTTGTTGATGCCTTGTGGTCGAATGGACAGTTTGTGTTTTTTTTTGTAGGTACAGGTCTTTTTTAGTCAGGATTTTTAAGTGACTATTTTTATAAGACAGCTTATTTTTGTGAAGGTGTTGAATATTAGCAAAACAACTTCAAGATATTATTATTAATGTAGCAGAACATTAAAAATCAAATCAATCAGCATCTCAATTTTTACCGTGAGGTAACTAACTGGCTTAGGACTGAAAACCAGCGAATCTATAACTGTTTTGCGTCTTTAAACGAATGTCCAAAATAATTTTGGCAAAAATATGATTTTTGGTACATTCAAACCCAAATAGCAGTATTAAATAACAAAAGCAGTAGTAAATAACAAACATATAAACACACACACACACACAAACTTTCGCCTTTATAATATTAGTGTGATTTCAACTACTTATGACTTATCATAAAAATAATCAAGTAATCCCTTAGCAGTACCTTCTTAATTTTTTATTTTAAATCAAAATATGGCATCACTGCTGGAGTGGAGAAACGTCAACTAACTTTTGGGGGCCACTTTAAGTAATGAGTTTACAAGTAATGATTTGCCCAAGGTCATGTTATAAAGAGACGAAAACTAATTTGAAACGCCACTAATTTATTAGAAACCCTTCGTCATAAATTATACAAGAAACAATATCAATAATTATTTTGATTACATGTAGGTACTTAATGGCTTCCTGAAAGTGATTAGTTTTGCGTCTATATTAAGCTGTTAATAGAATCTCGAAAGCCTATATTATGTCTATCAAAACTCTAATCAATTACTGATATAGCCACCCCATCTATTCAGCGAAAACAAAATTGATTGAAATAAATCTTTAGAGAAACTTAACTGATGACTCTAGGAGTTAAAAAAAGTTCTAGATACCCATCTAGAATTTAGTTTACTGAGAATTTTTAACGTAACGTATTGGTGAAGCTAAATAAATAATAATTAATAATAATATTCAGAGTATTATTTGGCTGATAACTAATTGAATACCTCTCAAGAACTTGATGAGAAAAGACGGAAAATACGACTTCAGTGCAGGATATATTTGAACGAAAGGAATCGCATTTGACCCAGGCTACTGCAGATACTCTTGTGGGTCAAGCATTCAGTGGATTTTCTCTTGACGCTGCGCTAGTTTCTGGTGATCAACCAGACTCGATCGCTATCATCGACACTGAGACCGGTAGTATGGCGGTGGAAATTAACAGGCAAGCTACGTCAGAAGAATTATTCACATCGGGCAGATCATCAGTCAGATAGGAGTCCTACAATAAATATAAATTATTGTAGAAGCATACGATACTTAGCAATTGTATTTCCTCATCTTAACCGATACCTTTATTTCCCCAACGGTGTAGTAACAAATAATGGGCTATTTGAGGAACGGTAGACAGGTAATCCCGTTAATAAGTAACGTAACAATATGATTTACTTATCTTTTATGGGCACGTGTTTCTGTGACAATAAACCATTTTTTCTTTCTTTCTATCTACGTGAATTCTGACAATTTATTCTTCTTTGTCTAAGCCTGTAGTATTATGGTTTATACATTTAGTTTTATCTTTAATTCCATTCTAAATACAAAATCTAAAAGTAGTCTCTGGAATATGTCAACGACACGAATTTTTTTTTTGAAAATTCAAGTAGCAACGTATGTCGTGTGATGCAATGAAAAATATATAAAGGCGGCTGCTCCTTACCCCGTAACGTGAACTCGAATAATTGTAAATTCATGTTGCTCAATCTTGCTCAGTTCATAACGCGAAGTCACTTCAGGCTAACTCGAATCCCTAAGATTTACGAAGAGTTTTGCTCCAGCTGGCATTTAATTTATAATGTCCATAATACGATGTCATTGTATAGTCACTGAGTGATGAAAGATCTTGTCTGCTTTATTATTTATACGCTTTTGCATAATGTTCAAGCGGAAAAGTTTTACTCATAGACGTGCTGCCAAGTTTTGATTTTTAATAATTGGCCTACATATTTCTCATTATTCAACAGTGCGCACACTGGGATCAAAAATCTTGCGGTGTATTAACGAGTTTTTTAGTGCATTTTGACAACTACATCTATGAAATTGTTGGACAATTGACGGTGACGTTTATCGATGTATGGCAGAACATTTTTTCAACTACAAAGTTCAGTTTGTTCATGGGCCACGCTCTTGGCCGGCTTTTTTGCTAGTATGTACAATTCATGGTTTTCACAGAGCGAGAGTCTATCTTATAGAGATTCTTGATGATTAAGTCTGCGCAGCGTTACAACATACTTTTCATATTATAGCATGAAAGATCTCGCATTTTCACATTAAAGTTATCTGAGGTTCTAATCTTGAATTATGTTTATTATCCTACCGTAACGCATTTCTTGAGACGCTTCATCATTGCTAATCTTGTCTGATCATAAATGGTATTTTGACGACTCCATAATTTCCATGTTCTTTAACTACAATATCTTGGAATAGTTCAATTAATTGTTGTACCTATTATTAAAGAAATATATGCCCTAGCTCTTTTTTTGTCCATAATTTTCTTTTCATTTTCTTCTACAAGTACATATATTAATAACACACAATCTTACGTTTTAATACATCGCGCACGGTTATTATGTAATAAATTAAAGGAGCACGTTGTAGGGCAATAAATTATAAGAAATTGGCACGAATTCGCCGAAGCGACACGATGCAAACTTGCCGCCCATTCGCAAGGAGCTTTAACTATGAACATATTCAATATGCTTGTATGTAGAAACTTGATCGAGCAAATAACATACATTAAATATCATGAAATAAGCGTCACAAAAAGGTTTCGTTGTCTGAGATCAAAACACTATTTTCGATGTTTTAACGTGTTTTTGTAATTTTCCCAGTAGGTGCGAAAATAATCGACTTTAAAATGGATGCCATTGAAAAGCATCCCGGCCACATTTGTAAAAAGCTATGAAAATCAATCCATCGGCCGTTCGGGTAACAAAAACTTTAACCACGATTTGGCGCCATCCAATCACTATTGAATTCTCTTGTTCAACATTTTTTTTTCGAACATGAATCACTACACTAACAATAGAATTTGAATTTTCCTGTTTGAATTCTATTGAGCCTTCAAACTCTATCGTTTCTGTCAGAATCAAATCAAATCAAATCAAAATATTTTTATTTCACATACACCAACATGGGCACTTATGAAACGTCAGAAGCTAGGTGCATGGTTCCAATTGGTCGTTTCCTATGGAGAAGAACCGGCAAGAAACTCCATGGTTACTCTTTTAAAAAATAATTGGCTTTTACAATGTTTTCAAGTTACAGTAGGTATGGGAGGACAACGTAGGCCTGTCAACAAGTACAGGTAAGTACTTGATACAATAAAAAATGGTCTACAGATCTAAAGTCTAGGTACAAGGCTTACAAAGTCCTCACATTTACAAAATAAGAATGTATCAAAAGGATAAATAAAATATAAAAAACTACTAAAACCAAGAGATATGATTGCCATTTCAACTAATAAATAGGTGAAAAATTAAAATTGTCTGTATATAATGTCAAATAATAAAAAGATTATGTCAAAGAAGTAGGTATGTACAAATAAAAAATAAACATCGTAATTTGAGAACAGTTAATAGACATTTACGTAGTTATGCCGTTAATGAGGTGCCAGGGAAGCCACATGTGCATAAGGAATTATTGCCAAACTACCTTGTCTTCAACGTAGTCTTTAATCTTATAATATGCTTTATTGATAAGGACACGTTTGACGAGGGTTTTGAACTTTCCGCCACTAAGGTCTGTAACCGATTTTGGCAACTTGTTATAAAAACGGATGCTGTCAGAGGATTTAACACCGTATTAGTTCGACCATGAAGCCGTAGACGTTGAGTTTATTTATTGTGCAGTTGCTTATAAGTGCGTGACTGCAACAGAATTTGTTTACATCACAATGTTACTCGTTACTTAGTTGAGATTTCTATAAAATTATAAAGAAAAAAAAAGAAAGAAAAAGTATTAGTCTAACTCGTATATGTAGATCACAAACTAAACACAATCATAAAAATATATTAAAAAAAAACAAAATTGTATAAAAAGAAAATAAAAAACAGAAAGTCCTGTAGGTACGTGGCCAAAAGGTTCCTATCTTAGAATGATGCTGCGGCATTTAAAAATAAGTGTCGCAGCGCTGAGTATTTCGGCGGGTAATTCTGAAATTATAAAGCTATAGGAGTGATTTAGAAAAACACTCGTAAAAACACGAGCCGCACGAGAAAAGTCGAAACCAAAGTAGGTTTCGACTTTTCTCTTGCAGCGACCGGACTTTGGAACTTGCGTTTTTAGTTACCTGCAGCCTAGCCGAATTGCCATTTAGTCAGTCGATTTTATTTTTTTTAGACAGCTATATGCAGCCCGCACAATACTGGAGAAATATAAATGGTAAACATTTGTATATATGTAATTGTGTTAAGTAGGTACCAACTCGTAAGTTAAATGGCTTAACATTGTGAATAAAAGTTGAACAGCTGAGTGCCTACAAATTACGCCCTCGAAGAGAGACATTCTGTTTGAGTGGCAAGAAACGGGAACAATTGGGCTTAATTCGGTCCTTGATTTTTACACAAGTGCCTACTAACGTTTGTAACGCTTCTGGGTACTTTACTTGAAGCAGTGTCTGAAAGGCCTCGCAAAATGTCAAACAGTTTTGAGCATCGAGTTACATGGATTATGCGTGATGCTGTAACTTTAAGAGCGGATTTAAATCCTTTGCGGCGTTTCGCCGTCTAGATTAGTCAGAAATAAGTTTCGTTTAGTATCCTGGTATCATATTAATGTCAGATATCTTTCTGTACATATACAACTCATATGTATATATTAGTATTTATTATATTGCGAGTTATCTATCCCTTATGTTGCACCTGCAATGTTTTGTCTCTGCATCACCCTAAGGTTGACTGGTAGAAAATGCCTCAGGCATTAAGTCCGCCTTTGTACAGTATTTTTCAGTATTTTCTTGTGTATAAAATTTTAACAAATAAATAAAATCTATAGTCAGTCACATACAGTTTGTTCAGGCGCTAATGCACTCAGAACAAATTAAAATAAAAGTAGTAGTTAGGATTTACATGGCAGGTGTGAGTGGACACGCTGGGACACGCGCTAGAAGGTTTATCACCAATAAGGCATTATATAGTTGCCTTATTGGTGATATTTTTTAAAACGGTCAGATGCGTAGTACTCGCAAGTAATCGCAACCGCCGCCGCCGGGCGTGTGTGACCAGACTTATGAACGTAAATGAAGCAAAATGAGTATGTAAGGATCGTTGCAGGTTACGTACTGTAGTTTCTACCTAACCCCATGGTAAGAACACGTGAGTTTATGTACGAGTATGTAGTTACAATAAATGAATGACTATCAGTTTTAACTTCTGTGATTACACATTTGTGACGCACACTACAGAACGATTTACCTACTTTCTAAACTTCACCATGCCATATCTCGACAACTCAACGAGAAAATATTTTAAGTAAACAACAAGTTTCTTCAGCTGAACAACCACAATTTATCCGAAGGTTTATAAAATACGTTTTCGTAAGGAAGGGTTAAAAGCCAACTTTATACCCGCAACGGAAGATTTGTAAGGCTATATTTGAGGTTTTACGGAACCCATAGCCTTCGCCATTATAGTTGAGCGGCAAATTTTGCTGCGTGGAAGGATGTTGTTTGGGGTGAAAATGTTCTTCGGTGAAAAGGAAAATTCTTTACCAAAGCATGAACTCTGTAATAAGAGAGAAAAATATGTGATCGTTTGTATTTTTATCCGACTGCGCGACGCAAAGGAGTGGTAATGTGTTTATTAACTAGAAGGTTTATTAATTTATGTGGCTCTGGTTCAGTGGTAACGGCCACAACTACGATTTGTAGGTCGCAGTTTCGAACCCAGACAGGCTCTTTACTTTGTGTAAATTATTTAATCACCACTGCTCTCAAAACGGTAAAGGAAAACATCGCGAGTAAACCGGCCTGTCCTAGAACCACAAATTCGAAGACATGTGACATCTACCAACCCGTACTGGGCCCGCGTGGTGGATCCCACTCCCTCTCACCAAGAGAAGGTCTATGTCCCAGCAGTGGGAACATTATAGGCTGATTATGATATGCCTAAGCTTTCTAATAAGTCAAACAATTAAAGGTTTTTAGAAGTCTAAAGATAAATCTGATATACGATATCATTAGCACTAATGAATTGGTTCTTTATGTTTTGTTCAAGCAACAGCTAACATAAGGTATGTATTTACTGTGATAATAGAATCACTTATCAAAGACTAGATCAAATCAAAAATTCGCAAAGATACAATAGCAAGATTAAAAAACTTTTTCAAAGCAAATTGTACTGTAACTCTAAAAGTTGAACTGCCTAAAATACCCAACCACCGACGTTATAGGTCTGTGACCGTCTTTGAACTACAGTCAAGTATACTCGTACCTTGTGGCACGAATCTGTCAATCCATATTAATTAGAATCTCTTGACTCTCGAAATAGGAATAACATAAATTGTTCTGCCTTCTCTTGAAAATTTAGGTCGGTATTGACAAATCAAATCTTATTTAAAATTCATTATCTGTCTAGCCTTTTCCCAACTGTGTTGCGGTCGGTTTCCAGTCTTACCAGATGCAGCTGAATATCAGTAATTTACATACAGCGACTGCCTATTTAGAATACTGGTATTCACCTACATCTGCATTAGGCATTTAAGAAGTACCGAAATAATTTTTCATGAAGTAAAGGCATGACTTTAAAAGATCGTGTGTACGTAAAGACTTCATCATCATCATCATAATTATTTTAGCCGAAAGACGTCCACTGCTGGACATAGGCCTCCCCCAAACGTAAAGACTTAAATGCTTATAATCTCTGCTTCAAATTCAATGGCTCTTGAAATAATAATTACCTATTCATATTTTAATTAATGTTTGTAACTCCTGGAATTTCGTAATTTGCAACCCTTTTCTTACTTTTCTAAGGAATTTAAACCATGATGCTTTGAATTGTGGTTTTAAATACAAAAACGACAGTTGTTGCGGTCGAAATATCTGTATGTAAATCTATTCTACGCCACTAATTCAATTTTACAATTGTCACGGCGAAAGTTTGAACGTTATTTCAAAGAAAGAAAATATGTTTATTTGCGGCAAATATGATTGCAAAGAAAAAACACAAAAAATAACAAGTTGTGGGAAAATATGCCTCGCATCCACACAATACAGCCATCGCTCAGCATAAAGCTACGATTCTATGCAAGACAGAGCCCCAGCGCTGGTTTTCAGCGACAGCCGGCATTGACGTGATGACGTCAAACCGGTGCAGTATACGATGAGATACAAACATAATAATACCGGATGATTTTTTTTACCGGTTACAAATTTTTACAGGGTGTTCTACCCATGAATATGAACGACTTTCACTATGGGACCAATCCTGAAATCACGAAAAAAAATCTGCTGTTTTTTTTTTCATTTTGGTCAACTTTTGTATGAAACAGTTGATTTTTTTTCGTGATTTCAGGATTGGTCCCATAGTGAAAGTTGTTCATATTCGGTTAGAACATTCTGTAAAAATTTGGAACCGGTGAAAAAATAATTCTGTATATACGTTATATTTCAGGAACCTGTACCTTCTTTACCTATCTATCGAATAATATGATAGAAATGGAAACATGGATCCAAAGTTTGAACTAAAAGAAAATATACCGGAACAAAACGTGCGGAAACACGAAAAAAAAAGATTAGAAAAAAGCGACGATCGTGTGAAAGCGAGCATAACGAGTTTCACCACTTTCATTGCTTTTCCGATGCAATAGCACGTTTTATTCCTACAAAAAACAACGTAACACGACATATAATTTCTCTACTAGACGCAGTATGGTTTTTACTTACAATCCAGTTTGCAATTTTCAAAGGAAAATTACTCTGAAACCGCGACTCTGTTACTTCATTTGGCATCTTTTATTGGTAACTAATGACCTGCCAGTCACTTAGGCTTCGCTTGGAAATAATAGGGGCCTTTCTCGGAAAATGTTGTGAGAGGAAACTGTAACAGTACTTACTAAGTATAACTAGAATGTTGTCATATGTATTATTTATCACTAAACTGTCCCTGAATAAACGGACCATACAAGGTGACAGGGACATCGACATGCAAAATGAAAGTATGAATTCATCACATCATTCAAGACCCCCCAGCGTAGACAATTTTCGTCTGTTATCAAAAAAATCTGCTGGGAGGGGCTTGTACTGTATACTGGTACTCAGCTGCATCCGCTTAGAATGGAAGCCGACCCCAATATAGTTGGGAAAAGGGAAGGGAGATGATGATCAAAAAAATCTGCTGTTCCATAAAAAAGTGCAACACCTAAGCTGTCAAAATGTGCGGATACAACAAACACAACACATGGGACCCCAGTTTTTGCAGCGTAGAACAAATAAAACCAAACGCGTTTTATTTCACAGAAAAGAGTGAGAGCCAAAGTGTAAATACTCAGAAGAAAATATGTGAAGAAGCCCAAATGGTTCACAAAGGTCGCTTCCTGGTAGTATGTACCTAAATCCCAGAAAAAAACCTGCCAAAACAGGGGTGACAAAGCGTGACAGTTTTCAATTTATTGACAGCGAAAACTACTTCGTCGCTATCAGATATTTTCGTCCCAAGTAGCCATCTTTATTT
Source organism: Hydraecia micacea (assembly GCA_914767645.1). Taxonomy (NCBI): domain Eukaryota; kingdom Metazoa; phylum Arthropoda; class Insecta; order Lepidoptera; family Noctuidae; genus Hydraecia; species Hydraecia micacea. The sequence continues at coordinate 10,234,588 of OU611788.1, read as the reverse complement.
TTCCTAACGTCGTTTGTGGTAATTTCATCAAGATGTTTACAAACTTGTACCCCCTAGCGCCTAATGCTATTACTTATCTAACAGCTTTTCCTGCTACAAAACTACTTAGCTTGACGTCGGCAAGATTTTTTTTTCTTAGTGTTTACAATATTGCAGAGAAAAATAAGAGGGTGAAATATTTTAATATAATTATGTAGAAAGGAACTCTATAGAGACAGGTGTTTAAAGTTTAGGATATGTTATGTACGATGATGATGTACGTCGGCGTGGAAGAGGCCGACCACCGGCCAGGCCACCGACCTCTGATAGGGTACCCGCTCCCTGTGGAAGTGTGCAGCGCATGAGGTGGACACAAACTGTCAACAAAAATGTCATGCGCATATACTTTGCTTTGGGGCTACAGAAGGGGGACGTAACTTGACTGCGTACCGTGAATACTCTCTCTGTTTCAGGTGCTTGAACCAGCTGTCAACGTGTCGGGGCGCAACGAAAATATACCTAATAAATGTTTTTTATTGTTTTTATTTGTCATTATTTTAAAAAACTAGCTTCTGCCCGCAACTTCGTCCACGTGAAATTTCGGCAAACAACCCAGCGCGTCGCTGCACATCGCCCGCCCGCGCTATTACTTCATTTTTGCTTAGCGTTCTTTCTGACCTTTACTCGGCTCCTAAAGGTTGTAGCGTGACGTAGGTAACCTTCCTCAATTTAGGTTATTAAATGCAAATAGAATCATTCAAATCAGACGGGTAGTTCCAGAGATTAGTGCGTTCAGCCAGACGCGACGGGGAGACTTTGTTTTATGATTATTTAAAAGACATACATCGCACACCTAGATAAAGGGTGGCACAACTCAAAATAATCCAAAATCGAGTTATTGCGATTATCGGAATCTGCGTCGAAAACTACATTAACTCCAAAGACACCTGTGTACTATAATGCTGATACGCATTGGATTCTTCACATGCAATATTCAGGACATTCGCAATAACTTTGACATAACATGAGATAATGGTTTTTCGTCCATTCTGAAAAATGAACTATTTTGACTTAGTGGCAGTGTTGATCTGGGCGTGCGACATGATAAAAATGAAGGTTTACCAGGGTACCATGCTTTAACTAACCGTCAAAGCATACTTACATGTAAGTTATCATACATAATCAGATTATAATGTTCCCACTGCTGGGACACAGGCCTGCTCTCTGTGAGAGGGAATGGGCCGTTATCCACAACACGGGCTCAGTGCAGGTTGGTAGATGTCACTTGTCTTCGAATCTTCGGTTCTAGAACATGTCGGTTTCCTCACGATGTGTTCCGTCACCGTTTTCAGATCAGTGGTGATGACATAATTTACACAAAGTAAAGCTCCTGTCTAGGATCGAACCTACCAAATATGTCAAGTATAATTGCAAATGTAGGTATGATAAATAAACTAGAGAATTATCAGAACAGCTTCAATTTATAATTAAATGTGCAAACTTTTAACAGAGATGTCTGTCGCACCAATCAAGGTACTAAGGCTTCCTACTTAAAATGCAGGCTGCGAAAGTTGTTAACTTTGGCGACGAAACTCGGAACTTCCTAATGAAAGGCGCACGCGTCACCAGTTTTACACAGAAAGAGTCCAGGAGTTAAAACTTGTAGTAGGTACTGTGTGCCCTTTACGAGCTCTCAGTATTTTCTCTATTCTTAATACAAATTAATGTTTGTCTCGTAATTCTTGCCGATAACTTTTAATGGATTCGCGGAGGTTGCATGTAAGTACCAAATAGGCGATAATCTGTATAGTACTAACATGGCCATGGAGTTTATCGAGAGGAGTTTGGTAATTGCGGTAGGAGTTTTTTATGGTAGCTACTCTCTCTCTTTTCTGTAGGTAGACTGGTATAATATAATACGTGAGGGTACATGTAAATGCGCGGGCCTGCGGATGGAGAGTAATGGGTAGCTCTCCGTCCGATCAGGACCAGGCCCGTGCCGGATGGCGCGTATGTGTTCCACGCGCGCCTCAAAGAGATGTCAGGAATAAGGAAGGGGCCCGCCAGGGCCGAAGCCTGCCGGGGTAGCGGGATCGTCCGAAAGGGTTACCGCTGCCCCGGAACATAAAGGGCTAAGGAAGGAACACGGGTGGGTTTTAGTCAGTAAGAGTCTGACACTCCCTTCCGCTCCACCCAGAGCGGGAGGAGTCATTAGATGATTTCCCATCCACAAAAAAAAAAAAAAAAACATATAAATAGTGTCTCGTGTGAGAGGAACCAATTAAGACCGTTCATCCTGCGTGGGCTGGCAACGTTGCATTTTTTGTGTATTTCTCTCATGATCTAGTACTTGGCTGTAAAAAATAGTAATTTGGTATAAATTTAATAAAATAGTCACGAAACCCCACTAGAAAGTCTTGTTTGATTGTCGAATCCTTTACGCACGAATTCAATATGGCGCGGCCTGTTTTAAAATAAGAAAAGACAACATAGTTCAGTCCTTCCTCATTGATTGTCAGAGCCGAGTATCGAGGGGTAGGGTGTTCATGGTTCGCTGGACGTGCATTTTGTTATAACCTTTTGTGGGTCTACTACCTACTTTACTAGCCTTAGTAGTGAATACTCACATTATCTTGCTATTTATTACAATAAAAGCGTGAGATATGGCGTCCTTGTTTTTAAATTGAAATGTTCTAATTATAGAAGATTACTGCTTATTTAAATGGAAATAAAACACACCTCCAACGAGGTTGAGTTTTAATTAGTTTTGAATACAGACACGAAACTGTTGATATTTTATGTTGTTTACAAAGCCTTTTGGACATAGATTAACCTTTAAAGCTATGTAATATTAATACGACATGTAGTAAAATTAAGTAAAGATACTAACCCGCATTGAGCCCGCGTGGTGGATTACAGCCTACTCCCTTTCACAGAGAGGAGGCCTGTTGTCCCAGCAGTGGGAACTATATAGGCTGATTATGCTTATACACCGAGTTGTTTTTACCTACATATCGTCAATAGTTAACGTGAAAACTGAGAACTCAAATCTGCAATATTAAATTCAGAATAGAATCGTGACACCATGTAGCAGTAGCTCCACAAGTTCCTAATATAATATTTCAAAAGTAGTCCAAGAGCGGTGTGAAACTTTACCAACTCCATAATATAGTGCAGCTTATACATTCGATAAGTTATGACTTCTTGCCAGCGTAAATTCCAGCCTTAATAAATAAAAGGTACCGAGAGAAGGCAATAACTTTTATTTTCAATAAAAAATTACATAGAGGTGACAAGCGCGTAAATATTTTTTCTGCGGAGGTGTAGGTACTTCGGAAGTATTTATGGTGGTATAAATGAAAATATACGTGGGACTTACAAAGGTTAAGTTAGAATGCACGATGACCGCTAGGCAAAAGTCTTCAGACCCGTACCTGAAGATGGACGGCGCTGCCGAGGTCGGCCCAGAAAGAGATGGCGAGATGACCTGGACGCACAACGCTAGGGCTGGTTCGAGGTAGTGCAAGAAAATAGTTTCTGAAAGGATTTGAGGAAGGCCTCTACCCAGCAGTGGGACAGTATAGTCTAAACAAAAGTTAGAATGGAAAATTGTTTTTTGTTATCTACTGTCAGTAGTTTTAAAGTAAATCGTGCTGTCTTCACAATTTTTTTGTCAACAATAATAGTAGGTAGGGCTAAACATGGCAAAATGTTTTGGCTTTAGTATGTGTCTAGACATTAAGCTATCAATTTTTGTTAAAGTGAAACACGGCTAAAAAAGAAAATAATATTCTAATAGTACGTAAATCACTTACATTTTCAGAGAACTTCCGACATATTTTTAATTTTACTAATTCTTATGTCGGTGTCAATTTTACGGTCTGTCTGCTTCGAATTTATTATTGTATTAAAGCTTTACCACAGTCTACCTATATTGAACAACTAACAGACGATCAACGCGAGCGTTTTCGCAGAACAATCGTGTGGGCTAAGAGGCAGTTTTTGTCTCAAACTGCAGTATAACAGTTTGCCCCAAAAGATTAGTAGGTCTATTCTGTAAAAAATGAAGTGAGCTTGAAGTGAGCTGTCAATAGTGTAAAGCCCTAACATCAGGTGGAATGACAGCTCAACTCACTCAACCTAAGTTTTCACGGTGAGGTTTTTACAGAATAGACGACTGTACCTATACATGATTTAGACAAATGTCATTTTATGTTGACGTTTGCCGAGTCCTGTCTAATACACATATTATTAAGAGCGATGAACATAGATAGAGTATTGCATAGATTACCGGTCAACGTACACTGTATGAGATAGAGATAATCTGTGACAGTGTCTTCTTGTAAAGTGGTACTATCTAATGTAGTCGAGTAATACTTTCCCAAGAAATCGTACCCCAGGTCAGACAAAAAGTTTGCATACGGGGAGGAGATAATATATTTCTTTCTCGTTTACTCTTACTACTGGATGTAATAAGTGTGTCCTTGTCTCATTATTATCATTGCTTAGAAAATTATCTATTACTATAATCTGTTGACGGCGATGAACCACTGTAGATATAGTCCGTTCATAGTTATTTTAACTCTGATTTTGCATCAGTGACCTTTATTCTCTTCACCATAAGGTTTATGTCAGATATAAAATACCTGTGAAGGACTGTAAGTAGGTAGTTGATACGCTGTGGCTATAATATTGTAACTTCGTAAAAATTGCGTGACGAACACGCTTGGATATGTTCGAAATTATTTAGTTTTAATTACGTCATGATGTGACATCATTAATTTGGTAATTGGAGTTGACGTGAAATTAATAATTCACAACGTCAACGTCAACGACTGCAACATCGCCGTTTATCGTCAACGGCTTGAAATGAGACTATAAAGAAGTAACGTTAAATTAATAAAATAAAATTACATATCCTTGTCATTATGATTCTAGGACAAATTTAATGCCGCTTGTACGCTTGAAATGGGATCCGACATTTATGACATTTTAATACTGAAGTAGATATTATATCATCGAAATGAAAAAGTATTGACGTAATGTTTCAATTTTGTGTTGAGACATAGGTAAATAGTGCAAACATATTTAGAAGCTCCTCGCCTGTATACTTCCAGCAAGTACAATTTAATAACATCGTATAAATAGAACAGTTTAAAAATAAACTTGACGCCGCCTACGCTGTGGTAATGTTAAAATAACCTAATCTAATATCGTTCCACTTTAAAAATACTTCAATTTCAAATAATTTATTTTTAATTAACACTCCTACCATCAATGACGCACTAATTAACTTGAAGTAGGCCGTAAATTAAAATCATAAAAAAATTCAGGACTTGGTTTTTAAATTCCGTTTAGGTGGTACCGTAGAAAAAATGCACCACGTTTGATTTATATTAAAATCATTAGTAATAAAAAGAGAACAGCGACATAATATTTATTTTATGAAAGATTTTATTGGTGATATACAAGTAGAGGGTGTAAGAATCTGTTCCCCTTATCTCATCATCATCTGCCTAGCCTTTTCCCAACTATGATGGGGTCGGCTTCCAGTCTAACCGGATGCAGTTGAATACCAGTATTTTACATGGAGCGACTGCCTATCTGACCTCCACCCACACTTTTATTGGGTAATACGATACCCCCTGGTAAGACTGTCCAGTAATAATGTTGCAATCTGTTCCCCTTATCTATTAAACATAAATATTTGATAGAGTTCATATCCCAGACTAATATAATGTAGGTAGAAAAAACGATTTTGAATCGTGTTATTACTAAAATAGTCTTTTAAAGCCTCTCTTCTTAAAAAAGAGCTTTTTGAATAAAAATAAATGATGAAAATATAGCAACTGTTGCTAGCTTCAACAAACCAATCAAACGTCTGAGATCCGTTTTACACCTGGCTGGATACAATATCGAAAGATAACTTTTAATATCTTCAAAATTGGAATAAAATATGAGTTACCTATATTAAACGGAAAGTGTCTTTATTCATTCTAATTAATATTAATTTCAAATTCTGTCGATTTTATCTTGATCTCTTTTCATTTCACAGCTTTTTCTATACGAATAAATTCTATTAAGATTTTGTATTTGATTTCAATTTTTATTTTGTATCCATAACGCATTATAACTTTAAGTTTAGTGCATTTTGCATGACATCGATTTTTTGTAGCATAATCAGCCTATAAGCTTGTTCCCACTGCTAGGACATAGGCCTCGTCGCTGTGAGAGGGATTATGCCGTAATCCACCACGCAGGCCGCAGTGCGGGTTGATAGATGTCACATGTCTCCGAATTTTTTGGTTCTAGAACATTTTTCCCCACGATGTTTTTCTTCAACGTGTCGAGATCAGTGATGATGAAATAATTTACACAAAGTTAATCTGTCTGGGTTCGAACCTACGATCTACAAGCCGTAAGGCGCGGCAGTTACCGCTGGGCCACCACTGCTACACTTAGCAACAATGACTGGATAGTTAAAATAACCTGTGTTAGATTTTATGACACGACTTTTTTACGTCTTTTCTCTCTTTTATTGCTCAATGGGCCTACTCTTGACCTCGACCACGCCTGATGGAAAGCGATGGATAAGGTCTATGATAAAACGAGCGTGCCCAGAAGATGCTTTTTCACTCTTGCTTTGAATGCAGACGGGTCAAATGTGGAAGGGAACACAGACACATCTTCATACCCTTTTAGGATACACAGGCGTGATATTTATTAACAAACTTCATTATTGGCCACAATTACATAAGGACAAAGTTTAGATAAATAATGTGCAACGGGTGTTCTTATCGTACGAGGCAATAATTATTTGGTTTGGCTAGATCACTATCAATTAACATTCAAGTACTTGCCTATGAATTATACAAAGCACCAATAAACATTGCTACATAACCTATACGAAGGCTAAATTCTTGCCAATTTCATTTAGGAACTCTTATCAGCGCAATAAAACACAAGAATATTTTAAATCAACCGCAACTCGTTCCATTTACGGTGCCATTTTTGTTTTGCTTCCAGTATACCAGTAATGCGATTCTGTAAAAATCTCATCGTGAAAACTAAGGTGAAGTGAGCTTAAAGTGAGTTGTCAATAGTGTCAATCCCTAGCATCAGGTGGAATGACAGCTCACTTTAAGTACACTTCACCTACGTTATCACGGTGATCTTTTTACAGAATAGCACCGCTTGTGACATTTTTAATGTTGGCAACGGAGCCAAAACGTTTCACAGCCAAGAGGATGTTACGTGGTTCCAACAGTTTTAAATTGCCTGTATTTTATTTGGTGGTGCAACTAGTTGTGATCGTATCACAATGAAATATAGCTTTAGAGGTTGTGTGGTAACAGCATTTTGTACTCCTTAAGCATAGTACAAATTGGATGATATTGCAGCATTTTTATATAAATAAATTGATTTGTTTGTTTGATGTGTTTGATTTGAGCAGAGGTGGCCCAGTGGTATCGGCCGCAACTTACGAGTTGTAGGTCGTAGGTTCGAACCCAGACAGGCGCTTTACTTTGTGTAAATTATTTCATCACCACTGGCTCTCAAAACGGTGAAGGAAAACATCGTGAGGAAACCGGCATGTCCTAGAATTAAAAATTCTAAGACATTTGACATCTACCAACCCGCACTGGGCCCGCGTGGTGGATTACGGCCCGTTCCCTCTCACAGAGAGGAGACCTGTGTCCCAGCAGTGGGAACATTATAGGCTGATTATGTATGTTATGTAAATTGATTTTGTCTTTCGGTTTAATTGTGATTATAGTTAAAGCAGTGTCCATGGGCCCTAAGATCCTGGACTGTTGTTAACTGAATATGTCTCTAGGGGCGAGATTAGGGCAAATAAACTACACACCTCGACGTTTTCCATATCACAATAAACAAACATATTACAGGTACCAGAATTTACAAGCGAGATAAGCAAGTTAACTTCACAGTAAACCTTCACGTCTACATATTTGCGAACATAACTTCTACCACATTCAAGTCAATAATATTCCAATGTCGCCGACCTTCACCGCATCCCCAAGAAAGTCCATGAAAACTGAAATATTAAGTACCCTCCAAACTTCCCAAAATATTACGCCAGTTTCGCCTCAGAAAAGAGAAAAAACCAAAAAATTTCGTCGTTTTTTCATGTTTTAATATCGACGTAATACCCAACGGACCCCTAATTATTTACAAAGGTCCCAGAAACGGAGGCCATTTTGTCATCAATCTGTCCTGTCCTCACTGGGATAAAACGTAACAAATTTAACCTTCCACTGCCCAGGGTTATTTATTTTATACAACATTTTGCACAAAAGCAACATAATCAAGAAAACAAAACTTTATTCATGTTAACATAAAACTCAAATTGCGTAAACTGATTTTAAGTGGTCGCTATTACGTAGGTAAATGAATAAAGTTTATACCACGTGCAGATTTCTTGCTTATTACGGGAAGTTTTTCACTTTTATTGTTTTACTCTGTGATGTTGAAAAGTTTCAAGGTTTTTTATAGGCCTTACGCGACTAGAGGAACCAGTTCGTACATAAAATATTTATTGAGTTTGTTTGTTCGAATGGTCAATCCAATAACATCTAAAGACACGCTTCTATAAAATGTTGGATACCGATAAAAAAACTTCGTTATTCTATAAGAAAGGACTTGATTGATGACCGCGATGTACACCTGCTTTATTTTCTCACAATAAACTAAAGGTAATATAAAAACATCAATCATAGTGTCTGTCAATGTTGGTTAAGACAGACAAAAAAAAAATTATCAACACACTTTGTTTTATTCGAGAAACAAAAACATAAAATTCGGTCTAAATGGCACTTACATTAACGAAATTGATCTTAAAAATTAGCCTTATTTTATATTTTAAAGAGATTCACCACTCCACCACTCCACCACCACCACCACTTCACCACTTGCACCACTCATCACTAAACACATTTAGCGCTAAATGAGTTTAAAACACCGATCTCTTTTGTCAATCGTTTGAAGATGACAGAGACAGAAACATGTTTTAACATGTTTATAAGAGTGACCAGAGGGGCAATTCTCGTAATTTTAAAAACGTTCACAGGCTGATCTCAGTCTCAATCTGTCAAAAATACCTCTAATTTCCCTACATTTTTGACAGGTATTTGACATTGATTGTCGCTGAGATGAGATTGCGACTAGATTTTGAACGTTTTTAATTACGGGAATTGGCCTACAGGTCACCTTGGGGAACGATTAGATTGAGATTGAAGTGTTCTAAAAGCTTTTAGTCTTAATTTGAATTAGGATGATTAGTGAAGCTCCCAGTAGGTCCGGCACGTGATTATTAAGCGGAACCAAGAGTTGGATATAAATCTGTTCTTTTTTATTTTTAGGGTTCCGTACCTCAAAAGGAAAAATGGAAGTGTTCTTATAAGGATAAGATCGCTTCGTTATCCGTCTGCCTGTCCCTCGATCAAGGCACTTTTTCTCAGAAACGCGTGGAGATATCAAATTAAAATTAATACCAAATACTCAGGGATGCAATCCCTTGAAGCAGTGAGAAAATCAAACTTTTAAGTCAGCGCAATCAAAAGATACGGGCGTTTATGTTCCGGAATCAAAACCTATAGGGTACTTCCCGTTGACCTAGAATCATAAAATTTGGCAAGAAGCAATGTCATGTAGCACACGTAAAGGAAATCCGAAAACCGTAATATTTTATACATGACAAAAAATAAAAATCCCATGATAAACTATTTTACATGCCTACCTACGGAACCTTCGGTGCGCGAGTCTGACTCTAATCTATAGAACTGAACAATGTTTATCTTTTAAGCAGAATTTAAAAGGATATACAAAGTTACTATCGCACATACATCATCATTAAAATCCATTTAGGTACTGTAGTCTCATATGCGTTTTTGGCCGTTCTCAATTTTGTTTGTTCCAGTATTACGACGATGTAGTCTTATTTTTTTCGCATTTATTTCATGATAATTATTATATAAAGAGTTACTTTCTAATAAATAGTTTTTGTTGTTTAAACAAATCACAGAAAGATTGTGAAAACCTGCCTTAAAGTTATTAAATCGTCAAATAAGCCACAATCTTATTTAAGTTAATAAATTTTACTTTACTGCTTTGCTTTGCTGTCTGTGTCTCCATGCAAGAGACATAGCCTTGTGTTAAAATTAGTTCGTGAACAATATTGATTCGGAAGATGTAGACTGCAGTGATTAGCACATTTACACTGTTATCTTAGCATATATTATCACCTATCTACGAGACCGATCATCTATGAATGAATGAATTAATCACAGCACTTCAAAAACCTGTACCTACAACTCTCACAATCGACTCTCATAATCGTAGAAGCGCAATAACTTCGTCATAATAATCATAATTCATAGTTTTCAAAGGTCATAAATTAGAAATACCACTTTCCGAAGTTATGTCCAAAAGCATTTTAATCCATTTGTAGTGTTCGTTTTCATGTAAGCAATGGCCTACTTATTATAATTGGTTTACTCGCTTGAAATTGAGGCTAGCGTGTACTTTAATACGATTATAAAGATTAATTTACTAATCCTATTATCAAGTCGTCTGTATCACTTCCCTGCTTAGTGACTTGAAAAATAAACTGTTACTGTTAGCCTGCATCATCCCACTGCTGGGCAAAGGGCTCTCCCCATGACTTCCAGCTCTTTCGATCCAGGGCTAAAGTGGACCACCGTTCCTTTGTTTTGTCCAGTTCATCCCACTATCTTCTACGGGGTCTGCCGCGACGCCTTCTAGCTGTTTCAGAGCTCCACATTGTGGTTATATTGGCCCACAGCTTATTGGGCATACGGCAGATGTGGCCAGCCCAGTCCCACTTCAGCTTAGCGGCTTTTTGAGCGACGTCAGTAATCTGTGTGTTGTAGCGCAGTGTGGTGTTGCGAATATGGTCTGTCAATTTGACGCCTAGAATACTGCGCTCCATTGCACGTTGGCAAACCTTCTTAATCAGCCTATAATGTTCCCACTGCTGGGACACTGACCTCGTCTCAGTGAGAGGAAGTGGGCCGTAATCCACCACGCGGGCCCAGTATGGGTTGGCAGCTGATGTCACATGTCTTCGAATTTTTGGTTCTAGGACATGCCGGTTTCCTCACGATGTTATCCTTCACCGTTTTAAAAGCAGTGGTGATGAAATAATGGCAAACCTTGAGTTTGGAATTTTGAACGAAAAATAAATAATTTATTATTTTTCATAATTTATTCTTATAATTTACAGCTTACTTACCGACAGTAGGCCATACGGCGGTGTTAAGACTTATACCTTGAGGTGGCCTAGGGGTTTTCTATAGCTTATAAGTTTTTTTCCACTGAACTTGTATTTTATAGCCTGATTAGGTGTAGAGAGGCTTGTGGCTAAATAATAACAGCCGCACGGGTCGATCGTTCAAGTTAAGCTAAGCTTGCCGCGGTTGGTCCGTGGATGGGTGACCATCTTTACATACCAAGACCCGTCCGTGCCTCCGTGCCCGAAAGTCTGACAATCAGTCTTACCAAAGGGTTTCGTATTACCCAGTAACTGGGTTGTGGAGGTCAGATAGACAATCGCTCCATGTAAAATATTGGTACTCAGCTGTATCTGGTTAGACTTGAAGCCGACCCCAACATAGTTGGGAAAAAACTAGGCAGATGATGAGCCTGATTAGGTGTTGCTAATGAGCTTGATTGTACTCGTGATCTATATTGATGAGAGCTTCGTATCGTATGATAGGATTGCGAATCAAATTCTTTTGGTTCGATGGTAGTAAACTGAAATAGTCTTAACTATGTATAACCTCACGAAAGTTGTTACTTTTTCATAATTAATGTGAGTGATCGTTTCTCCATAGAAACGCTCTCGTCTGTTTTCTTTCTAGTTAATGACCATAAAGCAATGATTTTTTACGGAATAATAAATATTAACTACTTGCATATCCCTATGTTTTCCTTTTTGATACATTATTTTTATAAGCACGAGAACCCTCGAAAAATGCTCAAAATTGCCGCTGTCAACGGAGGCCTAGTATACAAAAACAACTATTAATGAAAAAGAAAAACATAGGGACACAGTAGGTATACAAGTATTTATCATTTTTATTCAGTTTATGAAATATTTTATAAATTGATCCAATATTGAAGGAGGAAATAGGCGAGAGCCAAACATCGAATTAAGACTTTTTACTTAGGCTTTTTCAAAAGTCTTAAGTTTTAAATTTTCTCTTTCTTTATTTTTTCAGTGGGTACCTACATAATGTACGAAAGAAAGCACCTTCTTATCACTTTGGTTGTAGAATATTACATCATGTTACCGAATTAGCTTCGTATCCATTGTCGTCGAAACATTTCCTGCACGTCTGACCTACCAAAACCAGACAGCGGTTGCATGTTTATTTTGATACGAACACCTTCACATTTTCTTTTGATAGACGCTACTCGAGCATGGCGATTGACACCAAACCAAGAAATATCTCATCATCTCTTTCACACATATGGGAATATTGAAAATATGGTGAGCTTTTTCAATCGTGCACCGGCTTCAGGAACGTCGGGAAAGCTTTCAGTCCGCGTTTGAGCGGCAGGGCGCGCGGACGTAAGGCAACGCCGCGCAGCTACTTGCCGCGATACTTGAACCGCATTTCGTACGGATGTTTTATTTTGCTTGCTGAATTGGAGTTGCGAGTGTATATTTGAATATTACCCCATCATTGCCGGTGACGGCATCCAACTTTTGTTACTCAAATAAACTTATAAATAAACTTATACGTCGATCGTTCGGTCGTAAGTGAATGCGTTTGTGATTTATTCGATGTACAAAGTTTATTTTCGTCGCCTGAACCGTGTATGTGTATTCATAATTCCAAACATAGCCAAATATTACAGTAAACGTTTAGTTTCCTGCACTAGACTATACCCTTCGGTCCAAACAAGTGACTTATTAGCAACTGCTGATATCAATCCTTCATATCCTAACTTATTGTATATAATATTTTGTAAGAGTATTGTGTATCGTGTTCGAGGACCAAAGTTCTGGATGATGTACTTAAATATTTAAGTGTAGTGCTTTGTGTAAATAATACATTTGAAACGCGAACATAATTATCTATGCAGTGAGTGGTTCTCCTGTCGAAGTTAACTACAACGGAAACTAATTGATATTGATTTTTTACATACCAACACAAGGTAAGACTATTTATACTTACATTTACTTTATACTACGGCTTCCCGTGTTTACAATAAACGGATAAAATGAATAAAATTAGTTGGGTTTTCCGTTACACCCACGAATGTGTTCCATGAGCTGAGTTTCATGTTACTGTTAATGAAAATTGACAGTTTGTGCTAACTTATTACATTATTCAGGGCTATAATTAAAAGGTCACCGAAGTTTTCGACAGGCACATTACTTACGAGGTCTCCTTATTATGTGTTTATTAAATGAGTTGAAAAGTTCGGAAATGTTCAGAACGATGTATATTACAGCGGGCAATAAGTTTATTTTACGAATTAACTGCTGCTATTTTTTAATTGGTGCTATTATTTCATTCGGTAGCTGGAACTGCGGATATTACCATACATTGTTCTGTTAGTAACTTTTTGTTCTAGAAACGGGTTCGATATTTTAGTTGTTAAGTATTTTATATCTGTGATCTTCACGTAAGTAAAGGTTATTCACGGTTATTGCTCTTGTAATAGAGCGTGAAATCGCTTATCATGGATTACAACGGATTATAATATTTTGACGAACACGTAATATGATATTAGAGATGTAAGTACCTATAATCCTTTTTTAAATGCCTCTCTTTGATAAAAGTGCCAACAACACAGTATGTGTTTCTTAAGAACTTGGAGTTTACTATTTATTGGTTTTCACTAGTATCCCGTAGTATAGATTTGCGTCCAATAGCAATAGGCTGAATTGGCAGCATTACGCTGCTATAAGGAGCCTATTTGGTCCCGCACAGGTCTTTATTTTTCTTGTTTCTTTTTTGGTTGTTTGTGTAATTTTGTAAGTTTTGAATTCTCCTTTTTTTGCAGCTCGTGTTGTTTTCTCCTTTTTTGTTATTTTTGTGCTTGCCTTTGTGTGCTTGGTGCGTGTTTTAAATTTAAAAAATACTTTCTTTCTTTATGACATTATTTCTTTTTCACACCTGCATCTTTTAATTGTGAAGAAGTGCAGTGTGTGTGTCGCGTTGGCCATTCTAAAGGGCCAGGCTTCCTACGGACTTTTGTTGTACATGTGTATGTACTACGTCACTAATTATAATTTCAGTTTAAAATTTTCACCAACATCGCAAACTTGGATGCCCCGCATATTTGTATTGGAAAATATAGTTTATATCAAATTAAACTACATTACCTCGATACGGGAGTTCCATTGAAGATCACTGAAGCTGTAACATTGCCGGCACACAATTATTGGCGTAATGTGAGTGAACTATTTGAATCGCATCGAATCTGTATAATACCAATTCAAAGAATACCTACTGTGGTGGCGTATTTAGTTAGATTTTTATTGTTGTTCTCCTAGGATTCTTACTGTAGTACGCATTAATGATAAAATTATTTTATTTCTGTAAGTAGGTTTATATAAACACTTACACGTTAACCATATTTTGAAAACTAGATGATGTCGGCGTTTCCTATTCGACTATTCTGAGAAGAAAGGCCGAAAAAGAACTCACGAGCTCTTTTAAAGTCAGATATAATCTTGGTCAGATCATGTGAAGACCATGTAGATTGATGTCTGAAATAGTCTTTTGAGGAAATAACCACATAGATTGAAAAAAATTTGCTATTACCAATATTGTTTACACAAAACGCGATGTTCCCTATAGCATCGTGTTCACAATACATGACCTTGAATTCCCATGTCCATTATTACGCCATATTTTCGTGTCCATTCCGTGGGACCATTTCAAAATATAGCGAAGGTTACTTGTGGTAGTGTTGTGCTAAAATGCCAACTTTGCAAATGCTTGAAAAGCTTGAAGGGGAGTTAGCATTTGGCTAACCTTTTCTGGTACAATTTTAGGTCAGTTGCTCACTGCCGTTTAGGACACGTAGCTTCTGGAACCATCTATAAGGGTAGCCAGTTACACGCCTTACGTATCTTGATGATATTGTGTCGGTAGGTGATGAGTTTTCGTGAACGTGAAAGAACTTAAAATTGGCAACACTGCTTTTACTAAAATACGCCATTTAAAAAAGTATGCAATAAAATCCAATAAATAACTAATTAAATACAAAATATTAACCCCACTCAGTGAACTCAGAAACGTTAATAAATTATTTTATAATTTACTAGCTGCTGCCCGCGACGTCGTCTGCGTGAAGGCTCTACAGCACCAAAAATACCTAAGATGCCAGTGTCGCTATAGCATTATAAGTAAACAACTTTTAAAATAGCATTAAAATATAAGTTTTTTTTTGCAAGCGAAGCAAGTGAAGAGAGTTATATTGTAATCCTGCTGAGTTCAGTCATAAGATGTGACTGAAGGAAATAGAGAAAAAAATGCAGGAATACATCCCAGGACACAAAACAGTAAAAATACGTACAAAGGTATCATAACTTACAACACTTCCCTATAAACTACGTTGGTAGTTATGCTGCCAGGAGCCAAAATGTAAAGAGAGTCAGGGCTGGTGACGCGGGAGCAAGCGACGTACAGTTGCCCGTGTGAGAAGCAACTCGTCCTGAGGTCGACACCCGCTGCCCTCAGTGTCTGCCCCTGTGACTTATTGATGGTCATCGCGAAGCAAACACTCACGGGGAACTGTACGCGCTTGAACTGGAACGGGAAGTTATGAGGTATGAGGGGAATGCGTGGTAAAAATACTGCCTCGCCGACGCCACAACCCGTAAGAATTTCCGCCTCAATGGTGTGTCTGTGGAGCGAGATGACTTTAAGGCGGGTCCCGTTACACAACTTCGGAGGAGATAGGTTCCGAAGAAGCATAATCGGGTCACCGACCTTCAGCTTGATGGTATGCGCTGGAAGTCCCCTTGCTGACAGGGAGTTCAGAAATCCCACTGGATAATATGTGGCGTCATCTTGCTCGACAACAGTGTTTATCGAGGTGTAGTCTACTTCATTCCCCTCAATTTCCGAGAGAATGCATTCGTTAATTGCTGCAGCCTGATCATTTTTGGGCGTCAAAATGGCCCGCTCACACACCCAAGAATTTTGCTGGTGCGGTATACGACTGATGTCCCCGTACACACAGCGAATGAGTTCTTCTATGCTGGATACCACTCGAGTGCCTTCGCCAAGACTTAGAAGGACATCGGAGAATTCTTGAGCACGTGCATTGCCGCCGAGCCGAGCTCTCATATTAATGATCAAGCGCAGCGTACGAACTCGTGACCACAACGAAGATCATTTCAACGAAGCATTCACCTCGTCAGCCCTCGATCCTCGCGTCACCACGGGAAGCGTTTGCCGGAAATCGCCACTGAACAGAACTGTGACACCACCCATCAAATGTTCGTTCCTGCGGATGTCCTGCAGGGTTCTGTCCACGGCCTCAACTGCCTTCCTATTGGCCATCATACACTCATCCCATACGATCAGAGAGCAATCCTTGAGCACGTGTCTCTTATCGCTGTTACGTGACACATCACAAACAGGCGTTTCGGCACTCTCTAAATCGATGGGAATTTTAAACATGGCATGTGTTGTCTTGCCACCCGGAAGCAGTGTGGCAGCGATTCCCGACGACGCTACAGCAATAGCAATTTTGCCTTGCCTCCTGACCTCTGCAAGTATGCTAGTGGTAACAAATGTTTTTCCTGTTCCACCAGGAGAATCCAAGAAAAACATTTTACCCTGGTTTTGCCCAACGCTTTCAAGGACGGTGTCATAAATTTGTTTTTGCTCTGAAGAGAACAAAGCGACATGGTCATTTCGTATGGTGGTCATTTCGCCCGGATCGTAATTTGTCTCTGCGTTATACTCCCGATTTCCACGGTCTTGATGCGGTGATGATTGGGGAGCTGGTAACCCATATTCGATCAGTGGATTGCCGCCGATAGAAATGACCACATCTTGAAGTGAACTGAGACAGGTGTTCAGAACGCGTTCATCAGTTACTTCGACTTCGTCTCCAGTAGCACGCCTCAAAGCTCGTAGAAAATCTTCAGACAGATGATGGCGATACTTCTCCCACAAAGCTACCGGGTTCGCGACTCCACAAAACACCAAAATGACGGCATGCGGCTGGGACTGTCACTGACGCTCGCCTCTGCGAGGGTTTCATCCCAATTTTGGTCACCGTCAAGAAGGTGACGTGCTACGCAGGCTGCGCGGTAAGTGGGATACTCCACGCCATCAAATGTCCGAAAGGCGAAAGACGTTGGGCCTCGGACAGTGTGAAGTAACAACCGCAGAAAATAGCACTCGCCATTATTCGGATGCACGGTATAAACCCTACCCAATGCGGTGTCCTTGAAAATTCCCGGAAAACCTTCCACAGCACCTCCTCGTCGACGTTGGTTAAATAAACCCCTTTGCTTGTCGTAGGTAGGTGTAATATGAAGGCACCTCGTCATACGTAAGGGATTTGTTTTACATCACATTTTAGTTTATAATTAGGTATACGACATGAAAATATATTAATTACCAAGCAATAATCACACAGATAAATACCGAACAAAAGTATTAACAGTCAATGTTTATTTTGTACTAACAACATGAAATTGATGAAGAAATGATCATCATCAATGAACATACCTTTTTTTTTTTTTTAATTGTCTTTCTCAACTCTGCTCAAGATTTTGAGGGTTTTGTTGGAACTTTAATTTTTCAAAACGAACAACACAACAACACGATACAACTTTTATGAAGAAAATGCACATTACCATCTATGAATTTTAAGAATAACTAACTACTAACCTCGCCAACATGATCAAATTTAAATTATTAATTTCCAAAAAGTGTTAACATGTAACTTGATTTGATTTTTATGAAATCTAATAGATGGCGCTGCTTCAAATTTTTCTTTATACTACTAACATACATTAAACTATGTTTCTCTGCCCAAGTTACTTAAATGGCGTAGTTTTTATAGAGTAAAGCTAGATATTAGCATGGCTTACTCAAAAACAACATTTAAATATGCATCGTTAGATTACACGCTGTCACAGAATGCGTAAGAAAAATAAAGATTCACAGCTCCTCCCCCGTAGGTGATAGCGTGATAATATGTAGCCTATATGTTGACCCGACCTCTTAGTAATATTCATGCAACATTTGAAGTAAATCCATGCAGTACTTTTTGAGATTAGCCCGGACATACATACAGACAAACAGACAAAAATTCTAAAAACTATATTTTTGGCTTCGATATCGATTGTAGATCACGCCCCAAGTATTCTTTTTAAAAAATATTCAATGTACAGTTTTGACTTTCCTACGATTTTATTATATGTATAGATGAGTATATTTTGAAGGCCATACTCTACTGCTTTAAAGCGGTTTTGATTATGGGCAATCTCCTTTAACATTATAATCTGTTTTATCATAGTTCCTTTTAGCAAAACGTTTAATTTATATCCCTTTTTGGTTATTGCAGCAAATTAATTACTCGTAGACATTTTAAGGTCGCTGACATTATTTGTAAACCAAATAAATCCAATAAGGTAAAAAGAAAAATACGCTTTACACGACAATCTTTATATTATACTTATAGCAAAAGTGCGCACTGCTGCGCACCCCCACCCTATTTCAAGTTAAACAAATATCAACTTTATTTTAATGATAATTAAGTTGATTTCATAGTGACTAGCACTATTGAAAAAGTTATAAAAATGTGTGAAGTTGTAGCGTAAACTGAACTTTATTGTGTAGGAATTAAAGGTATTTTTCCATTAATGTATAGGTATTTGTTTACATTTTTGGCAAATAAATTGTGAACGCAGATTACATTAAATTTTTCTTTAAATAGTCAAAATACAAAAAATACAGTAAAATGATAAGACTATCCGTAACAGGTCCATTCGTTTATGTGAAACAGCTCTTGAAAAATAAAAGAAAATACTTATGAAAACGAATGTTTTATAGATGCCGTTTTCCCATAACACACAGCCAACGTTCGCGTGATAGGTGAATTATTTCGTGAATTATTTTTTTCTTCATTACTTTGGGTGTAAAGGTTCTTGTATTAATTTTATAAGTAAGTACATTGTTATCGTTTGACACAAAGTATAACATATTTTATCGTTAAATTAGCAGTTTTAACTTTTAGATTAGTTTGTAGTTTTGATACCTAGTAATTTTAACTTTTTTTTGTGACTTTGTGCTTCTCGCATCCAACGAGCTCCGGCAGGTCGAAGTGGAGGTGCTTGGGGGAGGCCTAAGTCCAGCAGTCCAGCAGTGGACGTCTCGGCGGAAATGATGATGATGATGTTTAGTGACTTACAGACAAACAGCGTTGGCCTAGTGGTCGCAAGCGCTACTGTTGAGCTTGAGGTCCTGGGTTCGATTCCTGGGTCAAGCAAAGTTTTATTGGGATTTTCCATCTGGAATTTCTCAGTAGCAGCCCGGAGTCTGAATTTGTTCCCAGTTGATGGCATAGGCTCGCCCCCTATTACATGGGACTTAAACATAACTGGCGAAATGTGGGTGTACCTACTATAGGTTACACCTCTGCCTAGACACAATATAAGCGTGATGTTATGTTACGTTACAGACAAGGAAGAGACAAAAAAAAATGGAAAATCTAAAAGTGCACGACTCATAATGCTCATTTGATCGTATAAAAAACCATATATTTTATATTAGTTATAATTAAACTACTATGAATAAAAGAACCATTTTCTATAGGGTTCCTCATACGGGTGCAAAGAATCTATTAAAAAAATACTCATTTAAAATTACAATAAAATACAATTCATTGATTTTTTCGCAAATTTTCAGGTTTCACACTTGATTGCCGGGAATTTTTTTAGAAATATTTTGATGTTTTATTCGTTTCTACGGCAATAAATCAATTTTTGAAAAGTACAGGATTAATCTCTATTAAATGATCTATACAATGGTATATAAATTAAGGTTATATATAAATTAGGTTCTTTGTACTAGCAGAAGTATAAAGCCCGGTTTCCACCGCGAAAGAGTAATGAGCCGGAAATGGCTAAGCAGAGCGGACTTCGTTTTCATGAAATAGGTTTGCGTTTCCACCAAGAAATAGTTTAGTCGTCTGATTCTCTCTGGACCATGAGCGAGCTCATTTTTACTCTTTTAGCCCGCTGAGTCATTTCCGCTCGACTCTTTGTTGGTGGAAACACATGTAAGCAGTTTTCTCTTGCGAAGTAAAAGAAGTCATTATTAATGGGTCCGCTCCGCTCGCGGTGGAAACCGGGCTTAACAATAGAAACAGTTGCAGAAAGGAGGCAAAAAAAATGTCGATCGTAAAGCACTCTCTAATGCTTCGCATTATGAGTCGTGCAATTAGGTATATAAGTACTCTATTTTTTATCACAAGAAAACATTGAAAAAGAATAACAAACGAAATAAGTAGGCAGGTTGGTTCTTACAAGGGGTGGTTTTATTGATAAAATTAATAGGTAATTAAACCAATATCTGTTCTCTTGGACATAATCCAATAATTATTAAGTTCAAGATATAATAAATCTTGTCCTTTATTGAATTATCTTGGGTTATCATGGTCTAACTAGATGATAGATCGAACTAGGTAAGACTTAAGCTTAATTTCGCTGAAGATTGATCCTTAGTGCTTGGCCAGACTGGCAGCGTGGGCCCGGAGCGGACTCGGCGCGGCGTACTCAAATATAAGAACTTAAGGTTTAAGAACAACTTTATTTCTCATAAGAATTGCATACATAATTCACTTACTGAGAAACGCTATCTAAAACTAACTTCATTTGACATACATACATACATAGTGGTCACGCGGGTGCGTCGAGCGGCGCGGGCTGCTCGGTGCTGGGAGCGCGCGGGCAATTCACGCCATAGCTCGTTCATACAAGTGGCCGCAGTGGGTGCGCGCGGGGTGCGGGGTTCTGAAGCTAGTTCGAACTTTTTTCTAGTAAAAATAAGTCTTCTTCATCCATATTATATTTTGACAAACACTGGACACGACAACACGCAGAACGCAGCCGCGCTCGACTGCGGACAGGCAGATCACGCGCGTTACCGCACCCGCGCCCGCCCCACGTCCATCCCGCGCGCGCGCTGCCAGTCTGATCAAATACCTTTAACATTTATGCTGAGCGATGGCCGTTTTGCGTGAATGTTACGCATATTTTCCCCAACTTCTTTTTTTTTGTGTTTTTTCCTTTCTCTGCGTCATGTTTACCGCAAATAAACATATACTCCTTCTTTATTTTGAACTGGCAAAAGATTACTTAAAAGTAGGTTAACGTTATGTTTGGGCGACTAGAATCAATTCGATTTACTATAATTTTTGACGTTCAAAAGTGCCTTTAGTGTGCCTAATTGAAATAAATGATTTGACTTTGACTTTGTTTAATTATGTTCGAACACTATGCAACATAGTTCCTTTAATACTAAAGCAATAAGCAAGAAAATCTCTTTAAATTGAAACTTTTTTCTGTATGTCGTCAATAAATTACTTTTAAATGTTGTAGTATGTTCTTGAAATAGTTTTACGTGTCCAAGTGCAATTTTTAACTCATCATCTGCCTAGCCTTTTCCCAACTATGTTGGGGTCAGCTTCCAGTCTAACCGGATGCAGCTGAATACCAGTATTTTACATGGAGCGACAGCCTATCTGACCTCCACAACCCAGTTACTGGGTAATACGATACCCATTAGTGAGACTGGTTGTCAGACTTTCGGGCTTCAAACTACCCGTAACGACTGTCACAGATTCACGAATAACAGCCGGGACCAACGGCTTAACGGTCTTTCTGAGGCATGGAGGGGTTTCGATATGTATGCAAAGATGGTCACCCATCCACAGACTAATCGCGGCAAGCGTAGCTTAGCCTGATCGGTCGACCTATGCGGCTGTTACTATTTAGCCACGAACCTTTTTTGACTTTGACTTTGAATTGACTAATCACACTATGACTAAATAATAAAGAGGTTAAATAATTCAAATAACTCTTCAATTTTGAGATTATGATAACGATACAAACATTCAGTCTGTTTTTCTCCAACTACTAGGAACGCATAAATCAAATGAAGCTTTTTAAACAACTAATAGCTTAATAGTCCTATTACCAAATTGTTTTAACCAGATGAAGATAAATTGACTGTGAAAGTAATAGATGCACGATTTTGGTGAATTATTCTACATCATTTGTTACAATACTTAATGGAAATTTATGTTAGGAGTAGAAGCATTAGGATTCAGAGATTTAATGTGATTTAATCTGGGCATATACAAGAAACGGTGAAGGAAAACATCGTGAGGAAACCGGCATGTTCTAGAACCAGAAATTCGAAGACATGTGATATCGACCAACCCACAACGGCCCGCGTGGTGAATTACGGCCCACTCCCTCTCACTGATTGGTAAATTTGCTTATCAATTAAGTTCCCTTTTTTTTTTAAGGTTTGGAAATCATCAAATGACTCCTCCCGCTCTGGGTGGAGCGGAAGGCAGTGTCAGACTCTTACTGACTAAAACCCACCCATGTTCCTCCCTTAGCCCTTTATGTTCCGGGGCAGCGGTAACCCTTTCGGACAATCTCGCTGACCCGGCAAGCTTCGGCCCTAACGGGCCCCTTCCCTTGTGCTGACATCTCTATGAGGCGCGTGTGGTACACATATGCGCCGTCCGGCACGGGCCTGGTCCTGATCGGACGGTGAGCTACCCATTACTCTCCATCCGCAGGCCCGCGCCTACGGTGGCCGGGAGTCGTCACGCGGCTCCCGACGCTCGGAGCGTCTCCCGCGGTGGCTGGGACGTGAGGCTCACTCCCTCAACCATCCCGCCACTTCCTTCGCCAGCATGACTGCTTCGCAGAAGGAGGTGACTGCCTCCCTCTCCCTCTTGCTCCGGACCATGGCTTGAACCAGGGCCGGACGTGAGAGGTCGCTGCCGCTGCCGATCGCCTCTACGAGGACTCGGAGGTGCTCCGCCCAACCGGGGCACACCTCCACTGTATGCTCCACCGTGTCCTCTGGGTGATCCTTGCGATGGTGACACCAGGGCGTCTCCTCCCGCCTAATGATGTGCAGGAACCTCTGTAGCCACAAAAATTACCTGGTGTATGATGCTCTTGCCCATCATAAAACTCTATCCTCATAACGTAAGTATAGGCTTTGTATGAAAACATTTATAAAAACATAAACTTGCGAAAAAGACATTAGGTACCCTCCCTTTCTCTTTGCCGTAATCGGGTCAAAATCAACCATTTATTTTATTTCTACTCAATCTATGCAGTAGGTACCTCGACCTTTTAACCCCGGCTTATCGTTCGCGACTTGCCTTGAAGAAATTAAATTGGCTTTAGACTGACGGCTTACGAACGATATCGATGGAATCTCTGCGAACGACAGGGGCAGAGGGCAAAGTTAATAACAAAGGTAGAGTCAATATATCTAAATATAGGCCTGCCGTTCTTCTCCTTCTTCGTGTCGCTGGCACGATCGTTGTTCAAATTTTGTTGGCCCAGAACTTCGCTACTTACACGGCGTTATTGGTGGCAGCGCAGAGGTCACTTTGGCTGCATGTTTTGGGGCACAGAGGACACGATAGGAGGTGTCATTGTAATGTCTGTATACCAACGTATCAAACGAAGTTGAGTTCGATTATTTAATTTACTGTAGACCGATTTTAACACGACTTCACAGTGTACTTTTTGTTTTTTGGCAGTCTAAAAATAAACTTCGATTCACAAAATAGGTAATAGGTAAGTTTTATCTCTTTACGCATAATCTTCATTAAGTGTAAACTGTGTAGGTTCGTTTCCTTGTAAATAATAATGAAACAACCAATTTCCTTTACCAGATGCTGCACTAATCAATACCAAATAAAGTTTACGAATGTCATCAGACTTACAGACTAGCCTTTTCCCAACTATGTTGGAATCGGCTTCCAGTCTAAACGGATGCAGCAGAATACCAGTATTTTACATGGAGCGACTGCCTACCTGACCTCCACAACCCAGTTATTGGGTAATGCGATACCCCTTGGTAAGACTAGTTGTCATACTTTCGGGCTTCTGACGACTCGTAACGACTGTCCACGAATGACCGCCGGGACCTACGGCTTAACGTACTTTCCGAGGCGAGTTTACGAATAATACGTTACGTTACGTTTGTGTTTGCGATGAATATGGTGAACAGGTAAAAGCTATCGTACACGAACACAAACCAGAATTAATCCCTCAATCGCTTCTTATGACACGTACTCAGTGGATCGATTCTTTTTAGCAGGTGACACACGCCACGGAGTGTATTTCGGGGAAAGGAAATCATATAACAGGTACATATTGAGTTATGCAGGGCAGCTCTGTTTAACAATCCTAATTTTATCGTTTGCGAGTTTTTCGGGATTGCCCGACTATTTTCGTACTAAAATGGAGCATTCACATGCAACTAGTACGTGTGTATAACCATAATTAATATTGCTCAAAAAAGTCATCATAATAATAGAAACAAACGCACCCTTATTTTAGAATTGCTTGCTATTTTTTATCTGACTTCAAAAAAGGCGGAGGTTCTATGTTCGTTTATATATGTATTTTTTATGTATGCTCTTTGATATCTTCATGAACTGTGGACCGATTTGAAAAATTATTTTATTTTCCATTTGGTAGGATTAGCTCGTGTGGTTGTCTCATATAACCTTTATTAAATTTGCTGTAGTCGTTTTTGAGTTAGCTTTAGATTAGCTTCAATAATACGTATCAATTAATCAAGTTTGTGATTGATGATGAATAAAATTTCATTTCACTGTTGTTTACATAGCTAGTGTACTTATATGAATTCGTGTGGGTTAGTACAACACTTTTGTAAAAAGTGAAAAATAATTGAGAAAAAAAAGAATCGATTTCTAAAGCAAATACTACAAAGTGAATATTTGGAAGGCGTTTGTTCTTTCTGTACAAAAGTTTTTTTTTTAATCTGAAAACTACGAACTACTATCTACTTATAACGCAGGTACAATACATTGCAAAAGTTAATGCACCTTTATTTGTAAGCTACATGAATCCTTGCTTATCAACTTTGTTTAACCTTTCAATTCATCATCGATCATATTATTATCATCTCACTGCAGGGAATTATCGTTTTCCTCTTTCGCCATTTTTCCCTACTCTGTTCCAGTTGTAGTCAAATCTTCCAGACAAGCTTAATTTAACGTCAAACCATCTTGTCATCGTTGTTCTTCGACTCAATTGAACCATTATAAGTTGGGAATTTATATGCATAGAATAGCTATAAAAAATCTTGAACTTTTCAGATGACTCGCCAATAAATTACTGTCTACCTTCTACTTTCCATGGCTTACTATGTCAAGGGTATAATTATGACATGGTGTTTCTCGCGAAAAGCAAATGATAATAATATCTATTACACTAACAGTGTAATATTAGTGTTCTGCCAAAACTGCTGCCGACGAAATTATTACAAATGAGCTGTAATTCATTTAATCGCTACGCGTCCATTTTGTGAAATGAGAGAAAGACCTGACATTAATAGTCATACTTTTGTTTTTATTAGGTACAAAAATGTTCCTTTTTTAAATATCAGATAATGGTCCTCCAACGAGAAGCTTGTGGCTAAGTAATAACAGCCGCACAGATCGATCGATCAGGTTAAGCTACGCTTGCCGAGGTTGGTCTGTGGATGGGTGACCATCTTTACATACCGAGACCCCTCCATGCCTCATAAAGCACGTGAAGCCGTTGGTCCCGGGTGTCATTTGTGGATCTTTGACAGTCGTTACGGGTCGTCAGAAGCCCGAAAGTCTCACTACGGGTCTAACCAAGGGGTATCGTATTACCCAATAACTGGGTTGTGGAGGTCAGATAGGCAGTCGCTGCATGTAAAATACTGGTACTCAGCTGCATCCGGTTAGACTGGAAGCCGACCCCAACATCATCAGCCTAGCCTTTTCTCCCAACTATCTTGGGGTCGACTTCCAGTCTAACCGGATGCCGACCCCAACATAGTTGCGAAAAGGCTAGGCAGGTGATGATATTTGACTTCACTTTCTTAGCCTATGCTTATTACCTTGATACGTCAAATTATTTGTTTACCTCGCATAGACAAAAGTCAGTCTTATTCACCAGACTTGGCACCTAGCCAATTGCAGTATGCTGGAGATCGGAGCTAATAAGTAAAGCGTCGCACTGTTGACTCCATACTTTGATCACCGAATTGTCAGTTAGCATGAAAAATAGGTATGGCAGTCTGCCATGATTTCAATTTGAGGTGTTTCCTATTATTGACGAGTATAATGTGGATATTATTTATACTCAAAATAAATCAAAGACTGAAAGAAATAAGCAGTAAATAAAAATGAAAAACATTGATCTGAACTGCTTTAAACAGTTCCATATTATGAGCCTAACGTTCAAAACAGTATTTTTTACTGTCAATCCGAAAACAGTTAAAGCTTGAGGCAAAATGTTACCGTCGTGACAGTAAACTTTAACGTTTTAAATAGCTAAAAGGTCACAAAATTAACAGTTTTATTCATTAATTAGAGTAATTGTGGTTTTCCTTAATTTTTGGTGTTTTTTTCAGTAAATAGTATTTATTTAACACTTCAAGCACAAAAATGTACAGAGGCGGACTTAATGCCATAGGCATTTTCTACCAGTCAACCTTTGGGTGATGCAGAGACAAACATAGTATGTTGTTGTTGTTGTTGTTGTGTTAGTATGTTCAATCATTAAAAGTTACTGTTTTGTCTTTTACTGTTTTACAAACATTTCTTCTTAGTGTATAAAGTCAGTAAGTCTTAATGAAATCGCTTTAATGTGGTAGTAAGAAATTATTTTTTTCAGTGTAGACTGTCTCTTTGGTGTGATGATTTCAAACGCTACAACAGCATGAGGTCCTAGGTTCGATTTCCAGGTCATGCAAAATGTTACTGTGTTTTTACATCAGGCATATCTCAGTAGCAGCCCGGACTCTAGATTTGTGCCCGGTGGATGCCAATATGCTGGCCTCTATTACGTGGTACCTACTTAAAACATAACTGGCGAAATGTAGGTGAACTATAGGTACACATCTTATGGGGTTTACACGGGTCGATTTTCGCCGCTTGGCTAGGCCGCACGGCAAAAATCGACCCGTGTGACGTTGTGTTATGTTATATTAGGATAAAAATTCAGTATACTGATATTACGCTCGGTTTGTGTATAACAAGTTACTCAACTAATAAAGTTGAAAGCATTTTGGTACCATTTGGTAATTTTTAGGGTTCAGTACCCAAAGGGTAAAAACGGGACCCTATTACTAAGACTTCGCTGTCTGTCCGTCCGTCTGTCTGTCACCAGGCTTTATCTCAAGAACCGCGATAGCTAGACAGTTGAAATGTTTACAAATTATGTATTTTTGTTGCCGCTATAACAACAAATACTAAAAAAAAAATATTTAAGGGGGGCTCCCATACAACAAACGTGATTTTTTTGCCGTTTTTTGTTCCTTGTGGTACGGAACCCTTCGTTTGCGAGTCCGACTCGCACTTGGCCGGTTTTTAGACTATGACACGTGTCAAAATAGGCGTTATTATTCAAGGAAAAAATGCAAATATCCGTTCCAAAACATTGATATTGAGTCTAGAGATAATGTTAATTAACAGCCTTTTGCAACATGTATCATTAAAACACGCACAAAAATATAAGCAGAGCCCTAATTCACTATGACCACTTAACGATTCCTTACCTCGAAACCACGTCAATTCCTTAGTAAATCACGACATCTGCTATTAACGTATTCTCCATGACATAACACAATGGCGTGGTTTAAACTGTCAAAATACATGTTGTCAGTACGGTTGACATTTCGATTCCTTGCCGTCAACAAGACACGATATTGACGTGGTTTGCTCGTGGTAAGAGATTTCGCGAGGAATAATACATAATTGGGGCCCTGACGATACATTTCCGTTACTCAAAGATGAAAGTTTTTTTATTTTAATCTTTCGTTCTATTTATGGTGGGTTCCTTTCATTCAAAAGTGATTTACAGTCCCTTAAGCAAATTAGTTTGTGATGTCTATAAACGATCTATCGACAACTATATAGGTAGGTATATAAGGTGCTATAAAAATATCTGCCACGGCTTCAATGGGAGACAGTATTTTGTATATAGATTACAGTAGTGAAGAAATTTTGTACCCCGGAATAGTCAAATCAATTTGAGAAAATAAAGTAATTAAATAAACATTTACTATATTCTGCATAACGTGGTTCGCAAACTACGCGCGATGTATCGCTTCGTCACATTTTGCGAAATAAAATGACGGTGCGGTAACAGCTAATTATTATGGGACGATTTCATGCAACTAAATCAATTCAAATTTATATGCACATTTTTCTGTATGAAAAAAATTATGACATAAGGTCAATAATGTATCTTTACTATTGTAATCTATATACAGAATACTGTCTCCCATTGAAGCCGTGGCAGATATTTTTATAGCACCTTATATATACACACAGTAGAGCAGTATACATACAGTATAAAACAAAGTCGCTTCTTGTGTGTGTCTGGGTGATATGATATCTTAGTTCGTCTTTAGAAGTATCAAAACCCGTTCTGTAGTTTATACACAACGGGTTTTGATGCGATGTTAACCATCATTTAGCAAATTTATTCCCGAATGTTTATGTGTTGAATACATCAGAATTTTACATAGATGTCCCAATGTTGTCATACCAGTACTTGCACCCATGTGAAGCAGGGTCGGGTTGCTACTCGCTAGTGAAATACAAAATATGATCGTTAAAATACCCTTGTCTGCGGCCTATTCTTCTATTTAGGGCTGAATTTTCCAACGCCAGATAATTTTATCTGGGGAATAATTTTGAATTATTGACAGTCCTTCCATACAAAATCTGTCAGACGTCAATTTTATTCCACGAATAAAAATTATCTGTCGATTGAAAAATCTGCCCTTAGACCTTTTTGGTGTGTCGTGTCTTTCTATGCAAGTGAAAAGGTCAACGAAGGTGAAATAAAATATTGTGTAGTCACCTTATGATGCTTGAAAAAGTAGAGGAATCTAGCAACTCAGCAGCAAGTTTTTCTTTTACACAGGTCCGTTCAATCTGTGTGGTTCAAAAAACCATCATCAAAAGACCATTTCAGACACCAATCTACATGATCTTCACATGATCTGACCAAGATTTTACCTGGACTTTAAAAGAAACTGTGGCCTCTGAGTTTGTTTCGGCCTTTCTTCTCAGAATAGTCAGATGAAATATGATTGACGTGTAAAAGTGTTTGTACAAACCTACTTACAGAAAATAAATCATTTATGGCCAAGGAAAAATTTTGCTGCTTCGTATGTAGGCACTATAATAATATAATGCGAATTGTATTCAAACTAAGAGCATAGCATTTAGGTAATGAAAACCTTAATTCAATAAACCTATTATATTTCTTTTCTTTCTCTACCATGCCTTTGGAAACCTCAAAATAAATTCTCTTTTTTATAACACATGAATAAACCGGTGAATTATTTTGTATTTACATCGATAGACGTTTGCCCTTGGGTCAAAGAAGTCGTTAACATACAACGAGTATTGAACCAGCCGGTGTTCCACTAAACTTTATGGCTCACGATAAATAAATGATAGTCGGTAGGTACAATCGGTAGCGTTTGTTAAAAGGTCACAGCTGCTCGATCGATTATCTACCCCTTAAAATGTATCAAAGTAAATGAAAATGCTAGTAAAGAAACTTATGATTTGGAATGTATATTGAAATTCGAGCATAATCAGCTTATAAGGTTCCTACTTTTTTTATTTGATATGGACTTGCTCTTGACTCTAGTCTAGGTCAAAGGTGATCTACTGCTGGGACACAGGCCTTCTCTCTATGAAAGGTGTTGGTAAACAATTACGCGGCCCCAGTGCGGGTTGATAGGCGTCACATGTCTTTGAATTTTTGGTTCTAGGACATGCTGGTTTCCTCACAATGTTTATCTTCACCGTTTTGAGAGCAGAGGTGATGAAATTATTTATACAAATTGCGCGTGTAAACCTGCACTCTACAATTAACTTGTAAGAAAATCCGAGCAAGTGGTATGAATAATTTATTTGTTTGGTTCAACAATAATTATTTACACTAACATCTTGATAAAAATAACATCTTTAAAAACTTTGAACAGTGTAACAATTACTTAAAGTTAAACACCACATGAACTAAAATTATGTTAATTTGTAAGCCTATAATGTACTATAATACGACAGGCCTGATGGTCTAGTGGTTAGTGACCCTGACTGCTATGCTGGAGGTCGTGGGTTCGATTCCCACCCAGGACAAATGTTTGTGTGATGAGCACGATCATTTGTTCTGTGTCTGGTTGTAATTTATCTATAATATGTATGTATTTAGAAATATATAAGTATGTTTATCAGTTGTCTAGTACCCATAACACAAGCTCTGCTTAGCTTGGGACTAGATGGCGTTGTGTGATAGTTGTGGAATATTATTATTATTATATTATAATAAATCTTCTACCTATATTGATCCGCTACTACATTGTTAATTTATACGTACTTCTTATCTCGGATCTGCTTGATCGCTTCGTCTTCATAGCTATTGTGTCTGTATCTTCATTCCGTCTTGCGTTTATCTTTCTATGATTCATTTTGTCCCTTTAGTATCCCAATCCGGGACCCTTCGTATAGTAATTATTTTTCTACGTACACACGCTGTATAGTTACCTAGAAAAATAATTACTATATCAGGGGTCACAAATCAAGTACGTTGTTGACCGACATTATTAAGGGGCTGCTGGCATAGCAACTTAAGTGCTAAAAACATTGACCTTGACCAAAAAGCCCCGTTGCTCATATTATGAGAGTTAGGTCGTACGTAAGCTCATTAGTCCATGACATTATAAATTAAAGGCCTTCTTAAACTTCCAGTCTAATAAAGGGTGTGAAGATAGACGCTAAAATGTATACCTACATAGACTAGCCTCTAGATTTTAGGTGAAATAATTTTTAACAGTATTAAAAAATATTCTGATATAAAATATTATATTATAATATTCATCTGCCAAGCCGCACTGGGCTCGCGTTGTAGATTACGGCCCACTCCCTCACTGAGAGGAGGCCTGTGTCTAATTATGATAGGCTGATTATGATTATGATGATTAAAAAATATTACAATACTAGCTGAAGTTCGTACCGCCTCGGAATTAATGTATGATAAAATGAATTATCTCCATTTTTTTTCGTAAAATTTATCCTAGTTTTAATAGTTATTCTGCTATTAGGGGTAGAGACAAATCCAACAAATAAAAATATCATAATAACCGGTCCAGCCGTTCTTGAAATATAAATGGTGTAAATAACCCGACTTTGTTTGATTTATATAGATTTTAGTCAAAGACGTGCTCTATTTGCATACTATACTTCATCCAAATCCATTCAGCCATTTATACGTGATGGAGGAACAAACATACATAAACTTTTGCGTCTAAAAATGAGTAAGGATAACACCAAAATTAATTTTGCTAGTAATACCCTACAAAACTAATTTTACATCCTGATAGAATATGGGATAGCTATCCGATATCCCCACCCTATTAAGATTAGAACTTCTCAACTTCATGCAAGTTCGCGTTCGGATATTGCATCAATAGTTACAAGTTAGTGTTATTCCGCCGTCTCGGATACTAGTAGCGCATAATTTAGCTTTTGGGATGCTTGAAAGAAGCCTCCTCGTGTAGCGCAGTTTGTTCCGCCAGTTACTCAACTAAATCGAGCGCTCGGCGCATCCTGAACAGTCACACCAAACACTTTATTTGACTGGCCAATTCTTCCCTTGCGTTGGTAGGGCTAACGCCCGCCTGGTTTGCGACCATCCTCCCACCGGAGTCCGGCGTCAAGCAGCCTGCTGTGTTTCGTCAATGCGTGGGAGTTCCAGTGCCTTATCCATCTTCTGGGCACGCTTATTCCATCGTAGACCTCATCCATCGCTTTCCATCAGGCGTGATCGAGGTCAAGAGCGGGCCCATTCAGCAATAAAAAAAAAAAGCTTCGATAATAATTCATACGGGATAGAGAGATGGAAGCTCGGTTTCTGTAAATGCTATGAGATGTGTTGTGTATTTAATACAGCTGTAGATACAAAGATACCAGATTCTTATTGTGTTAACCTGACCCAAATAGAAAGAGCAGAATTTCCAAATAATTCCAACATTAATCCAATACATACTCAGATATATTTAGTGTATAAATACATTATAAGTAGTCGTAAAAAGTAAAGACTAGGTGTTTATAGTTAAACAGACAAGCTGGTTTCCATCAAATAATGCCTAACAAAACGTTTACTATAAATCTTAGTCCATCTACAAAACAAATTTTCTATGGTTATTAACTACAAGCGCTAGAATAAGGCGGATTTGAATTAAAAGTAATTGCTGGAAGGCGTTGAAATTTTCGCACTGATGTTTGTGAAAACAACCTATTACTGTGCATCTATCGTTTTCTTAGAATTTGCTTGTATCCGTTGTGGGAAACATAAAACTCGGCAGTTCACGATGACCATTATTAATGACACATGTCGACACAAGGTCTCAGTGGATGTTGCTAAATACGACGTGCAGTGGAGGAATGAAATTGGAATGAAAACAAATCGTATTGCCGATAGAAAAGGAACTCGCTCAAACTCGAGCATTTATTTCAATTATACCATTTACAGCCGCAACCAGATGCAACCTTGATGCCCATTTCATAGCTTAGTGGGTTCCTATGGAGACGAATGGAAGGATCTACCTATGAATAGATGGGTGGTAGCTGGTGGTCTACTGCCCGATGGTTGTTGCTAGGCTGCATAGGTTGCATATTATGTACTGTGACCTCTGAGTTTGTTTCGGCCTTTCTTCTCAGAGTAGTCAGATAGGAAACGCCGACCTCATCTAGTTTTTAAAATATGATTGACGTGTAAAAGTGTTTGTGCAAACCTACTTACAGAAATAAAATCATTTATCATTTATGTAAACCGATGGCGATGTAGGATTTGCGTGTCGTCGGCTGTTATGTGTAGTGCCCATATGGCATTATAGATGCCGCTGCAATGTAAAAGTGGCTATCGCTGGCTAATAGTGGCGTACATGATTGGTACGTATGCAACCTGTGAATGTACAATACTGGTCTTTCTAAACACCTTAAGGCGACTACGCGGTCTTTGTCGGACTGATGATGATGGGGCTCCCTTTTCCGCACTTAGACTCCCATTTGGTCCGTTGTGCGTGGAGGATTTGCGTTATCACGTTGCTACTAAGTTGTATTGAAGTTCAGCGCACATTAAAGTTAAGGCGACTACATGACCTAAGCCGCGGTCACTGTCGGACTGTATAGAAAAGAAAGAGAAGCGCGATGACACAACGCTGGTAATTTATTGCCAAACTAGCTGCTGCCCGCGACGTCGTCTGCGTGAAGGCTCTACAGCACCAAAAATACCTAAGATGCCAGTGTCGCTATAGCATTATAAGTAAACAACTTTTAAAATAGCATTAAAATATAAGTTTTTTTTGCAAGCGAAGCAAGTGAAGAGAGTTATATTGGAATCCTGCTGAGTTCAGTCATAAGATGTGACTGAAGGAAATAGAGAAAAAAATGCAGGAATACATCCCAGGACACAAAACAGTAAAAATACGTACAAAGGTATCATAACTTACAACACTTCCCTATAAACTACGTTGGTAGTTATGCTGCCAGGAGCCAAAATGTAAAGAGAGTCAGGACTGGTGACGCGGGAGCAAGCGACGTACAGTTGCCCGTGTGAGAAGCAACTCGTCCTGAGGTCGACACCCGCTGCCCTCAGTGTCTGCCCCTGCGACTTACTGATGGTCATCGCGAAGCAAACACTCACGGGGAACTGTACGCGCTTGAACTGGAACGGGAAGTTATGAGGTATGAGGGGAATGCGTGGTAAAAATACTGCCTCGCCGACGCCACAACCCGTAAGAATTTCCGCCTCAATGGTGTGTCTGTGGAGCGAGATGACTTTAAGGCGGGTCCCGTTACACAACTTCGGAGGAGATAGGTTCCGAAGAAGCATAATCGGGTCACCGACCTTCAGCTTGATGGTATGCGCTGGAAGTCCACTTGCTGACAGGGAGTTCAGAAATCCCACTGGATAATATGTGGCGTCATCTTGCTCGACAACAGTGTTTATCGAGGTGTAGTCTACTTCATTCCCCTCAATTTCCGAGAGAATGCATTCGTTAATTGCTGCAGCCTGATCATTTTTGGGCGTCAAAATGGCCCGCTCACACACCCAAGAATTTTGCTGGTGCGGTATACGACTGATGTCCCCGTACACACAGCGAATGAGTTCTTCTATGCTGGATACCACTCGAGTGCCTTCGCCAAGACTTAGAAGGACATCGGAGAATTCTTGAGCACGTGCATTGCCGCCGAGCCGAGCTCTCATATTAATGATCAAGCGCAGCGTACGAACTCGTGACCACAACGAAGATCATTTCAACGAAGCATTCACCTCGTCAGCCCTCGATCCTCGCGTCACCACGGGAAGCGTTTGCCGGAAATCGCCACTGAACAGAACTGTGACACCACCCATCAAATGTTCGTTCCTGCGGATGTCCTGCAGGGTTCTGTCCACGGCCTCAACTGCCTTCCTATTGGCCATCATACACTCATCCCATACGATCAGAGAGCAATCCTTGAGCACGTGTCTCTTATCGCTGTTACGTGACACATCACAAACAGGCGTTTCGGCACTCTCTAAATCGATGGGAATTTTAAACATGGCATGTGTTGTCTTGCCACCCGGAAGCAGTGTGGCAGCGATTCCCGACGACGCTACAGCAATAGCAATTTTGCCTTGCCTCCTGACCTCTGCAAGTATGCTAGTGGTAACAAATGTTTTTCCTGTTCCACCAGGAGAATCCAAGAAAAACATTTTACCCTGGTTTTGCCCAACGCTTTCAAGGACGGTGTCATAAATTTGTTTTTGCTCTGAAGAGAACAAAGCGACATGGTCATTTCGTATGGTGGTCATTTCGCCCGGATCGTAATTTGTCTCTGCGTTATACTCCCGATTTCCACGGTCTTGATGCGGTGATGATTGGGGAGCTGGTAACCCATATTCGATCAGTGGATTGCCGCCGATAGAAATGACCACATCTTGAAGTGAACTGAGACAGGTGTTCAGAACGCGTTCATCAGTTACTTCGACTTCGTCTCCAGTAGCACGCCTCAAAGCTCGTAGAAAATCTTCAGACAGATGATGGCGATACTTCTCCCACAAAGCTACCGGGTTCGCGACTCCACAAAACACCAAAATGACGGCATGCGGCTGGGACTGTCACTGACGCTCGCCTCTGCGAGGGTTACATCCCAATTTTGGTCACCGTCAAGAAGGTGACGTGCTACGCAGGCTGCGCGGTAAGTGGGATACTCCACGCCATCAAATGTCCGAAAGGCGAAAGACGTTGGGCCTCGGACAGTGTGAAGTAACAACCGCAGAAAATAGCACTCGCCATTATTCGGATGCACGGTATAAACCCTACCCAATGCGGTGTCCTTGAAAATTCCCGGAAAACCTTCCACAGCACCTCCTCGTCGACGTTGGTTAAATAAACCCCTTTGCTTGTCGTAGGTAGGTGTAATATGAAGGCACCTCGTCATACGTAAGGGATTTGTTTTACATCATATTTTAGTTTATAATTAGGTATACGACATGAAAATATATTAATTACCAAGCAATAATCACACAGATAAATACCGAACAAAAGTATTAACAGTCAATGTTTATTTTGTACTAACAACATGAAATTGATGAAGAAATGATCATCATCAATGAACATAACTTTTTTTTTTTTTAATTGTCTTCCTCAACTCTGCTCAAGATTTTGAGGGTTTTGTTGGAACTTTAATTTTTCAAAACGAACAACACAACAACACGATACAACTTTTATGAAGAAAATGCACATTACCATCTATGAATTTTAAGAAAAACTAACTACTAACCTCGCCAACATGATCAAATTTAAATTATTAATTTCCAAAAAGTGTTAACATGTAACTTGATTTGATTTTTATGAAATCTAATAGATGGCGCTGCTTCAAATTTTTCTTTATACTACTAACATACATTAAACTATGTTTCTCTGCCCAAGTTACTTAAATGGCGTAGTTTTTATAGAGTAAAGCTAGATATTAGCATGGCTTACTCAAAAACAACATTTAAATATGCATCGTTAGATTACACGCTGTCACAGAATGCGTAAGAAAAATAAAGATTCACAGCTCCTCCCCCGTAGGTGATAGCGTGATAATATGTAGCCTATATGTTGACCCGACCTCTTAGTAATATTCATGCAACATTTGAAGTAAATCCATGCAGTACTTTTTGAGATTAGCCCGGACATACATACAGACAAACAGACAAACAGACAAAAATTCTAAAAACTATATTTTTGGCTTCGATATCGATTGTAGATCACGCCCCAAGTATTCTTTTAAAAAAATATTTAATGTACAGTTTTGACTTTCCTACGATTTTATTATATGTATAGATATGAAGCAATTATCTATTTACAAAAAATCTACTGTTTGGACTAAAAAATTTAAACACTATATAGTGCTTTAATATGTTGCTTGTAGAATAATCTGGCAAAAAATTATGATTGTATGTATAATTACTATGGTTTTTATTGTAAAAAGAAAGTTTTTTTTAGTCTTCATGATTTTTTTCTATCGTATCAAATTAGTTATACTCGTATTATGCTTTCAACACACTATCTACCTAGTACGAGTATATATCCTGAAGAATATCACATATTTTTCTGATTTTGTTTAATTAGGCGATCATATAATTTTATTGTTTCTATAACTTGCGTTTTTTGCGTTTAGGTCCTGTAAGCTCCTTAATATAAACAGTAACTTTCTTTATTTTGTTACATACCTTACACATGAAATAAAGTATAAAGAGTAATAATAAAGTTACGCCAAAGGATAAAGATATTCAAAGTTTTTATATGCCCTGTTGTATTGGTAAGGAATAGTCATATATCACACCAAGTCTCTAGAGAGTAGCAAAAGGAGCGAAGCTTCGAACTTCACATAAAATATAAAATCTGTCTGAATAAATAGTTACTTACGTACTAAATACTTTACTGTAGGTAGTACAGACATACAAAACTTTGAATTTTCTTTGAAATGGGTATGGAACAAGTACCTAATATAGTGGCGATTAGGTTATCACATTAAATAGTACAGCAGTTATTACATGTTGTAATTGATTTGTTAAAATAATAAAACAATCAATTTTACTATAAATAGAAAACGGAAATTTTCAAACAAAATAAAGGGCCTAAAATTGGCACAAAAACCACCCTTGTTGAAAAGGAAGATGATCTCAAAAATTCAACACAAACTTTATGGTATTGTTACCAAATATCGAAAAATTAAGTTTATTGTTTTTAAATACTAAAACGAAAATAAAGGTCCCACAGTTAAGAATGTCAATTATTTTAATTGAGTATGTATAAAGTACATAATGTAGAATAAGTGGTTTCAATAAAAACCTAATCGCCACACTCCATAATGTTCCACCGATTCAGTTTTAATAGAGACATTTTAATAGGGAAACAAAAGTTACAACTTATATTATCCAAATGTGCCCTAAGACTCATGCTCTAATATCCCTGTCTTCTAAAAACAAAATCTCAACAAATAAATCTTAGCCTAAAACAAACCGGTGTAAATCAATAGGAAGCTTCTTATCGGCAAAATCGTGGGATTCCGCCGCGTCTACTCTGGAAACCAAAGTTGTACCTACGAATTGCGTACACATTCAATTGTATTTTTTATCGCAGTGTTTCGAGGTCATCCCTAAATAACGTTGTCGAACAGAGTAAGAGATTGTGCGATATAAGAGGTGATTGTATCGAGTGGAAGGCACTCTGTCTGATCACCAACTATTTTGTGGTCATACATTGTGTTTTCTTGTTACAAGATATTATATAGATACACATTTATTCAGTGCCCACAAAAGACAGCTCAACACACAAAAACACAATTAAATGATAACAAATTACATTTATATATAAAAAGAAGGCGCCAATATACAATTAGAAAATTAAAGAAAAACTTACTTAAAGAAATGAAGTGACACTATGACATTCTTTAAATCAGACAACGAAAAAAGTGCGGCGTGCGTCTCAAGGTTGCACTAAATGGAAATCCAGCTCAGCATGTGCCAGGCAAAATACCTGACGCTGATATTCAGCTGGATTCCTGCAGTGAAATACGAACGTCGAGCATACGAGATAAATGGTGTTGTGACAAGATGTGATTTTGACTGTAATAATCACATGACCAGTTTTGATTAAACTCGTAACAGTTGTTTAGATTAAACACTCAAACTCGCTCAACCTCAAAGCATTTATTTTACTAAAACGAATTACAGGCACTTAAGAAACTAGTTGCCCATTCCAAAACATAATTGATACCTATGGAGAAGAACGGGCAAGAAACTACTCCAAAACTGAAACGATTTCACCTTTTTTAAAATAACCGTTTCTTTTTTAAGTTAAAATTCGGCGTTTTTAATTATTAGGTACTTTTTAACATAAGTATCAATCTATACAGCTATTTGTTTCGAAATTGGGCAGGGAAAAGGAATATAATAATATGTAAATGTGAGTCCTTATTTCACTTTTGCGGATACCGTCGCATTACGTAGAGGCACACACCCTGTGCCTTCCCAAGGGCGTCGTAAGAATCAACTAAGCGATTACACAGGGCTGTGGGCACACCTGTCGGCTAATAACATCATTTGTAATCGTATATATGTATTGTACAGGTAGCTTCAAAAACATAGGGAAGAACAGACGTTCGAAATGTTCTGTAGGTCAATTCCCGTAATTAAAAACGTTCAAAATGTAGTCTCAATATCATCTCGGCGACAAACATGTAGGGAATTAGAGGTATTTTCGACAGATTGAGACTAAGATCAGAAGTTCTTAAAATTACGAGAAATGCCCCTTAGAACAGCCAAGAAAACTAAACTGTTTCAATATCACATGCGGTGTTTCATAATGAAAAGAGTAGGCACATGACATTATTTAATTGAGATAAAGTTTTTCTTACTTGTACTGAGGGGTAATTTCCGTATTTTTTAAGAACATTCGCAGTCTAATCTGTCTCAATCTGTCAAAAATAGGTACGTAAGTACCTGTTTGACGAGTTTGTGACATTAATTGTCACTGAAATGAGATTACGATTTTTGTACGCATTTAATTACGGGTTGGCATTCTGATCACTTTGAATTGTCTATTCGTTTGTTTAACACTTTTGACGCTGACTATACCTAATAGAACCTGTATAAAATATAGTAGCGTTAACAAGTATATTATATTATAGGATTATAATATAGCATAACGTTTGAGATGTTACGAGATTTTGATGGGAATTAATTTGTCATGTCATTATGATGGTAACATTTTAAAGTATTGTGCTAAGTCAATGACATTGATTGTATTTGAGAAACAATACTGAATAAAAATATTAAGAAAAAAGGTAAAATTAAGTATGAATGTACGATTGTAAGGGAAAAGCCAGGACCTAAGAAAGGATGACAGGATTGTGTGAAAGATGATATGGGTAGCAAGTGAGCTCTGAAATCACGACTAATAGTGATTGTACGGTGGAAAAAATGTATTCGTCGATTCCAAATAAATTGGTATAAGGGTAATAGACAGGGATCCACCAATGAAAGAAAACGAAAACAAGAAATATATTTTCCGCAATTCGCTTTTTGTTTTCTCAACGTTTAAGCGCAATCTAGAATAAAAAATCAATCTGCTTAGCCTTTTCCTAACTATGTTGGAGTCGGCTTCCAGTCTAACCGGATGCGGCTGAATACTAGTAGGTACTTTATATGGAGCGACTGCCTATCTGACCCAGTTACTGGGTAACGCGATACCCTTTGGTTGGAGTGGTTGTCAGAATTTTGGGCGTCTGAGTACCCGTAACCACTGCCAAAGATCTATGAATGACATGCTTTCCGAGGCACGTAGAGGTCTCGATACATAATGTATAGTCTAAAGCACATTCTAGAATAATGGAAAACAATTTACGTCCGTCATATTATATTTGGGCCAGCAACGCCATGGTTACCACGTTATACTTAGAACAAGCCAAATAGTAACGGCCCTAACTATACTCACTTTACGAGGTCTTTGACGTCAGTCCACGATCTAATGTATCTACGTCTATATTTAACTAAACATAGCTGAATATTTCATGGGACCTAAATAAGGTAAGGTAAGGTATACATACATCCTGCCATTTTATGGCGGTGCCTTAAATGTATCCGATCGAAGGTTTAATCAAATCAAACGTTTATTTGCTAGAAACAGGTAAATTGTTTTGGTAAAGGTAAGATCTTATAACCTAAGTGTCATTGTATTCTGCTTGCAATCAAGCGTGTGTTAGATAATTAATTTTGATATTATAATCATAATATTCAAATAACGTTTGTTGCCTAATGGCATCTGTCACATTTACGAACCTTGAGACCAATGTAGAAGTAACCTAATTTGACAGATATTGTTAACAAAAAAAACAACGGCCTTAACTTGTCAAAATCACATAAATGTTATTACTATAAATGATTAAGTAATATTTGATTATACTTGTAGATTATCTTAGATTTTAAATAGCTATTTTAATATAATAGGATGTTTCAAACGATTGGCACAATACTGTCAGTTGATGTTGATATTCTTTTTAACGATGCCTAAGAATTACGAATCAACTCTTATTAAATTGCTTAATTACCTTATAATGTTTTAAAACGGTTTCACTACATAAGATTTGTTTCTGTGTTAGAAGATATTCAAGCCAAAATATATGAAGATTTGTGATTGGTTCAAAATGACGGTAGATAGAAACGTCAAAATTGTTTGTTCACGTCTATAAAAGGAGGAGCTCCGAGTGGAAGGGGTCATTCTTGTTCGAGACGTTAACTAGAACGGAGCTCCGGCCTACAGTCAGTTGATTAGTACTAGTGACATTATTATATGGAAGTATTTTACAATCTAAAATATATATATATTATATACAAGTGTATAAAAAAAAAAGACAAGAGCTCATAGGGCATCAAAAAATTCGTCCGCATCGCTGTCAATGGGATAAATGCCCAAAAGGCTGGCAGCATTACCACGTTGGATGGCAATGCTTATTCTTTGGGCTAAAAATAGGCCAGCCCTCTGGTCACGTGTAGAGTCAAATATATAATATATGGAATAGATCGACCAGCACCCTAATTGCGTAACACACTATTACTGTCAATTTGAATCATTTTGAAGTTTATTGCTAATCCATTGCTTCAAATGTTCGAAAAATGTGTTTGCTTAGCAACGTAAATAACGCAATGAATGTTGTTAAACTGTCAAAATGAAACCCATTGCTACTGATAGTGTGTTACGCAATTGCCCTGCAGATGTCATGTAAGTTAATTGATATTATTATCTTGATTATTACTGATAACTATGGTTTCTGTAAATGTAATAATATGGCCAATAATGCCAATGTTGTTTACAACATTGGCTATAATAGACTGGTATGCACTCGGGTAGCGCAGTTTGTTCCGCCAGTTACTCAACTGAACCGAGCGCTGGGCGCATCTTGCACCCTGATTGCGTAACACATTATCAATCTCAATCTGAAACATTTTGAAGGATATTGCTAATCCATTGCTTCATTTGTTTGAAAAATGCGTCTGTGCAACAACGTAAATAATGCAATGAATGTTGTTGAACTGTCAAAATTAAACCCATTGCTACTGATCGTGTGTTACGTAATTACCCCGCTGGACAGTCACACGCCACACCTTATTTGACTGACCAATTCTTTCCTTGCGGGGTGGTAGGGCTAACGCCCGCCTTGTTTGCGACCACCCTCCCACCGGAGTCCGGAGTCAAGCAGCCTGCTGTGATGCGTCGATGCGTGGGAGTTTCAGTGCCTTAGGCATCTTCTGGGCACGCTTGTTCCATCTTAGACCCAGGATCTCATGCTCAGCGGTAGCGCTTGCGTCCACTACACCAACGAAGCAGTATTAAAAAGGCAGTATTTTTTATATTCTTTGTTAAAGTTAAATTTTCTTTTTCACGAATTAATAAATTTAAGCATTGGATAATAATGTTGTCGTTGCAAGACTAATAGAAATGGTACGGTATATAAAGCCTGCTTATAGCGTTATAATTATTCCCTTAAAATGAGAACGTATTACATGGATTAATCGTGACCAGGGAGATTGATATCGTATACCTAATCAATGCTGTGATGTATTTGTGTATCGTGAACATAATTCTGAATCGTGCGTTTAATCGTCACGAATATTAAACGTTGAGAATTTTATTAGTGACAGGGTAGAATTACCTTATAAGCTGATCGACATAATTCACAGAATAAGCAAGCTGAAGTGGCAGTGGACCGGCTATAGCCGTAGAACCGATGACCGTTGGAGTAGACGTGTTTTTCCATTGAGACCGTGAATCGCCAAACGTAAGGAAGGTCGCCCTCAGGCAGGACTGGGCGAGAGTTAATGAGATTCGGGCTGAATGGCTTGCTATTGGAGAGGCGCCTGTCCAGAAGTATACTGCTTCAGGCTGATGATGATTATGATGAAGCTTGTAGGTATACGTACGGCTATGTACCTATGAGTCTTTTTGCACTATGCGCCTAAGCGGCGTCAACGAGGACCGCATTGAACTATCAAAAGCTAAAATGAAACAATAGATGTAAATTACTTTATCACTCACACATATGTGCGTCATCTACCTACCTACTAACAAGCAACATAAAATTTTATATTTCTCGTTTACTGCCACATTGTTTGGCATAAAATAATGTAAACAAATTACATTTTAATGATCATAAATTAAAAATGCCCGCATGCTATTTATTCCATATTTTTCATAGCATTCCACGGAGCACGTTGTATTTAAATCTGCACTAAACGCGTCAACACGTCACAATTTATATTTTCAGTCACACTTGTAAATACCTCAACACATACATTACTTGGTGTTTATAATAAAAGTCTGCAAAACATCACATTGCAGCATTTTATCGCTCCTCTACATCTATAGCTATAAAATGTTGCATTGTATGTGCTCCATTCTTATTTCTTTTTTTTTTCATAGTTACTCTTTGTATTTTTTTTTCTACGATTTAGATTTTTAACTTTAAGTAATAGCTATATATCAAACAATAGTTTTTTCTGTGCCCTGACAGGGTCTAAAACTGCTCTTAGCTTTAGAGCTAAGAGCCGTTTTAGAAAGGCTTAGGCCTTTTGTCATCTTGTTTTACCTTGTTGAACGCAAAGAAATGAATATGAATATTTTTCTTTCTTTGAGCTCTGTTCTAGTTTTGGGGAAAAGTATGTTTTGTTTGATTTCAAGAACAAATCACTTGCTAACATGTTTTTTTCTACAAGACAAATATTGTGAACTAGCGTATTTACATAGGCGTGTGTATGTACATATTGATGAAGCAAAAATATTATGCTTTAGGGATTCTTATTTTGTTGTTGTGGAGGTTAGATAGGCAGTAGCTCCATGTAAAATACTGGTATTCAGCTGCATCCGGTTAGATTGGAAGCCGACCCCAACATAGTTGAGAAAAGGCTAGGCAGATGATGATCTGCTGGTGAATTAAGTGGTCATAATTTAAAGATACAAATCCCTCTTGAAACATATCAACTCAATTATAACTGACAGAACTTCTATTTTACATATAGCATGTAAAATACTATAAGGTTATCGAAACTTTCCGTTTCGGCACTTAAAAAACAAAGTTAAGACGAGTCGTCAATACAGACGAATGTTTGATAGCGTGACTAAAAGCTTTTAAAAGGGAATCGGCTCAACTTTGCTCAACTTAACTAATGGTTCAAAGACAATGAATCAAAGAAGCGATCAGTGAATCGAAAGTTTGACGTAAAGAATTGGTAAAGGTTGTAAGAATCTATAAATTCTTTGGTTGATTTTTCTATAAAGATTTTTCTATAGGTAATCATTTTTAATCAATATTTTTTTGCTATGTGAAGCAAAATATTTTTTTTTATCAAGTTCTTCTTAGGGTATGGCAAAAGTTTAAACATCTTTGGCCCTAAAGTTCAACTGCGCGGACTCCGCTTACTGACACAGTCATTAGATCATCAAGCGCCGTTACAGTTACTGTTGTTCATAGAACCCGAATTGGTCGATGTTAGGCGGCGTCTCTTGCAAGTTTGAAAAAATATGTTTCAGCTCAATACTGAATCGTATTGTTTCAGAAAAGAGAAAATACGTAAAAAATCAATAAGTAGGTTCTAAATTAAATTTACCCTTCTCAACAGACAAAACTAAACAAATACGAACTCGAACTTAAAATCTAGA
Organism: Hydraecia micacea; assembly: GCA_914767645.1. Classification (NCBI taxonomy): domain Eukaryota; kingdom Metazoa; phylum Arthropoda; class Insecta; order Lepidoptera; family Noctuidae; genus Hydraecia; species Hydraecia micacea. The sequence goes on along the minus strand of OU611788.1, from coordinate 10,190,039 downwards.
ATTATTTTGGGTACTGTTCAAACTCCGACCTATTTGAAGCTGTCTAGGTATTTTAAAGCATTTACATTCTACTGACGTATGTATTACTTTACGTTATCCATTAGAGAAACTGGAAGGACTTAGATAGAGTGAAGAGGACCGCGGCTTAACGGTTTGACTTTAGGTGAGCCACATGATTGGGTGGGTGGCTGCTCGACCCTAATGACCGGATTCGAGCCGTTTATACTACCGGATCGAACCGAAATTACGACTAATGGAAAACCATTGAATAGCCCCGTATAAGAAACGAATATTTTCTCGAGATTGATGCCAAAAGCAATAATTAGAAATAAATTGGAATTGAACGTCTAATCAATTTTTATCAAGAGTAACTTATATTTTTAGGTACTGAAATAGTTTCACTTCACTGGACTGATTAGTTCGTTAAAAAGACAACTGAATAATAGTGATAGCTTGCAAAATCATTGACATCTTCATCACTCCTAGGGACGGTAGATGCTTTGATATTATTAATCTAAACTAATAGGTATTATACAGAGAAAAGAGTTTGTTTTGTACGCTTTCATGCTAAAACGACTGAACGGGTTTGGATGAAATTTGATACATAGGTAGACCATGACCTGGATAAGGACATAGGATACTTTTTATCCCGATACTCCCACGGAATCGATACTAATGTGTGTGAAACCGCAGGGCGCAGCTAGTTTCAAATAAACTGCTATTTTAAAGATGCCCTTGCCCAACATAGCTCTTGCAAAAGTGTTGAAATATCGGGACCTCATTTCTGTAAAAAATCGAGGAAGATACTTCAAAGTAAGTGTACTTATAATATCTTTAAGAGATCGTCAGAAAATCATGATATTATTAATAATTTCATCTTGACATCTCGCGAGTTTATATTTAATTATTATTCATTACGCGAGTACTCTTAACTGTGATAAAATCGATAATCATAATCAGCCTATAATGTTCCCACTGCTAAGACACAGGCCTCCTCTCTGTGAGAGGGAGTGGGCCGTAATCCACCACGCGAGCCCAGTGCGGGTTGGTAGATGTCACATGTCTTCGAATTTTTGGTTCTAGGACATGCCGGTTTCCTCGCGATGTTTTCCTTCACCGCTTTGAGAGCAGTGGGGGTGAAATAATTTACACAAAGTAAAGCGTCTGTGTGGGTTCGAACCTACGACATACAACCCGTAAGTCGCGGCCGATACCACTGGGCCACCACTGCTCGTGTGATAAAATAAACTAGTATAATTTGTTAAGAAAAAACTTAAAGTACTTACTTATAGGTAAAATATTATGGCTGTGTTGTGAATTTGAAGGATATAAAAACAATAACATTAGATTTGGATCACGGTAATAATAAACAGAGTCTCATTTAATAAATCTGTCAACGATGATGCCTGAAAAGAGATAATAATCTTCATCCAATATTTATTGATCAGCTCAAGCAAAACCTCGGAACAGTAAAAGTTCTGAGTGAAAGACTAAGCTTTTATTAAAGGTATTCTCAAGAGGCACGAATCTCATTTCGAAAATAATTTTGTCTCTGATAAGGTTTCAGGTCCAAGAAAGATAGATTCTAAGAAAACTCCATTATCCTTTTGCTTATTGGAAAACAATACCACTAAGGGCTAATTTTTCCAACGCCAGATTTTATCCGAGGAATAATTTTGAATTTTTGACAGTCCTTCCATACAAAATCTGTTAGACGTCAATTTTATTCCATGAATAAAAATTATCTGTGTATTGAAAAATCAACCCTAAAACCGTAAATCCATAACAAAATATCTTCAATGCAGCATTTCAGAAGTTATAAAGTTTGGAAACGTTATAATGTAGAAATAGTACAAAGATATTCAAATTCCAATATAACGGACCGACAATTTCAACCAGCATGCTATTGAAAGGCTCTCCTTTCAAATTGATCCACGTCAAGCATACAATGTAACAGACTTTAGAGTCCAATTTACTTTGGGCAGCTGTTCACTGGATATAAAGATTTTAGTAGGTCACTTTCTCGGATAGCATTTCGGTGGGTGGCTGCATTGAGTTCGACCATGCCTTAAAACGAGACGATAAAGGGATTTAGCTCTACTCTTCAGTGTCACTGTAATTCCTGTAATCCATGACTCCCAGCTGTGGCCTCGCGTTAACCTGGGAACAAAATGGAACAATCTAAAAGCTTGAATTAAAAATATAATTTTAAAACACAAACTAGTCATTAATTACATAACATATTATTTCCTATACTGTGATAATCAAGTAGTCCACCAGTGAACACTACACAAGTATTTAATAAGTTTAAAATTTCTGTCGGATTAAAAGCGAGTTAATTAAGATGTGGGTACTTACCACCTTTATAATATACGCGCCGCACTATGTAGGTACCATTTTGTTGAAACATAGATGTTTCAACAAACTTCTCTCGACATATGTGTGTCACTAATATATAACGGGATGCAGCAGAATACCAGCGTCAGGTATTGTACCTGGCATATGCTGAGCTGGACTCCCATTTGGTGCAACCATGGGACACACACCGCCCAGTAGTGATCGACCGTTACAAATGTCATGTGAGGTGTCTATGGGTCAATTTATCTTTTTAATCTTTGTTTTTATTTTCTCACCTTTTTTGATGTTTTTTTTAATGCCTGTATTGTGTCTTTTGTTGCACTGAATAAACGGTTTATCTATCTATCTATCTAAAACACATTTTGTTTGAACAAAAGGAAATGACTAAATTCAAGATTCAATGATGTGTCAGATGAGTTAAGGCTCAGCTACAAATTAATAAAACCATTACTTCAAGGTAAGGAAATATCCCCATAATAATGTGAAATGTTTATTTCCTGAAGTTTACTTAGGTATCAGCTGTTACGTCCTTTTTATGGTACCCGGCCCTGTTTGGTAATAAAAACTATAATAAGGGGCTCACGTTTTTTGATTATTTTGTTTTTGCTTATTATAATTTTCTTTTTTATGTTTTGAACCGAAGATTATTTTTATGAAAAATTACCTAGATAAAAACTGAACTAACAAGTACTTAAAGACGAAAAATATGAGTGTTATGACTTTTAGTGGATTAGTAATTAGCATGAAATGTTCAATTAAATGAAAGAGAGCTCTTTTGCAGTTTAACTGATTATAGACAGTGGGCAATATTTCAATACTAATTAATAATATATTCGTAGGTACACCTACACGATATAGATATTTGGACACAATGTTATTGGATTTTTCACACCTATTAGCAATACCAAAATGTTGACATCAAAAATCCTAAATCTCCCTTTACTAATAGGTAAATAAATATAACAGTGCATACATAACAAATCCAATATAAACTTAAAGTAGCAACCCTAATTGCGTAACACACTATAAATCACAATTTGAGGAATTTTTAAGGATAATATGGCTAATCCATTGCTTCATATGTTCGAAAAATTTGTCTGCTCAACAACGTAAATAATGCAATGAATGTTATTGAACTGTCAAAATGAAAGCCATTCCTAATGTTAGTGTGTTACGCAATTACCCCTCTGGTCACACATTCGGGAAAATCCCGCGTAGGATAAGAACCAGTTAGTTTGAACCTAAATTGAAAATACAAGCATGATGTCAAAAACATGTTTCTCAATCCCTTATTTTTATTCAGAAGTTTATTACAATAAGGTGTACACTATCTTATAGACCTATTTATGCATACACATTTTTATTTTATAAGGGCTTTTTCGAGCTTTCAAAATACATAGTAGGTAATATTTCATGCTTGATTTGAACAGGCTTTTATTAGAATTTTCTTGCAAACTTCTTTAGCCGATCCTTTACACAATTGGTGGCTTTTTCAAAGAATATTACAGTAAGTTTTTTTTACAATATCATAATAAAAGGCTTAGTGGCTCAGTGTGTACAGAACTTCAATATCAAGATGAATATTACATTCATTAATGAGGTATACACTAACCCCCTTACTAATAAACGTTGTATAGCGCCTGTATAGTTACACAACGCTTTGTCTTCTTCTTTCGAAAGTCAAATTACTGATGACTGAAAGAGAGAAATCGGTGTGTAACTATTCATCTGATAGAATACGTTTATTAGTAAGGGGGTTAGATTATATCCTTATAAGTATGTAGTAAGTTGACTGCCCCGTTGGTCTCGTGATTGCAAGCGCGACTGCTGAGCGGGTCCTGGGCTCGATTCCCAGGTCGGACAAAGTGTTACTGGGTTTTTCATTAGGAATTTCTTAGTAACAGTCCGGAAATTGGAAGTTGGCGGGCTAATACCCCCGTGCCTCGGAAAGCACGTAAAGCCGTTGGTCGTGCGTCTGATGTCTCCCCGGTCGTGTCGGATTGCCGTCCCATCGGATTAAGAGAGTAATGGAACAGAGAGTGCACCTGTGTCTGTGCACATACTTCTGCACTATAATATTTCCTGCGTACCTGGCTTATCTCCGTTAAGATTGGCCACCGTAACCAAATTCGATCGGGAGGCTATTATTATTATACTGTGCCAAGAAAATTCTTTACTGACTAATATTGTAAGTGGTAAAGTCAGCCTGTTCGTTTTTATCTTTTCGGCGGAACAACAGAGTATGTAGAAAGAACTTAACTTGGAAAAACTTTACGTGAAGGAGAGTCTATACACTTTTTAGTCACTGCCGGACGGGGTTCTCTAGGGATGGGGAATGCAATTTCATTATTTTTCTTTTATACTTCTTTAGGTTTTTTTATGTAAAAACTCGATATCCATGTAAATACTTCTTTTGAAAGTACGCTTTTGACATTGTGTTACCGGTGCTCGGCAACTATATTGTTTGAGTAAATTTAAAAAAAAAAATGTAGGTGCAGCCCGATTCAAACTTTATGGAGGCTTGGAACATGAGGCGAGTCGCTGCGCAGTAACAAATTCACGTGTCAGCGGGGTTGAGGGGCGAGGTACTGCGCAGCGAGTAGCGCAGTTCAGAAGATCAATTCTCGTAATTTAAAACGTTCAAAATCTAGTTGCAGTCTCATCTTGTCGACGAACAAATGTCAAAAATTTGTCAAAATGTAGGCAAATTAGAAGTGTTTTTTGACAGATTGAGACTGAGATCAAACTGTGAAAGTTCTTAAAATTACGAGAATTGCCCCTCAGTGACGCCATAAAGTTTGAATTGGGCTGTAGGATATTTAAATTGATTTTTAACAGGGTTAATTTGTTGATTTCATTAGGTTTACCAACAATTGTTTACATTAGATACTGACACATTCATGAAAGTCATTCTTGAAAGTAAAATTACAGAGAAACAATTACCTTATAGGTAAACACCACATTCATATTACAATAAATCGGAAAAATAGGCTTTAGCAAGAAATTTGGAAACAAACTATTGGTAAAACATCCAATACAAATAAAGCCAGTCTTTTTTAAACCACTGACATAGTCACGGATTATACCAACACAATTAGGTACCTAAGGCATCAGCTTTGTCCACTAAGTTTATGAATGTTATCGTTTAGTCATTTCCCTGAATCAAAAGGTATCAAAGAAAATCGTGACGTCAACTACTGATAATGTTACTTTGACGTCAATATGATGTCATAATCTGTAAACAACCATGTTTTCCCAACATGACGTGTTAGGTACATTATAATAATGAATAGTTTCGATGACGACATCACGTTTGACTTAAGTATGTGCGTAGTGGTCATTGTTCAATAACTTACCCTCTATTATTTACGACATAAGATTCTCAACGATTTCCTACAAGCGATGTATTTAACATCTAGTATGAGTGTGGTGCTCCTGAACAGACAATCGGACGATCAGAGGGGCAATTCTCGTAATTTTAAGCACGTTTACAGTCTGATCTCAGTCTCAATCTGTTAAAAATACTTCTAATTTCCCTAAATTTTTGCAAAGCTTTTTACACTGACTGTCTCTGTCATGAGATTGCGATTAGATTTTGAAAGTTTTTAATTACGGGAACTGAGCTTCTGCAAAAAAGAGCAGTGGTGGCCCAGTGGTAAAGGCCGCGACTTACGAGTCGTAGGTCGTAGGTTCGAACCCAGACAGGCGCTTTACTTTGTGTAAATTATTTCATCACCACTGCTCTCAAAACGGTGAAGGAAAACATCGTGAGGAAACCGGCATGTCCTAGTACCAAAAATTCGAAGACATGTGACATCTACCAACCCGCACTGGACCCGCGTGGTGGATTACGGCCCACTCCCTCTCACAGAGAGGAGGCCTGTGTCCCAGCAGTGGGAACATTATAGGCTGATTACGATTACGACCTTCTGCACAACGCCTCTGACACGGACGCCGCAATAAACGAGGCCACGTACTAGGCCCAAACAGTATAGTAGTACATTTACATGTAGGTACCGTCAAAACGAAAAGAAAGAACCCTTTCTTTATTGTCATAGTCAGATAAAATCAAAACTGTAAAATCAATGGATAACTTCGGGGCACAACTTATCCTTACTACGAGTATCACAAGATTTCAATGCTCATTTACGGGTACCTCCAAAAACCGGCCGCATGTCAAAAGATAAAAACGCCCGAGAGCATAGGATCACTCGTAACTCTGGCCTACTCGAGATATTCCAGTGTCTGTCGGATTACAACAAGGGTCGGTTAGACACTTGACCGCGTTGTAAAATAAAGCCTCGTTCACATTGTAAACAACAGTTGTACAGCACTGTGCTTTATAATTATTTCTTGGATGATACTCGTACATTGTTCCATACTTTTATAATTCTCTCTGTCTGTTGTCTTTTCACGCCTTAACGATGGAACGGATTGCGATGAAATTTGGGATACAGGTAGACCATGACATGACATGTTAGGATATAGGATACTTTTTATTCCGGTAATCCGTTCCCGTAGGATAATTTCCAACTTTAAGGGCCGCTGGATTACATACGTAATCTACTTTGAAAAACTTATGAAGTTTATAAATTGTGGGTAAGTTAACTTCATCATCATCATCATTAACTTATGATTAAAAAAAAAAACAAATTCACCTTTTGATAGACTGACAGGTACTGAATCGATACTTTTCTCGGAATCGATTTAGGTCCATATTATCGTTGAATCGATTGTTTATTGCTCACTCCTCTAGTTTATTTATCCACATCACTAATAGAGCGCATACTTGCAATAATCCGTCTGCACTGGCTTATATTGACTGTGTCTATTTGTATTCACGGAATAATAATTCTCTATTTACTACCTATCTAATAAATCTGGATGCATTTCGCATGCAACGTAGCCTATGATGCTAAATAATAATATGATGACGTAGTATCTGATTTTGTCAGCATTCCATGAGCCTAAATGATTGTTTAGTTTATATTTGAACTACCACTTAGTTCAAATATTTAATCAACTTTTCTGTATCAGACTGAAACTACGGATGGCAGGCAGAAAATGGATCAGTACAGTCCTTTTACAGTTATTTTACCTCTGATTGTGCTTCACTTTCAAAATCACAGTGATCTCTATTCTCATTCTAGTAAGGTTGCTGTTGGGTTGCTGCCACTGACAAGTCTGTTAAAAACATAGTGATCTTTATTTTCGTCACAATAAGGTTGTTATTAGGTGCTGATGTCAGAGGTGTCTGTGAAAAGACTAGTTTATTAATTTTTCTAAAAAAAGTAAAAAGAGTTCCAAGTTTAAATCTTTACATATAGCAAGTTGCGTCGCAAAAAACATTTTCACCGAATGAAACATCCTTGTTTTCACACTATAATATTATAAAGGCGAAAGTTTGTGAGTGTGTTTGTATGTTTGTTACTTATTCACGCACAAACGGCTAGACTAATTTTGATAAAATCTAGTATGGAGATAGTTAACACCCTGGATTATCACATGGGCTACTTTTAATTCCGGTATTCCCACGGGTTCGAAATTTATGCGGATAAAACCGCGGGGCGCAGCTAGTGGTTTTATAAAAAACTGTTCACTTGTTTTCCTCCTTCGTTTATTTCGGTTTAACCCGGTTATAAGGCTACACTGGGCTAGGACTAAGGGTACACTGTGGGGTGTGTTTTTAAGGTCAAGGGGTGTAAGTATTATGTTATGACGCCATTTGGGCTCGTCATCTTGATCGATTGTTTAATAATCTTGTTCTTCACTAATGGTTCGAAATTGGTTGGATTTTACGAGGTGTGACGGATGGACAGAAAGGCTAACATTACGAAATTAAGTGTAAGGGGATACTTCGATGGGTAGCGGGATCGTCCGAAAGGGTTACCGCTGCCCCGGAACATAAAGGGCTAAGGAAGGAACACGGGTGGGTTTTAGTCAGTAAGAGTCTGACACTCCCTTCCGCTCCACCCAGAGCAGGAGGAGTCATTAGATGATTTCCCATCCAAAAAAAAAAAAAAAGGGGATACTTCGATTGAGAAATCTCGGAAACTAAACGTAGAAATGAAACTGCTTATCATTGTAAAATTGAATTTAAATATATTTTTTTATTTTTCTTAATAATATATAATAAAATTGTATCCGTGGAGTTTGTTGCCCGTTTGTCTACCATAGGAACCCAATATTTTTTGGAAGGGTTAACTACTCGTAACTTCATCTTTATGACTGAACGACTACTTGGAAATTCAAAAGCGTCTGTAAGTGGTTCATTTGAAACAAATGCTTTGAGTTTTAAGACTAGACTTATACTTATTTTGATTTATGGAGCAGTGGCGGCCCAGTGGTATCCACTCCGACTTACGAGTTGTAGGTCGTAGTTTCATCACCACTGCTCACAAAACGATCAAGGAAAACTTTGTGAAGAACTGGTTTCTTCACAAAGTTTTCCTTGATCGTTTTGTTATGTCCTAGAACCAAAAATTCAAAGGCATGTGACATTCACCAACCAGCATTGGGCCCGCGTGGTAAATAACGGCCCACTCCCTCTCAGTGAGGACGCCTGTGTCCTAACAGTGGGAACAGTATAGACTGTGTATGCTAGATGTATGGTAAAGGAACAAGAACCGAAAGGTTATTTTTCATTAATTCAAAACAACTTAACACACACTAGATTCTATCATAAACGTAATTTTATGTATGAAATTCTACACTTAAATGGTATTAATAATATTTAGCCTTGGTTTCAGTTTCCTTGAGCTTGTAACAAATGCGAAGGCTATTTACTTCTTAACTTTGATATTATTATTTGGCCTGATTTCAAGGCCACGTAATGGAAAGCAACAAGTGAGCGGATCCTAGAATTACTTAACTTGGGACTTGGTTTCAATTTTCAGTTTCAAGTTTTCTAAAGGGATCACTGTGTTCAATAACTTCATGGAAGTCATTGCAAGACGCCTAATATTTACTAAGGTGCATTACGGCTTGACCGCTAGACTCTTTCATTTCCCATTTGTTTATCTTATATTGATACATGGTCAGCTTTTGAGCCATGTTTTCTTTTATTTTCCAGTTCTATTTGTCTTCTACATCCGTGTTGAATTCATTGCCACTTAATTTCTTTTATCCTTTATTGCAAAGAACCAAGTTTTTAATAATTAATTACACTCTAGCCTAAAAGACTAATAATCAATTTTAATCTGCTAATTTTAATGCTGCCAGCCTTTTGGGTACTTATCCCATTGACAGCGATGCGGTCGAATTTTTTGATGCCCTATGAACTCCTGTCTTTTTCTTTTTTTTTCCCTTTTTTTATTATACACTTGTATAATATAATATATATTATAGATTGTAAAATAGGTTAAGTGTGTTAGAGATAAATACATGTCAGTTGTAATGCGCTTGACTCGGTGGAACGCAGAGTTAAGAGGCTCATTGGCGACGTAAAACTAGTGGATGTCAAGCTTCACAGCTTGGCTCATCGCCGCAAGGTTGCCTGCCTGTCGGTCTTCTACAGACTGTACTTCGGTGAGTGTGCCCAAGAACTCCACGACCTCATTCCACCGGCCCCCTTCTACCTTCGGACATCCAGACGCACAGCATGTTACCATCCCTACCTGGTTGCTATTCCACCAATTCGCACTAAGCGTTTGCAAATGTCTTTTATAATGCGCACAGCAAAAGAGTGGAACTCTCTACCTGCGTCTGTTTTTCCGAGCACATACAACCCAAATCTCTTCAAAGTGATAGTGAACAGGCTTCTTCTGGATAAGCTCGCTCCATCGTCGACTTTGTCTCTGTCACCTTTGACCTAGACTAGAGTCAAGAGCAAGTCCATTTCAAAAAAAAAAAAAAAATATCTATCTAAATATAAAAAAAAATCTATGTAAATAAAAAATTTAAATCTATCTTATTTTTTTACGTGATAATTATTTTAAACCTAGAATAGTGTTGATTGTACTTTACACAAGTCCGTTCCACTTTCTTAGTCTGATATGTAACCACTTTGTTCATGTGTTATACGGGTGTCATTGTCACTATAATTTCTAAACTTTTTTATATATTTTAGTAGCCACTTATGAAACTTCGTTTGGTATTCAAACGCAATATTTACTTGACTTTGAATAAATTGTATTATTCTCTAATTCAATCAACAGCTGACCATAGCAAATAATTAATTATTTAAACTCCTAACAAACCACAGACCGATGAACTGCAAAATACTTGCCAAATAAAAATAGCTTCAAATAAGTGAAAGGAATAAATTTCAAGGATTCATTAACACTGGACGTTTCTCTTATTAACGTTACCCCACGCAGTTACGGGCGAAAGAAGGTCATAAACATAGAAAAGGGTTCATTCCGTTGCCACTTCATATTGTCTCCGTAACTTATGGTTTTCTGGCTTTATCTGATTTGATATTGTAGGTACTTACGCATAGTTACAATCACCTTAAATTTTATTATTTTCTGACAATGCTGGTTATTAAAAATCCACAGAAGTTAAAACGTCAACTAACTTTTGATGGCTGGAATTCAAGTACCTATTTGGCAACTAAAAGCCGGTTATCATTTTTATTTATTAATTATTAAAAATCAGGTTATCCCTTATTATAGATAGTTATTCAATAAAAACTTTATAGTGAACAGCTTAAACATTAAAAAATAAAATTTTAAATTATAGTGTGGCGTTACAGCTGAAGTGGAAAAATGTCAAATAACTTTTGGAGGGCACTGTATATACAATTTACAATATTACAGGTTCCTATAGCTTGCATTTGTGTTGGTTTGAAACATCCAACCGACCAACCATCATCTCCCTAGCCTTTTCCCAATTATGTTGGGGTTGGCTTCCAATCTAACCGGATGCAGCAGAGTACCAGAATTTTACATGGAGCGACTGCCTACCTGACCTCCACAACGCAGTTACTGGGTAATACGAAACCCCTTGGTAAGACTGGTTGTCAGATTTTTGGGCTTCTGACGACCCGTAACGACTGTCAAAGATCCACGAATGACAGCTGGGACCAACGGCTTAACGTGCTTTCCGAGGTACGGAGGGGTCTTTGTACCGCGGCAAGCGTAACTTAAGGTGATCGATCGACCAGTGCAGCTGTTATTACTTAGCCACAAGCCCCTCCAACCGGCCAACCAATGATTTTTTATTTCCTTACATGCAGCCGAAGAAAAAAAACAATACTTTTAAAAACAGGCGAACGATTCTTTCGCTAACTGAAATATTTAAAGTCTGTTCTCTTCAAAGCCCGTTGGTTCTTCCCACCCTGTAAAACCAAGAACTTTGACCAATCAATCGCCCTTTGCTTCATCACCAAGAATCAAGTTTCGCCGTGTACCGAATTCAAAAACAAAACGTTCTAATTGAAGAGATAGAACACGTGACGTAACTGACCGTTGTCGTGCAAACATTATTGATCCAACGACGTGTATCGATGGCTACGACCCTTGCAGACACTAATTCTGCCTAAATTATGTGGGTCTGTCACCGCGAGTGACGTCATGATTTATAAATGGCTTTGTAGGAAATGCTGTAAATAGAAATCGCAATAATACGGAAATAAATTCGGATTGAAGAAACATTTGGATTTCGCGAATTAGTTTGAAAATTGTTTGCTTGAAAATGAACTCTGAAGAATACATTAAAATACAGATATAATTTCTCATACTATCTCTGGATAGTTAAACAAATAAAATACGTGTATCTCGAATACAGAAAACGTCGTTTATCACAACAAACTAGAATGTTTTATTATAAGAACAACATGATTTATTTATATGCTGTACGGTACCAGATGTTTACATCGTTTTTATTAAAAATTGAATAAGTAGGTACTTGTATTGTGTATCTAATAATTTACTTTCATTTGAAGACCATTGTGCAAGTTGGTGTTATTGTAGGTAATGTTTTACCTACAATTTGTTTCTTGAATACCAACTTTGTCTATTGTTCGTGTTTTATCAGAATTTTAGGTTTATTAAAAACTAGCTGACCCCGGCGAACTTCGTACCGCCTCAAATTATCTTCATTTTTTTCGTGAAATTTTCCCATGTTTTAACTAATAACATAACATAACATGTTTTAGAATAACTATTGTTATTCTGCTATTCGGAGCTGTGAGAAATCCAACAAAAAGCCTGTGATGTCCCAATGCAGGGCAAAGGCCTCCCTACTCTCTTTCCACTTCTCTCTGTTTAAAGCTTCTGAGGGCCAGTTCTTATTGAAGGAGTCCCGCTCATCCCGCCATCTCCGTCTGGGCTTGCCGGGTTGTCGCTTGCCATTACGAGGGACCCATTGACTCTTAAGTTTGGCCCATTGGTCGTCTGACATGCAGCAGATGTGTCCAGCCCAATTCCATTTTAGCGTGGTTACTTTCCAAGTGACATCAGTTATTTTTGTGATAGAACAAAATCAAAGACCATAAAAATTGGTCCAGTCGTTCTTGTCGGTGTAACTAATCCTATCGACATTCTTTTATTTATACAGGGTGGTTAAAAAGTCGTGGATCAAACGAAATAGGGAGATAAAGGAGGTCATTTCCAACGCTTTTAAAGTGAGAAATAATTTTTGGTAACGCTTTAAAATTTTTGTAAAAAAAATAATTGCTGTTGAAATTTGGTACCCAGAGCCGCAATAGAACTTTTGTAGTACTGGTACATCATCTAGGTAATAATACAACACCATTTGTTTTATTATTTTATATCACACTTTTTTTTTAATTACAATTATTCTAAAAGAACTCGGTCTACAAAAATATTCATAACGTTTAGGGCAATTTAATTATGGCAATGCTGTAGAAAGATTTTTAGTTGGAAATAACCTCATTTATCATTTATTTCGTTTGATCCACGACTTTTTGACCATCCTGTATAGAAGATGCTACAGTTTAATATTAATGAAAGGATCATTTTTGACCTACTTAATAGCACGCTTAATTCAACCTATTTAATTTTTATTATCCAAGACGTAAACAACGCTTCTATTTGGGTTAACGAAGTTTTAGTATTAATAGAATGAATGAGGAAAGTATTAAGACAGTGTGAGTGGGGAACAATAGCACGATCAAACCCTAATTACTTACGCCCTAATAAAAAAACTCACTCAGGTATGATGATCACGTAAGCTTTCGCAAAAGCGAGTAATTTCATTGGCATAACACCGACTTATTTCTGTTTTATTACAATCCATATTTAGGACGCATAAATCCAATTCGGATGAAATATTAAACGAACACGGGTATTGTATATTTAGAATTGAAGTGATTTCCTAACAATCGATGAATTCATGGTTTATTTTATAAACGAAATGCTATTATTGTGCGGTTGTTTGTGTTCTATGAAAAAAATTAGCGATGAGGCAAGTCAATTCAAATAATTCAGATTTTAGGCTATATTATTTCAGCAGATACCAACTCTGAATATAAAAAATACTTGAATGGGTTTAGAATTTGCGACCTCTAGCTAACCGTGTCATTGCTCTGACCACTGAGTGTTCGAGTCTTTGGTCAACTGGACCCACTCGAACTGGACCCGCGGGTCCAGTTGACCAATCATTGATTTTCTGTATTTTTCTTTGGTCAACAGGATCCACATTCAAACTTAAATAAACATCTTTTGTTTAAAGCTACCGTGGATACAGTCGAAACAAAAAGACACGGGTTCAGTTCGTGTGGGTCCAGTTGACCAAAGACTCGTTCGCTCGGGGCAGTTGTGTGACAAAAATATGATAATTAGTACATAATTACAGTATTTACTATTAGTATTCTTGACAGTTGAAGGTCCCTGGTCCTGGATTGTTACACCCAATAGAAAAAGTAATTTTATCTCATTAGTGACAGTTGAGCTACTACGAATATGAACAAATAAATTAATACAAATGGGTAAATATACAAAAGGGTCTCGGTTAGGGAAAAAATAATAATGTGACGGACATGCTGCATGAGCTAAATAATTTTATTGAAAATTTGGCGTTTAGGAAATAAGAAGAATCGACAGCTCTCAACCTTTTTTTCATTAATTAAGTACCTACTGTCTTTTTTACTTTCAAATTGCACTGCAAATAGCGCATACATGACTTATAATCTCATTTGTTTATTAAATCTAGTTTTCTGGTATCTACGTCACCACCATCAACTACGTAAATCGCTGCATGTTACTAAATTACCTTGCAATTGTGAACTCTATTCTCATTCTCTTAGGATTTAAACCAACATGAACTTTGACTCTGTTCAAGAGTGATTGATTTCTCTCCTACTTGACTGAAAGGCGATATCACAACAAGTGGTGGCGAATAATAAGAAACTGGAGCTGCAGATTTAAATCTGACGTCTATGTCAACGTAATTTCAAAGCCCATGTAATCGAATAACGTATAATTAGTTCAATCAATATAAAATACTTAACAGGTGTCTACCTACCTAATGTATTAGGTGTCATTATAAATAATTATAGGTTGACTTTCTGGCTCACTGTATGTTCGATACTATCTATGGATGGTTTGTTAGAGGAGTAGTCCGTTCACAGTTATTTTACTTCTAACAGCAGCAACCGAAAAGGAACCTTATTGTGCTGAGAATAAAGATTACAATGACTTTGACAGATTTGTCAATGGCAGCAACCCAACAGCAAACTTTTTAGAATGAGAATATAGATCACTGTGATACAAAATCAGAGGTAAAATGTGAAAGGGCTGATATTTCAATTGACAGAATTCTTATTCGTGGAATAAAATTTACGTCTGACAGATTCTGTATGGAAGAACTGTCAAAAATTCAAAATTATTCCTCGGATAAAATTATCTGGCGTTGGAAAAATCAGCCCTAAGGGAAACATTTTAACATTAAGGAACATACAGTACGAGTACTAACAGCCTTTGTTTTGTTTCGAAACCACACTTATTATAATAAAACTAAGGAGGGGCCCGTGGCTAAATAATAACAGCCGCACAGGTCGATCGATCAGGTTAAGCTACGCTTGCCGCGGTTGGTCTGTGGATGGGTGACCATCTTTACATACCGAGACCCCTCCGTGCCTCGGAAAGCACGTTAAGCCGTTGGTCCCGGCTGTCATTCGTGGATCTTTGACAGTCATTACGGGTCGTCAGAAGGCCGAAAGTCTGACAACCAGTCTTACCAAGGGGTATCGTATTACCCAGTAACTGGGTTGTGGAGGTCCGATAGGCAGTCGTTCCATGTAAAATACTGGTATTCAGCTGCATCCGGTTAGACTGGAAGCCGACCCCAACATAGTTGGGAAAAGGCTAGGCAGATGATGACTTATTATAATAAAACTGTTCAACACAAATGCACGAGTAATTTTTTTTTACACACACGACATTCCCCGATAAGTAATGAAAAGAAAGAAAAAGAGAACGCCGACAGCTGACACCATTTTATCAAAGACGTCATTATAAAAAAAGGCTTTCAATATTACTATGTTTGTAGGAATATAAATAGAACCGTGACCCCGCTTAGTGCTTATCTCATTACAACCCACATCGAAAGGAAAAATAAAACGTTAACAATGATGTAAAAATAGAACTGCTTTTTACCGCTCGTTGGCTTTACATACGAACGTAGTAGCGCACACTTCAACTGAACGGGGACGAAAATAGAAAATTATAGCTACACATATTACGAGTATAATAGAGTTAGGTTTTTTTGTGAACAATTTAAACATATAAAGCTGATTATGTAGGGGTAAAAAGTTTATTATCGTTTATTATCTGTGGTCAAAGTTTCAACTCGGATTCATGTTTAATTTTAGCAGCCATAATCAGCCTATAATGTTCCCACTGCTGGGACACAGGCCTCCTCTCTGTGAGGACCACGCAGGCCCAGTGCAGGTTGGCGGATGTCACATGTCTTAAATTTTTTGGTTCTAGGACATGCCGGTTTTCTCACGATGTTTTCCTTTACCGTTTTGAGCTGCAGTGGTAATGAAATAATTTAAACCGCCTGCTTGGGGTTCAAACCCACGACCTACAACTTGTAAGTCGCGGCCGTTAGGTACCACTGGGCCGACACTACCTACTCTATTTTAGCAGCAAAACAAAAAAAAATACAACACCAGATATTTATCCCACCCTGAATTTCAGAGTTCACTTTTGCGTTTTAATTTTGACAACCAAATTCAATCAAGTAATTATAAAAGTGAATCATTCAATATCGGCGATACTTTTGTTTCTGCGTTTTTCAATTAAAATGAATCAACTTGATTGATCCGTATCATTTTGCAATAGTTTTCTTCATTATTTTATTCACATCACGTAAAAACTTTCCATTAACCCAAGGGCATGGCCCTTGCACGAAAACCCCCTAAGGTTTGCTGCGCCATTAGATATGTATGTAATCTCTACTGACCTCATTTCTCTTTGCTAATTAGTGGATGGAGCCACAACTTTAATCCCATAGGGAATGTTCCAGAGATCCATGTTACATCCAAGTTTCTGTTTGGAGGGACAAATTATCATTCTAAAGTAACACGGCGAGTTACGGCTCAGTTACAAGGAGAGAATTTCTCTTTTCAAATCGGTTGACCTGAAAAAGATGACCCGGGTCATCTTTTTATATCATATCGCAGGTAGGTCTATGCGATATAAGGGGGCTTGTGGCTAAGTCATAACAGCCGCACGGGTCGATAAAAGGTTAAGCTACGAATGTCGCGGTCGGTTTGTTGATGGGACAATCCAATACATATTGACACTCCTCCGTGCCACGGAAAGTACGTTAAGCCGTTGGTCTCGGCTGTCCTTCGTATTCAACCTCAGCTAAGAGCGGTTGCAACTCTATACCCAGTAACTGGGTTGCACTAGATACCCTTCAATACTGGTTATCTCACTTTTGGGCTTCTGACTACCTTTAACGTCTGTCAAAGATACTCGTAATAAAAAGCGAAACTTTTACGGTGAGGTCAGATAGGCGGTCGCTCCATGTAAAGTACTGGTATTCAGATGCATCCAGTTAGACTGGAAGTCGACACTAACACTTTTGGGAAAAGGCTAGGTAGATTGATTGTCCATGCGTTATTTGCATGATAAAAAGCGAGAATCACATTTACGTGTACCTAAACTAAAATTGTATTTCGAGTTGTTAAATCATTCTGTCAATCATTCATCTTCTGGGCACGCTCGTTCCATCATAGACCTCATCCATCGCTTTCCATCAGGCGTTATCAAGGTCAAGAGCAGGCCCACTCACTAATAAAAAAAAAAACACCTGTCGAGTCTCTTATGACTTAACGTACCTTCCTAATCGCATTCGAGTTTTTGTTTCTAGCTTCAGTGTAAATACATCAGTGTGACTTCCGCCTATTACCGCATCTTGATGGTTGAGAAACTCCCCTCGCGTAAATGATCCTTAAGTCTATCGTGTTAGTAATTCGTTCCTTTGGACACGAGAGTAAAGCTACCTCGTGGGGGGACAGAGGGGCATGCCGGACTCTTACCGGCTAAAACCACCGCGGTGTTCCACCTCTACCTATGGCCGGGGGTGCGGGATTCGCATAAGCATTCACCGCTCCCGCGAATTCATAAATAAAGAAAATTGAATTATGCGGTAGAAAGAGACTGATTAAAACTTTCATCGTTTCAACTCAAATTCTCAGTTTCTAATTTGTTCTGTTGGAATCTTCCTTGGATTTGAATTTCAACTGAGACATGTTTAGAATCAAAATTACTATTTAATTAGTCGTTTGATGTATTAATTCCAGTACACACATAATTACAATATAACTATATACTATACACTAGATACTAAAATAAAAGACTAACTAACCTACTATACAAATAAATAAAAAATAAAAAAATACGTGTGGCACTCGGGGACTGCCGCGGTAAAGCTATTGCATAGCAACGCACACAAACACCGTGCCGAAGTCTGCCGAATTGATACGACGTTAGACGATGCTTAGGTTTATTTTCCTTACGGAATTTCTTCATTCGGTCGCCGCGCTCAAAGCCCAAGATAAAAGCTATGCAATAGCTTAAAAACCCAAAGGACACTTAGGCGTCGAAGTACTCATCCGCATCGCTGTCAGTCTTCTGGGCACGTTTCCGGATGACAGCGATGCGGATGAGTACTTCGACGCCTAAGTGTCCTTTGGTTTTTTTTTATTTGTATAGTAGGTTAGTTAGTCTTTTATTTTAGAATCAAAATTATTTGACGTTAATTATTTCAGAATAAGTTTCCGTGCTTATTAAATTTTTTCGTTATAAAAAATGCAAAGCTACGATAGAAAACTGTTAAGTCATCCATCATAAACTCATCATAACTCGCTACTCACTCAGGAGAATAGAGGAATTACGAGCAACACAATTTCTAGAAAACTCAATCACACCAGCTGGCAGGTCTTAGATCAAAATGAACACCAAACGAAGTTAAGCGAAAATCTCACCCGAAAAACATTATATCGGCATCATATACCTCTCTAAACATCACCACACTTTTATTTTTTTGGAAATTTAGCAACCAGCACCCAAGTTTACTTTCGCACTTAATCCGAGGGTTTTGAAGGAAATTCCTAATCCATTGCTTCAAAGGTTTCAAAAATTATTCTGCTCAACAACGTAAATAACGCAATGGACGTGGCTGAAATGTCAAAATTAAAGGCATTGCCATGGTCAGTACGTTACGGAATTACCCCGCTGTTACTGAGACCCTTTAATTAAGTAAAGTCTTTGTATGACCACAACTACATAGTCCCCATAGACACGTATCCACAAATTACGTGGCCTATGTAAAAAGTATTCTTCATTTTAATTCGCTATAATATTTATGCTCTGTTTTTAATCTAGTTCATCAAAATTTAAATGATACGTGAGTTCACTAACAGCATTTGTGAGCTCAATTTATAATTTATAGAGAACCTTTTTTAAATTCAGTGTTTATAACGAAGCTAGACAGACGGTTGACAAACTCAGTGTCGTAAACCCCAATTGACCTTTTTACTGTGACCTACCCCAATCCGGTCGGGTGCATATCGAAACTGTGTGGAAAATACTAATTCCTCTCAACTCAATGTATTGTGAAACTCAAGGGACTGCAATGTGTATTTATTTTGCTATTGAGTTAAATAAACTTATATATTATTGAAATAAAGGAAAACATAAGTACCTAATACTTTTCTAAATCACTGTTTGATGGAACGAAGTTCTTTAACGCGGCTTGCGAGAAAGAGAGAGATAGTTTTCATGGTTTTCGAGGGTGCTGAAGCTGATAGATAGTGAGGTCAAAATGAAAACCCAAGATGGCGGCAGCGAACATTTTAAAATTTTTCGCCACGGGTCTCATTTTCATGGTTTTCTAGATAACTGATAACGAAATAAGGTCTAAATAAAAAAATCTCTAATTCTCGTATCAAGGAACTTCGTTACGGCCGTTCCTCGACCGCACAACTTTTTTTTTATGTCCAAGTATTCTTTTTTATATCGCTATACGTTTCATATTTTAGTATATATTTGAAAATGTTACACGATACAAAATATAGTAATCAATGTTATCGAATGAGTCTGAATTCCCAAAAAACATATTGATTGAGGTAGCTCCTTTACAAAAGTTTGCCTTGTCTTTAAGTATTTACTACTAGCTTCTGCCCGCGACTTCGTCCGTGTGAAATTTCAGCCTCCCCCATTCACCCTCTTCGGGGTGGAATTTCGAAAAACCCTTTCTTCTTTGAAGAACACACCCTCTAAGTTTTATGTCTTTAGGACCAGCGGTTTAGGCTGTGCTTTGATATATCAGTCGGTCAGGACTTTGAATTTTATATGTATAGATAACTTACGCTATTGGTATTCACAATTTGATATACAACCATCTTGCACCCAACGAAAAAAATTATTTGGCACATCCGCTATATCTTCAGATTGTCGGGATATTATTAGGAGAATTGTGGTCTGTGCTATATGTATAAATATTATGGCATAGGTATGTTCTTCTCCGTCATTTTTTCATTGTGTATATTTTGGGCATCATTGATTTGACTCTACCACTCTCGCATAAACATCTGAAGACATTTTCTTTGAATCTTAGTCAATGCCCCTTAGATGAGGTCCCTTTAATAATTACAACCACTTTTCATTGTCGTAGCAGTTCACAAAGGCCTCTTAAATCGACTCGATCCTCGTCTTATTTACATCAAGCGGGTAAGCAGGTGGCATTGGTAATATGAATAGACAGGCTATGTTAGGAATAGTGGTGGCCCAGTGGCAACGGCCCACTCCTTCTCGAAGGGAGGAGGCCTGTGTCCCAGCAGTGGGAATATTATCGGCTGATTATGCTATGCTGAGGCTAGGCTAGGTAGCCAACCTAGCCAAATTATATTTACTGACTCAAAAACACTACCCCTACGAACATAGGTTCTACGATTAATATGGCAGCCTCATTGCCACCCCAGCTTGCTTATTTTGTGGGTTATGTAGACTTTTTTGGTTCTCTAATGGTACTCTGTTAACCGTAAAGTATTCCTAAATACAGTAAATAAGCCTCTTGATAGAAACGCCAACTCACAAAGTCATATTTTTTACTGAAGTACCTGCGTTCTAAACTTTTTTGTCAAGAGGATATTTAAGGTTATTTCTTCTTTTCTGTACCGGCTTTAACCACTGACATGCCCCGCTCCCCGCGCGACGTCGTCTAGAATGTCACAATGTCCTAGTACATTTTTTTTCGGCGCGCCACGGGGCGCCTCGCCACTTATACACGATCCATACAAATACTGTATTTATGATGTCATTGACATTGCATGATACGGAACGTAAAGAAGTCTGCATTAACTGTACACACTTTACGTATACATTAAGAAAAGTCTAATTAAGAGGTACAGGAAATAACAAACAAAGAATACCACGAAATGCCAAACGGAAAATTCTGAGGAGAATAAAAGATGTTCCTCTCTCCTTTCCTCACTTGAACCACTTGACACCACAAAGGAGCGCATGATGCGTCTAATGAACATCTGAAGTGGAACCCGGAATGTTTCCCAGAAAAGAGATTCATTACTCGAGTAACTTTGTATTACGTAGAAACAGCGCTGCGGCCGCTTTTCAAATTTTTCTACAGCGATGTAGCGGCTTCCGACGAATAGATACAATTATGGATGATTGGGACGATGGTTTTTATCGTATTTGTAATAAAACGATAGATTTTAAACTCTGTAAAATGTATAGAATTTCCCTTAACGAACTGCTCTTCAAAATGTCTATACCAGGTTTGAAAAAGGAGAAAAAAACCAGGAGCTTCGTTCGCAATTAACACTGACTATAGATTTCAATATATTATGTATACATAGGGATGCCTAGGTATGTAATACTATCCTCGGGTCGTCGGTCCGCATGTAAAAGAGGGTTTTTTATTAAAATTTATCTGCTATAAAACGGATACAGTATTTTTATACTCTGGACATGTGGCACTTTAGGGATTTTGTGTCATATAAAATGCCAAAAATAGCTTTTTATACAAACATTTTGCGACAAATTTCGTGGCAGTCAATATTTTTAAATATTAGCAATATGATGCATTTAATAGGCGTGTTTACGTCTTTATGGTGATTTGGAAAAAGTTTGTTCCGAATGAACGATTTAAACGAAATATTGTACTTTATACGGTATTTTCCTTTTTTCCAGTTGCTCGAGACAATTTAGAGACGTGAGCAGTTGTGCTGAGTAAAATAAGGTGAGCTTGTCTTGCTTAGTAGTACTTTTATTATTTAAAGACTAGCTGCTGCCCGCGACGTCGTCTGCGTGAAGGCTCTACAGCACCAAAAATACCTAAGATGCCAGTGTCGCTATAGCATTATAAGTAAACAACTTTTAAAATAGCATTAAAATATAAGTTTTTTTTGCAAGCGAAGCAAGTGAAGAGAGTTATATTGGAATCCTGCTGAGTTCAGTCATAAGATGTGACTGAAGGAAATAGAGAAAAAAATGCAGGAATACATCCCAGGACACAAAACAGTAAAAATACGTACAAAGGTATCATAACTTACAACACTTCCCTATAAACTACGTTGGTAGTTATGCTGCCAGGAGCCAAAATGTAAAGAGAGTCAGGGCTGGTGACGCGGGAGCAAGCAACGTACAGTTGCCCGTGTGAGAAGCAACTCGTCCTGAGGTCGACACCCGCTGCCCTCAGTGTCTGCCCCTGTGACTTATTGATGGTCATCGCGAAGCAAACACTCACGGGGAACTGTACGCGCTTGAACTGGAACGGGAAGTTATGAGGTATGAGGGGAATGCGTGGTAAAAATACTGCCTCGCCGACGCCACAACCCGTAAGAATTTCCGCCTCAATGGTGTGTCTGTGGAGCGAGATGACTTTAAGGCGGGTCCCGTTACACAACTTCGGAGGAGATAGGTTCCGAAGAAGCATAATCGGGTCACCGACCTTCAGCTTGATGGTATGCGCTGGAAGTCCACTTGCTGACAGGGAGTTCAGAAATCCCACTGGATAATATGTGGCGTCATCTTGCTCGACAACAGTGTTTATCGAGGTGTAGTCTACTTCATTCCCCTCAATTTCCGAGAGAATGCATTCGTTAATTGCTGCAGCCTGATCATTTTTGGGCGTCAAAATGGCCCGCTCACACACCCATGAATTTTGCTGGTGCGGTATACGACTGATGTCCCCGTACACACAGCGAATGAGTTCTTCTATGCTGGATACCACTCGAGTGCCTTCGCCAAGACTTAGAAGGACATCGGAGAATTCTTGAGCACGTGCATTGCCGCCGAGCCGAGCTCTCATATTAATGATCAAGCGCAGCGTACGAACTCGTGACCACAACGAAGATCATTTCAACGAAGCATTCACCTCGTCAGCCCTCGATCCTCGCGTCACCACGGGAAGCGTTTGCCGGAAATCGCCACTGAACAGAACTGTGACACCACCCATCAAATGTTCGTTCCTGCGGATGTCCTGCAGGGTTCTGTCCACGGCCTCAACTGCCTTCCTATTGGCCATCATACACTCATCCCATACGATCAGAGAGCAATCCTTGAGCACGTGTCTCTTATCGCTGTTACGTGACACATCACAAACAGGCGTTTCGGCACTCTCTAAATCGATGGGAATTTTAAACATGGCATGTGTTGTCTTGCCACCCGGAAGCAGTGTGGCAGCGATTCCCGACGACGCTACAGCAATAGCAATTTTGCCTTGCCTCCTGACCTCTGCAAGTATGCTAGTGGTAACAAATGTTTTTCCTGTTCCACCAGGAGAATCCAAGAAAAACATTTTACCCTGGTTTTGCCCAACGCTTTCAAGGACGGTGTCATAAATTTGTTTTTGCTCTGAAGAGAACAAAGCGACATGGTCATTTCGTATGGTGGTCATTTCGCCCGGATCGTAATTTGTCTCTGCGTTATACTCCCGATTTCCACGGTCTTGATGCGGTGATGATTGGGGAGCTGGTAACCCATATTCGATCAGTGGATTGCCGCCGATAGAAATGACCACATCTTGAAGTGAACTGAGACAGGTGTTCAGAACGCGTTCATCAGTTACTTCGACTTCGTCTCCAGTAGCACGCCTCAAAGCTCGTAGAAAATCTTCAGACAGATGATGGCGATACTTCTCCCACAAAGCTACCGGGTTCGCGACTCCACAAAACACCAAAATGACGGCATGCGGCTGGGACTGTCACTGACGCTCGCCTCTGCGAGGGTTTCATCCCAATTTTGGTCACCGTCAAGAAGGTGACGTGCTACGCAGGCTGCGCGGTAAGTGGGATACTCCACGCCATCAAATGTCCGAAAGGCGAAAGACGTTGGGCCTCGGACAGTGTGAAGTAACAACCGCAGAAAATAGCACTCGCCATTATTCGGATGCACGGTATAAACCCTACCCAATGCGGTGTCCTTGAAAATTCCCGGAAAACCTTCCACAGCACCTCCTCGTCGACGTTGGTTAAATAAACCCCTTTGCTTGTCGTAGGTAGGTGTAATATGAAGGCACCTCGTCATACGTAAGGGATTTGTTTTACATCACATTTTAGTTTATAATTAGGTATACGACATGAAAATATATTAATTACCAAGCAATAATCACACAGATAAATACCGAACAAAAGTATTAACAGTCAATGTTTATTTTGTACTAACAACATGAAATTGATGAAGAAATGATCATCATCAATGAACATAACTTTTTTTTTTTTTTAATTGTCTTCCTCAACTCTGCTCAAGATTTTGAGGGTTTTGTTGGAACTTTAATTTTTCAAAACGAACAACACAACAACACGATACAACTTTTATGAAGAAAATGCACATTACCATCTATGAATTTTAAGAAAAACTAACTACTAACCTCGCCAACATGATCAAATTTAAATTATTAATTTCCAAAAAGTGTTAACATGTAACTTGATTTGATTTTTATGAAATCTAATAGATGGCGCTGCTTCAAATTTTTCTTTATACTACTAACATACATTAAACTATGTTTCTCTGCCCAAGTTACTTAAATGGCGTAGTTTTTATAGAGTAAAGCTAGATATTAGCATGGCTTACTCAAAAACAACATTTAAATATGCATCGTTAGATTACACGCTGTCACAGAATGCGTAAGAAAAATAAAGATTCACAGCTCCTCCCCCGTAGGTGATAGCGTGATAATATGTAGCCTATATGTTGACCCGACCTCTTAGTAATATTCATGCAACATTTGAAGTAAATCCATGCAGTACTTTTTGAGATTAGCCCGGACATACATACAGACAAACAGACAAACAGACAAAAATTCTAAAAACTATATTTTTGGCTTCGATATCGATTGTAGATCACGCCCCAAGTATTCTTTTTAAAAAATATTCAATGTACAGTTTTGACTTTCCTACGATTTTATTATATGTATAGATAAGGAGAAAGAGAGATTTCTTACGTTTGTCGTTTAAATTATTAGTAGCATAGTTTTTATTTTTAGCTCTGTCATTTGCGATAATTATACAACAAGAATGAGAGAGATAGAGGACTTAGTTTCTTTGATAAGCTCATTTGAGTAAATCGCGTATTGATGCATTATTTCATAAGTATATATTGAATATTTTACCCTTATTCTGTATCAGTAAATTGAGGTAAACGGATAACTCTATTCTATCAATTTTGTTAAGTGATTCACTCTCCATCTTATAGTAAGTTTTACTCGTAGTTCTGCATTGAAGTTGTTTAGATATAGATATTATCTGTGGTTATAGCTTTGTAAGTCAGCCTATGTATGTCTACATGAAATACGTGCTGATATTTTCTGTAAATACGGGCGCTAATATTTTTATCCGTAGGAAATAAAACTATAACATCATAGTGTAGGTAGTAAACGATTGAATGCTCTAATTGTACTGCTAAGAAGATTTTATTTCAAACAATTGCTGGCAATTCGACACCTTATTAAAAAAAATGGTCTGAGAAACCTTTCTCCAGACGTTAAACGTTTATAAACAAATTTCTCTGTGATTTAAAATCATTTTAAATCCCCAATTTCCGTTCAGAGGAAACAATTTGAACAATAAGTTAACGCAATGCACCGTTTGCTTGGAATTCGGCGCCATATTTAATTTAACGACCTACTCACATAAACATTGTTTGGCATTTTCACTTGGAATTAATTTAGCAAAATGTAGTCAAAGTCAGTAGCGGCACCTGTACCTGTATGTAAATGATGATTAATTTTAATTAACATCGAATATCGGAAGGTAATTTACAAAGTATGTTTCGGAGTAAATTATTTCGGGCTGAGAACTAATTACAGGCAACGGTAAATTATAGGCACCATGTGAGGAATGTAGACGTTCTGACGTATAAATTAACTATACATAATATTTAGAAATATGCTGACTTCTGACTTTGACAAATGGTTTATTAGAAAACGCGGTAACCATTGTCGTAACTTACAAGTTATGTAAATTCAACGCACACATACATACTCTTATTATTATTATGTTGCCGTGCCCTAGCCGGGTTTCATGTTGGAACTTACTTATATTGTAACAACTAAATGTACACATGAATGCAATAAATAATTTGGATTCATTTGAATGTGGTACCTTACTTGCAAGTTCTGAAACTCAAATGAAATAAAGGTTTGTGCAAAGACTGAACTATGAACCTACAGGATTGTTTTAAATTGACTAGCTATTCACCGCAGATTCGATAGGTATCAACATGTAAGCATGATGAAACAAAAAAAAAACAGTGGCACTCCGGAAGTGCCGACAGAAGTGAAAACTTGAACAATTACGTGTGTATTTTTATATCGTCATACTTATATACAGAGGTATCGGTTACGGCAACAGTGTCGCGAGTTCAATGGCTTTTTCCCATCTCAAAAAATTCCCAACGCGCCTAAAGAAGTTTTCACTTCAATAATATATGATGATTTTTTTAGTGGGGTCATCGACCACAGTTAATGCAGTCACTTGAGATATCAGTTTAAAACTATGTTTTTTTTTCGTTTGTAACTTACTAGCAGCGCCCCGCGATTTTACCCGCGGAAGTGTCGATCCCGTGGGAATATCGGGATAAAAAGTATCCTATCACGTGTAACGTTACCTTTGCGAACTCGCTCAGTGAATAGAAAATATCTGTTCTGTCGGCAACCAAATTTAGTGTTCGCATTGTTCGCGTCAGAGGGACGTTATCCAACAGTTTAGTGCAACCGCGCGGTACCGCGAACAAGTTGGGCCGCCGTCGGCGATACACGTACCCATCCGGACACACAATCTTATCCCTTATAGCACACCCGGATAATTTATGTTACCCCTGAACACTCCAAGTATATACGACGCCAGTGCTAGATCCCACCATGTTTCCAACTTATTGTATCCCACCATGCCCAACACAAACAATGTTGGATACATCAAGGGGTAAAAAGGATATACTCCATACCGCCTTAGGTATATGTGTGTATCTCGTAAACTTGTTCTTTATGCGCTCCAAGATGAGACTTTATTTAGTCTCATATAGAGCCCATACTACCGCATTACTCTCCAACTGACTCCTTATTAGAGAGTCATACAATGCCGAAACGGCTTTAATATTTGTGAAATCTGTCGCTCTGCGAAGCACAAATCCTAGTCGCTTGTATGCCTTTTTAAAGACATTGATAATATGCTCCCGGAATCTCAATTGAGTATCCATACGAACACCAAGGTCTCGCACTGCCTCCTCCCTTTTCATATGTACATCGATCACTTTGTAGTTGTGGTATCGATATCGATAACTATCGCGTCTGCGAAGTTTAGCTAGCCAATTTAGAATAACCCTGCATAGACATGTGACTATTAAATTAATGGACACATTTCAAAGACGCCCTTAGAATTTGCATCAAATAATCCTAAAAATCCTACTATAATAATATTATAAATGTGAAAGTTTGTATGTTTGAGTATTTGTTACCCAATCACGCAAAAACGGCTGAAAGGATTTGGAATAGACCTCGGATAGGACATAGGACACATTTTGCAGACCTCCACGCGGCTGAAACCGCAGACAACAGCCTAGTGACAAATAATGTCGTCGACACGAGAAGAATAAGAACGGTAACCTAAACTACCTAAAGAAAGAAAGAAAGAATAAAGTTTATTTGGATACAGTTCGTGACACACAAAAAAAGAAAAAAAAATGTTTCAAACAACAATAGTGTGTGCCTCACGGTTGCGACAAAAAGGTTCAATTCATCATTAATGCCAGACAGATGCTGTCTGACGCTGGTTTTACCGAGTTTCCTCCTGATCCCCTGATAGTTATACCTACGTATTGTACCACATAATAATACAATAAAGTATTTAGCAACGTAATTAATATAGAATAGATGTCAGGATTAAACTGACTGTGAGGGACAAGGGATGTATTTATAGAGGTTACTGAGAGCCAGAAAGGATCCGGCCAAATTACGAACGGTACAGATTCGTATTCTCTCGAATAAATAGCACCCTTTCGGTCGACTTTCTATGAAGTTCAAGTCAATTTAGGATGAGAAACCATTGCGATAATCTGTAAATAGAAAATAGCGTATAAATAAAAGTTTTTACTGTCGCCAAAAACCGTATCTTTTACGACATCCACGATAACATTTACCAAATTATAGTACTAAAACCTATTTAAAGCTCAAAATACGTTCTGCAAGTCCTTTATGTAATGTCCATGATAATATATAACAAACTACCTACCTAAACATACATATCAAAATCATGATTAATAAAAAACTAAAACAATGCTTAATAAGAAAATGCTACTATACTATAATAGAACACTTAAACAATAAAATACAAGTGCTATATTATCTTATTATTATTAGTACATACAGTGAAATAATATTATATTTAAAAAAAAACCTTTATATAATAACTGTAGATTAAGTTCAAAAGACTAAATAGGTTACGCTTTCAAAGCGTCCTCTCTCCTACTATTTAGCTGTGCTGACAGGGTAAAGATGTCATACAACCTGGTGTTACATTGTTGAATGCAATAAACGATTGAGTATCGAGTAGAGTCTTACAAAATACTTGTTATCTTTTACTTGCAACGTAAAAGATAAAACCTAGAACTAATAGCATCAGAGACGCCTACTCGAAGCACTTATCGAGCTTCGTTACTTAAGAGGTTTCTTTTATTTAAGATACAAAAAAATCTCCGTTCAAACACTTTGTTTCTTATAAAACCTGCTCTGCGTCTAGAACCGTAAGGAACCATCATCAAATATGTATAAATGGCCCACTTTCAACCGTTGTTCGGGTGGAATATTACATCAGGTATTTTATTTACTGTTTCTGAATTACGTAAGGCTTATTTTCGTGATTTATTATGAATTTTTCGTAGTACGCACAGTCATTTTTATGAGTGCTGTAGAGAGAATTTGCGT
The DNA here is from genome assembly GCA_914767645.1 of Hydraecia micacea. Lineage (NCBI taxonomy): Eukaryota > Metazoa > Arthropoda > Insecta > Lepidoptera > Noctuidae > Hydraecia > Hydraecia micacea. The sequence goes on along the minus strand of OU611788.1, from coordinate 10,160,822 downwards.
CATAAACACTTTTGCATGAGGCGTGATTTCATTTTTGTATTCATGTTTCCTGCGCGTGTTATTATAATTATTATGATTGTATAGAGTTTATCTAACGTAGGTAATTATCATGTTTTACTAAATAGACTAGAGGGGGCAATTCTCGTAATTTTAAGAACGTCCACAGTCAGATCTCAGTCTCAATCCGTCAAAAATACCTGTAATTTCCCTATATTTTTGACAAGTTTTTGAGATTGATTGTCGCTGAGATGAGATTGCGACTAGATTTTGAACGTTTTCAATTAGGTACGGGAATTGGCTTTCAATTTCGTAACTTCTTTATCATCATTTGACTAGTCAAAGAAGAAGCTGAGGCGAAGAAGCTAGTCTCCACAAAGTCGGGAAAAGGATAGCCTTTTCCCGAATTTGTGGAGGCCAGCTTCTAGTTTAACCAGATGCAGTTGAAAACGAGTATTTTACGTGGAGTTTCTTAGAGCAATCAATAAGTCATATTCAAAGTTTAAATAATAAATTAATTTACGACTACGCAAACCTACCCTTCAAATGATTCATGAATTATATTTTACAATTTCTTCACAATGGGATCACTCAAATGTCAGCTTTCAAAAATTTCTTAAAAGAATACCCAATATACAATACAACCCTTTTTAATATAAATGCAGATAAGAAATTATTTGCTCGAGAACATTTGAGTGACGTTCAAACACTCTGAATGAGCAATTAGATACTTAACGACAACTGAAGACTGTTGTGATTGAGGTTTCCGGAGTGCGAATTATTAACATTGATTTTCCTCTGAATTTTGGAGAATTCAATCATCAAAAGATGAATCGTAAAATATAATTATACATTTTTATAACAAACTAGCAGCGCCCCGCGGTTTCATCCGCATAAGTTTTGATACCATGGGAATATCGGGATAAAAACTATTGTATGTCCTTTCCCGGGACTCAAACTATCTCTATACCAAATTTCATCTAAATAGGTTCAGCTGCTTAAGCGTGAAGAGGTAACAGACAGAGAGACACACTATTGTATTATAATATTAGTGTGGATTATTAAAGACAATTTTGTCCACGAAAAATCCCAGCAAGCAAACGGCTTTTTAATAAAAAGTTAGTAGCCTAAAGCTAACAGGAATATAGTCAAAGTTAATGTGGTCAGGGGTTTAAAAAGAGCCTTCCAACAATACGAGTCGTTTTGAAGAGTTCCGTATTCTGCTTCAAGCTCTTGACCCATCTTACTAACGAGAGATTCTTCAGGTGATGGTCAAAGTTCTTGACAGTGAAACCTTTGTTGTTATTTAATTAGAACTGTTATTGTCAGTACAAGTAACGCTATTTTAGTAATATAGTTATTTAAACAAGATGGCGTAATGAAACCCCTTGTACTATGAGATGAGCTGACTTAAACATAGGTAACTGGCAAAATACTGGGTGCAGTGTTATAAACCTCTGCTGATCCTTTCGGGAAATACAGGCGTGTATTTATTTATGCAAATACTAAGCAGCATAAAAATATAAGCAAAACAATAAAGTACCTGGAAGTAATCTTGAGATATAACGGATGAACCGCGAGAGGGGTTACGACAAACTAATATCCTACCACAAATGGAAATATATTGCTTCTTATGTATGACGTCACAGACCTTTGCAAATATTCAGTGACTATGATAAAAATAAGTGCGGAAATAGAACCAAAATGTGACGAAGTGTAAGTAAGTAATGAACTATGCCTCTCAGGTAATTAAAACAAAGTTAAAAGAAGAACAGCTTCAAGCAAAGGTAGGGGTAAGCCCAGAGGGTTTTTGAGTACCTAACCATAATTATGCAGGGCGAAAAGTTGATACTGATGAGACTAATTATGAGAGGACACCGAAAATATATTTGAAAAGTTTCAGTTAGAGCCCTGTGGTCAGGGATCCCATTAAAATGTCTAAAATGTAGGAAAAATAATTCAGAGCCTTTGATTTGCGTAAGATCGTGTGCGACCTGACGCATAATGACTTAAATTGTCAAATTTTATGAAAAAATCGTGCGCTTTTAACTCATATTTGCTACCAATAGCGCTTTATCAGTAAAATTTGTTTCTATAGATTCAAAGATTCGTGAAGTACAGAAACAAAAGATTTAAAGATGTAAAGCCCTCGATTCTCTGGATTATTAGCGGTTTAGTAGTTTATTATATTACCTATAATCTACCTACTTATTATTCCTGTGGTTCATAAAGCAAATACTGAATAACAAAACAAATTCAAATGGAAGCAAAATTTGAATTTGACGCTCCAAATTCTTTGAAATTGAGAACAAAATTTGAAATTGACTTTAAGCTTTGTATTTAATTCTTTGGCTGCTATTAGAAAATGAGCTCATAAATTCTTTGTTTTGTATTTAAGAGCGTTTAACACATACGGCATTTCATACAAACTTTCAAGCCTTTGTTTTTCGAAATATTGAACCGATTTTAATGAAACTTCGTACACATAAGCAGGATACAAAGGTCTAAAAAGTTAGTTAAGAACATTTTCGAAAAATAGTGACACAGCCAAATTATACCGATTTGAAATTTTCCATAGAAACAGAGATTTCCAGTTATCTTTTTTTAAATAAGACATTTTGAAAATATTCTTTACGGACTTAACGGACGGAATTTTCTTTTTAGACCTTTGTATCCTACTTATGCATATTATGAAGTTTCATTAAAATCAGATATTTCATTTCGAAAAACAAGGGCTTGGAATTTGTATGATGCCGTACGTCGTAAACGCTCTTAAGTATTTCATTGGTTCCTTAATGATAGGAAATCTCTGCTACTATAAGATAACAAAGTTTCATGAATCCAGATTCGGAGTAAAGTGATTTCCTAATAAATTGTTGTTTGGAGCTCATTAAAACTTTTATTTGGGTAGGTTTACTTACCTTTTCGACTGAGTTGGTAATTAAAAAATATACAATTTTTGTTTCGATATTGATGAATTCAAACATCAGTACACTGAACAATACAGTCGATAACTTCATGCCATATTTAACGTAAATAAATATGCGGGAGCGTCTCGCACTGTCCATGCCTTTACGTAACTGCGGCGCACGCGTGACGCACTGAGATTTCGAAGCGCGTCGTTTCGGCCGATTTGTATGAAAACTAATACTGCTTTCTTTATTATTCTGTGACTAGACTATATTAGATTTCTGTCTATCTTTAAAAAAGATACACGCGTCATTTCACACAAAATACCTTGACTATCCAATCATAGAGTGAATGAACACAATAAAAGACCAGTACAATGAAATCCGTTTCAAAATCAACTTGGATGTTCATTGTTCAACGAATCGCGAATTTGTTAACTAATTCAGTTCGTTCTGAAAGTTCACTTATTATAAAACTCGAAGTTGCTCTCGACTGAATAGATCAATAAGAAAGTTTTTAACTAAATTTAAAAATACATTCAACTGGAATGTCCTAATTATGGAGGTGAGAGAGTTTTCACATCGTAGTTTGATGAAACATCGGAGTTTGGATAACTTTTGTTGAAGTGCGTTTTAACACTTGAACGTTGTCGAATTCATTTCATTTCGAACGAGTCTTTGTTTATGTATGGGATACATCCTAGGTACTATGATTACAAATCTTAGGGATCTCATTATCTTATTAGTACTTAGTTTGCAACTTTTTCTAACACTGGTAATTGGAATTAGGACTCACGATGTTATCAATTATTAATGACAGCCTGAAAGCTTTATTTTAAAATACTTCTTTAAAATCAACTTTGCCCAGCAGTGGGACAGTCCTGCACTGTCACTAATTAGAATTTTTGTTTAAGTTAGCCTGTTAGATAGACGTTACATTCATAGGTTTTAGTTTGAATAGGAAATTAATCAACGCTAATTCTCATACATAACATTGCGCCTGTAATACCCAAAAGGATAGGCAGATATTAATTCTCATACCTACTCACACTTCCCGGGACCCAAGGTCTGAATTTTACCTTGGCCAGAGTCTAAGCATTGCCATACAACTCGATGTCACGGCAATGCCGCCCGTCTCTTGGGTACAGACGCCAGCACATCAAGCTACCCGAAACTGTCAAATTTTCCCAATCAACTTTGAACCTTATGCTTTAGCGATAAAGTTGAAAATATATTAAAAGAAATTTGACAGATTGTAGTAGCTTGATGTGCTGGCGTCTGTACATTACCAGTCGACAGCAGCGATGCGGAGGAATTTTTCGACGCCATATTTTAGTTTTTTAATAGATTTATTTAGGTTAGGATATTAGTATTAGAAGTTTATCCAGTGTATATTTTTTTATTCTCCTAAATAAACTGTATTCTTCTTAACTTATTATATTTTTCTTGTTAGCGTGTCGATGGCAATCTAAATGGACTAATTCTGTTTATAATCATCATTGTAATTACTCTAAAAGACGTCCTACACACTTGGACATAGGCCTTCGCCAAGCATCAGTTATACAATCAACGCCCAAAAAAATTGAATGGAGTTGGAATCGAAACACATTAATCAATGTGAGGACCAGTTCTAACTCTCCCTTAATTTATGCCTTTGTAGGCTATAAACATAATACCCTAGTAGTTTGTTTGCGTATTAAAAGTTTATTGTAGCCCAGATCTCGTTCCAAACAATCTATTAAGACCTACCATTTGTTCCTTATGATTCGAGATGTTAATCGTGATTGATGTTATTACACACGAAAGATACGTTAAACAGCTTAATGTTCAATGACGTTTAATTATTCAGGAGTGGTTTCTTCCCTTTTCTTGTTAATTGAAGATTAGTAGGATGGAAGATCAAGATTTACTTTGAGAATTTTTGAGTAACGACTAAAGTCATCATCATCTGCCTAGCCTTTTCCCAACTATGTTGGGGTCGGCTTCCAGTCTAACCGGATGCAGCTGAATACCAGTATTTAGTAACGACTAAAGTATTATCATTTATTTAATCGGCGTCAGTAGCCCTCTTTACGATATCTGACTTCGTGAGTTGGACCGTCAATACTATCTTGATTTGAATTCAAACTGAGAATAGATTCGGCTTATTAGTCGATTCACACGAATTTACTAGCGCGAAACGGGTAAATCGTCAGTTTTAAATAATATTACAAGAGATAGAGAGCGAAGATAAGAAGTTAAGAAAAAAGCAAACGTTGTAACTGTTATCACTGCTGCAGTGTAAATTTTTCTATATGTATTGCATACAATTTAAAATGTGCCAATTGCCTAATACATATTTTTGGAGTTGTAAACTCGCCCAAAAATAAAAATAATATTATTTAAAAGTGACGATCCGCCCGCTTTGGCGAGTAAATTCGTGCGAATCGACATGGATTCACGATAATTCAAGCAAGCAGTTTAATAAGATTGAAAATGGTCAAATGATGTTCAAGAAATAATTCAATAGTTCAATATTAGGTAAAATAAAAATTTTATTATAAAACTATGGAAGGAGATTATAAAAAATAATAATTTCCTAACCACGGGTCTTGGAAAGTTAATCAATAACAAAGTAAAATGTTTCTTCTGACTACATTTACAAGCGCGGAAAGTACCTATGTATGGGAAATTGTAAAAATTGGATGGCCCATGGCTCCGTGTCAAGTGCAGACAAATTCAAATAAATCGTTCTTACTCAAGCCTTCAAGATCCACCATACGAGATTCTCCAACTAAATTAACTTGAAATTTCATCCGGACGTGAAAAAATGTAACTGATTTGCATTCCTCTTCAACGTAAAGTATAGGGTATGAAATTTCGAGATAGAACTGTCTTGACTCAATGAAATATTGGGTCTCTTTGCTAAGCTATATGGTAAGGCGGACGAAAAAGGGGTTAAGATACCCTGTTTTAAATAATAAATGTATTTCGCGCCGAGAAAGCGCCGCAACTCACTGTTTCGCGGAATTGATGGGTGTTCTGTAAATATCGGTGGTTTAGAAGTTCTCTCATAGTTTTGGAATTCATGTTTAAAATTCGTATTTTGTTTTGAATTTCTACGTCTTTTGTACGTGAAGTATGTATTTCCAAGACCATTGTAACTTTTAAATCACTAGTAATAAACATTAGCAAACGTATCCATTATTAAAACATCTGTATTGGCTATTAGTTATGTGGTTGTGGTACGGATCCCCAAAAAGTAATATGCGTGGGAATATTGGATTGGGATAAAAGTATTTTATGTCCTCATTCAGGTCATGGGCTACCCATGTGCCAAATTTCATCCGAATCCGTTTCGCCATTTTAGCGTGAAAGCGTAACAATCAAACACAAAATAATCAAATCTCATTCCAATATTAGTTTTTATATCATGACCTACGCTTGTCAACTCGCTAATCTGACTATCTATAATTTTTCATCTATTTCGTAATAGCGTTTATCTCATAATCTTATGCTATTATCTTATAATTTTCGATAGGTAAGGTTGCACGTTAAAACCGATTCTCTACAGTACACACATCTGCCTACGCCTTCAGGGAACTCAGGCGTAATTTTATATTAGTAACAAAAGATCTGAAATAATGATCTAGCAATTCAATATCACGCACGATTTATTTTGATTCGCTGAACTCTATACCTGTATCTTCACCGCCGCTTATGATGTGTTTTGTGAAAGGAATTACGTGATCTTATTATTTTTGTGGTGTCTTAATGATATCAGTTGTATAAATATCAATATAGTAATGTAATGATACAGCTTTCTTGTATATATACAGTATTACCAACCTACTTTTATGTTTTCTGGAAATAAATGATACTTTAGTGTCTATAAAAAAAAAATGTTTTTTTTTTGTATAATAGACATTTTTTGGTAACCAACCGTTAGTTCCATAAAAATAAAATTTTATAACTTACTAGCTTCTTCCCGCGACTTCGTCCGCGTGAAATTTCACCCTCCCCATTCAGCCCCTCAGGGGGTGAATTTTGAAAAATCCTTTCTTAGTGCACCCCTAGACCTCATAAGCAACCTACGTGCCAAATTTGGAATCTCTAGACCCAGCGGTTTGGACTGTGCGTTGATATGTTAGTCATTCAGTTTCTTCTTTTATATGTATATTTAGATAGATTGCATTTTTATTATATAACTTATTGGATTTTTATTAATGCCTACTACAATAATAATATTTATTATTATGTATATTTATTTTTTACCAGCGTATTGCGAAGAGAAAGTTCTGATTTCAAATTGCCACCTCTGAAATTACTTGATTTCCTTATTGAAAAAGTTCTAACATTCTTCAAACATTCTAACTTCTTTTCCGAAATTATTTGAATTCACAAACTTTTTCAACTTTAACGCTTGCGGTGCGAATTTTCATACCTACTAATAGCAAACATCGGAGATTCCATATTTTCAGTTACACTCAAACAGTAATACGAAACGGTGGAATATTCTGGAAAAGTTTAACGTATGGCTGCGATATGTTGTGAATCGCACACATCGCCGTTCGCGACTAAGTTAGCGATTCATTTAATTGGTCTAAACTTGGTTTACACATCGTTAAAAGTAGGACTCAGATATATTAGCAGGAAAACATACTTAAGTTAGATAAACTTTATCGCTGAATATAAGCTTCAAGGAAAGCTCATCATCATGTGCTGTTCCGTCTCCTCAGCATTTGCATAGCCATTTCCCAACGATGTTGGGGTCGGCTTCCAGTCTAACATTTGTTTAGACTGGAAGCCGAATAATTTTAAATGGTCACTCCATTTAAAATTATTCGGCTTCCAGTCTGTTTATCTGACCTCTATAACCCAGTTACTGGGTAACACGATACCCTTTGGCACTACTGGTTGTCAGACTTTCAAGGTTTCTGACTACCCGTGATGACTGTCAAAGATCTACGAATGGCAACCGGGACCAACGTCTCGGTATGTAATGCATGGTCACCCATCGGCGGACCGACCTCGGTAAGCGTTTTTTAACCTTGAAGATCGGCCCGTGCGACTGTTATTATTTAGCCACGAGGTCCTCATGCGGTTTCCTTTCCTATGTTTGCTTAGGCTGTAACCAAAATGTGGTGGCCAATTAAGTTATTGTATGTACTCTTTAATTAGGCAAAATTTCGACGATTTGACACACGGCAGCTAACGAAACAATGCAAATCCATACGAAACAGATGCCTTTCGTCACTGTATGGCCCAATCTCAAACAATTTCCAGCTTATTAACAAGTTTCTTTTTGTATCTAAAAAGAACTCAGTTTATAGAAGATTATAGCGAAGCACCAGCGAATAGAAAATGATAAGGAAATCTGTAGAAACAGCTGCGGGCGGTCGATACCATCGCAAAATGAAAGATCACGTGGAACCCTTTCTTCAGTCCAGCGGGACGGAAAATTGAAAATGACACTACTTATCTCACTCAAAAGACGTGTGATATTTGAAGAAAGTGTTCTATTGCGGCTTAAATTGTTTGAGTAACAAATTAACCCTTCGTAACGTAGATCCACGCGAGACACAATGGCTTTTTAATTTTTTCTGTAATTACGGCATGAGATTATTTTATTCGTAAATGTATAATTCCGGAAGATTGTCCCAAAAACTGTTTTGTGGTTCAATATTATTATGTCGTGTTCATTTATATTTAATTATGATTTGAGTTTCATCACTGTATTAAAATAAGACTCATGTATTTATCTCTAACACACTTAACCTCGGATTAATTTGATATTTTTTGACAAAATGTATTTTTTTCAACTAATATAGCATCACACCTGTCACACATTTCGCCAGTTATTTTTAAGTCTAATGTAATAGGGGGTTTGTTTGTTGACATTAATCGAGCACAAATCCAGACACCGGGCTGCCACTGAGAAATTCCAGATGGAAAAACCCATTAACACTTTGCCCGGCCCGGGAATCGAACCCAGGACCTCAATCTCAGCAGTAGTGCTCGCGAACACCTAGACCAACGAGGCTACAAAAGTTTTCAACACTACCGTAATTCAGTAGATTTGCTCTTCGGTATGTTTAACAACGGTTTTATACATAAGATTTAGGAAACAAAGGAAAATGATCATTAGCGAGAGATAAGACTGCGGTATTACTCATGAAAATAAGGATTACCGTCTGGTTAAATTTATCACGAAGTTAAATGGTCTAAGAGACATTTTCCAGGAAAACACTGTTGTTCTGATAATCCTACTTCTTGTAGACGAAGAGTATTAATTATGAAATTTAAATTAGTTTAGGTTACTAAAGTGTGACGACCCAAAATAATTATTTATGGTTCCCACTGCTAGATATAAAGTCACAACACTACTTTGGTCTAGAGCGGTATGTCTATGGTTCACGGGAAGAAACTAATTGGACATGAATTTGAATGTAAACATTATCAACATTATAACGATACTTCATGTGATTAACTAACAAGATTCTTATCGTGTTTGTATAAATGTATATTCTTCTGCTGTCACTTGGATACTGTGCTGTAATACAAATACACATCTATTACAACTGGACCGAGTTTCATTCAAGTAAACAGAGCCTTAACGCACCTGAAACAGTAAAATTTCATAAATGCTGTGATAATTACGAGCAAATATCAAATTCCTTACTGATTTCCATTGAATTCCATCTGCGCATTAATTAATTACGAAAACTTGATTCATATTAAGTTCTGCTGACTCAACTATCAATACTTGAACAACAAAGTTGTAAGTGCCAAGTTAGTTTCATGTTAGCAAAGTCAATAATTAGTTATTTAGTTAGATGGTATATTTATGTATATTTGAAATATAATTTTATTTTATCAGCCTGGAATGATCCTGGATGCAGAAGGCAGAGAAACTGGATGCAATAGACTGAGTTGAAGACTCGCACTCTACACTCAAAAAAAGAAAACTGAAATCAACATGGAGTGTAAGCGCCATTTTTTTTCTGACGCATTAACAATCACGATTGAATTTGGTTTTTTTTTCACGCATTACTAACTAAATAACAAGAAAGCGACAATAAAAAAACCGGCCAAGTGCGTGTAGGACTCGCTCACGAAGGGTTCCGTTCCACTGTACAATATTTAACACTACATACATAAAAAAATCACGTTTGTTGTATGGGAGCCCCCCTTAAATATTTATTTTATTCTGTTTTTAGTATTTGTTGTTATAGCGGCAACAGAAATACATCATCTGTGAAAATTTCAATTGTCTAACTATCACGGTTCATGAGATACAGCCTGGTGACAGACAGACGGACGGACAGACAGCGAAGTCTTAGTAATAGGGTCCCGTTTTTACCCTTTGGGTACGGAACCCTAAAAAATTAAAAAATTAAAATTCATTTATTTCGGACAACAGTGATCCATATTTTGTTAGTATTACAATACATCTTATATTCTAGTGTTAGTAACATTGATATAAAAATAGACAAAGAATGACCAGTCAGGAAATATATTTCCTACCTAATCAACCTCCTCACAAAAAGCCTAATATTAGGAGTATAGCTCTCCGCCACAGCTCTCAGGATATAGTTGCGACTACTCCGCACTCTGATCAGCAGCGAAGCCGTTTTTTTGCGTATTATGGCTTGAAAGCCGTCTGTGTGGGCCTCGGCAAACATTTCTGAAGCGCTACAGATACGGGGCAGTCGCAACAACATCATGAAAGCATTATTATATTGTACGCGCAGAACATCCAGCGATCTCTTAGTGTAGTTGACCCATAAATTGCTCGTATAAAAACTCTGACAGTACGCCTTGAAAAGAGTAATTTTTACTAGGTCAGAACACCGAGCAAATCTACGGGCCAACATATTACCTCTGACCGCTAGTGCCCTACGCTCTCTCTCAATATCTGTATCATCCTTAAGGTCGTCGGTGATGACATGTCCAAGGTACTTGAATATAGACACCCTGTTTAGAAGGAGGCCATTCAGCCTAATAATTTCAGGTACAGAGTCCGGACATTTACCTGCGGCCCTAAAGAGCATATATTCACTCTTAGTGACATTATAAATAAGTCCATGTGAGGCAGCATACGTCTCACAGACTCTGAGCAATTCCCTGATTGCCCCAGCAGTCGGGCCCAGCAGCACCATGTCGTCCGCGTAGCTGATGTTATTGACGCTCACTCCATTTATTCGACATCCAACAGTCATGCTGCTGAGCTCGGTGATGAGGCCATCAACATACAGATTGAAGAGCCTAGGAGATGTCAAACCCCCTTGTCTCACACCGCACTCCAATCCGTATGCTGGGGAGAGAGTATTAGACCACTTTACCTGGTTTTTTTGATTGGAATACCAGTACTGGAAGATTTTCAGTATTTCAGCAGGTGTACCCCTGTCCCTCAACTTGTCCCAAAGCACATCATAGGAAACGAGATCGAAGGCCTTCGAGAGGTCCAGGAAACAGGCGTACACCGGCGTCTTCCGATCGGTATAATATTGAACAGTATGCTTGAGACTCAAGATAGCAGTTTCAGTTGATAGTCCAGCCTGGAACCCAAACTGTGCTTCATGAAGATTTAAAATAGTTTTCAAATATGAGTCAAGCATACTGTCCAATACCTTAGCCATGATCGCAGCCAAGGAAATCGGACGATAATTCCCCTTATCCGATATGTCCCCTACCCTGTTTTTAACAATGGGAACCACAAGGGTTTTCATAAGATTTTCCGGCAAGTACGAATGGCTTAGACACATCGTATAGAACAACGACAAGACCCTCGGTATGTGGACCCCTGCATATCTCAAGTGCTCAATACTGAGTCCATCATGACCTGGGGACCTGCCTCTGCTCATTCCCTGTATGATTCTTTTGACTTGCTTGGCAGAGAAGTGCATAAGTGTCTCCTTTACCTGACAACAATACTCGGCATCTGCAGAAGGAACTGAGGGACCAAGGGGAGATTGCACCTGGAAATGTTTCATGAACACTGAACAGTTTTGCAATATCCCCGTGATCACTCTTCCCCTCCACACTCACCGCAAGGCCAGGCTTAACGTCCAACTTACCTGTAGATTTCCAGAATTTGCCAAAGTTCTTAGTAGCTCGTTGTTCCGCTAATATGTCCATTTTAATACGTTCTTGATTATTTTGGCACCATTTCAAGCGACTTTTGAAAACTTTGAGAGCCTCTCGCATTTGATCATAAACAAAACCATATATTGGTCGTTTATGTTCTATCCAGGTTTCAAATTTAAGCCTGGCCTCACTGTGAGCGTCACGTACATGTTTATTCCAGCCACACATAGATCGATATTTTCTATGAGGCCTATAGTCACTGGTCTCTTTAGATTGTATAGCTGCCTCACTAAACGTTCACAATCCGATCATAAAACTGATCTAATATAACTTTATGTTCAGCCAAGCCGCATGCCCCATGACTGCACTCCATAAATTCATGAGGGAAATCGATATCTCGCAATTTACCATCGCACAAAAACCTGTATCTGTCAATTTCAGAACAATTTCTTTCGCCCCATATAATCGCGTTACGGGGCACAGTCTGAGTCATCTGTTTTGACCTTACTATACTCAAATCCAAAACAATATAGATGGGTAAATGATCAGAGTTATATACATCCTCCTTAATACCTACATCTACAGCCAGGCTGATAAAGATACCACGCAGTGATCGAGCCATCTCCTACACCCATGCGCATCACTAATAAATGTGTAGTGATTTTGCTCAGCACCTAGAAATTCCATATCTGCACACAGCCATGACTGGTCCGTACAAAAGTTCGTCAATTCGTTATAAAAATTTTGTTTGGGATGCGCGTTAAAATCGCCCAATATAAACACATTTTCAACATCGTAACTTGCCACAATAGCATTTATCTCACTCAATACATCAGTAAAGATGGTCAAATTCTCTGGTGTGTCCGTAGGCATGTAGACAGAAAACACAAGAATGGAGCGCTCGCCTATGGCTGCCTTTATGCCCACAATCCGTTTACTACCACAATCCAAAACAGAGACAGACTCAAACATGCCTTTCCTCCAGAGAATAGCCACTCCCCCATACGGCCTTCCTCTTAACGGTCCGACGGTTGTATCAACCGCTGACTTACCCGTAAATTCAAAATCTTGACTTATGGTTCCTAACATCAATATGTCATGGGGAAGAAGCCATGTCTCTTGGAGGGCTACAAGATCTGACCAAGCACAAATTGCTCGAATGTTGTCAATAGAGCGTTTTGCTGACTGACAATTGAAACTGGTAAATGTGGAGCAGTTATTAGTATTACTTAACATTGTAAAAAACATTTAATCAGCTTTAACTCTAGACTCTGGCCTGGTTCGATACATGAAATGCACAAACCGCCTAAACGTAATACCATCTAAAAACAAGCGATACCGTATCAGAAAAGTATGGTAATATTTTAGGGCATCATCGTAATCGCGAACAATAATCAGCCGTCCCATACATTTTGGTCTAGTAGGTATTGAAGTTTTGTATGAGACCGTTGATAATTTTTTGTGAGTACCTACTGCCACACATTTCTGAGACACGCTGTATAATCAAAAACAACTAGAACTTTTTTCTCAAACCAGAAAGCGTAAAACTGTTTATGCAAAGAAAGCAACCAACTGCAACGCCGCGGGGGAATCCCGAAGATTACTTTGTGAACGGCGCGCCGTTCACAAAGTAATCTTCGGGATTCCCCCAGGTGCTATTTATTGGACATTTGAATAAATTTTATTGCAACGATGTGGCTTTAGAGAGCAATATTGTCACTGCATCTGAAATTCGGTTTCATTTTGTATTTAAATAACGCTATTTTTATTGCATTTTTTTTTTTAATAATGTTACGAAAATCATCCCTATTTATTTTTTCCAAAACACTTATTTCTATCAAGATTATACAAGAAGTGAAAAATTATCTACATCTAATTTTATAGCTGAATTAAAAATACATTAAATTAATTGGATCGAAATAAGACTTAAGGCATTTTAAAGTACTCGGGCGAGGCGGCAAGCCTCCTTGCCGGAATGCCGCCATGGGATCTGGAGGCGAAAGTCCTTGCGCGCCTGTATGAGTGGCGCGCGGAGGCACTACGCCGGGGGGAAACTCCGCTTCCGCGGCAAATAGCGGCGGAGCGGACAGACCTCCGGCGCGATCTCATGGTGGCATGGAGAGAGCGACTATCGCAACCCAGCGCAGGGCACGCCACGATAGTGGCGATAAGACCCCTCTTTGAGGAGTGGCTAGAGAGGCGTCACGGCGTTCTCACCTACCGCCTGACGCAGGTCCTCACCGGACACGGATGTTTCGGGAGGTTCCTGCACATCATCAGGCGGGAGGAGACGCCCGGGTGTCATCATTGCGAGGATCGCCCAGAGGACACGGTGGTGCATACGGTGGAGGTCTGCCCCGCTTGGGCGGAGCACCGCCGTGTCCTCGTAGAGGCGATCGGCAACGGCGGCGACCTCTCGCGTCCGGCCCTGGTTCAAGCCATGGTCCGGGGCGAGAGGGAGTGGGAGGCGGTCACCTCCTTCTGCGAAGCAGTCATGCTAGCGAAGGAGGTGGCAGGACGGCTCAGGGAGAGAGCCGCACGCCTCAGCCGCCGCGGGAGACGCTACGGGCGTCGGGAGCCGCGTGACGACTCCCGGCCACCGTAGGCGCGGGCCTGCGGACGGAGAGTAATGGGTAGCTCTCCGTCCGATCAGGACCAGGCCCGTGCCGGACGGCGCGTATGTGTTCCACGCGCGCCTCAAAGAGATGTCAGCATAAAGGAAGGGGCCCGCCAGGGCCGAAGCCTGCCGGGGTAGCGGGATCGTCCGAAAGGGTTACCGCTGCCCCGGAACATAAAGGGCTAAGGAAGGAACACGGGTGGGTTTTAGTCAGTAAGAGTCTGACACTCCCTTCCGCTCCACCCAGAGCGGGAGGAGTCATTAGATGATTTCCCATCCAAAAAAAAAAAAAAAGGCATTTTAAAGTTCGAGAAGCCTTCAGGTTGATGTTCATAGATTTTTCAATACGCTAAAAAATCTATTATAAGATTTCTAAGGTGAGTCAGATTGTAAACGTTCAACTTCTCTCAGTAATGTAATGAGAAATGTCATTTTCACTCTCTGCGTTACCAGTGGATGGTTTCAGATTGAAGTTTTATTTTTGGTGTTGTTCAAAAAATATCATACGACTTATTAGATATTATAGGACGTTGTTGAAAACTAAGTTTGTTAATTCAACAAGTACCTAACTCACGTTTTCAGTCATTTTATTAGTTATTGTTATATAATATTTGCATACTTCTCAAATTGCTAAAATTCGTTGAAATCGGTGTTATTATTTTAGATTGTGTAATTTATGTATTCAATTTAGACTGTCTGAATTCAGTGACATAACATTCATGTCTTCAGTGATTGAATACAGTTTTCTTCTTCAGTGTCCTTTTACGTAAATATGTCAATTATAATACAACAATCAGTCTTTGCTACTTTTATTCACATAAATAATCAAAGTTTACGAAGACACATCCAAGAAATGGTTAAATTATTACGTTTTCTTTTCCTACTGTTGTCTATTTTCTTCGCGACTTCCACCTTTAAGTCTCTCAAGAATAGAACTATTTCATCAAAAGAACCATTACTTAGAGTTAGATTTTTCTGAAAATACCCCGAAGAGAGGTCACTGAGTCGTGAAAATATTGGGGTAATCTAGTCTCGACTATCTTGAGTACGTTGTGTAATTCAATTAGGCACGATCTTTTCAAATTGCCCTTTCGATGGATAAATCACTGTGCACACTACTATTAAAATATATTATCTACCACAAGACCAAATGAAGCAATTATTTTATAAAAAACTAACGAAGTCAAGCCAGAAAAATATTCCTTCAACATCTTTATGCATTTCCATTTTACATTATTCATAGGGTATTTAATCCTTTTATCAGGCTGTCCAACCGAGCTGTCTTTCAATCGAATGCCATCAAGTGATTTAACCGTCGGACACCCATTTGCATAGATTTACGACCACAATGGACTATATGGATCGAGCCACAGAGCGCGGAATCACTGCGCCGGCGGTAGCATCTGGACGGCAGTACTAATAAAGTTAGTGGGGTCGAAACTGCTTTAAACTGCTTTTTTTCTGCTTAGTACATTATTTCTGTAACGGACATAAAGCTGTCAGTTTCTATACGTAATTTGAGTCGTAGTGCGAGTAAGGCCGTTTGTCCACCTTCACTCCAATGTCAACGAGAACGAGATGACAGCGGCGAAGTAGCGATACATACATTTACTATGGCCGCGTGTCCACCGCACGCCGTCACCGGGACATCACGCTTGGTTCAAATAATCTCATCTCTCGTTGACCTCCCGTTGACGGTGACTTGTGGACAAACGGTGTAAGGCACTTTGAATACGGCACCGTTTCTTTACGGTGCGTATAAACCGCGCCTTAGAAAAAACGTGTTCGTCAACAAGCTTCCATACAGATCCATATAACACTGACGACTGTGCCTATACACGGTGTATAAACCGTAGTTTTTCACGGATAAAAAAAACGTGTGGCCTTAGGACCGCCCTATTTACGGCCTTTTGCGATGCGACTATCGTCAAGTCGATACGGACTGTTTCCATCCGTAGCTCCGCAAGTTGCGCCGCGGTGACTCGTGGCATGCTCTAACCAACTTCTTTCTTTCTTTCTTCTTTCTTCATTTGTGTTGATGATGGCCGCTACTAGCAGCGGCCGCCTCGGCGTCTCTATGCTCTGTGGAATGAACCTTGAAAATATTGGAGGCGGGAAATGTTACATTTACATATTCAGTCAGGGACGATCAAAGAAAAGGATAGTTGAAAGGTGGTATATTGATGAATGAATCTATTGAATTTTATTGTGGTGAAAACTCCTTTTTAATCCATTCTTTTTTGTGATGGCAGTTAGGCCTGTATTTTGGAGGCAACGTTTTGTTATAGACTTAGATGTGAAAGTACCAAGACAAGGTTTTCTTTTGTCAAAATGTAGTTGAATAAAACATTACGATTTGTTGAGGCATTCCTAAGTTTTTTTTTTAAATAAGAGAGACCTACTTTGTTGCAACTTTCAGATCACTGTCCTTAGCTGCCACAAAATGTATGCCACTTTTTTGCGAAATATTTTTCCCTCCAAAATATTAGTCACAAAAATTATACTTTAGCCACGAAATTTGCTCTTTGCTTAAAATAAAGAATCAATCTGCCTTTTTTTTTTTGGATGGGAATTCATCTAATGACTCCTCCCGCTCTGGGTGGAGCGGAAGGGAGTGTCAGACTCTTACTGACTAAAACCCACCCGTGTTCCTTCCTTAGCCCTTTATGTTCCGGGGCAGCGGTAACCCTTTCGGACCTGCCTGGGCCTGGCCTTTTCTCAACTATGTTGAGGTCGGCTTCCAGTCTAACCGGATGCAGCTGAATACCTGTATTTTACATGGAGTGACTGCCTATCTGACCTCCACAACCCAGTTACTGCATGGGTAATACGATACCCCTTGGTAAGACTGGTTGTCAAACTTTCGGGCTTCTGACGACCCGTCACGACTGTCAAAGATCTACGAATGACAGCCGGGATCAACGACTGAATGTGCTTTCCGAGGCACGGAGGGTCTTGGTATGTAAAGATGGTCACCCATCCACGGACCAACCACGGCAAGCGTAGCTTAATCTGGTCGATCGACCCGTGCGGCTGATATTACTTAGCCACAAGCCTCTCTTTGCTTAAAATAAACGTGAGGTGAAAATTCCCTAATATCACTGTATGGGCTACAAATAGTAAAGAATCATAAAATCCCACTTTAGTTCACTTAGACAAATTACTGTACTGGACTTATTTTCTTTGCTTTCACTCAGTTTTATTACTTGTCTCTATATCTCTATAACTAATTCAATTCAATCTATTGATCACCCGCCGTGCACTGAGTGGTGCCAACTAATTTGATGAGTGAACTTCATTTGTTGTGATTGAAATAATTTTCTTTTATTGCATTTTTTCTTTTAGTTGTAATACATTTTGTTAACTAAACGCTGAGCCACACTAGTACTTAGGTATCTATTTACATAATCAGCAAATAATGTACCCACTGCTGAGGCACAGGCCTCCTCTCAGTGAGAGAGAGTAGGCCGTTTTCCACCACGCGGGCGTAGTGCGGGTTGGTAGATATCACATGTCTTCGATTTTTTTGGTTCTAGGACATGCCGGTGTCCTCGCAATGTTTTCCTTCGCCGTTTTGAGAGCAGTGGTGATGAAATAATTTATACAAAGTAAAGCGCCTGACTGGGTTCGAACCGACAACCCGTAAGTCGCGACCATCACTGAGCCACCACTGCTCTCAGTAGGTATTTGAAAAACTTAAATTTATGTGAAACGAGTCAAAAGTTGTATCTTTCATACATACCTACCCTTTTGTACTTCGACGTGACCCTCTTAGACAATTTAGGTCAACAGCTATCGCTGCTGTTGGCTATGAGGCTTAGAAAAAGCAATAAAAAAAAAAAACCCCCAACGACAAAAAATAACATATTTTCGTAACATTATAATAACATCGCACATGTGCTATGCAAATGCCGCACCTTCTTCCTTATGCAGGTTGTGGGAGACAATCAAATTATGTATATGGCGCAGTTATTTTTCTTAATAAAATTCACCATGCATGCTGTTTGGTGAATTTCGACACATGAATTTTACCGGCAATTCAATATCACACATGCAATTGCATTATGACGTGAAGGAATATCATTTTGAATTTCAAGTTTTACCAGGTAGGTAAAACTTGAATTTTATTGTGATTGAGGAGATGACAAGGATGTACAAGGATTCTTTGATATTATTATAACCACCTTTTTGTAAATACCTACATTCTGAGCAAATAAATGAATATTATATTCTATTCTATTCTACAGGCAGATTTTTTCTCAAGTTAAATGTTTCATACATCGAGCATTCTGCTACACATGCAACATAAAATTGCGCCATCGTTATATTTACATGTCATTGCTTATTTATTTGAACGAAGCTCCGTTGGCGTCGGTTCGGGGTAGTATACTGTAGCAGTGCAACAAAAATAAAATGTCCAATTTTTGAACACCTCTGTAACATGCAAATGCTTCTTGGCACGAATATGCCTTTGTTTTGACTGTAAGTACTACCTTCTACACTATGTGAATATAACGGCCATCTTTTGCATATTTTGGTAAAGAATGGGTTAGTTTACAATATAAATATGGGTAACAGTTTTTTTTTATCAGCTGATCCGGTGTTTTATAATATTGTCAGTAAACATTTTTGTCCGTCAAAAAATACACCAAAAAGCTAGTAAGTAAACCAAGGTAACTACGTCAAAGGGCTAGTTTAATAAAGAGAGATCGATCGAAATAAGATCTTCTAGATCACTAAGTCTGGAACAAAACATGAGCCTTAACGAAATCACCTTCGTTAACGGAGCATTGAGATAAAAATAACCAATTTAGAGCTTCGAACGCTCAATTACCTGCCCATCAAGTTTTCAACGAAGCGCGAATTTCCCGTGATAGCGTATTTCCGAAGATCCCTTATCTCCAGTCCGCAGGGAAATTGAAATCAAGGGAAAAATTTAAACCACTGTGTATCATTTCTGTATTGTCACTTTTTATGTCATTAAACCAGCATTGGCAAGGAAAGATAAAGATAATGGCTTGACTTATGTGCTAACGTGTAACGTGCAAACATAAAATGTTTTATCAATTTTTTGTATTAAGTAAATGATACACTTGCAGAGAGACTACTTGCAGTATTGTTTCTTCTTTCTCCCTAAATGCATCCAAAGGTTTTCTTTAAAAGATCCCTTTTAGCGATAAGACCACCCATTGTGTCACCTCTTGTAAAATTTCTACATTTATATCTGTAACTAGCTTCTGCCCGCTACTTCGCCCGCGTGAAACTTCACCCTCCTCCCATTCACCCTCTTAGGGGTGGAATTTCGAAAAACTCTTTCTTAGTGGATACCTACTCTTCACAAAGAACACACCCTC
Source organism: Hydraecia micacea (assembly GCA_914767645.1). Classification (NCBI taxonomy): domain Eukaryota; kingdom Metazoa; phylum Arthropoda; class Insecta; order Lepidoptera; family Noctuidae; genus Hydraecia; species Hydraecia micacea. The sequence continues at coordinate 10,140,876 of OU611788.1, read as the reverse complement.
CAAATTTCATGTCTCTAGAACCAGCGGTTTAGGCTGTGCGTTGATATATCAGTCAGTCAGGACTTTGAATTTTAAATACATAGATATGTATTGTGTATAATAAAGAGTATTTCAATTATATTCTAATAGAAATGTAAAAAAAAAATGGTTCTCGAAATCTATCAATAACAAATAATCTATTACATATGTTTTGTCTAACCAAGACAACATTAATAACTTTATTGTGTAACAACTTAGATGTAGAAAGTAAGCTAAAAATAATCTTCTAGTATTTTGGTTAGAGTTCAAAAGACAATCATAGGGACAATAATTATTCTCAGACTAATTACATAGGGTAAGCCTGGCTTGAAATAAATGTATGTTCAATTACTGTTGTAATAGGCATTAAGGTAGGCTTAAAGCCGTCCTATTATATTCAGAGAGGTATTTAATAATAATTTGGAACTATAATAATTAAATGTTACCCACGTTAGTTAGGGACTACATAATTACTATGGCAGTTCCATTAATTTGTTTTAACTAAATGAATATCAGCTAAAACCCCGGGGCGTACCACCGGGGTTTTAGCCGGTCCACATTAGTCATTTAATTTCATTATTCGCATATTTAAGTTATTAAAATTTTAGCAATTATAGTTATCTATACTAAATATTATAAATGCGAAATTGTGTCTGTCTGTCTGTTACCTCTTCACGCTTAAACCGCTAAACCGATTTAGATGAAATTTGGTGTACAGATAGTTTGAGTCCTGGGAAAGGACATAGGATAGTTTTTATCCCGATATTCCTACGGGATTAAAACTTACGCGGATGAAACCGCGGGGCGCTACCTTTACAAAATGTACTACACTCTCACGTTTGTGGACTTAGCAGGAGCCCATTTTGAGGTGAGTTTAAAATGTACAAGTATATCCACCGCGCGGACCTTACTAAGTAAATGTCGTGAGCATGCCAACTTGTTGCAATTAACTTGCTGTTGAGGGTTCAAAATTAACTCTAACGTGCTGTTAAAAATAACTTCGTAAGGTCATTTAAAATGCACAGTCAGAAACATTACATGCTAAGCAAACAGACATCCTACGTCAATTTTCTGTGCCTGCCATAGCCATTCCATACAGATGTCAAAGAATATTGTTTTGAATATGCGGACACTTTATGATTGAATTAGTTAATTTAACATTTAATTTCTCTGACTTTACGTAATGTCAATGTTACACGGTTTAACTAAATTGAAACACTTTGATGGAAAAACCGAAATTAATGATAAAGCCGACTTTGAATGATTCAATTTGGTCGTTTCATCCAAAATGAAAAGCATAAATAATGGCGCCCAACCAATGTTACATCTAGGTACTACTCTTAAATTAATTCACTTAAATTCATTAACTTTACAGAATTATAATTATTACAATCAGCAAGGCAACTCAAATCCAAACATCACGATTTCATGAAATAGTCATTCAATAGGATAATATGAACTTAGATAAATGTATTGATGATTTTTATGATTATAATTATATAAATAAATATTTTTTATGGCCGCAAATGATATTTATAGATCAACATAGGTACGACCTGCATTTTGCAAAAAACGTAATAAAATTTTGTATAGTGGGCTTTGACGCTTTCGCCTTAAGTTATGAGTTGAATTACACGATAACTGACAAATGCTTGCACTGGCTGGTCAGGTCCACTCAAATCTGTGTAGTTATTTTCAAAAAATACAATTTCAGACACTAATCTACATCTGACCACTACTCTTCTGGACTTTAAAAGAGACTTCGTCCCTGTGTTTGATTTTTCGCCATTTCTTCTTAGGCGTACTCATACCTATAGGAAATTTCGACTACATCTAACTTATTTTTTTTTAATATGTCGTGTAAAAGTGATTCCAGTATCCTATTTATGGAATAAACAATTACATTGCATTTAATTTCATTACGTAAAGTTTGTATGGAGCTGACCTTCTGTCTGTCTACATATTTTGTGCGGGTGTGTCCGAATTCGGGACAAATCCCGGATTTAAATGGATGCCACCATGGGTTGAAGCAGTAGGTGGAGCTAACAGTTTGCTCTGTTTCCGTGCTGAGAATACCAAGTGGTATATACAAGAGTATTTCGGTTTTATTACTACTGTTCCGTTTTTGTGCATGCCGATTTACTCTTACCGCCATACGGTCCGCCAGTGGGGAACATTTATTTTATAGATAGTGCCATCCACGAAGACGCGCCCCACTCTTCTTACTAATCGCTAGTGGTTATCGCTAGTTAATTCCGCTAGTGTTTTATTTGGATACATACTAATTACCCACTAATAAGTAATTACTGTGTATCGACAAAACTAAAACACTAGCGAAATGTTGCACACTTGTAATGTAAGCGATTAGGAAGAAGAGTGGGGCGCGTCAATAAATAAAATTGAAATTTGAATTCGCTTTTGAAATGGACTTTATCTAATGACAAATGGTGCATGAGGTTTACAATCTAAAAGTTTAGACAAAAATAACAACTTAAACAGTCTATAAAGTCCTAAAACATATTTAACAAATCCTGCTTGTTTATAGTCGTGTCTCCATCATAATTTCCGTCGGTAGAAACAACTGTGATGGCTGTTGTTTCGTTATTTACGGACGAACAATGAATACCTACCGATTCCACAGTCAGAGCGAGAATTGTCCTAAATGCTATCAGTTTCCGTTTCAACAATACCATTTAAATACATAGTTTTGAACTGAAAACTGAATAGGGATAACGTAAATGTTTATATAATTGGAAAGTTAAGTACTTACCTACCTTGGTATGTTATTTCACAATTTGATGTCTGACGTTTATCACTTTAATTTACATGTGACATCATCATCCTATGGCTTATTTAAGCAGAAGAAAAATCCATTGAAAACTATAACTTGGATATGTTTTGCTGGATCGCTCTTGCAAAAATCGCGATCCCTTCATTATGCTTAGCATTTATGAGCAAGATGATGATTGTTTCTTATGTGGCGCCATCTACATCGCCACATGCGAACTACGCATCACACTCATGCAACAATCCTGCATCGCGCAAGCAGAGTTTACCGCGCAACTAGCATAATAATATATATAACTTTCCGACATCAATGGTCGGGCAGTAACCCACGAGACACGACAACCGCCAGGTCGGAGAATCCTCCCTTTTCTATGGAGGATGAGTGAATTTTACGCCCTGTTCCTCATACTTCAATTTGTTAAAATTAACCAAAAGTTCCGATCAAACTTTAAACCCATCCTCTGAACAGTTTTATCCTAAAATGGCGCGGTGACAAGAACCAACACATAGTAACAAAGTTCTTGTGTTCAGAAGATTTGGTGTTGACACACTTTGACAATGAGTCGAAAAGTTTTGAGTGTTAAGTTAGCAAAGGTAGAACAACCCTCTCCGTGTAACTTAGAATGAGAAACATTAAATGCGGTTTTGATCTTTACGGTTCTTGTTTAGGGTGAACATGTAACTTGGTTGGTAGGTTGAATTTATGAAATACAATCAGTTACAAACGAATGTGGATGTATGTGTCTATAGTATAGAAATTACTCATTAGTAGAAGGTTGTAAGTTAAACAAAAGTGTGAATCGATTGCTTTGTGAGAATGACACTCCATTTGTGACCGTTACTGTACCGTCGAAACGAAAAATTGGTACTTCAAAATTTCGCAAAAAATAAATAGATTTACTACTGTACATTTGAAGCAATGTTACATGCTGCCTATGCTACTAGTAAATTAAATGAGGTTGTCATTCAATTTGATACTTATCAAATGGCTTAAAAAACAGTTTTAGAAATCAGAAAATAATTAAGTTTTCATGAACGTGTTGCGGTTGTAGGACCCATTGCAAAACTAAACAAAATTATTCATTCCTAAGCAAAGCTTTCGTCCAATTTGAAATTCTAATAAGTTCGTGGTAGCTTTTATTGATGAGCTGCTTCCATGCAAATTTTTTCAGTGAAAAATGATAAATATACAATTTACATTTTTGTTTGGTTTGAACCAGTTAAGTATGATGAATCTTTTTAGCATACAAGCCGTCAAAAGAAGTACAATTTACACAGTATGCAACTTGATTTTGCTATTTTGCAGTGTTTAGATTTTGTAATCATAGCTTTGATGAGCTGTTGATACTCATTAAGGTTTCGATAGTAGCCCATACTATGAAATAACAATATTGTCCCAAAACTCGATATTTCCAACTGTTTTATGATTCTAAACTATTGCTTTAAGAAAAAAGGTCAATGACCCATTTTTTGTTAATCATAAATTATATTTTTTTGGCTTTATCATACTTAGATATACGATACCCAGCCCCAGCACGTCCGCGGAGTTTCGCTAGCTAATTCAATTTGACCTGTATATACTAAAAGATTTAATTTTACCAAAACTTCAGTTTTAATAAGCATTTCCGATTGAAAAAATTCTTGGCGTTTTAATGGCATCGTAAACTCAAAATCATTTTATGTTAGGTCCTGGACCCTTTCTTATCCCATCGGACCCTTGAATTTAGAAGGATATTGCCTTGCCGAAAATGCTGGTCATTTTCGAAGTACAAAAGATTGTTTGAAGGTCAAGGTAGTTTCTTGTTTGGGTAAAATCATAAAACGAAAGTTTGATGCATAATGCAGGTATTTCGAAAGATGTAAACTTTTGTGGTATCTTTTGTTTACTTGGTGAAGTTATAGACATGGAAATTATGTATATAATATTACATTCCACGTACTTAACATAACTAAAATGTATTAACTATGTAACTGTAATAAATTATTGATTAATGTTTAGTATAATATAAATTGTAATAATTAGAATTAATAAAGGGTGTCTCAGTAAGAGTGCACTTTTTCATTTTAAAATAAAAACAAGTATTTTATGACAGAGTTGTGATATTTTTATTGTATTGTAAAGAAGACATGTTCCGATTAAGTATGGAATAAAATATCCGGCAAATGACCCCCACGGCTCCGATGACAGGCCATTACTCTTTTCATGAAATTTTCCATGACTTTTGCACAGAGATGTGGCTGTATCTCACCGATGACGCGTTGGATTTCCGATTTGAGCTCAGGAATTGTTTCGGGTTTATTCGCATAAACCCGAGATTTCACAAAACCCCAAAGAAAAAAATCGCACGGCGTTAAATCGCACGATCTTGGTGGCCAGTTGACATCAGAATTTCGTGAGATAATGTGTTCTGGAAATCGTTGCTGCAATAAGTCGATTGTTTCATGCGCGGTGTGGCAGGTTGCGCCGTCCTGCTGAAACCACATGTTGTCCAGATTCATGCCGTCCAGTTGAGGCCACAAGAAGTCCGTTATCATATTCCTGTAACGAATGCCGTTCACAGTCACTGCAATTTCGGCATTATTTTCAAAAAAGTAAGGTCCAATCACGCCGCCTGACCAAAATCCGCACCAGACAGTTACTCGTTGTGGGTGCATTTGTTTCTCATGGATTGCATGAAGGTTTTCTGAGTTCCAAATTCGACAATTTTGTGTATTCACGAAGCCATCCATATGGAAATGCGCTTCATCGGAGAAAATGACTTTTTCCGAAAAAGTTTGCGAGCGGTTTCAGTGTAACTTTCCCCATTTTTGTAATGAGTTTTCACAATTATAACGCGTCGTTCTTTCGAAAAGCTCTCCATTTTTAATAATCGGAATAAACAGAGGTGACAGCTGTCAAATTTCAGTTCTGCCACTTGCATGAAAAAAAAATTATTCCAATTTTAAAAAGTGCACTCTTACTGAGACACCCTTTATTACATAATTATGTAATTCGATATATAAAATTTGCAGTGTACAGACGCCAGCACATCAAGCTACCCGAAACTGACAAATTTTCCCAATCAACTTTGAACCTTATGCTTTAGCGATAGAGGTGAAAATCTATTAAAGAAATTTGACAGATTCTAGTAGCTTTTGTCTTCCAAACATCCCTGTCTTGTGCGATCTCTGGCCATGTTGGCCCTGCGAAGGATATTAGATCGTCACGCCACCTTTGCCTTGGTCTACCTCGACGGCGATGTCAATGTATTACCTAATAATTTAAAAAATAAGTACTGAGAGTTTTTCACTCACTTTTATTCTCCGAACGTACAGTCATATAAATAATTATGTAAGTAATGAATGCACATACTAATTGGCAACTGTTAAACTGTTACTTATTTCTGCCTGTAACCGTATTATGTTCGTCTGAATAGAAATGGAGGTAACACGAAGCGTCGCAGCTGCTCATTATGCCTCTAATTATACTGAAAGCAAGAAGAACTGTGTTAATTATTTGATGTTTTGTTCGTGTTATTATAAAAGTTAGAAAGTTAGTCCTATATGTTTAATATTTCTATTGTTGCTTATTGTTATTCTGTTATATCTTTTATTGTTCTTATTTTTTATTGAATTATTATTATGTAATTATATATCATTTATTTTATTGCTCATTTAGTGGCACTTATTACCATTTCTGTTTGTAATATGCGGATAATGTAGTGGGCCACAATATTGTTAACACTCCATATATTATTTTTACAACATATTTTATATTGTAGCTGTTTATTATCCCTCAATAAATTAAATAAAATTATAGATTTATTTTTGGTATCCTCAGGGCCCCTAAGCAAAGTTTTAGGCTAAGTTGATCCGGTCGGATAACCTATTTATATTTTGGCTTTTGTCATGCCTTCAAATCAAAAGTGAAGAGCCATCTTCTGGGCACCCTCGTTCCATCATAGACCTCATCTGTCGCTTTTCATCAGGCGTGATCGGGGTCAAGAGCGGGCCCATTTACCAATAAAAAAAATCTACGGAAAATACACTACAAAAAGTACGGCGTGCTCACGCCTATTGTGTTTTAAATGTATATTATATTATAATATAAAAAACTGATGAATTTATTTGGGTTTTTGTTTGAACGCGGTAATCTCTGGAACTACCAGTGGGATTTGAAAAAAATATTTTTGCATTTGATAGCCTAAATCTTGAGGAAGGTTATAGGTTTGACATTTCGCTACGATCCTTAGGAGCCGAACAAAAAAAAAAGTGAGAACGAACGCTAAGCCAAAATGAAGTAACGGGGCTAAGCTATAAGATCTATTTTATGTTAAAGAAATCTCACGAGGAAGAGCTAATTACCTATTTGATATGAAGCATAACGCCGATCCCGGCTCCACGTGTGTCATTGCTTAAGTGGTTTTACTATTCATAAAATAAGCCAAAATTAATTTATAGATCATGTCTACTGCTGAAAATAACTTACAGTTCGTAAATCGTGACAGTAAACTGTCAGACACTTGGGACAGATAATGTTAACATTCCTGGCAGACGAATTGTTTACAGTAACCTGGAGTTGACACTGGACAAAATTAGACTTCTAAATCCATACTTAATATTATAAATGCTGCCTATTATCTTTTCACGCCTTGATTGGCTGAACGGATTTCGATGTTTGGCACCTAGGTGGAGTATGAAAATGAAAAACAATAAAAAAGGTTTATTGGAATCAAAAGTTTACATATTACATCAGTGGGGATTGGAGCCTCCTTTTAAGCGTATAAAGCCTGTATTAGTAGACTCCGACCGAACCGAGACTCTGACCAAAGTATGAACTGCTGGGTGATATGATATGATACATATGTTACCTACTTACTTATTATCCCAAAAGACGTTATTCAAGCGTATGATACTCGTGAGTTGCAGCTGCATATCAGCGTCAAGTGGTGACCTTTTGTTGTCATCTGACTTTATGCTGAGCTGAGGCCCTTGTGGCATTATTAACGTTGTTTTCAATTTTTTATAGTTTTAAGGTGTGTGTATGGTTTTTATACATTATCATAGTTCTTGCTGTAATGCAATTAAACACATTTTTCTTGCTTTCTTTCCCGTGGGATAACTTACGACCTCCACGCGGGCGAAACCGCAAGCAAAAGCTAGTTGGATTATAATTATTTAATTTGGTTGTATGAGTCAAGAGTTATTTTGTACCTACTTGCTACCTACAATATAAAAGAAAAAATTACGATAATTTATACCTATTGAAACCGAATCTAGCTTCGCTCAAATAGAGGCGGAATCTAGCGACGAAGAGGAGATCACCTCATGTAGTTGCAAAATTATTAGTATTTGCCACATAGTTCATACACAGTAAATAGTCACTGGTAATTAACCGACCAAGTTCAGCACAAATAGTTCAATATGGCACAGGTGAACATTCGACCTTTCAATCAAAAGTTCACGTTCAATATTCATGCCTTATTTCTTGGTGTTTGCATAGTACATTAAGTAGGTAACATTACCTAGTCCGGAATGTTCTAGGTACACTTGTAACTGTACTGCGTAATTACCTCAGTCTATGTGGTTTGCGGTCATAATATCATGCAAACACAATATGTTGCAGCTACCCGCATATTATGTGTCGCGTTTATACGATATTATCAAGAAACATACATATTCGTATTACATATTACATCTATTTATTTGTAGTTATATATTTTATTTATTTATTTGTATCATCACATTATCATAATGTAATTGTATCTGAAAGAATAAGTGATGATGAGTGTTATCCAACTAAGCCGAGGAAATTATTCTACGAATAGTATACTTTTACTTGGATATCATCTGCCTAGCCTTTTCCCAACTGTGTTGGGGTCGCTTCCAGTCTAACCAAATGCCAGTATACCAGTATATTAGGTACATGGAGCAACTGCCTATTTTACCTCCATAACCCAGTAACTGGGTAATACGATATCTGTTGGTAAGACTGGTTGTAACGTAAGATCCACGAATAACAACTGAGATCAATATGCTTTTCGAAGCACGGAGGGATCACGGTATGTAAAGATGGTCACCCAACCGCGGCTAGTGTCGCTTAACCCAACTGATCGACCCGTGTGTCTGTTATTACTTAGCCACGAGCCCCTCTGTAAAATTAACTTGGATATCTCCGCTATAATTTCCATATGCTTTTCAGAAAAGTCAGCTCAAAGTATTAAAGTCTTGCAAACTCATAAACATATTTACAACGTGTAAGAATATTCGTGTCTCAAAATATGTTTAGCATAAAAACTTGTGTATTTCTAGCCAAAAGTAATTTGAACGTTGGTCAAAACGTTGACAGCTGTGGCAACAAAACGACAAGAGTATGTTCTACGTATTTTATGTTTAACGGTCCGAAAACCTGTATATGTTACAATGAGTAATGGATTGCTGAATAAAACGGTGGAAGTGCAGAGATTTAAAATTGGTTTTCCATGCTATTTTCTGCACTTTTGCAGTGTTTGATTGACTACTCATCTTGTAAGTCATCATCTGCCTAACCTTTTCCCAACTATGTTTGGGTCGGCTTCCAGTCTAACCGGATGCAGATGTATTTTACATGGAGCGGCTACCAATCCTAACAGCTGAGCCATGAATTCCTTTACAGCAAAGTATACTACTGAGTCATCTAATTCTGAAATAGAAACAACTTCCGCGGTGTCATTACAGATATTTTTAACTTCGCCAGTCGGACGTTTCGTGCCTTTATTCAAAGTGCATCGCACTTGCATTGGAAATAGGTTCCCGTTCTAAAGTGTCGCCCGACAGAAATAAACTGAAGATTGACACGGTGACACGACACTACGGCGAAACAGAATTGTCAGTCCACACAAGACGGACAGGTTTCGCGTAAATTATGTACAATGAAGAGTGGTTTTCCCAAAGGACTGACAGGGGTGTCCTACATGCTGACTCTCTGCGAACTTATAGTAAGTGTTTACAGTGCGGCCGACGAAAGAATGTGATCTTGACATCTGTCAGTTTCATGCAAAGGGATATGTGTTTTGCGAATTTGATCTTTATTAGCTATTAGAATTGTCGTGTCAGGAACACATACTTTCGACGGCCGGACTGTTGAGTGAGTGAGTGAATATTATTGCAGTGTTTTTGTTCAGATTATTTTATATCGGCTGTGATAAATTGATATTATGCGTTATTCGAGCTGTTTTTTGAAACTTTTAAAGTTCAAAAAGTTTGGTGCTTGTGATCAATCCTCATGATTTTTCATTGGTGAAAGAAGCATATTACGTACTTATAACTTATTATATATATCACAGGTTTGTGCAACTTTGTAAAAGTACGATAATGTATTGATCTTCTGTAGGTTATCTTTTCGTGGTAGTACTGTAGCGTGGAAAATAAATCAGATTCGAGTTTTATGCAAATTGAAACATGAAACATTTTATCTCGACTGTCCCTACTACTCGTAGTAATTGTTGACTGATTTTAAATGAGGTTTCTAAAAAAAACTTTCACGTTTGTTTTAATAGATTCTAATTTAATCATTTTAGTCTGTTTTCTTTGTTAAATTCAGGTAGGAGGTATAACAAACAAAGTTCACGGTAAAATAATTATGCATACTCAATTTGCTACTCCTAAATAATATTACAGCAAGTTGAAATAACATGCCTCTGTAATTAAATAACTAAATTGTAAAGCGATTATTAAATTAAAATATGATTGAATTAATTAAATTAATAAACCACGTATTATTCAAATTTCAATGATAACATTATTTACCTCTCACAAAATAACAAACAATTCATCAAAGCAAATCAAATTGATAACTAAATAAATTCTCAATAATTCAAAGGATACCTCTGAGAAACTGTATAGTAAATAATAATCTATAAGTCATTTTACTTATTTGGCAAGTTGCCAGACAATTAGCCATTATATAATTTGATTTATGATTGACATCATATCTTTGATGTAGGAATGGAGTGTTGACAGATAGCAGTAATGGCTTATAATATATCGAAAGAGGGTTCGCTAATGAAAGACTCATCATATCCAATCTACAGGATATTATTTACTGCAGACAATATTATTTGGTCTGCTTAAAGAAAGCTAGGTTCAGTTATGGGCTAAAATAAAAATATTATAAAAAATATAATTATGCGGGAAGAACCCACAGTAACAACTTAGTGCTAATTTTTTTAACATAATCTGTGATATACGAAAAGGGATGAATATAATTTGTATCTGTCCCTTAGAGCAGAGAGCAGTGGTGGCCTAGTGATACGGCCGCAGCTCTGTCTTTCGTATCGTAGGTCTAGGGTTCGAATCCAGGCAGACAAATTACATTAACTTATTTCATCACCATTGCTCTCAATTCAGTGACGATAACCATTGTGTGGAAACCCGTAGTCGAATGAAATAATTTAGACAAAGTAAAGCGCTTGTCATGGTTGAAACCCGTAGGTTTAAACCATGACAAGCCACGGCCGCGACAGGCGACTTACGAGTTGTAGGTCGTAACCTACAACTCGTAAGTCACCTGTCGCGGCCGTGAACACTGGGCCGCCATTGCTCCTACCTTAATTAATTGATAATTGCTTCTACTTAAGTATATATTATGTTAATTTCATTTCACATGTATGTGTTAAAACTAACTTTACGTTAGGATTATTATACTTTTAATAGTTTATTTAGTTTTAGAAGTTTGTTCATTTCGATTCAATATATATATAGTTCTATACTTTACACAAAATAAATTATTAACAAATTAGCCAACTGAACAAGAATCCAACTGATAAAGGGCTTTCAAAAGACAAAGTCTGCAAATTTTATTTCAATACTAGCTTTTGCCTGCGACTTCGTCCGCGTGGAATAATGACTTCCGGAAAAAAACAATTTATCCCCCTTTTTCCCCGTTGGGAGGGAATTTCCAAAAATCCTCTCTTAGTGGTAGCCTAATCCTCCCAACAAACACACATGCCAAATTTCAGCTCTCTACTGCCAGTAGTTTCGGCTGTGCGTTGTCTGTCAGTCACTCAGTAACGGAAGAGTTTTATATATATAGATATAGATCAGTGGCGAAGGTACCATACAACTCGATTCCTGCCGGCTTCCCTTCGAAAATTCAGAACATAACCACTCTATAATAGTCAATTCATCATTGTAATTTTCTTTTGGTATTTTTTTTTGCTCCGGCCTACCTCTGTCATAAATTCACCCTTCGCCACTGATATAGATAGCTGTGCCCGCAACTCCGTCAGTGTGTACCTAATTCCTTGTGTGTTATTAAGTTAATGTATTGGTAATATTGTTTAGATCACGTTCACATGAGGCTTAAGTACCTATACAACGAAATTACTACTTCACCTAAAAAGAAATAAAATGTAAACTATTAATAATTTGTAATTTGAACGAATATAATACACTACCAAAATAACTAATACCTATTTTATAAAATAACAACAAAAGAAAACTAAATAAACTAAATTAATTTAAAGACTAAAAGTCGCGCTGATAAACAATATTGTCTGTCAATAAGGTCGAATGCTCGGAACGTCTACTCGCATCAACAGCCAAATATTGTATGAAGGTCGCGTTTTTTTTTTTTTTGGGAATGGCATCTCGCAGTTCAACCTATGAGGTTGTCGTCTGCTTAACCGGGCTTGCCTGTGGATGCCTCAAAATTAAGGCCTCCAGCCAGGGCTTAAAAAAACTTAAAAACTAAGCGACTACACGCTAAGGGCACCCCCTGTGGGGTACAGACCTTGGCTTAGGGCGTCGCTGGGGGGGGGGCAGCAAGGGACAGGCTGGATCGGAATTATTTAGGGGCGAATTTAATACTACAGGCTCAGCAGCGCGGGCTGGCTCGAGCAAGGGTCGGGGAGGAGAATTTACGGGGCGTCGCGACGGGCGTCCTCGACGGCGAGGACGGAAGGACGGTTGTCGGGTCGTGTTTTTGTGTCTCTTAATGGTGCTGGTGGCTTTCCTGCTCTCCTGTAAGAGGGTAGTGGCGTCGTCGGGGATGGTGAGGGTATGCCTTGGTCGGCGAATCCTACTTATGCGGGAGGGAGTATATCGGGAGGCCGCCGCAATCAGGGCAATTGGGGTGCTTTATAGCAGAGTCGAAGAAACGCTTGGCGAGGCGCTTCATGAACTGCTGGACTGTGTGAAGTTCGCGTTTGGATCCCCCGCCATTTTATACCTCCCGCCGCGAGCCGCGTCGAGCGCGGCGACCGTTACACAAAAATAATCCTTATAGCATGATTCAGTATTCACGCGCGATGGCTTATTAGCGTATTTCATGTATAACTTTGGTGTTTCTGTACCGATTTCTATGATTATTTTTTTATTAAATAGGTAATAATGTTAACATTTTTTAATTAGGGATGAGTGAAAGTGTTATAAACGTAAGAGTAGACAAATATAATCAGAAAGCTCCGAACTGCTAAGCTATCGGGAGTTACACGTGTTATTGTGAGTCAACCATAAAAGATAGACATTTGCTGTCGTGGAATATTTTTTATATAATTTTAAGGAGAACATTTCCGTCATACATGATTTCTGTGTAGCTTTAACCATTAAGGCTGCACACGCGACGGAAGCTTCAAAAATGGAGTAAGTTCTCCGGTTTTCCCAACATTTCCCTTCACTGCTCTGCTCCTATTGATCGTAGCGTGATGAAAAGTATACTATAACCTGCCCAGGAGTATGAAGAACAATTGTACCAAGTTTCGTTGAAATCCGTCGAGTGGTTTTTGTTTCTATAAAGAACATACAGACAGACAGACAAAAATTTTACTGATTGCATTTTTGGCGTCAGTATCGATCACTAATCACCCGCTGATAGTTATTTTGGAAATATATTTAATGTACAGAATTGACCTCTCTACAGATTTATTATAAGTATAATAATAAGTATAGATAGATTATATTGGATCCACAATTCCACATTACAGCAATTTTAGACTGGAAAGTCCCAACATTGTAGTATTAGTTTATTTGAGTTTTGCATGGATTTGACTAAACATCAAGTAATTTATTTAGGACTTGGTTAACTGTCGTCCAAATATTTCAATTTAAAAGAACCAATTGTCTTTTTGGATTGAATGACCTCTGAAGTTTCTTATGAAGGTATTTGTCAACAGGTGAAACGATATTATTATTATAAATTCACAAAATATTTCTAAATATTGTTATTAAAATGGGTACATTGATATGATTTTCTACACAATATTACCAAGGCTCAATGTAATTATTAAAAAATCATTGCACATTAAACCTACAATTAGGAATCTAAATATACCGTTGTAAGAAATCTCGCAAAGCGAGCATTTAGGAAGTAGGTAATAATATATGAAAGACATAATAAATTGTTATCAGAATACGTTTCCATCATTAGATGTATGATAAAGTCATGTTTACAACAATCAGATCGTTCATCTACTTTATTTGCTCAATCTATGTAGGTACTATATATATAATATATACGAGTATAATAGAATGGCTAAATGTATTTACAATATTTTGTAATGTATTGCGTATTGACTTTGTTAATGACATTGGGTTGTAAGTTAATATGATATGTTGTAGATTGAATTAATAGATTGTAAGACAAATTGAGAGCAGTTAGGGCACAGCGGTATCGGCCCTGATTTACGAGTTGCAGGTCATGAGTTCGAACCCAGGCGCCACTTTACTTTGTGTATTTAATTTCATCATCACTGCTCTCAAAACTTCGTGAGAGAACAGCATAATTATCCTAGAACCAAAAATTCGAAGACATGTGACATCTACCAACCCGCACCGAGTCCGCGTGGTTGATTATGGCCCACTCCCTCTCACAGAGAGGAGGCCTGTGTCCCAGCAGTGGGAACATTTTATTCTGATTATGTAATTGACATTTGCATAGTCGAGCACTTTTACATCGTATAAATAAGTATTCGTAAGCTAAGTGTGTCCATTTTTGATGAAATTAGAACTTAGTTGTCATAAATTATGTTTGAGTTTGAAATATTTCAAGAATCACACAAGTTGGTATAAATCCTTTTGTGTGCTAGTTGAAATCGTAGGTAGGTACTCGTAGGTGAGAAAGTTTTCTTTTGTGTTTTGAAATTTTTTAGTAGGTATCGTATATCTATGAGTAGGTAACTGTCCGGAGTTTGGAAGTTGGCGGTGTGCCTCGGAAAACACGTTGAGCCGTTGGTCCTGCGCCTAATCTCTCTTCGGTCGCGTCGGATTGCCGATGAGAGTGAGGGAAGACAGAGTGCACCTATGTCTACGCACACACTATGGTATCTCCCGCGCCAAAGGCTGTTGAGATCGGTCGCCATGGCCGAAATTCGGTCTGGAGGACTTTATTTGCTTCTGTTGTTCAGTCGCGCCTCCAAAACGACATTATCACGCACTGTTCAACGAAGCATTTAATTTTAAACTCCGCATTTACAAAGTTTAATCTCATAAGTATAATCCGAGCAAATGGCTCAAGTAATTTCATTAGATGCGGTCGTGTGCGATTGCGTGGACATCACAGCAACATTACTCGCTCATTGCTTTGAAGTGACCATTTCAAATGCAAATCTAATACTCTGAGAGTAATCAAGTGTAGTGCTGAATGTCTGGCTCCGTTTGTTAGGTTGGGTGCACATTTATAATGTTTGAACTATGTTAGATTAAAGTTGAACTGGTGGAGAGATATTTTTGGTTAGTTTCAAAGCTACTCCTGAATCAACTTGCAAGTCTGAGTGTCTGCAATTAAAGTATGATTTTATTCCTAAACTCAGTAAAATTGATAATTCGATTGATTTTCATTTACAGTCTCATTTTAAAATAAGGAACTCTGAGTGTCTTTAATGAAACACATCAATGTTATCTTATTGCTGAACACGGTAATCTTGAAACCATTAACATTTCTAAATTTCTGCATTATCATGTAAAATAGGTACCTAGCTCTTTTTAACCGACTTCAAAAAAGGAGGTTCTGTATTCGACCCGTATGTATGTATGTTTGTATGTCCGCGTTTTTCTTAAAAACTAATGAACCAATTTTGATGATTCGTTCACTAATGTGATCTAAATACTTTCAGGAAGGTTTTAGTATATAATACATTATGTAATTATTCTTATGTACGATGTTATTTGCTTAAATGTACTGCATCTCCGGCATTTCTATGCGAATTTTGATGATTCTTCTAGTCGGTGTCTTCAATTCTTCAATGCACTAGTGTTATTTGAATTTGTGTGGAGTAGGTTCAACTAAAAAGTGAAAAATAAAAACTTTTTTACAAAAAAAAAAAACAAACGACTTCAAAAAAAAAATAGAAAGTCATAAATAACTTTAATTTCGGAAGTCGGTGTCAAAAAACGAAAATGCGAAACCAACGACACTGACTTCCGAAATTAAAGTTATTAGTCATATCATTTCATTTGATTAATTGTAATCTGCTTGTAACACAAAAAATTATGACCTTGTGAAGGCCGCAGCAATCCGCTGAATGCGGAAAGCACAGAACCGGTCGAAGTGGCGGTGCTTGGGGGAGGCCTACATAAAATATGTCCAGCAATAGACGTCTTTCGGCTGAAATAAAAGAATTAATGATGATAAAAATTAAAAGACTTGGAACAAAATGTAAAAAAAAACTACACATGCAATTAGTATGCATGCATAGGTACGCTAGAAACAAAAGGACTAAAACACACACACAGACAGCCTTTACAATACATTGCAAGTACCTATCTTGTATAGTGTACTACAGTTTCTGCACTGTCATTAATGTTGGATACGATTAGAGAGAATTCCTCGTGGAGGAATAACCTATAACGAGTCCACTCGACTCCACAATCTAATATATCCGATGTTGCGAAGCTGGAGCATGGAACAGACTAAAGGATTATTTATTTTCTTCTCTTTAATTTACCTTTGCTTTTCTATTTTTAGACGTCAAATTGTATAATCGTTAATGAAAAAATCCTGTAAGTAGGTTTACTTTATACGTTGTCTCGCATCATCATCAGCAGCGTACAGCAGTCCACTGCTGGACATAGGCCTCTCCTATTGCACGCCATTCAACTTGATTCTCGGCAACTCTTATCATCCACCCTGCGAAGATCGTCGATCCACCTAGCCTGAGGGCATCCTACCTTACGTTTGTCGGTTCGCAGTCCCCACTCAAGAAAACGTCATTGTTTGTCTTGTTTCTTTTTAGTAAGTATATTCGTGTATTTATGTATATTTATTTATGCTTATATTTATATGTAGTATGTAGGTATACATTATATTCATAGTTTTAATAAGTTTATGCGTATCTTTATATTTAAAATATTTATTCCTCAATGTTCATGATTGCACCTACCACTGTTTGTCTCTGCATCACCCAAAGGTTGACTGGTAGAAAATGCCTATGGCATTAAGTCCGCCTCTGTACATTTGTGCTTAAAGAATTAAATAAATAAATAAAACGTCTACCCCAACGGTCATCTGTCACAATGTCAAACTAGGTATGCTTTAGGTGATTTAGCAGTCTTTCTCTACGTAATAAACGGACACGAATAAAATTAGAAAACTTTTTTAAATAAAAAACTCACGAGACGTCGTTAAGTTATCTTTTATTAAACGTCACTTTTTGTTTGTTAAACAAGTTAACAAACTTTTTAAATTCAACTTTTGCGGTAAAGCAAATAATAATAAATTACGCTGCTTGCGCTCCTCTCAACTTGACCTAATTAAATAGGCCCAAATTCCCAACACGTCGTACGTTATTGCAAACAGCATGCCGAAATACTGCAGCCTGTCCGAAGCTCGCTTCAACCGCTTTTGTTTGTATGCAAATGTATTGCAGCTGTGACTATGTAGACAACTACGTCATAAACAAAAATCATGGTCCACACCCACAGCTGGTTTATTCAAAATCTCTTCATGAAAACTTAGGATTCATTCCACCATTCGACGACGTCATTCTACCTGCTGGTCTATTCTATTACAATCTCACCAGGAGAACTTAGGCGAAGTGAGCTGTCATTCCATCTGCTGGTCTATTCTGTTAAAATCTCACCAGGAGAACTTTGGTGAAGTGAGCTGTCATTCCATCTGTTGGTCTATTCTGTTAAAATCTAATCACGAGAACTTAGGTGAAGTGAGCTTGAAGTGAGCTCTCAATAGGGTCAATTAACAGATTAGATCGCCTAGTGGATAGATACTGCGCACACCATAGTAAAAAACAGTTCTCTTTACTGTAGATAGAACACAGATACCTAATCTCGGAAATGGAATTCGAGATCAAAAATGTATACAAAGGTGTTGCCAATTTGAAATAATAACCTCAATTGTGTAGTTTTTCTAAAAGTACTATAATGTAGTGCTAAAATTGTAGGCATAATATCTTAAATAGGTAAAATATAATGATGAACACAGCTTTCAGCTTTAATGTTACGTAAACTTCGATCCAAGAATAAAATAAATAACTGTTTGAAATAAAATCGTGCAAAATATTTTTATGATACTGGCAATAGGGCAGAAAGAAACTCTAAACATTTGAACTTTCATTTATTATTTTCTATTTATAAAATGGCTTTGCTTCTAAACAAGAGAATCGTAAATAATATTGCGTTATCTTAATAATCGATTAAAATGGGCGTACGTACTGGTCGCCAGTTTGTTTTGGTCATTCGGAGTCATTCGGTTTCTGAAGATTGTCGTGATTGAATGTGTGTCCCTCGTGAGTTTTTATTTGTTGTTAAATTTTAAGTTGTTGTATTTTACGATTTTGTTTATTATGTTGTTGCATAAAATCGTGTTTACGCGTAATAAAATAGACGTATCTACTATGGATACTCAGCCAGAGTCGTCGACCAAATAGGACATTCTATCATTACCTAAAAAGTGACAACGTACTGCTATGTCAGTGTCTGAAGATCAATATTGGTCTTTAAGTGATTAAAATTTTATTTTCATTAGTTTACGACGAGACCTTAAGCTATAAAATGTTTAATTTTGAGACGCCGTTTCAGCGTGATTTCAAAAGCACAAAATTTAATAACATGAAATAACTATACTGACTAGGGAAATGTTGACTACCCCTGAAACGTCACTTTGGCAATGACATAATTATCTTTGTTTACATTTTTGATCTGGAATTCCATTTCCGAGATTACATGCCTACTAATCATTTGTAGATGTGCAGGGCAAATTAAGGTGACAGTTAACAGTTGCACTGTACATGGTACAGACGCCAGCACATCAAGCTACCCGAAACTGTCAAATTTTCCCAAATCGACCTTGAACCTAATGCTTTAGCGATAAAGTTGAAAATCGATTAAAGAAATTTGACAGATTTTTGTGTTGGCGTCTGTACAAAGTCACTTGACACATCGCATGAGACTTCACTTTTCGCCTAAAATTTACCCGCTGAGAGTATTATGGTAACGTCCCAGTTTTGTCTTGGTTCAAAATAGTTTTTTCAGTATAATTACATAAAAAAAAAAATTCAAAATATTATTTTGAATTTTTTTTTTGTTCTTCTTTTTTTGGGAAATCACCACAACACACATTTTTCATATACAACATTTCCAAAATGTGCTCGACATCTTTGTTGTCTTAAACCGACAATCTTGACTGAGGTCTACACGTACACAAAGCCATATTATGTGACATTTCGTCATGTTTGTTCTCCAAACAAAGTTAGTTCAAACAATCCTATTCTGTTATCTTCCTTTGTTATTTGTAAAATCAAAATAAACACTAATAATGGAATATTTCATATTTTTTCAAGTATACTGAAGGGTTTGTTTACTTATTATATACACGGATACATAATCTATTATATAGAAATTAACGATTGGATTCGTACACAATATATGGAAGTTCAATGGAAATAAAGATAAGGGCTTTTGTATGGCATAGTCGATTATTAAAGATAAAATGGAAAATGAGGTTTTGTTATGAATTAGTAAAAATGTTAGCAGTCCAATATACCTTGTACGGTATTTACGTAACACACTAAGGGCTCATACGCACTATGCGGTTACCCGCAATGCGGCTAGCCGTCCGGCTGACCGCAAGCACAATTATGTACGTAATATTCATTTCTATGCGCACTGCGATGCGGCTACCCGCAGACCGCTCCGGTCGCTCGGAGGGCTGCGGCCCGAGTGACGGCCAGCCGGACGGTTGCTATACGCACTGTGCGGCTCAGTCTGCGGTTGCAAAAATATTTCAAAATGATTGCTCTCATCTCGTGTTTGCAAATAAGGATGCACCCAGCACTTCTTTCTTTGTTTTTTCTTCTTTACGTAACGTGTGTAAATTTAGTAAATAGCTCCAACTTCGTCCACGTCCATCTTTGAAATGGATCGATATGACCGCAAATCGCAACGGTTCTTCAACCGCACGTTGCGGTTGCGAATGCGGCTGCCCGCGATCCGGCTGGCCGCATTCGCAACCGCATCCTGCGGTCAGCCGGACGGCTAGCCGCATTGCGGGTAACCGCATAGTGCGTATGAACCCTTACAAGAGCAATGGCTATCATTTTGACAGATCAACAACATTCATTGCGTTATTTACGTTGTTAAGCGGACAATTTTCAACATAATGAAGCTATGGATTAGCAATATCCTTCAAAATGAGTCAGATCGTGGTTGAAAATGTGTGAAAATGTGTAAAAACTCTAATTCTTTTCTAGTTCTAGTCATGAATTTAAGTTTGGAACTAAGATGACACCAAAATGGTGGCTAGTAGGTCGGCTTCAAATATGCATCAAGGCTATTCTTTAACTCATCACTATTTTGATATTTAGGCTTTTATACCTACCAAGTAAATGTAACGAGGCTCGATTAGGAGTCCGGAAGTGTATTTGATGAAATAAATGGTATGGTCGTGTGATGTTATTACTCAAAACCGTTATATTGAGGAAAATGTTAAACTGACTTTTTATATGCAATTCCAGCACCTAATCTAGTACATATTGTCATAATTATAATTTAAATATTATTATTATTATTTGGATTTGACACACTTGATTTTATATGCATTTTCTTTTTAATTTCAAATATAATGAAGATTTTAACCCTTATGAGAGAGCTTCGATGAGTGGAGCAACTCTTTTCAAACACCCATCTCAAGTCTCAATTTTAGAATCATAACAAACCGAACTTACCTAGCTGTGCAACAAATAAATCTCCCATAATTAGCTTATTACTATAGCTTATACCCTATTATACGGCAAACATGAAGATTAACAACATGGAAAACGACTCTTAGAAACGGCTGTCCCGTACAGTCGCGGCCAGAACATAAAATTCTCGGAACAATTTTCTATCTGGACATGTTTTACGATTGATACCATTATTTTGTCGGGTTCTCGTAAACTGAGTGCAGTTTATGACTGTACTGTCGGCAAAAATTTAATCTGCAACTCTGCGATCCAAATTCGGTTTCATGTGATGATACAAAACGGTTCAATTATTTTCACTTGCAATATATAACATCCCGAGTGTAACCTCCGAAGAGATAGGCAGAGATGTACCTATAGTACACTTACTTTTAAGAAGTCCCTTGTTATAGGGAGCGAGCCTCATTCTAATAAACCCTGACGGAAAAATCCAATAACACTTTTCCCGACCTGGAAATCAAACCCAGGACCACATAGTCAACAGTAGCGCTTGCGACCATTAGGCAAACAAGTCAGTCGCTTGCAATATAATCTGACGATGAATAATTAACAACAGATTTGTCTGAATTTTATCTGTTTTCAAATCTTTTGTGAAGCGATTTCATTGGCTTTTGATACTTCTGTCAACAAATCTCAGCAGTAAACAAGTTTTCCCAGCGTACTAATTTGTCTGGATCAGCCTTTCAGAAACCGAGTGTCACAGTAACTGTGACACTCGGTTACGTTTAAATACAACTGTTGTATTTATGCTATAATTATGATATTGACGCCATGTGTTCCTAGTATAAGTTGACGTCGGGCGGACCTGAAAGCCGATTCTCGTAATAAAAAACTCTCGTAAAAAATAAAAATCATTTTTTTTGTTATAATTAAAAACGTTGGAAATCTTTTTGCAATCTCATCTCTGTGACAATCAATGTCGTAAACTTGTCAAAAAGTAATGAAAATTAGAGACATTTTTACAAATTGAGACTGAGATTAGATTGTTAACATTCTTAAAAATGAGGAAACTGTCCTTATTCTTGTCTCAGACAACTTGCAAGTTTTAATTTGAAAGAAAGCTTTGTCAAAACTGACAGATCCCCTTTTATGCCGACTGTACACTTGGTTTTTATTGCACAAAGTAACGCGTAATGTATTAAGATGCGATACTAAGTATCTGCTCTGTTTTTATTATTGCAATAACAGTTATGTGCGAGAGATTTATTTGTACCACGGGATTTGCAATAAAAGATTGTTTTGTAGAGTTGAGATTTTTTATTTCCACGATTCTGAATGTTGTTCTTATAATTTATTTAACAGTGTTAAGACGAAACTTTCCACTCAATCTAGCTTTTTTTGTTAGAATTTAAAGTCTACTAGCAGATCTTTCATCAACATAGAATTATTTTTATTTTATTTTATCTTAATTATTTTAAAAGGTACCTTAGGTACCTTCTTACCAACATGTTTTGTAAGAAAATTACTAGCTTTTACCTTGACCAGACGCTAAGTAAGTATTGCCATACAACGTGACAAAGTCGCCAGTCTCTTGGTTACATTACCAATATTTTGAACTTTTCGACGCCATATTTGCAATTTGCTAATTTATTATTTAACGGATAAGTCTTCTATTTTAGTTTTTGGGGTGCCGATCCCAAAGCGTGACCTTATTACTAAGGCTCCGCTGTCCGTCCGTTCGTCCGTCCGTCTGTCACAGGGCTGTATCTTTTAAACCGTAATTATGTAGATAATTGAAATTTTCATAGTGTACTATCCGCTGTGTAGTGTCCGCTATAAAAACTAATAAAATTAAAATAAAGGTAAACATTACAGGCATAAAAGAATCGTACTTTTTTACTAGAAAAAAAAAAATGTAATGTTTATTAATATGTACGGTGGTATCTACGGATCATTCGTGTGCGAGTCTGACTCGCACTTGGCCGCTTCTGTTATTTTACCTAATAGGGTCAAAGTATTTTCCACAGATTATTAAGTAAAACACTTTTTAAAAAGGATGTTTTCATTCTTCATTTTTGGGAAAACGAGATTTAAACTACAATCGTACCAGCGACACGAAGAAAAAGATTCAGTGTAATCCACAAGCATTTTTCAACACAGCAATACAATTTCAGCAACATAGTCTTCTAGCCCCGTTTCGAAACGTTTGCATACCCGGCGCAGTTCCTACTCACATCTGCTTAATATACGAGTTTCGTCTGCAGTCAAAAGCGAGACGGAACTGAGTTCACTACAAAGAGCTTTTGTTGATTAGAAAACTAACCAGCCCACTGAGATTAGTTTTGATGTCTGTGAAATAGCTAGTGAGGCTAATGCAGGCTTGCATAACGGTTTAGTATTAAGTCATGCAAACTACATAAGGTACTGTAGAGATTATGACAGCCATAGTTTGTGGTATGCAACCTTTTCCATAACATATAAAAAAAAAATTAAGAGCAGTGGTGGCTCAGCGGTAACGGCTTAAGAGTTGTAAGTCGTAGGTTCGAACCCAGACAGGCGCTTTACTTTGTGTAAATTATTTCATCATCGCTGCTCTAAAAACGGTGAAGGAAAACATTGTGAAAAAAACGGGATGTGCTAGAATCAAAAATTCGTAGACATCTACCAATCCTCACTGGGCCCAAGTGGTACTCATCGAGAAGAGGCCTATGTCCCAGCAGTGGGAACATTATAGGCTGATCATATTTTGTGGCATGCAACCTTTTCTAGTCTAATTAAACAAGTAAGTAATTTTAACAACAACAAAGTAATTTTAATAGATAAATTCAATAATAATTACACATAATTAAGAATAACAGATATATATTAATAAATAAAATAACAAAAACAAATTATTTCATAATGCTTAATAATTATAGGTACTAGGTACATTAATAATAATGAACAATATAAAATATAATTAAATAAATAATAAATAAATAGATAGACCTGCATATAAAATATAAATAGAATAAATGAATGAATGGAAATACACAACAATGAAAGTTAATAAAGCGCTCTTCCTCTCTCTACTTATTTAAAAATTTGCTGTGCCCGACAGGGTCCATAATTGTTTCTATTATTTTTTATTTACCACCTGTAATTGTACATTATGGATTGCAATAAACGATTTGAGATTTGAGATTTGAACAAGTATTTTATTGATCCGACCCGGTAGCATAGGGATGAGGAGTCCTTATAGTTCCTTCTGTTTTCCTATAGAAAACAGTGTTATTAATTCAAAACATTTACGACAGCAGCACTCATTGCATAAGAAGTTTTGTGACTAACCGACTGATAGACAAAACTCACGGTATACCATTGAACGTAGAAAGAAGCAGGTAAGAAAGAGGTAGATATTAGGGGACTCCAGGACCTAAACGCAAAAAACGCAAGTTTTATAATGCCTAAAAGTATATGATCTACTACAATAAACAAAGTCGGGAAAATATATGATATTCTTCAGGATATATTTGCTAGTTAGATAGTGTATTGAAAACATAATACATAATTTGATACGATAGAAAAAAATCATGAAGATACCTCTAAAAACTTTATTTTTACAATAAAAACCATACTAATATACATACAATAATTCAGATTTTTTGTCAGATTATTCTACAAGCAACATACTAAAGAACTAATGTTTTGATTTGTTAGTCCAAACAATAGATTTTTTGTAAATAGATAATTGCTTCATATTTTGCAATAAATTACCAGCGTTGTGTCATCGCGCTTCTCTTTCTTTTCTATGCAGTCCGACAGTGACCACGCTTTAGGTCATGTAGTCCCCTTAAACGATGCGTTGCTGGTATTTGCAAGGCTAAGCATGTTTTTCGTAGGCAACATTATTTTCTCAATTATACTATAAGTATGTCACTTTTATCCTCAAAAAGTTGACTTAGAAGTTTAATATTCTAAAGGCTTCAGTCGCAAATACATCGAAAAGTTTAGTTATCATTATAGTTCATGTAAAATTAATAGCTGCGTTGCGTGACTGTCCTCGGCACAGTTCCTAACGTTCGAGCACCTAAACCAATATTGTTGATACAATGATGAGTGGTTTATTGATTAAAGTATTAAGTCTATTCATTATTTAACCTTCTGCTTCATATTTGATGGTATTCAAAGTTGAAAAACTGTTTGCTGTAGCTGTTCCTCTGTTTATTTGAATAAAATGGGTTTGGGTTCCGTCATTTGGAGATGTTTCAATCAACTCAGCCTATCGCAGTTCACTGCTAGACATATGCGTATCCCAGCCTACGCCACAATACTCTGTCCTCCACCTTCCGCATCCAGTATATCGCAGCCACCTGCTTAAGGGCGTCGATCTATCTAGCTGGGGAGCTCACATTCATAATCATCATAATCAGCCTTTAATGTTCCCACTGCTGGGACACAGGCTTCCTCTCTTTGAAAGTTTGTAGATGTCACATGTCTTCGAATTTTTGGTTCTAGGACATGCCGGTTTCCTCACGATGTTTTCCTTCACCGTTTTGAGAGCCGTGGTAATTAAATAATTTACACAAAGTAAAGCGCCTGTCTGGGTTTGAACCTACGATCTATAACTCGTAAGTAGCGGCCGATATCACTGACCTGCTCTCCCTTGGATCTCACACTACGCTTGCCGATACGCAATCTCCCCTCTAGGACACCATCGCTCCTTTGACAAACATCGAAGACATTTCACGTACCCCTATTTAATTTCAATAAGCCTATTTCCTTTTATAAACACACAAAAATATATATGTGAAGTTACAGTCAATACATAATATGATATACCTTATTTCAGTATATACAAAGTTTACTCTCAAATCGGTTAAGATCTTCGTAAAACATAATATATTAAAATGTCGTCGGCAATATTTGTTTCTGACGTTTGAATAAGTATATTTCTGTTACAAGCGAATTTCAAAGGTTCAAAAGTATTACAAGACAATGGTTTTAAGATTTTTATCATTTATAAGTAATGCGAGGAAAATGTTTTCCTTGTTACACGACGTTTTGGGTTGTCGCTGATTTATTTGAAACAGTTACTAAGGCACCTGTCCAACTGGCGAGAAAGCGACTAGCTATCGACGATTTTCTCGCTCGAGTACGGAAATTAGAGTAGTAGAGTTGGCAACTAACAACGAGTTGGTGAGCTAGCGATGAGCGATTACTCGCTGGTATGTGTATGTACCAAGCGTTAGTCTCCCAGCGAGTGTTTTGCCCACCAAGCGAGCGTCACTTAGCGAGTAATCACTTTGATACAAACGAGCTGCGACAAATGAGTACTTGCCGGCAGTGTAAAAAGTCAGCGATCAACTAATAATATTTGTGCCTCTTTTACTTTCAACCTGCAATCTTTTGTACGTTTCTTGAGCGAAAAAATCGTTGATAACTAGTCGCTTCCTCGTCGATCGGTGGGACAGATGTCTAAGGGATGAACACAGAAGATTTTACGCAGCAGTTTCTTACATTAATATTTTGTTACTTCGCAAATCGTTGTAATGCATTGGTGGTACATTTCTTAAAAAAAATGTTTTTAAACGATTTTTCTGTGAAAGTGCCTATGTGGTGTATGGACCACATAGGCACTTTTGAAAATACAAAATATACAAAATGTTGATGGACGACACCAGTTTGTTGTTTCATATAGACCAAACTTTGGATGAAACTCTATACTTCGTTAGAATAGAATAATACTCTTTGTTATGTAAACCACAAATATTACAGATATAAATGTAGACAAGGGGTGACACAATGGGAGGTCTTATCGCTAAAAGCGATCAAGACAACCTATATAAGTTACTCTTTAATACCAAAAGCGACAAGTAGTAAAACCTACTAGCTTGCATAATATTCAGTATTGTACTGAGTAATTTCAATCAAATATCTGTCTTACAGGCCGTATTAATACTGAAATGGAATTACCAAGGATTAAATTATAATAGCGCTCATATTACAATAATGCCTCTTTGTCCTTCTCTTGTATGCCTTCATACTATTTGAACACACATTGATACTAGAATAATTAGCCATTGAACTAGTATAATGTCTCTAGTTAAGGAGTAAATGGATGATTGTACCTACCTAATCTTCCTATCTTCTATATTATCTTCTAAATTAATAATGACCTGAAGATTGCTTATGTTATTACAGTCGCTCAAGAGAACTTGTTCCTGAAACTTGTCAGTTCTAAAGTTCTATTAACTAATAAAGACCACATTCGCAAAACACGTATTTGTTTATATTATGAAATTGACGGGTGTCAAGAACGCATTCTCTCGAGCGACAGCCGGACTGTAATAACATAAGCAATCTCCGATATAATTAATTTGAAAGTGATCTGTGACAGTGCATTGACTTATATATTACTAAATCATTGTGACAGTGATAGTTTCTAAAGGTTGACGAAGAATAATAGGTTGGTGCTAAAGCCGTGCACACATGTAGATTGCCAGTCTCAGACTAGCAAATATTCATTTTTAGATTCATTTGGAGGGTCACATTGATCTTAGGCAAAAACAAAGTTTCAATTATAAATATCGTGTTGAGTATTTTTTTTTTATTGCTGATTGGACCCGCTCTTGACCTCGAGCACGCCTGATGGAAAACGATGGATGATTTTAATGATTTCGTCATTGAGACATAACATAATGTCAAAATGCAAATTCCTACGTTGCAAAGATCTCGAAAAAAACCCGTGTGACAGACGGACGGTCGCGATCAACCACACAACAACCACGCACTTGCTCATTCACGCACAAATGAGAACACAGTCATACCATGACCTAGATTAACACTTATCACATAGGATACTCTTTATCTGGGTACATAAAGTAGATCCCCTAGGTCGCGGCTCGAGTAAACAACTAGTCTAAAATTATTACTATGCATAGTTTCATTGCGCAGCGTACGTGATTCCACAGCGACTTTATGGTTCTACTGTAGTGTCGCAGGGATTATACAGGGTTATTGGAAAAACACCAACAACCTCTTAAGAGGTCATTGTACTCATCATTATGAACAACTTTTACTATGGGACCAAACCTAAAATCGCGAAAAAAAATCAGCTGTTCCCTACATTTTGACAAGTTATACGAACATAAATGTAGGGAACAGCTGATTTTATTTTGGCGATTTCAGGTTTGGTCCCATAGTAAAAGTTGTTCATAATGATGAGTACAATGACCTCTTAAGAGGTTGTTGGTGTTTTTCCAATAACCCTGTATACTCGACGATACTTCAGCGAGAGCAAATTTAAAGGTTATCTGGGAAATTAAAGACAAATACGAAGTTAAGTTGGGTATAGAATGAGTTTCATTCAAAATAGGGTCATTATTCATAGTAGTCTGCTTATAAAGTAGTACCACTAGCTTCCTACCTATAGTCCATCCTACGAGTAAATATATCTGATGAAAATGTAAAAAAATAGATCAGAAAACTTCTAGAGCCACTTAGAACTTGATTGCTTTTTTATTTGAATATTTGAACCCTTATTTAACCCTAAATTCAAATTTTAAATCTCCATAAAATTTGTTATTCATTTGACAATTGAGGTTAATTTTATCACCAAAATGTTCATCGGAAATTTGTTAATTACAATTTATGTTGAAATAAGTGGTCAGATATAAAGTAAACCTTCTAAATACAGTGAATAAAATATGTGTTACTGATTTCCTTTAGTAGAATTCAGTCAGATACTTTTGAAATAGGTTATACTCTTTTTTTCCGCCTCTTCTGCTTGGTTCCGGTTGGAGGCAAATAATTGGCACCAGAGATTAATCTTCTTAGTTATCATCTGCCTAGCCTTTTCCCAAATACGTTGGGGTCGGCTTCCAGTCTAACCAGGTGCAGCTGAGTACCAGTATTTTACATGGAGAAATTGCCCATCTGACCTCCACAGCCCAGTTACTGGGTAATACAAAACCCTTTGGTAAGACTGG
This sequence comes from Hydraecia micacea, assembly GCA_914767645.1. Taxonomy (NCBI): domain Eukaryota; kingdom Metazoa; phylum Arthropoda; class Insecta; order Lepidoptera; family Noctuidae; genus Hydraecia; species Hydraecia micacea. Next base: position 10,112,012 of record OU611788.1, on the reverse strand, counting down.
TAGTCAGACTTACCAGAAATTTATCTTTTTAGTCATTGCCAAATAAGCGCTGGCAACGGTCTAGCTGCTGCCGTTGGTGTTTCAAATGTCAATAGACATACCCATTTTCAATTTGCCAGTTTGCAAACCTTTCTAATAAAACCAAAACAAAAAAGGACGTATAAAAAAACAAGACCTAATAAACTTATCAAGATAATCTTCCCACGAATACTAATCTCATTGTCCCAATATCATCTACAGTTCGATGCACGTACTGTCACGTACATTGTGTGACTCTAGTCTGGTCGTGTATTGGTTCCCACTTTGTGGCGATGGCGGTGGAGTGGTTTTGTTGCTAGCTAAGCGGATTAACCGCTCGATGACCCTCTAGCCATTGTGGTACTAAGAGTATAAAGGCTACGCCATATACTTTTATCTGGAAATAGTAAAGCGTCTTCCTATTTTAGCGTTGTGAATTCAGTGGAAGTTTCATAATATGAAACTCCCTTCTCGTGGGTTTGATTAGTTGGTAATATTCAGAAATTATGTTCAGGGAGTTGTGGAGTTCAGATGGGCAGTCACTCCATGAAAAATACTGGTATTCAGCTGCATCCGGTTAGACTAGAAGTCGACCAAAACACAGTTGGAGAAAGGTTGGCAGATGATGATGAATCTTTAGAGAGTCGGTAAAATGAAATCCTCCCTTATTCTTTTACAATGTTGATTGAGTAAGTAGGTATATGTAGTATGGGACAGCAATCCGATACGACCGGAGATAGATCAGGCGCAGTACCAACGGCTTTTAACGTGCTTTCCGATGCACGGCGGTTTCACACCGCTAACTTCCAAACTCCGGGCTGTTACTGGGAAATTCTTAATGGAAAAATCCAATAACACTTTGCCCGACCTAGGAATAGAACCCAGAACCCCTCGCTTAGCAGTCGCGCTTGCGACCACGAGATGTACCTACGGGGCTGCAAATGAGTGCACCTGTGTCTGCACACACACTTTGCACTATAATATCTCCCGCGTAGATAGCTAGTCTCCGCTGATATTAGCTGCCATGCCATGCCGAAATTCGGTATGGAGGATTATATTTATATATTTTGTATAATTTGCTACAGAGTTCATCAATCTAATAAAATAGATAGTCTACTATCTCAGAATGACTATCTATGAATACTATTACCCCTATAACAACCCACAAAGACAATGTAAACAAACTCAAAACAAATGATTTCCAGTGTAGTGTATAATATAAAGCAGAACTATGCGAATACAAACGATCTTGTTTAAAGCAGCTAAATAAAGCGTTGTAATGTTTGCTCAAGCGCTTTATATGTTAATACTACGCCGTATAGAGTCATCTCAACCAAAGCTAGGTATACGAAGTTCAAACTAGTTGCTTATTCAATTTATGTTTAAGGTTTGGCAAGCAAAGCATTTGCGTTATCACTTTGCTACTAAGTTGTATTGAAGTTCAGCGTTAATTTTGTGTTAAATTCTGAACCTCAATGTATGTTGCACCAAGTAGATTTGCTGCCGTGACCGACATTCGTTTGTTAGCATTTTGTTATATTATTAAAAAGATCAGGGGTGACCAACTGTTCTGTGGGGGTGACTTACGAGTTGCAGGTCGTGGGTTCGAACCCAGGCAGGTTCTTTACTTTCTGTCAATAATTTCATCACCACTGCTCTCAAACGGTGAGCGAACATATCGTGAGGAAACCGGCATGTCCTGTTACTGTTACTGTTAGCCTGCATCATCCCACTGCTGGGCAAAGGCCTCTCCCCATGACTTCCAGTTCTTTCGATCCAGGGCTAAAGTGGAACACTGGTCGTTTGTTTTGTCCAGCTCGTCCCGCCATCTTCTACGGGGTCTGCCGCGACGCCTTCTACCTGTGTCAGGGCTCCACGTGGTGGTTATTTTGGCCCACAGCTTATTGGGCATACGGCAGACGTGGCCAGCCCAGTCCCACTTCAGCTTAGCGGCTTTTTGAGCAACGTCAGTAATCTGTGTTTTGGAACGCAGTGTGGTGTTGCGAATATGGTCTGTCAATTTGACGCCTAGAATACTGCGCTCCATTGCACGTTGGCAAACCTTGCCTAGAACCAAAAATTCGAAGACATGTGACATCTACCAACCCGCACTGGGCACGCATGTTGGATTACGGCCCACTCCTTCTCACCGAGAGGAGGCCTGTGTCCTAGCAGTGGGAACATTATAGACTGATTATGCTAGTTACATAATATTTAAAATAACAGCAGGTTTACAGCATACAACTTAACAACAACAGACAAACAGATACCTGTGTCGAATCTATTGAGAATTTATCTGAGATTCGAAGAAAAAAGCATTAATACTGCTGACTTGTATGGTTCAGAATGTTGGGCCACAAAAGGGATGAATGAAAGGCAATTGCATACAGCAGAGATGATAATCCTAAGAGGGATGTGTGGTGTTACACGAATGGATAGAATAAGAAATGAGTACATAAGAGAAAGTTTGAAAGTGGCACCGGTAACTGAAAAGTTGTGCGAAAATCGGTTGTCATGGTATGGGCATGTGTTACGGAGAAACGAGGAAAATGTCGTGAGGAGAGTTTTGAGTATGAATGTCGATGGCTATAAAAGTAGGGGAAGACCAAAGAAACGATGGATGGAAGTGTAAATGATGATATGGTTAGAAAGGGGGAGGACCGCAAATTAATTGTGATAAGGGCAAGTGGATGAGTTAAAACTAAATAAATACAGACGATCTATCGTTAAGACTTGACAAGTCTATTACAATCTTACAACAGATTACTCTCCACTAAAGATATAGTCTGAACGTATTTATCTTGCCATGTGGAAGCGACGTATTTGTCGACTATTTTTTCACATTGTATTGTAGACTCCTTTGAGCAGTTAGCATAATGTCCTCGAGCGATTGATTTAATGGAGAACAGCTTTCGTCTCTCTTGTTTGTAATAACGCTTGTTAAGAGGGAGTGATCGCTGTACTATTAAAGTTGAATTAAATACTGTTTATAAAAATAAAATATTATGCTCTTCTTACTCAGAACAGCCCTGAATTATTCCAATAATAATATATTTTTTATGAATTTAACTAATAAACCAATTTTGATAAAATAGTGGTCAAAATGTGTACATTACAGTTTTTTACAAATTGTCTGTTCTATTTCCAAAATATGTATGAAAATTATGTGTTCATTCATATTGAGCCGAGTTAATCGATTACTAAATAAATAATATTTTTTGTAAGATGGCAATAATAAGGTTGGGAACATCAGTCCATGGGGGTTGCTAAGTTTGAAGAAATTATTGGAAAATATAAACGTTTTGCGACAACGCTCAATTCAATATAGTGAGTTTTATTTTAAAACTTATGAGCAACCTAAACCAGTTACGACGTTGCGTTGTAATTATTTTATGTACACAACAAAAAATAACAATATCCTGTATATACAGTGCCCTCCGAAAGTTAGTTGACATTTTTCTACTTCAGTTGCGATGCCACATTATGATTTAAAATAAAAAATAAAATCAGGTGTAAATAATAAATAAATAATAGGTAGTTGAATCAGTTACTAAAAACCTTATAGCAGTTCAAACATTTGGATCCCTAGAATTTTAAATCTTAATGTGGCATGGCACAGCTGGAGTGGAAAAATGTCTACTAACATTTGGAGGCCATTGTAATTTTAAGTATCCTTTTTATTATTAAGTAGGTTGTAATGCGCAAATTGCCATAATAATATCGGTATTACCAAAAAAAATCTGGGTTATCCTCAGATTTATTGGCAAGCCTTAAGATTTATAGATGTGTCATGGTGGACTGAAACGAAGTTATTTTCGGGCTTTTACTTAATGTCTATTTTACTATAAGATATAAGGAGGGGTTCTTAGTGCTTTAGTAATATCATGCGTTGATTTATCATCAGTTTTGCGAGGACAAAAGTAGTTTTTGCTAACGCCTTGCTAATTTGCCTAAAAGTTTTGTGCTGGTCTCAACAGAATACAGGCTAGACAATGGGCTGGGCTGTCCCATCTGAAGAAACTGGACTAAGCGTACATAGGTAGGTATCTTGAGTTAGTTTCTGTGTGTACCTGTATTTTGTTGCATTGATATTGTAACTAACCAACTATGATATTTGTAAATAAATAAAAATTGTAGCGTCTGTTTGTAATGTCAAAATAACAGCTTTTTATTGAATGCATATACGGAAAGTATATACGGTGCTTATAACAAAAAATAACCTTTTTTAATTTTGTCTGTTTTGTTCCGGCTAATCTCCGAAACGGCTGGACAGAATTTGATAAAATTTGGTATGGGGATATTTTCAATCCTGAGAAATACATAAGCATAATAATATCATTTTTATCGGCATACCACGCAGGCGAAGCCACGGGCGGGAGATAGTCTTTCATAAAAATTAGACAAATAGATAGTTTCTCGGTATGTTTTCTATAATTTTATGCCATTATATTTATATTTTATTAGCCATTGTATAAAATGACGTAGCATGACTGTAAAACACACACATTTTGACAGTCGTTGGAGGGATATCGCCTCTGTGCATACTGCAAGGTTAAAAGTTATACGAGTACCAATGATAGTTTACTATCTGCTACCTCGGAAATTTATGATGCGATGTTATATTGCTATAGGTATGCAATAGGGTAGATCATATTCGAATAGACACTTACCATAATAACAAAATATACAGACACCAGCACATCAAGCTACCCGAAACTGTCAAAATTTCCCAATCAACCTTCAACCTAATGCTAAAGCATTAGCATTGCTAAAGCGATAAAGTTGAAATCTATTAAAGAAATTTGACAGATTGTAGTAGCTTGATGTGCTGGCGTCTGTACATATTTACACTGACCTGCAAATCGCAAAAAAGGTAAGAAAATTTGAATTTCGCGGGCATAATTTTCTGTGAAACCCTGACCAACAATAACTTGGACCGCATTCCCGATGTTCATGAGCTAGAATTTGCATGTCATAAAAGTGTTATTTAATTAATGTTATTCCAAAACTCGTTTGATTTATCTACCGTTTCCACGTAAAACAATAATATTTTCGATCCCAATTAATTATTTTTTCAGAGCACGAGTAATGATAACTTCTCGTGTCGAAACCGTTTCCATTTCAGGAAACTCGAGTCTCACTCAAATGAACACAATAACAAAAGAAGGAAATCAATTTGAATTTCACACGAAAATGTAACATTACTCAATCTTTTACTGAAACGTGATATTTAATGGTTTGTTTGGCGTTAAAGCCGTGTTTTATACTAAGTGGGAGTTAATAGAAAGGCTTAAGTTTTGTGTAAGCTGTTTCTTTTGGTTTGAGAACCATACCTTACTTAATGGCAACCTTGACCTAGTAGCCTAATCAAGGCGAGTACTTAGCAGTAAGTATTTCAGGGCTTTTCAGGTCTTTGACTTACAAAATTAAAAGGTCAGGCGATAAAATGTAAGTGCCTATGGTGTATTCGTCGTATATGTGATTTAAAAGATATACAATTATTAAACAGATGTAATAAAAATATTACAGTATTTTAGGTTTTATAAGCATTAAAAATTATGGATAATTTAGGAACATACTGTTACTTTTAGCCTACATTATCCCACTGCTGGGCAAAGGCTACTCTTCATGACTTCCAGCTCTTTTGATCCAGGAATAAAGTGGAACACTGGTGGTTTGTTTTCTTTCACTCTTCCCACCATCTTCTACGGGGTCTGCCGCGACGTCTTCTAGCTGTGTCAGGGCTCGATATGGTGGTTATTTTGGCCCACAACTCATCATTAATATGACAGACCTGGCCAGCCCAGTTCCACTTCAGCTTAGTGGAACGCAGTAATGTAGTAATCTGTGTTTGGAGCGCAGTGTGGTGTTGCGAAAATAATAATTATTTCATAAATCCACCAGCTTATGGTAGCTGCTGGTAGACGATAATAATTTCTTAGATAAATAATCAAACATGAACAAAACTAGGTACCTATCCGTTTTGAAAATGATTCCGGGAAAAATATAGGAGGACCTTCTTTATAAATGATAAATGATTTTATTTCTGTATGCACAGACACTTTTACACGTCAATCATAATTATTTTTTAAAACTAGATGAGGTCGGCGTTTCCTATCTGATTACTCTAAGAAGAAAGACCGAAACAAACTCAGAGGTCACAGTCTCTTTTAAAGTGCAGACATAATCTTGGTCAGGTTATACGAAGACCATGTAGATCGATGTCTGAGATGGTCTTTTGAAGAAAGAACCACACAGATTGAGTGGACCTGTCCAATCAGTACACGCATTTGTCAGAAATCGTGCAGCTCCATTCAAAACATAAGGAGCTCATCAATTCGACGAAAAATAACAAATAAAGGACATTTGGGTAGGCCACATAAATTACTCAAACTGCCAGACCATGACAAAAACTAACAGAACAAAGAAAATAATAAAAATCAAAAAAAGTAAAAAATAAAATGACCCACATTGTCTTCACATTCACAATAATTAAAATAATATAATACTTTACAAAGTAAGCAAATGTCATTGTTTATATAAAATTAATTAATGTCAATGTGTATACAAAAAAATAAAATATATTCAAAATGCAAAAATTGGAAGCAGCTCAATCCCAAGCTTTTTTCTTTAACAGTATAAAAGGCTTTCTGGCACATCTTTCTATTTTCCCTTACCTTCTTTTATTCCCTCCTTTCTATAGTAAGTTAAAAAGAGGTTTTTGTTCGGCACGTGTTGTTTGCGAACACAATTACTTTTTCTTCATCTTTAGTCACCGCTTATTGGATCAAGCTTTATTGAGAGGTGGGTAAGTAAGTAAACAGAGGGTAAAGACAACTTGATTTGTTTTCTTATGTTTTCTTTTCTTTTATCTTGTGGATAATTAGGTCGACGTCGAAGGTTTATTAATAACTAGTAAATAATTAACCTTCTTACTAATGAACGTTGTATAGCGTCTGTATAGTTACACAACGCTTTGTCTTCTTCTTTCGAAAGTCAAATTACTGACGACCAAAAGAGAGAAATCGGTGTGTGACTATTCGTCTGATTTAACACGTTTGTTACTAAGCGGGTTATAATTTATTTTTAGTCCATCCATCTGTGATATTTCAAAAATACATTTCGGTTATATTCCCTCATTCACCCTCTTAGGGGTGGGATTTCGAAAAAACCCTTTCTTAGTGGATACCTACTCTTCACAAAGAATACACCCTCCAAATTTCATGTCTCTAGGACCAGCGGTTTAGGCTATGGTTTGTTACATCAGTCAGTCAGGACTTTGAATTTTATGTATAAGTAATAAGGGTATTATGATAACCTAATGTAATATCAGACTTGTAATGCCCAAAGGTTTAGGCAGAGTTACCTATTATAGTACACCTACATTTCACTAGTTATTTTTAAATCCCGTGTAAAGTGGGCAAGCCTATACACTTTGCCCGACCTAGGAATCGAACCCTCTACCTAATGCTCAACAATAGCGCTTGCAACCACGAAGTTTTGAACTCAAATGCGTTCCGCAGCGGTTAAACACAGCGGTCAAAAACCCTGAAAAAAGCCACGAGCCTTTTACCCTAGTCAGTTATTTTAATTGAAATGAAAATTAAATGTTTATTATTTCTGTAAGTAGATATTTAAAGACACTTTTACACGTCAATATTTTATAACTCCACAAACGATGGGACACTTAATATCGTGGCCTGCGTGTCCTGTCAGCTGCACGTTATAGGAACTGGTTGACGCTGGTGATGGCGCCAAACAAGTAGCCGAATTCTGGGCCGAGTCCATTTAGATTGCTATCGACATGCTAACAAGAAGAAGAACTAGATGGCGCCCGCATTTCACAGCTGATGCCTGAGACACAATTTTGAAATAAACTCAGAAGTCATGGTAGAGACCATAACCAAATTTTACCGTCCAAAAATTATATTATTAGGATTTTACGTGTGTCTAACAATGCAGGGCCATATCTGGAAGGGCCTATTGAAGAAAGACCCACTGCAGCATTGAGCTTAGCCAAAAATAGAACATCAACTCTTTTTATTTTATCGCGTTTAGATATCCATAGCTGTGTCTGTGGAGGTTAGTTAGCCAATTTAAAATAAGCCTGTATAAAAGTTTTTTGCTTGGGGGTACATTAGAGTAGCAAAATTAATCTCAAGCCTTTTTGACAGAGTTTCTGTTTAATAAATGATTTAAATTTATTGAGGCTCAGTTCTTTAACATGGCTTGGGAGTTTGTTGTAAAAACGTTTACTTGGGCACTTAAATTAATTAATTTTTTTTTGGAGCCTAGTCGTGGGTAAAAAAAGTAAATCTTTGCCATAGATACTACAAAGCTATGCGCAGTGTTTAGAAAAGATTAAAATTCTTTTTGACATAAATCAGGTTCTCATATTTATACATAATTATTGATATGCGACTGTCATTACGTTTATTTTCTTAAATTTATACATCAGTGAATGCCTAAAACAGCAGTCGGCTGTTCAAATTCATAACCTAGTATCTCAGATTTTTGGGAAATTCGTTTTATTTTCTGACTTACTAGGTATAGGTCCTTGTGACAAGGTGCTTAAAACAGCCATTTTCATAAGATAAATTTAAAAAAATATTGAGCAAGTCAAGCTAATTTGTAATGACTCTAATGGTTCAAATAGGGCAGACGATTAAGGATGCAAACATGTTTTTGGCTTTTCCTGGGCATTTTTGAAATTATGAGTTACTAGGTTTTGATTCTGAACAGCCGAGCTTAGGTTATAAATTACACGAATGACTCGTTTCTACAGGACAAATATAGCCTGAATGTCGGTTAAATTTCCCCACAGGAAAATGCCGTACGATATTACACAGTGGAAATAACAAAAATATTATACTAATCTAGTTATAATAATAATAAATACTTTATTTCAGACCATGGTGTCCATTTTGTTAGTAACAATGTTCTTATAGACTAGTGTTAGTAATACTTAAAACTACCCACAACAAAACATAAAAAAGTAAGTACCTAAACTAAACTCAACAATTATATTTCTACATGATTCAAATGACTGATTTTTGCCGCGTAGACTGCAGAACTTAGCCGCTTTGACAGTTTGGTTACAGTAATATGTGGGCCCCACTGTTGTTACTACATAGTAACTACATCAGTTTTCACCTGCTTAACGTTAGGTATCAGAAATCTAATACATTTAGTATTTTTCTCGTTTAAAAGTAAATGATAAACACTAAACCAATGCACTATTTTAGCGAGAGTATTATTTACATCGTCAGTAAATGTCTGTTGTGGTTTAAACTATTCCATAAGGAAGTCAACATTATTCATTTTGATATCATTTTATTTGCCGTGTTATTAATTTTACCCACTTTTATTTTCGCCAAGGGAACGATCAAATAAATCAACGAACGAAACCTGCATGCCATTCTATTTCCTCACAAAACTTTTCCCATTTGTTTTGATTGAACGCGGATCTGTTTCACAATACATTTCCGACAAAGTGTTTCCTGACGCACAATCGTAATGCTATCGAAGTTTCTATTTCCACCGCTTTGCGTTGTTTAAAAGTTTTAACCGAACATAGTAGACGGGCATGGTGTAACTTTCCCAATTTTAAAGTACCAGAGTTTCAAAGAATTTTGATCCTTAAAGGATATCCATAAGGACGTTAATATCCTGAAATTTTTCGTCAAATTGTTTGTGTAAACAACCAAAAACTATTCAAAGTTGATACAAGTTTTAATCGTGGAAAAATTCAGGTGCTTATTGTCCAAACCTTGCGTGTTTTTATAGTTATTTATGCAACTGTTTTATAATAAGGGGTATTAAAACATGAATGATAATAGTATCACATAAGTGTTTTAATACCTAATTATGTACAGTTGCATAGAAGACTTTATCTACACCCATTTTATGAATCCTCTATAAAAGGGTCTGAAACTGTTTTTTGCAATACTAATATCGAACAAAAATGGCGGCTGGCGGGATACGACGTGAATTCGAATAACTTATAAGTTTCTTTTTTTAAATTACGGCGCTGTAGTAGTGAAACGCGCGTGCATGAAAAATGTTCTTTCTTTGAAAAAGAGTTGCATAATGAAATTTTGTACAACATTATAACACTCGTTTGGGTGATATTATGGTTACTATGACACTGGTTGTTTTAATTTTGGCAATAAGCTACCTATTTCAGAAACTTGTATAGAGGATTTATAGCATGGGTGTAGATAAAATAATTAATTCTCCTGGAAGCTTTAAGAAAACATTTTTATTTTTTGCATTGTAATAAAATGTCACACCGTAATGGCTTTGTCGTTGACTGACATATTTTTTCACGACAACAGGAAGATAAGACGGGATTAGCTTTTTTAATATACTTGTAACGTTGGAGGTTTCGGGAGTAGTCTTATTGTCCAGAAAATGGAATATGTTATGAGAAATATCAATCTACTAGGTTCCTTTGTGAGGCCTGAATACAAATTTTAATATCTAACTACGTATCTATTATAATACGGATGATATACTAATACTATAATATTGATAATATACTTCTTCATCTTGAAACCTTAATTATAGTCGCTTTTCGCGTTTGGTTGTGTGACCGCGTTGTTCTTATAAATTACGCAACGGATTTTGGTGGGGTATTCACCATCATTTAGAGAATATACTCCGAAAGGTATATGTAAATTATAGATAGTGCCATTCACGAAGACGCGCCCCACTGTTCTTACTAATCGCTAGTGGTTATCGCTAGTTAATTCCGCTAGTGTTTTAGTTTTTTGATACACACTAGTTACTCACTAATAAGTAATTACTGTGTATCGACAAAACTAAAACACTAGCGGAATGTTGCACACTTGTACTGTAAGTGATTAGGAAGAAGAGTGGGGCGCGTCTTCGTGGATGTCGGTAACTGTATACATTATTTATCATTCATTATTATCTTGTCCTTATCCAAATTTACTTGGCTTCGGCGCAACATGTCTTTTGTACATTAATCTTTAACTATTTAATAAAGAAATCTCTAGTCGAAATGTTTAGTCGATTCGGAAAAACTAAGAAGCAGGGGCACCCCTAGTGATAAATATATCGAAAAAACATCATTATTGTCATTCAAAAGGGGAAAAATATGCATGGCAAAGTCTGGAACCCAGCTGCACAGTCCTTCATGAAAAATGACCGTGAGGAGGCTTTATTGGACACATTCGTCAGTTTGACGGGCCCGGGTAAGTGGTGAGGTGAATGTAGACCGGGTATGTTAGCACTAGCGGACAATTAATCTCGCCTTGAGTGAAATTCCTGGTGCTCGCGAAAAGCGAGTAACGAGCTTCGAGAATTTTGCTTGGAACTTAGTGATAATTTATTTGGACTTAGAGAACAATTTTCGGCAGCCGGTACCAACGGAAACAGTAATGTATAAATTTAAATGATGGTTACGCAATTTTTATAACTTTTCTGAATTTGTTTGTTTCAACTAGGTCCATTTCAATGATTGTTCTGTCTATTTAAAATACCTACTTTGGAAACAGCATCGCTTTTCTGGGCTCTAGCGTAAGCATAAGCAAAAGCCTATAATGTTTCCAATGCTGGGACACAGGCCTCCTTTTTCATTGAGAGAGAATAGGCCCTAATCCACCACATGGGCCCATGCGGTAGATGTCATATAACTTCGAATTTTTGGTTCTCGGTTGTATAATACCTATATATTAAATATAATATATCATCTGCCATCATTTTTACTAGCGATATCATCTTCAACATTCTTTATCCTTAAACTACCTAGGATCCTAGTGAAAAATAACTAACTTATTTCAGATCTTAATTAAAACCAATCTCAGCAACAATTGTCAATAAAATAACCCCTAATTCAAAGCGTTAAGTGCTTTAGATTATTAATATAGTAAGTGGCAATAAAGCGCTTGAGTTCGGTAAATTGGATTTCTTCCATTGAAAAGCTTTCCGGAGTCGAACTCAGCCTGAAAGGCTCTCTTTATACTCCTTAACTATTAAATAGGTCCTTATGTACCTGCATTTAAGAGAGAACGGGTAAATCGATTGTTTAATAATAAAACGGGAACATTAGAGTCCGAAAAAAGGACAATGGGACTGACATTGTTGAATTCTGCATTATTGCTCTGAAATGTGTTGTTTCGATTCTTCGGGACAGTCGAACCGAAAGAAAAATACTCTTTTTCGCGTAGGTATTATCTTACGTCAAAAGTGGAATAAAAATATGAAATTATTATGGCCATATTTTTCCTGACAAGATGGGTACCTATAGCTTTTATTTTCATAAAATTAATGGGTTCAAGTCTTAAGCTAGCCTCTGAACTTAAGAGCCAGATCTTAGCATATTTTTCGTTTTCTTAAAGTACTAATATATAGTTTATATTGCTACACTTAAGAAAAACGAGATAGATAATGAGAGAACCGAATGAGAGGTAAGATGTACCAGCTTTTAGTAAGTAATATATGACTGAGTGAAACTAATTTTCAGAAGGTTACCTTACCTAGTGTCATTAAAGCAACCAATGACTTCCATGTCTAGCTTAATAAGCATAAAACAACGAGAAAGCATGACAGTCTATTGCAGTACTAATGAGTTCCTAAAACGTTTTTCACACAATATACAAGGTAGGTTTTAAAAGCGTGAAACAAAAATGACTCGTCTAAACGGGAGCAGGAATTCCTATTATGTGTCTTCGCTTTAACAACGTTGTAAGGTGTACAAGATAATAGTCTTGCAACACGACACCTCCCCCTTAACTCGCCTCCCTCTAGGGTCATCAAATAGCCGAGTTTTATGATAATATAGTAATGTCCAAAGAATTAGTGTTTTGTTCGGTGTTGTTGTGAAAATGAAAATATAACGAAATTGAGAAGCTTTTTACATTTTTACTATCATTGTTTTACATATTTTAAGAAAATAAATTTCCCAGAAGTAAAAATGTAATTTATACACTTTTGTTGATCTAAGTTATAAAGTTACTGGTATAATTTACTGTTTCTAACTATCAGTCAGTTTTCATTGCTACTTCATTAGCAAAATTAAATTATTCGTCTCATTTTTTCTTCAGAGTCTTGTAGCGGCAACTACAGCGCCATATGCGAACTGCGCATCATCAATCGTCGGAGATTAATTGTCCACCAGATACAACACCCGGTCGGAGGTCGGAGAAAAGGGAGGATCCTTTTCTTTAGAGGATGAGTGAACTTTAAAGTCTCTTGTCGCATTTCACTACCAGAACTGGCTCCGGTTCTACTGGTAGATACTATTTCGTCTGTTCAAAAAGGGAAATAACGTTGAAAACCAACGCTGGGGCATCGCGCATATTTGGATGTGACGCATATTTTCCCCCAACTTGTTCTTTTTTTGTGGTTTTGTTCTTTCTCTGCATCATGTTTACCGTAAATAAACATATTTTCTTCATTTCTTTCTTTCAATAAATTTATTTGAACTGTCAAAATGATGTTATTATTGCGAAAATGTTAATTAAAGCAAGTGTGTTACGTATTTTCCAGGCAGACCTACTATATGTTACATGACGCGTGATTTACATTCTGTTTCTAATTCAATTACAAATTTTCTACTCAATAAAAACCTACATTCATCTTTAGCCTGGCAACCCTAGTCAGTAATCTTGGAGTGCATTAGTGTTGACAGTGCGATAAACAGGAAAGGCTAAGTCTGTGTATTGTTTTGTTAGCGAAAACTATGTTGTTAGTGGATAGTGCTTGAGTATATTGACGCTGAAACTAGAATTAAGATTGTATTGTTCCTAGTGCTTTGGTGTCTGTTTGGTTATGATTCACATGAAATTATGAATTAACCAGCTGAAATTAATTTTGGTTGACCGAAGAGTTACTTTCATAGTGGAGTTTCTTGCCCATTCTTCTCCATACGAAAACTACCTTTTGGAATGGGCGACTAGAATCAATTGTTTTTACTATAATTTTTGACGTTCAAAAGTGCCTTTACTGTGCCTAATTGAAATAAATGATTTGACTTTGACTTTGACTTTGACATACATACATAAATGCAATACATCATACATCATGCTGAGATAGGAGCCTTTTGGCCTCGTATAGGACTTCTTATTTTATTTTTCTTTTTATTACTTTGTTTTATATAACTCGGATTTTTTATTTATATTTTTTACTGTGTTTAGTTTAGTTTGTGATCATCCTATACGAGTCGCAATAAATACTTTTTCTTTCTTTCAATATTGCAGTGTTAGGTTAAGTGTGTAGGTTAAATTTACTAACGTAGTGGTTAAGAAATATTGTTACTAACATATTTGAGTCTTTTGTTACTTGTAATTAAATATAAATAAATAAACTCTCGCCTTCTTCCCAAGGGCAGAAACTACAAAACGCCACTTGCTACGATCCTTACATACTCCTTGTGTTACTTTCGTTCGATAATGGCAATGGGCTCATCAGCTTAAAATGTGATACATAGTACTCTATCAGTCTACATATAACTCTGTTTATTCCTTCGGAAAATACAGATGTAACATACGTTAGGTTATGGAGCAATCAATACTTTGTGTTAGAGATTTTATTTTTTATTCACAAAATTAGCCTTGCTTTATATGCGTGAAATGTTTTTAACGAGCTTTTTTCTAGGTGGATTTTTAACTCGACATTATTTCTTTAAAATTTTTGGGCCATAATATCGTCGAAATTATGCTTAATTCTTCAAATTTATGCTTCATTCTTTTGTAGCTGGAAAGTTTGAAAATATTTTCTGTCTCATTAATTTTTCACCGCTTCAAACTCAAAATAAACGCCGACCAAGGACAGTGTAAATAACCTGATTGACCCAGATACTTTGTGAAAAGTTTGTGGCACTATTTGGGTCGTCAATTTAATGTTAGTTCATGTTTCCTTTTCTTTATAAACGATGCTACCTTGGTTATACATATTTGTATAGTGATTTAAAGTATCGTTCAAAAACCTCTTCAAATGGTATTTAACAGTTATTAATGTCAAACAAGAATATACAAAAATTGTCGAGTATTATTATTTTATTAAACTAAAGTGTTTTAGTGTACAATTCAAGTCATTATAAGAAGTTATTTAAAGAACTCCACACGTGACGTCAGTAACATCCGAACAAGTTCGATTTGCAATCAATAACATTAAATAAACAAATAATATTTATTTTTGTTTATCAATTCTATCTATGAATTAATTTGAGAATACTCGTACAATCAAAGAAAAGTAAGAACGTACTAACTAAAAGACCTGTTCGACTAATCTTCGGATTATAAGCTATCAAGATAAGGTTTTATTATGATGTTCAAGGGGGATGGGACACCAACTTTGCATAATGTCCATTATAGATGTATCGAGCACTCATCCGACCCTCGGGATTCTGCTTATTCCGAAAAAAAAAGAGGCAACGGCACCTTATAAAGTGTTTATCGGAGAAAAATAAAATGAAAACCGCAAAATGAATTATCTTTTCGGGCGAAGGATGTGAAATTATTTATTTCTCAGATCAGGGTAGTTTGAAAACGTTTTTTTTTGAGATCAATCTTAATAAGTATTCTATCATTTTAATTTAAATGTCAGATTTTCAATAACAGATTGTGAATAATTAATTATGAGGAATGAAGTTGACAGCTTGCTAAAACATTGAATAATTACTTCTCTAAACAAATTATTTGCGCTATTGAAAAATAATTTGTTAATTGACTTGGTGTATTTAACGAAATCACGTAGTTATTAAACACGAAAACAAATTAAATGATGATATGTCGCCTGCAAAACCTCTATCCTCGCGTAATTACATTAATTCGTAGTTTAAGAGGTTATGCGGTCGGAGAGACTTTTGAAAAAGCCTAAGTAAAAAGTCGTAATTCGAGTTTTGGCTCTCGCCTATGTCCTCCTCCAATATTGGACCAATGTAAAAGATATTTCATAAACTGAATGATGGCTATTATAATATACTGTGTCCCTGTGTTTTTCTTTTTTACTTAATTACTAGGCCTCTGTTGACAGCGATTTAAATCGGCATTTTTTGAGGGTTCTAGTGCTTATAAAAACAATGTATCATCAAAAAGGAAAACAGGGAAATACAAGTAGTTAATGTTTATTATACTGCAAAAAATCATTGCTTTATGGTCACTAACTACGTTTCTATGGAGAAACGACCACCCGCATTTCTTCTTAATTAGAAGATTAGCATACTCTCGCAGTGCAGCAATCTTAAGTTTTAAGACTTTAAAGTGTTTAATCACAGGGTTTATGGCAAAATTCGTCCGTATAAGCTTTTATTTTCCCATTTTGACATTTTTGTCTTTCAACATATTTTTGTTCTCTGGTTTAAGCAAGATTTTCAATAAACTTTTTTATGAGAACGTTTAGAAGATTTTATACTTACCGATAGTTATGGATGAAATAAGGTCGAGCAAATAATAGCAGACAGGCGTTAAAGAAATTGAGAAAGTACACATTATACTTTGGTTGTACGGAGAACAATATTTTATTAAATATTTTCATTTGCTTACGTCAATGGATTGTAAAGAAATACTAATTGGAATTGAGATGATATACCGTAGGTTGACTGGTAGAGAATGCCTCAGGCATTTAGTCCGCCTTTTTACAGACGCCAGCACATCAAGTTACTACCATCTGTCAAATTTATTTAATAAATTTTCAACTTTATCTCTACAGCATAAGGTTCAAAGTTGATTGGGAAAATTTGACACTTTCAGGTAGCTTGATGTGCTGGCGTCTGTACTTTCTTCTTCTTCGTGTCGCTGGCACAACTGTATTTTAGATGTTGTTGGCCAAAACTTCGCCACTTCCACGGCGTCGTCAGCGGCAGCGCAGAGGTCGCGACTGCTGACGATTTGGGACACAGAGGGCAGGATAGGAGGTGGAGCATATATTTTATAGTACTTTATGAATCTTTATAGTGCACAAAGTTAAATAAATAACTATAAGATCTAGCTTGGATCAAAATCAAAATATTTTTATTTCACATAAACCAACATGGGCACTTATGAAGCGTCAGAAGCTAGGTGCACGGTTCCAATTGGTCGTCTCCTATGGAGAAGAACCGGCAAGAAACTCCATGGTTACTCTTTTAAAAATAATTGGCTTTTACAATGTTTTCAAATTACAGTAGGTATGGGAGGACAGCGTAGGCCTGTCAACAAGTACCAGGTACTTGATAAAATAAAAAATGGTCTACAGACTGATCTAAAGTCTACAAGGCTTACAAAGTCCTCACATTTACAAAATAAGAATGTATCAAAAGGATAAATAAAATATAAAAATCTACTAAATGAAAGTAACCACTGAATAACGATAATGTTGGATAAGAGTTGTTCCTATTTATTACCAAATGAAAATAAAACCCATTACTCGACCTATAAATATAGGGTTTAGGTTAGGTGCTCACAAAACCCGACTTAGGGCAGTACCTAAACAACAAATTGGTTTCAAAAACTTGTAAAAGGAGAAAACGCTTAAAGAATTATCATCCTCCTAGCCTTTTCCCAACTATGTTGGGGTCGGCTTCCAGTCTAACCGGATGAAAACGCTTAAAGAATAATAATCATAAGGCATTATATGATTATAAGGCATACCTTTGGAAGGGTATTTTAGAAAAGATTTAAACAGAAAATTGCCTTGCTTTGTCAGTTTGTTGCACTATTTTCAGGATGAGAATATTCATAGCAAAAATATTCATTTTATTTTATGTAACGGAAAGTGAAATGGGCTTTCTTTTGTTTTCTTTTTAGCGCAATAGTGATGGTTATTTAGTTTTTGTATTGAAGTCATTTTCATGTAATAGTAGACAATATAGGCAAAGTGGTGGATTACGGCCCAGTCCCTCTCACTGAGAAGAGGCCTGTGTCCCAGCTGTGGGAACATTATAGGCTGATTATGTATGTATGTATGTATAGGCAAAGTTTCTAATGGTTGTATGATACGAGTATCATAACTAGCCAGCATTATCACACTTTTGTGCATTTCATGTCTACATAAAAGTATTTTTTCATTTTCGTTTAGCTTTCTGCTTGGAAACATAGCCTAGCCATAGCCATAAGAAAAGATTTTTTATTTTAATAAATAAATAATAAAATATGAAATAAAAAAAATATGACGTTTCCACTCTTTAAAGATCTAAACATCGTATTATTGTAACGTTATTTGTACGTACTTACGTAGCGCAATTTATTTTTCATTCACAACTTTATTATACCAATATAAATGTTACTGCACTATTCATTCAAAAGTGGTTTACCAGTAAAATATTAATGAATGACCAGCCGTTTTATGTGGTTTAACTCGTAAACTGCATTTTATTCTCATAGAAGGCATTTATGAATGGTTCCGACGATATTTTTATGTGGTTCTTATTATTATGGCGGTCTATGAAATCGCACACGGAAATAACTAACAAACACTTATTTGCTTAGGTACGTTTCATCAGAACAAAAAATATCAAAAATCAGCAGATACATTGAATTTAACCTCACACGTTTGCCCACCTACCTGTCGAAACACCCGACGCGTCGCAGTAGTTCAATGGGCGCAGTAAAGTCATTGTTTTAACAATGACAATAGAACAATGACACTGTTGTGTACACTTGGTGTACCGTTGACGTTTCGAGCACTTTCTCTTATGTACACTTGGTGTACACTTGACGCTTGAGGGGATAAAGGATTTATAGGTTATTAGGTAACTTCATAACAAATATTTTCTGTATCAAAAAATCAAAATCAAGTAGGTGATAAATGTTTATACTTTGCACCAACAAACTTTAATTATATGATATTTCAGTTATCCAACTTTTCACAATCATTGCAAGTTTTTTCATGGCTATACCTCTGTTTCAGAATGTCATATTCCGTAGAGATAAGTACGGCAGATCTCGCACTATCACGCGACACGATTGATTTCTACATACAAATTAAATAAAATAGGTGTCTCGTTTAGATACCAATGTATGATAAACTTCGTCATTCAAGAACCATGTAATAACCAAATTCAAATCTTTTATAAAGCGGAAATAATGTCGGAACGCCTATAAATTATACAGTCAAAGACTATATTGAGGACAAAAAGGCTTGGGATTTGAGCTACTTCAATAAATTTACACAGTGAATGTTGATTTTTTATTTTATTTTTGCTAATTTTGCTATTTTACATTTTTTCTAGATATATTTTAATTGTTGTGAATGTGAGGACTATGTGGGTCATTGTTTTCGTTTTAATCATGGTCTGGCAGTTTGAATAGTTTATACGGCCTACACAAATGTCCTTTCTTTGGTATTGTTCGTCGAATCGTTGAGCTTCTTAAGTTCTGAGTTGAGCTGCACGTTTACTGACAAATTGCGTGCACTGATTGGACAGGTCCACTCAATCTGTGTGGTTCAATTATTAACTAACATAATTATTACCTAATTATTATTACTTATTTTTAATGGTATTTTTTTTGGTCTTCACATGATCTGACCAATATTATGTATGACTTTAAAAGGACTGTGATCTTTGAGTTTGTTTCGGCCTTTTTTCTCAGAGTAGTCAGATAGGAACCGCCGACCTCAACTAGTTAAAAAAAATATGTTTGACGTGTAAAAGTATTCGTACAAACCTACTTACAGAAATTAAATCAATTCTAAATGAAAATCCGTTTCGCGTGGCGCGTTGCAGTGTGAGATCCACCTTACCAACCTAAGCTACCATCATTTATTAGTCGACCTAAAATCAAGCTTATTATCTATCAGATTGTCTTATTACGCTCAAGATATTATTCCTTTAATCAGCTATTCCAACATCGTTTATCATCAATCTCTACTTAAACAAACCAATTTTCTCTTTAACTCCGTTGATTGGTTTTCAATTTTGGCAGTTGACTGAACGCAATTAAATCTCTTCAGTTCAAATACCTTCAAACATTTATTTTCACAAAAGTTGTAACAAAAGATCCCTGACAGGAAAGTCAAGAGAAAGGATAAAAAATATTGGATATCAAAACATCCCTAAAGACCAAAAGGATATTGTTGAAGTATACATAAAGAAGGTTAGATATTTGTCTTAGTTTACAAGAAAAAAGAAAAGAGGTCCCTTTGGTGGAGGTAGGATAACAAACCTTGGCGTGGATAATCCATAATCACATTAGAGAAATCTTCTTCTCTATACATATACATACGGATAAATAAAATTTAAGGGTCTGTTTGTAATGTCAAAATAATTTTTGGTCTGTCTGTTTGTTTGTTCCGCCTAATCTCCGAAACGGCTGAACCAATTTTGAAGGGACTACTTTCACTGGCAGATTGCCGATGTTATAAAGAGTAACTTTGGCTACTTTTATTTTAGAAATAGATTTAGAGTTCCGCGCAAAAAATTAAATCGTTCGCGTCACAGCTAGTATTGGATAAGATCCTAGACGAAAGATACAGTAATTTTCCTAGTACCCGCAGGTACCAAATGGGATAACATAATCAGCCTATAACGTTCTCACTGCTGGGAGACAGGCCTTCTCTCAATTAGAGGAAGTGGACCGTAATGCACCACGCCGGCCCAGTGCGGGTTGGTAGATGCCATGTCTTCGAATGTCACATGTCTTCGAATTGTTGGTCCAAGGACATGCCGGTTTCCTCACGATGTTTTCCTTCACCGTTTTGAGAGCAGTGGTGATGAAATAATTTACACAAAGTAAAACGCCTGTCACGGTTCGAACCTACGACCTACGACTCGTAAGTCGCGGCCGTTTTCACTGGGCCACCACTACTTCAATAAGTAAGCGATATTATTTAATTTTCCTACAGCGGAGAGATATCTAGGATAGGTACGAGCATTGACCTTTTAGTTCCACAACGAGGACTTAAAGTGCATTTATATTCAGAGCATGTGGGTTGGGAGTCTTGGTGTTAACACAATTCAATTAGAAAAGCGGAAGACGGATTGTGTAGATCGGTGTTAGGGTAGACTTCCAGCGTAACCCGATGCAGCAGAATACCAGTATTTTATATGGAATGACTGCCTTTCTGAACTCCACAACTAGTTACTGGGAACGCGATACACCTCGGTAAGGTAGGTTGTCAGAATTTCGGGCTTCTGACTACCCGTAACGACTGCCAAAGACCTACGAATAACAGTCGTGACCAACCGTTTAACTAGCTTTTCGAGGCACTGAGGGGTCTCAAAGTCAAATGACCGGTCACCCATCGCAGCAAGCGTAGCTTGTAGCTTATCCTTGATCAATCGACTCGTACCGTTGTTACAGAGCCACGATCCCCTTGTATGAAATATAATGTCTAGCACATAATCCCCCAGGACAGTTGGCCTGTATTCACGAGTGTGCCTTCAGGGATTATCTAAGCAATTTATTTTTCTGCAGTATAAAAATACATTTTCTCTTTCTTGGTTAGAGTCGATAACTTCGTTATTGGACTCAAATTGAAGCGTGATAGTAGCTATGTTTTAAAGGGAATAGTTTGACGTTCTGCATTGTTTTTGTTGTTGTATTGCAGAAGAATCTATGTATTTAGAACTGTGTAAAACATCATGAGGAAACCGGCATGTCCTAGAATCTAAAATTCTAAGACATGTGACATCCACCAACCCGCACTGGGCTCGCGTGGTGGCTTATTGCTCACTTCCTCTCGCAGAGAGAAGTCCTGTGTCCCAGCAGTGGGAACATTTTAGGCTGATTATGCTACTACGACTATGAATTTATAACAATAAACCCGTAAAATTACCCAATTTTATTACAATACACGACGAAGAAAAGTGGAAACGACAGAGTGATATATCAAAACGGTGCGAAAATCTACATTTAGCACACAACTCGAAACGGAATTTCCTTCCCACATAAATAATGTTGGTAAAACCTTGTTTTACTTTTTATTCCGTTCGTAACCCACTGGACTCGTGTGAGTACCAATAAATTCACTTTACAGTCACTTCGATCCCAGGTCCCATCTAACTTCAGAAATCCTTAAAGGTTTCACCTTAAGCTACCATAATCTTCGGGGTGACTCCCAGAGGAGTTTTCTCTTAGAAAAGTATATTCGCAACGTGATAAACATTAACAGCATCATGACTTAATGTTACGTATTAATGCTGTGGGTTCTGCGGAAGCTCATGAATAATTTAGTGTACGTTTGAATGTGCTTTCATAATAGAAACATTAATGCTCTATAATCGTATGATTGCTTGGGTTGTAAGCTTAATCAGCCTATAATGTTCTCACTGCTGGGACACAGGCTTCGTCTCTGTGAGAGGAAATGAGCAATAAGCCACCGCGAGCCCAGTGCGGGTCGGTGGATGTCACATGTGTGTCGCTCGGCCACGCTGCCCGTGATACGATAGCGTGTAGAGGCGGATTATGACGGTCTGTGTAGTGCCAAGAGCGACAGCTACAGTGCGTTGCCTGGAACCAGCTTGCAACATTCTGACGGTTCTCAACATCCCTTCTCATGTCAAATGACGTCGTCGCTCCATATCGATGCAATTTTTTTTCAGTTCCGACGCAGAAATTGTAATGGTTTTGTAAAAACGCTATTACATACTTTTATAGGAATCCTGATTGACCGTTGATTTTCTATTTTTAAACAAAATTTAAAGAAAATTGTTTATTCAAATAGTGAAATAAAATAAAATAAACAATAACGATACAAAAAAGTTAAAATAATAATCCTCAATTGCGGCGATACTCTAAAACGTACTTGATCCCTAGACACTTTTGATGTGTGTATATTACTATATTATCACTTATACAAGTAATAATCATCCCTAATCGCAAAACGTAAGGGCGTGTTGGGAAATGGGGTCATTTTCTCTCGTTCTATGCATACCCAACCTTTCTGTAGATACGAGTATTAGGCACAAACGTCACGCTTGTGATCAATGAAAGGTTGCAAAGGTATATTCTCTGATGTCGGAAATAGGTCCCATGTGATATAATTTTATTTTGCCAGTTCAAGTAAAATGAATTTGGGGTCTGAACTCTCCTGCCTTCGCCAGTCCCATGTTACTTAGGGTCGATGCGATTGTGTTTTCTTCTTCTATTAAAATTTACCCTCTTTTACATCTCTATTTGTAATAGTACCCACTACTCATAATTTTCATACTTTAACGATACAAATAAAACAGTTATACCTTCATAAATATTTTATTTTCCTTTTCATGGCAAGCAGATGCATTAAATCAACCGTGAATGGTTGATACTCAACGCATTCATATCACACTCGTAGTGGAAACTATACGTTAAACATTATATGGACGTTCAGTAAAACTGAGTATGTTCCTTTTATTTTATTTGTATAAAATGTTGTTGACTGACGGAGGTTTTTTGTACAATATTTATTTATTTAATGCTTATTTTAGAGCTATGTCAATTTTTACCCAACTGCGCCAGAAGGAGGGTTATGTTTTTCGAGAGTATGTATGTTGAATTATTTGGCACGCTCTGTAGACTAAACGGCTTGATCGATTTCAGCTTGAGAGGTGTCGTTAGATTAGTATTAACCGTGAGAGTGACACTAAAAAAAAAAAAAAAAAAAAGGTATATCAAAATAAAAAAAAACAAAATGGCGGATTTTTGGCGGGACCCATTTGTATTTGAAAATATAATAAAAATGATATGGATTGCTGCTTACAACTTTTATTTAATTTAAAATGGGCTTGTTTTTAGCTTTTCAGTTTTCTTTTACTTAAGTATTTTACCGCAGTCGGGTTTTTTAATTACTTTTTTTTACACAGTAGGTTTTAAAGTTGGTTTCCGTTTAGCTCGCGTTAGAGGTACGCTAAAAAACAGGAAAATATTTTTATCAATACCTACTACGTTAATTAATTTTATAAAATACCCACTTTTAGCATGTATGTTACATATTTATCGTGTTTTAAAATCTACCTTTCACAAGTAAACTAAGTTTTCTGAGAACTACATTAGCAAGGCGCCCACGTAAGTAAGTGGCAAGGAAACGAGCCATGTCTCCACTGAATCACGTCATGTTCCTTAAGTGCACAAAGTACCTTAGTTGCAGCGTACAATCTCCTCGGGAATGGAAAGGAAAGGCTGTTCCATGTGAGCTATATTTTTTTGCCATTACATTATCAAGCATTTTATTGTTCTCTGTAGGTACCTTTTTGAATAATTTTATTGATCACTAAGCCTTGCATCCCAATTGCGTATCACAATTTGAAGGAAATTTCTAATCCATTGATTAATTTAGGTATTATGTTTAAAAAATTCACCTGGTCAACTTTGTAAATTACGCAATTAATGTTGTTGAACTGTCAAAAAAAATTAATGGCATCACTATTGTAACCCCCTTACTAATAAACGTATTATGTCAGATGAATAGTTACACGCCGATTTCTCTCTTTCAGTCGACAGTCATTTGACTTTCGAAAGAAGAAGACAAAGCGTTGTGTAACTATACACTAACTAAAAATACACTATACAAAGTTTATTAGTAAGGGGATTAGTGTATTACGCAATTACCCCGCGGATTAAATTAAACTCGTGAAAGTGTACTTTGGTGATAATACAGGTTTTTTTTACAAATGAATCAATTTCTCAAATTGCAGATTTTTTTAACAATTACTGTGCTTTTACAAAAATCTATACTAATATTATAAATGCGAAAGTGTGTCTGTCTGTTGGTCTGTTACCTCTGCACACGTAAACTGCTGAACCGATTTAGATGAAATTTGGTATACAGACAGTTTTTTTTTTTTTATTTGATGCGCTTTATTTAGTTTGGTGTGAGATTTTATATTTTGTTTGATTTAGTTATTTTGACAATATCTGCTATTTGATACAGATATATATTATACAGATAGTTCGAGTCCCGGGAAAGGACATAGGTTAGTTGTTATCCCGATATTCCCACGGGATCGAAACTTAAGCGGGTGAAACCGCGGGGCGTTGCTAGTGTCTTATAATCGGGAAATCAATACAAAATCACTTTGTTTTATTTACTTCCAAACACACCTCTACAAACAACAACCAACAACTAAAGTAGTACCCTTAGTGGAAAGTTTCTTTTTCCAAGTCACAATTAAGTTTGGGTTCCGACTTCCGAGGGACACTAACTAAAACGCATAGTGCCAAGTCGCCTTCGGGGATACATCTTTGCTACATGTCAGTGCAAAGGTTCCGTGTGAGTGACATTTGTAAATCTGATTATTTTGATTGGAACCCGTGACTTGAGAAATGCGGAAATTGTATGAGAAGAGATAAAGGCGTTGAATTCTAAAACATGTTACGAAAATAGACGCGTAACCTGTGAAGAAGAATAGAACCTTAGAAAGTACCTAAACTTTTGAGCATTCGCCCTATCGACCTACATACAGAAGCAAGTATATTCATACGTACAATCGCCGTTATGAAATAGTAGTGCACGTTACCTACTGTTGTGTTATCATCTGCCTAGCCTTTTCCCAACTATATTGGGGTCGGCTTCCAGTCTAACCGGATGCCGCTGAATACCAGTATTTTACATGGAACGACTGCCTGTCTGACCTCCACAACCCAGTTACTGGGTAATACGATACCACTTGGTAAGACTGGTTGTCAGACTTTCGGGCTTCTGAATACCCGTGATGACTGTCAAAGATCTACGAATGACAGCCAAGACCAACGGTTTAACATGCTTTCTGAGGCAGGGAGGGGTCTCGGTATGTAAAGATGGTCACCCATCCACAGACCAATCGCGGCAAGCGTAGCTTAACCTGATCGATCGACCTGTGCGGCTGTTATTATTTAGTCACGGTCACACCTACTGTTGTGTTATACCTATTATAAATGATAAATTACATGTCCATTTTCCTATTTTCGTACCTAGCATGAACTGTTTAGACTTAACTAGTGTGATCAAAGGTTGAATCAATTTTAATGTCGCTAACATTAATAGTTACAATATTTTATTAGACCCATTTAGGTTAATATGAAAACGATAAATTATTTACGACTAGCCAGTTATTGGCACGTAAGCCGCCGAGTCGTAATCCTCTCCTATATTAATTCCCGGCCGATAATGTTCATAAATAATACCCCAGAAATACGACTGTCAGGTATTAATATCGGTGATTATTGATACTTTTCCAGCGTGATATATTAATAAGATCTATTAGTATGTAATTAGACACAGTTGTTAATTAAGATTTTTCTTGTTACAGACCAACATGTCGGCACCAACAACGGATAGCACTGAAGCTATCACCAACTCTGGCTACGGCAGCAGCGATGAGACCGCTAGTCTACTCGTCACCGGACCCTCAGTCACCGTTATAGTCCCAACAGAAAACAGAACAGTCAAACCAGTTCTGCAAAGACAAGACTGCACCACACACCTACGACCTCAACTGTCAGGCGGACCAGGTAGCGAGGAAAGTGCAACATCCCTCAGAATGGAAGAGGGAGCCGCAAGGAGCGTCCCTGACATCGAGTTGCAATGTCGGGAACCGGCAGACCGACCTCAGACACTCGTGTCTCCCGTAGCAACATGCTCGCACAGAGGGTCAGTGACTGCTTGCCAGTTAGTTCCACAAACATACTCGAGATGTCGCGTTTGTGAGCGGCGGCAGTCCACGGCACCAATTTCAGCGCTACAACTAGCGCGATCTGTGTCGAGAGAGAGCGTTCGCTCGGCCGTGCACTACCCTTGCGGCTGTAGTTCTCTCCACGCTGTTAGTACGTGTCCAGTCATACAACCCCCTGCGCTACTGTTGCCTACATCTAGTACGAGAATCATCCGCCAGAGTTCGCAGCCTGAGTCTAGCGCATGCGCGGCTCACTGCCCTCATCACGCCCACCATCACCCTAGCGCCTCCCTGCGGCAGTTGCGAGAACCAGGTGATGGCATCGCTGGCATCGCCGCGGACTCACTGCGAATCAACGGGGGTATGCGCCCTTTCAAACAGGTAAGTTCCACGATCGGTAGGTGGCGCCACTATTTTACAAAAATCATACATTGTAGAATTTTTCGTTATTTAGTTATAAGGCAGTTAGGTGCGTTCAAATTACTCATAGATATGTGCTTTTACATTATGTCTACTGAACGGTTAGCGTAGCGGTTTATAAAATCATGGCAATCATGCAAAAATACGGTGTATGATCAGGAACTAAGTAGGCGGTAAACAAGGGTTTTCCTTGTTTCTTTAGACAGCAATTTCCTGGAATGATTTGCTAAAATGATGCAACAGAAAATTATTGTTACAGCAAATGAGTTTCTGCAAAAATGGAACGTTTTAACAAGCACAGAGGAAAAGGCTATCTAATTAGAGTTCTAGGTTAAATGTTAAAGGAAACAGATGCATAATTATTGTCGAAATGGCTTTGCACAACTAAAGACGAGGTTTGACCTACATTACTCGGTAAAGATAACTTCAAACGTACAAAAACATTCTGGTCTTACGAGTACAAATTATAAGATGAAAAACAAAAAGCATTGTAATATAACTTGTAAATAGTTAAAATGTAGTAGAAATGCTTTTTGGAAAATTATTTTCGCATTTGGTGTAAAGCTGTAAGCATCGCAACAACAAATATACAAAGACAAAAGAAAAGGTAAAAGTAGTCGTAACTTTCTCAAGCAATCAGCCATTGACAGTAAGTTCCACCGTTGTGAAGGCGTCTTTGCCAGCTGTTTCAACGAGATGAGCCTTTTCTTAATGTCTGCCTTTGCAACTCACGGCCATTTAACTCGCAGCTACGACACTTTGAAATGTTGTAACACCCTTTCAGGCCCTCAAGGCAATTTCAAGATTAGAATTAGCAAAAGCCTCGCAAGAAGAATACTAATCATTTTGGTGGTACACAGTATATCGGTTTTGTAGTGAAAATAAGTACGTGTGTGTATGTAGGTGAATCATTTAGTGTGAATATGAGTATTTTGACGGATCATCAATCACTTCCATGGACCGAAAACTTCCTTGACAGTCTTATCCTGGCTCATAGTTAGCGCGATGCAGTTGGCGTGTAAGTGCTGTGTAAGGGTCTTGAGACGGGTTTTCCCTTCTAACCAAATCAAATCAATGTCCTTTGGTTTGATTTCTGTTTTTAACCTGCAGGCGGGGCTGCTCCTCTGTCCACAAACCCTGTCGCAGACGCGCCGAGCCCGGCTGAGACGTGCATTCACTGAAGCCACGGGGGATACTGTTAACTACGTTAAAACGGTGGGCTTCAACCTATTGGATTATGCACCGTCGTATACTGCTGTCGACTGTACAATTTCCCCCACAGAGATTTATATTGAAATTTAAGAAAAGAACAGTAATTTAACGATCAAAGAAGTATCCACACACTTAGCTGACACAAAAAGTTTTAATAGCAGAAAAAAGCACAACACCGCATTTAGATGTTTTAAATAGATTGCAACGCAAGTTAGAAGCATAGCATGTTAGTGAATAAGCCACGACACAAAAGCAGCAGAAAATTAACATTAGTTGTAGACGAACCACACATCACCAGAAGTCACGACCCATGTCAGGTTGTACAGTCGAAAAGCAGGTATCTGTGGATTTATCACCAAAGTAATTTGTTAGTTGGCGAATGTGTCGTCCCTATAGCTTCGTCTAATGACCACCGTTAGCCATTCCCCCCACGCCCCTGACATCTTCCCTGGCACCAAAATTGCTTGTCACGAACAAATCGTTTTCTGTTCAACACTTTGTTCAAGCAAAAATGTCATTGTACCATCGAGCACCTTTATTCGAAACTTGACAAATTGGCATTAAATGTCCAGTGTCTTGGAGCACATAAAAGCAGGTACTTTTGTTGTATTATTATGTTTTTTTCACCTCGATCATAATTTGTGGATTCATTTTGGAATTCCAAAGTTTAAACGAAAACGTTTTGTCATGGCTTTGGGAACCCATTACTCAAGCAAAATACACAGCACCTACACAATCATTAGCTATCCATTCATTCGCATTGTTTTGATGGATATAGGTAGCGCTATGCACTTTAGATCGATGATTAGATTGCACAGAAATGTCGCTTTTCGATACATAGGAGTTTTCTTTTTTGTTGCTATTGAGTATATTATATGTTAGGTTCCGGATTATGTCGCTATTGTTTTGGTGTAAGGTTTATAATAGATTCATTTTACTAGGTGAGATTATTTTATTAGAAAATTAGTTACGAAAAAAATATCTAGGGAAAGGAAAATGCAAACTAAACAACTAAATGTTTACTTTTATTCATAAAACGCTATGCGCGGATTTTCTAGGAATTTTCAATTTATGAAAGTTCCCTTCAAACAACTATAGTCGAGATTCTTCGGAACGTTTCTC
The DNA here is from genome assembly GCA_914767645.1 of Hydraecia micacea. Taxonomy (NCBI): domain Eukaryota; kingdom Metazoa; phylum Arthropoda; class Insecta; order Lepidoptera; family Noctuidae; genus Hydraecia; species Hydraecia micacea. The sequence goes on along the minus strand of OU611788.1, from coordinate 10,082,725 downwards.
AAAGATACTTAAAGCAAATGTTTATTCGTAATATATTTTAAGCTTTGATACATCAACGAGTATATTTAAATGTGTGAAGGTTTATTTAAACGTTCCTTGTAACATTAAAATAACGATTTTATGGGCTGTGAGATATGTAACTAAATTGCAGACATCGAGGTTATAAAAGGGGTTTCTGCAAGCAAAGTAAGATACCGTGACATTGGAGATTATTCTGCATCAAGGCACCATCAATTTTATTGTCCGACGATAAAATATTCCCACCTGACGTTTGCGGGAACTTCGTTCTCGGCCATTTAGGTCATTTTATGCATAATACTTTTAGATTTTTTATGAGATCATCAACCAAAGTTCAAGGTTCATGACGCTTTGTGCGATTTACTAAGTGGATTAACTTGATTATGCCTTAATGTGCTAAATAATAGACAGTTGCGGTACAATTTGGCAGGAGACCAGAAGTTTAGTTTAACTTGATATAATATTATAATTTGAGTGAAGTAAATTGGACAGAAAATGTGTTGTCTGAAATGGTATTATGTACTCGTACTGACACTGATTAGATTATTTCCAACTGATTAACTTGTCCGTTACTGTACTTGTATTAGCCATTGGTTTATGTTCTTATTTAACCGAAATTATATTTTAATTTCGTATTATTATCGGAAAATGGATAGTTCAGAAGCCTAGATTGGAAATTTTAAATATTAGGTTTGAAAACTTTGAATTTAGGCATCCGATGTAGTTCATATTGTAAAATCGAAACCGGATACATCAATAGTACTATACAAATGCATAAGTAAATCCGAAGTAACTTTCAATGGATTAGTTCACTATCAAAATGCTTTCAACAAGTTTCTGCATGTTATATCGAAATACTAAACGCTAACATTTTCCCTAATGGATGCTATTACCGTAGAAGTACCGAATAAGAAGTGGATTGGTTCCAGCTTCAATTACAATTCTTTCTGTGCGTAGGCATGTAACTGGCAGCGCTATAAGATATAACATTAACTAAGTTATGACTTTTTTATTTTTCAGCGATCATTAGGTGCCCCTTTATACGCTTTCGAGACACGCACTTTGACAGTAAAAGTGAGTAGTGGTACGGAAACCCACGTTTATGTCCCAAGGGATAAATAGTTAAAGGAAGTGCTTCATAAAGATTGTACAGATAATTAATATCATTGCCACATTGTTCCCATTATATATTTACTAGCTGCTGCCCGCGACGTCGTCTGCGTGAAGGCTCTACAGCACCAAAAATACCTAAGATACCAGTGTCGCTATAGCATTATAAGTAAACAACTTTTAAAATAGCATTAAATATAAGTTTTTTTTGCAAGCGAAGCAAGTGAAGAGAGTTATATTGGAATCCTGCTGAGTTCAGTCATAAGATGTGACTGAAGGAAATAGAGAAAATAATGCAGGAATACATTCCAGGACACAAAAGAGTAAAAATACGTACAAAGGTATCATACCTTACAACATTTCCCTATAACGTACGTTGGTAGTTATGCTGCCAGGAGCCAAAATGTAAAGAAAGTCAGGACTGGTGACGCGGGAGCAAGCGACGTACAGTTGCCCGTGTGAGAAGCAACTCGTCCTGAGGTCGACACCCGCTGCCCTCAGTGTCTGCCCCTGCGACTTACTGATGGTCATCGCGAAGCAAACACTCACGGGGAACTGTACGCGCTTGAACTGGAACGGGAAGTTATGAGGTATGAGGGGAATGCGTGGTATAAATACTGCCTCGCCAACGCCACAACTCGTAAAAATGTCCGCCTCAATTTGTGTGTCTGTGGAGCGAGATGACTTTAAGGCGGGTCCCGTTACACAACTTCGGAGGAGATAGGTTCCGAAGAAGCATAATCGGGACACCGACCTTCAGCTTGATGGTATGCGCTGGAAGTCCACTTGCTGACAGGGAGTTCAGAAATTCCACGGGATAATGTGTGACGTCATCTTGCTCGACAACAGTGTTTATCGAGGTGTAGTCTACTTCATTCCCCTCAATTTCCGAGAGAATGCATTCGTTAATTGCTGCAGCCTGATCGTTTTTAAGCGTCAAAATGGCCCGCTCACACACCCAAGAATTTTGCTGGTGCGGTATACGACTGATGTCCCCGTACACACAGCGAATGAGTTCTTCTATGCTGGATACCACTCTACCGAGAGACTCTGGAAGCACCACCTGTCCACCTCTCTCTTCTGGTAGAGTGCCTTCGCCAAGACTTAGAAGGACATCGGAGAATTCTTGAGCACGTGCATTGCCGCCGAGCCGAGCTCTCATATTAAACGGTTGAATGTCGTAATTACAGACACAATTAAAAAGCCATTGTGTCTCGCGTAGATCTACGTTCCGGCATACGATGGGTTAATGGTCAAGCGCAGCGTACGAACTCGTGACCACAACGAAGATCATTTCAACGAAGCATTCACCTCGTCAGCCCTCGATCCCCGCGTCACCACGGAAAGCGTTTGCCGGAAATCGCCACTGAACAGAACTGTGGAACAGAATCGATGGGAATTTTAAAGTCCCGATTTCCACGGTCTTGATGCGGTGATGATTGGGGAGCTGGTAACCCATATTCGATCAGTGGATTGCCGCCGATAGAAATGACCACATCTTGAAGTGAACTGAGACAGGTGTTCAGCGCGCGTTCATCAGTTACTTCGACTTCGTCTCCAGTAGCACGCCTCAAAGCTCGTAGAAAATCTTCAGACAGATGATGGCGATACTTCTCCCACAAAGCTACCGGTTTCGCGACTCCACAAAACACCAAGATGACGGCATGCGGCTGGGACTGTCACTGACGCTCGCCTCCGCGACGGTTTCATCCCAATTTTGGTCACTGTCGAGAAAGTCACGTGTTACCCAGGCTGCGCGGTAAGTGGGATACTCCACGCCATCAAATGTCCTCAGAAAGGCGAAAGACGTTGGGCCTCGGACAGTGTGAAGTAACAACCGCAGAAAATAGCATTCGCCATTATTCGGATGCACGGTATTTAAACCCTACCCAATGCGGTGTCCTTGAAAATTCCTGGAAAACTTTCCACAGCACCTCCTCGTCGACGTCGGTTAAATAAACCCCTTTGCTTGTCGTACGTGTAATATGAAGGCCCCTCGTCATACGTAAGGGATTTGTTTTACATCACATTTAAGTTTATAATTAGGTATACGACATGAAAATATATTAATTACCAAGTAATAATCACACAGATAAATACCGAACAAAAGTATTAACAGTCAATGTTTATTTTGTACTAACAACATGAAATTGATGAAGAAATGATCATCATCAATGAACATAACTTTTTTGTAATACTTAACACCGCATTATTTTAAATTGTCTTCCTCAACTCTGCTCAAGATTTTGTGGGTTTTGTTGGAACTTGAATTTTTCAAAACGAACTATACGATACAACTTTTATGAAGAAAATGCACATTACCATCTATGAATTTTAAGAATAACTAACTACTAACCTCGCCAACATGATAAAATTTAAATTATTAATTTCCAAAAAGTGTTAACATGTAACTTGATTTGATTTTTATGAAATCTCATAGATGGCGCTGCTTCAAATTTTTCTTTATACTACTAACATTCATTAAACTATGTTTCTCTGCCCAAGTTACTTAAATGGCGTAGTTTTTATAGTGTAAAGCTAGATAATAGCATGGCTTACTCAAAAACAACATTTAAATATGCATCGTTAGATTACACGCTGTCACAGAATGCGTAAGAAAAATAAAGATTCACAGCTCCTCCCCCGTAGGTGATAGCGTGATAATATGTAGCCTATATGTTGACCCGACCTCTTAGTAATACTCATGCAAAATTTGATGTAAATCCATGCAGCACTTTTTGAGATTAGCCCGGACATACATACAGACAATCAGACAAACAGACAAAAATTCTAAAAATTATATTTTCGGCTTCGAAATCGATTGTAGATCACGCCCCAAGTATTCTTTAAAAAAAATATTCAATGTACAGTTTTGACTTTCCTACGATTTTATTATATGTATAGATATTTTTTGGGGTTGGCTTCCATTCTAACCGGATGCAGCTGAATACTAGTATTTTACTTGGAGCGACTGCCTATCTGACCTCCACAACCCAGTTACTGAGTAACACTAATTATAGTGTTACTCAGTAACTGGGTTGTGGAGGTCAGATAGGCAGTCGCCAAGGGTATTAACCCTTGGTAAGACTTGTTGTCAGACTTTCGTACTTTCGACCCGTAATCAAAGATCCACGAATGGCAGCCGGGCTAATAGCTTAACGTGCTTTCCAAGGGGTCTTGGTATGTAAAGATGGTCACCCATCCACAGACCGACCGCGGCAAGCGTAGCTTAACCTGATCAATTGAAAGCGGCTGCTATTACTTAGCCACGAGCCCCAGAATCTTGTTTTAAGTCTTCAAAGATATTTCATTGAAATAAACCAAGCAACTTAAACATAACAAATGTAGGAATGCGCAATATTTGCTCTTTACGAAATTTAAAGCCAGAATCTCACTATTTCATTCCAAGAAAACACGCCTATTGTTGGAGCTCCATTCTCCAAGTGTCGGAGCACTGTATAATTAATTTTGATGCTCCCACTGTATGCTCGAACTTGCGGCTGGTGTAAACGCAGCCAGTTTTTGGTACACGTAAAGCCAAGCTACAATCTCCCTTTATACCAGCCAAGTTCTGGTAATTGGCACCAGTCCTACGATATCTTGCCAAATATGTATTGTGGAATGATTTATTGTTCCATGAAGTTTTTCCTAAAGGGTGAGTTCTTTTGTCTGGTTATTGAATAAGGTCGGGTTCGGTCGATGACTTTACGATGTGTTGCTGAGACTGGATTACAAACTATGTCGGCAATGAAATAAAATGACGTAAGGGAATAATTGGCACTTCACATGGAAGCAATTTTATGTGCTCATTATTATTGTACTCAATTGGATTTTACTTAGCGGAGTTCAGTTTTCAACGCAACCGGATTTGACTCTTTAAAAAAATAGTGTTTGGTTACGTTAGCGTTATGGTTTTTGCAGACACTTAAATCAACATTAACAATTTATTTTACCTTTGTTCACGACAGTCACTTTTGACTAGTTGTATTTCATCTAGGAACAGATCCAAAAATAAGTTATATATCTAATCAACTCTTGGAATTCTGCTCGTCTCTGGCCATCGAAATGGTCGTCTGGGATCCGTGTTCTATCTGTAAGCCGCCCCCACAGAGTAATATATTATACACTATCTAGCTTTAGGGGATTTTTCAGTCAAACTTTTTAAACGATATTTTATCCGTCATGTATCACCGTTTTATTTTTAGCGTCTGTAGAAAATGTTGAACAAAAAACGAACCAGAATTATTATAGCAGACCCTTTTTAAAATAAAAAAGCCACCGTTCAAAATATTGAATTTCTAGACCACAAATAACCAACTTCATTGTTAGAATTCAGTAACTACGAGGCTTTTTAGACCCAAGAAACATAAACGCTGTAATCTGATTTTTCATTCACGGACACGCGAATTGAGATAGGCTATAAAAAAAATTATAACATTTAAAGTCTAAGCCTTCTCTGCCTACCATTACATTTGAAATATAAACCAATTATTCTTCTGCTCTGCATTGTCCTTGCCTTAATGCCACTTTCCGGTTCTGCACAATTCATGTACAGACGCCAGCACATCAAGCTACTATAATCTGTCAAATTTCTTTAATAGATTTTCAACTTTATCACTAAAGTATAAGGTTCAAAGTTAATTGGGAAAATTTGACAGTTTCGGGTAGCTTGATGTGCTAGCGTCTGTACTTGTTGGGGTAACAGACCTTATAGAATTTCGAATTTGTTTGGACTTTCTTTATGAGTTGGTCTCAGGGGGAGTTTAAAGCCGGATATAAATGTTTCCGCGTTTGTTGAAGAATTTAAAAGATATTATTTTAAAGAGCTTGTTTGCTCTATTAAATAATTGCAGTGTCTTGTTAACAATCTACTTTAGTTTGTCGTGGTTATTATTAAGTTTTCACGTCTACGACTTTGGTCTAGACACATTCATTGCTAGTGAGACTTTTTACATAATGAATCTGGTTTTGAACAGGTCTCAAGACAATTAGTCTTTGATTTAAAGTTGCGTCTGTTTTCTTTCATATTAGTATCTTTACATATCTTTCTTTCTTTATCTTTTTACCGTCGACTATGTGATTATACAGTGTAAAATTTAATTAGCTAGCGAAACTCTGCAGACGAGATGGGTATCTATATCTAAACATGATAAAACAAAATGAAGTTAATTTGATGTCTTTTTTATGAGGTCATCGGCCGCAGTTTGTAGTCACTTGAAAAATAAGTTTAAAAAACAGTTTTTTTTTGTGAACACAACACGATAAAAGAAATCAAAATTTCTCAACTTATACTTTAAGTAAGAACACTCCCAGCGGTCATTGACCCAAATTTATTGTATATAAAATTTAAAGTCCTGACTGACTGACATATCAACACAGCCTAAACCGCTGGTCCAAGAGACATGAAATTTGGTGTGTTCTTTGTGATGTATAGGTATCCACTAAGGAAGGGTTTTTCGAAATTCCACCCCTAAGAGGGTGAATGGAGGGAGGGTGATATTTCACGCGGGCGAAGTCGCGGGCAGAAGCTAGTATTTTATAAAAAAATATTTTTATTTTATACTATTTAGATATCGATGCCTATCACGACTATAGTTTCTCTAGGTAATTTGATTTGACCCTGTATACTTTTACTAGATGTGTCATTTCTGAAACGAAAATCTAAAAATAGCTCATTGTTAATGTCCGAAACACAATACTGCGCTCAAAAACAAAGATAGTTGACGTGGCTCAAAAGGCTGCCTAACTTAAATGGGACTGGGCAGGACATGTCTGCCGCAAGCCGGACAAACTGTGGGCCCAAATAGCACATAATTGGTGCCTTGAGACAGTGAGGCGGGGTCGCGGCAGTAATCCACCACGCGGGCCCAGTGCGAGTTGGCAGATGTCACATGTCTTCGAATTTTTGGTTCTAAGACATGCCTCCTCATAATGTTTTCCTTCACCGTTTTGAGAGCAGTGGTGATGAAATAATGTATACAAAGTAAAGCGCCTGTCTGGGTTTGAACCTACGACCTACAACTCGTAAGTCGCGGCCGTTACCACTTGGCCACCATTGCTCTGTAGATTCATATCTACTCATTCCGATATTGTTATTGGTAACCTATACTACTTTCGCTGTACGTTTTGTCTTTGTATACAACGTGCATCTACAATGGCGACATTAATTTAATACACGTATACGGTTTCACGTTTTCGTTCTACGACCATATTTTAATTCCATTGAATGTTATTATTTATTTACTAGCTGCTGCCCGCGACGTCGTCTGCGTGAAGGCTCTACAGCACCAAAAATACCTAAGATACCAGTGTCGCTATAGCATTATAAGTAAACAACTTTTAAAATAGCATTAAATATAAGTTTTTTTTTGCAAGCGAAGCAAGTGAAGAGAGTTATATTGGAATCCTGCTGAGTTCAGTCATAAGATGTGACTGAAGGAAATAGAGAAAATAATGCAGGAATACATTCCAGGACACAAAAGAGTAAAAATACGTACAAAGGTATCATACCTTACAACATTTCCCTATAACGTACGTTGGTAGTTATGCTGCCAGGAGCCAAAATGTAAAGAAAGTCAGGACTGGTGACGCGGGAGCAAGCGACGTACAGTTGCCCGTGTGAGAAGCAACTCGTCCTGAGGTCGACACCCGCTGCCCTCAGTGTCTGCCCCTGCGACTTACTGATGGTCATCGCGAAGCAAACACTCACGGGGAACTGTACGCGCTTGAACTGGAACGGGAAGTTATGAGGTATGAGGGGAATGCGTGGTATAAATACTGCCTCGCCAACGCCACAACTCGTAAAAATTTCCGCCTCAATTTGTGTGTCTGTGGAGCGAGATGACTTTAAGGCGGGTCCCGTTACACAACTTCGGAGGAGATAGGTTCCGAAGAAGCATAATCGGGACACCGACCTTCAGCTTGATGGTATGCGCTGGAAGTCCACTTGCTGACAGGGAGTTCAGAAATTCCACGGGATAATGTGTGACGTCATCTTGCTCGACAACAGTGTTTATCGAGGTGTAGTCTACTTCATTCCCCTCAATTTCCGAGAGAATGCATTCGTTAATTGCTGCAGCCTGATCGTTTTTAAGCGTCAAAATGGCCCGCTCACACACCCAAGAATTTTGCTGGTGCGGTATACGACTGATGTCCCCGTACACACAGCGAATGAGTTCTTCTATGCTGGATACCACTCTACCGAGAGACTCTGGAAGCACCACCTGTCCACCTCTCTCTTCTGGTAGAGTGCCTTCGCCAAGACTTAGAAGGACATCGGAGAATTCTTGAGCACGTGCATTGCCGCCGAGCCGAGCTCTCATATTAAACGGTTGAATGTCGTAATTACAGACACAATTAAAAAGCCATTGTGTCTCGCGTAGATCTACGTTCCGGCATACGATGGGTTAATGGTCAAGCGCAGCGTACGAACTCGTGACCACAACGAAGATCATTTCAACGAAGCATTCACCTCGTCAGCCCTCGATCCCCGCGTCACCACGGAAAGCGTTTGCCGGAAATCGCCACTGAACAGAACTGTGGAACAGAATCGATGGGAATTTTAAAGTCCCGATTTCCACGGTCTTGATGCGGTGATGATTGGGGAGCTGGTAACCCATATTCGATCAGTGGATTGCCGCCGATAGAAATGACCACATCTTGAAGTGAACTGAGACAGGTGTTCAGCGCGCGTTCATCAGTTACTTCGACTTCGTCTCCAGTAGCACGCCTCAAAGCTCGTAGAAAATCTTCAGACAGATGATGGCGATACTTCTCCCACAAAGCTACCGGTTTCGCGACTCCACAAAACACCAAGATGACGGCATGCGGCTGGGACTGTCACTGACGCTCGCCTCCGCGAGGGTTTCATCCCAATTTTGGTCACTGTCGAGAAGGTCACGTGTTACCCAGGCTGCGCGGTAAGTGGGATACTCCACGCCATCAAATGTCCTCAGAAAGGCGAAAGACGTTGGGCCTCGGACAGTGTGAAGTAACAACCGCAGAAAATAGCATTCGCCATTATTCGGATGCACGGTATTTAAACCCTACCCAATGCGGTGTCCTTGAAAATTCCTGGAAAACTTTCCACAGCACCTCCTCGTCGACGTCGGTTAAATAAACCCCTTTGCTTGTCGTACGTGTAATATGAAGGCCCCTCGTCATACGTAAGGGATTTGTTTTACATCACATTTAAGTTTATAATTAGGTATACGACATGAAAATATATTAATTACCAAGCAATAATCACACAGATAAATACCGAACAAAAGTATTAACAGTCAATGTTTATTTTGTACTAACAACATGAAATTGATGAAGAAATGATCATCATCAATGAACATAACTTTTTTGTAATACTTAACACCGCATTATTTTAAATTGTCTTCCTCAACTCTGCTCAAGATTTTGTGGGTTTTGTTGGAACTTGAATTTTTCAAAACGAACTATACGATACAACTTTTATGAAGAAAATGCACATTACCATCTATGAATTTTAAGAATAACTAACTACTAACCTCGCCAACATGATAAAATTTAAATTATTAATTTCCAAAAAGTGTTAACATGTAACTTGATTTGATTTTTATGAAATCTCATAGATGGCGCTGCTTCAAATTTTTCTTTATACTACTAACATTCATTAAACTATGTTTCTCTGCCCAAGTTACTTAAATGGCGTAGTTTTTATAGTGTAAAGCTAGATAATAGCATGGCTTACTCAAAAACAACATTTAAATATGCATCGTTAGATTACACGCTGTCACAGAATGCGTAAGAAAAATAAAGATTCACAGCTCCTCCCCCGTAGGTGATAGCGTGATAATATGTAGCCTATATGTTGACCCGACCTCTTAGTAATACTCATGCAAAATTTGATGTAAATCCATGCAGCACTTTTTGAGATTAGCCCGGACATACATACAGACAATCAGACAAACAGACAAAAATTCTAAAAATTATATTTTCGGCTTCGAAATCGATTGTAGATCACGCCCCAAGTATTCTTTAAAAAAAATATTCAATGTACAGTTTTGACTTTCCTACGATTTTATTATATGTATAGATTTAAAGAACTGTAGCGCAAGGGCCATTGGCTGGGGACACGGTTCATAACACGTGTCAATGAATTTAAAATGATTAACGTGCAAAGAGTAAGCGAATTGAAGTAAAGAGAGAGACCTGTGTCGACGAGCGACGCAGACGGTAATTTTCAAATCATGAATTATGTTATGTTGTTATAATTTTAATGATTACTGGCCACTAGCCATACCCGTGTGTTAAATTAATGACGCCATCGTAGCGGCACGTTGTATACACAAACGTAAAGCCTCTATCAATTCCCTCTCATTTTTAATATTTTAGTTACACCAAATGGCGTTAGTGTGGAAAATCGTATTAAAATCATTCAGCCGTCAGTTATTGCTCCAAATGTGTTTTGCATGCAACCGATTGTGTGCTGATTAAATTTGGCTCCATGCGGTGCAGTGTCGTGGTCAATATGAAGATAATTACACTATGCCAGCGAGTAGCGATGTTCATATTAAACTCCACAGAGCGCTAAAGTGGTTTTATTTGACATGTGAAATTCCATGTTATATGCTTATTTAGGCTGGTTCAGGTACGTAATTAGATAAGAGATTCAGTGTAGGATTCCGAAAATTATGTTGCTTTAGGCTGATCATGGTATTTTGTTTGCTTTATTTCGAGGTATTAAGGTAATTTTATTAGTAAATTTTGTTATCGTGTTTCTGCTGGACAAACGATCCTCCCCACAGTGTAGCTAGCGGAGGATTCTAAATATTTTTGTTTATCTCGTGGAAATTAATTGACTTTTTATACGAGTACTTGACGTGACTTCTGATAAATTAAAGAAGCGAGGAATTAGAAATGAACCAAACATTTTTGTGTAAAGAATCTAATTGCACTAGCACAGATGAAAAAAATAACTCGTATAAGCCGGGACCTCGTATTTTTCTTCCCTCGGGACTCTTCGGGTTACAGCGTATTATGTACGAAACACGTGGCAATAAGGAAAAAACTGTAATTCCAATGAAAATAGTATATTTGTGTTAGTGAAAATATGTTACGATCGAATATTTTGATGTTGTTTTTTTATCGAAAACTAAAATCCTCAAGCATTTCTGGGTGTTAATAAATTCATTCCCTACCAAATCCCTATTCACGATGCGTAGAAAAAGTGATATATAAACGACTATAGAAGAAGTAAGCCTACCAAGGAACGATTTTATCTTATGGATGAAATTGTTTCAGAGCGAATGGTATGAACGAACAGACATCTTTATGATAATAGCACAGACACAGCATTTGGCACTGAGCTTGAATCTTATCCAAACATCATTACTGCTGAGATCATTATGCAAGACGCTGTCTAAGACAGTGGTCTCTGTAATGTCTTATTCAGATTAATGTACCAAAATGGTAGAGAGAACCACTCGCCAAATATTGTACCCCTGGGTGCAATCAGACTGAATAATAGACTTTAATACTATTAGACTGAATCCTTTACTGTAGGACACAAACTTATTTGAATATCAAGCAGAATTTCTACTATTTTCAATCCATTTTAAATGGTTATTTAGCATACTATGCCATTTGTACCAGATGCTATTTCAGCATCCAAAAATCGGTGGTCATCCGCGATGACTATGGCATGGTTCCAAATCGCCACAATGGGCCCCCATATAGAGGCTTGTCATATAAATTATGCTTTGGATGCGGTCACACAATACGTTCCATTACATTGAACTAATGTGCTCCGATCGGGAAGCGATATGATCGATTTTACGGGTGAGAAGTGTTTTAACAAACAAACATATAAACAATTCAAATCTGTTACCATAACAGTTCGAATGTGTGTTGTGTTTTGTCAAACACTGCTTTGGGATTGTGTTTGGAATTTCCGTTTTAGTAATATTAATATGGAGAATTTATTACATTAATTGGTTCTATGCATGTATGTATTAGGGATAATATGGTTGATTTATATGCATTCTGACACGACCTGTACAACAAATATATAGTTTTAATTATACAGGTTTCATTTAACCTATCAGTTCAATTTGGAAAATTAATATCAACACACTCTGCATAGTCAAGCTAAAAAAAATATTTGTTTTAGAGAACTGTAAGCAGTTTTCTTTCGATAAAATTAAAGTGCATATTGATGTCAAACGACATTTACTTAGTAACTGAAGGTTCAGGCTATTGGGGCAACGTTTATAACGACCATATACAATTACTAAAAACGCTCTTCAGAAATAATAACAGTGATGTACGAGTATTATGGAGTGATGATGAAGCGTAACACGCGATACCCTTGTGTTTGTTTGCAGTGTAACTAAGCTATTTGTTTATGATACAATAACCGGTTACGTAAGTGCTGACTTTATTGATTATTATATCAAGTTCCACTCTACAGTTCTATCTGGTTGCTACCAAAATTCTATTCTGTACGGGAATAGTGTTCTTCATCAAGATGCTGTGATCAAATAAATCTTTTTAAGCATTTATTGCTCTTATCATTTTTCCCCTTAATGTCTTATTTGTGTCGTGGACTCCGTCCTGTCCTTATCTGTCATCAAATTTATGTCCTTTTCTCGTCTGACTTGATCAATTTTTATATCAACTGCTAATTTCTTTTCGTGGGACCACAGAGTTACTTTATTTTTATTTTAATTATCTGAGTGAAGCACCCACCTTAACGTATGGCCGACGATAACTCTAAGAAAGCCACATAATGGAGTCCATCCATTTAGATTAAACGTAATACGCCGTAAAATTTTACAGCCGTAGCCTTTCTTGAATGTTGATCTACAATCCTTTTAAAAGGTCAGATTTCGCTGGAAAACTTAAAATAATTTTCATCACATTATGGTATTATCATAAACTGTAAACGCAATCTCACATTTAATACCTATACAAAAATGTGCCCATAAAAAAGTCTGCACATTTGGTATGCAAAATGCTTAACCGGTTTAATATAATACGCGGGCGTTTTACTGGCGGATTGTGCAAAATGCTTACCTATGCTTCGGGACTGCTAGCATCGTTACTGAGAATCAGGGTTCTACGTTACACAATGTTATTTTTTTCTTGTTTCTTTTTAAGCCATCTGTAGAGCTGAAGTTTGGCTTTTTAGTATTGCGAGGATTAGAACGAAAATTATGCTATACCTGTTTGTTACAATACAATGTTTGTAAGCATATTCTTATCTAAGGTTGGGCGAATCCTAAGAGTAAACTTTCTTTCGCTACATAACAAAAAAAACAAAATTCTGCATCTTCAAGCCGAAAAGCGAAACTTCAAGAATTATGCTTTAAGAGGACTATATGACCTAAAGCGCGGTCTTTGTCGGATTGCATAGAAAAGAAAGAGCAGCGCGATGCCACAACGCTGGTAATTTATTGCAAAATATGAAGCAATTATCGATTTACGAAAAATCTAGTGTTTGGATAAAAAAACTAAAACACTATAGTTTTAGTATGTTGCTTGTAGAATAATCTGACAAAAAATCATAATGATTGTATTTATATTAGTATGATTTTTGTTGTAAAAAAAAAAGTTTTTAGAGGTATCTTCATGATTTTTTTCTATCGTACCAAATAAGTTGTATTATGTTTTCAACACACACTATCATCCTAGCATTTATCCTGAAGAATATCATATATTTTTTTGATTTTTTTTACTGTTGTCGATTATGTACTTTTATTGTTTCTAAAACTTGCGTTTTTTGCGTTTAGGTCCTGTAAGCCCCTTAATTGAAATAATATTTAGGTCATTAATGCTTACGCTGTAAAAGCTATTTACTAACTGGTTTTCACTATTTTGTGCAATATTTTTATGAAAAGCAATAATTCATTCATTATTCTTTAATTAAGCATTTTGTTTGTTATTAAAACAGTTCTTGTTGCTAAAATCACAATAAACACACAGTTCAACTGTGCCAACAATTTATCATGATGGGAGAATTGAAACGTATACACAGTGAGGCAATAACGAGTAATTTGCTGTTTGAAACTGAACCTAACGCCTCTTGTATGCAAGGTTCAAATGTGGTTGGCACACGAGTGGTACAAGGCAGCATCGTAGGGCCGTTGTGGTCACTAACGATCTAAGTGATTGGCGTTTGTTATCACATTTATAACGAGATCATTGCAAGGCTATTGGCTCAATTAGTTCAGTGGGTCTCAATATGGGACTAATTTTGTACGGTTTCCATTTAGGGTAATTTCTTGGGACATGTGGTCAATGTTACCGTTCCCCATTGATATGGTTTTGTGTTATTTTTTTATTTTAACTTAAATCTTAATATAAGTATAAGATTTTTGTGTCTGTTTGACTACTACTGAAGTTTTGTCACATCTAATTTGTTCATCGAATGTAATTGTTGTAATAGCTGAAATAAGATATTTAATATTTGGCACATTATAAAGCAATTGACATTTAAGATGTTATTAAGCTATTGCATAGCTTTTATCTTGGGCTTTGAGCGCGGCGACCGAATGAAGAAATTCCGTAACGAAAATAAACCTAACACCCCCCACTCCGACCGGCACAGCGGTGCAGCGTTGAAAGCCGTGCATCGTCTAACGTCGTATCAGTTCGGCAGACTTCGGTACGGTGTTTGTGTGCGTGCGACTAGACGTATGCGTGTTTTGTTTTCTTATCGGTCACCACGCTAAAAAAGTGTAACTTGAATTAATATCAAAGAAAAAAAAATATTGCATAAATATTATAATTGCATAAGTTGATAAAAATGCTATGCAATAGCTTTACCGCGGCAGTCCCCGAGTGCCACACGTATTTTTTATTTATTTATTATGGTACACCATTACAGCTTCTATGTATAATTTATCTTAAGTTCTATAAATCACAAAAATCCCGGTCTTACACAGATGTTTTGAAATTGTAGCTACAGTTTCACACGAGCCACTCAAATCTGACAAATTCCACCAGCCTGAACACTCCCACTGCCCAAATTTAAACTCGAAAAGCTTAATTCAGTGTGAAAAGTCAACAAAGTCAAATAAACAGTGTAGTTAAGTGAGTCAAGGGCAAAGTTGTAAACCCAAGGCCGCGTAACGTAAGTTTGTGCGTAATATAAACCAAGGTTGTCAGGCCATTTTGTCAATGAGATAGGGCGGTATTTGGACGCCAACGTTCGATAGCGCCGGTGCCTGCAACTTGGTGTTATTTATATGGCCCTTTGAATATATTTTACAGTGATAGCATACTTTCAGGGACAGATTTCAATGGGCGTTGTGTGTGGAATGTGGAAGTAGTTTTTTTATTTTTATTTATGTTGATGTTCACATAAATAAAGTTGAATTACGCTCATAATTTAATTTGAGATTAGGGTGTTGTTTTATTTTGTTTCTTTGGATTTTTTTGTTTATTTTTGTTTATCATCATCATTATCATTTCAACCGAAAGACGTTCACT
Organism: Hydraecia micacea; assembly: GCA_914767645.1. Taxonomy (NCBI): domain Eukaryota; kingdom Metazoa; phylum Arthropoda; class Insecta; order Lepidoptera; family Noctuidae; genus Hydraecia; species Hydraecia micacea. Next base: position 10,067,134 of record OU611788.1, on the reverse strand, counting down.
GCTGGACATGGTGTCCTCCAAGCACCTCCACTTCGACCAGTTTTGCGCTTCTTGCATCCAACGGGTTCCTGTGGTCTTCACAAGGTCGTTGGTTATTTTTCTTACTGAAAAAATAATAAGGGCTCGTTAGTTTTAATTTCACGGTGAGACAGGGACTTTTTTCTAAATAAATTAATTTATACAAATTATAACTGGAATCCGGAGGTAAACCATGAGGTTTGTTGAGCTTAGTTCATGTTTAATAGCTATGTGATTGAATTAAAGGGCTTGAGTTAAATATTATGCTAAAATATTAAGTCGTTTTTGCTATATACTAAATCTATGGTTTTTCCACATTCATTGAAATAAATAAAAACTGGAACTCAATTATAGCTGTGCTTAAAAAGTAGTTTGAAAGTAATAATAGTAAAAAAACTTGAGCGAACGTTGTTTACATCAAATAAATCGTTAAACTCGGACAGGGCTACTAAAATCGTAAATGATCAGCATTTAATTATACCTACCCAATATGTCATTATAATTACGTCATTTAGTTGGACGCAACACTGTCGAGTCGATACTCGTTATTGAGCAAGTTTAATACAGTATTATTATACGTTATCGGTTTTGGGTATCGAGGAAATAACTTAAATCCATCCAAAGCTGTCTGTACAAGATCGCTATTAACGATAAGACCGCCCATTGTGTCACCCTTTGTAAAATTTCTATATTTATATCTGTAATTTGTATGATGTACTAAGTGCTCAATGATAAACATGAGCGACATGCGTCAAGTAAGCAACTTGTCGACGGCTGCAGTCAACGCGTGTCGACGGCTGCAGTCAACGAGTGTCGGCGGCTGCAGTCAACGCGTGTCGACGGCTGCAGTCAACGCGTGTCGACGGCTGCAGTCAACGCGTGTCGACGGCTGCAGTCAACGAGTGTCGGCGGCTGCAGTTACCGCTGCCGTTGACACGTGTCGCTCGTGTTTATAAACACTAATTAAGAGTATTCTACCTTTAATCAGAAAAAAATCTAGTTTTAATCTAATTATAACAGGCTAAATCGATTTAAAATTCTTTTAGAATAGGTGTGCAATTAACTTCAACATTCCACTTAGGTATAATTTAACTGTTAAGTCAATTTTCATTATTTTAAGCCTTTTTTCATAAACTGATACACAGATAATTTCCTTATCAACGTCCATTGCAATCAATTGCTAACTCTCTACTAACAAGTAGTAGGTACGTATAGGAATAAATCAACGCTACAACTTTTTAGTTTCTCCACAAGTACTTTAAGGGAGATAAATGCTAAGATAGCCCGCGAAATTCAAATTTTCTTATGTTTTTTTCAATTTGCATAAACCTTTGAATCAGCAATATAACTCTTTAAGTTAAAATTGGACTTAGATGTCATGATTTCATGAATCAGTCATTCAATAGGGTAATATGAACTTAGAGATTTGTAGTGATGATTTACAATATACAACCTGAATGCCAATTCTCGGTACAAACGTTCAAAATCTAGTCGCAATCTCATCTCAACGACAATCAATGTCAAAAACTTGTAAAAAATGTAGGAAATTTCGAGGTATTTTTGACAGATTCAGACTGAGATCATTTTAAAAGATAAGAAAATTTTAATTACGCGGGCATTCTTTGACGCATTCGCCTTACGAGAGATATTTTGAATACAGGTAAGCAAAAAACTTACTAGCAAAGGTTCACGTACAAATATTTTCAACGTACCTATATATTCAGCTCTAGACAGTTATTCATGCCCAATGCTACGTGGAGTTTCAGCGCAATGCGTGGAAATTCTTGCGTTGGTTTATTCAAGCTTGATTTGTTATAGGAATTTCAGAGTTGCTGCAAAGGCCTACAAAATTAAATAGAGCATAGATGCTGTAGTTGCAGGGAAACATCTATCTTTGAAAATATAACTAGATGGGCTACATAGGTACAAATTATTTATTACTAGCAGCGCCCCGCGGTTTCACCCGCATAAGTTTCGAAAGACACGTGGCGCCATCCATTATCATAATAACGTTATTGTTGTTTTCCTCGGGAACAGCACTTTTTTTCGGGATGAAATGTACCCTATATTCGTTTCTGTACACCTGACAACGTATATGCAAAATTTCAGTATGATCGGTTCAGTGGTTTAGGCGTGAAAGGTAACAAACAATAAAAAAACAAAGTTACTTTCGCATTTATAAATATATAGTTAGGAGTTAGGATAGGATAGTTAGAACTAGGATAGTTAGGATTATTTTTAGCCTTTGTTGTCCTACAGGTCAAAGGCGTCCCTTTCTCCTTTCCACTCCTCTCTGTCAAGAGCTTGTGAGGTCCAATCCTGTCCGTAGGTGTTAAACCTGTCCCGTCATCTTCTCCTGGGTCTGCCTCGATGTCGCCGGACGTTGTCTGGGATACATATGGTGGCCCATGACTCTTTCGAGATGCGGCAATCGTGTCCGGCCCAGTCCCACTTAAGCTCGGAAGCTTTTTAAGGCGACTACATGACCTAAAGCGCGGTCACCGTCGGACTGCATAGAAAAGAAAGAGAAGCGCGATGACACAACGGTGGTAATTTATTGCAAATATGAAGAAATTATCTATTTACAAAAACTATTTAATAATAAATAATCCATCACTGAATGCAGTTTGGCATTAGACATTTAATGGTATATTTTTAATTGTAATTAAAATTGTTAATGAAGGGATAAACTGCTTTTAAAGAAAATTAAGAGGTGTATTTGAACATTATTTTGATGCATTAATGTATATTTATTTATGATTTCAGTTCCATCACTGTATTAAAGTAAGACTTGAAAATAACACCATTTTTTCTTTGGTCAAAAGTATTTACGGTTTAAGAGATACACTGCTTTAAAAAACCAACTTTTTGACCGTTTTCGGAAACCTCCGCCTTAACGCTTTTTAGCTAGTAACGTAATGACTATTTGTATCATTCAAATTCTCCGACAAACCCGTATAACCGTCTGAAAGTTTGATCATGGAAAATCAGTAAACTAGCTGTCAAATCTTATATTATGTTTTGTGATTGGTTTACTGAAGTAACAAAAGCCCCGTATAAGTTGACAAGCGGTTTGGTTAAATTAAAAATGAATTAAAAATGAAAAATGAATTGAATGAAATGAATAATGTGAATGAAATGAAAATGAAAATGATGTGGATGAAATGAAATGAATTAAAAATTAAAAATGAATCAAAGTAGTTGTATACAACGTGTCGTGTGCGTCATTAATTGAGCACACGGGTAAGGCTAGTAGCTATTAATCATAAAAATTATAACAACATAAAATAATTCGTAATTTGAAAACTACCGCCTGCGCCGCTCGGCGACATAGGACTCTCTCTCTTTCCTTCATTTGCACGTCATTATATTCGTTTTAATTTCATTGATACGATGTTATTATCCGTGACCCCGCAAATAATCCCTGCGCTACAGTTCTTTACGTACAGGTTGCTTCAAGATGGCATTTTAGAAAATTATGATAAATAACGTTTAATGAAATTAAATGTGTTTTTAGAACGAAAACGCGAAACCGAATACGTCTGTTAAATTAATGTTGTCGTTAAAGCGGCACGCTGTATGTACAGACGCCTGCACATCCAGCTACTACAATGTGTCAAATTTCTTTAATAGGTATATTTTTAACTTTATCGCTAAAGCATAAGGTTCAAAGTTTATTGGGAAAATTTGACAGTTTCGGGTAGCTTGATGTGCTGGCTTGATGTAATGATGTACTTAGGGTAAGAGTAAGTTCACGTCAACAGCATGAATGATGAGGTTTGATCTGCAATCCTACGCCTCACCGGCTACATAAAAGATAAAACGCAAGCAGAGGATGCATTAGAAATAATATTCACTCGAGTGAACATATTTTTATTTTATCTTCTTTCACAAACTGTAGACTTGAGCACCGAGTTCTAATGGCCTACATTAGTTTCAGTTAGGTCCCATTAAACTTCTCGTTAGATGGAATCTTGGTTCTATTTTCTGCTACTTCCAGATTAAAATAGTTCTAGAATAGAAAATTTCACGTTAGTCTTAGCTACTATAGTGAATAAATAGTATACGAATCTGAATACACAAATTAAATGTTAAGCATATAAAATACCATACGTCAAGTTGTCTTGTTATAGCCATTTTATAATACTGTGAAAGAATGACTATTGTGATTTGAATATAGGTACGACAATTTAAGTTGGTAGTCATGTAGCGGTATCTACAACGCCACATGCGAACTACGCGTCATAGTGACGTCACGCAAAAATTCTGCATCTCGCAAGCATAGTTTACCGCGCAACTAGCATATACAACGACCCGACAAGAATCTTCGGGCAGTGGCCTGCCAGACACGACATCCGTCTGGTCGGAGGATCCTCCCTTTTCTATAGAGTATGAGTTAACTTTACACCCTGTTCCTCATACCTCTATAGTCACTTTGCTTAACAATTAATTTTCCTGACTTTACCTATATTTTTTATGAGAGTAGGTACCTAACCTCACACACTAGGTCCGGTTGAAAACCAGCGTCAGGCACTAGTTGTCTGGCATTTTTGCTGAACTGGGACCTTTTTAGCGCAGCCGTGAGGCACACTTTCCGGGTTTCTTTTTTATTATCTTTTTTAATTGTTATTATTTTTTTATTGTTTTTTTTTCTTGTTTGTTTTTATCTGATGTATGTATCTGGGTGTTTTGTGTGTCTTTTGGTCTGTGCTAAATAAATATATTTCTTTCTTTCTTTCTTTCTTTCTAACTACACTGAAACTAACACATCTTAAAAACCATTAATATTTAGCAACCAGTATGTGTGACGAGGCAAGGTCGTAAAACGACCTGTCAAAGCGAAAAATACTAGCTCAAGATGGCAGTTGTGTCCAGTACTCGCCGAGCAAGCCCGATAAAACCCACAAGATTAAAGCCGTAAAAGTAGGTACACTTAAACTTACATCAATGTAAGGAAATCGTACTTGCGCAATCTACATGAAATGCTAATTCGTCGACAGGTTTTAGATCCTTTAGACGAAACTATAAAAGTAGTTCATTGTTTTAGACAGTTACAGAATATCTTTAAAACTTCATAAATTCTTTTAAAAAAATCGGTATAAAAAAACGTGTTAAAATATTTGAGAATAAAAGTTCCCTAAGCATCATAATTTCTTGTTTCTACAATTTCAATGCTCCGAGGGCATCACTAATTAATGACTTTGTCAGCTCTTTTCCGTAATAGCAATTAGTTCCTTTTGTGATTTGTAAAAGTCTTTCCGCCACTTTCATGTTTCAGTTCATTTTCAACACAAACCATTCCACGAAAGTTAATTATACCCAGAAATATTTTTCCAATTATTATGTCGAATGGTTTCACCCTTCTCAATGTATGTATGTAATTACATATTTATTTTACGAAATAACCACGGATATATGTCATAACTGGAATCCATAATATTAATCATTTAAAATGTAATTAACCCTCATTAAAATTCCAAGAATCAAATAGAACAAGGTGGAACATAAATTACGTATAACGTTGCTGCGCTCTCGACGTTCAAAACAAATATTAAACGGACGGTGGAAGCTAAAGGCTTTATTTGTACTTCCAGTATTAACTTTGATGATTATAGTGCAGTATGAGTAGTTCCGAGGGTAAAGCTGACCTATTAAAAGTCTAGATTTTTTTAACCCAGTTGAATGTTTGATCGATGTTAGGTAAACAGTAAACAGTTATGTAACTGTGCAACACAGGACGTGACATAACGCTGTCTATAAAGCTTTGTAGTATGTTATTAATTTTGGGTCTGTTTGCCTACCGTATAGCTTCAATATGAAAAATTATTATTGTTTGCCTCTTCGTGAACATTAAGAGCTAAGAAAACTTGATTTTCGTATGCAAACTTTGACACACTTCATCAATGACTGAATTTCTAAAGATTATTTGTCAGTAAACCCCGGAATAACTCGAAATATGATATCTTCTAAATTCTTCCAAAGGTCCTGGGTATCAATTTTGGTGTATGGACAATAAAGTATATTCTACCTATCTATGTGTCTGTCATGTTCCTACGAGCATTTACGTGTCAGTCAGTCAGTCACGGGACTGCTTTAAAATACATAAAAAATATTAGCACGACTAAAAAACCTTCCAAATTATTCCGCATCATATTCCTTTCCTACATAAAATACGTATAAATACGCTACCGATTGACAAGCCAGCTCTCAGACTTTATAATGTTGTTTGCTATTGCATAAGCATTGCTTGCCAAAATTTTCCTGGCAGTTCAGTTACGAACTACGCAATTCGTACATGATCGGAATATATGAAGAGAGTGCTCGTACTAAAGGCGAAAGCGGCAGGATAACCCGCGAAATACAAATTTTCTTTCGTTTTTTGCAATTTGCTGGTCAATATCCGGTTGTATGTTGATCTAAATATGATTCGTGGTCATAATAAATATTTATTTATAGAATTATAATCATGACATTTGAGGCCAATTCTGACTCAAGGAGTTGTATTGCTGATTCCAATGATATTAAAATTCCGTAAATTCATATTTGTTTCAGTCGCAAATAATTTTTAAATTAACATACAACGTGACACTGATATCGTAATCAGCCTATAATGTTCCCACTGCTGGGACACAGGCCTCCTCTCTTTGAGAGGAGGTGGGCTATAATCCACGCGGGCCCTGTTTGGGTTGGTAGATGTCACATGTCTTCGAATTTTTGGCTCTAGGACATGCCGGTTTCCTCACGATATTTTCCTTCACCGTTTTGAGAGCAATGGTGATGAAATAATTTACACAAAGTAAAGCGCCTGTCTGGGTTTGAACCTACGACCTACAACTCGTAAGTCGCGGCCGTTACCACTGGGCCACCGCTGCTCTAAGCTACTCTCTGCGACATAGACCTGCAAAATGCAAAAACGTAACAAAATTTTAGTTTCGAAGCGGGATGCACTAAGGTAGCCCCTTAGTGCATCCCGCTTAAGAATCTAAACCAGATTTAAACTTGGAATGTACTGAACTTGGGTCACAGAGATAAAACGTTGCTAAGCAGGGTACTATCTCACTACTGTTCAAACGCATGACTGACTGCCTTCTTGGTCTTGTGGTCGCAAGTGGAACTGCTGATCATGGAGGCCTAGGTGCGATTCCTAGGCTGGTTAAACTGTTATTAGGCTGTCAGTTGCTGCATGAAATGTAGATTTCTACTATACCCGGTTTGTGTAAGACTTACAATATAACTGCTAAAACATCTGCATATTGCATAACCCTTCGTGGAATATGAGCGATTTACTGTTTCCAGGAAATCCTTTGATGACGACAGAATGTTTATCCGTGGTTTTTTAATGAAAAGGAATATGTCAGTTGCGGTTTTCTGCATCCACGCGTATTGTGACGGGTACACAAAATAGTATGTGAAAACAAAAATATGTTTCCTCTGAAACTAGTCTGTATATGAAATTGATGCATGTTCGATTTGTTTTGCTAGAAATATTAATTCGTTTCGAATACGAAACGTATTTCATGCACATATATTTTTATGAAATGTAATCAACTATGTAACGTTTTTTTAACTTCAGTAAATTCAGAGTAACTTCAACATTTTCATTGTAAATAAATTGTGGGTACTCGTACATGTTGTTACTTTTAATGTCTGGTATTTTTGTTGAAAGATAATTTTAGTAATAACGTTGTAAGGTTTTAAAACTACCCACATATGAGAGTACCAATCATATTTGAAATCACCTTCAAAAACGTAACACAAAGTCTTTATTTTTGTTAAGTGACCTTTAAAGATTACCTACTTGACAATTCCAGAGATGTTACATTACAAATGAGACCCTGAATAAGACAATATTGAAACATGACAAGAAATCAAATTCTTACGCGCCCCAATCAACCTTACGCGTGATGAAAAATAAACAGCATAAAAGAAATCGTAATTGAATATTTTTTTTACTAAATGTACTGGGAAGTACCGTAGGCATTTACATTATGGTAAATAGAAATTTCTAATTGGTGCCTTTGGTACAGACGCCAGCACATCAAGCTACTACAATCTGTCAAAGTTCTTTAATAGATTTTCAACTTTATCGCTAAAGCATTAGGTTCAAGGTTGATTAGGAAAATTTTACAGTTTCGGGTAGCTTGCTGTGGCTGGCGTCTGTACATTTGTGAGTGTTCCATTCCAGATATTAAAGTCTTAATTATTAATTTTGTTTTGTTCCCAATTGGGTCCAAGGTTAAAGTTTATTTTACAGTTGAATTGGTTCTTGTAATGGTTTTTCTGCATTAGTTATTGTGCGAAGATATAAATTTATTATGATTTATTTAATACTTTAAGCGCATAAATATACAGAGGCAGACTTAATGCCATAGGCATTTTCTACCAGTCAACCTTTGGATGATGCAGAGACAAACAATAGTAGGTGTAATCATGAAAATTGAAGGAATAAATATTTTAAATATAATAATACGCATAAATCTATTAAAACTATAAGTATAATATATACCTAATTATACGTAAATATACTAAAAATAAATAAGACAAACAATGAGAAAATATTAGCGTTGTGATGATAATTACTGCCAGCTTCTTGCGAATGTGCTCGCGAACCTTAACTTATTACTATGCAAATAAGACAAAAGCGGTTTCCTAAACCTCCTTTCAGTCAGATGTCAACATAATACCTATCGAGGAAGTCCTTCATGTCGTCACCGTGATAAGAAACGAAGAAATACTCACGTTTCCCGAATGAAACAACGTTGAACTTAAATCTATTTTAAAAAGGCGTGAGTGATGATGAAATAGAAATGTAGCCAGTTGTAGTCTATACAATCTTTTGGATCTAAAGAACAGTTGAACGAACGCCTTTATAAAAGTTAAATTAAAAACTATACGATGCCACAAAGATTTCGACAAAGGTAAAGAAAAAGCTTTGAGGTTGGATCCACAACTTTCCCAATCCTCCTCGTCCTACATATTTGCGAGCATACCCGGTATGCATGCATTCATCTCATTTTCTATCTTCATATTTTAGTCTTGGTAAAGGAAAATGTTCTAACATTTTTGATGTTTAAGGAAGGGGTGGTTTTATGTAAAGGATTTTAGGTACGCATTAAAAATATTATTTTAAAGGAATTGTTGCAAAAAAATTCGAATATAGATTCAGAGAAAAGCCCAAAAGTATGACAACCAGTTTTACCGAGGGGTATCGTGTTACCCAGTAACTGAGTTGAGAAGGTAAAGGGTAAAATAAGCCATCGCTCTATGTAAAATATTGGTATTCAACAGCATCCGGTTAGACTGGAAGCTGACCCCAACATAGTTAGAAAAACGCTAGGCAAATGATGAGTTGTAAAAGACGAAGGCTTACAAAGATATTTGAATTTGCAATATTAATCTCTTTCCATATTCACAACTTTGTTTTTTATCACGCGAACTCTCTTTCTTTCTGTAAAGTAAAACAGCAATGAAACCCACTATAAACATTAAAGCAGCCTCAACAGGGATAGTCATTAGTCAATTTACTGTAGTAGGTAATTCTGTTGGGAAGCTCGCCAACTTGCACCGTATGCTAAGAAGTTTAATAGTGCAACGTGCAGGTTGTAAGCTCATGACCTCTGGCTACCAGCCTCTGGCACACCAGTCCGAAGCCATTAACGCCTTAACAAACTTACCTATAATAACTACTGCTGTGTTGGACAAAAACTGTATGCCGAAATACCAATAAAATACAACAATGATAACAATTACATAACTTGTTGTAAACTCAGGTATATTAATCGTTTATCAAATTGAATACCAACATAAATAAAATGTCCTTATATTCCAATCACAAGTGTCATTTTTTGACTGTTGTATGAAATGTTTATAGATAAATTGACATAGTGTGTCATTCTGATAAACAATTTATTGTGCCGTCTAAACGTGATACTGGCAGAATAGTCGACATCGGCTCAATTGCCAAAAGGAAAAAACAAAAATCCTGACTATACCTATGTGTACGTACCTAAATGCTCTAGTCCTATTAGTCTATCGTAAAAAACATACGTTACATACCGTTACAATCTTACGGAAGACCTTTTATGTGCCTTCTGAACTTCTTATCCAAAAATGCTTTATTTGCTAGGATTTTTCGCAAATCTATATAACAAAACAAAGTCGGGTTAGTTGCACCATTTATAACTCAAGACCTATTTTATAATATTTTATTTCTTGGATTTGTATTTGCCCCGAATAGCAGAATAATTATTAAGACATGGGAAAAAATAACAAAAAAATATCTGAGGCGGTACGATGTTCGCCGGGTCAGCTCGTAGATTATAGATTAAGGTCACATCCTTGTAAAATAATGTATTTTTTACTCTACGGAAAACATAATTGACAGATTTATGGGTTTGTCTGACGATAATAATGGTGTAAACAACTCCCAAAGGTAAAATTTCACGTCTTATTTACCAAATGAAAGTGTGTCAACTTATTTTTGGCGTAATTTTCTTACAGAAATAAAAAAATAAAAAACAAAATTGAAATACAGGATATTTCTAATTCATTCATATTTTTATTAATTTATCGGATCTTGCAACTAGAAATAATGCTTGAAAAACAAGAAAAATATTAGAGATACAATTTCTGGAACTATCATACAATTTATTGTGTTCATCATCATCATTTCAGCAGAAAGACGTCCGCTGCTGGACATAGGCCTCCTCCAAGCACCTCCAATTCGACCGGGGGGTAGGCGGGCCGCCGCCCGGGTACTAGGGGCCAATGGAGTTCCCATAATCGCCACGCTTGGCAGGCGGGTTGGCAATATGGTGATAAAATGCATAGAGAACGCTGCTGCCTATTCTCCGGTACAACCCTTAGTCGCCTTTTACGACACTCACGGGAAGTAGGGTGGTGCTTTTCTTTATGTCCAGCACCACACAGACTGAACAGTGTTCATTACTTAAAATCGAAAAATTTGGGAAACCAAAAGCGCACGATTCATAATGCTCAATTTTGATCGTATAAAAAACTACAGATATAGATATTATATTAGTTAGTTTTTTATTCATTAAAATAAAATTACTTTGAATAAAAGAGTCATTTTCAATAGGGTTCCTCCTATGGGTGAAACGAATCTATTAAAAAAAAATTGACTCAATTAATTGATTTTTTGCAAGCTATAACGTTTTCATGAGGGATTGATGGGATTTTTTTTGGAAATATTTTTAGAAATGTTTTTTTTTGTTTCTACTGCATTAAATATTTTTTTTAAAAGTACAGAATAAATCTTCATCAAATAATCTATACAATGGTATATAAATTAAATAGGTTATGTGTACTAGCAGGAGTATAACAATAGAAACAGTTGCAGAAAGGAGGCAAACAATTTTTTTTCGATCGTAAAGCACTCTCTAATGCTTCGCATTATATGAGTCGTGCAATAATGCATTCAAATTCTCCCATTTTCAACCAATGTAGTACATTCTACTAGTCTCAAATAAGGCTTCTAATATCGTAGGTAAATAATTAATTCCATGCTGGACGAACATTAGCAATTCTAATGTAACACGTGACTACTATCATCGGAAGCGTTCGATTGCTGGTCGGAATGCATTCGGTACGCCATACTGAATACTTATGGTAATTTTACAAAGATGATGTAGATATGCGAGCTTACTGCTAATACGGCGAAAATGGACACTGGTTTTAAGAGGAAACATGTAAAAATTATGTTAATTTATACTACAAATAATCGTTTGTCACGCAAACGATTATTTGTTGTATAAATTACCATCAAGACGTAAACTGATGAACTGTTACTTCACGACGCAATGACAGCCGCCAGGCACTCAAATAAAGTTACAATGCAAAGCAAGTTAGAATAACCGAATTATTGCGTAGCACCCGTGTAACTTGCTACGCGGCGTTGCTACTGCTACGGCGTAGCAACCGCTAAGATCGAACTCAACCATAGTAAAAACAAATGAGTAAGGTATCTTCATACACCGAACACCGTTTGTATGTGAGCGCGCTCTCGTACGTATGCGTCGTCGCACGCACACACTGACAAAATTTATCGCTGCTAAAGGTGGGCGCACCTTTAGCAGCGATAATGTTTATGTTTATTTGTTTTTACTATGACACAACTCAATCGTCTTTACGGCAGTAGTAGTAGAATCACGGACTGGTGTGCGCAAGCGCCAAGTGCGTATGTTGTGAATGGATAATTTTTTCATATTCTTTACGGCAAAGGTAATAGAAAAAAATACGCTTATCGTTAAGTTCTTAAATACCATTATAATATTGGATCTATAAGAACAGCATATAATGCAAATTCACTGACATCCTTCTTCTCATTATTACATCGATAAATCAAGTTGTTTTCCACATCTGCTTACTGTTTTGAATGGCAAATATGTTTTCAATAAATCGACGAAACCGTCAGAATTACCCTTGGAATAAATTCCAAATCTATTTTATCACCTACATTACGTATACAAAAATAACAGACGTGTAACCGTAAAGCTGTTTACCGAGGTTATAATCAAGTATAATGTAATCAGCAAATTTAATTCTGAAATAACGTGTTTTTCGTACCAAGAAGCGCTTTTAACAGCTGTATTTTGTAGGACGGCGAGCTAACAGCTTGTGACGGATTATAGCTAAGTGGACACTAATGTTCTGTATTATAACGATGCTTAACATCGGGATGCAGCTGCCAAGAGAATGAGATGAGAAACGTAATTAAATTGTGATAAAGGAAATCTTTCGTTCAAATTACTTTTTACCCGACTACGGCGAAGCAAATAGGAGTATTATGATTTGACCGGTATGTATGTATGTTCATTTGTTCCCTCATAACTTCTAAACTACTTCTCATAATTAGACAAATGAGATATCTTTGGAAGCATCTTGATCGTCCACTGGTTATAAGGCTATGTGACCTCACATTAAATTGAATATGGTGCCCCTGGTGGTGGTCTAGCGGACATAGTCATGATATTAAAAACATTTTATTTTTTATCATGCCTTGTTGAGTATCAAATGAAAGGTCTTAATTAGCAAATTTCAAAAATATAAATATAACTGAAATAAGCCCCAAAATAATTAAATAAAAAATAAGTTTAAAAACCTAAAACTTGACTACTGAAAATGATGAAACAAGAAAATACCTTCCCGTGGTCGCATGCCGCTGTACTAACATACAAAGCTATGGTAGCATGTGACCTCGGGAAGGTACTTTCTTGTTTCATCCTTTTCAGTAGTCGGGTTTTAGTTTTTAAACTTATTTTTAATACAAGATAAGTGCTGGTCTGTCATGTTTTCTAACGTTAAATCGTCGGCTTAAAATCATCGTTTTCTCTGGCCCGCTTTTTTCCTTCGGGTGTCGAAAAAATTCTGAAATGTCAAAGCAAAAATGATCCCCAATTCTCTTACCAAGCATGGTTATTGATGTGGTCATTTAAATTGTATAGCATTTTCGCTCGGATGTCCTTCGGCTTTTTTCGTTAAATTACAGTAACAAACAGTACAGTTAAGGTAAATATATAATACAGTGCAGGTTGTCTATAAAATTGAGAGCACTTTTTTGTGAATTAACCCATTAGCTTTTGGCGCACTATATTGATGCCGTAACGTAAAGTAAAAAACGATGTATTCCGCAGTAAGCTGATTTTACACTAAGCCAGTTAAAGCCACGCATCAAAATTGAGGTCATCATAATCTTCCTAGCCTTTTCCCAACTAGATATAATGGGGTCGATTTCCAGTCTAACCGGATGCAGCTCAATACCAGTATTTTACATGGATCGACTGCCTATCTGTGCTTTACAACCCAGTTACTGGGTAACACAATACCCCTTGGTAAGAATGGTTGTCAGACTTTCTGGCTTCTGACTACCCGTAACGACTGTCAAATATCTACGAACGACAGCCGGGACCAACAGCTTAGCGTACTTTTAATCTCGGTATGTAAAGATGGTCACCCATCCACGGACCGACCGCGGCAAGCATGCGCCTGTTATTCTTTAGCCACGAGCCTCTTAAAATTGAGGTATCACTGAATTATAAAAGACATTTTAGCAAGTGGATTGTTTTATTTAGGTAGTTGTTATGCCAGTTAGTATTGAGTCTGACATAAAACTAGACCCAAAACGGAAACGTTGTTCGAAACATCTATCTATGACGGTTTTGAAATTTTTAGTTATTTTGCATGAGGCAAAAATATCGATTTGAAAGAGCGACACGATGTGATTTGTGTGATACAAATCATTTTGTGTACTGACAGCAACACAATTATACATACTACTCACCCACTATCGCACAATAAAGTACCTACATTGTTTCTATTTTGTTTTGTTTAGAGTTTAAATAAACCAATCTCGTATATTGAGAGCATGGAGAGATAATAATCAGTGATAGCGGACAATGTGCTCGTTGCATTCATAAATCACGCAATTTTGCACTTACACTATGAAAGTTAATGCACTTTGGCATAGTTTATGTTGTTACTATTTGAACTAGATAGATGCAGAATAAAATGTGTGATGGTATTTCTAGCAACTTAAACACATGTAAATGTGCAATAAATGCATTTTGTGGTAGTAAAAACTTACCCTTACACTTTATCTGTTTTACCTTTACCCAAAGGTCATCCTATCATCCTACTTCCTACCTACTAATATTTTAAACGCGAAACATTCTGAGGATGGATGGATGGATGGATGTTTGTTACTATTTCATGCAAAAAACTATTGCACGGGATTTGGATGAAATTTGGCACACAGATAGTGGATAACCAGGATTAACACATAGGATACCTTTTATTCCGATATTCCCACGAGGTCGAAACTTATGCGGGTGAAACCGCGGGGTGCTGTTAGTTTCAAATATTTGTGGTAGTAACATTTCTAATTTAATTCATAACTAAACCAAAATTAACGATGATGAATTACCCTTTTTTGTATATTATTCGAAAATTATTATAATTTATTATTTTATACGAATGCAAACTAACTTGAAAATAAATCATTAATCAGTAAATAATTCCAAAACACAATAACAACCGGAATTCGTAAGCGAGTATCTCTCGATCCGCGAGCTTTTCAGCGCTGCCTAAAACACTGAAACGCTGTATAAAGCGCTTGTCATTAACGAGGTAGCCATTCATCGGTAACTGAGTGGAAGCAGTGCCTTAGGTAATAAAGACTTGGGCTATTGACGCCCATATGTGCGCCGGGCTGATGGCAATGGGCTCGGCCCCTATTACATAAATGGCAAAATGTGAGTGTACTATAGGAACACCTCTGCCTAACCCTTCGAGGGTTACAGGCGGGATGTTATGTTATGTTATTGAATGATATTATTTATTTTTAGGGTTCCGTACCTTAAAAGGAAAGAACGGAACCCGTATAGGATCACTTTGTTGTCCATCTGTCTGACTGCCTGTCAAGACCCTTTATCTCAAGAACGCGTGGAGGTATCGAGTTGAAATCCTAACTATAATATTATAAATGCGAAAGTAACTCTGTCTGTCTGTCTTTCTGTCTGTCTGTCTTTGCTTCACGCCTAAACTACTGAACCGATTTGTGTGAAATTTGGTACAGACATAGTTTGGAACTTGAGAAAGGACATAGGATAGTTTTTATTACAAAAGATAAAATAAAAAATAAAATTTATTCCGGACATACAGCGCCATCTATTGGTCAAGAGTCGGCATCAATTCAGTACTGAAAATTCATCGGAAAAATGTAAATAAATAGTAAAAAGGTATGAAAATATAATATAATACAACTTTTAGTACAAAGAAAATGCTCTAACGGAGTATAGATAATTCTATTAGTACTATAATGTCGAGTTGGTGATCGCGCAATGGTGTCGATCGTTACATGAGTTCGGTTCATGTTATTGTTTTAATTCATCGGAAAAAAGTGAATAAATAGTAAAAAGGTATGAAAAAAATAATATCAATATAATAAAACTTTTAGTACAAAGAAAATGCCCGAACGGAGTATAGATAAATAATCCGAGTTGTCACTATGCTCGATAGATGGCGTTGGGATCGAAATAGATCGCGCTATGGTTTCGTTACACGCATTTGGTTGGGTTCCACATTTCATTTTTGAAGAGATCCCGCGAGATCGGGAACTATGTGGGTAAAACCAAAAATCTGCCGGAAGTCACTATTCCACGCGAACGAAGTCGCGGGCAAAAGCTAGTTAAAACCATATTTTCAAGTCTACAGTCCCTTGAAGCTGTGAAAAAATCAAACTTCTAAGTTAACGTAAAAAAAGATACGGCCGTTTCTGCCGCAAAAAAAATATTTTTCGACACTCTTAAGGGAATCAAAATTTATAGGGTACTTCTCGCTGACCTAGAATCATGAAATTTGGCAAGAAGCAAGATCATGTAGCAAAAGTAAAGGAAAATATCCGAAAACTGTAAATTTGTAGTTACATAAAAAAAACCGCGATAAACTATTAAGGTATTACCTACAAATTTGTAAGGAACCCTCGGGGCGCGAGTCCGACTCGCACTTTTTTTTCTCAAATGATTGCATCAATAAAATAAAACTAAAAGAAAAAAACAGCGCAAAATATTTCAATTCAGCGCTGGATAAAACGCTGATTAAAGTGCTTGTCGTTAACGACGTAGCTATTAATCGGTAACTGACTGGAAGCAGTGCCTTACGTAATGAAGACTTGGGCTATTGACGCCGGCGATATTATACATGATTAATAGTTTCCAAGAGATGACGACGCTCCAGTTTTAATGTGGGTTTATAAGACTTGAGAACTAGGTGACACGTCATAGTAATTTGTTATGTGTGAGTGATCGATTTTTGTTTGTATTTGTGTGTTTTACAATAGGTTTGTATGAGCAAGGTTTCATATTATAATTTAGATTTTGTCTTGAATTACGATAAGCCCGCCCATTGTATATTTTTAGTTATCGATAATTCTTTTTGTTGTGTATTTTTGTGGTGTACAATAAAGTATATATAAATAAATAAATACGAATCTAGCTCCACTATAGGTTATCCGAACGAATAAGTGACAAATATGATTGCGTAGGCGCGCGACGATTGCTTATATTGAAAAATGTTGATGTTGATAAGCTTGTGGTTTATGATTTGTTATCATTAAATTCACAGATAATAAGCATTTTTTATTGTGGCGAAAGATTCGCACTGAAATAAAAAATTAAACTCCATACAAGTTCACTACAACTGTACTGAAACAACCTGAAATTATCACAATAATAACCATTACAAAGGCAATTGACGATAGGCAAGAACACCGCAATAAACAGAATCTTATGGGCTTACAAAACTTTCAAGCGAATTCCAAGTTTTACTCCCAAACGACATGATAATTGAATACTAAACAATGACTCTGTTAATAATACATGTTTCTCGTTAATTTGTATCTTGAAACTATCTAAGTGTTTCAATTTAGAAGAATCTACACTCTACAGGATCTCCCGTAATTAATAGATAACATCTTAAGGGGTCATTAGTCTTATCATTTTGAACAACTTTAACTACGGGACCAAACATGAAATCGCGAAAAAAAAACAGCTGTTCCCTACATTTATGTTCGCATAACTCGTCAAAATGTATGAAACAGCTGATTCTTTTTTCGCGATTTCAGGTTTGGTCCCATAGTAATAGTTGTTCATAATAATAAGTACACTTTGAATATATAAAATTCAAAGTCCTGACAGACGTATCAACGTACAGCCTAAACCGCTGGGCCTAGGGACATGAAATTTGGAGGGTGTGTTCTTTGTGAAGAGTAGTTATCCATTAAGAAAGGATTTTTCTAAATTCCACCCCAAAGAGGGTGAATGGGGGAGGGTGAAATTTCACTCGGACGAAGTCGCGGGCAGAAGCTAGTATTAGATAAGTTTTCTTATTGTAAAGATTAGGTAGAATTATTATCATTATTTTCGGTTACGCTGGAAGCTGACCCCAACATAGTTGGGATAGGGCTAGACAGATGATGATGATTAAGAGAAAAAATAAGAACTACTTGCCCCCCCACCCGGGCTTGAACAAGAAATGTTGTCATTACCTTTTACTACCGTAACAATATAGGGTTAGCTTAAGATAATTTTAATAAATAGAACTATACTTCATCTTTATACATATCTTAAAGAAACTATGTCGTGAACGAGCTCATGTTTTTGGTGAAACATTGTCACAAGCATAATCAGCCTAAAATGTTCACACTGCTGGGACTCAAGCCTCCCTTTAGTGAGAGGGAGTAGGCCGTAAACCACCACGCGGGCTCAGTGAGGGTTGGTAGATGTCACATGTCTTCGATTTTTGTGGTTTTAGGACATGCCGGTTTCCTCACAATGTTTTCCTTCACAGTTTTGAGAGCAGTGATGATGAAATAATTTACACAAAGTAACGCTTGTCTGGGTTCGAACCTACGACCTATAACTCGTGATATTGTCACTAAATATATAGAAAACCATTTGAGTTTATCCCATTTTAGCCAGAGGCTTTTAATACCCATCTAGCAAAAAGAAAAAAAATATGTGTACGTATTTAAATCTACTACGTGATGTATTGGATCAACTTAGTCCACGTAAAGCTTGATTAATGCGGATTTAGATGGAAGTCATTTAATTAAATGCAGGCTTTAAAGAATTCACACATACACGACTTCTAAAATGTCCTTCTCTTTTTTTAAATATTACCCGACGAACGTATCGAAAAAATCGTGTGCAATTTTTTACTAGCATTTTTTTAAATATAAATCTTTTCAGCTATTTGCATAGAAGACTCATGTTGAATAATATTTGCATATTTATGTCCAACTACTGCAACTTATCTAACAAAAGCGATGAGAGTCACAATTTGTAAGAGTTCGCCAACTAATTAAGCATTCATGATCAAAGGAGTCTTATACTTACGAAGGCAAGTAACCGGTTCTTTTGAACTTCAAGGAGGTGTTAAAGTATTTGATTCAGTCTTAAAACTTTTGAAAAGTTAGTCTCTTTTACGGTGTCAGCGAAAAATAAATTCTCTTGCAAATATTCTGAGCAGGCAAAAATTATTTTATATACAAATAAACTGTGCACAGAACTGTAAGTAGGTACAAAAACCTTTTGCTAATTAGTCTTTTCCCAAAATAAAATGACAGAACATTCGCTTTGAAACAGAATAAGCAAAGTAAACGGAATGTTGCTGAAAATTCAAGTAATCTAAATAAGTATCTAAGTAGTAAGTATCTATATAAATAAAACCAAGTCGGATTGGTTACACCATTTATAACTCAAGAACGCCTGGATCGATTTTAATGACGTTTGATTTCTTGGATTTTTCTCCGCTCCAAATAGCAGAATAACTATTAAAACATGGGAAAAATTCACAAAAAAATAATGATGAAGATAATAATTTTCTCATACATTGAGGCGGTACGAAGTTCTCCGGGTCGCTAGTATAAAATAAAACAGTTGGAAAAACAAATTAAATTTTAATACAATTTCAACTTACGAGGGCAGAGTCCAGTTCAGATCGCCAAGCATCTAATGAACGCTACTTAAAGTACTTTGTGAGTACTAGGAACTTCAATATATTAAAGCCTCAGGCAGTGGGGAAAGTAGAGCTCATATTAATATTGACTTACGAGTACGAGTAGAAGCAAGAATAGACGATTAGAAAATACAGTTAATATGTTTGTGGGAAACCAATGGGAAATAATATCTGTTTTTGAGAAGAAACAGCACTATTTTAGGCTAATCACGAATTTCTGGTTTTGTGAAGAAACTGCATTATTGCACGCTAATTAAAGAGCCCACTTGAAATTTTATTATGAGTTTAGCCTATTTGTTTTATCGTCAGTAGAGATTGATTGGTCTATGAAGTTTGACAGCTAATTAAATTTTCCCCTGTAAATTAAAAAAAGTGAACATGAAACAACACCTTTATACGGAACAACTCATGAAACTTCCTAAAAAAAAGTTCAAGCATCAATATTTTTTTTTAATATTGAAGAGTGAGCCTCATCTAATCGACGTACACGTACTTCTACTCGATTTGCTCCTAGATTAATCGACTGTCAGTCATCGGGGTGATCATACTCGTTCTATCGTTAAAAACTGAAAGCGGCAGGTGGCTTTCATGATTTTTAGAAAGCATTGATCATCCCACAGATTGCCGTTGCCGGAAAAAGCATTGATAGAGATTAGAGTAATTACACTTACAGCTTTTATAATAATCTCGTGTAATGTATACGTTATTAGTGTATAAAAGAATAGCATAATCAGTCTATAATGTTTCCACTGCTGGGTCACAGGTCTCCTCTCTTCGAAAGGGTGTGGATTATCACGCGGGCCCAGTGCGGGTTGGTAAATGTTGTGACATTTACCAACCCGCACTGAGCCCGCGCTGTGTGTCTTCGATCTTTTGGTTCTAGGACAAGCCGGTTACCTCACGATGTTTTCCTTCACCGTTTTACACAAAGTGTAACGCCTGCCTTGGTTCGAACCTACGACCTACAAAAAGTCGGGGCGTTACCACCCACTGGGCCACCATTGGTCTCTTACAAACGAAAACTGTTATATTTCTTCTTACCGTTTCTGAGTCGAACATAATTAGAATGTCAACATAGTTTGAATTCCTAATAATACCTTTTTTTTATTGCTGGGCTCGCTCTTGACCTCGATCACGCCTGATGAAAAGCGATGGATGAGGTCTATGATGGAACGAGCGTGCCCAGAAGATGTCTAAGGCACTGGAACTCCCATGCACCGACGAAACACAGCAGGCTGCTTGACGCCGGACTCCGGTGGGAGGGTAGTCGCAAACCAGGCGAGTGTTAGCCCTACCACCGCAAGGGAAGAATTGGCCAGTCAAATAAGGTGTTTGTGACTGTCCAGGATGCGCCGAGCGCTCGGTTCAGTTGAGTAACTGGCGGAACAAACTGCGCTACACGAGGAGGCTTCCTCATGCATACCAGTCTATTATAGTCCCACTGTCTACTGCAGGGCAATGGCCTCTTCTCATACATAGAAGGCACGAGAATTTATCACTACGCTTGCTCAAGACGGGTTGGCGATTCCAGTCGTATATAAAATAACTATAAGTGGGGTGACTTATAGCTAACTAGCAGCGCCCCGCGGTTTCACCCGCATATGTTCCAATCCCGTGGGAATATCAGGATAAAAACTATCCTATGTCCTTTCCCGGGACTCAAACTATCACTATACCAAATTTCACCTATATCCGTTCAACGGTTTAAGCGTGAAGAGGTAACAGACAGACAGACACATTTTCGCATTTACAATAACTATTAGTATGGATTTACTTAAGTCTGAAATCGCCCCCAGTATACTACTAAAATTTACGATTAGGTACTACTTACAAGTTACAAATTTTACAAGTCCGTGTGCCACAAAACTCTAATACACATAATTGTAACGGAAAAACCTTACAAATATGAAAACTGTAGAGACACGTCTACAATTTATAGGTACATAGCCCCCATAATTTGTGTTACACTTTTAAAATGCGAAAGAATTGTAGATACTAAATTATTACATGAGTAACAATTTGGATTATTCCACTTTGCCACACCGGCCGCCCTACTGGTGGGGCAAAGTGGACTGCCTAAAATTTTGCTGTGGAATCTTCCCCACTAAATCGAAGTAGTGGGACAGATTCCACTACTTTTTTTTCTACAATTTAACAATTTTGCCCAGGTTTCCTCATGAATGTATAAGATAAAATCAGAAAGTAGGTACATATGTGAAACGAAAAAGTACTTGCCCTGACTTGAACCCTGTGTTCCATTCGCCCATGATTTAAAGTCACATATGATAACGTAACCTAAATAACCTTTTCCGTGGCACACCGCAAAAGCCTCATCAAGCACCACGGGCTTTTGCCCGTATTTATCTGCAAAAGTAACTAAAATATTCAAGGACTGCACTAAGTATAAAAAGCGTGCGTAAAATTGAGCCTGAAATAAGAGCTAAAATCCTTACACAAAGCTGTTACACGGAACAAAATAGTTGCATATTATGCTTTGGAATTGCAACAAATGTTATCCCGTTGAAGAGAGCCTGAGCAAAACAGTGCTTGAATTAAAAAGTTAAATAGTATTATCATTCTCACCACGGTTGCAAATCCTAAGGATTAAAACAATGTTTGAAATACCAATAACCTTGCGGAAGTTTTTTTTTTCATGCATCGGACTGTTTTATGCCGTCTATTTACGAATGATTGAACCTGTTATGAGGGGTATAAGAAATTTTCGATGCTTTTTAATTCTGGTAATATTTTTATACTCGTTTTAAAAATATAAATGAATAAGCATTTGTGATAGGTACGAAGTTCATACTATATTTATAACGAACAAAAATTTGTATTTTCGGAACTAAAAATTGGGTTGTTAGGATAATATTTAAAGAAACATATTTCTTTTCACACCTTTGTTTAATCTTCCTGAGTTTACCGAGCAAATCTGTATATAACATTATTAATATTTCCATTTGTTCATAAATCCACACAACAACATGTGGTTTTTGTGGTAATACAAAATAATCCGTGAACCAGTTTTTAGCTTCACAAACGTTTACTTTTTCCACGGCGCACAACGCAGCGCTTGAAGCGCTACATTTTACTTTTATTAAGCTTTACAAAGTGATGATTAATTTCATTAAGTTTCCTGTAGGATTTTTGCTGTTGTCACTTGCACGAGACAGTGATTGCGAAACAATTAAACAATTCTCCGTTGTTATGTAACCTCGTTTTTGTGACGAATTGTGTTAATTGTCGTGATAATTATGGTTCTTTGTATTTTATATGAGAATGTAGGGACATAAATGACATGAAAGTGAAGTTTGTTGAAGCTTTTTTTACAGTTGTGTAGTCAAATGACTTTAGCAAACAACGTATCCCAAATGTAAGGGATAGAATTGAAAGCAACCATATTGTTTAGATATATATACGCACAGTCAACAAAATATATAAGTATGCAGGATTTTCGGATATAGTTGAAGTTTAGTAAGAAACCGATGCATGTTCTCGAAAAAAATTTAATTTTATTAGTAGAAAACAAACAGCTCATTTATCAAATTAAATTTCAGTCGACAACATCCATCCGTTTCTTACTAAACTTCAACTATATCCGACGATCCTGCAGACCTCCTCTTTTGTTGACTGTACATGACTGTGTAGCCTTACCAACATGGATAAACGTATAGTTTGAAACTGTCAGATTATGTTTAAATCCTCAGCATACAAATATAGCTGTATGTTCTAACATGATGTAATCTCGTTAGTTCAGCGTATTTTCCAAGCAATTATTTTCCAAATTGCCTTTGACAAGCACTGGTAAAGCGATGGAAAGAATGAAATACAAATAGTAAAGATATTTTGTAGTGCTCTTTATTTTACTAAATGCACTGAAAAGTTTAACTTAGTAGACAAAAAAAATCAAAAGACATTTATTCAAACTAGACAGAGAATCAGCACCTTTTAACGTCAAAATTACAGAAGAAAGTAACCCAAAAAGTCCGCCCTTCACCACTCCCTAGTGCTTAAGCGGGCAATAAGCAAACGAACAAACTTCTCAGTCTCATTCAAATGACTATGATAATTCGAGTACATATATGTCTTGGCCCAAAAGAACAATTCTCATTTTATATCTCTCTTTTCAAGTGATTCCTATATAATTTATAGAACATAAAAAAAGTATAGAACCAATAAATACTGAAAGAGGTAGTCACTGAGACAAAGGGCAATAAATATATTTATTACCTATACAAACACACTGTTAACGTTATGACATATATACTCGTAGGTAGTTCAAATAAATGGTGTTATACTTTTTATGCTTTAGAAAGGATACACTAGAATATTGTCTCCGCGAAGTATTTATTGAATAGGGGTGGTAGTGGAGTCGATTGTGCTACTTGAGATGAAGTAATGAGGAATTTAGGATATGAATTTTTAAAAACATGGCAGATAAATTATTTTCAGATGGTTTACATCAAAAGAATGTCGGTAAAAAATAATATGGGGGTTATTGTAGCTATTAAATTAGAAAATAATAAAATAAAACTGTTTCAACCGTAAAATAATGAATTTACTTTTAACTTCTATGTATCTTCTGGTATATAGAAGGCTTTATAGGCCATTTGTCAATCAATTCACCCTTAACAACAATCGAATCGAGCAACAATGTGAACCAATTCATGTAGGAAACACTATGAACACAGGTGCTGCGAATCTGATCGACGGTCACCGCGTACATCGTCCATGTGCACTATATACGGGCTGGTCGACCCAACATATGCAATAAATCTGGTACAAGCTACACAAGTTAGGACATAACAGAAATCTGCGCCCATTGTGTGCAGACTTGGCTATCCGCCAAAAGGTGCATTAGAGCAGAAACACTTAGAGTCAAACGTTAAAACTTCAACATTTCATATTGTTCTAGACAGCGTCTGGATTGTTCGCGACTATGAACTTTTCAGAACCAATTATCCTGTACTATGTTTCGTATGTAAAGCTACAAAAGGAGCTGAAGCTAGTTTACTCTGTGAAACTCTTACTTTAAAATTGTGCCCTATTTATGATCTTCATTGAAATGAGACTGTAGTACTTACTTCATAACGTACTGGCAATGAAGTTCATTCAAAAGTTCAACCATTTTCTAGTGAAGTGCATGACAACTACCTATATATGGTTAAACTTATAGACTCTTTACAGTTCATTTTCCAAGTATAATGTAATGAATGAACTTTCAACCATAAACGTTGTTTTATGAAATTAATCGATTTATCACTGCAATAAAATTACCGAAGTGTTAATGGATAATAAACTAGTATAGTACTAGTAATATACTCTTTATAGTTTGGATATGGGCAAGTTATACGTTATTCTGTGATTTTATATTCTTAGCTTTCCAAAGTAATAAAATTTTATGGCGGCAATATCTGACTATCTGTACCGAAACTGCGGTGACTAGTTTTTCAGAATAACTATTTCTGTTTCGAAAGCTTTGTATATAGAACTTATTTTACTAGGTCTTTTATTTTCTTTTTCTTCTTGGTTTTAGTTGATTGTTAATACTAGTGTTTTGTTTGTCTCATCTCATGTATCTTTACTTCATTTGTTCATCTTGCTTCCAGCTTTTCTTAGATGTTTTCTTTTTCTGATGTGATTGTAACAACTGTAAGTATCTTGATTGCATCGTCGTGGCAACATACTTGTTCCTTTCATGAACAGTATAATATGTCCCTTCCTAATTATTCTAAGACTAATTAAAAATTTTGTGTGCACTCGTGGACAGCCTGCGGTTCACCGTTAATTATGAAATCATTTGCCAACAAATGTACCAGTAAAACCACCCGATGAGTTAACTTAATAAAATTTTAATTTCGTCTTTAATGAACACAAAAAAATGCAATGAATAAATGCTGGATTTGTTCCATGAAAAAAAATTATTCCGCTGTTAATTCAACTTTAAAACATAATATTGGCTTTACTGTTCCTATTGAATGTTGATTTCTAGGAGAAAATTTCGTTTGTGAAACCAAAATTTGTTTTGAAGTGTTCTCTACCTTTTTCAATATTAGGGTCCATCCTAATCCTGATAAGTTCTAAAATTTGCTTCAAGCGGAAACAAAATTAAATATCGATCGCTATAACATTATACAAAGTATCATTAAATTCTGTTTTAGGCCTGTTCAGGACCTCGGGATCAGGTGACACAGGTAACTAGATGAGATCTATATTTATTTTAGACTTTGGAGCTTTTGGAAAATTATTTAGTGCTAAATATCGCTTTTGATATCGCTTTGGATGGAATGTGAGTAGAATTTGGATTATGTGTGAAAGATTTTTGATGTTCTTTTGAATGTTTTGAATTGATTTGTGGAAAATGTTGGATGTATTGAATGTTTTGAATTGACCAGTGAAACCAAAAGGTAATAAAAAATAATGTTTATTTGCTTGTAGGACCCTTGCACAATTTTGAATTTTAGACAACCCGGTTTGATTTGCGTGTGGCTTAGATAATTCTAACACACTAAGTGTATAAATTCCATGAAAACAAGCATGAAAATCCCCGCATCAATAGACAAATAATATTATTCCATTGGAGATCTTCAAGACTATTTTTCTAGGATAGGCAGTGGAGAGTGTAAACAAATGTAGGTCGATTGAACGGAAACGAATAGAAGGCGTTACGTTTACGACATCTTGTTCTTACATTTGTTGGGCTTCGCATGTGCTCCTAATAAGGTAGTAAACGGATTAGTGTAGCTTAACAAAATATGTGTAAATGGGGAATAACGGAGGATTTGTAAATAGAAAGCATGTGCATTTTTAATAGGTGTTTTACTTTTCAGAGATGTTGATTTGTTATTTGGATATACCATTATTTACTTTAACAAAATCTTCTGAATGTTAAAATACTAGTTTTAGAGATTACGGTTTACTAAAATTTTCAACAAAATCCACCTCTATAGTCAAGCTTATTACGATGACAAAATAATCTCTAAATCTGGTTGTATATATCAAAATCCCTTATCTACATATGAACCTATGTTACACGTGAACATTTTAGTGTCTTAGAAACAATTCTCATTTCAGACCATCGACAGTGGCAAAGTTCAAAGTTACCCAATATACACCGCCTAGATTCAGGCTACAAAATAAGTGAGTAGGTAGATATATACTATCGGGCGCAAGTAAGGGCTATTTTAGGACAGACCAGACATTCTCAGAATAGGCTTTAAGTTCGCGGCTAGCTTGACGAATTCTAGTAAATGCTACCCTGTGCAAACAGAAAATTAAAGGGAAAACAAACCTATTATCTGGTCTGCAAATAAGGGTAATCAAGATGATTGCTATAATATCGTCTATGAACGATTTAGCCATATAATGGCAGTTGATGGAAACAAAAGTTTTCCAGTAAAGAGAACAATAACAGTATTTATTATTGAGGTTTTAAAGGTCGATGATAATTAAGGTTTTAGTTTATTTAAGAGGTTCTTTTGAGCAATGTTTGTATGATGTTTATTATTTCATCAGATAATTACAAAATCTATTAAAAGTATCGTGTCGGTTTTCTGATTTAGAGGTAAACGTTTAATAGATTGTCATGTAAAATATCATCTTAATTTTATCGATAAAGGTGATAAAATCGCCAAACATTTTATTTCATTTCGTAAAATTATTGGGATAAATGATAAATGATTTTATTTCTGTAATTAGGTTTGCACAAATACTTTTACACGTCAATCATATTTTAAAAACTAGACGACGATCGGCGTTTCCTATTATGTTCAGTATTTGATGTATTTTGTAATAACAAATATTCCACAATAGGTAGAAATATGTATGAAATATAAAACAAACAGCTGCTGACAAAACAAAACGTCGAACACTGGGATTGCACACAGCATTTTATGAAAAATTTTAAAAGAACTCACTCAACAGAAACAATACAAATAGAACCCCGAAACGCTGGTTCAGAAGCCCCAATTGCTGTTGGCACCAATGACAATGCACTCAATAACGAAATACTGGAGTTGAATTTTCGAACAAACAACTATTTAACGAAGTTGCTTCGCTGTTAACATTTTGCTTGCTAACAAGACAGGTTAGTCGATACTTACGCGATGGCAAATGTGTTGAAAACAATAAGTCCTTGAACTCAAACTCAAAGCATTTATTTCGATTAAACCATGTAGGTACAGGCACTTTTGAAGTGTCAAAATTAAATAGTCGGTCAGTTAGTCAGAAAGTGGAAGTTAGTTGCCCATTCCAAAACGTAGATCTCTATGGAGAAGAACGGGCAAGAAACCCCATGGACACTCTTTTAAATCAAGATATTACAAAATCCTGGGTACATTATTCTTGTTCCTTCTATATGTGAGAACAATGTAAAAAAAACACAAATGAAGAAAAAATTCAAAATATAACATTAACATAAGCCTTGGCAGTTAAGAGATGACCAGTCTCAACCGACGGCGCCCGTTCACGAACATGACGCGTGGATCAGCACCATCCAGCTCAACCAGTTTGAGTAGAGTTGAGTTTTTTTTTTATCAAATACCAGTAAAAGTAAGTAACACTCTTTACATTATAATATAAGGCAAACTTTCACACCATGATATTCGTGTAGATATTCCAAACTTTAATTTATATGTCGACGAGAATTTTTTAGATTAACAGATTTTTTTTTATTTACAGCCAATTCGATATGATTTACAGACACGGAAGAAAAAGAACAACGTATAAGCTAACTTTACAAAGTTCATATTCCTTCCTCCTTTATCTTAAGGAACAAAAGTTGCTTACTAGCACGTGCAAGTTTTAAGAGTCAACCAAGCAACGTTAGTTGCTATATGTGCAGTATTCATAGGCGACGCGCGACGGCTTGGCAACAGCAATTGTTTTGTTTGCACAATACTTCCCTCATAAATGTTTGTTTGCCAGCTTCAAAATTCGAACTTCACCAGTTTTAGAACCACTAATGGCTAACCAGAGAGCAGTGAAAGTCCAGTGGTAATGGCACCGGCTGATAAATGCTGAATTATGGCTTAGTAGGTCGTGGGTGTTGAGAACAGTGGTGGCCAAGTGGCAACAGCCGCGACTTACGAGTTGTGGGTCGTAGGTTCCAACCCAGACAGGCTCTTTACTTTTTGTAAATTATTTTCATCATCACTGCTCTCAAAACGGTGAAGGAAAACATCGTGAGGAAACCGGCATGTCCTACAACCAAAAATTCAAAGACATGTGACATCTGCCAACCTGCACTGGGGCCGCGTGGTGGATTACGGCCCACTCCCTCTCACCGAAAGGAGGCCTGTATCCCAGCAGTGGGAACAATATAGGCTGATTATGATTATGAGGTCGTGTGTTCGAACCCAGGTAGGCAATTTACTTTTTGAAAATAATTTCACCACCACTGCTCTCAAAACGGTGAAGGAAAATATAGTAAGAAACTAGGTCCAAAAATTCGAAAACATGTGACATCTACCAACCCGTACTGGGCCTTCGTGGTAGATTACAGCCCACTCCCTCTCGAATAGAGGAGGCCTGTGTCCCAACAGTGGGAACATTATAGGCTGATTATAATATAAGCTTACTTTTTTAAAGTAACACATGCAAACACGTGTGTTTTCCTCAATAAAGCCCACTACAGTTGTCGGAATTCTTCAAATATTTACTCTATTTCCAAGAAAACTGCTGCCTTTGGCCAGTACTCATATAATACTTGCTAAAAATCTATTTTCGAACCAACAGTGCGAAGGAAATAAAACGTAGCCCAATTTAACAGAAAATGGGGCAAGAGACGTCGGTTGACCGATTAATTATTCGTTTGCTATCGACGCTACGACTATCATTGAGACCACGGCACGACGGCGACATCGATTGCCGATAGTGGAAGACTTCCATACTGTAGGTGTCTACATAAGTTGATCTGGAGTTTTAGTGTCAATGACTTGAATGAAAATGTAAATATTGTTTCGTCTAAAGTTTTAAATTCTAATAATAATAAAAAATTGTTAATGGCATAAAATTATACGATACAATTATAATGGCAACCCGGGTAATCCTGACCTATGAGCTAGGTAAAACCTGTGTTACAGGAGTCAGTGTCTTCTCCCGTTTATGACACTCATACGCAATAAAAACAAGAGAAAAAAACAACAAAGTTAAATTAAATTCTGTAATAATGATGTCATTAAATATTGTAAATTGTACTGATACAAATAGTTTCTACTAACTTTTTGTTACAAACCAACGCACATTCAATGTTGGACATTATGAAACGAGAATGAAATCAATTAATAAAGGGTATCCTGAATTTTATGACGAAGTGGTGCAATACAATTAAATTGACGGCAAGGACGCTGAAACTGGTATAAAGGACTTTGTCCTGGTACAGACGCCAGCACATCAAGCTACCCAAAACTGTAAAAAATCCCCAATCAACTTTGAACCTTATGCTTTAAAAATAAAGTTGAAAATCTATTAAATAAATTTGACAGATTGTAGTAGCTTGATGTGCAGGCTGGCGTCTGTACATTCAATCGTGTTGCGTACACCTGATAGGGTAAGTTTATGTCACAGTGAAGGAGTGTTGAGACGAATATCTTACTAAATCTCAGTTCCTTTGACGTCTTAATTGACGAATTCGATACTAGTTCAATGTATGTAGTAGTAGAGCTCTTTGTAAAGGAGCTCGTCCGGACATGTACACTCACCAAACCTGTTATATCAACCCTTTTTTTTTTGGGGGGGAAACCTTTAAAAGGCATCCGACCTCCTGGGAGGCAGGTCGGGGAATGTGGGATTTTTACCTCACTAAAACCCTCCCGGTGATCAACATCAGCACATAGGGGTGGTCCCGGTTCCTTTTAAACGACCAATTCCGGAACCCCTTCGTGCAACGCCTGTAAGGCACATCCCTGGGGAGACTGTCAAGGGGCCTCCCCTGAACCTCGATATACCCGTGTATATCGAGGCTGCCGTCAGCACGTGACCACTGTGCCACCGTCTTCCCTGGGGTCACTTGGTGGGCGGACAGAGTCCCCACTCTGTGCGCCCGTGACCCCAATGGTCCACCTACCTTGATTGGTAAGCGGGTTTCGGCGTATTAGGCGCCAAGGCGGTTGCCACCCCGACGCCTCCTTCTCCGAGCAGGATCAGCCCTCTCCCGACAGTGGTCTCCTTCTTGACCATCACGGTCTCACAGAAGGAGAAGGAGTACTATCTACTACCGTCCAATTCTCTGTCTCTGCCAGCATAGCCCTCACGACTGCCGGTAGAAACAGGTCTCGCCCGATCCTGGCAACCAGGACCCGCTGCTCGGAGGCCCACGCAGGACACTCCTCGAGCGTGTGCTATGCGGAATCCAGGCTGCCTCCGCAGGTAATGTTACCCCTAAGAAGCGTTACTGTATTCATATTTGAAGGGTATGGGTGCCGGTTTAATTGAAGACACATTTCAGTTTTGTCTCTGGGATCACAATACACCTGCCATGTTTCTGATATTACACAATGTCTGTAAGTGGTGTAAGCCACTTACCATCAGAATAAACTGCTTCTCATCATCACCTGATTAACCTTTTCCCAACTATGCTGGGGTTGGCTTCCAGTCTAACCAGATGTGGCTGAAAACCAGTATTTTTACATGAAGCGACTGCCTATCCAGACAAAGATAGAAAATACTTTTATTTGCGGACGGCGGTATCTGACCTCCACAGCCCAGTTACTGGGTAATATGATACGCCTTGGTAATACTGGTTGTCAGACTTTCGGGTTTCTAACGACCCGTAATGACTGTCAAGGATCCACAAACTACAGCCGGGACCAACACCTTAACGTGTTTTTCGAGGCACGGAGGGGTCTTGATGTGTAAAGATGGACACCTATCCACGGATCAACCGTGGCAAGCGTAGCTTAACCTGATCGATCGACCCGTGCGGCTGTTATTACTTAGACACATGCCTCTCACCACCTACCTACTTATAATGCCAGCAAAAAAAAAAAAACTGTGACATAATGTTATCAGCAGTGTGACAGTATTGCCTAACAAAAAAAAAATATGTTATCAATCCGAGTGACTTGTCGCTGAATGGTTCTCTCTATATAAGTCCATCTAAAGGCCGGAAAAGAATAAGGTCAAGTCCGGTCTAATAATATCAAACTGCGATCAACCGTTTCAAAGATCCTTTTGTTCTTTGTCTACATCTAGTGTCCGAGTGACATGTTGAATAATGTATGTCTCATTCCAGTTCTTGATCAAACTCTTCCAATTATATGAAGAAAGAGGGAATCGATTTTTAAGAACCATCCTTGTTACCTATTTTCATTATCTATGTTGATTAAACAAAATATAATTTCACCTGAACGAAATGTTTTCATATTACAAAATGCAATGTTTATCTGTCTGTCTATGCGGCAGTGCGTTTATCAGAATTCGAAAACCTCTCAACCGATTTACATGTTTTTTATCCATAGATCTGGCGTGGTTTTAAGAAATTAATATAAAATAATTCAACGCAAGTAGAGCCGAGGAAAGCAGCTAGTCTAAGCATAAACTCAGATTTGCAGTTTTTACCTATTAAAGTTTTCCATTCTTGCAATTTGCACGTTTCTTCTCATAATTACTTAAGCTTATTTATTCATAATTACCTACCTACACTGTTATATAGGTTTTGTATAAACACATTTTACCTTTTCGGCCAGTTAGCGGTGCGAGAAAATCCCTTCTAAGTACGTGATTATGTCACGGAAGGAGTTTTTTCGCAAATTGCATGGTCGAGGGTTACTTTGGGACAATTAGCTAACTTATTTTTGTATGTTATAAATTGAGAATAACGCGGTTATTGATCTGTGCTTTCGTGTAAGCTATTTGTGAGGTTGTTCAATATATTGGGTGTCTCGTTTAACGTTAAACTAGGTTAGGTTACGAAGGATTTTGATTAACAATATTGAATAATTTCATATAATTGATAACTTCCTTATAATTGGATTGCGAAGTTATTCAGTATTGTATTCTCATTTATATACAGAGCAGTGGTGGCCCAGTGGTATCGGCCGCGATTTACGAGTTTTAGGTCGTAGGTTCGAACCCAGACAGGCGCTTTACTTTGTGTAAATTATTTCATCACCACTGCTCTCAAACGGTGAAGGAAAACATCGTCAGGAAACCGGCATGTCCTAAAACCAAAAATTCGAAGACATGTGACATCTAACAACCCGCACTGTGCCCGCGTAACGGATTACGGCCCACTCCGTCTCACAGAGAGAAGGTCTGTTTCCCAGCAGTGGGAACATTATAGACTAATTTGTGATTTATATATTTACCCCCTTGTTTATAAATATTGCTTAAAGTTATGTAGGTAATGATTAGCATCTGCTTACCTAACCATGCATTTTACCGTTTCTGACATTTAAATATACCTTAATTATAAGCATCGTTTATATGCCCGTGTATATAAACGATGCTTAAAATTTTGATTCCTGATATAGCATAATCATCCTATAAAATGTACTCACTGCTGGACTCAGGCCCCTTTGAGAGGACTCAGTGAGAGGGAGTGGGCCGAAATCCACTACACGGGCCTAGTGCGGATTGGCAGACGTCACATGTCTTTGAATTTTTGGTTCTAGGACATGCCGGCTGCCTCACAATGTTTTCTTTCACCGTTTTGAGGGCAGTGGTGATGAAATAATGTACACAAAGTAAAACGCCTGTCTGCGTGTCGAACCTGCAACCTACAACTCCTACGTCGCAGCCGTTACCACTGAGCCACCACTGCTGCGGCCGTTACCTGATTCCTGGTATAATGTTACCGAATTAAAGAGAATACTCAAAACCTAGGCAATAATAAATTAACTCTAGAAACAAATATTCACAACACTGAACGAGAACGATTTAAAGCAATCCAATTAAAGTAGGATAAATTTAATTCCGTATTGTAAGTTATGTAACTAAACGGTTCCAGACAAAGACTCAGCAAGAATCCTGGAATCCTCGTAAAGTAGATGAGAAAATCGCATTCAACGAAATGAATTGAATGTCTGACGGTATTCGGGGATTACACCATTGAATATATTATCCGTTTTCCAACTCCGTAGAAGACCATACCGTTTATAGAGATTCGAGTCTTGTAGATGCACATATGTCTATTAGGGTAGTTCGCATGTAAGTGTAATCTTAGGATTCAGAATAGCATGGCTTTGATACTTTGACGTCAGTGGTACAGATAGCGCACTCTACGAAGATGCGCCCCACTCTTCTTCCTAATCGCTTACAGTACAAGTGTGCAACATTACGCTAGTGTTTTAGTTTTGTCGATACACAGTAATTACTTATTAGTGGGTAATTAGTGTGTATCAAAGCGGAATTAACTAGCCATAAGCACTAGCGACTAGTAACAAGAGTGGGGCGCGTCTTCGTGGATGGCACTATCTATACGCAGTTCAAATGTACGTAGATGCCGCCACAAACCCATTGCAAAA
The DNA here is from genome assembly GCA_914767645.1 of Hydraecia micacea. Classification (NCBI taxonomy): domain Eukaryota; kingdom Metazoa; phylum Arthropoda; class Insecta; order Lepidoptera; family Noctuidae; genus Hydraecia; species Hydraecia micacea. Next base: position 10,033,118 of record OU611788.1, on the reverse strand, counting down.
TCATTTTGTCTTGGTTAGCCAACCATTCTCTGCAACAAAATCCTTTACTCTAAAAACACAATTCAAAACTTTAAACAACGTAGTAACTTGGTGGTATCAAACAAAAATGTGGCGACGAAACTAAAAATATACTCTAGTGGCTAATAATTGAATCATAAAACAAACGTAACGTGAAGACCATAAAGTGGGTTGCGTTGGGTATAAAACTATGTATTATGAAATAACTTGTTTCATTGCACGCTTACACCTCACCCTTGAAGAAGGGTTTGCACCAGAAATAAAAGGGCAATTTACATGTATATTATACTTATAACTCCAATTTCTATGGTAATGTTGGAACGAAGGAAAAATAGTGGGTGTATATATTGAGCTAGTCGAAGGAAACACCGAAGGGATAAAGATTATTATTCCAGCATAATAATAATCTTTATCCCTAGCTCCTTTTGGGATGCATGAAGAAGTCTTCTCGTGTAGCGCAGTTTAGTCCGCCAGTTACTCAACTAAACCAAGGGTTCGGCGCATCCTGGACAGTCATACCCGACACCTTATTTGACCAGCCAAATCTTCCCTTGCGGGGGTAGGGCTAACGTCCGCCTGATTTGCGACCACTCCCTTCGGAGTCCGGCGTCAAGCAGCCTGCTGGTTTTCGTCGATGCGTCAGAGTACCAGTGCTTTAGGCATCTTCTGGGCACGCTCGTTCCATCATAGACTTCATCCATCGCATTCCATCAGGCGTGATCGAGGTCAAGAGAATTCATTAATAAAAAAAAAGAAGGACTTATAAAGCGAGAAATTGTTACATACCAAAAGTATCTACAAGGGATAACACATAACATCACGCCTGTAATCCCCGGAGGATTAGGCAGAGGTGCACCTATAGTACACCCACATTTCGCCAGTTATGTTTAAAATTAAGACCCATGTAAAAGGGGCGAGTGCATTGCCATTAACTGGACATAAATCCAGACTCCGGGCTGCTACAGAGAAATTTCTGATGATCAAACCAAATGACTTTGCCCAACTTGGGAACAACAAGGCAGTCTACAAGAAATAAAGTATTCATAAACTTTTTACAAACGGTTTTCTCACTCAAGAATATCTGAATAATTTTATGAATAATACCACTATACCTATTATGCAAACACAATCTTAATAATAATTACATAACCTTTGGGAGCTCCTTAAAGTATAAAACAAAATGGTTCCCTACAGCATACGTGACAGAATCTCATATTCAGCGAATTTAAATTCCAGTCGGGTCACATAGTCACTTCTAAAAATGTGTCTCGAGCTTCCTATCTTTACGTCTTGGGTCTTAGAAACATTTTGTAGTAACTGTGCTTATGATTTTATCGAAATTCCTCTGCATAGCGTTATCGCGTAGTGTTATCATTATTTCCGGGTTCTTCTCAGTTGAGTAGAATACGTATTGTATATTTTTTGTAGCTTCTGTTTTCTTTCTATGGTATCTTTATAAAGTCGCCTTAAGTAGTTATTTGTTTAGTGTAAGCAAAATCTAACATTCTATGTACAGACGCCAGCACAACAAGCTACTATAATCTGTCAAATTTGTTTAATAGATTTTCAAGTTTATCGCTGAAGTATAAGGTTCAAAGTTGATTGGGAAAATTTGATAGTTTCGGATAGCTTGATGTGCTGGCGTCTGTACTTTACATTCCTTTTAAAATGTGGAATCAGCATCTGTATCTAGGAATAACTAAGTATCTTTGTACAATAATACATAATTAAGTAACTTGTATAGACAAGTTACAACAATAGTGAAGTTTCGCATTCGTTTTTCATGTTTAATATTTTAATAAGCATTGACTTTCGCTAGCCACTTGGAATTTTAATATGTAGTTAAGTCTATGAATATTGCATTAACACGATACAATAAGATCAGCTGAGAAATCCAATAAAGTCAAGACCGTTAGAAACAAAGGGGCGTAACAGCAAGCTTTTAAAATTTAAGTCCGAGCTATTATCCCCTTTGAACAATACCGAAGGAATGAAATGCGAGTTATACAGACGCCAGCACATCAAGCTACTAAAATCTGTCAAATTTCGGTAATAGACTTTCAATTTTATCGCTAAAACATAAGGTTCAAAGTTGGTTGGGAAAATTTGACAGTTTCGGGTAGCTTGATGTGCTGGCGTCTGTATTTCTACGGTTGATGACATTTTTTTTTCTCAAAAGGAATAAATTTCACATAAAATGAGAAAAACAAGTTTATCTTCATATACTTGATAGACGAACTTATGAAGAACAATAGGTACTCGTAAATAAACTAGTACTAAGTAGTAGATGATTCTACATTTTGTCTGTGTATTTTTGTTGTCTATGAAAATTCTAAAAATAAAGTAATGCTACTAAAAATGGAATAATTCTGTGATTTATTGCTTTGTTAGGAATAACAAAAATGTTGGAAACTGAGGAAAAAAACTGCAAGGTTGTGTTTTTTTGGTTCTCATTCATTGTTTTTTTTTTAACCCAGTCCTATTCTTAACATAACGTTTAAGATTATGTAATAAGGGGAACTTTAAAGTTGGCTAACGAACATTAACTTAATCAAATTGAAATCCCACAAAAATAAATTCAAACTAAGTGGCATGTAGATGTTACATTTATAACAGATAAACTTACATAATCCAATAAAACCTACTGAGATGTGTCTAATATCCCACTGATTCCATTATAACGACGACGGCGACGGATTCATTAACAACACAAAAAAAAAGAAATTTCCTTGCCGATAAACGAACTGTGAAAACCTAGCAATTAATGCATACCATTTTATTTACATTTTGTTGCTGAATAACTCTATTACCATACTAAATGACATAACTACACTTCTATCTCAACGTAAAAAGAACTTTAGTTCGGTGTATTTAGATGGTGTTTTGTTTGGGAATGAACCTTGTCGTAATTCTTGTTATATAGGATAGTGGGTAAATGTTTCACTTGGGTGGGGCTTTGTGTAATAAAATGAATGCTTTCCTGTGTCTGGACGTCGATAGGTATGCGTGCTGTGAAATTTCGGCGGTGGTACCTCAAGAGGAATTTCGCTTAGAATTTTTGTTGCTCGGTACATACTTTCGTACTTTGCCTATGCTAATGTACCTGCTGTAAATGTAGCGTGACCTATATTGGAATCATAAGGGCATTAGGCATTATTTTTGTTTTCGTTTTAGAAGTGACCAAAAGAAAAAAACAGGTTTATTTATAGGCTTTATCAAACGACAAAGACGTGTGAAACGAAATATCTAGCAATAAAATACCTAAAAAGAGTTCCTAGAAGGATTTGGCGGAGGTCTTTGCCCAGCAGTGGGACAGTACAGGCTAGCAAAAAAAAAACCTAGCGTTGATGCTTAAGTGACATGATTATAAAATATACTAAACTTGATAGATATTTTTTTTTTTTTAAAGTAAACGAATAATATAAATCGCCACTAATGCATTAGGAAACGATATATTCATCATTTTTATTCTGGGTCATGAGGGAACACTCTATAAATATTCCAGACTAAAAGCTTTACCGGAATAGTAGATAAGCCCGTTGTACCTGTCTACGAGTGTTCCGGATAGACCGATGTTTGAAATTGTGTTTGTTTTATTCAGCTTTTGAATGTGATCAGGAGTGCACTATGGTACGAATTGATTTATGCTTAGAATTGCAATACATGAGGTTGGATTAAAATAAAGACATAGACCAATTTACTTAGGACAATTACGATTGTCTAAAATCGATTTTGGAATATTTATAGAGTTGGCACTGTGTTTAACATTCCATTTCATCATCATCTGCCTAGCCTTTCCCAACTATGTTGGGGTCAGCTTTCAGTCTAACCGGATGCAGCTGAATATCAGTATTTTTATATGGAGCGACTGCCTATCTGTCCTCCACAATTCAATTACTGGGTAATACTCGTACGATACCCCTTGGTAAGACTGGTGGTCAGACTTTCGAGCATAACGACCCACGAATGACAGCCGGGACCAACGGTTTAACGTGCTTTCCGAGACACGGAGGATTCTTGGTCTATGTGAAGATGGTCACCCATCCATGGACCAACCGCGGCAAGCGTAGCTTAACCTGATCGATCGACCCGTGCGGCTATTATTACTTAGCCCATTCCATTTCCACGTTTAAAAGAAAATGAAAAAAAAACAAGAAGATTCTAAAATTGGACTCAAAAATAATTGTGTGTGAATTTAGATACTATCCAAAAAGCTGTTCCTAATGAAAAAAATGACAAACAGTAACGAACACGCTTCCATTTCTGCGGAGTGGAAAAAAGTGCCGATTGGATTTTGTTATTGACTTTACGTCGCATGTCATTTATAGAAACCTGAATATGTCTGTGGTGGAACTATTCTACAATCACATCCAACGAGGAAACTATAAAATATATTTTTATTGAAATTCCGGGATACGAAAGCTGCTGTATATTTGAATATTTCCCGTAACACATCCCATGGGAAAGAGTTAAATAAAATGTCATTGACAGGATTGTGATGGGGAGAAACGTATAAATACATGATCGTAAAAAAGGAAACGTATTGAGGATTTAGTCAAAGTACTACTAAATAAAAAGTCGCATGTAAAAAAACGTTGTTTGTTACTTTCGTAGTTTCCGTTAATTGTAATTATTTAACATCATAAAACACATAGATATAGTTTATCAATAAATTTGCAGTTTTTATTAAAAAAGAAATCACAAACAGCTCATTACTTTCTCATTGAATCCACTTTTAATCCCAACATTTTTCACCGAGTAACCAAATAAGGATATGGGATAAAATGGAAATTAGTTTCTCGGATTGAAATCTAGGCCGCCCGAGTCCTGCTAGAGCCACCGCAAGCTTCGGAATCAGGATGCTCCCGACTTTAAGCGAGTTTTTTGCGGCAAAGCCAGTTGGCACACCACAGCAGGCCCTGACAAATTCCGTATTTAAATTTTTTTCCCAGTACGCAAATACACTTTGTGAGATTAACGACCTTTTTCGTTTTATACTGGCCAGTATTAGAGGAAAAATTTAAATTGAGGTTAGGAGCTTTTAAAATATTAAATGGAACAAACAACAAAAAGTGTTGAGGATGTTTTAAATTGAAACTTTTTATACGTGTCTGATGGTCGGTTGGGTTTCATTTTGTGAGGGACGAAATACACCTCGTCCAATGCATTTCATAAAGCAAGAAATTACTAGTCAGAGCTGTTCGGTGTCTGTAACAATTTAGGGATTAACAAGATAATTTAAACCCCAATTTCCAAGTACCTGTTCTTCACTGTTATTGCCAATTACATTATAATTGATGGTTTTTGTGTAAGGGAATCTAATTAAATGAAATGAGTACCTAATTTAATTATGCGAATTGCCACAGAAGGTGCTTATGGCAATTGAAATAAGAACACTTAAAATGTAATAAAACTGTGGCAAAGGTAAGTACAGAAATAAACAAGCCACTTAGCACAGTTAAAAGATCTACCAAAACCAGTCACTCAAATTCACAAACTTTGGCTTATATCTTTTCGAAATAATCAAATCAATCAATGAAGTTAGACACACTTTTGTAAAGTATAATTACATTTCTGAAGAATAGAAGTAATGAGACGGACAGACGTGCATAGCGATTGAAAATTTCTGCTTGAGTGTCTGCAATAAAATTTTATGACACAATAAATAACCTCTTTTACGGTCCCTGTTGGTTAAAGAATTTCATACGCAACGGCTTGTCATAAAACTGGAAATGGACCTAGGCTGATAACAAAGGCATGGTACATAATGCATGCAGTGTTTCGCAATCAGCTGTAGAGTAATGAGATGGCTTCAATAGTATCTGATGCAGTGACGTCACAGCCATTGTGTTTTCTGCATCATCTCTCCTGAAAATGACTTCAGCGAGGCTGAGATTAGATTGCCATTTTATTTCTTACATATTCCTCTTGCCTCACTTGTTTATTTGTACTAATTTTCTTTTCGCTCTGGAAGATAAAGAATAGTAGAGTGTAACCGCTCTTTGCATTTTCACTTCGCGGTGAAGATTTTCAGATTTAAATTCAGTAGAAGACGAAATAAGGAAAACTGGTGCTGTTTTATTTACTTTACTAGTTGTCGAGTGCCTACATATATTCTTTTATTCTTACCATTTTCACATAATTAGCCTATAACGTTCCCACTGCTGGAACTGGGCCGTAATCCACCACGCGAGTCCAGTGCGAGCTGGTAGATGTCACATGTCTTCGAATTTTTGGTCTTTAGGAAATGGCCGGTTTCTTCACGATATTTTCCTTCCGTTATTGAGAGTAATAGTGATGAAATATGTTACACAAAGTAAAACGCCTGCTAGATTCGAACCCACGAGTCGTTAGTTGGAGCTACTGTGGATGTGACCCACATCTGCTTATCTAATATTTTTTTTGGCAGCAACAATGTTAACTCTGCTTACTTCTATATAAATTAGGAATAATGCCTACCTAACATACCTAAATATAGTAATCATATACCATGAAATTTAGTCCAAGTCACGTTCTCAAAGAAAGTTTAGTTTGCTACTCACCAAAATTCGTATGAAGACGGGAGTGATACATAATTACACACATAATATTCATTAGCACACCCGTATAAGCCCCACAGGAGTGTTCCCTTCAACGTCTGTCCGTTGCACAGAATGGAACCGAGTGTAACTCAGGGTCCGTTCACACAGACCGGCTGAGAGGAGAGCATATTTTTTATCACGTTTAAAACAGGGTTTTGAATCATTGTAATAAGGTTTATTTTTACATGTCACTTCTTTTATTATTAAGAATGCTTGAGAGAAAACCTAACGCGCTTAGTGTGAAATAATAAGAGGAACTGACCGGCTGCCTCTGATGACGTACTCTTCCGCGCTCGCGCAGCCGAATCGCTCCGTTTGCATGCTGTTTCGCGCTCGCGCGGCCGACCGGCTCCAATTGCGTGCTCTATCAAGCTCGCGCGGAAAAAATAATTTGGACTGCGTGGAACTAGAGGTATAACTTGTAGAGAACCCGCTCGGCTCTGAGCACATCCGTCCGGCTCCGAGTGCATCCGCTCAAAAACAGTGCCCTTCCAGCCGGTCTATGTGAAACGGCTCTCGGCTCCGGCCAGTTCCAAGCGTATAACTTGCGCCGGTCTGTGTGAACGGACCCTAACAGTCATGTGCGCTTTGGGGAATTAAAGCCGTCACTTAAAACATATCATATCTTAAAGCAATTTATATTCAGCTCACATATGACATGACGTCTATCTCGTTGGTCTCGTAGACAAAAACTCGACTGCTCATTCTCAGGTCGGGTAAAGTGCTTTTGGGTTGACGCGATTTTTTCAGTAGTAACTTGGAGTCCTTTGCCCTGAAATAAGACATCACAGGCTAATAATGATCATAATAGCTTGGAGTCCGGTTCGCCCCCTTAAATGTACGACATAAACATAATCTAGCAAATATAGATGTGGGGCACTTCTACTTATCTCATCGTGCAATAAACAGCCGTGATGCTTTGTAATAATATAACAGAATCACTGATAATGAAAATAAATGATGTACAGACGCCAGCACATCAAGCTACTATAATCTGTCAAATTTCTTTAATAGATTTTCAACTTTATCGCTATTGTATAAGGTTCAAAGTTTATTGGGAAAATTTGACAATTTCGGGTAGCTTCATGTGCTGGCGTCTGTACGTTATAATAAAGTGTTCATTCGAGAAAATAAAATCATGACAGTATAGATATTGATTGATCATGTTTTGAAGAAAAGCGTAAATTGGTTTCGTGGCCCCTGAGACGTTTCGAAATTAATTATTTCTTTTCCGAAAATGGATTGAGAAAATTATGAAGTTGAAGTTACCTAGGAAGTGCTGAGGGAATACATGGGATTAAAATGGATAAAATTTGCCGTAAAAAAACATAAATTAATTTATGAGCAGGCTTTGACAAAATAATGATGATAAATTATTTTATTTCTGTAAGTAGGTTTGTACAAACACTTTTGTTTTCTATACGGCTAATCTGAGACTTCTTTGTTTTGGGACCTACATTTATGTTTGGCAACAACCAAAACAGAACCTATTTAATAACTCAGCAATTTGCTCATAGTCACACCCACATCAAAAGAAAAACATATTATTTCATAAAATATGCAAGTTGTAAAGCGAAACAAAAGGCCAACAAAATGCGTGTAGGGTATGGACCACATTAACCCAATCATCAAATTAGGTTGGGTTCGAAATAACAGTGTTCCAGAAAATTGATGCACTGTGCCAACCTTTCCCTAACTTTATCATAGTTCGAAGGTAATTTCGCTTCATTAGTTTTAGCAAAACAAAATTTCATTCAATTTATACAACAGAAAATATAATTATATATACGAGTAACTAGACATGACTGCAGTTATATGACGTGAAAAGAATATTGTCATATTTTAGTTCTGAAAAAATATACAGGGTTATTGGAAAAACATTAACAACCTCTTAAGAGGTCATTGTACTCATCATTATGTACAACTTTTACTATGGGACCAAACCTGAAATCTCGAGAAAAAATCAGCTGTTCCCTACATTTTGACGAGATTCAGTGCAATAAAACCTTTATAATGGAACCATTAAAGTCTTGTATATATGGAAATTAAAAGCACAAAAATAAAAGATCGTAAAATATAAACTAGTATTACTTTTTGATGCGTTTCACGTATCACATTTTTTATGTTTGTACCAAAATTCTTTTTTTATTTTTGCTTTTAAAGCAGTATTATAGTATTTGTTGGTGAATTAAAACCACAATAATTTTATGTTTTCCATATAATTATAAATAATAAAATATCCATTTCAATTTTTTTTTATAGAAACAAGTTTTAACGATGGATATAAATTGAGAGCGGTCCTGTTAGAACCCAATCATTCTTCAGAAATTTATAGTAATTTCAACTTGATAACTCCACGCGTTCCAGAGATAAAGGGAAGACCCTTTTTCTCTGGAACGCAGACACAGACGAGAAACAAGAGACAGACGGACAGACAGACGGACAACGAAGTGATCTTATAAGGGTTCCGTTTTTCCTTTTGAGGTACGGAACCCTAAAAACAAAATTATTCCACACGACTGACAGCCTTACGTAATGATTTCCTTTCTCCATCAATGCGACAGGCACATATCCTCTGCTTAAGACCTCGAATAGAGGCTTAGAAAGCCAGGGCGTATTTCACTCTTACAACACAAGCAAAAGTATATACGAATAAAAATAAAAGACCTGAGTAACTTTTCCACATAGCGGGGAAATATTCATTACGGTGAAAGGTTCCCAACATTATAATACTTACTCAGGGGGTGCTATTATGCATTAATATTGATCAACTGAATCACGCTCTGGCCTCGTACAACAATATTCGCAGATGTAAAAACCCTTGGATTTGACCTTCCTATTTTATTTTTTCCTTCTATACTTTCGTTCATTTTCTCGAGCGCGGAAGCAAAATGTTAATTAATATTTTCCAAGTTTTATGACGACGAGTGTTTTTGTTAAATTAACGCAATTAAAGTTTTCATTGAAGTTGGTGCTTGCCACGATTGTACGAATCAAAAAATCTTGATGTTTCTTACTAAATAATTCCATCACTTAACTACCTTGTCGATAATTGGATGTCGCAGAAACTTTAAACAAAGGGAATACTGGGAATCAACAAAAAGCAGTGTCTAGAAATTCTTAGTAATTCTGAAGGAACAACATTGTTTAGAAGAATAATATATTTACAGGTATTACGTATTTTGTATCGTCTTTAAATTTCATTCACATTAATCAAGAGTTCTTTCTATCAAAAATATAAACAAGATTGTTTATTGCTTACATTGAAAATTGGAAACGCAAATTGAAATTGCGAATTATCATATCAATATCCAATGTAATTTGATAATACAGATTCGACGTCTAAAAACTCAAACAGATAACGAAAAGTCCTTGAACTCGAGAAAATCCAAATGTATAAGGAAACTATGCCCTCTATATGAATTTATATACATTGTCGTGGACATGCGTATTGGCCGCTTATACGAACCGAAGCACGAATCTTCTTCACCACAAACGATGTGACGAGCTAATTTGGGCTTTATATTGAGAAGTTGGAGGTTCAAAATTGAAGCGGCGGCGCGGCGAGCAAGCGCTGTATGTTGGGCGGAGGCATCGAATCGGGGGTGATTCAGTTGGAAACTCGGCGTATACGGGGTAGTATCGCGCTCGCGCCCCGCTCGATACATAATCACTGATCAAAACCTTCCGAGATGACACCTCTCAATCCATCCAAGGAGACAGTTGTTTAGAATGTCAGTGTTGTTTGTATTTAAAAAAAAACATTTAGAATAGATTTTTCACGGTTTAACGTTTCGGACGCCGGCTGTCAGAATCATTGAAATCAAATACGTGTCGTTCGTTCGTCTGCACGTTGTTGTTGAAATTAAAAAGTAAAATAAAATCCGACGGATTTGTTAGTGTTCCTTTTCGTTTAATTTTGGAGTGTTTGTTTTGTTATTGGTTCCTAAAAAGATAAAATTAAATTAAAATTAGGTTTTTTAAAAGTGATCGGTTAACAACAATAACAATATATGGATATACCTAATGCCGAAGTGCATCTGTAATGGCTGTGATATAAACTTTCGCCACTGGGTATAAAACTTGTTTTCCTGCAAAAAATATTTTGTTATGCTTTAACGCTTTACGTAGTCACGATTGGCAAAATCGGCTTATTTCTTTGTTTTTGTGTTGTGTTCCTTCAGATATGCTTTGAAATATATTTTAATCTTAACCTTTTATGGACACAATTTTATAACCACCTTAAACCTAACCTAAAAGCAATTCTTAACTTTAAATACCTCCTAAAGTTCACACCTATTTATTAAAACGTTTTGATTATAACACACACAATGTACAGTAAATTCTAAATAAGGCCACTATTTTATGCAAATGTTAGTGCAAACGTTTCCATTAATATAATTAAATTGTTAATTAAATTTACTTTGCGTAGAATACAGGTACACCTGTGGTGAATGGAGCGTTTAATAGGAGGCTGTTTATTCAGGAGTATAATTATTAAATTATTGAATACATACGGAACGCAAACGTGAGCGTTTGGGTTTTCACTCCTACTTACATTTCCTTCGGGTTACTGGTGGCACCAGTTCTACCTAACATCATCACATTTTATAGGTTCATCACCCAAAAATTAGTTCTGCTCACTTTACTGATCATAAAGGTGGATTCACCCATTTATGGACCGTGTCCTACATCTTTATAGCTCTAACCTACATGGATAAGGAATTAAGAAGTATAAATCTCTTGCTCCAATGTTATTTCAACTAAAATAAAGGTCCTATAGTCAGATCACCGTCTTCATTTGCAATGTCGTTTATATGAATTAGATGAGAACCTACTTTCTCAGAATATTGTAGGTAGACCTAAATAATTTTCTGCATAGTACGGTTCGCAACAAAATAAGGTATCTTATTTGACCAAGATCATATCTTATTTTCAATTTCCTTCCAATATTACCAATCGAAACACGGGACAAAAGATACGTCTCTCAAAAATAGATGGCAAAATAATCTATGATTAATGTCAAAGGTACGCTTAAAATATATATTTTGTTGGCACAATACTGAAATTTCTAAAGTTTATCTCGTAAAAATGTTGAACAATGGGAAAGCATAAAATGAACGCAAAAAAAAAGCTTGCAAACGCTTCAAAAGGGATGAAAAAAATGTTTTAAAACTATGAACGGAAGAATTTTTTTGCAACAACGCAAACAGTTACAGGATGTTCAAATTATTTTTTCAGTGTGACCTAATTTAGCTGTCGCTCCTCGTAAAATTAACCTGATAACAAATATTAAAACAACAAAAAAGGTGCGCAAAATGGCGCACTTTGAAGATAACGACTCTTAATGATAATATTATCTGGGAATCTCAGGAGTGTAATGTAGCCGTATTATGCAAAACATAGTAATTTCTGGGTAAAGTTTTCGTGCGTCGATACCCTTTAAATAAATTAGTCACATAGTTAAGTATCCCAATGTAGCTCAGACTTAGGTACCTAATTCAAACGCCTGGTTTAAACAATACTGAAATTTATTTTTATACCAAGTCGTCATGTTTTATTCAAAATTAAATGTAAACGTGGTTCCCAATGAATTTATTAGCATCTTCATATATATCTTGAAGTAGCTGTTTTCTCCATTTCGCAATTTCTTGGTGTATTTTCTAAGATTACTGTCATTACTTTAAGTTCGATTGAAGGTTAAGCTACTCTTGCCGCGGTTGGTTCGTGAATGGGTGACCATCCATTACATAATATCGAGACCCCTCCGCGTCTCGTAAAGCACGTTAAGCCGTCGTAGATCCCAGCTGTCATTCGTAGATCATTGACGGTCGTTACGGGTAGTAAGAAGCCCAAAAGTCTGACAACCACTCTTACCAAGGGGTATCGTGTTACTCAGTATCTGGTTTGTGGAGCTCGGATCTTTCGGTTAGACTAGAAGCCAACCCCAGCATGGTTGGGAAAAGAGTAGGCAGATTGCCTGTCATTATTTTAAACATTTTCATAATGTACTTTATTGTAGGTATTTACTTTAACGACGTTAGTTATGCTTGTTCACTCATAAATAAAGACAAGTTTGTAAAAAGAAAGTACGTGAGGGTTTTAGTCTCTCGTAGGTACAAAAATATCTTTTGACATTGTCTTTAGGTCACTCTATGTATCTATTTAGCATGTAATGTTTCACTGCAAGCTGGGCAAAGGGCTCCCTTTCACTTCTCCACACTGTCATTGCGGGCCAGTTATATCTATATATGTATATAAAAACAATTAAAAGTCCTGACTGCAGTCAGTCAGTCATATATATCAGTTTTAGTTTTAGTTTAGGCTGTGCGTTGATATCAATGCACAGCCTAAACCGCTGGTCCTAGAGACATGAAATTTGGAGAGTGTGTTCTTTGTGAAAAGTAGGTATCCACTAAGAAAGGGTTTTTCGAAATTCTACCCCTAAGAGGGTGAAAGGGGGGAGGATGAAATTTTACGCGGACGAAGTCGCGGACAGAAGCTAGTTAGGCCATATAAAATAATTTAGAGTCATTCCAGGTCAAAGATGCGTAAAACGATAACTTCAGTCTAGGGTCAAACAGATCATTTAAAACAAAGTAGATACTTAAAATTTATAGCATTTCAAAATTGAAACTAAAATAAAGATGTTATCAAGCACAATGAATTGTACTTAATTATATCTTTAATATTTATTGGTTTACACAATACCTACCTATAACTGAAAGGTCAGGCAGGGCGATCCACCCAAATAGTTTTATCTGTAGGTAAATCTTTAAACCGTACAAATGGTACAATAAGCTCTATCGACGTTAGTCTACTTAACTCGAAAATGATTGTGACCTCTTTTCTACGTAGGAAATTGCCCGTTTATAATTTTAGATAAAAATACCCTCACGAAACTTATTGCCTTTTTGATAAAGTGGATCGGGATATAGGTTAAATTCTTTGGAAATATTATCTTACTAGCTGACCCGACATACGCTGTCCTGTCTGAATTTCGATCATTCTACAAAATTCCCATAGAAAGTGCACTTTCAGTTTTCCCGAATTTTCCAGGCAACTTTTCAAATTTTTATTTCCGCAAGAACCTGATTCCTACGAAATTACGGACATTTTAAAACCAATATTTCTAAATTGATCCAGCTGTTTTAAAGTAATGTGCTTACCAACGAACAGCATTTCATTTTTTTATTGAATAGAAGATAGTTACAAACGTTCATAGATATTGTAAAACTTGGCTCTATGATGGGAAACAGTGACCCATATTTTATAATACGATTTCGAATTTGAAAGAAGCGAATCAATCATTGTATGTAACAACAGAGGAATGATAAATTTGTTATGCCTACAACCCAACAATATGTTGAGTAAAATATAAAAGTATGTCATAATAATTCTCAATGTGAATTATTTTTAGAACAGCCTGTATCTGTTACAATACTTGTTTACACTTGATATTATAGTCTAGAAAGGGATTCTTGGAAGGATTTGGGGAAGGCCTTGTTCAGGAGTTGGACAGTGTAGGCTAAATAAAAAAATGATACATACAATCTAAAAATAATTAGGAATTAAAATAAAAAAGTAGAAAAAATAACAAGTCTATCAAACAATTTTAATAAAGCTTTCAAAACAGAAAAGACAAACATAATTACAGTGTCGAGCAAAAAAAAAATATCACCGTTCCGTAATTATTCCGAAGAATATCTCGAAGGCATTGGGGTCGGGGAAATGTGGCGAGCTTCGCTAAAGGTTTTATTGTGACGCGTGCATCGACCGCCCGAGCGACGCCGTCGAGTCTCCGCAATCTTGGATAGCTACAGTAAATACATAGATTACAGAGGCTAACAGACATGCAATTCTTTTTTATTATGTTCATTGACCACTATGAGAAATGGTGACGGTGATAACTGCAGGTCTGTTTTTCTGGCCATAATGTTACTATTTGGCGAATTTGGTTACTTAAAATCATATTGTTTTCTGATTCATCATCGCCATCATTTTAGCAGAAAGGCATCCAATGCTGGATGTAGGCTTCTCCATGATTAAATGCATAAGATAATTATTTTTGGAAATGTAATTTCAACATTTGTATTTGTATCAGCATTCAACTTTAAAATGTATTTTATTCATAAACTCAAGTTGTTTAAACCTCAATGTTTTACAATGAATAATCGTAAAATCGAAAAGTTAATTTCAAATTGCCGTTACATTTATTTGGGTAATTTGATTTGAACAATCGTCTGCGTGTGTTTATTCTATGAGGATAATAAAAGGTTGGCGCCAACAGAGTACGAGTAAGCAAATTGAGTGAGGGCACAGATAAATTTGTTTGGTTACGGCTACGTGCTAACACGTTCAGTACTGACATTAAATTGACCTGGTATGAGAGCAGTATCGCATTTTAACTTTTGTATTTTTCGTGAGAGCAGTGGTGGCCCAGTGGTAAAGGCCGCGACTTACGAGTTGTAGGTCGTAGGTTCGAACCCAGACAGGCGCTTTACTTTGTGTAAATTATTTCATCACCATTGCTCTCAAAACGGTGAGGAAACCGGCATGTCCTAGAACCAAAAATTCGAAGACATGTGACATCTACCAACCTGCACTGGGCCCGCACGGTGGATTACGGCCCACTCCCTCTCACAGAGAGGAGGCCTTTGTCCCAGCAGTGGGAACATTATAGGTTGATTACGTACGTTACGTTAAGTTACGTAATTTTTCGTCAACCAACGTAAAAAGTTCATAGGCCTGAAGTGCGGGGGGATTTATAGGATTGTCGCCGCAATTTTATTTCCACTTCATATCCTGCTGCAAATGTCTTCTTCAACAGTAATGACGTGGCCCCGAAATGTATTAACTTTTGCCCCAACTTCCCTTTCATGCGATTATAAATCTTACTTTTTTTAGCGTCTTCTCTTTTGGTTTCTTGATTCTTCAGCACACTGTTTATAGGGCAGGGCACAAAAGTACGCATACGTATTATAAGGCTACGACAAAACGTTATTCTCTTACACACGCTCTTACTTGAACGTATTTTTGTTTTCAAGAATACGATATTTTTAGGAGTGTTGTTGACTCACAATTTATTGTACTGGAAGCAATTTCGTTTTATTTCGTCTACATGCAAACAAAGATCTATGTAAGAGAATTAAAGTAACTCCGAGACGCAAAAACAAAATAGGAGTACTTGTTAGTTACTGCTATAAAACATTCCAAAATCTGCCTCAGCGCCGATCCTCTGTATATATTTTTCTGAAACGTGTTTTCGTTGCGTACCTACACCGCATTGTTAGAACCTTATCTGTTTGCGTCCAAACAATCTCAAGTTCTTCTAACTTTGCGCTAAAGATGTTCAGATTGAACGCTAAGATCCAAATTGGGTCCGAACTTAAATTAAATCACACTTTGCTCTTAAGGATCTGTGTACTAGTAGCAAAGAGCTATTCCCGGAAACCATAATAAACAGACTAATGAATAAAAATCTCCCAAAGTTTTTATTTGATGTTTACACCTCTCTTTGTAATGAAGTTTCTTGCTAAAGTTTTCTATTGTGTATTTTTCGGTTAGACTACATAGTATTGATTTTTCTCCTCCTTTCTTGTCAAAGGCTACTGAACTCCAAATGCCTCAATTTCCGAATTTAAATTATATTCTTAAAAGAGTTTATATCAATTGTGTTTTCGTTGCCACCGGTAACGATTTTACTTTGTAGATAGATGATGAATGCGTCTTTTCTATGTATTTTTTTTATTTCGTCGTCATACCATTTACATTTATTTCTCCGTATCTGAAAAGCAATCATATTGGAAAATGTCTGTCAATTCATGTCCATCTTTGATCATTATATATCAATTACTTGCTATCGAGTTCAATATTCCGAGCTCCTATGGTATCGAGTTAAAATCTCGTTTCCAAATTCAATCAGCAGCTTCAATAACACTCAAGTATTAAGTCGAACCGTGCTGAAACAATCGGCAACAATATATCGTTCGATACCTTTGTCGAAATCTCACGAGTAACACGCCTGGCAAACTTCGTCCAGAATCAACATTCAAAATTGTAGGCCTTTTGATGGCAACATTAAACTTGTTCAGTTTATGGACAGAGTTTTGTAAGTAATCAAAATTAACGGGTTTATTTCGCTGTTCATTCGTTCTTAATTAAAAGGGTACGGTAAAAGGTAAAAACCAGGGTGTTCCAAATGTACTCGCGAACATTTATCGACTCTGCGCAGATAATAAAATGTACTATAAAATTTGTAATAGCTGTTATTTAATTGGAGTATTTAAATTCCACGCATCCATTAACAATTATGGTGGACTATTAAAATATACATTACATAAATGTCCATCAGTATTGGTATAGTGATTGAGTAATTATTATACGACACACGGTACGTGTACGATATATTTAAACATAAACGCTCATTGAAACCAGTTAATTTGGGATGGATTAATTATTCTAAACAGAACTATCAAATAAATCATAGTGAATAAATTTCCGTTTATCTATAAGCCAATTTCATGAAACTTGGATTTATGATTTAGTTCCTATGAAGTAAGGCATGTTTAAAACATCTGCAAAAGGGTAGGTTATTATAATGCGGGTTATTAATTTCCTTCTCTCCATGTTCTATTAATATTTTATTCTTCATAAACAGGTTCTTGTAGAAATAATTAATAAGCAAGTCATAAATAGACCGATTAATGAAAATCAACATCGATATCTATACTAATAATAGGGCTGGAGATTTTGTTTATTTTTTGTTTGTTTGAACGCGCTAATCTCTAGAACTAACAGTCAGATATGAAAAAATATTTGCATTTGATAGCCCAATTCTTGAGGAAAACTATAGACTATTTAACATCACGCTAGGACCTTAAGGGGCCGAACAAAAATAAATAAAATCAGAAAGACCACTAAACGAAAACAAAATTTTTGCGCGGGCGGGCGAGACAATGCGATGGCATGTGGCGGGGGAACAAGAAATATCACGCGGAGTCGCAAGCGAAAGCTAGTCCTTTATAAAGTCTTTTCATTCAAAATCAATCACATAAAGATATAATTACATACAGAAAAATGGTGCAGGCGTCGTACTATGTTACATAAAATGGTGCAGGCGTCGTACTATGTTACATAAAATGGTGCAGGCGTCGTACTATGTTACATAAAATTGCGATCAAACAATGTTTGATTGTTGTACACATTTTCTGAAACTCAATTACCTACCAGATGGAACGTAATTAGGAGGCGACGATCAAAGACCAAAGATCAAAATTAAGCTTGGTTAGGCGACAAATTCCACCAATAGAAATTGGTTCCTCTAAACTCGAGCGTAGGTTAAATTAATCGTAATGGAAATTAAGGCCTCGATAGATCGATCCAAATTAGAGCCGGAGACAAGATGTTAAATGAGGTCTATAGAATTAAACCCTCTACTGAGTACTGTTTTATTTAAACAAAGAAATAAGCCGAACAATGAAACCAATCAGCAAACGAATTAATCAATTAATTAATTTACTAATAAAACAAGAAATATAAAAGGTAAGCAACAGTAAAATAAAACGTCAAAAACCAGTCATGTACGAGTCGGACTCGCACATGAGAGGTGGTACGGAACCATCATACAAAATATAACCATTATTAAAAAAAAATACTTTAGTAAAAAAAACATTTCTTGTATCTTAATTTTTTTAATTTTTTCCCTTTAATTATTATATGCTGTTATAGCGGCTATAGTAGTTTACAGTCTGTGAACATTTTAAGTGTCTACATAATACGGTTTAAATAATACAGCCCTGTGACAGACGGACGGATGAACGGGCTATGGGTTAGAAAGAGAAACCCTAAAGCTGATGTCGAGAAAGCTATGCAAACATAGATAAACTATGGTGAGAAACATGACATAAATTTCAAAGTTCTGTTAGTACCAAATGCTAAAAGCCAAGTTCTGAAGCAGCGTGAGAATAACGAAAAATCTTTATACGATATCACTTTGGAGATCATCTTGAAACCTACCGGACTGTCAAAATACATTTCGAAATTGGTCTGTTACTTACCAAACTTAAGCATAGTAGTGGCGAAGGTACCATACAACTCGATTCCCACCGGTTTCCCTTCGAAAATTCAGAACATAACCACTCTATAGTCAATTCATCATTGAAATTTTCATTTGGAATTTTTTTTTTGGCTCCGGCCTACCTCTGTCATAAATTCACCCTTCGCCACTGAAGCATAGTATGTAAAAATCTTACTACACAATTTTGTAAGTTCTTTCAATATCTTAAGTAGCCCAGAAGTTATAGGAGTGCCCTTGGCCCAAATTAGGGTATGCCTAGGGATCCAATTAAATTAAAAATTTACGAAAGACGTCATACTTTATTAAGAATTTGTTATTATTAATTCTCGTACCTACCACTTGCCTCTATCGTTTCGTTGTTATGCTAATATATTTTTCAAAGGCCCAATAATTATTTGGGCATACTTTCACGTTCGTTATAAGTACTTTGTTATTTTCTTCCTATTTTGTAGACGAGCTTACATGGCTGGTCAAGAGTTCTCAAGTTACGATGCCAAAAAGTTCTTCAATCAAGAAATAATGACTCATTTACTACACTTAGAACCTAGTTTCTAACTTGGTCGTGATTGTAAAATACTTTCGGAAATCGGTCAGTTGCTACGCCGTAGCACTGTCGTAGCCGCGTAGACTGTTCGTAGCCACCAACTTGATCGATGCTGTTTGTAAAGCAGCTGTCGACAGTGGCTTGGACGATGGAGCGCTGTTAACTAACTGAATGTTCTGCCAAGTACAATGTGTACTGGCTAATAATAAATCTCAGTTTTCACTGCAAACATCTGTTCTACAAAAACTTTTTGAAGTTACGAACAGTAATATTGTCCTGCCATATTTTGTGCTAGTATATTTTCTAAAATAAAGAGTCCACGTACCAAAAATTACAAGTCCTTTTCTCTTTTTCAAGTGATTTCTTCATTGTTATTTTTGCGTGAGTGCTGAAGACATTTTCTAAATACCTAATTATCGAAATCTAATTTACTTTTCTTTGCTGCATTTCTAAACAGATAATTTACACAGTATAGTTGAATATATAGGTAGAGAAAAAAAATCAATCATGATTTAAAACTAAAACCCCAATAGCCTAAAAACAGTGACCCACATCCAGTGCTCAAATAGTGAAGTGCAGACTATGTACAATCGAATGCTGACGATAAGTTTATCGATAATCGAAAATGAAGGAAGCGAGGTGAAGGGGTCCAGGATCAATGCAACAGACTCGACAGAACCGGAACATGCCCTGTCGACGCCAGCGCCGACTTATTTATACCTCTAGCTGATGCAGCGATATAACTCTGTCGATGATAGTCTGCTTTGTCGCTGAACTTTCGTCGTTTCAGGTACGTTGTAGTTTATGTAGTTTCATTCATGCATGATACTGGTTTTTGTTATGTCAAAACTTATTATAATATCTGGATGGAAGAATAATTTGTATATATTCGTTAAAATAGGCAAGTAATATTTAAATGGCGTTTCGTTTATACTAAAAATATTTGATTATATTTAATTGTGGTACACCAAATAATTACTATAGGTAACATAGTCGAACGAAAAGGGTGAAAGTGAACAAAGCTGCTTTTTCAATAATTGTTGTATCAATTGTAGTCCAAGGAATATTTATTATAACCTTATCAAACGAAAAGAGTTTACATTAACAAAGTTGTTTTTTTCTATTACAATGAACTTGTAAACATAAGAGCAAAATGTGAAAAAAAATCAGGCCCTGATGGAAATTGATGGTAGCGAAAAAGCGGAACTCCGGATAAATAGACGCCAAAAATGACTTCGGCCTGACAAATGAAAATATAACAGGAACAATTGCAACAATAGCCCTAACGATGATACAGCGAAACACCGAAAAAGTCTTATAAAAGAGTCGAGTCATATTCAAAGCTTTGTCGCATCATCAAAATAATAGGCTAGTCGTTCCACCTCTGGCGTCTGAGTTTTGTTCAAAAGATAACAGTCAAGGGAGGTAAGCGCTTGTGGTGTTACTGAAAAATGCTGATTTAGCACTGTTTGTCCTACCTGTAAAAATAAACGCTTTAAAATCCCGTTGAAAATTCGCATATCCGAAATTATTTTTTCGGCAAAGGTTACCGGTGTATAAAAGTACTCGAGCGAAAATTGTGTAATTGATAAATTCAAATTAAATCCGTTTATGCCGACGCTCTTTCATTACCTATGTGTTTATTGCTGAAGCCGTCATAATTTTTCGTTTTTAGTACTTACCGAATTGTGACGATGTTGTTTTTCATTAGTACGGAGAACCCTGAGAGGCGAAGTAAGTATTTGCGTCGTAATTTATATGCCCTTTCTTACGCAACTTCGGAAAGGAGAAAGTTTCTAGCTGTTTGAATTTATGGACATAACCATTTAGGTTTTAGTGTGTAGGCGTGAAATACAGGGTGAAATCTTAATCACCGTTATCGTCTTAAGGGGTCATTGTACTCATCATTATGAACAACTTTTACTATGGGACCAAACCTGAAATCGTGAAAAAAAATAAGCTTTTCCCTACATTTTGCCTATATTTATGTTCGCATAACTCGTCAAAATGTAGGGAACAGCAGACTTTTTTCCGCAGCTTTTTTTTAGCAGAAAAGTTGTTCATAATGATGAGTACAATGACCCCTTAAGAGGATAATGGTGATTAAAATTTGAACCTGTACAGTCTGGACACAGATTAATTATTTTTCCGATAATTTATTTTACTAATGAGTTCCTAAAAAGTAATGTTCCAATTTTTTTTTAAATATAATATTAAAAATCATGTAGGTATCTTTTGTAACATCATATGAAAGTCAACAAACTACACAAAGGTCCAAAATGTGAACATAGATAGTGTCTGTAACCTTAGCTTGGGGATCGGCTATCATACCTACACCCAATACCTTCATAGCTATATGCCCAAATATTCAGGTATCAGCATCGTAAACGATCCTTCTTCCTGGTACGAGCGACCCGCATCTGACCCACATTGATACGCACCCAAGAATTCAAGGTCCAGTTATGACAGACTAACGATGAGGAAATACAATGTTTTTATGAATTTTCGACGCAGAATAAGTAATGACACGCACATTTATACTAACAGTGGCACTCCGGGAGTGCCGACAGAAGTGAACACAAAACACATTCAGAATACTTTGCCATCACTCACTGACATATCGGATATACATTAAAACCGAGTGCATCCCGAGGACAGCCGAAAACACTCGAAGCGGTGTCGATTACGGTAACAGTGGCGCGAGTTCAATAGTTTTTTCCCATCTCAAAAAATGCTCAACGCGCCTAAAGAAGTTTTCACTTCAATAATAACGCTAAAGGGTTACCACCAACCACACCTACCTGGCTGACCTCATCATTTTTAAGCTACCACTTAAGGGAAGGTGAGACAGCTCCGACACAAGTACTTTTGTAATTTACTGAGGCTGTCTTAATTATGTATGACACAATGTGTATTGTTTAAGTTGAAATAAATATTTTTTGTATTTGTATAGCTAATTATAAAGCTGAAGAGTTCGTTTTTTTAGACATAGAGAACTTTTCAAATTTATAGCCCAATTTTTGAGAAAGGCTATTTAATATCACGCTACGACCCTTAGAACCCGAGCAAAAATCAGAAGGTACGCTAAGCGAAAACGAAGTGATAGCGCGGGCGGGCCATGTGATGCGACGCAGAGGGTCGGGGGCCAAAATTTCACGCGGACGAATTCGCGAGCTAAATCAATTATTATTTCGTTTATTTATCTATTTACATATTCGGTTATATTTTTAAATATTTCTTAAAGTATAAAAAATAAGTAAAAAAAAAAAACATTTAAAAATATAAAAAAATAGTAGTCCGCCGGTGTCGGGAACAGGGTCCAAGCTACCGGTGGTTAGGGCTCCAGAGACAGGAACCTCCTCACAATGCGAGCCGTATCGAGGAGTACTGCCTTCTGAATCAGGCTCTTGATCCAACCGCCTAACGAAAGCCTCGATAGATGTTCATCGAGGCCTTCGGCCATAAGGCCATTGGCCGATACGACAATCGGCACAATGACAGCCGAGCTCACATTCCACATGTCAACAACCTCGTGTGCTAAGTCAAGATATTTCATTTCATTCAATTATTATTATTATTAGTCTGTGATGTCCCACTGCAGGGCAAAGGCCTCCCTACTCCATTTCAACTTCTCTCTGTTCAAAGCTGCTAAGGACCAGTTAAAGAAATTAGTATAGTATAAAAATACCGAAAGTAAAACGTACACTTTTGTCACTTATTATTATTTATTTATTCATCAATCAAGTAACATGGACTCGTACAATTATTAGGCATACAATGTCAATAGCAATAATTACACATACAAACAAAAATTAAATTAAATCACATTGCTCGGTCATAAAATAAAATAATATAAAAATAAAATAAATAAGACAGAATACTCGTAGTTATGGTATGCTTGAGCACAAAGATGGTGTGTGGCATGATGTTCAGTACGAAAAATGGCCGCCGGTAGATAATCATTATACTATGCTGTACACAGGAAGATATTTTTATCACCATCCAAATTTTTACAGGTTGTTCTACCCATGAATATAAACAACTTTCACGATGGGACCGACTCTGAAACCACGAAAAAAAAATCTGCTGTTTCATACATTTTGATCAAGTACCTATAGAACTTTTGTATTAAACAGCTGATTTTTTTTCGTGATTTCAGAGTTGGTCCCATAGTGAAAGCTGAACCTATACCCACCCTGTAAACATTTTGACGGTGATAAAAAAATCTTCCTGTATATGGATTCTTTATTTCGGACTATAAGTAGTCACAATCTATATAGTATTAGTAACAATGACTTAAAAACTATGTTAGTAAACTTTTACAAACTAAAACAACTAATCATGACGTGGCCCCACACACGTATGAACCTGACTTTTTTTGAGGACAAAACCTATAAGATCGAAGCGCTCGATCTTATTAAGATAACAGACGCCCATAAAGTGATGATCAAAAAGAGCCTCTTCATTCAGAAAGAAAACAAACGGAGAGGAAAACAGGTGAATCAGCAAAAGAAAATAGTGATAAAAGCTTAATCATTTGGAATGGATTTCCTACGGCAATAGACTTGATTCTGAGGAACATTTCTCACTCAAAGAATATATCCCCACACAGTTGAGACAGCGTGATGAATGGATGTTTGCTCAAGGTGAACAATTTATTAGATCTATGATCATACCTAGAGAGTCTCAAACATTTCTAAAGGAAATATCTCAATGTCTGGAGAAGAGTATTAATATTCGTTTGTCTATAATATTAAATAGGTACGAGCCATCATGAGATTGCTATCGGAAAAAAAACGTTTCATTATTAATGTTTCAATTCTCCAATTTGTCGAAGTGACACTTTCTATAAAAATATTCATTTGTTTTATTAACAATATTTTCCGCTCGTTGCTGGAAGAATTTATGTGAAAGGTTTGTGGATTTGAAATGATTTTATTCTGCATAGCATCATTTATTATATTATTTGCTGTAGCAATACAATCACAGAGACCCGAAAACCGAGTGGTGTATTCAAATAGCAAAAAAATATTAAACACGTATCAATCTACGGTGTAAAAACAAAACGTGTTCGCTACGACTCCTTTAAAAAATAAAACCCCACAGGCGTTGTTTGTTTTCATGTTAAATATTTCACATTAAAAAATACAACAAAAGAAAACCAACATCGATGTTTTCGACCTTCAGCTGCCCACTGCAACATACAGTAAATATTTGATGGTAACAACACCAGTTGTAAAAAATAAGGAACATTTTTATTTGGGCATCATCGCGTGCTGTTCATGTCCAACCCATTTCTAAATTACTGGTCGACATGCGTGTAGCTACCCTATCTTGAATATTTGAAGACAAACACTATGTTTAGAGTAAGGCCATGACAAGTTTTTAACATAGTTACGGCTGAATAGTCACGTTTATTTTACGCACGGTACAGTGTAAGCAGAATTTCAAGTCTTAATAACTGAACTTCTTGTAAGCAGTATGCGTTAAACTGAAGGAAAAGCTGCCTTAAGTAGAAAAAGTCATTTGATCCACTAAAAATTTTCTTTCATTTCCATCAGCTTCGAATAAAGCTGGGCATAGGCTCGTCGAAATTTTCCAGATATTTTGTTCCATCTTGGTTTGGGTTTTACGCTTCATCGCTTTTAAAGCGCCTCAAAGGGAAAACTCGAGAAAATCATGAAAAGGGATTCACGACTCCTCGGAAACAACCTAACGATCTGGGTTTTGCTTTAACTTGCCCTCACTTAAACGGTCCTGGACTTAATACGTATTTTTCTTGAGAAGGATTTGAGAAAATTACAGCATAAAATCTTTACGAGCTACTCTGTATACTAGCCTTAGTGAGCTCGGGCATGGAAACAAGCTTTATTCAAATAGAACTTTTGAAGGTGCTCAAAATTGAAGTCGGTTCAACGACACGTACGAGTAAGTTCATTTCTCCAGCCAAGCAGAAACATGTCTCTTTCTCATATTCTGAGAAAACAAAACCTTGTAAAGTTTGACCAATTTTGCTTAGTGCTCAACGTGGAATATTACGTCTGTCCGCCTGTGCAAACATTTATTTAATTAAGCAGGAAGTTCCGAGGACACCCGTTCCCCAGTTTGTTTTTGACGACGAATCCCCTGTGTTACCTCGTGTAAAGGCCAATGAAAAACAGCTGTATCGCGTGCGTGTATGTGGAGAGTTTAAAAAATTAAAACATTCATGTGATGACGTCATTAATTTCACTGGCATAACTGAAAACAGAATTCGCGCTCAATAAATGTTTTATACTAAATGACTTTATTCAAAAGTCAAAGGGATTTATTAACTGTGTACTCTGAAATGAAATATGTGGACTTCATTCAGGTTTTGCTTGGACCAGAAATTCTAGTGGCGCCTGAGATACTTTCTTCAAAGGCACCACAAACAATACGTCATTCATTTTGTTAAGAAATGATAAATTGCCGTCATGTCCGAAAGGAGGAGAGCTTAAAATTGCGTGCTGACACTCCACAGTGACATCATTTTTCTAGTTCATTTCGCTAAGACTAATTTAATATTAAAAATGAGTGCAAGACTTACTTTCCACTTGGAAGAATTTTCAACGTTAATTTGTTTCCAAGTACCCTAGAGCAATTTAAATTTAGCCTAGAGGCCAGCGTAAATTGCGACGTTTTTATTAATAAAAACGATTGAAACGACGCAAGATTGGAGATAATGATAGTTGTACTTTTATTGAAATAGCTTTGATAAAAATGCAATCTTGTCTTCAAAAAGAAATCTTATAAAATTGCATTCAAGAAAATAACAAGAAAAATAGACTTAGCCTTCTGATCCTAATTAAAATACTTCTTCCAAGAGAGGAAAAGATAAAAACAATATTGAAAAGATTCATCCCCAAAGAAAAACAGTAGCAAGAAAATTTGAAACTCAGCTTGTTTACCTTCCAAAGCAATCTGACGTGCACACAGCGATAATAGATGTAATGCCTTATCCGCTTACGACAACATTCCAGTAATACCTACTATATACAAACGATGCGTGATGAAAAAATTCTTTGGAGCACTTTTGGAGATTCCCATTAAAGGCGAATGCGCTAAGGTAGCTCACGAAATTAAAATTTTCTTACGTTTTGTTTTTGCATTTTTCAACTCAGTATCAGATTGTATGGGAATAAAAAAGTTAGAATAATGATTATTTATAGAATTATAATCAATAAATTAATCTCTTTAAGTTAGAATTGGTGAATTATGATGACATTTTCTGGAAAACAAGACATTTGCTCCAAATTCTATCATAATTAAATAAATTACCTAACAAGTATTCGTTACTATCATCACCTATAACTGTTTTCTTGCAAAAACAACCTGATTCTGAGCTGCAAATTGCAAAAAAAGTATTTTAAAAATTTGAATCTCTCGGCCTACAGTAAGCGTTTCCGTATTAAATCTCAACCCTCAACTTGTTTGCTGTTGAATCTCAGAGACTCATTACCTGCTTCATTAAAGCAACTGTAGCTCTTGAAAAAGCGGTAACCGTCTTTCCCAGGGACCCTTGGAGTATGATGTAAGAGCGTTGAGTACCTTTCATGACTCTGTCTTGTTTATTAATAAACAAATGAAGTGTATTGTTTAAGTTTTCAATGCTTCACTGTAATTAGTTTTCGATATTATTTTCAGGGTTGAAGTTAATTAAAGTTCAGTTGTGTTTTAATTTTCGTTCGTAACTAGTACCTTTTTGATTTGAACAATTCGCTCGTAAGTTGTTGATTTCATTGTGTTATTGAATTGTAAACAAGAAGTAATATTAAATTACTCGTTCATCGCTAATGTCATAGTACAATTTGCTGATTGTCTGGTCGTAATATTCCATGCAATTCGTAAGAAGGCAGCAATTTCAATTCTTATCCACGAGTCAACTAGAACAAAGAAAACAATTTACAATGTTCTTTTCTTTTAACAGTCTCTTTATTTTTAATTTTTTTTCAGTTTCATTACGATGAAAGTTCCAGAATCATAACTGTGCATAAAATTGCAAAAATATATTTTGTTGTTGTACAATCGTAATAAAATTAGATCAGTCAAGTGGTTTAGTTTGCAAATGAAACCATACTCAGAGTGCCTATAAATTGTCGCTCTCTTAGCGTATTTAAAACAGTAATTTGCATAAAATGATGCCAAGTACGGCGTTATAATTATTATGTTTAACCTTCTAACCGATTTGTGTACACTGACAACCATACTGTGAAGTTTATTAAATGTCCTTTACGAGCAGGCTCAAGACTGCCATTTATTTTGATAGGGACGCTTTTGTTAATACTGCCTTTAGACGAGCTCTCACTCTTTCTTACTCAATTCATTCCCCTTTTTCTCTGTAATCGTAGTCAGTGGAAAAACTGCATACTCGTTATGAATTATCCATGCTGATATTATAAGTGCGAAAGTGTGACTGTCTGTATGTTACCTCTTCACGCTTAAACCGCTAAACCGATTTTGATGAAATTTGGTACAGATATAGCTTGAGTCCCGGGAAAGGACATAGGATATTTTTTATCCCGATATTCCCACTGGATCGAAATTTATGCAGGTGAAACCGCGGGGCGCTGCTAGTGTAAAATAAGTCGTAATATCTAATCCTAGTATAAAAGTTGAGTAGAAAGAGTGTCCTTATAAGCTCCCACCGCAATTTACGCGAAAAAGATATTTTATGTGAATTTGGAAAGTTACAAGATTCGCGCGACAAGTTTAGATTGGTTCGACAACTCCAATATTATTAGTAAAATGCTATCAAACTTCAGAAGAAGAAACCAATAAATATGAGCGTCTTTTATACGACACAGTTCTTAGAGGATAATGTCGTATTGAAAGTTGAAAGCGCTACCGTTCCTTTGATAAAATGTTGTGTTAGCACGCAAATCCACGTTCTCTTCATTATCAATTTCAAAGGGGTTATCTTTATTCCGTGAGGCTCATAAATTCTTGACAATAATGCTTGTTTGTCTCCATGAAGGTAACAGTGGCAAGGTTGTTCTCATAACATAACTATGGCTGTCGTAATGAATGCACGTTTGACTCTGCATAATGTAAATTGCGAGCACATAAACTGAAATATTTCAACCTAGAACCACGTGAAAGGGTGAAAGGTGATAGCCAGTGTGTTTGCTGCGTGTTGCAGTTAAGTGTAAGTAAACATGACAGGTGATCCATACTAATATTATAAATGCGAAAGTGTGTCTGTATGTCTGTAACCTCTTCACGTTTAAACTGCTAAACCGATTTAGATGAAATTTGGTATAGAGATAGTTTGAGTCCTGGGAAAGGACATAGGATAGTTTTTATTCCGATATTCCCACGGGATCGAAACGTATGCGGGTGAAACCGCGGGGCGCTGTTAGTATATTCATATTTAGTTTATGGGTAAAATAGAATACTAAATTTTTCGTTTTCTCTGGTGTACTAAAAGTATTTGCTTTCGTATCATACATATATTAGCCAGATAGCAAGGTTGGTTGAATCCCTGACGGCAGGTGGCGAACGTACTTCTAATGCATGGTCCAATTCTAATAAAATACCAAAGTAAAAAAAAAGGAAAAATTGGAGGGAGGACGCGCGGGCTCGCGAAAAATGGAAGGAATGGAGGGAGGCCTTTGCCCAGGAGTGGGACAGCGCAGACTAGTTAAAAAAAAAAAGATAGAATTATATACAAAGACCAAAATAATGACGAAATCACAATATTTATTCACACCTTGTTGTTTTTCGTCTATGGTTACAGAGCGTATATTTTCTTTGATGTTTATTTGCTCAGAAAGGCAGAAAAGTGTTATTTACTATCATCTTTTATACAGAGTCGTTGCGCCAGTTTTTAGCGAGTCGCTTCCCTACGTCGTAACGACTTCGCGAGCAAAAATTTTTATCTACCCATCCAATATTTCAGACCTAAGTGTCCTGCTTCAAGACGTTAAATTGAAGTTTCATGAGCAATAAAAATGATGAATAGCCTTATTCGCAATTAATTTTCCTGCATTTTATAAATTAAGTTTTCATTTTAAAGGAAATTAAAAGCAATAAGACATTTGAGATAATGAGAAAAGTGAAATTTACAATGTTGTAAAACTCGAAGCTCATCAAACGTTTCATCACGGTTGGTCAATATTGTCAAAGTCGTAACCGAGTTTGAATTTTTAGTAGGCCATGAAAGATCTAGTCGTTAAAAAGATAAATTAAACTTTTCAAACTGTGGTATAGACTTTGATTGTGTGGTACTCAATCCAGTTGAAGAAAATAAAACAAAAGACGAATCGGCGGCAATGTATTTTGAAACAGAGTGAGATAAATATAAAACCTACCTGCCGAAGGGAATGGAAAATAAATAGGGACTAATACTTTCACTGGGAGGAAATAAGATAACAACAGCGAACACAACCTTATCAAAGGACACGCACTCTAAGGTGTTAGTGCCAATGGCTAGGTTTTAGTTTTTCACAATGTAATGCATTTGCAGCAATTATTGAATGAAATTATGCTTTAAAGTTTTTATTTGATGCTACATGGATTTCTCGGCAAAACATATACTAATAATACAAAGGGGTTAGTGACGTATGAATCGGTGTTCAGAATTTGGTTGACTGAATATAAGCAGAAAAATGTAAGTAGTTCCCCAATAATCTAAGTACTTACTGTGAGCCCTTTACGAGCTCGCGATACCACGATGAATAAATTAAACGAGGGTTCTACTTTAAATAAATGTTATATATTTTCCTATGATATGACTTTACTTGTCAACTAACCTGATTCCTACTATTTTTTTCTGTTATTCTGATAAATCCATATTTGTCTCGTATCTTTGCCATTAACTTTTAACGGACTCGCGGAGGTTACATGTAGGCACTGAGTAGGTAAAACCTCTAAAGTACCTACCCAATACATTTTTTCAGACGAAACCAACAAAGATAGTACTCTAGTGGCACGTTTAAATAACATTAACCTATATCTGGATATCTTTGTCAAGAGGGGTCCATGTAAACAATTTATACCCTTTCTCAACTGACGGCTATATAGGCAAGATAGACCATATCTACATATCAGGGCACGAGCAAATTTCCTCTAGATGGATATCCCGGGCCTTATTTTCGCCACTACCCCTATCTTTCTGGATAAATAAAACAGGTCTTTCTCCCCAAATATGTCTTTGCTATGAAATTATTGCTCTGTTTTCGTCTCTATGTTGCCAGTATTTGTTTCGCTGTCATATTGAGCTGCCTCCTTCGTTTTGTTAAATTGCCTATCGGTTGGAGAGAGATATCCGTATCGCATTTCTACGATCTCGAGGAACTGATTATGTATTCACTTTTGGTTTTGCAGTATTCAAAATTAAGGTTTTAATTCTGACAGTGTTCGCTAATATTTTGATGTTGCTATTGTTTCACCGAATTTCGGGCTGTAGATTTCATTTTGTGCTGTACTATCACGCTCAAAATCTTTTCTGAGCGGTACCTACTTAACCTAAGAGAAGGCCACGGTGTAACTTGTTTTGAACGCTTGTTTTTACAGCCTACAAGTTAAATCTTTACGACACTTTTTGAGCAAACTTCAACGCTTATTTGTGCATAAACACAAAACTTTTCAACTAACATTTATCTTTGTAAAGAATGGTTAATCCTTCCAATAAATAATTTTGGGGGAGAAACTTTTTGGTCATCATTCTTTCCGGTTAGGGCAACATTTAAAGTGGATGTAATTATGACGTTGATAAGTATTTTTCTAGACAATAATTTTCCTCTTTCCGGAAATTATTTTCGCCGAATTTGCATTTTTTGGTATAATTTACGTATACGTATTTGAAACAAAAGATATTTTAGTACCGACTTTTCTATGCAAACATGATTAAAAGCATCATAATTAAAATAGTTGGTTTAAACACAAGCAAATAGTTTCTGAGGCCAGTATTGAGGCTGTGTTGGGCATGAGGTTCCAACCAAAGTTTTTCAATTACAAAGTTTTGTTTGTTACGTGAGATTAAACAAGTTATTGTTTTGTAATATTATTAAAAGAAACATTTCATGTAAGAGAAACATGTTTAAAGAATTATGCGTAGATTTTCAAAGATATACAGTGGTCGTATAGCAGATAGGTACTTTAGCGAACTTATATATAATTATATAAATAACTCCTTATTTTTTATCATCCTTATTCCTATGCTGGTATTGTACCTAACCATTATTATTTGTAAGTAGTTATTTTTTACATACTTTAAGGCAAAAAATAGGACTGGTTTTTGGAGTTACGGAATGTTATTCATTTCGTAACAGTAAAAATTATATTATTTATAGTATTTAAGCGTACAATTTTAATTACTTTGTTCATTATCGTCCGTGTTTTATTAGTTTTTTTAATTGGTCTGGTTTGGCTTATAGACGCGTCATCAAACATTCCAATTTCATATCGAAGTTGTAATAAAAATAAATAAACGTGGCTCGTGTGTAAGAAAAGTAAATAAACCCAAAACAAGTTTATGTAATCAGAGTTTCGTCTTCATTTTTCTACAAATCGTTGATTGATTCAACCACGAGGTCCCAACCATGTTGTTTGCGATCGTTAAGCCTAAATAAGGTGACTTCATTTCTCCGTTTCTTTCTTCATTTTATTGTAATCATCGAGCAGTATTCTGTAGAATTCTGCTGGAATTATTGTCCCCATTTTCTATTTGGATATTGCCTGTGTATTGGTTTGCAATTCTAAACTTGGTTATGTTTATTCTGGTTCGTTTTATCAAAATATTGTCGTCAATATTTTGGAAAACTTTGAAAAAAAAAATACAAAGGTTAGGATCTGTTAAACCTACGAATGCCCGAAGCGGTATAATTTACCTGTAAATAGATATCGCCCGTCTTTTTAGTGTCATCATAAGAAGTTTCACAGCAAAACTATTCCTGTAACTCGTGAAAAATTAGAAGCTTCACCCGTTCAGATTAATTGAAGGCAATTCCAACGAACCCTCAGTGTCGAATTCAAATTCATTCTTCTTGTAAATGGCTTCAGGCCCGCTTTTGAATATTCAAATCTACACTCCTTTAACTTGGTAGTGTTTATTTGGTGTCATAATTTGTTCACAAAACCTTTTCCAGTTTATATTAGTATGCTCTAAAAACTTAGTAATTAAACCAAGACTTTAGTGAAACTCCGAGATAGTAACTTTAAACATTTATCGCTATTTTAGGTTTTTTTTAGCTAATTAGAATGACAACGGAAACCAGAAATGTCTGTTTATTTTAAATTTCCCGAATTTTGTAAATTGCGATGTAAATTGAAAGCTGAAATAATAATTAAACGCTAAAGTTTTAAACTACCTCATACCTTTTCACGCCGGGTTTCTGAGAGGTGTTTTAACGTTTTATTTAGAAGCTCGTTTATGTTACAATAACTAAAAAAGTACTTGTTTTTATTACCATCATTGATTATAGGTTGAACCAAATTAATCACAAAACGCCTTCGGATACACCAGCCAATGAATCGAAAAATAACTTGACGGCCTTTTCTCCACTCATTGGTCCGAAAACGGACACTAGTACCGATTTCCTTGTTCACAAACTAAACTAAATGTAAGTTCAGTGCATCTTTTTCTTTCTACATATTTCTTTAAGAAAAGGACAGAAGATAAATTTTAGTTTAGTCCTGTCAAATTAATCAGCGCATGACGTAAATTGACGCAGTTTTAGTAGGCAAGTGTTTAATCACGTCTAAACTTGTACGAAGTAGTGTCAGGCGCTGATTAATTTGTCAGGACTAATCTAAAATTAATCTTCTGTCCTTTTCTTAAAGAAATATGTAGAAAGAAAAAGATGCACTGAACTTACATTTTGTTTAGTTTGTGAACAAGGGGATCGGTACCACTGTCTAAGCCTAGTCTTTAAA